>OY756961.1:24445000-26845000 GCA_963580455.1 Euonymus europaeus
AAGTGAGAGGAGAGCTAACGAGATAATAGTAATTTATTTGAGAGAGTGGAGTAAATGAGAGGTGAGTGACTTTGAGAGATTATTACAAAAATATTCCTGAATTAAAATGAGTTATAAATTTGGTATAGATGAGACTAGCTATTTGCACCTCTAATTTCATGTGTCGCTCCATTACTTATAAACTCCAGGCCAAAATTAGAATCTTTCTTGTACATCCATTTTTCATCTTTTTTTTCCATAAAATTCTACAAAAATCCAAGCACAACCCATGCTAGTTCTCCGGTCATTCAACAAACATCATATGCAAAAGATATTTCAATTAGGCATGTAAGATTTGAGTAGCAGCAAAATAGCAAGTGTGAATTAATTCAAAGAGACATCTTGTGGAGTGGTGGGCTATAGTTTGGGATCAATGCTCAAGGCTTTCCATAAGCTTTAGGGTTCTGGATTAGTTAGGTACAATCAATTGCAGTGAGATGCCCTCCGCCATAGCCACAACCCAACCAGAACTGGAGTGGTTTTGAGCCAAGACTCGAAGCTTATCCCTTATGCTTTGTTGCAGGACATGGTTCGACTAAAACCCTTTCACTATAGCCATAACCCAGGAAAAAAACACTTTGAAAAACTCGCAAAGTTTAATCAACTTCTACACTTAAATATATGAATGCGAAAATAAGTATGAGAATTGATAAGTTGTGCTTTAGAAGGGCTTCGAAATCAAGGAGATTGTCAGATCAAGGGTTCCCTTTGGAGTAATTAGAGAAAGAGAAAGAACAAGGGCTGTAAAAAAAATCGCTAAAACTAAACCGAATGGTTTGGTCGGTTTTTTCAAAAAAAAATAATACATATTTTATACTAAGACTGGTCGAAAAATCAACAAAAAATTGACATAACCGACAAAACGGTTTGAGTAAAATATGTAAAAAAAAATCTATCAAAACCGACCGTCGACACCCCTATAAAGAACTGTGAGAGGGAGGCAAAGATGTGGTGATGTGAAATTACAAAGTTATCTTCATCACCTATGAGGTGTATTAGTTTATAGGGTTCGGAAAAACATATTATGAGGTATTATTGGAAATAAGCGGAGTGCAAATAGTGCCACTCATTTGTTATAGACAAATAAATTACCAGTTCCTCGTTATCCTTGTGCATATAACTCTCTTTAAAACATCAATCAAACAGAAGCCAAGGCACAGTCCAAAGCTCCTTGTCTCCCTCTTCATGTCCAACACAAACAACAGAGGCAAATAAAGGGCTACACGACACACAAAAATACAAGCAGAGTATTGGTGTGTTCCTTCGCCGCTTCTATCCGGTTCAGGTAGTTGCATCGTTCCTTTCTCTGTACTTGCCACAAATAGGTATGGAACATCTCATACTAACATTCAAAATGTCAAGAATTTACATGGCAAATTGTTCATATATCATTATTATCTTCTTTATTTATCATATGTTTTTCGAACTTGATTTAGTTTGTCGAATTGTTAAACCTACTAGTCTTCTGATTGATGATGATCTTAACTTACTGTGGCATCTCATGGAGATTGAACATGCTGCTTAGAAGAACCCTTGCACTTTATAAGATCTCCTCTTCAAGTAGACTACTACTGTAAAGACAACTTTGCCACTAAGATTGATTGAATAGCCTAGTGGAGGGTCCAAGTTTAATTTTCACTTGAAAATATTCTCCTATGATCATATGTGCGAGGCGTTTTGGCTAACTTATACCGTCGTCAAGTTGGAAACCTAACGACTCGATTTAGAATTTAGACCCATATCCAACGTTATACCACAACAATCCGGCCATAAAATAATGAAGTTGATGGGCTTCTCCATAATAGGCCCATATATTCATTCACGAGTATCAGCCCACGTATGCTAAACCTTAACCTGCAGAGTTTGGGCCATGATAATATCATTATTCAGGAATAATATCGGGCCCGGTTCATCATTCTCGTCAATCTTGTGTATCATTCGTTTTCAGATCGAGATATCGAAATAGCGTGGAGAGGCGTACTCGAAGGGCTTCAGAAATTCATGTAAGATCCCTGAAATTCTCTCATTTCTCTGCATTTTCTAAGCGACCAAACACACTGTTAGAATCGCTTATCCTTGAAGTCGGAATTTGTTTCTGGTCACGGATTTATGATGTTTAGCTCATCCTAATCGAAGTTCAAAATCCCAGTTGTTCGTTGCAGAATTCTATTGGATTGACGGGATCAGTCGGCGATCGCCATGGGATTTTTGGTGACAACGCTAATTTTTGTCGTGGTTGGGATCATTGCATCCCTTTGTACCAGAATCTGCTGCAACAGAGGCCCCTCTACTAATTTGTACGCTCCTTTGCTTTGATATTGCCTTGTCATCAGTCTGTTATTTATGTGTGTATTATGTTGACAGTGTCTAGTTAAAGATCTTTGACAATCTGCTGCTCCTTTTGGAGTGGTTTATCATTTTGGTTGTGATTTAGTTGCACGAAAATGTCCGCATCTTGCATAAGTGTGGATTCATTTCCCTTAGTTTCGATTTCATGGCAGAGCGAATCATGTGTATGTATTTATGTCATTACAAGCTACAGAGAGAGAGAGAGAGAGAGAGAGGTAGCTTTGGCAGTTGGTTTTTGAAATGGAGATGGCATTCGTCATTCATGATTGATGAAGTGAAGGATCAATAGGATGATGGCATGTGAAGGCATGGTGTCAGGTGCTTATAGGATAAAGAAATTTTGATGCTTGTAGCCTTCATGTAAGTTGGAATTTGGTGGGATATGCAAATTCTTGGAAAGCGACACAACGAGGTAATCGTGAATTCATTAACGTATACATCCTCTGGGAAACAACTTAAGCTGATTATTTTTAACGATAGTGAATTTCTGGATCTGTGGCTGTTGGTTTCTTCAGCATAGAGTTTGAAACTGTTGTGGAGAAATGTCTCGACTCTTGAACCCTTTGTGTAACTATGAAGTCTGTCTATTGCACAATATTAACTTATTTTACTAGGCTTATAGAGTGTTAGTCTATGTAGCATAGGTTGCAATCATATATCTGATCCTTTTTTCATATATACGGGAAGAATGAGAGATATGCCAACTTTCCTTTTGGTCCGCAACTTCACAAAGGGCTGGGTGTTGTATAATGGTTCTTTTATTGGGGAATGAAGTGACGTTTTACCAGATTGGAGGTAAACTGTTATGTCTACTATGCTTTATGATGAAGCACTGGCTCTATACTTGATGATAGTGAGGCTTGTGTTCATGGGTTGTTAAGACTGTGAAATGCTTGGATGGTTGGAATTTCTAATATATGATTTATTTTTTTGCTTTTTGTTATTTGCCTTTTGCCTTTTGCCTATTATGTAATGTTTTATCCAATTTTTGTTTTACAGGTTACATCTTACATTAGTTATAACAGCGACTGTGTGCTGTTGGATGATGTAAGTTCTTGGATTTGCATTTCTTCTTCAGTAGTCATTTGGTGTATGGAACATCTTAAGTTCGTCTATGATGTATTATGTAAAACATTTCCGT
This sequence comes from Euonymus europaeus, assembly GCA_963580455.1. Lineage (NCBI taxonomy): Eukaryota > Viridiplantae > Streptophyta > Magnoliopsida > Celastrales > Celastraceae > Euonymus > Euonymus europaeus. The sequence continues at coordinate 24,448,530 of OY756961.1, forward strand.
ATTAATCAAGCATTTATTGGATACTTTCTTGTGCATTCAAGTTATTCTTCATACATACTGTATAAAAGGAAACATATAATTCAAGAAATTTACATGATCAATATGACATGGCACAGCATCTCAATTTGTATCTGTAACTGTAACTTTTCTTTTTTTCAAAAACAAAATTATGCATTTTGTCGAAATATGTACTCGGGTGAATGGTGAATTGTCTCATTTACCTGTGATTTTCATCCCCATGAAGTGAGAAAAATGATTGTGATTTTGATGCATAGTACACATTATGTTATGCCTGGAATATCAGATTGTTTTACTTGTTTCTTAAAATGCCATATCCATTTTCTGCTCTGCAGGTGGGCGATTGTGTACGTTGCCCAAATGAAACCACTTATAGTTCCCATTCTGAGTGAAGGAGAGTAATTCCTTGCACAAGTTCTGAGTACTTTTATTGGTGTACTGGAAGTATGAAATTTGTGGATCGACCACAGGAGAATATTACGGCTTGTGGATGCATCAGTGGCTTCTCATGTTGGTTGTGTATGTAATTTTGAGGATTGTGAACTCTGAACTTTGAATTTCTTTATCTGGGGGCATTCTATTATAGACCGAGCATAAATGTGTAACTTAGATGAAATAATTGTTGGAAAATGAGTATTATTTCTTTTTTTATTTCGTGTACCACATCAGAATGAGACATTTGTAAGACTACTGTCTTGGTAAAATAAACTTTTAATCGTACTTTCTCACATTGTTCCTGTTTTGGCTTCTGATGATCCTTTGGTCTGTGTTATAAGTTGCAAGAACATGGTCTTGGCAATCCTTTGGCTTTTCACTGACCTGAGCTTTTTACAGAGTTTCTAGTGGTTGAGAAAAGGATGGTTCAGGAGAGAAATATATGGCCCCTTCCTCAATCATCGCGAACCCTCCTCTCATTAGTCTTTCTGCACTCAACCAGTGCACACAGGATACACAATTTGGTTTGCTAATATAAACTGTTGTTCATCCTTCTTGACATTTGAGACCTCATGGCTCATTTGAGGCTTGAAGCTGGATGGCAACGGGTCGGATTTTTTGCGGACTGTGTAAAATCCACATCCGACCCGCTCCTCTATACATCCTACCCGCCTCCGCCTCCGCCCCGCTCTCGGGTCTTAATGTTTTTACCCGCATCCGACCTCCGACTATATCCGCCCCGAAATCGGGTACCCGCCCCAAATGTAATTTTTCTAATTCAATAGTTGCAGAATATTCAATTAGAAAAACAACATTCCAATTTTCAAACCAATTTAGTAAACAATATTCTGAATTAACTCAATACACAAATTACAAACACAATCAATTCAAAGTCTACAAAATAATAAATTAGTCAAAAATTCAAGTACAACAACAATGAAAAAAACACTTTCTTTCTTCTTCAAATTAATTTGCTTCAAGAATTGTAACGCCACTTTCTTCTCCTTCATCGTCGCAGTCATCCAAAATAGTTTGAATTGTGTCACATTCTTTTGAATCTGCCGATGATCCTTAATAATGAGGCATGAAAATGGTTAAATTTAATCAAACATAAAAACAAATAGCAATTATAAGTTAACTTGTAAGTACCTTTGAGTTCACTCCATAGCCAATTTTGAGCACACATCAATGCCTCAACAGTCTTTGAATTAAGTCTACTACGATGTGGACTCAACAAGCGACCACTTGTGCTAAAGGCAGACTCCGAAGCAACAATTGACACTGGGATTGCTAGAACATCTCTTGCAATACGTTGCAATATAGGATATTTAGGCCCATTAGATTTCCACCAGGCTAGAATATCAAAGTCATTAGACCTAGGCAACACATCATCCTCAAGATAGTGGTCTAACTCTAGTTTTGCATTTCCATGTCCTCCTTTTTTCCTACTGTTGACAAACTGATCAAAGTTGGATAATGAATCTCTGACACTACTTTGGGTAACCTTTGATGTAGCCTCAGAGTCATGGCCATCACTTTTGTCCACAATTTGAGAACTATACTCATTCATCAAACCATCACAAATGTCTCTAATCCTCTTAATTTCACTATCAGCTTCATCACTATAGATTTGAGGAAAATAAAACTCAAGCAACATCATCTTATACCTAGGATCTAACACAGCAGCCACACCCATGATACCATTAATCACATTCCAATAATTGCCAAATTTATCAAACATGTGAAATGCCATATCTCTAACCTTTCCAGTTGATGACAAAAACCATTCAGCCAATGCTATTTTTACCTCACAAACTTTGGGAAAGTAAATATTAGCAGTAGGATATTTAGTGCCTGGAAAAAAAAGTATACAATTTTTTCAATCATATATATTTACCTTAATCTCAAAATTTTAAAAAACAAAAAATTACAAGTACACACGATAGACATACCTGAAAATAATTCAGTGACATTGTAAAACAACGCCAGTTTTCCACAAATAAGCTTTGCATTCTCCCATTCCTCCTCGCTTGGTATACAAGTGTAGGATGAATCTTTTTGGTTCAAGCGAAAGAATACATCCTTATATGTCAATGCAGTGTTAATCATCATGTATGTTGAGTTCCATCGGGTCTTGCATTCAAGAACCAATTCCTTGGTGCATTTTATATGTAATTGTCGTTTTGTCTCATCAAACTTTTGCCTCCTTTTCGTTGATGTTGTCCAGAAAAGCACACTATCACGTATTTTTGCTATGCTTGGTTCCATAACAGTGAGGCCCTCTTGGACAATTAAGTTAAGGATATATGCCGCACAACGCATGTGTAGCATTGATCCATGCAACATAAGTGTGCTACGTTGGAGCTTGTTCATGATAAGTCTTACCATTGCATCATTTGTGCTACAATTATCCACCGTAATTGTAGACAAATTTCTATCAAGATTCCAGTCCAAAAGGCAATCCAAGAGGACATCGGCAAGAACTTCCTTCGTATGTGGAGAAGACACATAAATGAACCTACATAAAATATTTATAAGTGCAAAGGCATGAACGAAAATCATATGATCAAAAAAATTGGCAAAAAGGTACCTTATGACCCGACTATGTAAAGTCCAAGAATCGTCAATAAAATGTGTCGTCACGACCATGAACCCTCTCTTTCTGTTGCTAGAAGTCCACATATCAGTTGTTATCGCAACTCTACTTCTATTCTTATCCAACTTCTTCATTACCTTCTCTTTCTCATAATCATAAATTTTTAAAATATCACTCTTGATGGTATTCCTACAAACCATTGTAAATAATGGCTGAAGAGAAGCCGAGTATTTCCTAAAGCCAATGTGCTCAACTATGGAAAGAGGATACTCATGCAAAATGATCATGTTTGCAAGCTCTCTCCTTGACACGGCTTGATCAAAACTATAACCTGTCAAGGTAATCTTCCCTTCCGCTTTGTTATGCTCATTCACCAAAATCTTTTGCCTCATATCTCTAATATCCCTAAACTTTCTCCTTGGACATCTATTTGAATGTTCACGTAAATGAGATGTTCCACTTTTACTATGTCCTACAAGTTTCTTATCACAATAATTGCAAACTGCATTTGTGTCATCATCAATCTTTCTTCCTTTGAAATGTTTCCACACGTCCGATTTTAAATTTGCACTATCAAGATCATCATTCACATTTGCATCTTCATTTACTTTCTCAGGTGTTTGATTACTATCAGTATTTAGTGGAATTGATTGAGGGTTAGGGATGTTGCTATGCTCATGTGAAGAAGCTTGTGAGTTAGGTGAAGCAGCAGACATACCTTAGAAGTTAGATCTGAATTTGAATTTTCAGATGTTAGGCGAGACCCACTCGTGCAGTTGTTCAACTTAGCACTTTAGCACCAGCGGCAGGCGGCGGTAGATGAGAAAAAATGAAGACAGAGTCCGAGAAGAATAGGGTTTCTCACTTTTTCACTTTTGGCATATAGTGAGCCAACATTCAACACTCAGTAGCAATAACCAATAGCATATCTCATAATTCTTTATTAATTCATTGATTTTCATTAGTTGGGTTGTTGGGCTAGCTTGGTTGGGCTTAGAGAGTAGACATATATAATATGTATATAAGATTATTAGTGTGTGTATATTATATATATATAATTATTTAAGTATATCCCGGATATACCGGGTCGGAGGTTGTATATACCCGCATCCGACCCGACCAGGGGCCGGGTTATAAATTTAAAACCCGAATTCGACCCGTTCTATTGGCGGATCGGGTAAAATTCAATGAATTCGGATCGGATGCAGGCGGATCTGATCGGATCGGTTTAAAATTGCCATCCCTTGAAGCAGGAAATAGTGTATTGCTAGTTCATCTTGACCATCTCCAGGAGTAAAAAACATATAATCCCCCGACAATGCCCACTTCCACCTTTTCTTTGTACTTATGTAATTATTGCTGGCCTCTCAATTAATTGAATGCACTTTTAACCAATTTGTATGCACTCTTCCATTTTCGTCATTAATGATTTAACAAGTCAGACGAGCAGTGTTCTCCGGTGGTAGAATTGGTTGGGTGTTTGCGGATCACTTCATAATTGTATTGAAAAATTCTTAATGGGTAGAGAAAATAAAAATAAAAAATTGTATTGAAAAATTTGTATAATGATAGGTAAAAGTAAAAAATGATTAAAAAAAATGAGATAAATAATATCGATATTTGATATTTGGAGAGATTGTAAATATAAAGTGAAAAAAATTGTATTGAAAAATACGATATGACTGTATTGAAATACATATTTTTATTGATATAGATAAATAAATGAGAACCAATTGTATGCAATAAAAATGAGACTCAATTGAAAAACTAGAAAATTTGAAGTTTCTCCCCACTGAAATACTGCGAGGCTTGTCCTGATTATTATGTGCTGTGAATACACGGGTTTGATTTTTGACTCTTCTATAGTGCAAAACCTTAGACTAATTTGACCGAAATCCCAATGTGGAACATGAGATAGTGTATCTCATGATTTTCATCATATTTTATTACTAAACCAATTGAAAAAACAACCAATTCACGTGAGCTTTCTCAATGTTTTTTCAAAGTAAAGTTTTTATTTTATTTTTACAGACTCAATTATTTTACAAGACGTCAAAATTTATTGTTATTATTTTTTAACTTTTACAGTTCATTCAAAATGTAATTATCAAAATTCACATTTTGCAAGTTCAATTATTTTAGTACACGCCAAATTTATTATTATTATTCCTTTTCTTTTACAGTCACGCAGTTTTTAATAAGTGCACCTTTATTGAGTACTTATTCAAATAAAATCACATTATTACCCTCAATGAATTGACTATAAAGAGCAACCATTCTGGTTGCTTTTTGTTCGTTGGATAATGCATGTTTTTATTGATGTGATGATGTTGAGAGACATGTTTTATTAATTTAGCTCTATCGAAATATATGTTTTGATAATGTGAATGATGATGTGGCTTGATTTTTTGTAATAGATGTGGGATTCAATCTTGATTTTGATGTAAATTTGATAGAGATAATATGAAGGATAGGAAAGTGGTTGGCTTGACTAAAATTGGGAGAGAAAAAATGTTTAGGGATTTGTGTTTTGCTGATGTGATTGTATTGAAATATTTGTGTGATTTGAATTTTGTGTAGTAAAAGTGAGACCCAAAATATGAGTTTGCTGACCTAACAAACCCATACCATTGCTATTGCTCTTTTAAATATCATTTTGTTGGCTCAACAAACTCATATTTTGGGTCACATTTTTATTATACAAAATTCGAATCATACATAATTCTCAATACAACTATATTAGCAAAACACGTTTTTCAATACAATCGCATCAATAAAACACAAATTCATAAACATTTTCTTCTTCCAATCTTTAGTGAAGCAAACCAATTTCTTATCCTCCATATTATCACTAGTTCCCCCATTTATTACAAAAAATCAAGTCACATCACCAAAACACATATCTCAATACAATCACATCAACAAAACACGTCTTTCAATATAACATATCAATAAAAACACACATTTTCACCCAATTTATCGGCCCAATAAAATGCAACCATTGTGATTTTTTACTTATTTATGAAACCATTGTGGTTGCTGCATCATTCTTTTAACATGTTTTATTTTTTAGATTTGAGTGTTCTTCTCAAATTTTAACTCTTATCTTTTTTTCGGTTGTAAAAATATGAATCATCATCTTCAATTACGGGCGCAAGTTTTATATTTATCTAGCAGGCGCCCAAAGTAAGCATGCAATTGGTATAATACAAACACATACTGTTCATATATGTTTTTCCTTATCATAATCAGGATGATCAATTGAAGGTCATGAACCACAGCCAGATGAGACATTGATTACACAGAGCAAATTACAACAGAGACCATAAGAATAAATAGTGAATGGTGTATAAAAAATTAGATTGTATATTAATCATTTTTTTTGTCACAGGTGTTTAATTTTTTTTGTCGGGGATGGCATCGGATCGGATTTCTCAAAATCTATATCCGATCTTAAATAAAAATAATGTATCCATATCCATATCCATATATTACGGATAAAAAAATAATCTAAATCCATATTATATCCATTGAATTTTGAATATTCTCCATGGATATCGGATTTATCCATATAACATGCCGACACATATTTTGCTAGCCTATGATACCAATTAGAACTTCATGATTCATGAATCTAGGAATATAAACCAAAGTTTAAAGTATAAATAATATCAAAAATCATCTAGCAACATAGAAAAGTTTTATAAAATCAAAGTGTAAAGTCCATAAAACGTCAAATTCAAAATGCTTATATCAATTGACAAATTCAAAATGAATAACATCTTCAATAAAGTTTGGTAGACCTCATCTTCATAAAAATTGATGATAATGCTATCATTTGTCACATCTAAATTTATAATGTTATTGTTAGGTTTAGGGTTTACATTATTATGTTTTTAATATTCAGTACTAACTTTACTAATTAGGGTTTTAAAAATATTAGTCAATTGAATATTTGAATTAGTAATATGAGATCATATCCCATTATATAGTGTTATTACAAATTACAATTAATTCATATTACAAAAAAAAATCTATATTGACAATTATAATATGTATAGAAATATATTAATGATATTAATTGTCAATTACATAATTGTATATAGACTATATTATATATGTGTGTGTGTCGGGTAGAATCAGATCGGATCGAATATCCGCACTTTCGGTCGGATCGGATACGGATTTCGAATCAGATATGCCTAAATCCATATCCGATCCATATCCATTCAAAAAAATCGAATTTTATCCATATCCATATTCATTATCCAGTCAATGAATTTTTCTACTGTTTGACCGGATTGGATCGGATCGAAAATCCACGGATTCGGACACATTTGCCATCTCTATGTTCCGCTATTTGGTATAAAAAAAAGTTAAGTTATGAAGCAAATTTTGAATTTTATCACCAACGAATATGTAAAATATCAAATAAACAACAGTGTTATTAACAAATAAATCACAATTTTGAAATTCATTAAATAAAAAAATCAATCCGAAGAGAAGGATACGTTTGCACTGCATCAGTGACAGTGTCAGCTTCGTAAATAACCCCGAAAACACGGGCAGTTGTGCATCAACGTAGCGACGTCTGAGACTCTTTGACCAGATGAGATATGGTAAACAGGGACCCACAGCACTCGCCTCTCCCCTCTCTCTCTCTCCTCTACTTGCTCCTCTCTCCTTCACTCTCCACACTGAGTACAGAACAGCTAAGAAGCTTTAGATCTGATCAGCACAAACCCCTAAAATCTTCACCTTCAAGGACGATTAGGGTAAGCAATACCTTGTCTCTGTCTCATTTTGGCTTATAAAGTTTATTCCGTGTTTGGCTGCTAGTGTAATGTAGAACTCTCTCTCTCTCTCTTGATCTCGTTGTAATGGTTGTCTCGATTTAGAATTGAGAGAGATCTTGGTGTTCTGGAGCTGTTCTTAGTACATGAGGGAGTGAACGTGGAGTCAGAGGTTCGTAATTGTGTATACATTTTTGCTGAAATGAGGGTTTTAGGTTAATTAGTGCTTGAATGTGAAGTTAATTTAATGTGATTTGATCCTGGGAGTTAGTGAATGTATGTTTATTTGAAAAGTTCAGATTTTTTCTGTCGATGCTATGTCGATGGTTTTTTTGATGAAAATGCTATGTCGATGTTAAACTGTTATCTTTAACAATAATTAGCTTTAATTTGGTTAAGGTTCTGTTTGGCTGCTGAAGAAATGTGGGACTTAAAGATGTTACATATTTTTGGGTCAAGTAGGATTAGTTAACTTGCTATTGATGCTCATTTTTGTATGTGTTAGAGGTAATGTAATGGACATTGTGATTGTGTCTGTACTTGGCTTCATCCAAGTTTCATTGGTGCGTTAGAGTGATCCCTCCATGTCAGCAAACTTTGATGGTAACGTGTACATGTAAGCAACGTTTGACGCATCTCGTATTTTAAACGGTTCACATTCGGTCAAAGTGGCAGGTCAGACATTTGACTGACCGAAATCCCTTGAATTCTGTCCGTGAAACAATCCACATTATTTGGTGACTGGTTTGAAAATATAATTTACCTTGGTTAGAGGTAATGAACATTATGATTGTGTCTATACTTGGCTAATTGAATGTGCTTTCGTGAATAACGTAAGGGTCCTTTTGGTTGATGAGAGATTGTGACAAATAAAATATTTAGGTATGTTGTTAAAAGAGTCTGGCATTGTGGGTTGATGAGAATGAATAATTCTGTGATTGGTTGCAAAGGTGAAAAACCGGAAATAAGAAAAGAGGACTGTTAAGTATGAGTGTATAAGTGATTATGTTTTTGTGACATTTCCACATCTAATAGAAGGAGAAATCAATTTAGGCCCATTATTGTGTCAGGCTAGCTGACGGCAACATAATAAGTTCAAGAGTGGTTACTTGTGAGGTCCAACTAATAAGACATTTGGCAATTAAAAATTTGCTTTTCTGAATTTCTAATGTTTCCTAGGAAGCAAGATGGCGTTGAAAGTTCAGTTCTATGCATGGAATTTTATTTTGGGGCTTCATTAGTTTGGTTAATATAAAAATGTTGACAGTTATGCAGCAGTGCAATTTCAAAATTCTGACTAAGACTAACCAACTTAAAAAAGGTTTAGGTGATGTTAATGCTGAACATATTCACTTCTGTGTTAGCCATCTATGCTTTATCTATTCCTCTTAAGCTCCTGTAACCCATGGCATGTGATTTTACTCAAACTTGAATAGTTATTTAGGGTGGTGTGGTCTACCTTGTTTTTTGTTCTAATTTTTTTATTTATCTGTGTGGAACCTTTTACTGACCAGTTAGCTATTTAGACAATTGATTGTGAGATGTGTGCATCTTTTACTGCTCTGTTGAAGTGTGCTTTCTTTCTGGTCAATAAGATGTATATATTTGGTCTTACGTTCCTGGCTTGTGCCGTGTTTACGTTACTTATATTCAGAAGCGTAGACTGATGCTTAAGAAGTCTCTATTTTGCGTGGATAGGTTTCAGCATCAATTTGAATGGCATTGACAGATGCTCAAAACCCTTCTCTTGGAGAAACCACTTGTGGTTCACTACTGCAAAAACTTCAGGTAACTCATCTCTTGAGGTTTCATTTATTTTTCTATTTCCTGTCAAATATGCCCTCAGTATCAATTCCCTGATCTTTAATCTGCTGTAGGAAATTTGGGATGAGGTTGGTGAGAGTGATGAGGAACGGGACAAGATGCTTCTTCAGATAGAGCAGGAGTGCCTTGATGTTTACAAAAGGAAGGTTGAGCAGGCTGCTAAGTCAAGAGTGCAGCTCCTGCAGGCCCTTTCAGATGCTACACATGAGCTCTCCAGCCTTTTATCGGCTCTCGGAGAGAAAAGTCTTGTCGGTATTGTGAGTATTTGGTTAATTAATTAATGAATGTTAAAATATTTTGGGGTGAAGGGCATAAATATGTTAATACTCGTGTATCAGCCTTCTTCTTTGCCCTGGATAGATAAAACTGGATTGCTCACTTTATTTTTGTTTCTAATTTCAGCCTGAGAAGGCTTCAGGAACAATTAAAGAGCAACTTGAAGCTATAGCGCCAGCACTTGAACAGCTTTGGAAGCAGAAAGAAGAAAGAGTGCAAGAGTTTTCTGATGTCCAGTCTCAGATCCAAAAAGTATGTGGAGAAATTGCTGGAAGCTTAAACATAAATGAGGATCCTGCAGTGGATGAGTCTGACCTATCCCTGAAGAAGTTGGATGAATATCATTCCCAACTTCAGGAACTTCAAAAGGAAAAGGTAAAACTCGTTTTTCTTGGTTAACTTTTTATTAGTAAATGAAATGCCCATCTTGTCTTAATGATAATTTAAGTTATCACCACTAATTACTAATATTGAATTGGCAGAGTGACAGGCTGCATAAGGTGCTCGAATTTGTAGCTGCTGTGCATGATCTTTGTGCTGTTCTTGGGATGGACTTCTACAGCACTGTAACTGATGTTCACCCAAGCTTAAATGAATCTGCTGGTGTCCATTCGAAAAGCATTAGCAATGAGACGCTATCTAGGTTGGCTAAGACTGTCTTAGCATTAAAAGAAGATAAGAAGCAGAGGCTTCGCAAGGTAAACCACAGCTATATGTCTTTTGTTTAATTTTTGAAAAATCAATGTGAATTACTTTGCTTTGCAATTTACTTATTTGATTGTTGTAATATTCTTGGATATCATTAAGCACAATTAGATTGCGCTTGTATTTTTTATGTGTAGAGGAAGAGGGCTGTTATGAAGAACATATCACTAAATTTACTGTAAAAAATTAGCATTTTATCTGTATGCTCTTCGACAGCTTGCTTTCCTGTTATTGATGTAGCGTCATTGCAAATTAGAAAAATTTGAACCCTTGTTATTTCACAACTGAGAAAACTTTGTTTTTCTATAGTGCCTTCACTACTATGCACATGATTTTGTATGTCATTCATAATCTCATTGAGTTGATCTCTAGTTGTCGTTCTGCATATAATATCATATAACAGGTCTAAGATTCAACATTTAGGATCCAGCAATTTTAATGAACTATTGCCACTTGTTCTCATTTTCAGCTTCAAGACTTAGCAACTCAGTTAATTGATCTGTGGAATCTGATGGATACTCCCATTGAGGAAAGAAGACTGTTTGACCATGTTACCTGTAACATATCCACCTCCATCGATGAAGTCACTGTCCCTGGGGCACTTGCACTGGATCTAATTGAACAGGTATGTTACTTCCACCATCTATGTTATTGCCGATTTTGAGTTTTGACACCATTTACTCATTTTCTTGTTTCTGTAATTAAGGCTGAGGTGGAAGTTGAAAGACTTGATCAACTCAAGGCCAGCAGGATGAAGGAAATTGCTTTCAAAAGGCAAGGTGAACTTGAAGAAATATTTGCACATGCTCACATTGAAATAGATCCAGAAGCAGCTCGAGAAAAGATTATGGAACTAATTGATTCTGGGAGTGTTGATCCTGTTGAGTTACTGGCTGACATGGATAATCATATTGCACTAGCAAAAAAAGAAGCTCTTAGCAGAAGAGATATTTTGGACAAAGTTGAGAAATGGATGTCAGCCTGTGAAGAAGAGAGTTGGCTTGAAGATTATAATAGGGTAATTGTCTCACTGTGTGTGCGCCTGCATGTGCATATTTTATGTTTATGCTTGTGTTCTTTTCTTTGGTCTCTCTCTACTTAGCAAAAATAGCTAGTAGCATTTTGCGTAACCAGATTCTTTAATAGAGCAAGACATTACTGTTTAGTCATAGTATTATTGTGAAAGTACTAGGAATCAATTTATCTCAGCATCAGGACAACTTCAACCAAGGGAGTTAGCGTATCGCAATGGATACATGTATATCTTTTTATACAAGCAAGGTTATTAGTTAGTGCAGTTGACTTTGGTACTAGCATCTATCATTGGCTCCCCGCATCTGACATTGGCTCCCTGTAACAGGATGAAAACAGGTATAGTGCTAGTAGAGGTGCACATCTAAATCTCAAGCGTGCAGAGAAAGCTCGTATTCTGGTGAATAAAATTCCAGGTATGTAATAGAAGGAGGGACACCTCTGCTACTATGACGTGCATTAAAATTAAAAGTTGTCATTCATGTATTGTATTGCAACATGTGTGTGTCCAGTGGTTTGGATATTCAGTTGGAGTCTCTACATCAATTATATTAAGCAGTCCAAAAATAAGATTGAATTTAAACCAGTGGTTGATTTAATTCAAAATTGATAAAGTTTAATTAGCTTATGGTTCCCATGATGGTATTTGTGCAACTTTGCTTTTGTCATTGAGAAACTACTGCAGGTGGTAATTCAATATAGGAATAGATAGATAGACTTCTAGATTATTGAGTTTTCCCCTTGTCAAATAATGAATTAATACTTGAATTTTTAAATGGATGTTAAATGGAAATTAGCATTCCCTGCGTCATGCAAGCTTAACATGACTGCATTGTTTGGTTTATAATGCATGGCATTGATATTTCATCTGGGCGATGTAGCTATGGTTGAAACCTTGATTGCCAAAACTCGGGCTTGGGAAGAAGAGCATGGGATGGAGTTTAATTACGATGGGGTTCCTCTCCTTGCCATGCTAGATGAATATGCCATGCTCAGGCAGGAAAGAGAAGAAGAGAAGCGGAGGATGAAGGTAAGTTCTAGAATTGTTGAACTAGATGGGTTTTTAGCCAGGGTGTGCAATAAGGCTTAAATCTTGAAACTATCTAAGATTTTATTTCAAGAATCATAGTTATTTTTCTATTTTATTTCTCTGGAACTAAACGTGATCATATTTGGACCAAATAGGATCAGAAAAAGTACAATGAGCTGCAGAGCACAGAACAAGAAGCCATTTTTGGTTCACGACCTAGTCCTGCTAGGCCAGTTGGCACCAAGAAGGTAGTGGGCCCTCGTATGAATGTTGGTGCCAATGGAACTCCCAGCAGACGTCTATCACTGAATGCTCATCAAAACGGAAGCAGGTCCACAACCAAAGATGGAAAGAGAGATATCAGGCCAGTTGCTCCTGTCAACTACGTTGCCATATCGAAAGAGGACACTTCAGCCCATGTTTCGGGTACTGCCCCTGTTCCTGCATCACCATGAAAATAATTCAGTTATTAAACTAAGATTGAGAACTGTAACGTAGGTTTACGGCTGTGATATTACTAGGTCCTGCTGTAGGGGATATATAGTCTAGGGATCTATGAGTGAACTGTTTGTAGTTGTGTATGTTATGTTGGCGTTTGGTTTAAATTCTGCAGAACCTATTCCAGTTTTTTTTTTGCCCATCTGTGGAATTATATTAGAGACAAATAATCCTTTCATCAAACCTTTTGCTCATAGCTTTCAGTTGTTCATTTTTGAAACATAGAATCATATAGGTTTCTAAGAGGTAAACTTACAGAACCACTGTACAAGGCATGATAATTAGGTAGTTGTACTTTTCATATCGTGAATGAATTCACTCATAGCTATATGGCTGCCAGCTGAAACGATCCTCTTGCTGAAGAAAGATCGCTGCATACTACGACACTCGAATCCCTGTAAAAGATTTCTGCTTCTCTAAGCTCAAAACCATGAAGGAGAGGCAAAGGAAATCCTTTTCTGAGGTGTACGTTAACATAAGGCAATACGACGGTTTTGAGGATGACAGAGATGACAGGCTGCAAGATACATGAGAATAGAGTCATGGTGTGATATCCACAATGAATGATAAACTTGGTTCATAACAATGAAAACAAGCAAAACGAACAAAGATAGAGTATTTTGACATAAAAGAGATGGAAATATAGTCACTCTTATTTAGCCTATTTGATTCAGAAAAGATCGTAGGCTTCCAATTCACATTGTTCATCATAGGTCTGTCAATACACTCTCAAAACCGAATGGTTTGGTTAATTTTTCCAAATTTTTTTACATATTTTACACTAAAATCGACCGAAAAATCAATCAAAAACCGAAAAATGGACATAACTGTCCGACAACCGACAAAACGGTTTGACTAAAATATGTAAAAAAATCGATCAAAATCGACTATTGACATCCTTATGTTCATCAGTACCCTAATAGACAATGTATTAATTGGGGTACACCTAATAGACAATGTATTAATTGGGGTACACTATGTTTTGATCAAACAATTATACCAGTCGTCAGAACATTTCAATTCCAGTTCTCAAAGATACTTAGGAATCGATTAAAAATTGGTAGGTTCGTTCAAATCTACCCAGACAATAAGATGTTGCAGACTGACATAATTTGACGATCACAATTGAAATATAGCGTACCTTAACTACATTCATATGCAAGTTCCCAATTCTGCTCCAGTCCGACGACAAAGTAAAGTCTATCAAACTAACAGTACCCACTAGATTGTTTCCTGAAACTTCCGGAGAACATGATGCCCTAATTATCTGCAGAGAAAAAAAACACGAGGAATCATGGTCATATAGATAACATTTGGACAAGCTACAATGTTAACTTCACCAGTGTCCACATGTCATCTGGCTATACAAAAAAGAAATGCTGGAAATGTAGAAAAAAACATGCATACCATAGAGATGCGTACAACGGGTATAACTTCATCAGTGTCCAAAACATCGATCGTCAAATATGAGGAAACAGTGGCATCAATGCCATGATTTGTGACTTTTATGACCGGTGGAGAAGCTAAAGATATATTAAGCATCATATCATCGTTCGGATACTGGTCGTAAAGTTGAGGAACAATGTATCTCCATCCAGCAGTGTTCAAAAGTGATTGATCTGGAATTTTATCGAAATTCCAGTGCATATAACCACCCTGACCACAAAATAGAGCCATTAGTTCATTCAACCATAAAACATGTGGAAGAAGTCTGTGATTCAAGCAAGTTGGAATTGTCCATAAGCAGCTACATGCAATGTGAGAGACTAACGTGCATCAAGCAAACCCAATACTACTGAGTTTAAGCTTGTGCCAGAACCAAAGGATGCATTGTTGTGAACCTGACAAGTATGCACCAGATAGCTTGAAGATAGTGGATGTCACAAGCCTTATACGATGGATGATTAAGTTTGTTTATTAATCATTAGTGCTAAGTAAGGACTTACTTCAAAGTAGACCAGAGCAGCAGTATAAAAAACATTCTCATGTAAAAGGATTTTAATCATCTTGGTAGGATCATCGCAGGATACAGAAGTTTGTGACCCTCTGCGGTAGTAGTCAGAAAGAGAGATTTCATCTGCTGCTGTGAATAGCCCGTTAATGTCAAACTCAATGGAAGATTGACTCAACATCGGGTCATCAACAAAGCTAACATTCATGTCCACAATGTCATCCACTGATATTAGCTTAGGTAGTGATTGCAATTTGGAGCTGAGCTTCTTCATCCCTTTTTTGATATTTTTGGAAATAGCATCTTCAACAGCAGACCTTATCTTCCCCTGAAAAGCATCAACCAATCTGGAAAATAAAAGGAGTACTTACAATAAATAGGTTGCTGCCATGGAAAATTGTGATGCGTACAGCATGGAATGAAAAGTCAAGCAAGAACAAGACCATGAGAATCATTGACCAAGTGAACATATAAGGAAGACCAGTATAATGAGGTGTTCACTCTCAGCATCCTTAGAGCTATTTCTTTCCTGACAGTATTTCTTGTAATAAGTCTTTGGAGTAACTATCCCACTGCTCGTTAACTTCTACGTCCTTCACCAAAACTCTATCATTTATATCTTGGATGTATTTTACATGATTTAGATCCCTAATTTTCCTTTTTCGTGTTTTAGTTAGGTCAATTTTTTTTTTATGCATCTAACTTTTGATATAACTCAGTATATGTTGTACGATGCGTCTCTTCTATAATCTTCGCAGTTTCTTTACTATTTACTTGGAGAAATAAAATTATAGATAAAAATTGCATACCCTTGATAAAGCCAAGATGCTCCACCATCCACGTCTATTGAGATATCTTTGACAGAACATCCACAGTCCAAGAGAGACAGCTTAAGAGTTCCTTCTTCTTCCTTTATTGCCACTGTAATCCCCACTTGCATATTTTCAACCTTAGGAGAAGTAAGCAAGCGTCAGTTTCCTTGATTATAAGAAAATGTTGAAATTAATTGCATTTCTAAATAATAAAACAAGATCATCTAGCTAGCCTTAACAGTTGATGTACTAACCATCCTGATGTACATAAATTGCGGGGGCAATTCTTTTTTCATCGTTCAACGAGGCAAATTTCAACTTGCTATTTTTTTTTATGGAACAATTAAAACCTTGTTCATGGTCACGGTTCACCAAGTAGCATCCAACCCTCATCATTTTCCCTTAGGAAACTGACTCTGATGATGAATAAATTATGAGCTCTCATTGATTGCAGAATCTTAAAAGCCATGTATGATGTATCTGCCACCACATATAGACACACAAACAGAAGCACAAGCAGACGCACACGTACAATTGACCTTTTTCCCCACAACATGATTGGAACCTCTCCAAGTAGCGCTAGACCCCTTCAAATAAACACTAGATACTGGCAATCACAGCAAAACATGACAATTCAAGTTCCCTCCCCCCCCACCCCCCCCACCCACCCAAACTGTGACAATTGTAGTACCGAAAGTAAAACAAACCCAACTGGTATTCCATCTTAGTCTCAATTTATTGGTTTAACGCACTAAGATGGAAAAGCAAAAGAGCAAAAGCTGATGCCTTTTACCTGGACAGAAGCCCCTCCATAATCTCGGATAGTGATAAACCATCTGCGGTAGGAATACCACCAATTCATGCTCAAATTTGCAGTAGCACCTGAAGCAACAAGTACAATACCATTCTCTCCAGTCTCGACAAGAGAAGAAGCAATATTGACACCAGAAATTGTGATATTAGAAAGACCCATATGGACTTTTCCCACAACAGGGATATTCACTGTCTTTTCAATATCCGGAACTTGAAGCGGAATCAAGGTTGAAACTGCCTTCTCTACAAGCAAATCTTTACCAAAATCAAGACCCTTGCTTGAAATGACCAGAGAGATATAGCTTTCTTCATTGGATTGAAGATGGGTTCTTGCCGGAATCAGCAGAAATGATAAAACTATGAACAAAATAGAGATTTTCACGGATTTTAAGAAGAAACCCATGTCAGAAATGGTTGGATTTATGGCATAGGTAGGTGATTCAAATTTATGAGAATTTCTCTAGGAGAATTTATGAACACCAAGACCAAACTTACGCAAATCAGAAAGAGTTGGTCTTTGGGAGGTTGGATTTTGTTCTTTTGTTCATTAAATTGAACTAACTGAAGTCGTTCGAGTGATCGTTGACGTGATGTGTTCAAACTTCAAAGATATATTGGCCAAGGAAGAGCCTTTCTTAGTACTATTTTCTAAGGCAAAGGAAGAGCCACAACCGAAGACGAGTCTATTCCCACAATTGTTCCCTTAATTTTTCTTTTTTGTAATTATTACGGAAAAACTTGTAACCATGGCAAATTTTTGGAAAGTGTTGATTAGCTTTGAGTATAATGGTCTTGATTGTTTATTCATTCTGTCTAAAGCTTAGTTGGCTGTTATGCAATATTGTAGATATGTGGCAACATCCATGGACAGTTTCATGACATAAAAGAGATTTTCAAAGTAGGCAGCGATTGCCAATGAAATACACGCTTCTTGAAGATTTTGTTGACATAGAACTCTACTCTGTTGAGACATTTCTTCTTCCGCTTGCCCAAAAGTGGGACTCATATCCTTGGTTCTGTATTCGATCTCCGAATGCTCTCTCAACCATTCGAGCACTTCTGCTCCTCCAGAATCTCCTCAACATGTACAGTTCAAAATAAGACACTACAATGACTAGTTCACAACCAGTAATATGTTCCTTTTACAAGACCCCGAAGAAAGAAAATTTAAATTCAGTCTGCAGTTTATGGATCATTTTTGGGGATATAGAAGCACTGACAGTAATAGGTGGTTCAAGGCTTCAAGCCATTTGCATAGGCAACCAAAAAGCTATATATCAGTGCTACACTGCTATAGATTTCTTAGTTAGATTGAAATTCTGAACTGTAGATGAGATAAAATGAAGATGAGAAGAACATCCCAATGGAAGTAAGTATATATATATATTCTTATTTCTTGGTCGACAGCTCTTTGTGCGCCTATCTCACTGTCTATCTCAACAACGACAATCAAATTTTCCTCAGGGATCCATTTCACTTTAGGTGCCAGATCAACGATGGCATCGTATCTGGAACAAAAGACGTACCAGATGAAGCATAAAGTACATAACTGAAACTTTGAAATGCATAGCGGTTACACAAGCATATATATGCTCTCTTAAGAAAATAAATGAAAAACAGGAGTAAAGAAGAAAGGAAATTATGAATGCATTGTCAAGCATCGATAAGTAAGATCCAATTATGAAAAACCTGATAGATCAACCCTGTACTCTAGCTATCCTGAACAACGCTTGATATAGAACATCTAAGGAAGCAAGTAAAAGAAAATCTCAGAACCTGTAGCTAACCTAAGAAAATTATACAAACTTAAAAATTCCAAAGTAAAGGACTACAGTTACTCCTAGAATCATAGCATACTGAAGACAGGGCATGTGGAAGGAGAAATCAAGCAACCATATTAGTGTGTTATAATATTTAGGCCTTCATATTAGTGTTATAATATTTTTTCTCGTTGAAAAGAGTTTTTTTTTTTTGTGTGATTTGTATGGTGACTATATTTGGACCCTAAACCCTAATAACTCAATTATTATTCTCTTACAATAACATGCGTAATATTAAAAATTGGTAATTTTATCGTATTTTTCACCCATTACGCGGGCGACAATCTAGTTATAATTAAGACAATAAACATGACTCATAAAGTTTGCATGTCTTATTAGGTAGGGGTCGAAAAAAAGGTTTGGATCGGTTCCGGGTTCGAATAACATAGATGCTTATGAGATATTTGCATGTCCGGATCTGAATTGATTTAAATTTTTGGACATTCTTAATTGACAATATTCGAATTGACAAGATATTAGACAATAATTAATCCATGTGACAAAGATGTTTTACCTAAGTATTGGGTTTTTCAATACAATCCAATCAACTGCTGAAGACTAATCAAGAATTAGTTAGTATCACTCAAGGATCACAATAATCTTGTAACCATAGAAGCAAAAAAACTTGAGAGAGGCAAAGTTAAATTAAATGAAAATATCAATCAAACTCAACTGAAATAATTAGTAATGAAAATGCAAATGCAATTGATCAGATCTAAACTCCCTTAGATTTCGAGTGTCAGCTGGTACCAGGATGAGTATATTATTAATCCAGATATCTTCAAAGGTTACATCAAGAAGTTGTTCTTTGAACCAATTCCGATACAAGAATAGAGTTCTTCTTATTTGGCTCTTTTACTAGTTTGTATCATTGCTCGGCTTCTCTGTTTTTGTGAGTGAGTGACAAAGAGGAAGAGACAATAAATTGTTTTAATTGAATAATTGAGTTGTACTATGCACCTGTTTCTCGGGATTGTAGTTTTGAGTCGTAGGACATTAACGGGTTCTTGATAACAGTGGTTATAAATAACTCAAGGCTAAACAATTTATAGTATCGTGACTCATTTTATTATAACATCGTATTCTATTATAAGTTTTATAATTGAATATCACAATGAATTATTACAGTGAAATATGATATTTCATTGTAATTATACAATAAAATATCATATTACAATGAAATATTAACAATAAATAATTTTATTAAGAGATGTGTTTTATGTGATGGAAGTAAAATTCAAAGTTAATTTTATTGGAAAAAGAAAAAAATTGTCATTGCAAATGCGCTGATTGTTGATGATGTGAAAGATATTAATTTTGTTTGGTTTCTTGGTTTTGAGAAACCAATGCACTCAATTTTTTGACCTATGACAAGACCACATATCGGGGGCTGTAGGTTGAGACTGGGTCTCAATATCGGTACCCCATTAACGGGTGTGGGGTCTGTTGAGAAAAAATCATTTTATTTTTTAAAATTATGAATGTATTTTAATTACGATTATGAATTCGACATTTTTTTAATAAATAAAAATCAAATAGATTTATATTCAACCTTCCAGATTTTTATGTCATTATCATATTTCATTTGATTTTTATTTAAAATAAAAAATATTATTGGACTCGTGATTATGAGATCAAGGCACATTCTTGCTTTCTAAGAAATAAAATAAAAAATTTAATGGCCCTTTTGTTAACACTAAAACCAGCGATTATTAGTCTCTAATTAACCTATATGTATAAAAGAGAGTGAAAGTGTATGAAATTTTTTCAAATACAACTTTGACAGAGGAATCAAACCCACAACCCTCGAATATCACATTTTGTCATTTTCTATCCGAATAAATATCATTTTTAGTCATTGAGAGGTGATTTGTATTACGACTTAACCATTGAAAAAAAAATACATATTAAAAATTGTTCATTGAAGATTGAGTGGTTGTGGTTGTGAAAGAAATGGGATGGAAATGGGTGAAGACAGGTGACATAAATTTATTGTCAACTTTTTGATAAAGTTACATGTAGACAAAGTTACATGTCATCATCCTGAGTGCCCGAGGATTGACACAAATTTGCACGTGTAATAGAATTATAAAATGAGTCATCAATATGTAATTTCTTTTTTTAAGTGGCTAAGTCTTAACAAGAAGTTATCTTTAAGTGGTTAAAAATGACATTTACTCTTATCTATACTAATGTCTTGAGATTTACAACTCCGAAATGGGTCTCCGGGTGAGCTTGACACATGGGGTAATGGCTAGCCTATAAATTGCCAGGTTTTGCCGCACATTATATCTCGACAAGTTTGCTCTCTTCTTATTAGCTCTTTTGCTTTATATATTATCTCCATCATTTCTTGTCATCTATGGCAGTCGAGGTTTAGCGTCCGTTAGCTAATTATCCTCCAGCATTGTGGGACTATGATGCTATGGCTTCTCTATTTTCTAATGACTCAGTAATAATCATCTCTCTCTGTTGAATCTGTTTATTTGTGCTTACAAAAACTCCTTGATAAACAATACCTTTTTATTTTATTTTATTGGGGCACGAATCATACAGGAAACAAGTGGAAGAGCTGAAAGTGCAAGTAAAAGGCATGTTGATGTCTTCTTCTACAATTGATCATGATCCGACTGAGAAGGTGAAATTGATCGACACGCTATGCCGCCTAGGTGTATCGTATCATTTCTCACTGTTTTGTTTCTTGAAACACACACAGATAGATATATGTGTGTTTGTGTTCGTGTTCGTTCTTACTCAATGATTGTGTTTCTCTATTGATTTTTCAGGTGGGACATTAGTGCTATTTGTTGGGAAATTAGGATCAAATGGTATAATCTCAAATTCCCCTCCCAGGAACTTCTTTAAACAAAATAGAAAATACACAACACAAGAATTATAGTGGAAACTCCAAACCGGAGAAAAACCACTTTTGTTGTCAAAAGACAACCAGAGACAATTTTACTATGTGGAAAATTGTTACAACCACACTCTCAGTAACTTTCTCACACACCCAAAAAACAAAGAAAACAATTACAAGCCCAAGAGAATTTTCCCACAAAATTCTCTCACTCAAAACCACTCATACAAGTTTTTCTCTCATTTTTGGATGATATTTAGCACCTAGTGAACTACTCAATTTATAGATGCATAAAGTTCATCCTTGGTACATATTTTCAACAATGACATTTGCCAAACTTTCAACCATTCAACAATGGTATGCATTCAACCATTCAACAATGGTATGCATTCAACCATTCAACCATTCAACAATGGTTATTGGCCTAACAAGCTTGAATTCAACAACAATGGTTGTTGGCCTAACAACCATGCACTTTGCATGTGGATGTTACTAACAAATCAATATTATTTTTTCATCAATCACAACAATCTCCACCTTGATTAAAAATAAACATAGTTACTCCACAACACTGTCTACTCCAACAGTCATAATTCTCTGCACCGAGAATTATCATACTCCACCATAAAGAATACACTCACTTAGAATTAATCACCAATTCTAAGAATTTCACTTCGGCTTATGTCGAAAAACTTACTGAAATTTATGGTGCAACTCCCACGTTTGGCTTTCCTGGAAGTTCATCAGTCATCGACAAATATTTTCCACCACACACCTTGCATCAATGTCAAACCAATGCCCGTGTGCAAACTATGGAACCACTAGCAGTAACACATCCTCTTTCATGGCAACTAGTGGCATGCCATGAGGATTTACTTGCCTTCACACAACATCAACATCATCTCCCCAATGAGAGACACTGTTAACGTCACCAGAGCTACTTGCCGAACCAGCTCCACCTTTTGGACAATTTCTTTTGAGATGTCCAGATTGACCACACCCCCAGCACACCACCTTCTTTTTCATGGAATTCTTCTTCCAAGATTCAGCTACTATTGCTGAGTTTTCTGCAGGTGGAACATTATTTCCACCACTCAGCCTTTTCTCTTCAGAGAAAAGCTTTCCAGTAACTTCTGAAAAAATTATTTTTTCTTTCCCATGAATCAATATAGGTTTCATGTACTCATAAGAATATGGAAGAGACCAGATAAGCCTTAAAGCTATATCTTCATCATCCATCTTAACACCAATAGACTCAAGTTCAGAGACAATCCCATTGAGAACACTCAAATGATCTGAAATCGTGGTTCCTTCACTCATACGTAATGTATGAAATTGCTCCTTCAGGTACACACGACTTGAAATACCTTTTGACTGGTACAATTCTTCAAGCTTTTCCCAGAGCTCTTTGGTTGTAGATAATCCATGCACATTAGCAAGAATATTTTTGGCCAAACACAATCGAATTGTGCTTGCAGCTCTCAGATCAAGATCTTCCCAACCATCATCGATCACAGCAGCTTTAGAATCACTACTGGAATCAATGACTGGTTTCCCTTTCAATGCCTTGTGTAACCCGGATTGAATTAACACATCTTTGACTTGAATTTGCCATAAGCCAAAGTTGATTCTCCCATCAAACTTTTCGATACCAAATTTAACGCTTGTCATTTATGCTAATCTCCCCCCTCTGATACCACTTGTTGGGAAATTAGGATCAAATTGTATAATCTCAAATTCCCCTCCCAGGAACTTCTTTAAACAAAATAGAAAATACACAACACAAGAATTATAGTGGAAACTCCAAACCGGAGAAAAACCACTTTTGTTGTCAAAAGACAACCAGAGACAATTTTACTATGTGGAAAATTGTTACAACCACACTCTCAGTAACTTTCTCACACACCCAAAAACAAAGAAAACAATTACAAGCCCAAGAGAAATTTCCCACAAAATTCTCTCACTCAAAACCACTCATACAAGTTTTTCTCTCATTTTTGGATGATATTTAGCACCTAGTGAACTACTCAATTTATAGATGCATAAAGTTCATCCTTGGTACATATTTTCAACAATGGCATTTGCCAAACTTTCAACCATTCAACAATGGTATGCATTCAACCATTCAACAATGGTATGCATTCAACCATTCAACCATTCAACAATGGTTATTGGCCTAACAAGCTTGAATTCAACAACAATGGTTGTTGGCCTAACAACCATGCACTTTGCATGTGGATGTTACTAACAAATCAATATTATTTTTTCATCAATCACAACACTATTGATCAAGTACCAGATAGCATGAAATTTCTCTATAAGACCTATTTAGATCTCTATAATGGATTTGAGGATGAGTTGAGAAACGAAGGAAGATCACATTGGCTCCCTTATATGAAGGAAGCGGTAATATAATTAATTCAACTGAACTTTCAATTTATTAAGATAAAAGTCTCACATCGCTAGATAGACAGAAAATAAAAATGGCCCAACATAATAACATTTGAAGTGCCATTTAGAATAACAAAGTCACGTGCCCCTCGGACCCCAAATGGTTAGGGCCAAAACTTTTCTTTGACCTCCTTCTCTTGCTTCTACCTCCTTGTACAAATTATAACACAACTTAATTTTCTTGTTAGGTGAAAAAAATGATTAGGTCTTACCACGTTGAGGCCGAGTGGTTGAACAAAGGTCACATACCACCATTCGAGGGGTACTTTGAGAACTCACTGATTTCAGGCGGTTACAATGCAATCGCAACAGGATCTCTATTAGGAATGGGGGAAATCGTTGGGACAAAGGAGTTTGAGTGGATTACTAGGGTTCCGAAAATCAGTCGGGCATCGATGATCATTTGTCGTCTTATGGACGACATAGTATCGCCTGAGGTAAGTATGAAATCTAAAGTATTAGGCCATTATATATATATATATATATATATATATATATAACGAGTTAATTGTGAGTGATCGAAAATGGTAGCATGAGAAGCAAAGGAGGCACGTGGCGACAGGGATAGAATGTTACATGAAGCAGTACAAAGTTTCGAAGGAAGAGGCGATCAAAATCTTCAAGAAAAACATTGCCAAGTCATGGAAGGATATGAATGAATCATGCATCAAACCAACAGAAGTTGCAATTCCTATCCAGATGCCAGTTCTTAACATGGCACGAGTAATTGATGTTCTTTACAAGTATCAAGATGCTTATAGCATAAATCCAGGGAGACTGAAAGGTTTTGTCGAGATGTTGTTCATCGAACTAGTTCCTGTGCAAGAGAATAATGTGGAGTGTGGTGAAGTTTGTGCAATGGTAGTGTGCTTATTGTTGTATGTGCTGTAGACTATCCTCAGTTGTTGTTGGTGATCAACAAGCTTGGCTTACAAATAAGAGACCGATTCCTATGTATTATCTCAATCTTAATAAATGACCAGCTTTTTTTTCTGTTTCTTAAAAATTGAAAATTTTCAACTGTGTAGCAAGCTCAACTTTGCTTGGAAGTCCAATTCATAAAAATTACCAAGAAAACAAAACAAAGTAGTCAAAATATGTCGTTCTAGCATTTATATAGCAAGCATCCTAATCGTTACAAAAGAGAAAACACTATAGTGATAGTCTAGGGGATGAATCTCTTTAATTAGGATATCATATGGACTTCAAAGGTCGTGAATTTGCTTTCCATTAGCCGCAATACACTTGTGGCCACTCATTAGACTTTGTCCGACTTACAATGTCATGAGAAATTTTCCTATGCATAGACATGATAGCTTGATTTGTCCTATGTGAGTGTTGGGCCTCACCGAGGTCCTTTATCCTACTTCTACGTAAAATTGGGCCTGAGATATGTATGGGTCAGA
The DNA here is from genome assembly GCA_963580455.1 of Euonymus europaeus. Taxonomy (NCBI): domain Eukaryota; kingdom Viridiplantae; phylum Streptophyta; class Magnoliopsida; order Celastrales; family Celastraceae; genus Euonymus; species Euonymus europaeus. Next base: position 24,473,847 of record OY756961.1, read on the forward strand.
CTCAAATCTAGCCAAAAATTCAAATTAGGTTTTTAGGCCTAGGCTTAGCTCATGGGCCCGAAACAACTGCTTAGATGTTTGGGGAATAAAAGCAAGCTCAGTAGTGCGGGAGCACCGAATACTTCACTTGCTCACTGGGTTTAACAATCATCGAGACAACCCATCACCTCCAAAGCCTAGACATGGATGGAGTGGGGTCAAAACTGGGCCGGGCCTTGTTCGTTACAGTCTAGCAGCGACGACTTCAACGTTCAGTGGCTCGGTGAGGACAACTAAAACAAAGAAATTATGATCCACGATGGGCTGTTATGAAGATTAAGTCTAGTGAAAATATGTGGAGCACGAAATTTTCTTTCCGAAAAATATACGATTGGCCCCGTGCTCCACCCTAGTTGAAAGTTATGGCCCTTCAAAACTCACTATCTCAAGAGACTTCCGAACAGCTTTGATCCTACGAGCTTTTCCATGCAAACAATCCAACTAAGCAACAAAGTCTTCTATCACACGCTTTATATCAACCAATATTGATTTTGGTATAATTTTGTTATAAACGGGATGGAGGAATAGAAGTGTAGATGGTTGTCTTTTTTTAGAATGAAAAATGTATAAAAATTAATGTTTTGCAAATATGATTGTATTAAGAGACATGTTTTACTGATATATATGAATATGTGACTTAACTTTTTATATAATAGTGATTATACCTGATTTAAATTTTGTTTTGAAATGGGATGTATACAACATCGATCGTGGATGATCTTACATTCATTGTTTTTAAATATATATATTTTAAAAAAAAACTCTTAATTCCAAATTGATCTAATGCAGGCCCTTCATGCCCCCACCTTCAATGGTGTAGCTTGTATCGTACATTCGAGACACTGTACAAAGGACCACATCCATGATATTTGGTTTTTGCAGAATCTATTACACTGTACTATCTGATCTATTTGGGACCTCTATATAAAGAACACGTGTGAAACAAGAACTATGAGGGAAAGAGAAACTTTAAAAAGTTCTTCATCTGATGGGAACACGAGTTACATAATAAACATATTATAAAGATCTATATATTTCTTCATTCATGTGCTCCACCAGTCGCTGAATAAGATAAGATCTAAGAAAGCTGTGACAAAGACACAAATGCTGTCCAGGGTTTTTGTGGTGGGTAGTAGTTATGAGGTTGGCAGTAGGGCAAGGTATGCCAGGAGTTGTGACGTTCACACACTCTAGCTCTCTCTCGGGAAAAATGACACGATTATTACCTTAAGGGGTTTGCTCGACTATCCTAAGGAGTCTATAAATTGCCAAGTTTTGCCACACATTATAGCTCAACAAGTTTGCTCTCTCCTTAATTTTCCCTCTTCTTATTAGCTCTTATGCTTTATATATTTTCTCCATCATTTCTCTCCATCTATGGCAGTCGAGGTTTCACGCCCTTTAGCAAATTTTCCTCCAGCACTGTGGGATTACGATGTTATGGCTTCTCTTTCTTCAAATGATTCAGTAATAATCATCTCTCTCCCTCTCTCTCTCTTGAATCTATTTATTTGTGCTTACAAATTAAACTCCTTGTTGAACACTGGTTATTTGTAGGGGCTCGAATCGTACACCAAAAAAGTGGAAGAGCTGAAAGTGCAAGTAAAAGACATTTTGATGGCTTCTTCTACGATTGATATGGCTGAGAGAGTGAAATTTATCGACACGCTATACCGCCTTGGTGTATCGTATCATTTCGAGGCTGAGATTGAAGATCAACTTAATCAAATTTTTGGTCTTGTCAACTCTAAAGCTTTTGATGACAATGATTATGACCTATGCACTATTGCGCTTCTATTTCGTGCATTTAGACAACATGGTTACAAAATTTCTAGCGGTAAGCATACACTACTATCAAAATGGTGTTTATTCAATCCGACTAATATTTTTTGATATGGTTTAGATTTTAAGATTTCAGCTTACATGTCTGCAAAAATTTATTGTATGTTAATTCTAATTTGATTGATATTGTGAATCAGACATTTTCGACAAATTCAAGGATAATGATGGCAACTTCAAGTCGAGTTTATCCACTGATATCAAGAGCATGATGAGCTTATATGAAGCGGCCCATTTAAGTATGCATGGAGAAGAATTTTTAGATGAAGCAATTGCATATGCAATGACTAATCTTCAGTCCATGGCAAGCCAATGTAGTCCTTATCTTCAAAAGCACATAGCTAATGCCTTGGAACAATCCTTTCATAGGGGTATACCAAGAATAGAAGCAAGGAAGTATATTTCTTTCTACGAAAATGAAGAGTCCCGCGACGAAATGCTGCTCAAGTTTGCAAAGATTGATTTCCATCGTTTGCAGTTACTCCATCGACAAGAGTTGAGTGACGTTGCAAGGTAAAATTCAATTCGGAATAACCTTAAATTACCCAAGCTGGTGATGATTAAGAGAGGCAAACTTTATAACAATACAATTAACTTAAACAGATTATTTATAAATTAACTTTCTTTTTACAGTTATAGGCTAGTTTAGTTTTTCCAAATATAAGTTCTAACAAACAAAACTAATTGCAGGTGGTGCCAAGGCTTAAACGCTAAGGAAAATTTCTTTTACGCTAGAGACCGACTAGTAGAAACATATATATGGAGCGTTTCGGTTTACTTTGAGCCACATTATGCAAGTGTTCGGAAATTTCTCACCAAAAACATATACTTAATGTCAATTACAGATGATACATATGATGCATATGGTACAATTGAAGAACTTCGACCATTCACCGATGCAATGCAGAGGTTTGTGTTTCTCACTGTTTTGTTTCTTGAAACTCACACAAATAGATACATGTGTGTTTGTGTTGGTTCTTACTCAATGATTGTGTTTCTCCATTGATTTTTCAGGTGGGACATTAGTGCTATTGATCAAGTACCCGATAACATGAAATTTCTCTATAAGACCTATTTAGATCTCTATAATGGATTTGAGGATGAGTTGAGAAATGAAGGAAGATCAGATTGGCTCCCTTATATGAAGGAAGCGGTAATATAATCAATTCAACTGAACTTCCAATTTATTATGATAAAAGTCTCACATCGCTAGACGAAAAACAGGCAATGTGCCCTATAATAAACAAGGTGTCTTTTAGAATAACAAAGTCACGTGGCCCTTGGACCCCAAATGGTTTGGTCCAAACTTTTCTTTCACCTCCTTCTCTTGCTTCTACCCCTTCTACAAATTATTAACACAATTTAATTTTCTTGTTAGGTGAAAAAAATGATCAGGTCTTACCACATTGAGGCCGAGTGGTTGAACAAAGGTTACATACCGCCATTTGAGGAGTACTTTGAGAACTCATTGATTTCATGCGGCTACAATGCAATCGCAACAGGATCTTTATTAGGAATGGGGGAAATCGCTGGGAAAGAGGCGTTTGAGTGGATTACTGGGGTTCCGAAAATCAGTCGGGCATCGATGATCATTTGTCGTCTCATGGACGACATAGTATCGTCCGAGGTACGTATGAAATCTAAAGTATTAGGCCATTTTGTATATATTTTTTGTAACGAGTTAATTGTGTCCCTTGGATTGATCAAATATTGTAGCATGAGAAGCAAAGGACGAGGCACGTGGCGACGGGGATAGAATGCTACATGAAGCAGTACAATGTTTCGAAGGAAGAGGTGATCGAAATCTTCAAGAAAAACATTGCCAAGTCATGGAAGGATATGAATGAATCATTAATCAAACCAACAGAAGTTGCAATTCCTATCCAGATGCCAATTCTTAACATGGCACGAGCAATGGATGTTCTTTACAAGTATCAAGATGCTTATAGCATGAATCCAGGTATACTGAAAGGTTTTGTCGAGATCTTGTTCCTTGAACTAGTTCCTGTGTAAGAGAATAATGTTGAGTGTGGTGAGGTTTGTGCACTGGTAGTGCGCTTACTGGTGTATATAAACTGTGGACTGAGAGTTTTTCTCAGTTGTTGGCCATCAACAAGCTTGGCTAACAAATGAGAGACCAATTCCTATGTATTGTCTCAATCTTAATAAATGACCCGCTTTTCTTTCTGTTTTATATATATAACCAATATTGGGTTCTAAAAATTGAAAATTGTCAACTGTGGAGCAAGCTCAACTTTGCTTGGAAATCCACTCCCTAAAAATTACTAACATAACAACACAAAGTAGTCAAGCACCCTCATTGTTACAATAAGTTGAAATCACTTGGATAATAGTGTAGTTGGTGAATCTATTCAGGACTAAACTAACTGATGAACTCGAAAGGTTTAGGAGTTTAAAAGCGAAGCGTCTGAACTTTACTTATGTTGTGCGAGCGAGGATTTGCACCAACTGAAAGTCTTCTTTTGCTTCAAATCCCCTCCAACCGAAATATGGACTCCTTTTAAGTGGTCGCTGCTTTTTTAAACCTGGAGAATTGTGCCTTGGGCTTATTTAATGGGTTTTTATCTTTGTTGTCTTCTCTCTTTACTCATTGAAAATTTGAAACGACACAGCTTTATAAAGCAAATTTGAAATGCAATTCATGTTTCAGACTCTTTTTATTGGCTTTGGCATATCCCACATCGGGGAGAGAGAGAGACGCTAGGAAACAGTTTAAAACCACAACCCAATTATACAAATTTTTTTTTTACATTTTGTTAATCGGATAATTGAGTCACCTGATTACTCCAAAGTTGAAAGACGGACGGATCGAAAAAAAAGTTTTCAGGTCGATAAGCCTGGGGTTGGGCTGGGTTTCCAATACCCAATGTGCACTACTGTATTTCTATGTAAAATTAGGCCTAAAGAATTTATGGATTGTACTCAAATCTGGCCCAAATTTCAGATCAATAACTTTTAGGCCAGGGCTCAGCTCATGGGCCCGATATAACTGCTCAGGTGTTGGACGTTGGAGTAAGTAAGTTCAGTAGTTTATGGTGCACCTAGAAGGAAAATGATATATATCCCATGAGATCTCATATTTTATTTCATTGTATTATTACAATGGAATAACAAATTTTATTATAATGGAATAACGTATTTTATTGTAATAATATGTATTTCACTGTACTAGAACCTGTTATTCCATTGTATTATTACAATAAAATATCTCATACGTTATTCCATTGTATTATCACAATGGAATAAGAGATTCTAGCACAGTGAAATAATGTATTCCATTGTAATGGTACGCATTCCACTGTAATAAAATCTGTTATTCCATTGTATTATACAATGGAATAAATTATGGGATCCCATGAGATATAACCCCATGGGATATAAAACGAAGCTGCACCTAGAAACAACGGCTATGTTTGGTTTAGGCATTTTCCACTTAGTTTTTATTTTTATTTTAATTTTCTAGATAACAGAAAACGTATTTGATCATTACAAAATTCAGAAATGAAAATGCCGAAAATGGTAAATGATTTAGAAAATGCAAAAATGTCATTTTTGAGAATGGAAAACAGGTTTTGGGCTTGATCTTGGACACGGATATGACCCGGTCGTAATCCAAAACCCTACATTAGCCTGACCTCGGAAAGACCCCGGCCCGATCCTAGACCTCAGAAAGACCTAGTCCAAACCCGAACCCAAAATAAACCGAGCCAATTTTTTACCCTAGACTGAATCAAGCTTGATCTCGAACCACAGGATGACCAATCCCCTCCCCGGACTCTGAGATGACCTTGGCTTGATCTCGAACTCAGAATGACTCGGGCCAAATCCCGCCGAGCCAGATCCTTGCCTTGGGATGACACTGGCCTGATCTCAGACCTCATGATGTCCCAAACCCTGGATGACCTGGGCCCGATCTCGAAACTCGGGATGACTCGGGTTCATTATTGGAGCTTGATCTATCTTGAGCTCGATCCTTAACACGGGATGACTAGGGACTGATCTCGGACAACCTCAATAGGACAAAACATGATATATCTACTTGATTTGGCGTGGTTGTCAAGACTAGGGCAATGCTATTTTGGCCAAATTTTGCCCTTTAGGCTTTCAAATTAGTGTTATAAATTTTGGACGTTTTCTTAATTTCTGACCAATTTTTTTATTCTAAAATATGTCGGCAATGAGTTTTGTGTGATTTGTCTGGTGACTATATTTAAACCCTAAACTCTAATAAATAACAATAACCATGCAGTAATATTTAAAATTTGTAATTGTGTTGTATTTCTCGCCCATTGCACGGGCTACAAACTAATTATAATTAACACAATAAACATGACTCATAAACTTTGCATGTCATATATTAGGTAGGGGTGGTAAAAAATGATTTTCGGTCAGACAATATCGACATTTATGAAATATTTGCATGTTTTGGTAAAATTGATTTGAATTTTCAGACGTTCTTAATTGACAATATCCGAATTGATTTAAATCCAAAAAAATAAATCGAATAATAATTCCGAGTTGGACTCGGATCTGATTTTAAATTGGACAAAATCTTTATATTTTGATCCAAATTTCAGACATATAATTTATGTCTCAACTTGATTTAATTCCAATCGGACAAATTTAATCATCCAGATCATATATAATTTTGTCGTCCCTAATATTTAGTAGTGTTTATTCTTTACTCTTTACCATAGCTAAAATTTGTAATCAATAATTACATTCCTGTTTTACTTAAAGCTTTCACTAATCGTTTTACGTTACCAACTGCGTGACCAGGTTGGTATGGATTAGTCATGTACAGGAAAAAAAACATAAGCTACCAATCCAAACTAATCATGATGTGCGATAGCCTAATTGAATAGGTAATGCAGATTTCATGTTTGATTATTAAACAAAATATGTAATATTTTAAAAAATTCACCTCGTTAGAGGTTGTGTTAGGGGCCTATTATGATATAAAACTTAATATTTCTTAAAAAAAAATATTCTCTACGCATGTTAACAATGTTTGACGGTCAAAAGAGGTCGTGCAATGGACGTCTATTTTTGTAGGGAATGAAATAATGTATAAGAATGTGTATTTTTATTGATGTGGCTCTATTGAGAGATATTTTTTTGTTGATGTGGCCGAATTTTTATATAATAGATGTGAGACCAATATTAATTTTGGGGTAATTTTTGTTGAGGACAATGTCAACAAGATTGTTGCACTCAACAAACGCAAACCACTTTAAACTAAAGTTAATTGTCAAAATCAAGTATGTTGGAAATATGGGACACAAGTGTCAATTTACAATCATTTTGTTTTCCTGAATCCCGTTTCATGTAGCCAAACACAGCATAACGAAAGATGGAGAAGGCAAAATTGCAAATTACAAGTTGCAACTTGCAAAGCATAGCCTCCCATTATTTAAGCTTGAATCGAATTTTTATCACTGCGAAGCCAACTGACCGTCCGAAGGCACCCAAACTGGTATCTGGACCCAGGGGTTGTCATGCCATAGGCCGTTAGATGAACTATTAACACTGTAGCACCATCGCTTCTGTGTCTGCAATACTATATCTTTTCCATTTCATTTAATTACTTTATACGGGTCATATTTCTCTTTTGAGATTTCACTGAGTTTCGAGACGCATCTCTCTGCTCTCCGAATCTTTGCCACGTCACCTTCAACCTAGCTACTAACAGTTGTGGGGCCCCTGATTTGATAATATAGGTTTGGATTTAAATAGGCTTGGTTTGTTTATCAAAATCCATAAATAAACATTGCATTCCTGTCATGTTCACTTTCAGAAATATTTGCTAAAGGCTGGGCTTGGAGTAAGCATAGGCTCTCAAAGGATTTTGGGTCTTACTGATCAGAATCGGTTGATGGGCTGTTGGAGTCTCAACTCTCGTTTGGGCTATATTATAGTATAATAAAATAGTTGCATGATGATATTGGGTTAGTTAGTAATTACTTGATTAGCAAGTTTGGTATTTTGGTCATATGCCGTTTGGGGCTAGTGACACTGGTGTTGTTCTGGCACCAGTATATATAGTGTTGTACTGGGAATGTTGGTGGATCATGAAAAAGATATTATAAAATTGCTCTGTTATTGCTGTTTTCTTTTAAGGTCCTTCCTATGGAGATTACGAGAAAGTGGTCTTCGACTGCTACTGCTTGTATTTCTTCGTTACTTGTTGATTTTTCAGGTTCTCGTTGTTGAAGAATCTGTGTTGCGATCTCGCTCGTAACAATTCCATTTCTACTTAAAGCTTTCCCTATCACTGGGCAAAAATGTCTCTCTCAATCTAGGGTTGATGTGAGTGTGCCGCCTTGCGTTGTCAAGGGTTTGGTGGCGGCTGTGAGGTGTCCGTCGAGTACAGTTGTAAGCTTTGGTTTCTCATGGATGAAGAGCTAGCGGCTCGTTGGGAACGACTTTCTTTAACCAGTGAAGAAAGCCAAACGGTGGTAGTTTTGAAGAACAAATCTGATAAGAGTAACTCTCAAGAGCGATATAGTCTTCTTGGGAGGTTGTTATCTTCGCGGTCGTTCAACCAGGATGCAATGATTAGTACTCTAAAGATTATCTGGAAAACGGTCAAGGGGGTGGACATCTCTAAGGTTGGGGCTAATTTATTTCTTTTCAGATTTTTCTCTCGAGGTGATTTGAATAAGGTGCTTGAGGGATCTCCATGGACTTTCGATAAGCAGCCCTTACTCCTGCGTGAGTATGATGGGAATCTCAGAGCTAGTGAGGTAGTGTTTGATAAAATGTTGATCTGGGTTAGATTTTACGATTTACCTTTTAAAATGATGACTGAACAGGCTGGGTTTCAGATTGGGGCTGCAGTAGGGACAGTTGAGAAAGTTGACATGGATCGAAAGGGATATGGATGGGGTGAATTTCTCCGAGTGCGAATCAACATTGATGTTGCTAAACCCCTCAAACGGGTGATCATGGTGGCAGGAGAAGATGGGGCTCGATGATTCGTTTGGGTATTCAGTATGAGCGGCTCCCTAACTATTGCAATAATTGTGGGATAATGGGGCATGTGGAGTCTGATTGTGAGAAAGCTGGAGCAGAGTTGTCATCTAATAAACCGTATGAAGATTGGCTTCGTGCCTCTCCTCCAAGAGGTCGACAGGCAGAGAGGTTTACTCCTCAAACTCCTCCATCACATAATTCCAATTCAGCGGATGAGGCATCTTCTCCTCGACGTATTTCACCTGAGTTGGAGGTCGGTGTCCGAAACTCGCATGGAACAAATCTATCGCATGAGGGAGATACGTTGGGACATGTCTCTGCTGACTCAAGTCATAGTTATGAAGAGCAAATGATGAGTCAGGGGGGAGGAATGGTGGGATGGTTAATGCAGGGCTAGTGGGGAATAAAGCGAGACTGGGTTCTGGAAATGGTGGGGAGGGGACAGAGCCTAGTAATGCTATCGGGGTGGAACAAGAGTGTGCTAATTCTAATGGGACCTCGGCTCATTCTGATAAAGTAGATGAGAATCAGAAAGGCATGCTAGTCAGCAGTGATGGTAAGACTGTTGAAAAGAGGGGAAGGAAGTCTTGGAAGAGGGCAGCTCGGGAACAGATGACAAGTCAAGATGCTCAAATGGAGGCACAGGATGGGATTTTTTCCAAGAGAAAGTTGAATGATTATGTTGATAGTGTTGAATCGGCTGATGGTCATGATGAAGCTGATAGGCAGAACATGGAGGCGACAAGTATAGATGGAAAATTATTTTTATCGGCGGGCTCTGGGCGAAACCAGGCTCGCCGAACGCAATGAGTCTCCTGTGTTTGAATTGTAGAGGTTTGGGTGGTTCCTCTGCAATTTACTCCTTCAAAAACCTCCTGGCTAAAGTTAAACCTTCTTTAGTTTTTCTTTGTGAAACCAAATTGACCAGTTCAGAGTTTGAAAGAGTTCGAGTCTGTTGCAACATTTCGTCTGCTTTTTCAGTGGGTTGTGTGGGGAGAAAGGGCGGCTTGGCCCTTATGTGGCAAGATGATGTGTCTGTTAACATTCAAACTTTCTCTAAGTATCATATTGACGTCTTAATTGATAAGTTTGGGGTTGATTCGCGTTGGCGGTTTACTGGTGTGTATGGAGAACCTGTTGCTGAATTGAGGCATAATTTCTGGCAAACTCTTCAGTCTCTTGCTCAAGGATTTTCAGGACCGTGGTTGTGTGCAGGAGATTTTAGCGAAATTCTTTATGATTTTGAGAAGAGAGGTGGAGTCCCTCGGCCTCCCAATCTTATGCAAAAATTTCATGACACTTTGTCCCACTGCAATTTAGAGTTGTTGGAGTCGTATGGACCGGTTTTTACTTGGTCTAATGGTCGGGCTGCCCCAGATACTGTGAAGGTTCGTCTTGATCGAGCAATTGCTAATCTAGAGTGGAAGCGCAAGTTCCCAGGTGCAGGGTTAATGTTCTGGTGTATGCTAAGTCAGACCATAATCCCATTGCTATTACTTTATCTATGCCAGACTCTTGTGGGGGCCGACGAAATTTTTATAGATTTAGATTTGAAGAAGCTTGGACTAGGTCCCCGGAATGCAAAGAAGTTATTCAATCAGCGTGGGGAATTAATCATTCTGATTTTGTTACTAAAGTAGCCCATACCAGTAAAGCTCTTTCAGCATGGAGTAGGTCCACTTTTTGGGCTAACAGGCGTAAGATTAGAGAGCTTCAAACAAGCCTTCTTCAAACTCAGATTAATGTTGACTCAACAGCTATGGTTTTGAAGGAGCGTGAGCTTAAAGCGTTGATTAATGAGATGGAGGTTCAGGAGGATTTGAAGTGGCGCCAACGATCAAGGATCGAATGGCTAAAAATGGGAGATAGGAATACATCTTATTTTCACAAATCTGCCTCAGAAAGACGTAAATGTAATAGCATACACAAAATAAAAAATGATGATGGAAACTGGGTACATGAAGAGACTGAAATAGGCCAGGTTGTTGTTGCCTATTTTGAGTCATTATTCTCTCAAGAGGACGGGCTGGATATGGATCGGGTTATTGCTCTTATCCCTTCTCGAGTATCAGACTCAATGAATACAGATTTGATGAAGCCTTTTTCTGAGGAAGAAATTGAAAAGAGCATCTTTCAAATGCACCCTCTTAGAGCTCCTGGACCGGATGGTTTAAATGCTTTGTTTTTCCAGAATCATTGGGACATCGTGCGTAGAGATGTTGTTGACTTATGTCTGGATGTGCTGAACAGGGGGCGTAATTTAGAAGATATCAACCTTACTCATATTGTTCTCATCCCAAAGGTCCAGTATCCGGAAGATATGACCAAGTTTCGGCCAATTAGTCTTTGTAATGTGGTGTATAAAATTATTGCCAAGGCTATTACTAATAGAATGCGTTGTATTATGCCTCATATTATCTCTGAGTCTCAGAGTGCTTTTGTCCCCAACCGGCTTATTTCGGATAATATCTTAGTCGCTTATGAGCTTCTGCACTCCATGAAAAATAAGCGATGTGGTGGGAATGGTTTGTGTGCTCTAAAACTTGACATGAGTAAGGCTTATGATAGGGTTGAATGGCGATTTCTTGAAGCGGTGATGATCAAGATAGGGTTTAACTCTGCTTGGGTATCTCTTATTATGAGATGTATTACTTCAGTCAGATTCTCTATTTTGATAAATGGTAACTCCTATGGAAATTTCAGACCGGGTCGTGGTCTTCGTCAAGGAGATCCTCTGTCCCCATTCCTATTTTTGTTGTGCGCTGAAGGATTCTCTAATCTTCTGGATGATGCAAAGTCTAAACACTTATTAAGTGGAGTTTCGGCCAGCCGAAATGGTCCTAAGGTAACTGATCTCTTCTTTGCGGATGATAGTTTATTATTTTGTAAAGCTTCCTTGCAGGAATGTGGCTTTCTTCAGGAGCTTCTTCATGTCTATGAAAAGGCATCCGGTCAAAAGATAAATTTTGAGAAATTCGGTGCTTACTTCAGTTCAAACACAAGCGAGAGCGATAGAGGAAGTATTTCCAACTTGCTTGGTGTTCGGCATTTAGCTAATCCTGAGAGATATCTTGGGCTGCCGGCAATGGTTGGGAGAGCAAAGAGAAGTTCTTTTAATCGTTTGAAAGAGAGAATATTTCATCGTATCTCGAGATGGAAGGAAAGATTTCTTTCTCAAGCCGGTAAGGAGATTTTGATTAAAGCTGTGGTGCAATCCATTCCGACATATGCTATGAGTGTGTTCAAATTTCCAGCGTCTTTTTATAAAGAGTTGATGGTTATGTTGAACAAATTTTGGTGGAAGCATAGAGGGACCAAAGGCATCTGTTGGTTGAGATGGCAAGATCTGTGTAAGCCGAAGAAAGAAGGGGGCATGGGATTTCGAAGCTTTGAATCATTTAACTTAGCTTTATTAGCCAAGCAAGGGTGGAGACTTATGCAAAATCAAAACTCTCTTTGTTATAAGGTGCTCAAAGCAAAATACTTCTCCAACTGTGATTTCATGAGAGCTTATGTGGGAGCAAATCCTTCCTTATCTTGGCGAAGTATTATTGCGGGTCGGCAAGTGTTGGAAAGGGGGATGATATGGCGAGTAGGAAATGGAAAGGATATCTCTGTCTGGTTTGATAATTGGACCCCAAGATTATGGGATTTCAAGATGATAACTCCACTTAACTCAAGGTTGGATTACTTGCGGGTGAGTCATCTGATTGATACAAGGAATGCTTGCTGGAATGTTAACCTATTGAGAGAAATTTTCCTGCCTGTGGATGTGGAAGCTATTTTACAAATTCCTTTGGGGGATATTACTGCTAAGGACGATCGTCGTTGGTACTTTGATGCCAAAGGTTTGTACTCGGTTAAGAGTGGTTATCATGCGTGAACAATGGATTAATCACTCCTTGGGGGCTCCTGAATCAAGTTTATCTAATAATGCAGAGTTATGGAAGGCTATATGGTCAATTGATGCCCCTCCAAAAATTAAAGCTTTCTCATGGCGTGTATGCAATGAATTTATTCCAATGTTCTCACATCCCAGAATGCAATTCACTAAGTCTAATCCTGGATGTATCTTGTGTGGTTACAACAATGATTCAGTGAGTCATTTATTATCTGAGTGTTCTTGGGTTCAGCAAGTGTTTACAGCAGTCCATCTATTTCCGAGACCAAGATACCGGGGTGGAGTTCCGTTTCTTCATTGGATTGGAGAATTAGTTTCAGAAATGTCTAGAAAGGAATTGACCAAATGGTTTGTGAGTTTATGGTTTTCTTGGAGGGCAAGGAACAATATGTTTCATAATAATTCTCATGATACTCCTTTGGGAGTGGGGAGGAAAATCCTCATGTTCTTAGACGAATTCAAAGTGGCCTAGGAAGCTTCATTTTCACTGATGAGGTCGGACCATGGTTCTCCTTCCAGATGGATACCTCCACCTAGAATGGGCATTAAGATCAACTTTGATGCCTCGGTCAAAGATGGCGGTGTAGGTGTGGGATTGATTGCTAGAGATGAAAGGGGTGCTCACTTGGCTTCGAAAGCTCTTTATTTTTCTTATGCCAGGAATCCTCTCTTTGCTGAAAGTCTGGCAGCAAAAGAGGCCATCTCTATGGCTTCATCTATGAGCCTTGAGTCCTTTGTTCTTGAAGGAGATTCTTTGCTCGTGATAAATGCTTTGAACAAGGATGAATTGGATCTTTCTGAAGCTGGATTATGTATTGCTAGTGCTAAGCAACTCCTAGGGAGCTTCTCCTCAGTTACTTGTATGCATGTTAGACGGCAGGGAAATCAGGCAGCCCATACATTGGCTAAGTATGCAGTTGATAACTTGTATTCTTGTTCTTGGGATTTAGCTGGTCCCAGTTTTATTCTGCATGTACTAGTGGCGGATGGTCTAGTTTGTTCTTCTCAATGAAGGAGTGCTCTTTTCAAAAAAAAAAAGCTTTCCCTATCATTTTACATGCAATGCTAAGGACATTTGCAATAGTGCAATTTTGATGAACCAATAACACTGTATTGAAATATGTGTTTTATTGATATAATTAATTGTATTGAGAGACGTATTTTGATAATGTAGATGAATTGTAGCTTGACTTTTTATAATAAATGTGAGACTTAGTATTCAGGATAAGTGAATGTATATCAATTTATATTTTGTTAATATGACTATATTTAGAGATGTATTTTCTTTACGTGAATAAGTATGTAAGACTACTTTGTATATAAACAAGATATGTAATTTTTCTAAAAAATTCTTGATGTTAACCATGTTTGACGGTCAAAAGAGGTTACCTGAGCCTTAATTTTTTGAAACCAAGGAAACCCTGGTAAGACATTCAATATATTAACCTTAGTGCAAAGGCACTTACATCATGATGAGCAAAAGCATCACCACACAGGACGAAAGGAAAAATAAAATTTCCCCCGAGGAACCATACAACACAAGAACTAACATAAAACCTGATATCGCAATAGAACATGCTGTAAAAAAACTGGAACATTCTCTCGCCAGCAACAAACATCATGCAAACATAAAGCAGCGTGGGCCACAGAATGAGCAGCTGCATTCCCCTTGCGTCTAACATGAGCTATTTGCCAAGAATCAAAACCACGAAGCCACCGGTGAATTTCCTTAATAACAGCCCCCCATTCCGATAGGATCTCATCCGCCGACTCAATTGCAAGCACCACAATCTGGAATCACCCTCCAAAAAATAATAATAAAAAAGCTCAGAGTGGCAAAATTAAATTAAAATATCTATCAAACTCTATCAGTATAAGGCAAAGTGATAAATAATCTCAGTGCTATTTTACACCTCCCTTCTCTATACCCATGTGTCCTTTTTTATCAAATCAGTCACATCAAAAAGTGAATCGTTACAAATTATTTTATACCGAAATATGAGACCAATGATTTATCAGGATTAATATGCTATATGATGTGTAGTATTATATGTTATTCAAAAATTTATATCAGATTAATTACTACATGTAAATTTAATCAAGCATATATGAACAAAAATTTGGGAAGAAAACTTGAACTTCTTTAACTGCATGTAAGTATTTAATCGCTCCTCATATAGAGTAATTCATATTGCTGCACAAGCATGCCTACAGTGAATCCACCCAAATGTAATGAGAGACATTGAATAATTTTCTGTCAACCCAACGTGGATATAATGGTTACTATTTGGTATCAATCTGCTTTGTTAAGGGTTTCTTGCTTTGGTAATTATTACAGCGATCACATTTAAACTATAATCTGAATTTTTTTAGCAAATTCACCAATATCCAATCTACTTATGACGATGATATATCTTAATTTGTACTTGAATCGTTGAATCAAATCGATCAACCATTCTCGTGATGTAAACACCTGAGAACGTATTAGTGGTAACCTTTTTTATTTTATTTTATGAAAATGGTAACATTGTTATGAAACCTAATTTTCACATAATTAAATCAACATTATTGGGTACTACATCAACATGCATAAAAAAAGCATCACGATCAGTCAATGTTTAATACCTTTTTTTTTTTTTTTTGAAAAGGCTAGTTGATGGAACATGACACTTGCAATTAATTAAATCACAACCGTTCATTCTGACGACACCCACAATTATCGTCACTCTTTATTAAGGCAGAGCTTGCTTTCATTGGTCAAAAAGTGACGTTTATGCTTTTCTATCCTTATGTCTTGAGATTTACAACTCAGAAATGGGTCTCCGGGTGAGCTGGTCACATGGCTAGCCAATGGTGGTATAAATTGCCAGGTTATGCAGCACATTATTGCTCAACAAATTTGCTTTCTTCTTACTAGCATTGTGTGCTTCATATATTTTCACCATCATTTCTCGTCATCTATGGCAGTTGAGGTTTCGCGTCCGTTAGCTCATTATCCTCCAGCACTGTGGGACTACGATGTTATGGCTTCTCTGTCTTCAAATGACTCGGTAATAATCATCTCTCTTTCTTGAATGTGTTTATTTGTGCTTACAAAAACTCCTTGTTGAACAGTACAGTTTATTTTGTAGGGGCTCGAATCGGACATGAAACAAGTGAAAGAGCTGAAAGTGTGCAAGTAAAAGACATGTTGATGTCTTCTTCTACAATTGATCATGATCCTGCTGAGAGGGTGAAATTGATCGACACGCTATGCCGTCTTGGTGTATCGTATCATTTTGAGAGCGAGATTGAAGATTAAATGGATCAAATGTTTAATCTCATCAACTCTAAAGCTTTCCATGACAAAGATTACGACCTATGCACTGTTGCGCTTCTGTTTAGTGCATTTAGACAACACGGTTATAAAATTTCGAGCGGTACGATTTTGATAATTGATTTAGAGTTTAAGATTTAGGATTATGTGTATGCTTAACCTAGTTTGATAAATATTGTGAATCAGATGTTTTCGACAAATTCAATGATAGTGATGGTAAAGAACAAAGCACTCAAGATAAAGAACAAAGCACTCAAGATAGCAGTTGAGTACTTCTTGTCAACATCTGCTGAAAATTCAAACGGCTACTAAAGTTTTCATAGGAAGACAAAAGTGGTGTAGGCTTTTCAAAAGTTGTGTAGACTTTAGTCTTGTCTTGTCTTGTCATAATGTATCCGTTAGACACTAGCAAGATTGTATATAATGGTTATGTGCTAACCTTCCAATATATACATGAAAAACACTTTTATTTACATTTCATTATGGTATCGGAGGACTTGACTCCGGCGAGTTGATCCAAGATCCGACCATGTCTACTTCTCTTGCCACTACTACCGTTTCTCTTCCAATTACTGCCACCACTCCATCTGTTACTGTTCATGCTATTCAGCCTATCCCAATAAAGCTTAATGCTACTAATTTCTCTTCATGGAGGTTACAAATCACTTCTCTACTTCGGGCTTACAATCTTTTGGGTTATGCAGATGAATCTTTTCCTTGTCCACCTTCTTCTAGTGAATCATCTTCCTCTGGAAACACTGCTTATCACACATGGCAGAGTCAAGATCACTTTATTCTTCATGCTATTGTGGCTTCTATGGATGCTACTGTTTTGCCTCTTATTGGTGAAGTAACCACCAGTGCACAAGCTTGGACTCAAGTGCACAAGCTGTATGCAAACAGCTCTAGATCAAGAGTTATACAACTCAAATCTCAGCTCTCTCGATGTCAAAAAGGGGGAAAGACTATGGCCACCTACCTGCAAGATGTTAAAAATCTTGCGGATGAACTAGCCTTAACATCTCACCCTGTGTCCTCAGATGACCTTACACTCTATATTCTTGATGGTCTTGGTCAAGAGTATACGGGCATTGTAGGTTCCATTCGAACCCGAGAAACCTCATTTAGCTATGAAGAGCTCAAGGATGTTCTTGTTGCCCAAGAAGCTTACATCACTCGGTTAAGCATTTCCCAAGACTTGTCAGTTGTTACTGCTAATTTTCATCAAGCTCCATCTAATTTTCATGGTCAAGGTCGAGGTTCTCAACAATCCTGGAATGGGCAAAAGTCTAACAATCAGTGGCATGGTAATAATAATCGTCATCAATCCAACTCTCGTGGTCGAGGCAGAGGTCGTGGTTTCTCACGCTCCATTTGCCAACTTTGTGACAAGCCAGGTCATACAGCTAATGTGTGCAGAAAATTCAAAGTTTCCGAAAATCATCAAGCACAACATGTCTCTGCCCATTATGCTGCTGGACCACCCACTGGTTTAGGACAACCATCTCAACCTTGGCTTTTGGATTCAGGTGCTAGTCATCATATGACTCAGAATCCTGCTAATCTCAATAGCTCTACCGAATTTGATGGTACTGATGAAGTTAAACTAGGCGATGGATCAGGTTTGCGCATCACACACACTGGCACCACACATTTACATACTACTACTCGCCCTATCATTGTTTCTAATGCTCTTTGTGTTCCTCAATTAAATAAGAGTCTTTTATCAGTTCATGAACTCACTAAAAATAATCATATCTCTATTGAATTTTTTGCTTTTCATTGTCTTCTTAAGGATCTCTCTACTGGTCACACTCTGGCGCGGGGCACATGCCGTGATGGAGTCTACCTCTTTGAACCATCTCAAATTTATTGTCTTGCTACAACCACTCACACTCCAGCAATTCGTACTTCGGTAGACGGATGGCACTGTCGGTTAGGCCATCCCTCAACCAAGCTATTTACTAAACTTTTCCGGCATTGTCAACTTCCATGTACTCAAACTTTTTCTTCTGTTCCTCTTGACTGTACTTCTTGCAAGATGAATAAAACTCACAAATTGCCTTTTGGTACTTCTACTGTCCAAAGTGATTCCCCTCTTCATGTGGTATATAGTGATGTTTGGGGTCCCTCACCTGTTTTATCAATTGATGGTTTTCGCTACTATGTGATCTTTGTGGATCATTACACCAAATACACTTGGCTTTTTCCTCTCCATCTTAAATCTCAAGTTCTGCCCATCTTTTTACAGTTCAAACGCATCGTTGAAAAACAATTTCAAACTCATATTCGTACTCTTTACACTGATAATGGTGGTGAATACCAAAAGCTTCAATCTTATCTCACTCAAGAGGGTATTAGTTGGTATCAATCCCCTCCTTATACCCCTCAGCATGTTGCCTTAGCTGAACGTAAACATCGTCATCTAAGTGAGACTGCTCGAACCTTATTGCACACATCTGGTCTTCCTCTCACATTCTGGAGTTATGCTTATCAAACAGCCGCCTATCTCATTAACAGACTTCCTATTCTTTCCACTTCTTATTCTGCTCTTACACCTTATCAATTGCTCTTTCAACAATCACCCAATTATTTGAAACTACGAGTTTTTGGCTGTCAATGTTTCCCGTGGCTTCGCCCATACACCGAGAACAAACTACAACCTCGTTCTCGGCCTTGTATTTTCATTGGTTATTCTACCTCCCAAAGTTCCTACAAGTGTCTTGATCCAATCACTAACAAAGTCTACCTCTCCCGACATGTTACCTTCAATGAACAAGAATTTCCTAAATTCCCTCTCCCACCTACACCTTTACCTACATCAGTTTCCTCTATTTCTCCTCCAGCTTCTCTTGTTGTTCTATCTTCTCCGCTTAACCCCCCTACTACTCCGTTTGTTGTTGGTTCTTCTATATCTCCTTTGTCTAGTACCCAATCTTCTCCAACTCGATTATCATCCTCTTTTGATCCGTCTTCTCCTATTGTTCCTTCTACACGAAGTCATACCATGACTACGCGATCCATGAATCGTATTTTCAAACCCAAAAATCTAAACTTGGCTACCCTTCACCCTCTTCCTAAACTTCCTGAACCCAAGTCAGTCAAGGAAGCTCTAAGTCAACCTCACTGGCACCAGGCTATGGCTCACGAATATAAAGCCTTAGTTCATCATGATACTTGGGTTTTAGTGCCTTCTACCACTAATTGCAAGCCCATAGGTTCTAAATGGGTGTTTCGGGTTAAATACAATCCAAATGGCACTGTGGCCCGTTATAAGGCCCGTCTTGTCGCCCAAGGTTTTGCTCAAACTCAAGGTCTTGACTATCACCAGACTTTCAGTCCAGTCATTAAGCCTGTTACCATCAGACTAGTTCTCACTCTTGCAGTTAATCATGGCTGGTCTCTTCAACATTTAGATATTAATAATGCGTTTTTAAATGGCCACCTCACAGAAACCATTTACATGCGGCAACCTAAGGGCTTTGAAGATTCTACTCATCCTAACTACTTGTGTAAACTCAAAAAATCTATCTATGGCCTAAAACAGGCACCTCGTGCCTGGTATCATGCCTTAAGACAATCTCTTCTTCATCTTGGTTTTGTCAACTCTGCTGCAGATACCTCTCTTTTTATCCTTCAAGAAGGAACTCATCTTATGTATATTCTCGTTTATGTCGATGATTTGATTTTAACTAGTTCTAACACTGCTCTATTGCGCAGGGTCACTTCCGCTTTAGCTCAACAATTTTCTTTGAAAGATTTGGGTGATTTATCTTATTTCTTAGGGGTGGAAGTTTCCTCCACACCTACTGGGTTGTTTTTATCTCAACAAAAATATTTGTGTGATTTGCTTGACAAATCTGATATGGCAGGGGCTAAGTCTATTCACACACCATTACCTTCCCATTTTTCCGTAAGTATAAATGATGGTGATCCCCTTCCAGACCCAACCATGTATCGACAGGTTATTGGGAGTTTACAGTATCTCCGCCTCACTCGCCCCGATATCTCCTTTCCTGTCAACAAGCTTGCTCAGTTTATGTACAAACCAACTACTACCCACTGGTCCCTTGTCAAACGCTTATTACGGTATCTCAAAGGTACTTTTGATCATGGTATTACAATTAACAAATCTTCTTCTCTCTCTCTTCAGGCTTTCACTGATTCTGACTGGGCTGGTAACCCGGATGATCGATCATCCACTTCCGCTTATCTCGTCTTCCTTGGCTCTACTCCGATCTCTTGGAAATCTCAAAAACAGCGTTCCATTGCTCGCTCATCAACTGAGGCTGAATATCACTCCTTAGCGTCTACGGCTTCTGAAGTTGTATGGATTCAAGCTCTGTTACGTGAGCTTCATTATCCTCTCCCTCAAAAACCTGCAATTTATTGCGACAATCAAGGTGCTATCGCTCTTAGTCTCAATCCTGTTCATCATTCCAGAATGAAGCATATTGCTGTTGATCTCAATTTTGTTCGTGTTCTGGTTGAGCAAGGCGCCTTCACTATCCATAAAATCTCTACCACAATTCAATTAGCAGACTTATTAACCAAGTCGCTTCTGCGTCCTCGTTTTCTTCTCCTCAGAGACAAGATTGGCGTGTCCTCCAGACCCTCCATCTTGAGGGAGCGTAAAGAACAAAGCACTCAAGATAAAGAACAAAGCACTCAAGATAGCAGTTGAGTACTTCTTGTCAACATCTGCTGAAAATTCAAACGGCTACTAAAGTTTTCATAGGAAGACAAAAGTGGTGTAGGCTTTTCAAAAGTTGTGTAGACTTTAGTCTTGTCTTGTCTTGTCATAATGTATCCGTTAGACACTAGCAAGATTGTATATAATGGTTATGTGCTAACCTTCCAATATATACATGAAAAACACTTTTATTTACATTTCTTTAGATGGCAACTTCAAGTCGAGTTTATCCACCGATGTGAAGGGCATGCTAAGCTTGTACAAAGGTGCCCATTTGAGTATGCACGGAGAAGAATTTTTAGATGAAGCAATTTCTTATGCAATGACTAATCTTAAGTCCATGGCAAGCGAATGCAGCCCTCATCTTCAAAAGCACATAGCTAGTGTGTTGGAACAATCCTTTCATAGGGGTATACCCAGAATCGAAGCAAAGAAATATATTTCTTTGTACGAAAAAGAGGAATCCTGCAACGAAATGCTGCTCAAGTTTACAAAGATCGATTTCCATCGATTGCAGTTACTCTATCGACAAGAGTTGAGTGATGTTGCATATGGTATGATTGATGAACTTCGACCATTCACCAATGCAATGCAGAGGTTTTGTGTTTGTAAATATAGATACACATATACATATATGTAAATATTTATTTATTGATTGCTTTATATAACACATGTTCTTATTCAATAATTGTGTTTGTCCATTGATTTTTCAGGTGGGACATTAGTTCTATTGATCAAGCACCGAATAACATGAGATTTCTCTATGATACCTATTTAGGTCTTTATAATGGATTTGAGGATGAGTTGATAAATGAAGGAAGGTCACAATGCGTCTCTTATGTGAAGGACGAGGTAATCTAATTAATGGTTTATCGAATTCTAAACGTATATTATTAGTCAATCTAATTAAATAAACTCAACAATTTGCTATTCTTGTTAGGTGAAAAAAGGGATTAGGTCTTACCACATTGAGGCGGAGTGGTTGAACAAAGGTCACATACCACCATTTGAGGAGTACTTTGAGAACTCACTGATTTCAAGCGGTTACAATGCAATCACAACAGGATCTCTATTAAGAATGGGGGAAATCGCTGGGACAATGGAGTTTGAGTGGATTACTAGGGTTCCAAAAATCAGTCGGGCATCGATGATCATTAGTCGTCTCACGGACGACACAGTATCACCTGAGGTATGTATGAAATCTAAAGTATTAGGCCATTATATATATGTCACGCCCCGATCCGCCAGGCACGTGACGGGTAACTAACACATACTCCCGACTATAATTTTTTTTTCCAAAACTCAATGATTTAATAAAAATATAATCATCTACATACTTATCTTATAGATAATAAATAAATATATATAAATACATAAGTAACTTTATATACCTAACTGAAACTCCAGCTCAGTCATCCCAACCCACTGGGTCCAGTCAACCCTTACGCAGCAACTCTGGTAGTACACCAATAGCCCTGTCCTGTCTGCACTCTCAACCAACTGGTCACAGTTGTTTCACCTGAAAATAAAGCAATGGGAAGTAGGGGATGAGCCGAAGCTCAGTAGGGAATACCGTACTCACACACAAAACATTCACCAATAATTATTGACAGAAGCACGAGAATTTAAATAACACTTCTATTTCTCAACCCGCCTCGAATATCCGTCACCACCTCGAATGCCTTCCGACCTCATTGCCGAAAACTATTTTTCTCCGCTTTTCGACCTCTCCGCCGGAAGCAATCTACGAGTAAGGAAAGTAGGCACCTTCTTCTACCCGGGACTTACCACCACTTCGCTATGTGGCCGCATAGCGAATCCTTACTCGGATTTTCACCCACTGTACGTACAAGGCCTTTTCCACATCACTCCAATCTCCACATCACATTTCCCACAATTTATATAAAACCACAATATAAGCAATATTCAATCTCATGCATTCAGTAAATAAACATCACTTTTCTCAATGAAATGCAGGGTACCACATAACATAATCATTCACAACAATGACAGAGAATTAAGTATTCTCTACCTCGTGAAGCGTGCCTTCTGTCGCCCGCCTCGCTGTCTTCCACCGTAGTTAAATGTTTTTCCTAAATTATTTAAATTTTTGTTTTGATTATTATCATGTTAATTCACATTACTACCATTCTCGAGTGCAACTTAAATTATCTCATACCCCAACTAAAACAACCAATTTATACCATATCATTCCCAAACGCGGACTCGAGCATTGGTATTGAATCCACTACCTCGGTATGGAATCTGCACCAATCATCGCTGTTATATTCATAATTCACACCAATATATACCAAATACACAAAATATTCCTTTATTACTATTTATTTATTCCTTTATTATTATTATTTTGTACTTATCTATTTATTTTGATACTCTGCCGAGTCGACCAGGTCAACACGACCGAGTCAGCTTGAGTTGACCGAGTCAACTCGGTCTCCCTCACAGTTGAACACAGCTTCCCTATGGCCACAGTCGCTCCGGCTACTCTTAGACCCCCAAACCACCCTATATCAAAACGCCTCACCTGTACGCGATGGTCGATAAAGAGACCTTCCGGAACCGTCACCATCCATGTCCGGATCGACCCAAGAAGGTTCGACGGAACCACTGCCTTCCTCCTCAAAATCCGGTAAATACCATGTCCGTTTTTTGATCGATCCTTGCTCGGCCTCCGTCCGGTTAGACAAGACGATCGGTTTGATACCTGTCACGCGTCTTGGGGTGACCGGAAACCCAAGATCGTCGGTGGCCGATTACCGCCTCTTCCGCCCAATCTATACCTCCCGTCTCCTTCTTCTTCTTTTTTTTCCTTTACATTAAATCCTTTTTTTCCCTCTGTTTCCTTTCTTTTTCTGGTTCCTTCCCTCTCTCGACTCTTCTAGTATATTTTTTTTGTTTTTTTTGTTCTTTTTTTTTTCGTAACTAACTTATTTTAGTCCAGATTTATTCATGGACCCCAACACGTGCTACCCACATATTCGTTATTCTCATTATTTCCAGGTTAGGGTGTCACAATATATATATATATATATATATATATATATATAACGAGTTAATTGTGAGTGATCGAAAATTGTAGCATGAGAAGCAAAGGGGGCACGTGGCGATAGGGATAGAATGTTACATGAAGCAGTACAATGTTTCGAAGGAAGAGGTGATCAAAATCTTCAAGAAAAACATTGCCAAGTCATGGAAGGATATGAATGAATCATGCATCAAACCAGCAGAAGTTGCAATTCCTATCCAGATGCCAGTTCTTAACATGGCATGAGTATTCTTTACAAGTATCAAGATGCTTATAGCATAAATCCAGGGAGACTGAAAGGTTTTGTCGAGATGTTGTTCATTGAACTAGTTCCTGTGTAAGAGAATAATGTGGAGTGTGGTGAAGTTTGTGCAATAATAGCGTGCTTATTGGTGTATGTGCTGTAGCCTATCCTCAGTTGTTGGTGATCAACAAGCTTGGCTTACAAATAAGAGACCGATTCCTATGTATTGTCTCAATCTTAATAAATGACCAGCTTTTCTTTCTATTTCTAATAACCAATATTGGGTTCTAAAAATTGAAAATTTTCAACCGTGGAGCAAGCTCAACTTTTCTTGGAAGTCCAGTTCATAAAAATTACCAAGAAAACAACACAAAGCAGTCAGAATAAGTTGTTCTAGCATTTATATAACAAGCATCCTGATTGTTACAAAAGAAAAAAAATATATAGTTATAGTCTAAGGATGAGTCTCTAGGATATCATATGTACTCGAAATGTCGTGAATTTGTTTTTCATTAGCTGCAATACACTTGTGGGCACTCACTAGACTTTGTCCGACTTACAATGTCGTGAGAAATTTTCCTATGCACAGACATGATAGCTTGATTTGTTCTATATGAGTGTCGGGCCTCACCGAGGGCCTTCATCCTATTTCTACTTAAAATTGGGCCTGCATATTTATGGGTGGGACTCAAATATAGCCGAAATTTCAGATTAGGTTTTTAGGCCTAGGCTCAGCTCATGGGCCTAATACAAGCATCAAATGTTTGGGGAATAAAAGCAAGTTCAGTAGTACGGGAGCACCAAATACTTCGCTCGCTCGCTCACTTGCTCACTGGGTTTAACAATCATCGAGACAACCCATCACCTCCAAAGCCTAGACATGGATGGAGTGGGGTCATGACTTGGCCGGGCCTTGTCCGGTACAGTCGAGCAGCGACGACTTCAACGTTCAATGGCTCGGTGAGGAAAACTAAAACAAAGAAATTAGGATCCGAGATGGGCTGTTATGAGGATAGAGTCTAGTGAAAATCTGTGAAGCATGAAATTTTGTTTCCGAAAATATACGATTGGCCCCGTGACTCCACCCTAATTGAAAGTTATGGCCCTTCAAAACTCACTGTCTCAAGAGACTTCTGAACAGCTTTGTTCCTACGAGCTTTTCCATGCGAACAATCCAACTTAGCAACAAAGTCTTCATCACACGCTCTACATCAACCAATATTGATTTTGGTGTAATTTTGTTATAAATGGGATGGAGGAATAGAACTGTAGATGGTTGTTTTTTTTAGAATGAAAAATTTATAAAAATTTATATTTTGCAAATATTATTGTATTAAAAGACATGTCTTACTGATATATACGAATATGTGGTTTGACTTTTTATATAATAGTGATTATACCTAATTTAAATTTTGTTTTGAAATGGGATGTATACACCATCGTGGATGATCTTACATTCATTGTTTTTAAATATATATTTAAAAAAAACCCTCTTAATGCCATATTGATCTAATGCAGGCCCTTCATGCCCCCACCTTCAATGGTGTAGCTTGTATCGTACATTCAAGACACTGTATAAAGGACCACATCCATGATGTATGGTTTTTGCAGAATCTATTACACTATACTATCTGATCTATGTGGGACCTCTATATAAATAGAACACGTGTGAAACAAGAACTATGAGGGAAAGAGAAACTTTAAAACGTTCTTCATCTGATGATAACACGTGTTATATAATAAACATATTATAAATTATAGATCTAAATATTTGGTGGGGTAGGGGGGATTTTGTGGTGGGCAGTAGTTATGAGGTTGGCAGTAGGGCAAGGTGTGCCAGGAGTTGTGACGTTTACACACTCTAGCTCTCTCTCGGGAAAAAATGACACGATTATTACCATAAAGGGTTTGCTCGGCTATCCTAAGGAGTCTATAAATTGCCAAGTTTTGCCA
The DNA here is from genome assembly GCA_963580455.1 of Euonymus europaeus. NCBI lineage: Eukaryota > Viridiplantae > Streptophyta > Magnoliopsida > Celastrales > Celastraceae > Euonymus > Euonymus europaeus. The sequence goes on from OY756961.1 coordinate 24,499,874, forward strand.
CACATTATAGCTCAACAAGTTTGCTCTCTCCTTAATTTTCCCTCTTCTTATTAGCTCTTACGCTTTATATATTTTCTCCATCATTTCTCGCCATCTATGGCAGTCGAGGTTTCACGCCCTTTAGCGAATTTTCCTCCAGCACTGTGGGATTACGATGTTATAGCTTCTCTTTCTTCAAATGATTCAGTAATAATCATCTCTCTCCCTCTCTCTCTCTTATCTATTTATTTGTGCTTACAAATTAAACTCCTTGTTGAACACTGGTTATTTGTAGGGGCTCGAATCGTACACCAAACAAGTGGAAGAGCTGAAAGTGCAAGTAAAAGACATTTTGCTAGCTTCTTCTACGATTAATATGGCTGAGAGAGTGAAATTTATCGACACGCTATGCCGCCTTGGTGTATCGTATCATTTCGATACTGAGATTGAAGATCAACTTAATCAAATTTTTGGTCTTGTCAACTCTAAAGCTTTTGATGACAATGATTATGACCTATGCACTATTGCGCTTCTATTTCGTGCATTTAGACAACATGGTTACAAAATTTCTACCGGTAAGTAAGCATACACTACTATCAAAGTGGTGTTTATTCATTCCGACTAATTTTTTTTGATATGGTTTAGGGTTTAAGATTTCAACTTAGATGTCTGCAAAAATTTATTGTATGTTAATTTTAGTTTGATTGATATTGTGAATCAGACGTTTTTGACAAATTCAAGGATAATGATGGCAACTTCAAGTCGAGTTTATCCACTGATGTCAAGGGCATGATGAGCTTATATGATGCGGCCCATTTAAGTATGCATGGAGAAGAATTTTTAGATGAAGCAATTACATATGCAATGACTAATCTTAAGTCCATGGCAAGCCAATGTAGTCCTTATCTTCAAAAGCACATAGCTAATGCCTTGGATCAATCCTTTCATAGGGGTATACCAAGAATAGAAGCAAGGAAGTATATTTCTTTCTACGAAAATGAAGAGTCCCGCGACGAAATGCTGCTCAAGTTTGCAAAGATTGATTTCCATCGTTTGCAGTTACTCCATCGACAAGAGTTGAGTGATGCTGCAAGGTAAAATTCAATTCGGAAAACCTTAAATTGCCCAAGCTGGTGATGATTAAGAGAGGCAAACTTTATAACAATACAATTAACTTGAACAGATTGTTTATAAATTGACTTTCTTTTTACAAATATAAGTTCTAACAAACAAAACTAATTGCAGGTGGTGCCAAGGCTTAAACGCTAAGAAAAATTTCTTTTACGCTAGAGACCGACTCGTAGAAACATATATGTGGAGCGTTTCGGTTTACTTTGAGCCACATTATGCACGTCTTCGGAAATTTCTCACCAAAATTATATACTTAATGGCAATCACAGATGATACATATGATGCATATGGTACAATTGAAGAACTTCGACCATTCACCGATGCAATGCAGAGGTCACTGTTTTGCCTTTTGAAACACACACACACAAATATATATCTGTGTGCGTGTTCGTTCTTACTCAATGATTGTGTTTCTCCATTGATTTTTCAGGTGGGACATTAGTGCTATTGATCGAGTATCAGATAACATGAAATTTCTCTATAAGACCTATTTAGATCTCTATAATGGATTTGAGGATGAGTTGAGAAACGAAGGAAGATCACATTGGCTCCCTTATATGAAGGAAGCGGTAATATAATTAATTCAACTGAACTTCCAATTTATTAAGATAAAAGTCTCACAGCTAGATGAAAAATAAACAATGTGCCCTATAAAAATGGCACAACATAATAATAATAACAACTGTAGCTTTTAGAAAAACGAAACTTTTCTTTCACCTCCTTCTCTTGCTTCTACCTCCTCCTTCAAATTATAACACTACTTAATTTTCTTGATAGGTGAAAAAAATGATTAGATCTTACCACATTGAGGCTGAGTGGTTGAACCAAGGTCACATACCACCATTTGAGGAGTACTTTGAGAACGCATTAATTTCAAGCGGTTACAATGCAATCGCAACAGGTTCTTTATTAGGAATGGGGGAAATCGCTGGGAAAGAGGCGTTTGAGTGGATTACTGAGGTTCCGAAAATCAGTCGGGCATCGATGATCATTTGTCGTCTCATGGACGACATAGTATCGTCCGAGGTACGTATGAAATCTAAAGTATTAAGCCACTTTGTATATCTTTTTTTGTAGCGAGTTAATTGTGTGCCTTGGAGTGTTCAAATATTGTAGCATGAGAAGGAGAGGACGAGGCACGTGGCGACGGGGATAGAATGCTACACAAAGCAGTACAATGTTTCGAAGGAAGAGGTGATCGAAATCTTTAAGAAAAACATTGCCAAGTCATGGAAGGATATGAATGAATCATGCATCAAACCAACAGAAGTTGCAATTCCTATCCAGATGCCAGTTCTTAACCTGGCACGAGTAATAGACGTTCTTTACAAATATCAAGATGCTTATAGCATAAATTCAGGGAGACTGAAAGGTTTTGTCGAGATGTTGTTCCTTGAACTAGTTCCTATGTAGAACAGTATCTGTCTAAGAGAATAAGAGACCAATTCCTATGTATTGTCTCAATCTTTTTTTTTAATAAAGCAAAAAATGCTTTCTGTTTTTAATAACAAAAAATTGGGTTCTAAAAATTGTCAATTGTGGAGCAAACTCAATTTTGCAAGGAAAAATAATTACCAACATAACAACACAAAGTAGTCAGAATAAATCGTTAATATCATTTATATACAAAGCACCCCCATTGTTACAACTTATGCAAAATTTATCGCAAGTCCCATATCCAATTGCAATCAGCTCCTCAAGAATTTCAATAGCACAGTAACACACTGCCCTTCTGTAACTTCTGCCTAGAAGAGAGATTTGGGCCATATTATTTGCCTTCTTCTATGCCTGGGAGTGAAGTCACGGAGAAGAATTATTTAATCAAAAAATCTTACCCCTATGTACAGTGATAAGCTCGTTGTCTCCATCCATTGTAGCTTCACTCGATAACCAATTAACGGACTCAGTAATATCATTAAAAGACAAATGACCCACTTTATTTTTACAGTCCAGCATCCATATCTTGTCTCAAAGGTTATCCTTAATACCAGGATGAGTATAGTATTAGGAAAATGATATATATCCCATGGGGTTGTATCCCATGGGATCCCATATTTTATTCCATTGTATTATTACAATGGAATAACAGATTTTATTACAATGGAATAACGTATTTCATTGTAATAATATGTATTCCACTGTACTAGAATATGTTATTCCATTGTATTATTACAATGAAATACCTCATACGTTATTCCATTGTATTATCACAATGGAATAACAGATTCTAGCACAGTGAAATAACGTATTCCATTGTAATAGTACGCATTCCACTGTAATAAAATATGTCATTCCATTGCATTATGTAATGGAATAAATTATGGGATCCCATGGGATATAACCCCATGGGATATAAAACGGTGCTGATAGTATTAATCTAGATATCTGCAAAGGTTACATCAAATTTTAATGACTATAATAACCATTACAAATATGGGAACTGTTAAAAAAAATTACAACAGACCCCGCTTTTTGATATTAAGGTGGATAGTGGAGACTTGAAATTCTTCTTACGTAATTTGTATGGTAACTATATTTATATATAAGATATCTTCTTTAGGGTTCTAAAATAAGATTTTAATTTTTTGGGTCCAAAACATTATTTTTAAATCTGTAAAAATTATATTTATATTTTAATTTTTTTGTTCAAAAAAATAAATAAATTCAACACAAAAAATGTACGATAATTTTAGTTGGTGCGGCTATTTGTAGTTTCTATAGTGCTTGGCTGGGGTGGTTAGTACTGTTTTGGTCTGGGGGTGCTTCTTGGTTGCTTTTCAGCTTTGATGTTTGGTGGCTTTTTAGGAACTGTTTCAACTTTGTTTTCTTTGCTAGATCTTTGGATTTGTCTGATTTTCTTACTTATTTATTTTTAGGTTGTAATCACGTACAGTTTTCGTTCTCCATAAGCGAGAATTTTAATAAATCTTTAAGGTGTCATCTTATTTCATAAAAAAAAAAAAATACATTGAATGACTTAATATTTATAAAAAAACATCCGGAAATATTGTAATGACTTAATATTACCATAAGGAAATCCGCGCTTTATAGCGGGTTAAGAGCAACTCCAGTAGTAACATATTTTTCAAAATTATTATTTTCTCAATTGACTCTCAATTTTATTATACAAAAAGTTAAGCCACTTTTTCTTTCATATCATTAAAATACGTCTTTAAATACAGTCACATCAATAAAACACAAATATTTATATTTTTTCTCTTTCTCCATTAATAAATGTAAAGTCTCTCTTATCATTCTTTAACAAAATTATATCAAAATCAATACTAAATCTCATAATTTTTACAAAAAGTAAATCACTTACTCATTCACATTATCAAAACACATATCTTAATACAACCACATTAACAAAAAAAAATACATTCTCATTTATTATTCAGTACTATTTTCAAGTGCCACACCTTACATTTATGGAAAAAAAACAAAAAAAAAACTCTTAATGCCCAATTGATCTAAAGCAGGCCATGCCCCGCCCCCCTCCTTCTATGGTGGAGCTTGTATCGTACATTCAAGACACTGTACAAAGGACAACATTCATGATATATGGTTTCTGCAGAATCTATTACACTGTACTATGTGACCTACGTGGGACCTCTATATAAATAGAACACCTGTGAAAAAAAATTACGAGGGAAAGACAAACTTAAAAAGTTCTTCATCTTGAGGTGCCAAAAGGTAACACATTTTTTCCCCAAAAAATTAAGATCTGCTTCTAAAATTAAGTTCTTCAATCGAATTCAACCAATCATTTTCTCTTAGATTGTTCTCCTCAAGCAATTTCTTCCATTTAAACTCAAATTCATCCTCATTCACATACCCGTACATGTATTTGTTGAAATCTTTAAGAAATGAAAAATTATTCTTCATATAGCAACCAAAATGCTTAATTCCATTTTGTCGGATGTGCCAAGTGCACAATCCATGAGACACGTCAAGCCACACAGCCTCTAATGCTTTCGACATAGCAGCATCTTGATCGGTAAATATCGATCGAGGCTTCTTACCACTATGTGCACTTGCAAAAGTCTCAAAAAGCCATGAGAAAGATCCAATCAACTCATCGTATAACAGAGCAGCCCCAAATATAATAATTTGCCTATGATGATTGAATCCAATGAAGACACCTAAAGGTCTTAGTTCTTTATTAGGGCCGAAAGTAGTATCAAAAGTTACCACATCACCAAAAGAAATATAATCAGCAATCATTTTAGCATCTGCCCAAAACATGTTGGTTATGTTGTCTTCATAGTCAAGTTGCGTGGTATAAAATAACTAAGGATCATAAATGGTTTTCTTCTCAAAATATGTGAAAATACTACCCAACTCACATGTGGCAATATCTCTCTGTCTTCTTGATCTTAGATATGTTTTCTGATCCTCAATTACGAACCCAAGTTTATCCCTACCCCCAGCTTCTCTGCTTAATAGCTCTTGTATTGCCTTTGAAGTAAGCCCAGAATCGGATGCTAATTGAATTGCTAATGCATGAGCAGTAGTAACCTCTCTATGTGACCTCAACATGTGACTCGTTACGCAAGGCTGTAACTCATAATTGTGTTCATTAACAAGATCCTTAATTCACTACATATTTCTCAATCTTTTTATCGAAAGAAACCTTCATCCACGCATTAAAACCGATTCTTGTAGCATCACGTTGATGATTCATATCAATATTTTCTTTCTCAGTCTTGTAACTTTCCTTACAACACACAAATAATTGGCTTGTGACAACCCCACTATTTTTATTTTTATTGGCAAATACTTTTCTCACCCCAAACCCCACTTTTTTTTAATAATTCTTCCAAAATTCAAAAACATCATTCACTGTGTTGAATTGCATACCTATTTTGGGCATCCAATCTTGTTGCTCTTCTACTCTTGGCCTCTCATCCTCATGATTGCAGTTGACATCATAGTCCATGTTAGACCAATATCTACAAAAAAGTATAAATAATTGATTTAAATGAGGTCAAGATTAATGATGAACTTACTTTAAATATATTAGTTAATCTAAGAGGCAAATGATAAAAAATAACCTGGGAGGATTGCAAGATTGAGAATAACCAAGTAAACCAGTGGGTTCATCTGAAAGGAGATCAAATATTCATTCATCACTTTTCAATGAGGTCATCACTGATGAATATGAGAAATGGCAGCCCCAAAAATTGAATTTTCACACCTCACGATAAATCTTATTTGCTGGAAACAACTCTGCGTAACAACTCTGCATTTTAGATTTTTTTGGAGTGGCGGGATGAAATTAAAAAAGAGTTAACAAATTTTGGGGGAAATTTATTTTATTGTAAGCCGTCAGATTAATCTGACGGCTTACAAAATAACACTGCACGCCCCCCGGGTCCCGAGTCCCATGCCCCTTGGTGGAGTTTGGACCGTACATTCAAGACACTGTACAAAGGACAACATCCATGATATATGGTTTTTGCAGGATCTCTCTCTTTAGAAATAGAACACGTGTAAAATTTTTTTGAGGCAAAGACAAATTTAAAAGGTGCTTCATCTGATGAGAACACGTGTTAAATTTTTTGGACGAGATTACTTGCATCCAATATAGGGATGTTGCCCAGTAGACCCATTATCAAGCTATTTTGGCTCGGACTCGGGTTCGAACTTGATAAGGCTCACGATTCGAGTTCGTTATGATTCAAGCTCAAACACATGTAATGCTCGTTCATCAAACGAGTTCGAATTCGAGACTTATACTATTCGACTCGTGAGCTCACGATCCGACTGGTTAAAGATTATAATATTATTATATAAATATATATATAATATAATATATAAATATATAATCCAAAAATTATAAATACATACCTACATTTTTAACGAGCCGAGTCGAGCTCGTGTGCTCGTCAAATTAATTGAGCTTAAACGAGTCGAGCTCGAGCTCACGAATATTAAAACGAATCGAGTTCGAACACTTAAATAAAACTTGATTCGAGCTCGAGTTCGAGCACGAGGCTCTCTTTCCGAGCCGATCCTGAACATTCAAAAGTTCAGCTTGTCTTGTGAAAACCCCTAATCCAATGGTGATTATTTCTTTCACAAATCAACCATCCGATGAAACATCATCTCTTCAAATCAAACGATGAGTAGACGTAACAATGAAGAACAAACGCACGAGTAAGAAATCGCATGGAACTTGCCAAGACAACTCGTGGGGCTTTAAATAATGTTTAACGTGTTCAACAAATCGCCATTTATTAAACATTTCATGATCCCTGTGTTCTAGAAATGGCCTTAAAAAGAGTTTTAATCTCATGTTGTTTGTTTGTTTGATTTTTCCTTGTGTGGGGTTTGTCTCTCCCAGTTACGAGGGAGTTGTTTTCCTCTGACAAGAAAATGTTTATTATCTCCTTTAGTGGAGTTGTATTTCTCTGCTTGCAAAGATTTCTATTCTAATGAAATATAAGGATTTTCTCTAAAAAAAATCGTATCTATTTACACTATGTTTAGTTAGGGAGAAAAATGGAGGGGAAGAAAATTTGGGGGGTAAAATGGAGAGTTTGGTGAGGTTTGTACTATCCTCAGTTGTTGTTACAATACTATTTACTAAAATATGTTCGGTAAAAGAAACATAAAAGTTTATCTAATTCATAATTTTTATTTTTTAAGACCTAAAAAATAAGAAAATATAGTGCAAACTAGCCTTCGGATAAGAAAATATAATTTGTAGGAGCTTCAATTCAATGACTATTTTAATAATGTTAGTTAATCGTACAACTTTCAAAGTAATTGCAGCTATGGTAACTACTACACCATGTTATGTCAATAACATGATCATATTTATCATAGGAATCATGTGACTTTGGCCCCATATCCATATATTTTGACCAAAATCAGGCAATTTGATCAGTTTGAATCTTAAAAAATTAATAAAAAAAATCTAGTACAATTAAATATATAAAAGATAAAAATTATGTGTGGTCAAAATGAAAAAATCTTAGAGGGTCAAAATTAAATTTTATAATATATATAAACGAAAAAAATTAAGGGGCCGGTTGACCCCACAAGGATGGCTTTGGATCAGCCCATGGCCTAGGTGCCCTCTCCTCCAGTGGTGGAGTTTGTACCGTGTACATTCGAGACACTTTGTACAAATGACAACACCCGAGAGAGACAGAAGAGAAGCAAGAAAAGATAACAAAAGACTACTAAGTTTTGTCATGTATATTTATAGACATTTTTAACTTTTATGATAGTTTATACTCTATCGGACATACTCTGATTTAAACGGTCGGTAAATATATGCATGCAACATGTGATCTATGTGGGCCCTCTATAGAAATATAATTCTGCGGGAAAGACAAACTTAAAACTTGCTTCATCTGATGAGAAATTGAGAACACGTGTTAATTTTTTTTTTGTCGAGATCTAATAACATCCAATGGTCAAAATTTCTTTCTCAAATCAGCCATTCGATGAAGCACTATCACTTCAAATCGAACGGTGACTATACGTGACAATGAAGAACAAACGTGAGAATAGGAAATCGCATGGAACTCGATGGGACAGCTCGTAGACATTATGGTTGGAGACCCTTTGGATTTTATATAATAAAAATATATTATAGATTATAGTCCTATTATGTATGACTTAAAAAAATAGGGAGCATTAAAATGATTATTATATTTGGCCTTCATGTGGCTTTGTCACTTAATAAGATAAGATCTAAGAAACATGTGGCAAACACACAAATGTAGATAAGATCTAAGAAAGATGTGGCAAAAATGTTGTCTAAGGTTCAAGTTGGTAGGGGGATTTTGTGGTGGGTACGTAGTACTATTACGGGTTTGATGGATGTTATAATTTCAACACCTCCATATACATCAAGAATATTATTCACTTGAGGTTGTCCTGTTCACTCGATACATCAAGCTCATATATAGATTATCCTATTCATATGGATACATTGGGTCAACACGACTTTGTTTCTCCTAAAAATGATAAGTGAGCTGAGCTCAATTCATCAAACCTTGAAAAATATTGTGTAGAGATAATTTCCATACCTCCATACGCATCAACAAATTATTCGTTTTAGATTGTCCGGTTCATTGGATATATCGAACTCATATACATGAATATATCGGACCCGCACGGATTTGTTTCTCCTAAATATGACAAATGGGTTGGACCCAACATATCAAACCTAAAAAATATCTTGTTATGTATATGAAGTGGGTCTTGCACAGTGCTCACAAGCTCCCACATGGGAGTCTTTGCACGGGGATGATCGGTAAGGTTGAATGGAGTTAGGGCAAGGTATGCCAGGAGTTGGGACGTCCACATACTCTTTCTCTAGCATTCTCTCTCATCTCTCTCTCTTGAAAACAAAATGACAGAATAGCCCAAGACCAGATATTTTGTGGTGGGATTTTTTTTGGTAATATGAAAATCCACAATTATTACCTTTTGGGTTTGCATCGGCCATCCTGAGAAGTCTATAAATTGCCGAGTTTTGCCGCACATTATATCTCGACAAGTTTGCTCTCTTCTTATTAGCTCTTTTGCTTTATATATTTCCTCCATCATTTCTAGTCATCTATGGCAGTCGAGGTTTCTCTCCCATTAGTGAATTATCCTCCGGCACTGTGGGATTACAATGCTATGGCTTCTCTATTTTCGAATGACTCAGTAATAATCAAATCTCTCTCTTTTGAATGTGTTTATTTTGTGCTCTTGTTGAACATTGTTATTTTGTAGGGGCTCGAATTGTACACAAAACAAGTGGAAGAGCTGAAAGTGCAAGTAAAAGACATGTTGATGGCTTCTTCTACAATTGATCCGGCTGAGAGAGTGAAATTGATTGACACGCTATGTCGCCTTGGTGTATCGTATCATTTTGAGACTGAGATTGAAGATCAAATTAATCAAATTTTTGGCCCCCTCAACTCTAAAGCTTTTAATGACAATGATTATGACCTATGCACTGTTGCGCTTGTGTTTCGTGCAGTTAGACAACACGGTTACAAAGTTTCTTGCGATAAGTAAGCATACACTGCAATCAAAAATGGTGTTAATTCAATTCGACTAAATTTTTGAGATTTAGTTTAGAGTTTAAGATTAAAAGTTGCATGTCTAAAAATTTATTGTATGCTAATTCTAGTTTGATGATATTGATAAGGATCAGTCAATCAATTCATCAACAATTATGGAGTCATCAACTCCAACGGCATCAACAGATTCATCACCTCCTAAAATACAGCCTTCATCTCATCCATAATTATAGGATTTTGATATTATGTATTATAGTATGATATACATGCCTTTTATATCTTGTAACTGATACCTACACAGGTGTATATATACTCCATGTAAGATAAACATGATGAATGCAATACTTCACAATCTGTATGTGTTTCTACATGGTATCGGAGGCCTTACTTTTTCTTCTTCTATAATAAAATTTCGATTCTCTCCTTTCTCCTTTCTTCTTTCTTCTTTCTTCTTCTAGTTTTCTTTTTACTTCACCCCACAAGTCTTTTCTTCAATCATGACTGACGCAGCCACTGTTATGTCTGAAACTGGAACCGCTTCTGCTTCTTCCTCATCTTCTTCTCAAGTTGTGTCTCTAAACACAACAACTCTTATCAACAACAAACTCTCATCTGGAGGCAATTATTCTATGTGGAGCTCTCAGATGACAAATCTTTTTCTTGGTTATGATTTGATGGGGTTTGTGGATGGCTCTTACCCATGTCCACGGGCTAGTGATCCTAATCACAAATTCTGGAACCGTCAAGATAAGCTAGTCCTGCTTGCCATCCAAACTGCTGTGCAAGGACCAGCAGGGGCACTAGTTTCCAGATCTAAGAATGCAGAGGATGCTTGGCAAAAGCTTAAGAACACATTCGCCAACAAGTCTAATACTCGGCTGGTTGGTCTCATTGATTCACTGACTAAGGTGAGCCAAGAAGGGAAAACAATTTCTGAATTTATGCAAGCTATTAAGACGATTCTTGATGAGCTTGCCATGATTGGTCATGACTTGAATGATGGAGAAATTGTTGTGCACACTCTTAATGGCCTCACACATGAATACAAAGAGTTAAAGGCTGCCTTGCGTGCTCGAGAAACATCCATCTCATTTGAAGAATTAACTGAGAAGCTTCTGGACTATGAGACAAGTCTCAAGTCTTCAGAGTCTTCAAAAGTGGACAAAGCTGATTCTCCTATCACTGCTCAGTTTACTCAGAAACAATATTACAAAAAAGGTCGCCCCAATAATGGCAGAAACAATGGCAACAATAATGGCAGAAATAATGGCTCTTTTGGCAATCGCAACTTCTCTACCCCACGGTATCACCAGCAGTGGAGGCCACAGTCTCATGACAATAGCTCACGGGTTATCTGTCAATTATGTGATAGACCGGGTCATGTTGCCAAGTTTTGTCGTACTGGTTCCTCTCCTTCTGCATGGCCACAAGCAAATTTTGTGTCTCATGGAAGTTCACCTACTCCCTCCAATTGGATTGTAGATTCGGGAGCATCTCATCATATTACCTCTGATCTTCAAAATTTGTCAGTTCATTCTGATTATGGTGGTAATGAAGACATCATGGTGGGCACTTACGTTTGTGCAAATCCTGTCTTCCACTCTCGCATGAAGCACATAGCCATTGACTTTCATTTTGTTCGTCAGCAAGTCGCTCAAGGCCACCTGCGTGTCACTCATGTCCATACTTCTGATCAACTTGCTGATTCACTCACTAAACCGGTTCCTCGGCTGCAATTTCTTTCACATCGTATCAAGATTGGTGTCCTCAACGGCCAGTCAATCTTGCGGGGGCATGATAAGGATCAGTCAATCAATTCATCAACAATTATGGAGTCATCAACTCCAACGGCATCAACAGATTCATCACCTCCTAAAATACAGCCTTCATCTCATCCATAATTATAGGATTTTGATATTATGTATTATAGTATGATATACATGCCTTTTATATCTTGTAACTGATACCTACACAGGTGTATATATACTCCATGTAAGATAAACATGATGAATGCAATACTTCACAATCTGTATGTGTTTCTACAGATATTTTGAATTAGACATTTTCGAAAAATTCAAGGATAATGATGGCAACTTCAAGTCAAGTTTATCGACCGATGTCAAAGGCATGACAAGCTTATACGAAGCGGCCCATTTAAGTATGCATGGCGAAGAATTTTTAGATGAAGCAATTGCACATGCAAGGACTAATCTTAAGTCCATGGCAAGCCAATGTAGTCCTTATATTCAAAAGCACATAGCTAATGCCTTGGAACAATCCTTTCATAGGGGTATACCAAGAATAGAAGCAAGGAAGTATATTTCTTTCTACGAAAATGACGAGTCCCGCGATCAAATGCTGCTCAAGTTTGCAAAGATTGATTTCCATCGACTGCAGTTACTCCATCGGCAAGAGTTGAGTGATGTTATAAGGTAAAATTCAATTCGGAACAACCTTAAAATGCCCAAGCTGGTGATGATTAAGAGCTAGAGGTGAATCTTAGTTTATCTTTCTTTTATAGAGCATATATATATATGCTATCTTATAATCTATCGTAGACCACTTATCAAATGACCCATATATATATATATATATATATATGTATGCTATAGGCTGAAAAAAAAAAGAGCTTCACCAATAAATTTATTTTAAAAATACGCTCGTGCATGGTAAATTACGACTCTGGAGTATTTAATAGAAGGATCTACTTGTCGTAGGATGTATCGAGTGACTCGAGCAAGAAATTAGTGTAGGTGATGTAAATTCTAACTCTAGAGACATTCTTATAACCAGTTTGAATAGTTGATTATTTTAAAGTTGGTGGCTATAGACACCCAAGGTTTTTCTCCGAATTGAGTTTTATCGTAAGTATTGTGTGTCGCACTTTTTGATTTTAGTATTCAATTTTTCAAACTAGTTTCAGATTGTCAATTTTAAAAATATACATCACCAAACACTCATTTGCGTATTTGATAGTTTATAAATTAACTTAATCTTTTATAGTTATAGGGCATTCTTATAATCAGTTTGAATAGTACATTGTTTCAAAGTTGGTAGCTCCAAACACTCAAGGTTTTTCTCAGAATTGAGTTTTCTCGTAAATATCGTGTGTCGCACTTTTTTATTTTAATATTCAATTTTTCAAACTAGTTTCAGACTGTAAATTTAAAAAATATATATCACCAAACACTCATTTGCGTATTTGATAGTTTATAAATTAACTTAATCTTTTACATATAGGGTAGTTTTTTAGTTTTTCCAAATATAAGCTCTCACAAACGAAATTAATTGCAGGTGGTACCAAGGCTTAAACGCTAAGGAAAATTTCTTTTATGCCAGAGACAGACTCGTAGAAACATATATGTGGATCGTTTCGGTTTACTTTGAGCCACGTTATGCAAGTGTTCGGAAATTTCTCACCAAAAATCTGTACTTATTGTCAATCACAGATGATACATATGATGCATATGGTACAATTGAAGAACTTCGACCATTCACTGATGCAATGCAGAGGTTTGTGTTTCTCACTGTTTTTTTTTCTTGAAACTCACACAGATAGATACGTTTGTGTGTGTTCGTTCTTACTCAATGATTGTGTTTCTCCATTGATTTTTCAGGTGGGACATTAGTGCTATTGATCAAGTACCCGATAACATGAAATTTCTCTATAAGACCTATTTAGATCTCTATAATGAATTTGAGGATGAGTTGAGAAATGAAGGAAGATCACATTGGCTCCCTTATATGAAGGAAGCGGTAATATAATCAATTCAACTGAACTTCCAATTTATTAAGATAAAAGTCTCACATCGATAGACGAAAAACAGGCAATGTGCCCTATAATAAACAAAGTGCCTTTTAGAATAACAAAGTCACGTGGCCCTTGGACCCCAAATGGTTTGGGCCAAACTTTTCTTTCACCTCCTTCTCTTGCTTCTACCCCTTCTACAAATCATTAACACAATTTAATTTTCTTGTTAGGTGAAAAAAATGATCAGGTCTTACCACATTGAGGCCGAGTGGTTGAACAAAGGTTACATACCGCCATTTGAGGAGTACTTTGAGAACTCATTGATTTCATGCGGGTACAATGCAATCGCAACAGGATCTCTATTAGAAATGGGGGAAATTGCTGGGACAAAGGAGTTTGAGTGGATTACTAGGGTTCCGAAAATCAATCGGGTTTCAATGATCATTAATCGTCTCATGGACGACATAGTATCACCTGAGGTATGTATGAAATCTAAAGTATTGGGCCATTTCATATATGTTTTTTATAATGAGTTAATTGTGTGCCTTTGAGTGATCAAAAATTGTAGCATGAGAAGCAGAGGAGGCACGTGGCGACTGGGCTAGAATGCTACATGAAGCAGTACAATGTTTCTGAGGAAGAGGTGATCGTAATCTTCAAGAAAAACATCGCCGAGTCATGGAAGGATATGAATGAATTATGCATCAAACCAACAGAAGTTGCAATTCCTATACAGATGCCAATTCTTAACATGGCACGAGTAATGGATGTTTTTTACAGGTATCAAGATGCTTATAGCATAAATCCAGGGAGACTGAAAGGTTTTGTGGAGATGTTGTTCCTTGAACTAGTTCCTGTGTAAGAGAATAATGTGAGTGTGGTGAGGTTTGTGCAATGGTAGTGTGCTTATTGGTGTATGTGTTGTAGACTATCCTCAGTTGTTGGTGATCAACAAGCGTGGCTTATAAATAAGAGACCAATTCCTATGTATTGTCTCAATCTTAATAAATGACCAGCTTTTCTTTCCGTTTCTTTTAACCAATATTGGGTTCTAATTAAAGCAAGTTCAGAAGTTCCGGGCGCTTCCCTCACTGCGTTTAACAATCACCGAGACAAGCCTTGAGTTTCCGTCACCGATAACTCGCTCGAAACCTCGGCGAAACTAGACATGGATGGAGTGGGGTCGCGGCTGGGCCGGGCCTCGTCCCGGTACGGTTCAGCAGTGACGGCTTCAGTGTTCAGTGGCCCGGTGAGGAAGTGAAAGAAGAGGTGGGTAAACGTGTCACCGTCTTCCTCCGTCGGTTCTCAGTCCCAATCCAACGGTAACCGTACAAGTAACGGGAATAGAAGCACTAACGGCTCCTCATCTGGACCCCACTACCCGCTACTTTTGCGGCAGCAGACGACGCAGCTACCGCCGGTGAGGAGGACCCTCCCAAACACAGGTTCCGCTACACTCCTGTAAGTACATGTACTGGCAATATTAATACTGATATGTACGTATATAGGTAAGAATTTGTTAAGTATATGTATATGTTCTGCATGTGTGGGGTTTTGGTACTAGGGTTTTGGCAGGGGAGGCTAAAGATGCTTTTTTCGGGGGATTCTTAGTACTGGGGTTTTGCTTGGCTAGGCTAAACAAGTAAGTCTGGTGTGTTGATATTGTTGTAATAAGGTCTCTCTTTTTTCTATTACTCTGTTATGGGTTCTTTTGCATGGAAAATGATGATTTTGGAACTGAATTAGGGTTATTGTAGCATTGAAATTTGGAATTTTGAGCGATAATTAATATGATTTGGCACCAGACGTAGTGCAGAATTCTTGATAGTTCGCTAGGAAAGTCAAGCTGTTGGTGTAGCAATCAAAATGTATGTTGAAGTGATTCTTGGGTACTGACCTGTCATTGTTAGATTGGTGTAATTGAAGAACAGAAAAGGAGAAGTGTGAAAGATATTGAAGATGAAGCAAAAGCAAGTGAGATTAGCCAAGTCAAAGATTACCCAATCTCAAAAGGAAATGAACCGAATGCGAACAACACTTCGAATAATGAAACTCAGGTAATCAATATGGACTTTGCATTTTTCTGTCTGATGTAACTTATTGCACTTCAATCCTTTGGTTTTGCTTCTCTAATAATTCCAACCCAACATTCTTCTATACTTTGTCTAAAAGTCTGAAACTTGTGTATTGCCATTTATCAAAATTAGACTGAGAACTATATAGAGTGTAGTATGACAGACCATCAGAGCTGAAAATGTTATTTTGAGTGATTTATCCCTTGGGAAGATCAACATTCTCTTCCAACGACATGATAGACGGTTGGGTGTTTGTATCAATAGGCGTAAAAAAACAGAGTCGCCACCAATTGAATTAAGGTGTAATTGGACACTGAAAATACTTACGAACCAGAAATGAGGGTACGAGAGTCGATTGAGTGTGGGGAAGATATTAGGCATCCCACAACTTCTGTTTTAAACAGTTACCGAATTAATTGGTTAGTCATCTTAATAAAAACTTGCTCTCTGTAAGACATGGTTATTTTTAAATAAATGGATCTATTTAGAGAATGCTATCAACTTATATAGTTTTTTTTAATAAAAGATTTCAATAAAAATTTCATGTAAGATTAAATACTATATCAATTTATGGTAAATTTGATTTTAAAACATACCAACTTATGATACGGAAAAGTGAATTTTAGATTTAATTTTAATAATGCAAATTTATGTTTTTATTAAATTAGAGACTTGAATGATACAAAGTTATAATCCTGAATTTCCCTTAACTTATAACAATCTCCAAGAATATCAACTTATGATAATATTTTGATTTCTAAATCGCTACCCTATGACAACGAATGAATTTCTAAATACTCACTTATGATATTTGAGTATAATTTACCAACATCAATTATTGACATTTCTAAAATTTAAACTAAACCAGTATAACTCATAATTCAAATAATAAAAAAAACTCATGATCTTTTAAAATTAAAATAATATACATTTAAACTAACTCTACATATACACCCTTATAATAAAACTTCAAATAATAAAATGCCCAAATTATACATGTCATTCGAACAAGTCAATTACCTATTTGTGCCGTCGTCGAAGAATAAAAAAAAGTAAAATAAGAACATAAAAGAACTTAAACAATAAAAGTGGGAGAACCAATCATATAAAATATTATAAAAAAAACTGTAAGTATTAATATATATCTACATATCTATGAATGATGTGTATACCTGTAGACTGAATCTTATATTTTTCTCCATTTTCCTTTCTTTCTCTTCTTCTTCTCTTCTTTCTTTCATTTCTCTTTCTTTCCTTTCTTTTTTCTCTTTCGGCTATCTCTTTGTTTTTTTTTCTTTCTCCTTTCTTTCACGTCTCTCTCTCTCTCTCCTTCTTTTTCTTTCTTTTCTCTCCTTCTCCTTCTCTCCTTTTCTTTCTCTTTCTTTCCCTCCTTTTTTCCTTTCCCTAGCCACCTGCCTTTTATAGAAAAATATGAAGTCACGGGTCCTTTATTTTTATATGACCCGTGACTTCTCAACAAAATCAGGAGTATCCAATAATAGAAAATCAGTATTATATGTCTGACATGAATTATTTTTGAAAGAAAATATAACTTATGGTATGAGCACATAGTCTTAAAAATACCAACTTATGGCATATAATTAAATTTAATCATACAAACACCAACTGATGGTATTTTCTATAGTTAACTTTGATCCTTAAATTTCATAATTCAAGAAATTGTATCATGTAATCATAAACAGACATATATATATAGGTGTGATTTTGACATGAGTCTATATATTGTATATATATATATATGTATATATATTATATATGTGATTTTGACACGAGTCTATTTCCACTCAATTTTTCACATATATTGGATCACAACATACTTTGAAATTCCTGATTTGGACCTAAATTTTTATTTATATTTAGACAATCCAATATTCAAACATTTCTAGTATACAATATCATCACCAAAATTATTGTTGGTACTTCTATCAAAATAATTTTTCCCTCCTCTTATTTTCTCTAAACACAAAGACCCACTATTTTATTCTACTCTCTTTCTTCCATTCTTATTTTTAATATTTTCTTTGAAATAAACCCGAACGAAAACCGGTTACTACAGTGTTTTAGACCATGACATGCTTCTAATATCCTTTGTAGGCAAGCCTCTCTGATAATCATCCAGACGGTTTTAGGCATTCATTTCAAACAAACTAAAGAATACGGACCATATTTCCTTCAAATCCTTTCATATAGTATAATGCTGAAGGTGGTGATTTTCTTTTCACCTCTTTACGGCACCTGTCAATGTGTTTTAAGGTGTGTGTTTATTACGCCATAGGTTAAACGCATAAGTTTGATAATCCTGCAAATGTGAGGCCAAATTATGTTCTATTGACCTGGCAGGATTCAGAAATTTGTCATTTGGATTTGGGTTTATGCTTGAAAGGCCACATTGGTGACAGTGATTCCATCGGCCAACGCAAAGACTCTCACTTGAAAAGGGCAAGCTCAGGTGGGTTTTGGACTATGGCTTGATACCAAACTGGCAAAGAAGAAAATGTTTTGCTTACCATTTGACTTATAGTGCATAGCACTTATTCTACATTGCTCCACTTTGTAGTCAGACTAAGACTTGTTTTGTAAATTGTAATCTTACCTGCTATGTGAGGTCATTTTGTATTTACTACCCATTCGTGAATATATGGGTGTGCTTTCGTGGCTATATGAAGAGTTCTTCCCTTGATACCATTTGGCTGTCTTTTCTTCTCCAAAAGCTGTAGATGTGACCCTATCATCTGATTTATTGCCATGATTGACTGACCATTCAACAAGAAAGGGAGTGAAAAAAAACCCGCAAAAAAGCAACTTCTTGTTTCATCTTTTATGACAAAACAAGAGATTATTAGATAATTAAACAAAGAACGATGGGAAGAAAATGCTGGTCCTCCAGAGTCTCTAAACAACGTAACTAAAAAGGCTCATGTTAGGTAATCCAGTCAATGTGTTCCATTGCACCAGAAAATGGTGCCTAAAGCTAATGTGATAGCGAGATCTCATTATCTGTTCTCAGGGGACGTAAGTCTAATTTCCCGAGATCAGCCGTAGGGAATGGCAATACGTGCAAGCTCCATAGTCTATTTTTCAGCTGCACTGTCAGCTGTGTCATTCTCCGCCTCTTGTGTAACACCAACTTCAGCTGGCCTAATAACGCGATCATATAGCATGTAACCAGCCTATAATAAAGACCGTGAAAGCACACCATTAACTCATTGGGTCAGATAATCATTTCTTAGAAAGTGAGGAGACTTTATAAATGAAAGAAACCGCCCCAATAACTGAATGGTTAATGGATACCTTTAGGACATGGGCAACTGTTCCTGGAGGCTTTGCATCATCCGGTACTTGAAAGACAGCATTATGCCTATTTGGATCAAATGGCTCATTTGTGGGATCATATTTTTCTAAACCATACTTCTTAAATACCTGAAAGCAACAGCATATGTAGATCTCTTAACAAAAAGATTAAGCTCTACAAAAGTTATTTTATATCAAAAGCCAACCACACACAGCCAAATTTTGCAATATTTTAGATGCTAAGGGAAAAACCCACACTATTTTTATGATGTCATGTAATCGGGGTGAAAGTGACAATCAGTGACATTGACGAGCTACAAAAAGTTTTACCTCCAAAAGCTGTTTCTCAGTCATTTCAACCCCTTCCAGCAGGGTTTTCAGCAGTGGCACGGCTCTAGCAGCATCTTTGGATGTATCAATTTTTGCAAAACTGACCTTGACCACAGAAGAAGCTCTTTCCAAATTATCTGCAACATCCAGTAGGCTCTTGGCAAAGTTCTGAGCATATTTTAACCCAGATATTAGTAAAAAGATTTCATTATATCTTAAAAATTAACTAATTAAGATACCTAGCAGTCATAATTTCCTTGCAACTGCCACAAACCTGTATGGCAAATTTTTTTGAGTTCTCTGCGTCACGTCTTGTCCTCTCCATGACATTCTCCATTTCTGCATAACTTCGGAGGACTTTATCTTGCATTGCCTTTATCTCTTCATGCTTCAACTTCAGGAGCTCTTCCTTCTCCACGACAACCTTTACCAAATCATCCACCGACAGGTCACTTTGGCCTTCTGAATCTGAATCAGAAAATGCAGTTCGTCTAGTACCTTTTCTCCTCTTTGCAGCGTTCTTTTGATCAGTGGCTTCAGTCTCTTCAGAATCTGATGCTTCTGTTTGATCAAAAACTTTAGCATTTGTTGAATCAACATCAGTGGTGCTCCCATGTTCCTTCTCAGTAGGCTGAGGGGTAGTAGAAGAAGACATTCCAAATTGTTGAAAATGGAAGGAATTGAAGGCTGAACGATCTAAGAGAGGAATTTGACTTGTAATCATCTGCGAGACAAAAAGTGCACATAAAGATGTAATTTCCATTTTTTTACATTTTAAATCTGAATTAGAAGAAAAAATAATGGGGACAAAGAGATTGGACCATAGAGAAATTAGAAAAATCTAACACAACTGTACAAATATAAACCAAGAGATTAGACTGCCTTGCCAAGAGTTAAAAACAAGCATGTGCAGTACCAGTCAAGGGGGTTGCTGCCTTAAGATTTGCATACTGAGAAAGCGATCAAGACCATCTCTTAACAACTTCTATCTCAAACCTCAGAAATGAAACTAAAACTTACAAACCTGAACTCAAAATATCTGAAAGAGACATAAAATTGGATGATGATCAATCGTCACATCTCAATAGAAAACACTAATAGTATGGTTGTGTCAGCTTTTGATTGCTAATTAGTGATCACAATCACAAGAAGGCAGGAACTCTTATATCACGGACACAATATCAAAAATATTTGAAGGAGGAGACATAAACACAAGGTGAAAAAAATGATCTTAAGCAGTCAAGCAGTAAATCATGATGTTTCAAGAGTGTGCGCCATAAATCAATTTTTAATCCTTTAAATTCTTAAACAAAAAACACTAATCACACTTAATCTTCTTCTTATTCTTCTTCTTTTTGCTATATTGCACCTAGGCAAGTAATTACCCAAGGTAACAGATTAATATTGCCTTACATGTTTCGAGTTTCAACATTAAAGCTCTGTTAGAAACATCCAACTGCAATTCAATTATGAGTACACCACTATTGTTTCTCATATCAAAGTGACACCATTTAACACTTCCAAATCAGCCAGTGCCCAATACAACTACAAATTCGACACAATAACAGAGCATCAGCAACTTAAGAATCTATAATAATAAAAAAATGATAGAAGATAGAAAATCAAATAAAAGATGAGAATACGAAGTTACTCAACTTTAAGTTGACACCAATAACTTCTATTACATACTCTTAAGCATAATTAGATTATACTGGAAACAACATAATGAAAACATTATGAACGAGAGGACTCACAGAAATCACAAAGGCTAAAATTCAGCAACTTTATTAACTACAAATTTGATCAAAATTTATAAACTTTGATAGCATAAACACATAAGATCCCCATATTTCAATCACAAAAGTGACACCAAAGACTTCAAGTCAGAAACGAAATCTATATTAAACAAAGATAACCCTAAATCCATGGCAACAAACTAAACCCTAAAACCCTACTAAAACTCCCCACCATATCAAAGAAAAAAATTAAATAATCTTATAGCCCAGAAGACTAGATTAATAACACATAGCAAATATCTCATCAATCTTTGATCAGCAATATCAAAACCCTTAAACCCTAACAATACTCTTTTCCCCAAATTACTCAAAAAGTTCGTCTTTTCCTTTTAAACAGACCTTGTTTCGAGATTCATAAGCGAGAGAGTGAAGCTGAGTGGAGAGCAACGGGGCCTGATGCTTCTGCGAAGCAGAAAGTAGCAAGGCCCCTCGTCCCACGCCCCTTGAGACACTAGACAAAACCCTAGACACCACCATCGCCGAAGCCCGAGGGAGATGATAAACAGGGTAATACGGTATACTGAAATCGAAATAAATTAATTAGGGTTTTTTGAAGGATTGGAAAAAAAAAAAATAACAAAGTAGTGCTTGGGGAGAAAGGAAGTCCCTCACTCAGACAGGATAATTCAAGATAACGAATTTGCCCTTGCTCGCTTCCTTCATCTACAGCGTTTGTTCTAGTGGATTCTAAAAAATATTGAAGGGTATTATTGTCTTTCTATTTTTCTTTTTGTATGGGAAAGTGGAAGGAGAAACATAAACCACCCAAATCTATCGCATAATGGCATTACTGAATTAGGGCATGAGCAATCTTTAGACAAGGCTCAAATGAATTTTGAATTAGTATTGTAATAATATTTTTTTTAAAATATTAGCCACAAAGATTTGGGGTCTTAGGTCACGGCCCTTGTCACTTTATTTCAAGGACGTTTCAGCTGAGAATTGATATAATTATTGTACATAAATTTGTGTATGATAACTTATGTTAAATTTTTTATTTCAAAATACTAAATTAGGATTTAAAGTTAAAATTAGAGTTAAATATTTTTCAGGATTTAGGTTTAATATTTAGGATCTAAAATTTATGATTATTTTTTCTCTTCGAAATCTACTAATTCTAACATTATGAATACCAAAAAAGTTAATAACATATTTTAAAATATAATTTCACATGATTCTAGGGATAATTGTTGCCAATTTTTGCTTCACTAATTATAACCCCTATCCCACGTCACTAGCCCATGCTTGGATGTAATAATTATTATTGAAATGGAAAAATAACAACAACGCAATAAAATTTATCATCCTTTGATACAATGTCCACTATAGAAAGTCTGATAGTGTCATCAACCACCTTTAGCAACAAAACACAAAATTAGGCAATTGGAAACATAAAGTCTCAACAAACCATAGTCTCTCCATTCTCAACTTTCTTTGTTCCTTCATATATTCAGACCAACTCTGCCAAACCATCTCTAGGCCAACTATAACATAAACACTAACAAGAGACAATGTACAAAAGTGAAAATGGCATCTGATGGCAGCCTTTGGGTCTTCATATTAACCCATCTCTCACTGCAGTACTGTCTGCACATTTGTAGCATAGAAGCTAAAGTTCCAGCCATCATTGTGTTCGGGGATTCTACTGTGGATGCAGGAAACAACAATCAGATTTCTACAATCTTGAAGAGCAACTTCCCTCCATATGGTCGTGATTTCGATGGTGGCCAGCCTACTGGGCGGTTTTCCAATGGTAAGATAGCGACAGACTTCATTTCTGAAGCTTTCGGAATCAAGAAGACAATACCTGCATACTTAGATCCAACACACAACATATCAGATTTCGCGAATGGAGTATGCTTCGCTTCAGCTGGAACTGGATATGACAATGCCACTTCTGCTGTGCTAGTAAGATTTCAATCACACAAGCTCTTATTAAGATTTGATATGTGCATCTTAACTCACTCACTGTGTCTCTCGCGAGCGCGCGCACGGGAATCGTAGTCTGTGATACCTCTGTGGAAGGAAATGGAACACTACAAAGAATACCAGAAGAAGCTAAGAGATTATCTTGGAGAAAAAAATGCTGATGGCATTCTGAATGAAGCACTTTACCTGATAAGCCTAGGAACCAACGATTTCCTGGAGAACTACAATGTAATACCTGGTGGCAGATCATCAGAGTTTTCAATCGAGGAATACCAGGATTTTCTTGCAGGTATTGCTAGAAATTTTGTAACAGAGCTTTACCAGCTGGGAGCTCGAAAGATATCCCTAAGCGGAATTCCTCCAATGGGGTGCTTACCATTGGAGAGAACCACAAACCTGTTATCTGGGAGTGTCTGTGTGGAGAAGTACAATGATTTAGCTAAGGAATTCAATCAGAAGTTGCAGGAAGTGGTAGGGAAACTGAAGAATGTCCTAGCCGGAATCCAGCTGGTGCTTACAAACCCCTATGATATTCTCTTGAAGATGATTCAGAGTCCAGGCTCTTTTGGTGAGTCATTGACTAGATTTCCGAAAACAACTTCATGGGAGAAGCATGACTCTAGGTTGTACATATAATCTAAGGAACATAAATTTGCTTCAATATCCTAGGATACAGCTACTTCAGACTTGTCTTATAACATTACTATCATTAGATACTTCATGGCATAGGCTCAGCCATCAGACATCAACTGATTTAATAACTAGGTTTAGGGGAAGTTTAAAAGTACCAATAACAACGCTGACCAACCCTAAGGTTTACCCATCTCTTTCAACACGCATATCAGCATATGCCATTCCCTCTTCTGTAAGCAGCAAAAAACAATAGAAGGCTAAGAGCATGTAACTTGCAGATATACAGAGCTTAGAAGGAAACCACCATTTATTAACTACTACTATTCTCAATCTCTGTCCTAAAGTACACTTAACCAGTTAACTGTGAGTAATAGTGGGTGCATCTTCTTCTCAAAGTAAATGTGCATCTAATATAGCTCATATTGCAGGATTTGAACATGTAGCAGTAGCCTGTTGTGGAACTGGATCGTTCGAGATGAGTTATTTGTGCAATAAAAGAACCCCCTTCACATGCTCTGATGTAGACAAATATGTATTTTGGGACTCCTTCCATCCAACAGAGAAAACCAACAAAATAGTAGCTGGACATGTAGTAAAAAACTTCCTGGGAGAGTTTCTATGAAAACAGCAAAGTGTCATTTGTAGTATGCTCGTGTCAGTAGTAGTTATTCTTTGCATCTAGAACTAGAAGTACCGTAGTTTATTATTTTAAAATGCTGTTGAATGGAGAAAAAAAAAAGTCAAGCAGAATTCAAATGTTTGTTTTTATGCTTTTTGCAGGGAATACAAAGTAATATTAAAGGGGGATCTACGATATATTCCTTCCAAAAAAAATTTTAAAAAAAAACAAAAAGATTAATCTAGTAAAGATGTGGAGAGAATTGCATATAAATTATTCATTGAAAAATTGCAGAGACCTCAGTAAAAAAGTAGAAGTTGTTATTATAACGCCTTTACATATAAATAGCCAACATAAGATAGAAGATGTGTTTTGTCAGTGAGAATAACACCACCAGCTAAAACTAGAATCTAAAACCAAAAAATATA
Organism: Euonymus europaeus; assembly: GCA_963580455.1. Classification (NCBI taxonomy): domain Eukaryota; kingdom Viridiplantae; phylum Streptophyta; class Magnoliopsida; order Celastrales; family Celastraceae; genus Euonymus; species Euonymus europaeus. The sequence continues at coordinate 24,524,889 of OY756961.1, forward strand.
AAAGAATCCACATATGAAAAATAAGACACCACTTTTATTTGAGGCCAGAAGCTCATGGAGAGGGAAAGATACCAAAATTGGGAATTGGTAATGCATTGGTTTCACAAATTACAATTTAATGAGTTATAATAACAAATTCAACAATGAAAACGAGACTATTTCAGAAGAAGAAAGGAACCTCCAAAATCAATTCACTACTTTGGCTCTTTGGGAAAGTGCAGTTTGATCAGTGATGGGAGTTCAGCCAGTTCAACCTGAGGTTTGCCCAACAAAATATTATTCAGCTTCTCATCACAATTAACCACACTTTTGTTGTTTGGATCCTGAATTTATAATAGAAATAAAGTCCAGATTTTTGTCAGGATTAAGAAACAGTTTATAAAACATTAAAATAAAGAACACCAGAAGGGACAGCCAAATTCAGCCGTTCAGAAACCCAAACAAATGGAGGACATTAACAGTGAAAGACACGCTAGTAAATGATCCTGCATTTGTGTGTTTAAATCAAAGCTAAATTCAGAACCAGAAGAACAAGAAAATGTTTCTTCCAGGATCAAAATTCTGACTTCAAAGAAGATAGACCAAACATATATGAAGGATGCTTAAAAAAAATGGAACTGCCAAGCATCACCTATCGTGACAACTGTATGAATTACGTGTATGACAGTAAGTACTTCCAAATACTGGAGCCACACAATTCAATGCACATAAGCAGAATGCTTTTCTTTCATTGTATTTCCTCTTGAGAGTAACTGATGTACATAGACACACCTCTTCGAATGAAATTCACAATATTCTTATAAAACACGATTAGATAGAGCCATAAATATCGTATGTGCGCCCATGAACATGAATCAATACTTGCCATCATTTCAATTCATAGGAAGTTAGAATAAAGCCATTAACTTTTAATTCAAAGTAAAACAGACTACATAATAAACCATAATTAATGGAAACAAACCTGGAGGTTATTGGTCTTGATGTATGACCAGACATGCATGAAACAGCCCAAACGAGATATCTGTGACTGCCCCACAAACTCTCGAAGTGTTGATGGAAGATTTACGAGGTCAATAAAGTTTGCAACCTTCCTTGGATTGTCTGTGAAGGCTTTCTTCATCCGCTGTGGCAGCATTTTCCCAGAGCCCTCTCTTTCCAATCTGCAAATCGAGAAACAGATAAATACATTACTGCACTGTATTTTGATCGCAAAATACTAAAAACACTAGCTCAAGAGCATCACTTCCACTCTTTCAGTTTCTAGTTTCACCACATCAAATAACCTCATTCACTGATTTTCCACAATTTATGCAGTGACATGAACGTAAGTCTTACAAGGCAATTTAGCCAAGTTGGGTCTGTAATTTCTTTTCCGTAAAACCCAAAAGATTTGATATACCTGAAACAAAGTCAAATAAGAATTCAATCGAACAGCTTACAATGTAACACTCTCAATCAACACTATACAACCCACAAACAAAACATAGGGGTTGAAAATTGAGGGGAAAAATCATAAAAGCTAAATCATACCTATATAAGAAGAAAAAATTGAAACTTTTCGATAGCAGAATGAGCTAAATTCAGGGAACTCTGTAGTCCACGATCGAGTTGCAGAACAGAGAATGCCAGCACGACCGGGTCGGAGTGGAAGGGCCACGTATTGAATGGACTTGTGACTCAAGTGGGTTTTCTCTGATTTGCTAACGAGCCAGCCTTATGACTCAAATGGGCCTTCGTGCAACGTTATTAATGGGCCGAATTAACTATCGTTCTGTGGCGTCACATAAGCCCAATTGCTTGTGTGTTAGTAAATTGTAATTGTAATTGTCGAGTTTTGGAAATCCTATTGTGTTGTTATTTTAAATTAAGAGTCCTTAACCTTGTTGTGAAGAGAAGAAACATGGTTGATTTTGTGCATAACAGTAATGATAAATCCGTATCAAATGTGACAATTATGATGTGTCAAACAATTAATGGCTCACATTTAATCAACGTATATCTCCAGATATATTTAACCCCGAACACATTTCCAAAGACACGTGGATCTCAAATTTAAATGTATTCAAACAATGTATAAAGAGAAGTATGTCATCCAGTTCATAAATTACAACAAATGTAATACAATGTCGTTATCGACAAAAATAATGCTACAAAATTAAAAAAATAATAATAATAACAATAACAATCCGTTTGAAATGTTAAAAACTAAAAATCTCTCGCCGTATATATGTTGCTCTTCTTAGATGCCAATGGTCTTCCCAAGTAACCAAAGAACAAGGGACAATTCTATACCAAAAATGGTGTGGAGGGTGCTTCTGTCCAGTGTGAATCCATACACAGTAATTCCAGCTCTGTTGTTCTCAAAATACGTCACTGTTATCATGCCAAAGAAAATCAAATTAGCAATTTATTAATTTCATAACTATTAATGAAAAATGTGTACAATATGGCTGGCTTACCTAGGGCTTGTCTCTTCTGGAATGAAATGGTACTATAAGCATATGCAGGGATCAACTTGGTATTATCAATATCATCTTCTTCATCACCAACATCGTCGACATCTGATGAATCCGTTACTATCGGCAATATTACTTGTATGCGTGCATTGGAATCCGTCGGGGTCTCACCTTCAGCTGCCTCGAATGAGTCTAGTGTGGCACATATATGCCATTTTGCAGCCAGACATGTAATGGATTGTGCTTTATGTGTTATCTTTGTTGCACTTCTGAGTAATATTAGGAGCCCAGCAAGAAGAGTAATGGAGGACAACTGCAAAAACACACAAAATCCTTTAGGGGTCTCGACGCAACAAAACCAAGATCGAGAGGGGGAATCTGGCGTTTCTGTGTATTGTCCGCTCTGAAGTACTTCTACGAGCCTTCCTACCCTTTCCTCGCGGTTTTATTTCAAAAAATTATTCAACCTCCCCGGCTCAAACTCAGGAAGCAGGATAATTTCTTGAAATAAAACTGTGAGAGATCTCGGAACGAACAATACCTTAGATGCAAAAACACATCAGAGAGAAGGATTTAGTGGTATACCGCGAGTTCTCCAGCTTTGTACATGTGAACTTCATGGGACTTCATGGTGATCAGAAGGGAAGCAAACTGGGTTGTTGTGACCAAGATCAGGGCCCACAAAATGAAAGCACGATATCGATGGCTGATGATTCTCAAATGTCTTCTGATCCTAAGGTGCTCAGACAACACGGAAGCCACATCAGAGTTTACTTGGAAGACCTGAGCGAAGTCCTGGAGACGTAGGATTTGGAGGTGGCAGATCAGACGGAAGAGAACACAAACCAAGAAAATCACTGTCGTACGGTAAAGCCAAGAGCAGAGCTCCATCACGCACGCTACTATGTCACTCAGCACAACATTGCCCAAGAAGGGGATTTGTGATGCTCCGGAGGCGTACCACCATATCTTGTATGCGCTCTCGGCTATGAAACAAGGAAGGACAAAAGCAGAGAGGATGTACAATGATCTCTGCACCAAAATCACCATTAACATTGTAGTTAAAAGTTAGAATACAATTATTCACATACCCTATCGACAAGTAATAATCAAAAAATAGTTTTTGATCCCATTAAAACTTACGCAAATTTGACTTCTTCTTTTTAACGTTAGTAGAATAATACGAGATAAATTTGTCTTTTAAATAATTGATATAACGGACCAATGCAAACTCGACTCGTCACATTATGATCAAGTTAAAGTATGAACAATGTTGGATGCACCATTAAAATTTTGATAATAAGACAAGCCGCATAGTGCTACTCTACGGATGATTCCAGCTCGAATATTGAACATTTTTTAAGTGCAAGTGCTGGATGGTGTCACTCGTCGACTTTTTTTTTTATATCATTTCCCATTTTTTATTAACGTAACTTCAACCACCTAGCAGGATCATAGCAACAATCATGAGAGATGATTTTAACATAAAATGAGAAAATATCGTCAAAATTAATTGAATTTTCTCGCTGTTTCGCGAGAAACAAACAGATTCTTAATCCTGTTATCTCTGCTTTGGAGAAAAAGTCAAGGGAGGCAACAAAGTACAAAAATCTCATCAATCAGAGCAACCAAAACTATCAAATCAAATCACCCAATCTCCACAATCCTCCAAAAACACACAAACAATCAAAAATTATAGAAAAAAATCATGAAATCAAAATCAATTGAGAGAGAGGTGTAAGGGGGGAAAGGGAACTCACATTGAGCTGCTCTGTATATCCCTTCCTAACAGTCTCACTCTCACCGCAAAGCTTATCGAAGAACAAGAACCTCCTCAATCCATACTTCCTCACAAACTGGGTCAAGCAAAAGAAGGAAAGTGTAGCGACACTGCTCAACGAGAGCTGAACAACACCATCGTAAGGCCTATCGTGATTGCTGTCGCAGGTCGAACAAGCCAACATGAAATGCGAAATCGCAGGCACAATCAATCCCAACGCAATGAACACGGACCATGAAAGAACCGTTACCCACACATTCGATTGATCCACGCACATCCATCGGAGGTAAGATCGGAAGCTGTGAAGCTCGTCCTGCGCGTGCGACACGCTTCTTGCGAACTTGCTTCGGAGAATTAAGGATTCCCTCTCGTCGCCCATTAACGATTTGATCGTTTGATTGATTAGATTGTTTGATTTGGATACAGAGAGAGATTTGGAGGTGTTGCTTTGGTCTTGCGTTTGGAATAGAAAGTTTTGTGAAGGAGCTTATATAGATAGATATATATGCTCATCAGGGGATCGTTTGTGTGTCGTACGCGCCAAAATTAGCGTGAGAAGAATCGGTGCACAGCAGGAGGTATGTAATTGGGCAGTCGATTTAGCTTTGTCAATTAATTAATTTTGATTTTGATTACTTAAATCTAACTCGATCATGGAAGTAATGTGAACTTAGAGATGACAACTTCAACAAAAAGAAGAATTATAAAAAAAAACACTACAAAAGAGGTTTGGATCCACTAGCTCGAGTTTAGAATCATATAAATATTTAAAAATTAAATTTACATGATGTCATTTTCAATTATAAAAAAAAAACACACATACGTGAATTTAATCTGAAATTATATTTTATATGCTGAAACATTTCATAATTACGGTCTAATTGATTTGCCAAAAGGGTATATAGTGTAATTAGGACTACAATCCTTGTTAGGGATAAATTTAGTGCAAGTTTATAATTCATATTGACGAACTAATTGAGGAATTGCATTGCAAACAAGAAATCTACATAATTATTATGATTAAACACTAATGATGTGATTAGTTGTATAATTAGGAATAAAATTACCAATCTTTGCCAACTAATGACACCATTAACTACATAAATGCATTGCATTTTATAAGATAATAAAAGAAAAATATGGTAATACAGCCGTGATGAGGCTGGACCATGATACCTGGACAGTCATAGTCACACACCATAAACTACATCATGTGATGTTATGCCAATCATAAGAAGTTTAATCAATCTTCTCTGTTTATTTTTAGCATAAACAATCAATCAGGCAAAGATTACTTGTCCAAAACCCATTGCTTAGTAGAGGAGTTAGTGGTCGTGTTACTTTGTGTGTGAAGCTGCCATTGGTTGCATATGGTGACAGCTTCACAAGATTCACTCGCATAAACCCATTAATAATCAAGTCAAAGTCATGTGACTCGTGAATGAGACAAAAACCTACTCATCATTCAACTTTTTCAAACTACCAAGCATTTATCTCATACCTCTAGATTTACATGATGCTTGTCAACCCGCGGGGTTACATTGGACTCCGTCCTCAATGTTAAACTCATCATGTGAGTCACTCGATCCTACATGAATCCAAAAAAATTATATGGTATTTGGCATGTTAGGGTTGCTCCAAATCACCTGATTTTACATGAATCAAAAAAATTACAAGGTATTCAATTTCATTAGTTTTGCTCTGCACTACATAGTAAACTCACGACCTAAGTCTATATGAATCAAAAAAATTACAAATTATTCGACCCATTAGGTTTGCTCTGCACTGCATAGTAAACTCACGACTTGATTCTACATGAATCAAAAAATTACGAGATATTTGATCCGTTAGGTTTGCTATGCAGCGCATGATAAACTATTCTACATGAATCAAAAAATTATAAGGTATTCGTTCCATTAAGTTTGCTCTGTTTACCAGCTTGTTATGAGTGCTAATTTTATTTTTGCTGCTGTGGTGTGGAAGTTGAACCTGAACCTTCTTTAACATTCACAAGAGTTAATCTTGACGACTTACCAGTCAACTTCCTCGAAGTTTATATGGTTGTCTTGCTTGATTTACTTCAAATTTTGATCTCATATTGAGATGTGGTAGCTATTTCAAAGAGGGCAAGATCAGCCCAGCTAATCAGCTAGGAACTATTGCGTTAATGTTAATGATATAACCCAAATGATCAAGTGAAGACAGACCAATTTAGAGACTACCATGTTGCTACTAAGGCAGCAATAGAGATATGACCAGTATTGGAACTCTAAGTAGCATAACCATCTCAAGTTACCAACTGCAATCTAAAAATGGAAAAGAAAAAAAAAATCCACAACAGTGTATAATTCAAACAAAGAGAATATATGAACAATGTATAATTACGAACAAAGAGAAAATATGATCACGACAATCAGAGGAACCTCCCAACAATGAATCCGTACCGTTGATAGCAGAAAAAAATTCCCAAAATATACTCCGATTTCTTCTCAGTCCCAGTGCCTTCATCCCAGAAAAACAATCCATAATAACTCAAAAAACAGGTATTCCATTGAAGCAAAAGAACAAGAGATTACAATCAAGTACTCGACTCGGTAGTCATACCTAGCTGCATGTTACACTAGTCGTACAATAAATCAGGACCCAAGAGAAACATATGAAGCAGGAAGAAGAGGATCACAGACTACAATAAATGCACAAACAAGAAATGATCTCCACAGACTTATCAAACATAAATACAAAAATGCAATTCTTATATGTGGCTCTAGGGTTCTTTTGGTACGGTTCAGCCTGACCTTGATCTTGCTTCATTAATCTAGACCTAATCCAAAATCCAGGATTAGATCATGCTGTGCAGACTATGGCCAGATGTAAAAATACTTAAGCAGGAAAATGTAATAGAAAAGTGGTCAGACCATTCCACACTTCAAAACCTGCTCTAAGTAGCACTGAGTTAAGACTTGTGTTCTCTCATCCTAGTATACCAACAAGGATTCAAAAGTTATCTTTAACTCATCACTACACCCTGAAACAAGCAAAGCTCCAAATGGAATGTCCCCATAAAGGTTTAACAACCAACGGGGAGAAAAATGAAGGCTACAATGTAAAACAACCGTTCCTAGCTAACAAAACATTCAAACCTACTCCACAAGTGACATATTACAGTAAATAAAAACACGATGACAAAATTACATTAGATTAATAGGAATATGATAAAGCAATCAAACGAACAGAAGTTAAACTGTCGTTTTACCTCAATCCACCATACTGATAAATGTCACTACTCACTAACCCTCATTGGCATTCCAGTTTGGGTATTAGATAAATGAGCTACACTTAAAAACAGAATATACTGTTCTGGGATATCACACGTGTTTTTAAGATTAACCGTAATAAAAGAAGCTTAAGATAGCATGAATGCATGCAGACATGACTGTAAGCAAACAAATGAGTTGACACAAATGTTCTAACTTCTAAAGAAATTACCTTACTGAAAGAAGCTCAAAAAAACGTGATTACATGCAAACGTGATATTATACTAAACAACGACAAACGAGTGAAGCTCAAAGCAAAGTATACCAATCCCGCTAACACACGTGGTGTTATGAATTTAACCAGTTATGGAAGACTTTGATGATAACATTATTACATGCAAACATGAGCATACCAATTACCAACCAACCAAAATGAAATCAAAAATGAAATCTCCATAACGGAAGAAAACCACAAGAGAATACACAATCAAAGGATTAGCCAATAAAAAGACTCAAAAAAAACCCTTCTTAGTTGACAGCAGAAGCAGAACATAGTATTCAAATAAAAGCACAAGCAGATATACATCAATCTCCCTAGTCAATCCATTATATTCAAAACAGGCAATTGTTTGAAGCATAGAAAAGAGACCAATCAAACTCAGAAATCAGAATGTAGCTGTGTCTCAGTGTCTGTGAGCTGCTTTGACAATATTCATTTAAAGGACCATTAATCAAGAACAGAAAGACACATGTACGAGTATATGACAATAAGAAGAGCTTAACTAATCAAATTGATTAGATATTTTGATATATAAAAAAATGGCATATGAAAATGATCAAAACCTTAACCAGCTAAACTCCTCATAACATAAAAACATAGAGCACAACTTTGAATCTGAGCATCACCAGAATTAGAACTGAAGAATTCACTCCATATGCTCACCATGTGCTCAAACATGGGCAACATGGCAGGTAAGCAAAAAACACAAGCTTAAATCTTTAACCCTAAATGACATCCCGCACTTCTTTTGGCAACTAAGACATCCCACGCAGTTTCAAGCAAAAATTAGCCACATAATTGTAACAAAAACAACAGCTGAATCTTGAGAATAAAAAAACAGGTACTGGCATTTCAATTTATAGCAATTTTATACAGGGATCTGCTACATAAGGGTTGAATAACCCTAGATCTCAAAGTATCAAGGATTCTAGAATAACAACAGTTTTCGCCATTCATATGAATAAGGTAAACCGATGGAGATTATACTCAAATCAAGATCCTTACTTCTCGATAGTCCTATTAATATCAGGATGGTAATTTTTTTTCTTTTTCCCGCATATTTAGAAGAAGAAAAAAATCTGATGAGGAAAACAAAACAAAATGTAATCTTCGTCACCATCAAAGACGTAAGGCAGTGCACTGCATATCATCATCGCCGGAGAAGTCAACAATACCATCACACACAGGAGGAAAATTGAGATCAAAAGGCAATGGCCATTTACAGGAAGACGGTGCAAGATCTCCATCATCGATGACGGAAGACGATGAATCACAGTCACTATGACAGTCCTCCGGCTCAATCGGTGGTGTCCTTGGGTACTTCTTCGATGTACCCGCAGCCACAGTTGCTGTCCTCGTCAGCGGCCTTGGACCGCTTAACGACTCCACAGTACTACTCATGCCGCTCGATGTGGGTCTCTGTGGATTCACCTGCTGTTCTTGAAACCCTCCATATAATCTGTGATCCATGAACGGATCAACTGGGTTTTGGTAGTATTGCTGCGGTGACAAAGGCGATGCCCCGTGCAACGGAAAGTTAGTCTTCGCTTTGGGTCCGCGGAGGTTTCGAGCGGCGGCGTCGTACGCCCGAGCCGCATCCTCAGCAGAGTCAAAAGTCCCGAGCCAAACCCGGGTCTTCTTCAACGGATCCCTGATTTCTGCCGCGAATCTTCCCCACTGTCTCCTCCTTACCCCTCTGTATCTCGGCTCCGCGCTGCCTCCGCCACCGTTCTTGACGTTCCGAGCAGTGGATTCGTTCGCCGCCGCGGTTCCTCTACCTCTCCTCATCGTCCCAAAAACAAATGTCAAAGGAAAAAAGAAGATTTACAGGTTGCGCACAAACGCAAAAGGACGAAGACTTAAGACCAAAAAGAGACGATCAAATCTCCATGGTTTAAAAAAAAGGATAGAATTTTGCAATATGGGTTTGGTTTGCTGTGTTCGGTTTTGGGATTTCTCTGTTTGGAACGGCCTTCCCTTCTTTTCTTTCAATTCCTCATCTTCTCTCGCCCCCACAAATCGACTTGCAACTGGATTGCTTCTCCTCCTTTATCAATTTATTTTCCTCTCTATTTTTATTAGGTATTTATTTTTATTAAATAATATAATTTAAAAAAATTATCTAAGGCATGAAATGACATGAGAGTCCTTGCCCTTTTAGCAATATGCCTATCTTGTTTTTTTTTTTTTAATGAAATATCCCCATCATTATAAACCTAATTTCATGAAGTGATTTTGATGATTCGTATGTTTGACATTAATGAAATGTTACAAACAAAAAAAAAAGAATATAGAAATAAATAGCAAAGAAAGTATTTAAGCAATTCTCATTTTTTTTACTTCAGTGTCTATTCCTTTGATGACTAAGTCGAATCCAATAGGTATTATAATTATATTATCCCTCATGTTGTAACGACTATATATTATCTAATAAAAAGAAAACTTACTCTCATTTTTCTTATGTAATTATGCATTTTATGGTATTATGTATTTGTGGTCTACAAATGAATGGATTAATCTCTTGCGATGTAAAATATAAAATATAGTAGGTTTAAGGATCGTAGCATTTACCTCTTTCTCTTTTAATGCAATTTTGTTGGCACCTCTTGCATCACTTTCTTCATTTGCCTAAGATATATGTTAATATTTATTCCTATAAAGACATGCAATAAATCAAATGCACAAATTTGCAACTCTCCTAGCCTTGATAACGATTTATGGTTAAGTATCCCTACATATGTCTTGTTTTGTTTGAAAACTCTAGTGGAAACTAAACAACATGCAAGTTAAAATTGAGGTTCAATAATTGAATATGCTCTTTTTAATCTAATATTCTACATAACTAAGCTTATAATGGAAACCACTAGTTTGTCTTTTAAGTCCTCTCATGCCTCATTAGTATTGACAATACTAGGTGATTCTCCACCCAACGAAATTCCTTCCTTTCGTTCATTTCTTTTATGTGGGTTTTCTTTTTATTTATTGACAAAAAATGACAACTTTAGGTGTATCCACTGATATGGTTTGAAAATTTTAAGGGAGATAAGTAGAAACAATACTTCTAGAAGTATTGTTCTTTTTGGGTTTCAAGGCTCGCACGTAAAATGACCTTATAAGTGTCATTTATAATCGAGATGAATCAGACTCAGATTTGAAATCACACGATTGACTCTTACCTAATCATGAATATTTGCATAAATTTAACCCAAACAACTTTAAAAAATACGTGGCTATTTTGAATGTTAAGCTCCGCACGATTTTATCTTTGAAAAAATGTTATATATGATTAAAAGAAATTAGACTAAGGGGCGGACTTAAAAGCAGTAACTGGGGTACCTGTCCCCAATGAATTTTTTTTAAACCCATATCAAAAGTATATATATGTGCTCCCACTAAAATTTTAACTTTGACCCCAATGAGTTTTCAAAATTTCAACTAAATGTAAAAATATTTTCTCAACTCTCTCATGCATCTGGTCCCTTTTTATTTCATACTTATTATTTTTATATTGGAGCCACTAAAAAAGAAAAGGAACATTTATTTTTTCTTTATTTTTATATCAATATCTTAAAAAATTCTAAAAAATAATAAATGATACACTTGTGATATTAATAATCGTTGTCTAGCCTAAACTTATGCCAATACTCTTAATCTCTTTTCTTAGTCTTAATTTTTTTTATTTCATGATAAACTCAATATTTTTTGTATTGGAATCTTGAATTCTTTGAGTGCGAGTTGTTATTCTCTGTAATAGAGCGTTTTCAGAAAATAAAAATTTGTATAGAACAATTGTGAAAAATAACAACGTGATACTTTATTGTTTGAAATTATTATTAGTGATTATATATTCTTCCCATATATAATCCCAAAAAAAATAAAAAAATCGGAGGCGTTGCCACCGAACCCCCACTATTTAGTTGTGTCTTCGGTGAATTTGAATCCCGAATCCGCCATTGATTAGACTCACTTATAAATTATACGCTCACCTAACCGATGAATATATATATATATATTATTTCTCTAACAACCTCTGCCATATGATAAATATGGTTTGTACGTGAATGGGGAAATATTGATAACAAAAGAAATAGTGGAAAACACTATATACAAATGTTCCACACTAATTGCACCTAGTGATTATGTGCATGGCACTATCAAAAACAACTCTAATCATGGCATTTTTCAAATGGGTCAAAAAAATAATTAGTGCTTATGATAATTAAATTATACCTTATAGGCATAATACACACACAAATCAAAATTAATAGGAAAAAACAACGCTCATCGAAATAGCAAACCATACCCAAACCACAATTTGAGATATTCTCTATAAATTTTTCGTGCGTATGGTTTTTTTGGTAATAAAAAAAAACATTTTCGCTGCAACTAAAACAAATTAAAAAGACAAAAGGACACAAATGTCACAAGCTAAATCCCGTATACCCCTAAAAGACAAACACAAGTTTCTTCACCATCCTGTGTGGACCCCATCACCACACCCAACCCACCAGCCGGGTTGAACCAGGCAGCAACAAGTACTCGGGTGGAACCCCAAATCCGACCTAAATCAGTCCTTTAGACACCAAAACCCAGTTCAATGTCTCAATTAGAGGTGACAAAAATTATTGTCCGCGTCGGTTAGGGTGGATAATATAGGATGTTTACTCTTATTTATATGATCAAACTGGAATTGATTTGAATTTTTTGAACGTAGATAATTAATATTATTTATATTGGTTTAAATCAGATAAGAGAAGTAAATCAAATAATAATTTAATTCGGATTAGAATTCAGACAATTAAATTGGATAAAATATTTGTGCTTGAACATTAATTCTATTTTAAATCAGACAATTTTTTATGTTTAGATTTAAATTTTGGACATAAAATTTATATTAAATTTAATTTAATTCGAATCAGATAAATCGAAAAACGAATCAGACAGAATTTTGTCACTCTTAATCCTCAATAGCCCTATACAGAAGTGGGACTCACAATCCAATGCGCGTCAGCCACATGCCAGCCTCAACCAAAGCTACGTCCATTCAGGTTTACCGGCCCCATCCAGTAAATCACCGGTAGACAAACGTGTAGGAATGGAGGATGATCTGTGGAAATGGATGGGCTGGAGGTTCGAGAACTATATGACTGACACGTGTATTGCATCAATTGATGGGCAACCTCTTTGGGTTTTCTTTTATTTTAATTTTTTGAAGGTTTTATTTTATTTTATTGTGATGTGTGTGATTGATTGAGCGGTTGATGATCGGTGCCATGCAGGAAGAGTTTTTTTCCTACATATTAAATAAATTAATTACAGATATAACAACCGTTTTATTTATTTTTTTATTTTTGCATAAATGACAATTTACTCTTTGCAACAGCGTGATTTTTATTGTGTTTTTAAGAGTCACGCTGTTAATTTATTTTTATATTTTTTACACTGGTCACGTCGTTGTCAACTGTGTGATAAGGGATCGAACATTATCACGCCGTTGTGAACAGCGGATTACATATCGTGGTTAATCACGCTCTTATCAATAGTGTGATTAACTTGTATAACAGCCAAATATTGCACATGACAGCAACATTTCTCTTCTCTTACACCTAATATTTGAGAGAGTTTTCCTACACAAAAACTCAGTGAGCTCTCAATGTTTGCATTTGAGAGCTCCAACTAGGTGAGTTTGTCATTTCGATTATTTGTAGTGTAAAAACATGGAATAATGTGACTCGTTTTTGTTAAAATGCATAAGATTTGTTGATTAGAATTTTCAAGGGTGGTGTTTATGTTTATGGTTATGATTTCTACTTGATTTATTTGTAGAATAACTTAAATAATTAAGATTTTGAATTGATTTGTTTAATATATAAGTTCAGATTTAGTTCCCTTTATGTATGTTAATTTAATGTGTGCTTAGTGATAGTTTAATCTTTCTTAATAAATTAGGTGTATAAGAATGGCGGACCCATGGAATTTTTTAGACCAATATGATTATAGTCAATCTGCTCCGCCGATAGGCTATAGCCAACCTGATTCTGAGGGCGTTTTCAATAGTTTGATATTTATGTATTGTATTGAAGTTACGAGTTTGAGTTTAATATATGAGTGATGGTCTATGTATTCAAACAGTTTGATGTTTATGTATTGTATTGAACTTACTGCCTAAGTCTTTTTTTTCTTCTCCTGATGCTAATCACGCTATGGAGAACAACGTGATTAAGTCAAGCCGAGTCACACCGTTGACAACGGCGTGATTAGTGTAAAAAATATAAAAATAAGTCACGTTGGCAAGAGCGTGACTCTTAAAAACAAAACAAAAGTCACGTTGTTGCGAAGAGCGTGAATTATCATCTATGTAAAAAAAAAAACAGTTGTTAAATCTGTAATTAATTTATTAAAACCACAATGACGGGCCTGGTTATTTATCTGGTGCTGGTCAGGATAAACTTTATTAAGTTGACCAGTGATGCCATGCCATGTCAGCATCATTGCATGCCACAACTGTACAGAATAATTGTCATGCCTGGCATTAGGCAATAGACAAATATTAATGCCGGGTTTTTGAAGTTGTTTTTATTTGTTTAGATAAGTTAAATCAAACCACACTTATCCAAAATAATAATTGGTCTAATTTTACGGGTTAATATAATAATTAGTTATCAAAAGATTATTCATGTTTCATTTTAATCACTCAAAAATAAACGTTTTAATTTAATCACCTAAATTTTAAATTTGTACCAATGTGATTACTCTATAAATTTTTTACAAATTCATGCAAACTATTTACACATGTGCCACTTTGACCATTTTAGTTGTCCACATGAAAATAAATAAACAAAATTTATCTTTCCAAAAAATAAAAATAAAATAGTGGACAACATGTCCAACCTAAAGTCAAAGAGATGAGATTTTGGAGAGAAGAAAAAGGAAGAATCAGCTTCGCGAAGCGCAAAGGAGGAGGAGCTGAGAAGTCCATGGTTCTCACCAATTCAAGCAGCAAAATATGGGGCTAGATGTCAAATAAAAGACATTCTTGACATTACTGTTACCAATCTCTCTTTGAAGAAATCACGATCACCACATCATGTAGGTAGGTTTTGGTTTGGCTTCGGGTTTCTTCTGTTATGGTGATTTTGTCGAACAGTAAGTGGAGATTTTCATACAAAATAGAAAATCATGGCTGAAATGAGGAATTTTGTATGAGATTAAGGCAAGATTTACTATATTTGGAAGTAGAAGAAGAAGAGGCAGAGCGGAGAAAGGAAAAAGGAGAAGATTGAAAGTGAGAGGATTGGCTTTTGGGTGGGAAAGAGTTGGAGGGTGCAGTGAGGTTGTAGGCCAGTGTTCTTGATAATTATGATGGCTAGATTTGAGAGAGAGAGGAAAAAATATATTTCCACGTGGATGATCATATAGACAGTCAAAGTGTCACATGTGCATTTAGTCTATCCAAATTTATAAAAATTTGATCAAGTGATTAGTGATTAGACTGGTACAAATTTAAAGTGACGAAATTGAAACGTTTAGTTTTTAAATGATTAAAATAAAATATCTTTGAATGACTGCATGTTCTATTAATTCGTAATTATACACCACTTAATTCTAGGACTCCTTGCAATCTTTAATTGTGTAAACAGACGGTTTTTTTCACACAAATCGTACGATCGATTATCGACAGTTATTTCAATTGTTGGTCGATTTTTATCGCACTTTTTCCTGCGAAGCGCGCACGATATTTCTTGTTCTTGGAAGTGCAGCGTTCCACACGCTTTTTATTGGCTTTGCTTTTTGTTTTTCGTTTTTATTTGATTTGGCCGGTTCATGCGCGGGAAAGGAAAGCGCAAAGCACGACAGTCAATATTGACCTAAGTTTAATGCATGTCGTTTTAGTAGATTTTCCACATCGTCGTCTCATTAAACGACAATGGTACAGCTTTCATGGTCATTGTGTTGAATAGATACCGCTTGATACTTGATCCAAGTTTAACTCTCTGCACATGGTTTAATTGTTTATACAAAATTTACTCGAACAACGAAAATAGTCGAATCTAAAACGTTTAACATGAAAAACCAAAACAAAGGAATACCTGGTCTAGTGATGCTGTGATAGTCACCGCTTAAGATTTTGAACGTTGAAAACTTATCATAAGGGTAGTGTTTTATTGGGCCAGAAGGCTTGGGTATTCTAGCATCCCAATTGTTGCAATGTAGACAAGCATGGGCCTTATAATTATTGGATTCCTTTCATGGGCTTCAGGCCCACAACGATGCACTTCAAACTAAGCCTCTTGGGTTTTGGTTCGATGTTTGTTCATGGGCCTAATCAAATGTTATTAAAGACACTAAATTATGGAGATTGGTAGAGTGTTGACCATCAGTCTTGATCGATTTATTTGACATATTTTGATCAAACTGTTTTGTTAATTTTTGAACGATTTTGGTGTAATTTTTCTTTTTTTGAAAAAACCCAACCAAATGGTTAAAAAAATGCAATCAAACGACCTTTACACGTGTCGGGCGTGTCATGGGTAATCACATTTTAACAAATTAAACAACATTAATCCACTTGAGGATATCCCTTTTTTGAGTTTGTCTCTCAAATATGAACCGAGTGTAGTTATCGAAACCCTTGTGGCGGAGTCCTATTTATTACTTGGTCGGAGGGACTCTTTTAGAGTTTGTCTAGGGTGTGTCTACGGGTTTGGTTTTGTGTGGTTAGATTAGATCCGTGAATGGAACCGTATGACTTCGAGCTTATATTTTAATAATAAAATACTCGACTTATAAAAATATATATAGATAATGAGTACTAATATTATACAAAGAATAGAACAGTCCAACTAACTGAGGACAATCTCAACTACTCCTCTAACAATAATCATACTATACGTAAAATAAATACATGGACAAAAAAGGGAAAAAATGTGTAAAGCTTGAAACCACCATATCCATCTACTCCCAAATCAATAGCGCGTAGGGAAGTCGCACTTTCCAAACCCTGCACCACGAATCACAACAATCAAGCTCCGATTAGGTAATTAATTATCATTATTAGTGACCTAATAATCACGTATTAATCGTGTTTGATTAGTGAAAATGACAAATTAACCATAGCCTAAAAAATATTGAGAATATAATCGTGCACTGTTAAAATGAAATGAATGAAGAGGTATCATATGTTATTGTAGTATGTATACTTACTGGGAGCTTGTGTGACCACAAAAGCAGCACCACCGAAATCGCACGTGCCGACCTTACGTGCCATCTTCTGATAGTAACTATTGAATGCATAAGAAGCATGGGCCTCAAGTGTATTGGGCTGATAACAATTTGACCCCTCCTTAATTGGGCTACAATCAGCCCCTCCTTCACCACAAGCATAGTCAAGCCCATTTTGAAGCTTCTTCTCCCCAACCTTACTATTTGCCACACACCAAGTCTGGCCCACCGAAGACTTCGTAATGTCGCCGGCAGGTGGTATCGCCGGAACTTGACTCTTGCTTCCGTTGGCCGGCGTTGACTGCTCCTCCTGTGTAAATGGCACACTGTAAACCTTTTGTTGATTTGGATAGAAAAGCCCATAATTCTTCTCTGATGTTGGCCCAGTCTTCTGGTTCTCGTTGAAGAGAGCGAATAAGTAAACATTCAGTGGGTCCTGTGGTCTCATGGGAGTCCCTTTCCCTGTCAAAACTCTGCGTATCAAGTTTCCATTATGCGTCGCCGCATTGTCCTGACCTGCACCAATCTCGTTCTCATCTCCCTTAGAAGGCCAACCAGTTTCAGTCACCACCATCTTTACGTCGTCGTATTGGACAGCTTTCATGGCGGCAAACACCGCGTCCAATTGAGCGTCAAAGAGACTACTGTACTTCAGTCCATTACCGGAATCCACCACACCTGGGTTTTCCTTAAACAAAGCGTAGTCCAAGGAAATCTGATCTGAGTTTGCAGAGTAAGCGAAAAAGGGGTACGCGTTAACCATCAGATACGACCCCGTTTGTCGCAGGAACTCCAACATGGGCTTAATTACGGGTTCAATTAACTCGGTCTTGAACGACCCGGCTGAAGACGGGTACGAGTTCTGGAGCGCACTGAGAGCGATTGGTGATGAGAGTTTGATTGAAGAGAGATTGTACTTCTGCAACGAACTGTGCATATTCTTCATCGCGGGTACTAAAAACTGGGTCGTGTTTTTCGGGTCGACGAACACTTCGTTACCAACCGCAATGGCTTCAATCATGGTGGAGGGGTAGTATTTGGAGATATTGGCTTGAACCCAGTTGTCAGCGAAGGTCTGGTCAGTGGCGGTGGAAGAGAGAAGCTCATTCGGCAGCGCCACCACCACACTTATCCCCGAATTAGCCAACGCAGTGAGAACGTTCGAGTCAGTGTCGTAGAGCTTGACCCGGTTAATCCCATTCGATTTCAACAGCTCCACCACTTTCGCCGGCTGTGGTAGGTCGTTCGCCACCCGCCCGTAGTTGACTCCTATCAGCCCCACGGCCTCTGCAATTTCAATCGCAAACATAAAACAAAATTCAACAATATAATCCAGATACAGAATTAATAAAGATTCAATGATAAATTATAAATATAATCTATTATTACCTGCGAATGTGGAGAATGAGATAACTAATAAGAGGAATGAGAAAGTGTATATTGTGAGAGAAGCCATGTTTGTGCTCTGTTTCTCGGAGAAGCAGAGCATGTATTGAGAAAGAGATGGTTTGATTGGCTTGTGTGCGAACGTGGTCTTATAGAGAGGAAGAAGAAGAGAGTGGGTTTCGTTGGAACAAGTGAATGTGGGTCCACATGGCGGGAATTAAGTGTCCACTCTCTTTTTTTCTTCTTCCGTGTTGCGCAACTGCCGTCACCCACCTGCGCGTTACCCGACGAGTACCGTCTGATTAGGTGATGTACTATAAATAGATTAGATGATCTTTTGTGCTTCATTCTGTTAACCTGCTCCGTAAATTTTGAGTAAAAATAAATTTTATCCTCATTTTATGATATCTTTTTAATTCCAGGCTCGGCAACTAGTTTAGTAGAAATATAAGAATTGGAGAAGTGTAATTTTTTTTGAATGGAGATGTAAAATATATTTTTTCAATAATCGAGAAAGACATTAGACATATTTGTCATTTAAATAATTGACAGACTTAAAGTTGGGTCTCTAGCATACGCGCAAATTTTTTTGCCATCTAACGACATGATTAATTGAGTTAAAACGACCACGTGAAAATCGAATTCCGAAACTCGCATGCATAGTTTACGGTAAAAGTGATTGTTTAGCCCTTAATAATGAGAGGGAGGGTGAAATTAACAGTTGATAATGCATTACTTTTCACTTCATAAAATGACCGTTGGACTGCCGTGCCAGCATATTTTGTCCGATCTAACGGCAGACAAATGTTAAATCAATAACGTCTCTTTTTTTTGGGGGAAAGTGAATTAATTAGTATGAATCCAACGGTTTTTTCTTGGATCAATAATGGCAGTGATTGAAATTTAAACGTATATGCAGCAATTTTGGGATCGTAGAGTTCATACTAGCCACTCACACAACCCTTAACACCAAAGTTTTCTCCAATTTGGCTGCCTTTGCTTGACAAGGAAAACAGAATTCACATCATTAACAAGGATCGATGACGATTTACAATTTTATATTCATATTTGTACGTACGAAAACAAATTGGTCACATCAAGAGACGTCTCAATTTTTGTCTAATTGACGATTTCCTACTACAATAATAATCAATTGCATCACCAATTTCAACGGTCGGTTTGAAAGGAAAATCATTAATCAATTTCAATGACAACGGTGATTATGTTGAATTTTGGATTAATATATGAGGGGACTTTTGTTGGGTCCAAATTGTCTGTGACAAATAGCTTCTGACTTCGATTCTCATCAAGATTAGTATCATTATTATTGTATGTCGAATTTTAGACAAATTTATTCTATTTTCAGGTGAAGAAATTTTGTATGCACGTGTTTGACAGTCTGAGTTTAGGATTACATCAGCTGTTCAAGGGACAAGCATGCGTGATAATCGTTTCTCGATTACCAAAAGAATTCTAAATTAATAAATAATTTATAGAAAAACTGAAACGAACAACTATTATGAACAGCAATATTTTCAAATGATTAAGACTATCAAGTGACTTATACTTCACTCAATGACAAATAGATTGTGGTAATGTAATGAATGTCCAAACTCATTATTCTAAATAAGGAAAACCCTTTTCTTATATTATTATAAACATTAAAACCCTTTAAAAAATTAGTTTCTTGTTGGAAGAGTTGAGAATTTCAAAAACATTTTGACCTTATCCATTTTGTTGGCAGATAATTTCTACGAGGGCAGGTGCACTGTTTTTGCATGTCTTTCTCCGTGTGGATGCTTTGATTCTGAGGAATAATAACACAAGTAGGCAGGTCGGCAAGTTAAATTGCAGTTCACCAAATAATAAAAAGAGTGCAATTTTTTAATAGCTAACAAATGAGGAGACCGACACCTGTTGATTTAGGAAATTTGGTTCAACAAATTTCGTCTCTTTTAAGACTTCCTGATACAGGTGAATCAACATGAATGCCATGCTTGATAGGGGAGTTTGTGGGGGGATCAACAATACAGTCATATGACGGCTACGTTAAAGTCATAGAAGGAAGGTAATACAAGTCAAAAACATTTAAGAAGATAGAATTTTAGGACGTTGTTTTTATTATTTGAGTATGAGAATAAGAAATACTTGATGTGACATTTAATTTAAAAATTAGACGTAAAATTTCTAAAATTAAAAAATTATTGAGGAATTGTAGAGTTGAAAAAGTCCATTGGTGGGGTACAATGATAATATGTGGTGTTGTACAAAGCATCCAAACAAGGGATTAAAAAGTACAAAGATGTACAGTAGGTTCAAACTCACTTTTGCCTTCACTTTTGTTTCTTAGTTCTCTGTGCTTAGGAAAGAGAGGGGATCTAAAACCCAAATCCTTCCCCAAACACCAAATGAAACCTAACACCTCTCAAATGGATTGTACACCAACTCCTGCTAAGACCAGTACACTCAAAAGAAGATGAATAGGAAGGGAGGTTGATGGAAAGAAGTAATATTTGCAATAAGAGAATTTAACCTTATATAGGGTAGCTTGGTTACTGCTCAACAAGTACCTCTCTCTATGAATACCTATCCCCACCACCTTCTACCCCACCACCGTCAACCCCACCGCCGCCAACCTCCTATTCCAGCCATTAATACCTATCACTGGCCTACCCTCCTATTCCAGCCATTCAGCGAGTTGAGCAAGCCCAGAAAGGGATTAAAAAAATGTTGGGTCTAAAGCAAGTTTCTACTGTTAACCTTGAACGAGCTGAGAGTTCCATAATCAGGGCCGATGAAAAGAATCTAAGATTTGTCGATATTGTTAAGGGGAAGAAGGGAGTTACAGAGGCAAATGTGGTAACTCAAATATACCCTTCACTGGTGGATGAAGAGAGGTGTCAAATTGATTACCAATCCCTACAAGAGGATAGAGAATGGCTGGAGGGAAGTGCAGTTGGAATCTTATGGCAGAATGCGCTCATTCAAGAGATGAGAGATTTCATAAATATTGATGACTCGATTGAATGCTTCACGACTCCAATGGGAGGGAAAATGATTATATTGACATTTGCATCACAAGATGTTATGCAAAAAACTCTGGCCTCGAAACCAGAATGGATGTCTCGATGGTTTGAAAGTATAAAATCGTGGAAGGCTGCTGATATTTGCACGGAGCGATATGCTTGGTTGAAATGTGAGGGTTTACCTTTACATGCATGGAATCCAGGAATGCTCATGATGTTGGGAAACTTAGTTGGAGATGCTGTTTCTCTTGATAAGAATACGGCGGAGAAACTAAGATTAGATGCTGCTCGTATCCTGATAGCTACCTCTATCACTACAAAAATTGATCGGATTGTGCATGTAAAAGTGGATGGTATGAATTATTCAGTCAAGATCACAGAGGATCCTTCCGACGGTCCATGGTGTGGACGGTTCCAATATGCAAAAAATAGGCCTACGAAGAAGACAACTGCTGTTGAGACTGATGCGGACTCGGAAACTGAAGAAGACATTCAAACTGGTAGTTTTGATGTCTTAAAGAACATCTCTGATGACTACTACCATGTTGAAGTGGAACAATGTATTCCTAATACCACTAACAGTGCTGATGGCGGTGTTAACATCTCTGATGGGGGAGGACTAAAAAATTCCGATGGTCGTGATCGGAGGTCATCCACAGCGGGAAACAAACCTGTTTCAAATTCAAAATTCAAACAATCTCAAGAACAAGGGGGCAAAAAAGTAAATGTGGCTCTGCAAAATGCTGTCCATCCTGAAAAGGACGAAACTTTTCATAACAAAGTGGTTGACACGGCTTCTGACATGAAGTCTATCAATGCAGAATTTGTGGAATCAAGAGAAGACATTGGCAAGGACCAAGATTTGGGCTTACGGCCTCTGTTGAGCCCAAGGAATAATACTCTGGACTCCAATTTATTACCACATATTGGTTTGCAGACTTTAACAAAAAGTGAGCCTGAGGTAGAGGTGGTAAGTCTCTCTTCTGTGGGGTCTCTTATGCAGGCTACATGTCCGGCTAAAATTAAAGGTGGGGAAGGCAAAACACACTCAGATCCTGGTGAATCAAGAAGAAGAAAAAATAATAAGAAGAAAAATCGACGCAGAGGAAGTGAGAATGCTGAATCCAGCTCCGATATAAGTTTATTCTCTTCAAAAGAAGAGTCTGGTTGCTCAGCAGGTTATACTTCTGCAGTTGAAACCAGCAAAAGAAAGAAAAAGCAGAGCTACAAGAGAAAATTAATCCGAAAGAAGTCTAAGTTCCCTCAATCTACTCTAAAGTATAATCTCATCTTGGCTCTTATGCAAAGACCGACAAAACGAAAGATCAGACGAATCAGTAACATAATTCAAGGAGAAGCTGAGAATAATCTTATTGCGGATATCTCAATTTCGGATGGTGGAATACAAAATATGAATGACCAAGTTAAGTCTGATGCTGTAGATTCTGTTGCGCACAGACCTTGTGAGAATGGCTCTGAGCGAAATTCTGTTAAAAAAAGAAGGAAAAGAGAAGCAAAAAAAACTTGGAAAATGGGGAAGGAAATTGGTCTGAGTGGCAAGGTCTGCGACCTGGATATTGAAAGGAATCTTCAATTATTGATTGAGCGGGAGGCGCAAGAGTGGAGGACGACAAATCATACTAGCAACTGATTTCTCTGGTGGTCTTGGTTTTGGTGGCTATTTTATTTTCTCATGTCTAGTCTTTTGGCGTGGAATATCAAAGGGATTGGTGGTGTTGTCAAAAAGAGATCTATTCAAAAGCTTATTAGAATTCATAAGATCGGCCTCATTTGTTTGAATGAGACCAAGCTTGGTTCCGTTGATTTGAGGTTTATCCGTTCTTTTTGGGATTCAGATGTTGTTGATTGGAGAAGTTGTGATGCTGTTGGGAGGTCGGGAGGTATCTTATGTGTCTGGGATCCTAGTTTCTTCAAGATTCAGTCTTCTATTATTGGTGATAGATGGATTATTCTTGAAGGTATCCTTACAACCCAGAACTTCCATTGCGTGATTGCTTCGGTATATGGTTTTAATTGTGCTACAAAGAGAAAACTACAGTGGGATCAAATTCTCCGAATAAAATCTTCTAGTCCTCTGCCTTGGCTCCTTTGGGGAGATTTCAATGAAGTAATTCTTCCTTCGGATAGGCAAGGTGGTACCTCTTTCACTAGAAGTATGAAGCAATTTGGTGAATTCATTATGAATTGCAATTTTTTAGAGGCTCCTTTGAAAGGCAGAGTTTTCACATGGGGTAACTCTATGAGCATGAGTAGAATTGATAGAGCCTTCTATGATGTGGACTGGCTAACTCCGTTCCCTAGCCTCTCTTTACAAGGGCTTCCTAAAGGAGTTTCTGATCATAGCCCAATCATGCTCAGTCTGAGGTCAGTAGACTGGGGCCCCAAACCTTTTAAATTCTTGGATTGTTGGTGGACTCATCCTCAATTTTATGAATTTTTGGAGTCTAAATGGGTGGAGCTTGATCGGTATTTCTCTGGCAAATATCGTATAGTCCCAAAGATAAAATCGCTCAAATCTTGTTTAAAAGATTGGAATTCTTCAGTTTTTGGGAATCTTTCAGAGAAGCTATCCAAGATTGAATCTGATATTGATTTTCTTGATAAAAAGAAAGAAGCCCAGCAATTAAGTAGTGTCGAAATCAAGAGCCTCTTGAATCTCCGATCGAACTTCTGGTCTGTAGCTCGGCAACAAGAAAGTTTGTGGAGGCAGAAATCTAGAATTAAGTGGTTGACAGAAGGAGACAGGAACACAAAATTCTTCCACTTGTCAGCTTCCATCAGAGGGAGGAGGAATGCTATTCTTAGTCTGG
Organism: Euonymus europaeus; assembly: GCA_963580455.1. NCBI lineage: Eukaryota > Viridiplantae > Streptophyta > Magnoliopsida > Celastrales > Celastraceae > Euonymus > Euonymus europaeus. The sequence goes on from OY756961.1 coordinate 24,549,124, forward strand.
AATCTGCCCAAGGAAAAATTGATGATCCTATGCTAATAAGAGCTGAAATTGTGAATCATTTCCAAATTTTGTACTCTCTTCGGCATGATGATATCATTGCTATGTCTGGTCTTCATTTCAAAAAGCTAAGCCTCGAGGCCTCAAATATGCTTGAAGCTCCTTTCTCTAGAGAAGAAATTAAAAAGGCTATCTGGAGTTGTGATGGTGGCAAAGCTCCTGGTCCAGACAGTTTTAACATCGGCTTCTATAAGATATCTTGGCCCTTTATCGAGAATGATGTAGTTGATATGTTTGAGCAGTTTTATTCCTCTGGGCATTTACCAAAGGGTATTAATTCCACCTTCATCACTCTTATTCCAAAACTGGATGCAGCAGTTCATTTGAAAGATTTTAGACCCATTAGTCTAATTTCTAGTCTTTATAAAATCATTGCGAAAGCTTTGGCCATCCGGTTGAGGCATCCAATAAGTTCCATCATCAGCGAGCCGCAGTCTAGTTTCATCAAAGGAAGACAAATCATGGACTCTACTTTAATGGCGTCGGAGATTGTTGATCATCTGAAAAAATCAAGACAACAGGGCTTCATATTAAAAATTGATTTTGAAAAAGCCTTTGACAGTGTTAATTGGAATTATATTCAAGCGGTTAGTGATGGCATGGGGGTTGGTCATAAATGGTTGAGTTGGATCAAGGAGTGTATTCAAACAGCTAAGGTCTCTGTCCTTGTTAATGGCTGTCCGACTAAGCAAGTGCAGATGAGGAGAGGAATTCGTCAAGGGGATCCTCTCTCCCCATTTTTATTTTTAATAGCTGCTGAGGGGCTTCATCAGCTTGTGGAAAATGCAAAACAATGTGGTTTTGTGAAAGGTATTGCTTGTTCAAGAAATGAAAATAAATTCTCGCACCTTCAATACGCAGATGACACGGTCTTCTTCACCCCCAATGATCAGCGATCCTTGTTGAATATTAAGCGTATTTTACGCTGTTTTGAGCTGCTTTCAGGCCTCAAAGTAAACTTTCATAAATCCACCTTGGTTGGAGTGGGAATCAATCAAGATGAAGTAGCTCAAATGGCAAGAATTCTTCAATGCAAAGCTGGAGCTCTTCCAATCATTTATCTTGGTTTACCTATTGGCGGTAATATGAGGAAGACTCAAATGTGGGATCCTATAGTTAATAAAGTTGCAACTCGGCTCTCTGGTTGGAGAGCAAAGCATCTCTCAATGGGAGGTAGACTGACTCTAATTAAATCAGTTCTGTGTAACCTGCCAGTTTATTATATGTCTTTATTTAGAATGCCATCTTCGGTGGCAAAAAAAATTGAGCAACTTCAAAGAAGCTTTCTATGGGGGGATCATGAAGGAGTCAGACGAATTCACAATATTGATTGGGGGTCTTTGATAGCACCAAAAGAGAAAGGAGGGGCTGGTCTTGGTTCTATTATGGATAAAAATAAATCTCTCCTATTCAAATGGATTTGGAGATTTAATTCTAGCCAAGAGACTTCTACTCCTTTATGGAAATCTCTTCTCTGTGAAAAATATAACTTGCATAGAATCCTCCAAAGCTGGTCTCCCAGTCCGAAATTTTATCCTCTATGGAGAAATATTCAGAGCTTACTTAATCCGACAGGAGGGGCTATAGAGGCTGCAATAAAAGAAGGCTTGGCTTTTAGTTTGGGTAATGGTGTCAGGGTGCGATTTTGGGAGGATGTTTGGGCAGGTGATATGGCTTTAAAAGATTGTTTTGAAAGACTCTACAGCGTGTCAAATTTGAAGTTCATGCCAATAAGTAACTTTGGGGTATGGGATGGCTTAAACTGGAAATGGATAATGTCTTGGAGAAGAGAGTTGTTCAGTTGGGAGGAGGAACTGGAAAATCATCTTCTTGACACTATTGGCCGAATAGTGTTGTGTCCCTCACAATCAGACAAGATCATATGGAAGCATTCAATTGACGGGAATTTCTCAGTAAAATCTCTTACGATGGCAGCTGCTGCTCAGAGTATTGCTCCACTTGATATCACCTCTTCTAACGTTTGGAATGGATGGGCTCCTCCCAAGGTTGAGTTTTTTCTCTGGTTAGCTCAGAAGGGTAGGCTTAATTGCCGTGAACGTCTATTAAATATTGGAATTATTGATTCCAATAATGCAAACTGTCCAATGTGCAATCATTATATTGAATCTGTCGATCACATATTCCTTCATTGCAAAGTTTCTTACCTGCTTTGGTATCATTTTGTCTCTTGGTGGGGTCACCAATGGTGCATTCCAAACTCAGTTAAATCATTATTTGACCAGTGGTCTTTCTTTGTTAGTGGTAGTTCTCAGAAGAAGATTTGGTGGATGCTTCTTGCTGCTATTATGTGGACTCTTTGGATAGAAAGAAATAATCAAATTTTCAATCAAAAAATTCTAGTATGGGAAGATCTTCTCAATCTGATTTTTATTAGATTTGGAAGTTGGCTTTCAGCTGCTAATGTGCCTCTTCCCTCCTACGGTGCAGAGCTCATGACCTCAAGTGAGGGTCTAAAAATTCATGATTCGTTTGGTAAATCCTTAAGATTGCAATGTCACTGGGAGTCTCCTCCGGTTGGTGAATTCAAATGGAACACCGATGGCTCATCTCAATTAGAAGGCTCTGGCGTTGGGGGGGTTCTTCGTGATGACTCAGGGAATTTTATCTGCATTTTCTCTGGTCCTATAGATAGATCGGATGCCATAACTGCAGAAGTGAAGGCCATAAAAATGGCTCTGGAAATTTCAGTTACTCAAAATACAAATTCGATGGGATGTATTACAATAGAGTCTGACTCTTTAATCTCTATCAGATGGTTGACATCAGCTTCTTCGATTCCATGGAAATTTCATCAGGATTTTAATGCAATTAATAATGCTTTAAGCATTCTTCTTCCTGTTAGCTTCAGACATACAAAGCGTGAGGCAAATGGAGTGGCAGATTCTTTGGCCAAAAGCGGGGTGTTCCGTCGAAATATGTTAATTGCTTGGTTTCCTGAGGTAGACTCTGATTGTTAGGAGGAGAATTCTTCCCATCTCAGATTTATTGGTTGGGCTCAGCCTCTTTTGGAGCCTTTGACTCATATTGATCGTGATGCACTATCTGGGCTTGTGTTTTTCTCTCCTTTTGTTGACTTTTTGGGCCCTAGATATGTAGGGCTTTTGATGGGAGTTTTTGTCTCTTACCAAAAGTGCCTTTTAGCCAATTGGATTTGTGGCTGCCGCTAATCTCCTCCAATTTCAGCTCTCCAGATCCCATCTTCGTCTCAATTTCTTGGTCGCCGTTTATAAAGGTCTCAGTCTGGTCTGGTGTGTTGGTGGCGATCTAGTGCTTGGTTGTGGGTGCTCTAAGTATCAGATGTTGATTTGATTTAGATCTGAAGTTGCAGCTCTAGTGCTTTAAGTATCAGATGTTGATTTGATTTTTTTCTCATGTTGGTGCATCCTGGATTCGGAGTGGAAGTTTGTGCAGAGTTGTTCTGTTGTTGTTATTTGAAGTTCATGGTCTTTGATCTCCGCTCGGTTTGTCTTGAGGTGGAAGGCATGGCGTCCTGCTGGTCACTATTTTGACTGGTGTTAGGCATGCTCTTTTTTTAAGGTGGAAGGCATGGCGTCCTGCTGGTCATTGTTTTGACTGGTGTTAGGCATGCGTTTTCTTCTCTGGTTTGGCTATTGTTAGGCATGCGTCCCCTTGCTTGGATTTAATGGCTTCTCTTCTTCTCATGTTTGGGTTGAGTAGTTATTGTGTTGTTTAGCTGCTTTGATTTTTGTTTTGTTTTTTTGCAGGGTTTTTTTTCTCTGTTAGTATTTTAGTTTGCTTGTTTTTTATTTCTTCGTCCTCATGTTACCACGGTATTCCTCCGCCATAAGCGAGGTTAATTAATAAAATCTCGAGGTATCCTCCTCTTTTATCAAAAAAAAAAAAATTAGGAAAAATTATCCTAATAAGCATTAGTCTATTTCAATTAAAAATATTTTTTTTAACCTATTTGAGTCCTCTTTAATTATGTAGGGTTAGTCCTCTTTAATTATGTAGGGTCTTCTTTTCTATAGTTCTCCTTCTCCAACCCCTTAAGACGCAAGTATGTCACCGTTGAGGATATTAGGAACCGGAGGTTTGGGAAGGTTCCAATGGAAATAGACTTTTTGTAATGTTCGTATAAAGCATATGTGGAGAAATTGGCAAAAAAATATAAAAAAAGTCTAGATAGGTTGTAGGCGAGGTTGATTCGGGCTGTGCATAAACTATCCGAAAAGCAGTCGTAGAGTAGCTTCAAGACAACTTGTTTAAAGTCAGATTTTGTAGGGGTTTTAAAACCCAACATGTTAGAGCGTCATTTTAGAGAGTTTTAGATAAAGAGAGCACTATATAATGAAAACACTTGATAAAGAGTGAGGGATCTAAGAGATAGGAGTGAGAGCGGCTCTTGGGATTTCGATTAACTTGTCTGGGTTGGGTTCTTGTCTTTGTACTATTCTTCTTTGTTTGGATTCTTGTGAGTGAGAGCTTAAGAGAATAAGATAACATCTAGAGTGATTATCTGTGGACGTAAACTTTTGCGAAACTGCATATATCGTTTTTGTTTTTTACTCTTTTTATTTGGTTGTCTGTTATTGCTTACATTGGATGTTTGATTTAGTCAATTCAATTTATGTTATTTGGTTGTTGGCATTTGATTCTAGCACAATAAATTGATATCGATGCTTAGGGTTGGTGATTCATATGATTTAAGAGTTTCCATTGATAGTTTACCTAGTTGTTTTGCACCTTAGACTATTGACTTCCACTTTGAGGGTTGATTGAAGAGACTTTTTTGATGAAGATGAGTAAGGAAGGTTGAAAGAAGTTTAGGGAGTTAGCGTCGGCACCTAGATGATCATCTTCTAATTCTAGTCCTTTGCATGGGAGACCATATCCAATGTTACGTATGATGTAGAAAGATTTGATGAGAAAGAAAACTTTTTTTGGTGACAACGTGAGAAGATGAATATGTTGTGATTGAAACTTGAGAGCAGCTATATATGACAAAGAGGATTTGAGAAACAACTTAGTTTGAAGAAAAAGTTGTTTAGGTTTCCACTATATGATCAATTTTGGGTGATTTGGAGAACTTGGATGTCAAGATTGCGTTGAGAATAAAGCTTTACTACTACTGAAATTTTTTGGCTGACTCGTTTGAGCACTTAGTCACCACTCTTCTATATGGGAAAAAGAAGATTAAGTTTGAGAAAATTTGCAATGCTTTAAACAACAAGAAGGTGAGGAAGTACGACAAGAAATTTTATTTAGTGCCTCTTCTACTGATGCATTGACACTGAGAGAATGCCAAAAAGTGGAAATGATAAAAATTCTGGAAAACATGGCAAATCTCGCTCCAAGTCAAAGATTGTAAGACTATCTTAGGATGTGTGTATTACCGTGAAAAGAGACATTGAAAGAATGATTGTCATGAGTTGAAGAATAAGGATAAGAAGAAGTGCATGGCCAATATTGTTTATGACAATGTTGAAGATTATGATGATTTTTTTTGGTTCAATATCAATTGGCCACACTAATAAGTGCATACTTGATTCTAGATGCACCTATCACATATGATTTCGAAGGGATTGATTCTCCACATCTGTGAAATTAAATGGTGGAGTTGACTACATGGGTGATGGTCAGACATGTAGGATTGCAGGGATATCGAGCATCAGCCTGAGACTTCATGATAGATTCACCAGAAAGAATACGGTGTCAAGTAATTTAGTAAACTTTCTTTCTCATGTAAGCTTTTCTCATATATGGAGAGAGTCCAACCAAGTTGCTGATTTTCTAGCTAAGCAAGGGGCTGATCGGAGTGTGCTTAATATTGCATGGTTGATGGACAACTATTATTAGTTTTGGTTGGAATTATGTTGCTGATTATGGGGTGACTTTCATCTTAAACTGATTATCCTGCAGGCTCGCAAGCTTTGGTTTAAAGGTGTTGTGCGTATGGGGCTGCTCATTTTTGGAATTATTCTGTTTAATTTTATCATTATTCTTTGCACGGCGTCCTGCTGATTTAGACTACGTTATGGCTAGTGCTAGGCGTGTTCCATCACGGCGTCCTGCTAGTCTAAGTCTATGCTAGTGTTAGGCGTGCTTCTTGGTTGGTTGATGTTTCAGTGTTGCTTTTCTGCTGTTCTTGGACTACTTTGGAAGTTTTGTTACTCTGGAGAGAGTTTTGTGGGCTGTTGATTTCTGCTAAGGGTCTTCATTTGTCTTATATTGAGGTCTTCATTTGTCTTATATTGAGGTCTTCATTTGTCTTATATTGAGTTTGTTGTCCATGGAGTCATTGTGTGGTGTCGGGTGATTATTGGTTTGGTTCTTGCAAGGTGGTCTTTGACATCTCGAAGTTTATATGGAGTTCTTTTCAGGTGAAGCTGTTTGGCTCTAGTTCTCTTTTCTTAATATTTGATAGTCTTGCTGGCAGTTTTCTATTGGTGATTATTTTCACATTGTAAGGTTAGTTTAGTTTTAATTTTTATTTTAGATTTTTTATAGAGTTTTGTAAGGTGCTCGAGTTTGTAACCTCGGTTTTTCTCCGCCACAAGCGAGGACATTTAATAAAATCTTGGAGGTACCGTCCTCCTTTATCAAAAAAGAAAAGAAAAAAGAATACGGTGTCAAGTATGTCCCTAATTAGAAAATTTTCTTTGGGCACTATGGAGGCCAAGGGTTGAAGGATCACTTTGAAGGATGAAGCCTTTAAAGTGGTTACTAGGTCACTTGTCACGATGAGAGGCAGTAAGAGAGATAGTTTGTACTTTCTCAAAGGGTAGTATACTTGGTTGTACAACATTTTCATCATCATCCAAGATGGTGTAGACTGCACTCAGGACTTCTCGCTATAGACATATTAGTATTGGGTTCACTTGTTTGGAGGCCTCACGGGGATTGGTGGAGCCTTATGTAATGATTGGCATTGTAGTGTGAAAGCTTAGTTTTGGTCATTGTGCATTGGACAACAAGAAGACTAGATATAGTTCGTTTTGGAAGCCTTTGGGCTTCTAGCACTACAACACAATGATACATGGAGGCCTATAGTGGCTCTAACTTGGATGATAACTTAATCTTGCAAGTCATTTGTTAGCTTGCATTCATGTATAGTATTTGAGCATTTTGTTTTGGTTTGTGGATTTTGATGGTGCAATGTTGGTTTAATCATGGTGGTGGAGTACAATTGCTTGTTGGCACACTTGCTTCATTTTTTGAGTTTGTTTTTGTAGTTCACATTCTTGCAGTTCGTGATGGTTGGTTAGTCAAACACATGGGCTAAGTATTTGGCCATTCGGTTGCTTGGGTTGGTTGACAGTTTTTGGACATTTGACGAAAGTTCACCACAGTCTATTTATGTCATTAATGGCCACGTAATTGTTTACTTGTTTGGTGGTGCTTGCTTGTTTGAGATCAATGTTCAATATGCTAGGGATATAATGCACTTGATCTTGTTTTGACTTGGGTATTGGGGTGTAAATTGGAGGCAGTAAAATTTGTTTGATTGTTTGGTTGGAGATGGTTCTTGATTGATGACGTTGACATTGACTTGTTCATACTTGATAGAGTTGTGTTTGGAGTACATGTAGTCATGTAGGTGTTGGCTCGGTTCTTTTTGCCAAGGTGGATATTTGTAGTGGCTCAAGTTGAAGATTACTTGTTGACATCTCGTTTGCTTGCTCATTTTTTTGCCAAGGTGAAGATTTGTGGGGAAATTGGCAAAAAAAGAAAGAAAGTTGCTAACAAACAAAACCCTAATATTTGTGTCGGACATGTAAAGAGGGATATAAACCCCAAACCATAGTTTTTTTTTTCCTCTTTACATCAAGTTCAATGCATGTAACAAGTTCAACCATAAAAACGTTGACAAAATATTTGTATTTGTAAAGTCTTATTCAATTAATCTATAAATTGTATACCTAATTTAGCTAGACGCAACAAAATTTGGCTTCTCATGGTACTCTATCCCACTCAATTTGGCAAGAACTCCAACTAGTGCTGCTGTGTTGTATGTGCAAGCCTCAGTCTGCTTGAAATTCCATCTCTCATCTCTAAACTCATCCTTGCTATCAGGCCCACCAACAAGGGCCCCAATCACAACATTCGGGTTGGGACCGGACCGGCTAAACCAGTTATCATACCCTTGTTTGCACCCAATAAAACCCTTGTTCCCTCTATAAGGTACAATGGATGCTCCTCTATGGTGCACTCTTTGGGGGTACTTTGAACCATAACCAACAAGGTAGCTTGTGGCCATTGGATTGGCTCCCAATATGTAATCAACTTGTGATTTCGCGAAGGTGAATACGTCTTGTGGACCTAATTCTCCTTGATCGCAACTAAGTCGTTTGTTTGAGGATTGAAGATAATCAGAGTAAATTGTGTGGAGAAATGCAGACGTTGATACATATTGCATGTTGTTCCATTCTCGGATGTATAATAAGCCTCCTGGTGTGCGGTGCACGTTAGTTTCATTGTTCTTGCCTAGACAAGCACATAAGTAGAATTCAGCCTTTGAACGGTACCGTTTTATTATGTCCTTGTGTTTCTTGTGTTTTTCTTCCTTCAACGACTGCCATGAACAAATCATACCATCAAATCAGAACAAAATTATATTTAAAATAACTTATATTAAAGAGATTATGTCAAAATTTGAAAATAACTAAACACTTATTTGTTGGGCGAAATACGAAATGTCGTTGTATGTGCCCAACATAAATTATTGTGTATTTTATCTCAGAAAATGATGTCGCTCCCGTCACTCGAACTCGTGACCTTTTCGGAGGTGGAAAAGTGAACTAATCCGTATTTCGACCCAACATTATTCAAAACTGATTGGGTTAATTGGAAATTTAAATTCAATTCACCACATTAATAGCCTGTGACTTGTCAAGTTGTTTTGATAAGGTGGACCGAGTAAAAAACACATTAATGAAGTTGTATTGCTTTTTTTTTTTTTGATAAAAAAACATGATTTGGAGAGAGTTGATTTATAGGAAGAGAGAGAGAGTTGATAGTTACCATGGAAGCCATGATTTGGAGACCAGCATACTTGACATCCCAACTGAACTCAGTCATAGCCCAAGAAGTCCCACCAAATTCATCAGCTTTATCCAACACATAATTCAAATACTTGACATTCATAGTTGCCTTATAAAGCCACGCTGCTGCCCACAACAACTCATCTTTGTAACCACTGACCCCAGATGTGTAATGCCCTTTCACCACTTTGACACTCTCATCATATTTTCCTCTATATTTGTCACCAAACTCAAACAACTGCTAAACCCATCAAAAAGCCAATAGTTAGTTTTTAGTAATTAATTCAATCTATGGAAATTCTGAATGATTTTCTCATATGCTCACGTACGTAGCTGATAAATCTTAAAATTTTAGAATAAAGACTCGGATGATGATGATTAAGCAACTTAAATACACAATTAGTTAAACAATTCCACTAACTTTTTTAAAAAGTTTGGTGTGGGTTTTCTTTTGGTGATCTACACCTACTATGCATTGTTTATAAATATATATTGGAATGATCTTATAAGAGTTTAAAATGATCCTAACTTTTGGGGTCTAAAATCTTTGAAAAATTTATATTTATATTTTGATCGATTTTACGAATCCAACAATAAATTCTTAGTCCAAAACAAAAATCAAATGAAACTTGAGAAAGTTATGAGATGTTTTTTGTTTTATATCTAACGATCTAGAATTATTATACATTATTCATATTCAATTTGATTTCTTTTGAAGAAAAAGTATATCCTTAGATTCGTCAAGTCGATTAAAATAGAACTATAATTTTTTTAATTTTTTTTAAAAAAATGTTTTGAATCCCAAAAATTAAGATATAATTTTAGCACCTTAGGGTAAGATCTCACTAGAGAATTCTCTCTCTATATTGTTCAAAATAATGTACCTGTTGTGCATGGTGCAATAGTAGGTGAGAGTAATGCGGTGTTGTTTCATTAAAGACAATTGCTGCAGCTGCCATTGCTGCTGCAGTCTCACCGGCGACGTCTGAACCCCGGTTTTCTGTGTCCACCTTGTAGGCTTGCCTCGACGTTGCCATGTCCTCTGGACGTTGCCAACAATAGTGATCAGTGTCACCATCACCCACCTGAGGGAAAAATCTACACTTTTCAGATATTTAGATCGTCTTAGACTACCTTCCCCTAATCCCCCTCTAATGCATTTTTCCGTTAGTCGTAACAATACGAGAAATAAAATTATCTCTTACTAATGCATTGATTATTTCTGACTCATGCAATTAATTAATTATAAAATTTGAGTATTATGGATTGAAAAAATCCTTTTTCGAAGAGCTTTACCTCTTAGTGGGACACTCCCGACTCAATCCGGACTTAGTCATAGTGGGATTAACTGCGAACACCGGACGGTTTAAAGAAAAAAAATAAAAATAAATTACCTCGACCCATAGTTCATTAGGGTATGTGTGAGCCTTGATGAAATAATCGGTACCCCATTTGATCGCTTCCAATGCATGATTGAATTCTCCAGCATCAATGATTTGTTGCCGGAATTCCATGACTCCCCATGAAAGCATTGTTATGGTAAACGCCATTGGAAGACCAAATTTCACGTTGTCTCCAGCATCGTAGTATCCTCCCACTAAATCCACCTATATATCAAGTAAAGCATAGGCCACACGTGACTCCAACGTTTATAAAGGATGCATGTACATTTTTTTAATCGAGAATGACACCATCTAGCATGTCCATTTTGTACAGCCCAATGGGAGCTCAACTTGGGCACTGTATGCTGACTGATAAGTTTGGCCCTGAATGTTATTTGTAATCTCAGTAGGTTGGGCATGAGAGGGACTTACATCTTGATCTAGGCCATCGTTGAGGCCGGAATGGTGACGCCAGTCGACACGTTGGTTGTGAGGCAACCGACCGGAGCGTTGGGATTCAAAATAGAGGAGACTCTTTGAGAGAGCATCGCCATAGTCAAAGGAGTCACTCAAGGGCAAGGAGGAAAAGAAAAAGGAAAGAAGGAGAAAGAAATTAATGAATATTTTTGGTTGTGTTGAATTCTTACAGTGCATTTTTGGGTGTCTCTTTGTTTAATTAATTTGGTGTGTCTGATTTGCTATTGTTATATATGGAGGTTCCATGCAGTAATTAGGCAGTAATTAATATTTCCTGTATTTGGTCAAATATTATGGGATGTTTGATTACAGTTTTCAAAACTGTAATTTTGTTTTTGGAAATAAAAATTCTGTCAAAATTTATTTGGGTGGTGATGTTTTTAAAAACTATTTTGAAAACCAAAAAAAGGAAAAAAAATACAAAAAAAGATGTTTGGACAATTTTTTGGAAGAATCGTGACATTATTGTAAATAAAGTGAACTTGATTTTTAATCATTTTTTTTCTTCTTCTATCCTCTCTCACTCCACTCGCCAATTTTCTTGACATCACACTGTTGAAGATGGATCTTTGTCGTCTGGCGATCATTCACAACGTGATTAGTTTTAAAAGAACCACAAGATGACAAACAAGAAAACCCAACCAACATCGACTCATTTCGTCAATCATAGTTACTGCAATCTCGCTTGAAAGAGTGCAGCCACCACGTAGGAAATTGACCCGATCCGACCACCATTGTTAACGTCGCACTGAGGAGCACTTATCCCACTCCTTGGCCGGTCATCTCAGCCGCCGAAAGGCGTGACCTGAAGTTGACCCGATTTGGATGAATTTGGTTTCGATATGGATGGATTCATTTGCATTAGTTAGGAATTTTAGTTGAATTTGACTTTAATTTTAACAAATTTTAAGTTGAATTTCAAGTTGTTTGTTTCCAAAAATTTAGTCAAAAAACACAAATCAAATGATTTTTTAACATATATATTTTTTTATTTTTAAAACTGTTTTGAAAAGAGAAACTTAAAATCATTTTTAGAGACTAAAAAAGAAAATAATTTCCAAACATAAATGTTTGTTATTTCATTGCTTTAAAAATCAGATTCTGTTTGATATTTAATTTAACGAATTTCATTGATAAATTAATGAACTAATGTTTCGCATTGGATTTTAAAATTTGGGCTAAATTTGAATATTTGGAAAATTTGGAAGACATTATTGAACATATTAATTTGTAATGGCTATCGTCTAATTTATTAATTAGACAACTAAGTAAGAGTAGTACATTAAATTAATATTAAATCAATTTTTTTTGTCAAGCAAAACTTTATTGCTAATCAAGGACGCCATATGATCAAAGATTCTTTTAGTACGTTTTGAGTTTTAAGTTTCAAAATCAAGTATGTTAGTCATGATTTCGGTGGGTTTGGATCTAAATCTTGATCTATAGATTTGACCTTGTTTTTTGAAGGTATTGAATTATCACAGCCCAAATTTTCATCTCTCAATCGAGCGACAACACAAACAATAAACTTACACACTTAAATCTCCAATTAGGAAGAAACCAACACACTTAAAGTCACCCTCTCATCAACGGTATCGTAGAGAGCTTTGTCAAATTGCCGATGTAGGTCTCTCTTCTGCATTCTCTCTTTCTATTTATATGCATGTTTGAATTTGTTTGTCGATGTATGTTAAATAGTTAATACCATACATTTGATTAATCGTCTTTATACCATTTATGTGGCACATAGATATAATTTTTTTTCTTATATGTTAAATGCGTTTTGGTGTTTACAAATCGGAACGATTCAAGTGTACTTGTATATGATAATTGTCCTAAATTTTTTTAGGGTACATTTAATGTGCGTGGTTACATAAAGGGTGTATTTCATAAAGGTGTCATTATAACAGTAATTAAAAATATATGGATAAACAAATACTCATGTTTGGTTATTCTAATAATTTTTTCCAGACAATTTTCTTCATATTTTGAATGTAATGCTTATTCATGAGACATATGAATAATGATTATCCTAATAATACATTACATTTCTATTTATTATCCTATTATCAAACACACCAAAAATATAATTATATATTTTTCAATTTAACATTCTTCAAATAATAATGAGCCTAGGCCGGAAAAGCCCAGTTTCCTTGTATATAGATGAACATCCAAAGAATTCTCCACCATATTTTTTAAAATAAGCATGATGACCTTTTTACAGACAACAATATTATACAAACTTACCAATTGGACATTTACTGTAGATTAAACCCGAGCCATTTCTCAACTAACAATAGTCAACATGGGATACTGCTCTCAGTGGGAGAACATAGATTTATTATTTGACACAGTTGCATATATAAAAACATTCTCCAAACAAGCATTCATTAATCACACTTTCCACACATTATTAAAGCCATTCACGTACAAATTTTTCATTCAACCACTAGCTTTTATCTCTATTACTCCTTCCTATGATCCTCCTCTTCATGCTTCTTGTACCTTTCTTTTGCGGAACCAACTTTAGAATCACCGTAAGCAACCTCTTTTGTGGTTTGTTCAACTGTTTCACTCTGTACACCACCTTGTGTTGTCTCCTTGAGTTTCTCCTCTGCAACTCTTTTGAACACTTGTGCCGTTGATGGTGCTCTCTCCTCTATGAATTCCTTGACTTTGTCTCCCTTCTTATTACTTGCTTGGCCGCTACATTGCTGCAATTCATAATCAACCATTCATAACTTATCGTTCAACAAAATGGGTTCCTTTGGGAACATCATTCAAATTGGAATGATGAAGAGATCCAAGACAAAACAGAGGCTTTTGACCAAACAGAGAGTTTTTGTGCCAGATCTGCAGCTTGATTGCCTTTGAACACAATCACGTTGTAATAACTCATGCAAGAAATGTAACTTTTGACTGCAAACGAATACTATCCAAGCACTATCTTCGTACCTTAGAACCAAAACCAAACCAGACAAGCTAGACTTGCAGGAGTTCAAAACAAGTACAAAAGTTAGCTTCCGTTTGGTAGAGCTAAATTATAATAATAGATTATAATATCGTATAAGTTCTAAAATTGATACCTAATATATAAACTAGTACATAAACTGTTAAATAAATTGTGTTACTGTTATAGGGTTGAAGTTATGATAGCGTATAAATTGTCAAATTATCACTAGAATACTAGAATATTTTATATAGAGAGAAAGGTGTACTACTACTCGAGAAAAAGTTTTTTATAATATACCGTTGTAAACATGTCGAGTGAGTATTGAAACGTAAAATCATAGAGCTTATAAACGTCATAAACGTGTGAGCTTATAAAATGGAAGTATAAACTCTCATACGCTCTACCAAACAAAAGTTTTAGTTCCCGACTTGATTACATAGTAGGTTGGGTTAAAGCTCAACATGCTAAATCACCGGAATTGCTCTCCGTAAAAATCAAACTCAATGAGACACACAAACATGCATAAAATTGAACCCACAATATTAAAGACCTGTTGTGTGTGTAATTGAAATTCAATTCTTGAGACACTCATTTACTTGAATCAACTTTAACAGCCATCGTACCCAAGATTAAAATGAAAATGTGGCTTTGAACTCTTAAAGGGTTTAGGTTTCACATGTATACGGCGAAAGAAAATGCTAATCAAGAAAGTCTTTAATAAATAACTAATATTTTAACACTCGCTATAACACTAATTTCTTTAATAAAATTTGCATTAATTAATTTTTAAGCTATTAGATCACCAAGGGGCGTTGACTAGCAATGCAACGCATGGAAACTCCAGATCCTCCACCAATATTTTAGTGGGAATCAAGCCTTCATAAAAACTAATCGAAAACCCAGATCTATATCTACGAGCAGATAATAAATAAAATTCAAAATTATAATTTTAGTGCCGAAGGAGATGCAATTAGATTACCTTGATGGGGTTGTAGAGATATGATGTTAGAGGCTTGAGAAGGGATGAAGATCTTGAAGATTTGCAGAGGAAGAGATGGCCACTCATGATGAACACTCACTCTGTCGAAGAAGAAGGAAGTGTTTGAAAAAGTTGAGAACATAAAAGAGGAATAATAATAATGATGTTATTCGGATAGAGATTAAATAGTTCCGGGACCCGAGTCGCTTTGGGGATAAGTGATCAGTGAGTCACCAAGGACGCGTGGCGATAATGAGATCTCCATGTCAACTCAGCCATGCATTTGATTACGCGTGTTACTTTGTTCTTGGGCCCATTTTTCTTAGGCCCTTAAAGAGAATTGGGCCACAATTTTGAAATCTTAAGTCGAAGTCGAAGTTTGTATTGTAAGAAACATTAAGCTTAGGCCCAACAGACTGGTCAAATTTCCAGAAAATATATTACCTACCTATTTATCAGTCAACTCAATTCTATCTATATAAGTTTCATGGATTTCTCGCCATTCTAATCTCATTCGTCTTTGTTTTTTAAACTTGTCTAGCTTGCAAAATAACCTCGTTTTGCGGTTATCTTTGCTGAAAGTTATGTCCGTGTGTATGAATTGTCTCTCATATATTTTATGTTCTTAAATTTAGGAGTGTTTAAATTTAGGAGTGTTTGCAGTCGATTATTGGTCATTTTTTGACCCAATTATTTAGTCGATTATGAATTGATTTTTTAGTTATCCATCTATTTTAATGGAAATTATGCAATATTTTTTAATAAGATCAACTAAAAGAAATTTTTCAAAATTAAATGACATAAATGAAGAAATAGTGCAACGAACCTTGAGGAGATAAAATATGGTTTAGCCTTAAGTGTCAATTCATAGGCAAGTCAACCGCGACAATCACTATATATATGTAAGACCCTATTATTTCAATAGGGTGCGTTCGAATCCTCCTATCCCCAATTTATTTGATTAAATAAAAAAAGTGGCAATTCACAGGGAAATACATTATTTGATATTTTCCAATTTTAGCCTTTTAGGGTTCCATCGATGTTCTGCCTTTATTGAGTGTCCACTGTCTCCTCTGCTCGAGGTTTTACTTCACAGTAAGACGAGCAAACAAAACACATGGATTCAAACGGAGGAGGTGAAGTGTCTCGGATCCTCCGTGAACTCGAGACCTTAAAGGCATCTAAGAGCGACATCGACTGTCGAATTTCGGACCTAGAAGCTCAGCTCCGGGAGCTAAATCTCCACAACGGTGCCGTCGCTCCTAATGGCTCCTCCTGCCCTCTAATCTCCACCGTTGATTCTGGTTTCGGTCATGGACTTTCTCCGGACATGATTTACAGATATAGTCGACAGCTCTTGATTCCTTCATTCGGTGTCCAAGGTACAAACTTTGTATGTAGAGCTGCAAGTATGTATCCTGTTTTTCGTTGCTAAACTTCTCATTCAATTTTCGTCAGTATTGACTAATTTGTTTTGATTTTTGGATTCAATTTAGGGACTTTAGTTAATTAAGTTAACTGCCTCATATCAAGCAGTCTTGCAAATTATTGGAATTTGGACATTCATTAAAATGAAAGATATAATAGCTTTAGAGTTCAATTTAGGAGCGTATGATCCCATGTAGCAGAAGTAAGTAATGGTCTTTGAATAGCATTTCTAGTGGAAGTTTTGTTTTTTGTATTCGGGATAGGTTCTTAGTCTTATAATGGTTTCGTGTTCTTTGGTTGGTTGTAGGTCAATCAAATCTATTAAATTCTTCAATTTTAGTTGTTGGAGCTGGGGGATTGGGCTCGCCTGCCCTGCTATATCTTGCGGCTTGTGGTGTTGGTAAGGTTCTGTTATCATTATAAATATGCTCTACTCTTTATTTTTAGTCTTTTGGTAGAATTCCTTTAAGTTTTCTCTATTAGTTTAAATAATTTAAAGTCATGATTACTTGATAATAGCAGTTGCTCAAATTTAGTTTGTTGCTTTTACTTGGATGTGATTGATCTTCTGAATCTCACTATATTGTCACTTTTGTACTTCTTTGCAGGTCGCTTGGGTATCGTTGATCATGATGTGGTTGAGCTAAATAATATGCACAGGCAGGTAGAAGTTTTATACGTGCACTGAAATTATTTATTCTCTTATAAGTAATTCTGTGATAGTGGTGCTAGCGAAGCTAATCAATGAAATCCAACCAACAGTATCTTCTTTGTCTGATTGTGTGAGCAAGTTTCCATATTTTTACTTCTCATTTGTTGGCCTGTGCAATATTCGTAAATCTGTTTCAGCTCTGCATATGATTGTCCCTGAGAAAGAACTTTATTGAACATATCATCACTTTTATCATTTGCTGTGATATAACTGTGTGATTTATTTTCATTTTACAAGTTCTTGGTCTCTTTCTGTTGCTAAACTGCCTTCTGGCCCATCTGTAGGCTTTAAAACTCCTCGCTTTTTCTTCATGCAGCAACTTGTGTCTTTTTCCTACTTCCTGACTGGTGGTTCACTTACCATGTTTCCCATAAGGCTGTGGGTTTTATGGATTCTCTTAACCTAACAAGTATTTCTGTTTATTTTACTCTAGATTATACACACGGAAGCATATATTGGCCAGCCAAAAGTGAAGTCTGCTGCTGCTTCCTGTCGCTCGTATGTACATTTCAGGATGTCCTACCATCTGCCATTCTAACTGAAAGAGTGGAGGGAGAAATATTAATTTCGTATTATTGATTCATATTGCAATAATTAACTCATCTCTATTTATCACTGATTGTTATTTTTGCAAATTGCTGTTGTGATTTTATTGTCTTGTATGTCTTAACACTTTTTTTTGGTGAGTCTTGTATGTTTAACATGTCAACATGTGTTACAGGATCAATTCCACGATTCAAATTGTGGAACACCAAGAAGCTTTACGCACATCCAATGCCTTGGAAATTTTGAGCAAGTATCCTTGAGTGAAATTACAGACTGGCATTTCTTGTCCATCCATTTATTTTATCTTTCTTTTGTTGTTTTTTTTTTCCCTGACACAGTACATTTTAAAATTTATGATTTCCATGACCACTGGTGTTTTCTAGGTATGACATAATAGTAGATGCAACAGATAATGCACCAAGTCGTTACATGATCAGTGATTGTTGTGTTGTGTTGGGAAAGGTAAATTGATTGCTAAAAGTTTTTTTTTCTATTTCATTTGGATTTCATGCGTATACATATTATGGAATGCTTCGGGAACTATTGGTTGGTGTTTAGCTGCTTTATTTGTTGACCAAGAACTATGTGAATTCCTTAATACCTTGATATTTGCCAACTAAATAACTTGTTACGTTGTTCATGCCAATAATTAGTTGTATTATTGCATGTCAATATATTTTAAATTCTTTTCTGTACAGGTATATATAGGCTAGATAGCTTGCAAATTTATCACACTTTTGTGCCGTATTTTCTTTTCAGCTATTAATTTCTCGCACATTTGCACATGCAGCCTCTTGTATCTGGTGCTGCACTAGGATTGGAAGGACAGGTATTGTTCCAATGCTTGAACCTAAAAGTCAAAACTAAAGTCACATGTTTGATGTTTAATTACGTGTTGCAAACTCCTAGCTAATTATTTTATCAAATCACTGGTATAGCTTACAGTCTATAACCACAATGGAGGTCCGTGCTATCGGTGCCTCTTTCCAACTCCACCACCTACAACAGCATGTCAAAGATGCGCTGACAGTGGAGTTCTAGGAGTGGGTATGTTGATGGATTTGGTATTCACAAAGTCACTTCATACTTGTACCTTACAAGTTCACTTATCTGTGGTGTTTATTCTAACTCATGGGTTTTGAATTCTTTAGGGAATCTTGAATTTTGCTTCGTATTGGAACTGATCCATATCACTTGTTCTTACTGCTGTATTTTTGGTCAAAAGCATTGGAAAGTTTTTAATTGTGGGAATTTATATTTCAGTTCCTGGTGTCATTGGGGTCCTTCAAGCACTAGAGGCCATTAAAATTGCTGCAGCCATCGGTGAACCACTCTCCGGCCGGATGCTTCTGTTTGATGCATTGTCAGCAAGGATTCGTATTGTATGTTCTTATCCATCATAAAAGTTTCTTCTACCTTCTGAAAAAAGTTTCATTTTTGAAAGTGTATCCTGCTTTAATATAATGTGCACTTGTGCACATGGATGTGTCCAAGTTCACGAATGCAGTCTTGTTGGTTTCTAGTGCATAGTTTTCCATAATTATCACCCAGAAGATATCATCTTTCTACATTCTATTTGTCGCTGATACTTGCCATTAATTATAGCAGATCTATATTATGCATTATGTTTCAATTCAGATGACTCGTTAAACAAAGAGAAATTGATCTTACACCAAAAGGTAGAGACGTGCATGGAAGAAAATGTAACTTATTGAGGATGGTAGAAACACACAATGTAACATGCATTCAAAATTTTAAAGAGTTGTCCGATTCTATGAATCCCCCAACTTTAGTCAGAAGCTTACCACCTGAATAGTTTATTTATGAATAGAAATTTTTTGGTTTGCTACATTACTTTTTCTAAAGATGTCGGACAGGAGAATATTTTCTGGAAGTTGCCTGGTCCGCAGAAAGCTGGTTACAGTAACAAATTTACCTTCAAAATTTTGTGGACTCCAAATCTACAAGCTTTGCTGATTTGCTCCCAATTAATTCCTAGTGGTTTTGTTTCTTATTCGTATTTGTGATGTTACTTGTCTATTTTCTTTAAGATTGTAAAAAATCTGCTTGCTCAGGTCAAAATTAGAGGCAGGTCATTGCAATGTGAAGTTTGTGGAGTAAACGCAGCATTCACCCAGAAGCAATTCAGAGAATTTGATTATGAGAATTTCACGCAATCCCCATTATCAACAGTATGATTCTTTTTCTTTCCTTTTAACTTGTTTACCATCTCAAGTTGTTTTAGGATTAAATTTGGTGGAAATTGCCAAGAATTTGCAGCAGATTATCCATTGCAAAGGCCAATGCGTACAATATGGACTTGCATAATTATTTGTTTCCTCTCTAATGTTATGACCTTTCAACCTGCAGTCTCCATTAAAGCTAAACCTGCTTCCGGCTGATAGTAGAATAAGCACCAAGGAGTTCAAAGCGAGAGTGGTTAGTGGTGAAGCAAATGTGTTGGTCGATGTACGCCCCTCACACCATTACAAGATTGTTTCCCTTCCCGGGTCCGTGAACATCCCACTGTCAAGTTTGGAGTCCAGGTTGCCAGAAATCTCGTCATTTTTAAATGAAACGAAAGAGCGGAAGGCGTTGAGTCCTGGTTTGGTTCCTGGCCTCTATGTAATATGTAGAAGAGGTAATGATTCACAGAGAGCTGTTCAGCTCCTCCACGAGAAGGGTTTCCCCATAGCCAAGGACATAATTGGGGGTCTCGAGTCCTGGGCGCAAGATGTGGATCAAAACTTCCCCACCTATTAAAATCATGCTATTGGGACGTCTAATTTATGCTTCAAAGTATTTATAATATCTATGAATTTTTTCATGTGAGAGAGAAAAAAGAGAGTTTATGAAGCAGTTGTATTATTATTTCTTACAACTTGGGAGGACTACATACATTTTCGTTGTTCTCTTCTTTCCCTCTTCCCATTCTAATGTAATGAAACTAGCAGGAGCTATTTTTGGTGGTTACCAGAATAAGTAACACAGGACAAACCTTTCGGTGATTGCCATAGGAAACCAAATATAATCGAGTAAAAGGATTGCTTATGCTTCCCCCCATTTGGTCATTTCCGCAGAAATCAGATCAGCATGATTAGCTAACGAAATAAAATGCTTGTGAAGTATCTCTAACATGAATATGCTCATTTAACTTACGGAGGTTACGCAATCGCTCTGAACCATTGTTCTTGCATCTTCCCCAACCAGAAAGAAGAAGGCGACATTTTATGTAAACATTTCAGTCCGGTCTAGCATTTCTTAAAGCACATTCATCCAGAAATTGAACCAAATACGATAGTTCAATGGCATCAACTGGCCAAGTTACTAATCCAGGATTTTTTCACTATTATGTAATGTGCACAGCACATATAGTTCTTCAACAGCAATTGGGCATGCTACTCTTTTAGATACTTTTGTAATGCAACAACAACAAAAATAGTTTTGATTCACTGGCTTCTAAGAAAACTCACCTTGAAAGAAAGAAAAAGAAAAAAAGAATCCCCAGAGAGAGTTCAGTTGCAGTTCTGGCTTATTGATAAGTTGTTGACTACGAGTCAGAACAAAGCAAACACACAAGTGTCAAGTGCCAAAATCTGAAAATTTGACTAATATGGTCTCATTACCACCCAACAAGTAGGAGTTTTAGAAGGGCCATTCGGATATAGAGACCATTTTTCGCTTGTCTGAAATAAGCAGCTCTTGGATCTGAATCAACATCCACAGTAATCTGGACAATGAAGAATATATTTTAAACATTTTGAAATACTAAGAAAAAAAGGGTAACATAAGCATTTAATATGTTAAGGTCCGAATGATTATGTTGAAAGCAATAACCTCATCAAGTCTTGGTAGGGGGTGCATCACCACAGCATGCTCCTGCATAACATCCAAAACATTCCGATCCACAATGTACTTGCCTTGAGCTTCTTCATAAAGGTCAACCCTTTCTCCAAACCGTTCTCGCTGAATGCGTGTTTGATACACCACATCACATTTAGAGGCCACCTCCATAAGGTCAGCGCTTTCTTCCCATTCGACTCCCTTTGATGTGAGATAGTCCTTTATATCTTCCTGAAACAAAAACAGAGTTTGCAGAAACACAATCTTAGGATTCTCTAGAATAAGGAGGTTTTTAATTTATCATATCATGAATAATAAGCAAAAGTACCAAGCTAATAACCACACATTTGCGCAAGAATATTGATACAACTGAAAACATGGAGTCAAAAATATAAATTTACAGATCATGAAGAAGAAATTTGTCAACACTTGCCTTCATTTGCACAACATCAGGAGAAACAAAGTATATTTTCAAATCTCGGTACTTGGCAAGTAAGTAAGCGAGAGACCGGACAGTCCTTCCATTTGCAAGATCCCCCACCAGGCCAACTGTGAGGCCATCAAGTTTCCCTATCTCCCTTTCAATCGTATATACATCCAAAAGAGCCTGTGTAGCATACAAAAGTAGAAATACCTTTGAACCCTAGAAACTTCTCAATGTACAACACAATATAAATAAAGAATACAATCAAGTCAATGCAAAATGAGAATGAACAAAAGCAGACAATGCCTACGAAGAACATAGGAATTCCCCACATTCTTGCACAGTTACCAACTTAACATAGTATGATATTTTAAAACAGTAGCATCAAACGAGTATTCAGGCTTACCTGAGTCGGATGTTGTCCAGGACCATCCCCTGCATTAATAATGGGAACTCCAGCTGTTGCTGCTGCTCTTCTAGCGGTGCCACTTTCAAAATGCCTCATAACTATTATGTCCGAATACCCCTCAACAGTTCTTATGGTATCTGCAAAAATGAAAGCCCAATTCTCAATCAGATTGCAAAAACAGCACGACTGAAGAAACCTAATTATATAATCGATGAGATATACCTTCAAGCGTCTCCCCTTTTGCTGCCGATGAAAATTCCTTAGCATTCTCAGTAGTCAAAACTTCCCCGCCCAGTCGTTTCATGGCAGACTCAAATGAAAGCCTAGTACGAGTTGAGGGCTCATAAAATAGGGTAGCCATTAGAAAACCCTGAAGAATTCGACTTCCAGGAGAATTCTTTTCAATCTTCTCCATTTCTCGTGCAACTTCAAATATAGCACTGAGAATATCTCTATCGAACTGTTGAGCTTCAATCACATCATCAAGTTCAAACTTCTTTACCAAAGAAGTCAAAGGTTTATTTTCAATCTCCAAAGCACAACACCGGATACCATCCCTCAGCCTGCTATTTTGAACCAATCTTGAATGTCTCATGTTACTAGACACAGAAAATGACCTTGAACAAAACGAAACTTTATTGAGAAGACTTGAATAATTATACATGCAATCTTCTCTGCCATTCATTAATTCCGAACCAAAAGTGCGCCCATAGAGCATACAGGTAGAAGATGAAACAGCCATGTTGTCAAAATTGCGACAGCCTTCTCAAACCACTTGAGAATCCCTATGGACATGAACCGGAAAATATTAAAGTCATTCCAGATATGCAACTTATGTTGAAGCTTCAATCAGATATGAAAGAACCATATTGCAATACTGTAAAACAACTTATATAGGCATTTTACAGAGCACTTAAACTATATAAAACAATTACATTACATCAAATCAAGAAAGACATACTACATTAATTAATCTGCACTGATTGAACGCTCGAAAAACACAATCACACGATTAAATCAAGCATTCTCACTAACAGAAACAACATAACTCCAAAACCACAACCCTTGCACAGTCGATTATCCCAAAGTGGAAACAAAAATCACATCTTTTTCTCAAGAATAAGAATATTCATAAACTGGAGAGAGTAGAGAGGCAGTAAGAAGTGATACCTGTAAAATCTCTTTATCTTTGAAAACAAAAACAGTCAGATTATTCCTTTCGTCTCCCTAGAAAATAATCAGATAATAGAATCGAATCAAACAACAGGGTATTTTGGGTAATTGAAGACGAACGAAAAGTTTCAGAGCGCCAAAGCGTACACTGCAGAGGAGGTATCCTTTTATTCTGTAGTGTTGAGTCGAAAACTGAAGACGAAGAAAGAATTAGGTATTTCATGGGCTCATCCATTGGGCCTACAGTTGCTTTTCTAACACGATCCGCTTCTAGGCCCAATAATTTTGTTAGGCCCAATAATTTTGTTAGGCCCATTAAGTTCTTCAACAAACAGGTGTAACTTCTTCCATCTCCCTGCTCTGCTTACATATCCATGGCATCTACCGGCCAGCAATTTATACAAAAGGGGCTAAAGGTTGATGGGGTTTCGGAGGCAGCGGCCCATGATGATGAAGCTTTGAAAACTCGAGCAGTGGGCGATGGTGTAAGCAAACGTTCCCCCGAGATATGTTTATATTTCAATATAGTACCTTTAATTTATGTATACTCATGGTAAATATACATGATGCTCATCTCATTGCAGTTAGCTCTATCAAGTTCATTTTCAGCAATTTAACCTATACTGATCAGACGAGGCAGTTACAACCAAAAAAGCAAGATTGTATCCTTGGGCAATGTTAGCATGCTTGGAAAAGTATATAAGATGATCAAATTGTTCATCAGTCAAAGCATGTTAAACATAAACCTATATATATGACAAGGATCAAGTGTGGATCCCATCTGTGATTTTACATGCAGGATACCGCATTTGAACCGTCCTGTGTATATATATGTATTCCTTTACAGAACAAACTCCAAGATAAAAAATAATCATGATCCATATACCAAAGAAAGGAAACGGAGTAAATAATGGAGATGACAAGACACTAGGTGTGTGAAACAATTGATTCCAGGGACTACAAGAAAATTGGCTATCTGATACCAGTATCATTAAAACCAGCAAAAGTGCAGACAAAACAGACTTAGAATTGAGAGAATGCAGATTCATAGAACAAGCTGTTAAGAAATGCATATATGTTCATGAAAGGATACCGGCAGTCGGCAATTAATCATCTTCATTGTTTGCAGATGAATTGAACACAATGTTATAAAAGAAAAGGAAAAAGGAGCGAATTCTTAGGATTTGGTAAACGAAGAAACAACTAAACAAGACAATTGTGCTTAGATGTACCAACAAAGTTAAAACTCATTTGATGCAACATCAATATATGAGAAATCTAACTATTGAACATCACACTTCAAAGTCATTTTTTGGCCTCCTCTTCAGCATTCTCCAGACCATAACGACGCTTAAATTTGGCAATCTGACCTAAACTTTCAGCCATTTGGCGTTTAGCTCTGAAGTGATACACTTTGCCAACATTATGGATTTTTGTCATCATAACATGCATCAGTCTGCCACTCTGGGTTACATAAGATATCCATTGCCTCTGAGGGTGAGCTCCTTTCTTCATCCCAGACAACCTGCAATTCAGTTCAACAGAATCATACTACAAATTACAGAAGAAGTAGAGTTTCTAAAAAATAGCAGCAGCAACAAGGGACCAATGTCTAGTGCTTATTCCTCAAGGATGCTGAAAAATAAACATTCTAGTGCTTATTCCTTAGATGCCGAAAAATAAATCTTGTCTATCATTATCCATATAAGATAACCTATGATAGGACTGCTGAAGAAACAAATGATGCGACATGGCACACAATACTCCGGTCAGACCCTGCATAGTTGAAAGACTACATCTATGTCTCAAACCCACATGATTTTAGAGAGAACCAAAATAAGCAAGATGAACAAAGGCAGAAAATGAAGAGCGCCCACAGAGCATACACGTAGAAAATGAAGATGAAACAGCCATGAAGTAAAATTGAGACAAGCCTTTCTAACAACTTGCAACGTTAAAACAATTACATCAAAGAATCATAGCTGCGACACTATAAAACAATTACATCAAATCAAGGAAAAAAAAAACTGATATAGGCATTTTACAAAGCACTTGAAAATCATCAAATCAAGAAAGATATGCAACGTTAATTAATTTGCACTGATTGAAACGCAGGAAAAGCACAATCACGCGTTTAAATCAAGCATTTTCAATAACAGAAACAACGGAACTCGAAAACCACAATTCTTGCTCCATCGATTATCCCAAAGTGGAAATAAAAATCGTATCTTTTTCACAAGAATGAGGATATTTATGAACCGGAGAGAGTTAGGGAGGCTGTTAGAGGTGGTACCAGTAAAATATCTTGATCTTCGAAAACAAAAACAGTCAGATTATTCTGTTTGCCTCCCGAGAAAATAATCAGATAATAGAAGAGAATAAAACAACGGGGTCTTTGCGTAGTTGAAGCCGAAAGAAAGTTTCTTAGCGCGAAAGCCTTACACTGCAGAGGATGTATCCCAATTGTTGAGTTGAAGACTGAAGAAGAAGAAGAAGAAGAAGAGATTCAGAAAGAATTAGGTTTTTCATGGGCTCGTTTATTGGGCCTATACTTCTCGTCAAACATGATCCACTTCTAGCCCAAGATTTTATCAAGCCCATTCAGTTCTTTTAAACAAACATGCGGGACTTCAATCAGTGAAAACTCAAAACAAATACGGCAAATCCCATTTGAATCTGAATTTTATTTATTTATTTATTTTAGTTTCTCTTTCTTCTTCTGCATTTTCGACGCATCTACTCTGTCTTTCAATGAACGAAGTGATCACAGCCAGTGATGCGTCGTCGAGCTATCGATCGGCGTCATCTGAGCCGTCTGTCATCCCCTCTAATCCCATTTTACTTTGTGCGTTCCTTGCCTTGGCCATCGCTCAGTTTCTCAAGCCTTTCACCTCCTGGTACTGCATTCCTCCTCTCTATGTTCCTTTTGTTTATGTATGTATAGAATCTACGTTTTTGTTTATCTATTAGTAATCATGTACTTTCTTTTTGATGGGCAGTCTTAGTCTTGAGAGAATTTTTATGGGTTTGGGTCAAAATTGCATCTTTTGTGACTTAAACCACACATTCACGGTGTCAATGTCCACTGTTTCTGGGCAGGCTGCAGCTGTTATGTGGAAGTGAAATTCAACTCTTGAGTTTTTTACCAATGAGAGTATTACTTTTGGCAGTTTCGTTCTTTGGGTTTGATAGTCTTTGGATGCATAGATACGTTACCCGTTTCTGGGTGGTTAAATTTTGTAATACTTGAATTTTACTTTGCATGTGAATATCTAAAGCCTATTGATTTTTGAATCCCTTAATTGCTTAGAATGGGGGCGTTAATTTGATTGGTAATGAATCGAGTTGTTGAACTCCCTTACAAATGACATCCGTGTACCGTGTTTTAGTCAACACTTGCATGTATGCTAAAGAATATTGCCAAAGTTGTAGACTTTGAACGCAGGAAAAAAAGAGATTTAACTGACCCCAGTAGCCTGGGTAAGGGGTTTTGTTGGTTTGTTTTGTCCAGAATTGTCAGTGGCAACATCCAATCACTTTTTGTTTGGATTTTGCTTTCTGTTAGGATTAATGCTTAATATGGTGTTTCAGTATCGAATAATTTGTTTGTTAGAGCCCTTGTTGACTTAAGAAAATCTGTACATTGAATGCCTGAGTAATTTAGCCTTGGCATACTTTAATTCTTATTCGTAACTGACATATAGAAACTGGGGAACATGCTAAAGTCTCAATCTCATAACTCATAAGCATGATGCAATGTGATTAAACTTTTATTTCTGGCTATTACCGTGTTAGTTTTTGAAACTTGTTCATTCATTTAAACTTTTATTGATGCCAAAAATCTGTTCTATTTCCTTCTCAGCATTTGAAAAGTTCATCTTAGATGCGCAGGTGCAAGGATAGGAAATGGGACTTTAGAAAGATGCTTGGGTCAGGGGGCATGCCCTCATCACATTCGGCACTTGTGACAGCTCTTGTGGTTGCTATTGGTTTACAAGAGGGGACTGAAACATTAGACTTTGCTATTGCACTGGTTGTAGCATGTGTTGTATGTACTTGCTAACTATGTCATGTTTTTCTCTGTCTTGTCATTGTCTTCATTTTTTGGTGTCTATCTACTTGGACTGATGATGTGACATTTTGTAGGTAATGTATGATGCTTCTGGTGTAAGACTTCATGCTGGTCGTCAAGCTGAAGTAAGAAATTAGCATCATTTTCTGATTTTCTCATATGAATGTAGACGATTGCCATATGAAAATATAAGAGATCAATAAAATCATTGGTATGAGATAAAAGTGGTCATGCTTCCACTTTGACGGTAGACCATTTAATGTGGGGTACCTGCTTGTTGAAACACATTGGGACTCTAGTGTGTATGTCCGCGGTTTTGCTAAATTGCTTCAAATTACTTCAAAACATTTACAATTCATTTCTTTTTGTTTCTAATTGCGTTTCTGCTTTATATTGTGAATCTATCCTGGTTTTGGCATTACTATTTGAGGTGTATAAATAAATTGCCAAGCATGAACAATTTTATATGTGATTCCATGTTTTTTTCTGTTTGATTGTATTCGTTTTCAAAAATTTCTCACTATTATATAGTATATAACTTTTGAGTACTATTTGTAATTGTTAGTTCTATAAACCTGATTTTCATTGTGCTGTTAAGCTGGGACTGCATATTGTGTTTTCTTGACCATTTGATTTGGCATATTCCTTGCTAATTTATTTTGCTTGTTGCAGTTACTAAATCAAATTGTGTGCGAGTTACCTCCTGAACACCCTGTATCGAATGTGAGACCTTTAAGAGACAAGCTTGGTCATACTCCTGTTCAGGTTTGTGGACTCTCTAAATTATAAAAACAAAAATAATTTACTTTTGGTTGTTCTTGCATTCATATGGTGGTATCAAGTAATAGGCTTATCTTGTAGTACCTGATTCCTGAAGCAGTGAAGTATATAGAATGTTAGGCCTGCATGCTTGCAGTTCTTATCACGGATGACCAACCTTAATGTGTTCACAGAAAACGCTTCTTTCAACTTCTCCAAAACTCGAAGCCTGTAGCTGGCATTAAGTGCTCACAACCAATCACTCGTACGAGGAGATAGTCATATTACCGTATCATTAATTGAAAATTTGTCACCAGAACTTACGGAAAACTGAAAGAGAGAGGCATTGAAAAATCTCATTCTGAAAGAGAAGTTTGAGTTAAGCTGAGGAAATGGATGGCATGAGTTCCCTCCCTTCTAATCTAATAGATAGGTAAAAAGTAAAAACATTTTATCTTCAACCTGATAAGATTGCTATATATGTCCTTTGTAGTATTAGGTGAAGTTGAAATATGAACTTGATTTGTTTCAAGATAGAATCTTAAAATTCACACTATGAAAAGAAGGAAAAAGCAAAGAGCTTAGGTTGCATCAAGGTAACCAAAACCATCAGATAACTGTCCTTTCTAGTGCCTGCTTGTTTATGGAGAAATTATGTTTTCTGTTTAGCATACAACTGTTCTGTTCTAGATAGTATGGTAGAGGTCTCATTAACAGTCCATCCGCGAGCCTTGCATTGTCACTATGGTATCTGGGAGTCTGCGACTGTAAATAATGATTCTTGATCTATATTCAGTAGCGAGTGTTATCGTTCTTCTGACATCGGTGTAGGTGGGTGCCGGCGCTGTGCTGGGATGTATAGTGGCAATCGTCATGCGAAGTTGGAGTTAAAAAGGAATTCAACATAACCATTCGTGATTGCTTCGCAATTGGAAGCCGTTCACAAGGAGGAGAAAACAATATGAGATTGGGGTTACAAATACCTAAAACACATGACTTTACGAAAGTGCTCTCCCAATTAAGCAGTTTCAACCCAACAGGAACAACTTTCATCTCAGCAAGGTGGTGGTTGTAGTTCTTGATGTTTATAAAATTTTCCGATTTATTGCCTTCGATTTCTTTGTGTCTTGACTCTCTTACCAGACATATGTATGTCCAAATGTCCATTGTCCCCCTTCCTGAAGCACATGCTACATGGGAGACATTTCCTTGATTGTTTCCTTACAATTGGCAATGGTGTATTGTATGTGTCTTTTGAGCTTTAAATATATATATATTCGAACCCGAACCGGAAGCTACCTTTTTTTCTCAGATAAACGCCATCCAACTAGACAATGAACTAAAATTTGAAAGGCACTGGAGACTTATAATTATATGATTAGCTTAACGGGCCTACTTATGGCCCATCATGCCTCCCAAACCCAAAGTGGAATAGTGGGCTATGAGATAAGGGGGTTACAGAAATATTATAAAACGGCCCATAATGATAACTCCAAAAATAACACTAACAGGGCCCAAAAAGCAAAAGGGCCGATGTCGGTCAAGTTAAGTTAGAGCCTAAACCACAAGTTTATGCGGGAAGAGTAATCGACCTTGTTATTTTCTTTTTCTTCTGGAAAAGACTGCAATTAGAAAAATATTATATAAAGACCAAAAGGGTGGTTGAAGGCTAAGCACGAGGCCAATTATATTCTAGTCCTTTTCATTCTTGGCATGTTATCTTCTTGTGCTTCATAACATTTGCATACTTTTCTTGCTTATTACAACTTTGACTCTTTGAGACGGGATTACCTGTAGATAATAATATAATATGTAGAGAGGTCGTTTTTAGGAATATAACTTTATAATCTCTAGGTTGCATATCTGCAATTTTACGAAAAAAAAATTCGGTTTTGGTTTCAATCTTATGTAAATTCATGTTAATGGGTCGTGTAAAATAAGGTCATACGAGGACTTATGTATATTATAAAATCTGTGACCACGATAACAACAGCTCTCAAGACTCGGTATTTACGCGTAATAGAATTCCTACTACAATTAACGGCCTAAGATTACTCTTTTTTTTTTGGCCTTTTTCCTGATAGAGTTGTTACTTTTTGTTGAGGGAACTTGAGTCTGAAATTTGAACAGCACATGAAGTGATGTATGCCACTCGACTTAAGAAATATCCATGTGGAAAAACAGGACAAGTTTGCTCTCATGTGACAGACTTTTGTCCATTCATACTTCATTGATAGATATTATATTTTTTTCGTTGGACAGTCACTGTTGCAAAATAGATTTTTTTTTTTTTTGGTGTGTGTGTGTGGCGATCTAAGACGCTCTTTCTCTATATATTGTCCACAAGCCTGCACTCTATCTCTACCACAAGCTCCTCCTAAAACCTCCTCAAGTACTCCTCCTTCCGCAAACTGTACAAGAAAAGTTAGTCCACCATGAGCCAGAAGTTCAAGAAATCACAAGCTCTAATGGTCTCTCTATTAGCTGCACTACTTGCTATCACACCCTTGCTATCATCCTCATTAAGGCCTACTTATCTCTACTTCATCTTCAATTTTGTCATCATAGCGCTTGCGGTTGAAGCTGGCTTCATCTCGGTTTTATCCAAGCCATTGGAGGAGATAAAGCCGGTTGTTTCTGTTGCAATCAAGCCTTTGGTAGTATCAGCCGAAGAAGCCTTTCTTGAGGCTAAGGCCACTGCTCTTGAATTAAGTGAGAAAACGAAGGCCGCTCTGAAGTTTATCGAGCAATCATTGCCGGAGAAGGTTGCGAAAGGTGTGGATAAGGTGGATAAAGAGGAGATCATGAAGAAGCTTCCTTCCTTGCCAATTCCTTCCTTGAAAATTCCTTCCTTGCCAATTCCTTCCTTAGCAATTCCTTCCTTGCCAATTCCTTCCTTGAAAATGCCTTCCTTGCCACTTCCTTCCTTGAAAATGCCTTCCTTGCCACTTCCTTCCTTAGCAATTCCTTCCTTGCCATTTGCTTCATTGAAAATTCCTTCCGTGCCAATTCCTTCCTTGCCAAGCCTTTTCTTCATTGGAGGTGGTGAGACTGAAGCTAATGAAGTGGCTGAAGAGGAGGAAGAGGAAGAGGAGGAGGAGGAGGAGGAGGAGGAGGAGGAGGAGGAGTTTGGAGATGAAGAAGACGAAGAAGCCATAGTTCCCGGTGGACAAGAGTTGTTCATCAAAGCAGAGATTTTCATTGACAATTTTTACAAACAGTTGAAGCTGCAGAATCAAGAGCCATGGAAGAAGAAGATTGGGATTTATCAGAAAGCATACTAGACATCGCTATATGTAATACATTAATCTAGCTAGTCTATCATATGATAAATCAGTCTTGCGATCAGTACTGGTCTCATTTGGGTTTGTAGACATTGCAGTTTTGCTGGCCATTTCATCTTCTTTCTACATACAATTCATGTTCTTGTAACAGTACATATATAACTGCACTGAAATACATATAATATATACATATTTCAAATTGGTCCATAAAATGGTATTT
The DNA here is from genome assembly GCA_963580455.1 of Euonymus europaeus. Lineage (NCBI taxonomy): Eukaryota > Viridiplantae > Streptophyta > Magnoliopsida > Celastrales > Celastraceae > Euonymus > Euonymus europaeus. The sequence goes on from OY756961.1 coordinate 24,580,871, forward strand.
CAGAAACTACCTCTTTAAGTTCTACTATTTCATGTTTTAATCCTTCAAGAGCAGTGCAAAATGGTAGTGAAGACTAGCTGGCTGATTTTTTAACCAAGGCTTTATCCAAAGACAGGTTCTGTACTTTGAGGATGATTTCCAAATTACAATTCAGGGAGAGTGTTGGACTATTTGCAATTTGTGGTGTGCTTATTATTTCCTTTATTCAGTTTTGTTCTAGTTAAGTTTGTTTTTAGTTGTGTGTTAGTTGGAGGGCTAGTTTAGTCTTTCAATATTATGATATTTTGTTAAGATGGGTAATTGCTTCGTGAGGAAGCTAGCTACTTGTAAGCAGGTTCTCTGTATACAGTGTTGCAGGTTTAATATTGAATGAATGAAAATATGAGTTTAAGAGTCTTTTCTGCCGTGCTATCTGAGTTTCAAAATAAGAATGCCTGGACTAAGGAAACACAAGTTTTTATCTTAGGATGGGCAAAACCATGCGAGGGTTCAGTGGCAACACCCTCAAATTATTTATTTATTTATTTATTTATTAATTATGCATTCAAAACTCAAAAATATGAAAACAATGCTAAAAATAGTTATAAGTAATAATTGAAAGTTAATTTACAAATGTTGTCGGGATTTTTTTATATATATTCTGAAATCGTTTCATAATAACCTCATTTGAATATTATCAAAAATTGTCCAATTTAGGGCTGCACTTAGTCACTTGTTTGTTGTTTTAAGAATCATGTAGAATACTCACCTTGATTGTAAGAGAATAAAGAAGAAGAACAAGAGACTGTTCAACAAATTCTCATACCCGTATATTCATCAATATAATTAACTTTGTATATATATTCTAGTCCTTTTCATTCTTCGCGTGTTATCTTCTTGGCTTGATAACATTTGCATACTTTTCTTGCCCATTACAACTTTGAGAAAATCAAATTTAATACAATATATATATTATGAACAACTCCAGTAGCACCCTCAAATAAAAGGTAGAGAGACTGTTTTTAGGAATTGAACTTTGTGATCTTTAGGATGCATGTAACTCTATCATTGAACTACACCCTATAGAAAACTACTAGTTTTTGTTTTTACAATAGCTCTCAAAACTCAGTATCCTGCTTACAGGTAATAGAATTCCTATATATTACAATTAACGGCCTAAGACTTCTTGTTACTTTTTTTCCTTCTTCCTGATAGAGTAGATACTTTTTGTTGAGGGAACTTGAGTTTGAAATTTGAACAGCACATGAAAGTCATGTATGCCACTTGACTTAAGAAATATCCATGTGGAAAAACTGAACAAGATTGCTCTCATGTGACAGGCTTTTGTCCATTCATACTTCATTAATAGATATTATATTTTTTCGTAGATTTTTTCTCAATGAATTGGCACTGTTGCAAAAAAGGACATTTTGTGTGTGTGGAGATATATGATGCTCTCTCTCTATATATTGTCCACAAGCCTGCACTCCATCTCCACCACAAGCTCCTCCTAAATCCTCCTCTTCCTCATTCCACAAACTGTACAAGAAAAGTTAGTCCACCATGAATCAGAAGTTCAAGAAATCACAAGTTCTAATGATCTCTCTATTAGCTTCACTACTTGCTATCACACCCTTGTTATCATCCTCATTAAGGTCTACTTATCTCTACTTCATCTTCAATTTTGTCATCATAGCGCTTGCAGTTGAAGCTGGCTTCCTCTCGGTTTTGTCCAAGCCATTGGAGGAGTTAAATCCTATTGTTTCTGTTGCAATCAAGCCTTTGGTAGTATCAGCAGCAGAAGCCTTTCTTGAGGCTAAGGCCACTGCTCTTGAATTAAGTGAGAAAACGAAGGCCGCTCTGAAGGTTATCGAGCAATCATTGGCAGAGAAAGTTGCGAGAGGTGTGAATAAGGTGGATAAAGAGGTGATTATGAAGAAGCTTCCTTCCTTGGCAATTCCTTCCTTGCCAATTCCTTCCTTGCCAATTCCTTCCTTGAAAATTCCTTCCTTGGCAATTCCTTCCTTGAAAATTCCTTCCTTGCCAATTCCTTCCTTGCCAAGCCTTTTCTTCATTGGAGGTGGTGAGACTGAAGCTCAAGAAGTGGCTGAAGAGGAGGAGGAGGAGGAGGAGGAGTTGGAGTTTGAAGATGAAGAAGACGAAGAAGACATAGTTCCTGGTGGACAAGAGTTGTTCATCAAAGCAGAGATTTTCATTGACAATTTTTACAAACAGTTGAAGCTGCAGAATCAAGAGCCATGGAAGAAGAAGATTGGGATTTATCAGAAAGCATGCTAGACATTGCTATATGTAATACATGTTAATCTAGCTAGTCTATCATATGACAAATCAGTCTTTCCACATACAATTCCTGTTCTTGTAACAGCGCATATATAATTGCACTCAAATACATAAATATTTACATATTTCAAATTGGTCTGTAAAATGGTTTTTTAGAAGGTATTTGTCGAGCACTTAAAAGTTACATAAACTTGTATATAAGGCTATTATGTATGCAGACAAAATAATTAATCCGACAATATTAGCGCAGGAAAAGAGAGGAGAATGTTTATGTTCTGGACAGGTTAATTAGACCCTACGTTACATGGGAACAATAAATCTGAGGTTTGAGCCTATTGGTTTATAAGCACTCTCTCACAAGTAAAGAAAATTCCTGCAAGAAGCAATCCCACCAGTTCCTGATGTGTGTGTGTAGTTGATTACGTGTGGTTGTAGGGGTAGTAAGTTGCCTTGAACATTCTTGCAATGTAGGTGATGATACTAAAATTCAACCCTCTAATAATATGCTGACACATGACATCTGTAAAGATTTTAAGGATGGAGTCTACCGAGCTAAAGACTTGTCACGAGTATCAAAGTGTTATCTCCAGAACCCACATCCGAACAGCAAGGATAGAAACCCTAGAAACGTCATCAGTTTCGACACTGCCAATGGGAAGTGACTAATTTTCAAAATAACAATGCAGTGGACTAGGACGGACACAAAATTTTATCTTAGGGTGAGCAAAATCATGCAGGGGTTCAGTGGCAGCATCCTCGATTTTTTTTCCAAAAATACGAATAACAACACTAAAAATAAAAGGTTTATAGAATAGCTGTAAATAATAATTGAAAGTTCATTTACAAATTTTCTCTAGAATTTTTTTATATTTTGAAATCGTTTCCTGATATAATCTCATTTGGAATAGTATCAAAAATTGTCCAATTAATTAGGGCTGCACTAATTAATTAGCACTCGTTCGGTGTCTTAAGAAGAACCATGTAGAACACTCACCTCGATTGTAAGAGAACAAAGAAAAAGAACAAGACAGTTTTCAACGAATACTCATAGTCGTATATTCATCATGAGGTTTTTATTTTTATTTTAATGAACATCATCATTAACTTAGAACTAAAGGAAAAGTTTCGAAGACTTTACCACAGCCACACATTACAAGAAATTATCTTAGTCAAATTATGACAGTGATCTTGACCAAGTTTCTTGACACGACATAACAACCTTCCATGAATACAATATTAAACTAAATACAGGACCTATAGTGTTGCTAATAGGACGACCTGGAGGAGACTTATGCCTTACAAAAATAATTTTTTTAATGTACACAACTAAATTATAATTTAATTATTGTTCATGCAGTCGGTTTCGAAAAATAATTATAATTTAATTATTTTTAGTATTATTTTTTATATTTTTTTAAGGCATAACTAATATTAAAACAATCAAAACTTATTAGTAATTATTCAAATTATTACAAAATTACTTTTAATGAAGAAAAAAAAGTAGCAATGTGGTCAGACGCGAACTAGCAATGTCGACTTGAGCACAAGGAACCATCTCTTGTTTTATGTCATTATTGTATGTTTGGTAATGTAATTTTCGTTGAGTTTAAAATTCCACTTGTTCACATTGAATATAGATCCCCTTATATCTTGCTTGCTTTATTCGGTGCAAAGATTTTGTATTTTTGTATGATTACCCTTCCTTTTGTCATTAGAGTTGAACCTCTAGTTTTGTGTCATTTTGTGGAGGTGATGGCATTTTCATTTTTGTCAATCAGTTAAGAAATTCCACTTGCTGTCTTTTTTGGACTTGTGGTGCTCTAAGGAGAGGCAGCTGTTCACATACGTAGATCACCTTATCTCGCTTTAGTTGGTGTTCCCTCGTATTCCAAGGGTAAGTGCATTTGATCATCAAAAGATTTGTCATTTTTTTTATTTTGATTACTGAATGCTCAAACGTTATAGATCAGTCACTTAAAGTTTTAAATTGTTTCACTATAGTAACTTTGTTATTCCAAAATGATAACTCTGTTATTTCAAAATGGTAATCATGTTATTCCAATATGATAGCCCAAAGTGACTAGAAACAAACTAAAACTTTAAATTAGTGATCTGTAACGTTTAAATATTCCGTGACCAAAATAAAAATGACAATTCTTTCAAAAAAATGCATTTAACTCCGTATTCCAATAACCCATTTCATATTGCTAAACTAATAGCTAGATATCTCACGAGACTAGAGTATTCATTTATCAACTACTACCACTATATGCTAGACAGTGACATTTCTAGGGCCCGATATTAGCAAACATATTCATAGTTTGCCCTAAAATGACATTGGGTTTTAACTTTGAATTTGATTTGGCTCTCATAAATTGAGCAAGAGTCATTATCTATCGCACTTCATAGAACTTTTTTGTTTCCTTTTGTGTGTATGGGTCTTGTTGGAGACATCAAGCTAAGAAATCAAGATGACCTAAAATGACATATCTGTTGGGAATTAGGATCGAGGGTGCGCTCAAGTTACATGAGTCTGACATACAATTTGAGCTTTTGAAAATAAGTGGATAAAAGCACATTTTATCACAAAAGTTATAGCTCATGAGATAAGGGTCATCCCATCAATATGTATTTAGTTGTTCGTACTTCTTTTTTGTCCGATGTGGGACTTTGTGTGCTTGTGTTCCAACGATATCTTTAGAATCTAAATTTTTTATTGGCCTCGTAAGAGTCAATCTCAGTCTTATTTGTTTAGGTTTAGTGTAAAAAGTGTGAAATTAGAACTCTCGACATGACAAAAGAAGAATATTCTATATAAAATACTTCATAAAAGAATCTATTTATTTACAAAATTTTATGTTTCACCAAGCTAGAATGCAAATGTAAGACAGAGAAATCATGAGCATTGAAATTTCAAATGATGTATAAAACCAATAGTTCTTTGATATAAGGCCGCTATTTACAATGAAGAAAAATGCAACGATCTTGATCTAGTTCACCACCATATGATCAAATCCTCCCCCAGGCTGAAGGGATGCTTGAATGCAATCTGCCTTCACACCAACATTGTGAAGCAACTGGTGCAGTCACCTCCTCGCTGTTGGATCTTCCTGGATGTATCAGAAAGAAAGTCCTAAAATAAAAATTTCTTAACCAACCTTGTACAGTATGATGGACTTAGATAACACCGTACGATGTGTTTCAACAACCGCCATGAGGGTTGTTCAGCAAGTGATGCGACCATGCTCCCTAAAACTCGACCTACAGCCAAAAATCGCTCCGCTGCAGTAAAGATGTAGTCCAAGCCCACATCATCCAACAAAATGTTTTGGACGATAAATGTGCAACCTTTCATCACAGAAGGTAACAAAGAAAGTAAAGCACAGAGTATTAATATACTAAGGTCTTTCAAAAAGGAGACATTCTAGTGAAGTTTTGATGAACAATAAATTCAGGAATCTCCCCACAAGTGGGCACGGGTCATATGCTTAATTGAAAAAGGTTATAACAAATCACAGCCTTTGCAAAACATGGAGAATATACAAAAGGCAGTTCACCATAGAAATCAAACTAGTAACCAGTCATTTTTCATTTTCTTCATTTAACCATGGGACTCATCAGTCGTCAACGGAAGCATTCATTTACAAATATATAAAAAAAAAAATCATCAAATCATGAGTCAAGTGCATTAGCCATAGACGGGAATCAGTGCCCTTACTCTATGCTGTGTGCATGAGTTCTGGTTCATGCATTAGTATGAGCAACTAAACAAGTTATGCATCATCCATTACATATTTGAAAAGAAATTAGAAACGGAGGAAAAGATATTTCTTCTGCGACACTGTCAACGACTCAATGTCCTGGCCGTAAGAGGAAGAGAGGGGAAAAGGGGGGTGCTACTGCCAGCATGTATTGGTCGTTCAGCCAAAGGTTAATTGTCCATGCATGCAACAAAATTTCATTTCAAGATATATTTAAACAACAGAAATTAATCAAGAATAAACTACTACCTTAACCAGTGCACTGATGACCCCTAAGCTGGTAAGCCTCAAGTACTCAAATGGCCTTGACTGGCTAGTTGTATTGAGGAAAAGGTATAAATACTAAGGTATATGAGCTGTAATGAAAATCGATTTACCAGAAGAAAAACCCAAAATCTCTGCAACTCCAAAAGCAGCAAATTTAACTCAATTTAAGCATCATTTATGGACACCCCAATGAACAATGGCCAATCAAGCACAATAAATTATCCATACAATGATCTAATCAAGACACTAAAAGTAGGCAAAAAAACTATATATTTTACAACATAATTGTGGACTCACCTGGAATTCATGTATCCCTGAAGGCAAGATGTATTAACTAATATGACATTTTTATTTAACTCAATTAGGTAAGTCAATCATTCACGTGTCACTACGATGCATCTATTTTCTCAAGTTGGCAAGTACTGCTAGCACTCATTTTCAAATAAGAGCTGTTTAGGTGAGAGGTGGAGAAAGTAAATAAATGTAACCCAACATTCTGCTTTGAACATAAGTTCAAAAGTCTCAAGCTTCACTCAGTAATCAAGATGATAGTTTCGTCTGCCAACGTTGAAATTTTTACAAAGCAACTATGTCTTTAACTCGTCACTTAATCCAAATGAAGAATAAAATTAATTATTAAATCATTAAAAAGGAGTTATTAAAAGCATTAATGCAAAGTGATGAGAATATATCAGTTGCCCGCAGAGGCTTGAAATTTAGAAGTACTTAACCTGAAGAAGAGCAAGAGCATTGCAAACACGATTTGATTGAACTGGCTGGAGTAAGGTTTGGTGGAGATAAAACGGGGTATATTGAAACTAACTCCTGCACATACAACAGAAAAAGGAAATCAAACGATGAAAGCATCCCATAAGCCTCATGCATATGACATCAAAAGACAGGTAAATTTATATTAAACAAGATTAATTGGAAATCTAAGAGGAGAAAATGCAAAGAAGTCCTTGGAAAAATAGTAACAAAATTGAAATAGAAACTCCAGAAATGCTTACCTGTAACAGTGCAGCAATAGTACTAAAAGAGTTCTGCAGCAATGGAACCAAATTTTGAAACAATTCTCTCTTCTACAACAACAACAACGACAACAATAATAATAATAATAATAATAAATGAATTCCACAAGAAAGAAACAAAATTGGGAATCAAGTATTGTTCTAAGAGATACAACCTTAATTTTATGGGGAATTTATACAGACAGACAAAGTAACATAGGTTTGTTCTAACTTCTAATTAAGACAACTCAAAAAAAAGTTTAAAAATAAGGGCAAAAAATATAAATTATCCAAATACCCTTACCTATGTAAAAGAACACTTCATCGATATTTTTTCCCTCATTCTTCTTCCTCCAATCCTCCTCCTCATCCGTCAATCTTCTTCTTCAGTCTTTTTATATGCTTCATATCTATTTCCTTCGAATCATTCTTCTCCTTCTTCCTTCTTCTTAATCATTTTTCTTCTTTCTTCATCGATCTCTTTTTTCACAACATCCTCTACCTCCATAGCCATCAAAATTTCTTTATCTATACTATTGATTGAAGTGACTCTAGATCCTTCTTATTCGAACATATCTACGAGTGCAGAAAAAAGATCTACAAGCAGAGCTGTTAATCTAGAGAGAGAATAAAAATTAGATTTGCAGATATTATATTTGTTTTGGATCTGTTCATATTATATTTGTTTTGATTTGTTATATGTTTTGAATTTGTTGATATTCAATTAGTTTAAATTAAATTCTTGTGTTTCAACTTTCATTGTGACAATATTTTTAAATGAAATTCTCATGATTCATTCTTCAAATAATATCTGTTGATATTTTATATGTTTTGTATCTGATAATATTATATTTGTTTTGAATTTGCTGATATTAAATCGATTTTAATGAAATTTTTGTGTTTCAACCTTGTTTGTCGAGACAATTCTAAATGAAATTTTCGTGATTTATTCTTCAAACAAAATAAAAAAAAACCCCTAAATTTAATATAAATAAATCTTTTCCCTCTCATTCAAGGCCCTAACTCTCAGCCAGCCAATCATTTCAATTGAACAAAAGAAGTCATCGTCGGGAGACATGGTAGAAAAGGCAATGGAAAATCAGTACCTTCGAAAGCTCCAAGAGAGCATTCTCTCAATGTTCAGGATTACTAAGGTCAAGCACCAACTGCTCCGCCAACGGCTAGAGTAGTTGCGGTCGTTCCTCCACCACCACCAAACATGGTGTTTATATAGGGAGACTGGGGTAAATTCACCATCTAAGAAACCAAAAGCTTCAATTTCTAACACTTCCCTTGTCTTTCACTACAAGATCGAGGGGACCGGATGCAAGGAGATGCAACAACAGGAACCATAGAAATGGTATTAAGGGTGTGTTTGGATTGAGGGGAGGGGAGGAGAAGAGAATGAAAGAGAAGGAAATGGAGGATATTTTTTCCATCTTATGTTTGGATGGATAAGAAAAAAAGAGAGCAAATGATTTGAAATTTCTCCTGTTGTTTAGATAACACTCATAAAAGAAAAGAAAGGAAAGGAAACATGAAACACCAAAGCATGCGAATCACACAAAAACTTCAATAAACTTCACTATTTCAGACAAATCAATGACAACACAGAAATCCAGAATCACACTCCACTATGACTATGTTTCAATAGTTGCATGCGAACATCCGTGCCACAATTTGACCCACAAAGAGTGAGTGAAATGACGGCGCATACTCACTCATCACAAACAATCACAATTTTAATAAATTTTTTTACAACATGTCCTCATAAATTGGGGAACCCAACTCGAAACAAATATACACATTCCAAAATAATCCAAATATCATCCACAGTCCCTCCAGTTCCACAGTCGCACACAAATCTCATCATAACCAACCATCAACACAAAACAGGCATGAGAGCTCCAAAATCATGGAACAGCTCTCCTGACTGTCCAAACATAATCATCTATCAAACCATAACCATAATCCTAGCACAATAATATACTACATCAATTACAAGATGCAAATGACACATCATGTATATACATTTACTTACAAAAGCAAAATAAACTCCAATAGGTCTAGACCACCACCATCATCACGTGCCCTCTTGATGATCCGCAGCCTGAGTGCTAGGTTCTGACTCACCGGTGGGGAAAGAAAAGGTAGATAGGGTGAGTAGAAAATTTAGTAGGGATAAAATAGTAGAACGCAAATAAATGAAGATAAGACCGAAAATGAAACAACGCATAATCAATGCAACAATATGCAATGTAATAGAATAAATAATGTACTTGATCAACTTATCTGAACCTCCATATCCACTTCCAATGACACCCAAGTCAACGGATCGAACTCTCAGCCTAAGCCAATGAAAGTGCATCTGCACTCCTGGATTAGCATCCAAAGTCTAGCCAACGTGTACTAACAAATACCGCTACAGAAATTCTATGGATTAGGACCATAACAAGGTTCTTATACATCATCCAAGCACGTACCCAAACACCACCCAACATGAGCTTGGAGTCCATCCTTAAAAACCCACTGTACATATAATGTACAATATTTAAATAAACATGTCATGTGTGTGATATATATACAAGCATACACATATATTCATCATGATATATAAAGAATCAAACAATGTTCAATATGTGACCAATCATCCAAAGGTAATTCATTTAATAAAATAGAATCTCAATACGAATAAATAATGATAGAGAAAATGATAGTAAACTACCAAAGCTTGTCCGCCGCCCCTTTTGTGAGTATGATTCAGCAGTTGGATGGGAACATCAGAAACGGTCATTCGTATGTGCGCGTGTATATATATAACATGTGACAAAAATGTTTTTCAGGCAAATATTTCATCTTTTCGTCCATTTCTCCTTTGTGTGCTCTCCTGTTTTCATGGTATGAAACATGTCTGGGATTAAAACAAAGAATTTTGTTTACAACCAATTCACCTCTCTTAAAAAGGTCCTCTATGTACAAAACTTTCCCTTGACAATAAGATTTCCAGGACAAGGTCCCTGCAAAGGAGACAAGACATCCATTGCCAACAAAATGACGACTAGGCGTCTCTACATTCTCCCTTCAGATTTCCACTCCGGTGTTATTCTTTTGAAGGGCATTCCTTCAAGCATTATATAACACATTCACCAAGATCAGTTTCAGCAAACTCGATCAATGCACCCTTTCTACTGGAAATGATAGAGAGACTGTAAAGCTCTTATGTCTCAGCAGCATTCTCTGTCTTCTGTTCTCGACATTCTGCTCCACAAGAATGCAAAATTTGTTCATATTCTTAAGATCCTGGTCAACTTGTAAACCTGCAAAGTAAAGACAGCCTCAATGTCAAATACTTTTGGGGACTGTGAGTCGAACCCTAGCATGAGTGTTCAAAAGACATCGACGTCCGCTACCATTACCAACCTGAGCAGTCCTACAAGGAAGAGGTACTTCCAAGCAGTTTCTGAGGCCATCAACTCTGAAAAGACAAATGAATGGTTTCGATAAAAAGCATAAACAAATACAGAATGTAGATAACGAATTCCTATTGAACCAAACGACCACCTCTTGCTAATGGTTCTTTGAATGTACTGGTCTTCCCGTATGAAACCCTGACCTCCATACTTTTTCTCATCAGTATTTAGTATAACCTGTGCCAACATAAAATCAGTTCTCAATGAATTGTCAATCATCTATTTATGAACACACGCAAAACCATAGAAACCATTCAAATGTGTGTTGGTGGGTGACTTATAATTTGAGTTTGTATTGAACCATCACTTACTTGATACTCTCCAGCTTCTTCTGCTCCAACACTGTATCTCTCGTACGATTCAGTTGGATGAAAGTTAAAAATGAAAAGAAGAGGACCTCTGTTGTAAGATATAACCTGTAAATTAAATGTCTCCCCATTAAGTGACATGGGTAAAAGGTTAAAGTGCACAAAAAAAGGAAAAAAATGGTAATTTTAAATTAGGCATCTGCAAGGGATGAAAATTACAAACTTGTATAATACGTCAATGTGAATAATTATTATCCAAAAATTACATCAGCATACGCTCATAAATTATTTCAGAACAGACATGTTCAGTAATAGCCCTAATGGTGAAGAATATGTATGTCAAGCTTCATTATACAAGGTATTCTCTAACCGACCAGTGGAATGGAGAATTTCTCTTAGAAAGTCATCTTACGAACACAACAATAAATCAAGCACTGTGCCTCTTCTTAGTAAGCAATGCATTTGAACATAATAGTTTCATCACGGAATCCACCGTAGAATGTTGGAGGCTTTTAACATGTTTTTGAGTTTTATAAGAGGTAAGATCAGAGAACCACAAACAGAACATAAAACCCAATATTCCTTGTTTTCAACTAACTTTAACAACTGTGTAAATGCCTAAAGTATCCAGGTTAACATAGACCAATATCTATTCCAAGGTAAACTGAACAGTGGAGCAGTCACCCAGCACATTTACATTGCAAAAACATTTCCGGATCATATTTTGAAAATATTTTCTTGAATTATGACCCACACCCTTGTCTCACGCTGCATCCCTTGCTAAACTAATTCTCATGTGAAGATAGAATAGGGTAAAGAACAAATGGTGAACCCAGAAGCGCACTATAGGAAACTTTACGTGGAGCCATACTTTGTCAAAAATGAATCCAGATGCAGACCCATACACAAATATCCACAGCGGACATGCACTAGTAATCAAATGGAAAGAAAGCATTTTCATACCATGGTGGTATCATTCACATGGTGAATGTTGGGCAAACCTCTAGAAAGTACTCTTGCATATTCATCTAACTTCATCAGGTCCTATAGAAAAGAGGAAAACAGTAATTTCATTTGGGGACAACATGAAATCAAAATTCACATATTTTAGCCAAAAGAGAATAAGATTATTCAAGAAACATTTACTTCAAATACAGAAGAAAATTAAAAAATTACGAACACAAAAAACAGTCCCAGAAGTTTCCACTAACAGCTAAAACATTCGAGTAACAAACAGAGTACACCCATGTCAAGAATATGTATGAATTTAATGATTTTGCAGCTGAAGCATGAAGCCCACCTTGTCAAAGTTAAACAAATGGCGATGCACCCCTTCATTTTCCAGCAAACCCCAGCAACGGTTAGCAAGTGAAAATGAGTTGTTGTTGCTTGGCATTGGGAACTCAACCCTCTACCGTAGACATGTTCAAAAATAAAAATATCAGAGAAATCAAAGGAAGAAATAACTTCAAAATATCCTATGACAACATAGAGAGAAAACATGGATTGAAAAGAAAAGGAAATCCTCACCTTGGGATGCCCAAATTCATTTCCCATGAAATTAAGGTAAGCATGGCCACCAATTGTGGAAGTAATACATCTTATCATCTGGCTCAGTACAGAGGAGTATTCAGTGATACCAAAACAAAGACGACTAGAAGAGTATTCAGTGAGACTAAACAAACACATGAAACTAACAATGTAAGAACCAATGCTCTTTATTTAACCTCACTGCACAAATGAAGGAGTGTATGTGGGGGTGGGTACTGTGGGGAGAGGGAGGGCAGTGAATGAGACTCGAAAGAGATTCAGAAGATCAGAAATATTTAGCTTCACTTTAAACAGCAACAGTTTCTTTTCTATTAGAAGTTTACAAGAGATACTGAAAAGAAAATGACAAAAAAATATAACTATAATGTGTATGTACAAATAGAATAAGATTTCTTCAGAGACAAAATAAACTTGTAGACAAATGACGTACTTTGTGCAGTGAACAGCCTCTCAGCAGTGCTTCCTTTGCATCAGAAGAATGCTCTTCAGTCCCACCAAACAATATCTCTGCAAGTGACCGCCCACCAGAGATTGACTGTCGTGCATTGCAGGAAGTAGATATTATTCAAAAACATGATAATTTAAAATCCCTTAAAAAACTCCCTATAACATTTCAGCACAAAGATGTGCACAAGAGATTCACACATATGGCTACCTGGTTATGATTTTCAGCATACAAAAGCATCTTATCCGCATATTCTTTTTTGCCGATTAGTGTGCTGACAATCTGTCAGGAATTGACTTTAGAAAATTTATGGTATTTGCACTCAAAAAATAAATCTGGTATCAAACAAAACAAAATGACTGATAATAAAAGGGCAAAATAAAAATATTCAATGTGTTGCCAAATGGCATGTGAAAAGTGAAAACCAAACAAAAAAACCTTGCTCATGATCCATTGATGGTCAGGAATGTCCTCAAGAAAGGAAGACCACATCTCCGGCACAGCAAGATTAACATAGTAATCAAATCCAAGTCCTCCTTGAGAAGTTGGCTCACATAGTCCAGGATAATATGTTACCTGTGTAAGAAACCAACTAGACTATATTTAAAAGACATGTAAATTCATTATTGGAACAAACATTCTATCATAAGATGAAAAAAGGCCTTAAATGTAGGTAGCAATTGTTACAGAAATTGCTCAACTTTCAACAACAAAAATGGCCTTAGTCTTAGAAACAACAGGCCCAAAGAATTTGGATTGCACAGTAACAATTGGTGAAATGTCATCCGCAGCACCAACAAAGAATACTGCAAAATAGTTTCAATTACAGTTTAAACAACTATCCATTTGGCTCAAAGCTATTATGCAGTAGTCCATGAAAAAATGCATCAATGTACACAAATCATTTATTAGATAAAGTCCTACTCTAATAAGTGCTTCAATGGAAAACAACTTGTACACAGCCATCTTTTAGTAAAGGGTAACTCTGCACTGCAGGAGGGAAAGCTAGAATACTACATAGCTGATAACAGCTCCCATGGACCAAATAATAACCAGTAAGTCCTTGCTGAAAAATGGAGAAGAAAATTTCAGTTTTATTTCAAACGATAATCAAATCAAATAATAATACTTACATCTTCAGCGATTGTTATTATATTAGCATGAAGAGTATGCAGCAGCTCATTGGCCAGAATAATGTATAACATTGCATCCTTATCAACGTATTGATTACAGTACCTGCATTATTATAGGATTTATGTTAAAATGGAGCATAGCCACAAGTACAAGCTTAAAAACAAAAAACATGAAAAAGTAAACGAAAGAGAAAATTTAAGTTTGAGTACAGCATTTAAATCACAGAATAAATGTTGAGAGTAGAGACCACTTCCAGCCTCCTACTATACACCCTGCTTGCAATCTACCAGCTATAGCAAGACCCTGTAGCATTTTACTATTGACCTAAGCTCCATAAAATTTCACTATTTTCCCTCTTTACTTGGAAAACTAAAACCATATATCAAAATTCAAAGCTTCCCATCAATAAAGCATGCCCTCACACTCAAAGTTAGCATCAAGGACCTGGTTCCGGCACAAAGCGGCTTTTTTATATTTTTCCCCATTACTAGGAAAAGTAAAACCATAAATCAAAAGCCGACCCACCCATTGACCACACACTCACAGCAAGTGCCAAAGACGTGGTTCGGTCTTAAAGAGGCTTCCAGTTCAATAATAGATTGTCATTGGTTTCTTCATTTTCCATGTTTAATTAATGCCATTTGGTCCTGTATGTCAGCAATACAATTAACGTTTCAGTTAATTATAGCATGCAAAATAAACCAAACTTATGAAGTTTGCATCATATAAATTATGCAAACCAGCCCAGTTGATTATTTAAAGGAAGCGCACATATTATGGCATTTTGATATCCCTAAAGTGATTGCTTTTTTATCAGTGGAAGAATACACATGGTAATCTAAAGATGAAAGTCTGCAAAGTGAAGATTCAAGATCTTCAAGCACATATTATGGCATTTTGATATCCCTAAAGTGATCGCTTTTTTATCAGTGGAAGAATACACATGGTAATCTAAAGATGAAAGTCTGCAAAGTGAAGATTCAAGATCTTCAACAAGGAGTCAGAAGAATATTAGAGGCAAATGTGGTTACAAATAGAAGATAAAAATTTATGTGACGAGGTCTTACTGTTCCAAGTCGCCAGTAAAAGACGCAAACCCATTGTGTGTATACAACATTGATGAAACTGAATGAAACTGGAAACCATCGATTTGATACTCCTCAACCCACCTGCCCAAAAACGTTTCATAAGAAAATAGGAAACAACCTACCCAAGGAAGTTACAATAACATCAAAAAAAAAATTCTTCCCACAAGATAAAACATCAGCATGAATAAAATTGGAGAATTTAAACTTACGTTAAAAAAACAAAAGAAGAAGAAAAGGCGGACCAAATTTACCACTGAGAAACTTGAAAAATAGCCGTTATTTTGTATTTGCTAAAACTTTGTATTTACCAGTTCAGATTTGAGAGCAGAAAGTGTAGCACTTCTTGATCACCATATTTGAACATCCTGGTACCCCAAAATTTGTGTTGCCCTCGTTTACCTATTCAAGTAAAATAAGACACAAATGCGAGGAAGATTGCTTATGTAATGGAAAGATTTGATCAGCTAACAAAACAATTGCACTACATTTCCTCATTCAGCAGTATCTCAGAACATTAACATCAATAAAACGAACTGTCCCGAGACCATTTATAAAGAAACTATCGACTCTCTAGTCTCGAAACCAACACTAAATCCAACACTGACATTAAATCTAAATATAGGAATTCAGCAGTTAATAAAGCTCTCTTATAAGTTGTGTGACATTGGAAACTCGGAAACAGTACTCAAAACCTCAAGGTTATTAAGATTGAAAGATCAATGATTTCTAGTACATTCATCTATAATTTCTTCCCTACAACCAACAAGAGAGGATTTTTAACCATATTTCTTCCATTACAATAACATTGGTCTCCACTCCTATATCCATTAACACACTCTTAAGATCAGGGTTCCCACGGGGCTGGAGGGGTTAATTGCGGTTAGAAATTCTGCCCTAAAAGTCAATGAACAAAAATTCAAGCAAAGGTCACCACCCCACCCCACCCCCCCCCCCCCCCCCCCCCCCCACCCCCCCACACACACACATTAACCCATCACGGCACCCACACACATACTCTTGCATAAGAGTGCACACATCAGCAACTACCATGAATGCACAGGCAAGCTCATTTAGTGTCATAAAGACATACCTAGAATCCTTACTATAACAGCATTAATTCCCTAATACAAGTGCGCCTCAAAAGGCTAATAGCTGAATCTAACAAAAAAATACATTTCCCCAGTGTACGGGTTTCAGCAATATTTATCATCACTCAACAATTCTCAAAATAAGCTCCCTATAGCAGAGCACATCAAGGGGTGTTTAGTAAAACCTACAAGATGATTAAGAAAAGGGAAAATAGCAAGTGATACCAACTGTCAAATAGATGAACTAGAGAAGGGACAAATTTACCAGTGTGGAAGTAGCAATCATTTGATCCATCAA
The DNA here is from genome assembly GCA_963580455.1 of Euonymus europaeus. NCBI lineage: Eukaryota > Viridiplantae > Streptophyta > Magnoliopsida > Celastrales > Celastraceae > Euonymus > Euonymus europaeus. Next base: position 24,597,571 of record OY756961.1, read on the forward strand.
ATAGTGACAGTCCAACCATCTCATCTGCAGCAGAGTAGGAATGCACGATGTCTAAGAACACCAGTAATCCAAGCCCTGTGAATAGAAGAAAAAACTTATAGCGTTAGCAAACAGCAACAAATGAACATGTAAAGGACTAAAGTACATCCTTTTTATGCTGAAAAGCTAAAAATGAGCATCCAGTGCTATAGCTTGACCTAAAGTACATCTTTTTATACCAAGACTGACCTCATATGTAGCTTCAAATAGTTGGATAGACAAAGGAGTAGTGACCATAAAAGACTATTCTAAACTAAATATTACCAAACTATTGTCCTTGTCATCTTTCTTTGAAGCCAACTGCAATTTATAATGCATGCAAAACTGAAGTGCAAGAAAAATACAAATAAACAAGAAAAAGAGATGGAAGTGCAAAGTAAACGGCTGGTATTGTCTAACTATGTAAGCTTCCCATTGCCCAATGTCAGAGACTCAGCCCGACGCAAAACATATGTTAAATGTTCAGGTCCATGCAAACGGAATCAGATGAAGAATGCTAACCATGTGCTTTGTCAACCAAGCGCTTGAAATCTTCAGGGGTACCATATCTACTGCTAACAGCAAAGAAATTGGTGACCTGCAATTCCCAAAGAGATTCTCCATTATCTTCCTAGAACAATAGGACAAAAGAGTGTGACACAAGTGAACAAAAACACCCGAGACCCAAAACCAAGAAAAGAGCCAAATGTGAATCCATGCAAGTGCAACCATACAAAACTTGCCTGGGTCAGAAGAAGTGATGTTTGTTAAGTTTCATTATAATGAAGTCATAGTTGTCAAAAGCTGTCAGAGCCCCCCGCTTAAGCATTGAAGTGCAGCGAAGTGCTGCCCTAGGGCTTCACCAGCCTTGAACAGCAGCACCTTCACTGAATCCAGCTTATAGCGCTTTGAGTGAAGCGCAAAAGAGAAAAGGCACAAAAGCAAGTGCATTTCTGAAATCAGTAATTTCTGTGTTTTTGTATAATTGGGTCTTGCATTTCAAAAATAAGAATGAGCCTCACTTGAAACATAAAATTAAAAACTCTTCCAAAACAAGTCTAGCCCTAGAAAAAATTGGCACAAAACCATACAAAGAAAAAGAAGACTTCGGCAGTGCTGGTACCTTGCTGACTCTGTCTCTCTCACTAAACACAATATGACTTCTAAGGGTTATGGGGAGCTTCCGGAGAGGAAAATTGGGGTGTTGTCTTCTCTAAAGCACAATCTGAACAAGCTTGTATCAGCATTTCTTATAATAGTCATTCCCATTCCGGTATCTAGTAAATGGTCATTTTCTTGGCATCCCTTGCTGCTTATAGCTTTCATTAGCATTTAGCCTTTTATTTTACTATATGTGCATCAATGCATGCAACTCATACATACATGTTGTAATTTTTAATATAGCTATTTAAATCATTATAGATTTTCTTTATTTTGCGCTTTGCATCGTTCGAGCAAGCATTTTAACTATGCATTGTGCTTTGAAGCGATATGATACCTCTGCGCTTCTAGCTTTTTGATAACTATGAATGCAGTCATTCTTTTTTTTTTTCCAGATAGACACTGTCAGAGCACACAAAATAGATGTTTTATGAACATTTCGAACATATAGACGCCAATGATTATATATGCATTCCGGTACTATCCAAAAGAAAGGTCAAGAATATACCATGTGCAATAATTTTTAAGTAACAATAAAAATAAAAATGAATTAGAACTAAAACTAGCAACAGCAATTAATTTCTAAAATTATAATATTACTTATTTGAAGGCTGTGTTATAAATGAAATTTGAATGCGGCTTCAGCATATTCTAATTTATCTAATCAAGTTTGACTCAAGTCCACCATGCTATAAAAGTCGAATAAGAAAAAAGCGATAAGTAAAATTCAGTGCCATAAGCTTATCCAAGGACCTTTAAATAATTGACACTCATGTTCATCCACGTGAACCGCAAAGTTGTGCTGCCAAATTCACCAGCAAATACCTAATCAATCCCAAGGTTGTTGTGATTCTCCAACCAACAAAGTGGTGGGCCACTTCCAATATCATACACATTAATGAAATAACAAATTCAAAATTTTGGTTGCATGAATATCTACAATTCAGGCTATCTAGTGTCAGAATTTATCAACCACAACTAAGAATGATGCTGAATGCATGGATTCAAGTCAACACACCTACACTCAATGGTGGGATTTATCTCTCAAAAAGTTCATCAAAATATGCCACATCACACAGGACAAAAGGCAGAAAAATTGTTTCACTCACTCTATAACCAGCAGTAAAATAGTCTTTGTGCTCAACAACCCCGAACAACTGGATTGCATTATATCCAGCCTCCTTCACATGAGGAAGGACCTGTTATATTATTTAAAAAAAACTCATTACAAACACAGTTTACAGGTTTCCTTATTACAAAAAGTAAGAAGACAATATTTTTTAGTAGTAAAAAAAAGAAGAAAGAGACAATAAATTGATTCAATAATCACGGATTACCTTATCTTCAAAACTACTAAATGATGATATTTTGGGCTCTGATCCACTAATTCCAACATGGCATTCATATATACGCAAAGATTTAGGCACTTCCGGCGACTTATGTTTCCAATTGTATGCACATTCAGGGGGAGGTTCCCAATGAACTGCAAATGTCTGATTTCCATCTGCCTCTGAATACAACAATTTGAAAGTGGGAGTTATGTAATGAGTAGGTGACATTTAAGCAAGGAGGAAATAAAATATTTGCAAAATTGATACTCAGCAAAAGGACGCACAGCAGGCACCAGAGAGGAAGACTGATTTACTTTGAATACAGGATGAGTATGATTTACAAAAAATTGCCCAATTTTAGTATCTGGTAATATTAATGTAACATGGAATATTTTACTGCAATATCTCAATGGTCACATCTCAACCTGAATTTTTGAACTATCTAATTTGTGGATACCAAAATAGAAAACAACAATGAAATGATAAATGACCTGGTTGTACATAAGTAGCCCAGGCAGGTACTCGTTCCAGTGGTCCATCTGGGGTGTTAAAGTACACCCTGTATTTGCTTCCATGAGGAATAGCTGGAGTGTACTTTTTCAACCATGCTTTCCTTCCTTTACGAGTCTCTAACCAGTATGGCAGGGGAGCACTCTTTGCTCGAAATTTCTCATACCATTCACGAGTATTTGCAATATTGAAAACATCATAGTATTTTCCATTATCGATCACATCATAAGGTGGCAAGTTACTGGGTCTTGTTTCTGTATCAGGTAGTTGAAATCCTTCCAATTCTTCAAATGTTTGGGGCCCATTAGGGCCAAATATTTGTTCGTATAACTTTGCTGGCACTTCAAAGCGGTTTTTAACAAATCGATCCTCTCCAGGTTCCCAATATTCCTCATTTGCCTTCTTCAACAGCTCTTCAGCAGAAACACCACTGTCACCTTTATCATACTCGTCCAAATAATTATATCGTTGAAAATAAAGCTCATCAGGCTTTTCTCCCTCCCTTAATTTGTCTTCAAGAATAACAAACCAGTACCCATAATCATCATGACCAAAATGGCCCTCCCTAGCACAATCTTCTGTTGGTGACCACCCATTAAAGTCACCCACCAGTGCACAGTATCGAGCACCTGCATTCAAAACACTTAAAAATTATCACCAAACCACAAAGACGCATGATATTTCGGCAAACTGCAGGTTCCTTTCTTAGGAGACATTAGCAATACGATACTAATGCAACTCATGGCTCCAAAACTCAGTGAAAATATTTGATATTGGAACATGATACACTGGCAAAATAACATTTTCCCATCAAGTTTATCGACATGTGAGTATTATGACAAACCTGGAGCCCATTCCATATAGTCCATCCGGTGTTCCACATTTCTATGCAAACCCATCAGCTCATATCTATCGAAGAAAACAGACAACACTAAGGAATTAAGCAAATGCCAATCCCACTGGTATGGGGTCAGCTACAAATATAATGATATTCAGAATATCATGAAGAATTAGAATATGCAAATCAAAGCTACCACCCTAATAATATAACATGATTTCATTAAACCATTGAAAGTTTTTTTGCACTTCTCTTTTAAGAAAAATGTAAGAATTTGGAACTGAGCTCTGAATTCTATAAAAAAATCAATTTCAAACGCATGGGCCATATTTCAAATGAGAATCAAGAATAAGATGGACTAGACCAACCCATAAGCTATGTCCTTGATTTGAAGATTACGTTTGAAAAGTTCTTCTTTGAGGTCCTTCAAGGATTTATGCCTGCCAAATTGAATATGGAAAATGTTTTGTTAGTATCTGCAAACATTCAAGAAGAATGCATCATCACAAACATGGAGAAGAATGAATAATTAAGCTGTATTTCATACGTTTGAGAAAATAATCAAAAAGTAATTCAAACTATAAGTCTACTTCTCTTACCTCGGCCACCAAACAACACCAATTACAACACTCATAATCTTGATTAAATAACGCCAACTATTTGATGTATTACTTGTCTTTGCCCAAGCAATATAAATGTTGAAGCAGTCCAGTCCTCAAATTCCTTTCCTACCAACCCTTTCTCAGCCACCAAAGTTCGTTAACTTAATTACACTATTCCTACTTTTGCCAATTTGGATTTAACCCATTAATAATGCCTACTCAACCATTCAAGTTCTCACTCTACATTACTCGTAAACTAAATTTTCACTTAAAACTGTACCTCTCCCGAAGAAACAGAGCAAATGCTCTATGGGTAACCCCGAGTTTGGTGAGAAACCCGACTGGATTGACACCTTTCTCCTCTTCAATCTGGTTTTCCGTCTTGTTCTTCAATCGGTCAGGCTCTGGTTGGCCACTCGCTTTACATGTTATCTTGATTATTTTTGTCCTACTGATGAAATGAATTCTCGGATGTTTAGAGCGAGAGTGAAATGGGAGAGAAGGGTTGCTTGGATAGAGAGAGAATTTTGTTGGAAGGGAAAGGGAAGTCATTTCTTTGACAGAAAGTTAACAATGGAAGTGAAAAAGAAAAGGTTTTTGGAGATAAGAGGGGTTTTTGAGTCGACTCGGTAATGGCACGCCGAGTTATATAATTCCCTTGAAATGTTATTAAAAAAAATTTGAAGAATTATGGGCCTTTTTGGCCCATATAGTCCCTAATCCCATAAGTCCATGACCATTCTGGAGTGTCAAAGGGTGCATTTTGGGTTGCCTGCCGAGTGCCTTCCACGTGGTAACCAACTTGCCAAACACGGTTCAATCTAGAAATGTTCAGATCTTGTTGGAAGAGCAATCCTTCCGTAAATCGTGAAGTAACCCCTCATCTGGGAATAATTCGCCCGGCGAACCTTCGAGTCAATTTTCGAAGGTTGTGACCTATAATCAAGCTTAGTATCTATTAAGAATTTCAGATCGAAAATATATGAGAGTTAAATGTTTTTTATAAAAACAAACCTTATGCCTAAAATTGCTCAGCTTCCAATCATCTGACGCCGGCATCACTAATTTAGTCCCCAAGCTAGCCACGCTATCTCATCATCCAGTAATTTCGATCCTAGAAAGTATATGTCCATTTCAATCTCGACTTGATGAATTTTGAGCCCTGTGGTAGCTCCGGCCCAATTCAACACCTATTGTGGTCAATTTCTTGCATTTCGAAATGCTTCTTTCTTGGATTATCAAATATAATGTCTCATCTCACATTTTGCTTAGCTTTAGACCTGCTTGGAATGATGTTTTAGAGAGTTAAGTGAGTAGGGGTGATAAAATTCTGTCCGATTCGGGTCCAAACGCACATATTTTGTTCGCATTAAAACCAAATTCGGGTTAAAACACAAAAAATTTGTTCGATTTAGATGTTCGGATCCTGATTTGGATTGAATTATCGTATGATATATTTGTCCATATTTAAACCAATTTTGATATAGTTAATTAAATACGTCCGAAAATGTAAACCAATTCGAATCTACCCTTGCAAATATCTAGTAAACATCCTATATTATCCAATCTGAATCGACCCGGATCCAAATTTTTATCATCCCTGATAAGAGTTACTAAAGGAATAATATCTTCATCTTACTTGATTTATAGGTGAGATAGTAGTTGGGTGAAAGAGGGAAAATTCCCCCTCACTCAGCTATCTATTACCCTCATATATCCATATTTGTTACCAGTAATTGAGATTTTTGTTTGTCCCTTTACTTAGCTCTCTCACACGTAACTCTCAATCTGTTAGCCTCGCTTTTATAATGGAAATCTGCTAATGGGGACATTAGTTGTTATCAATGTGATTGTATTAGGAAATGTGTTTTGTTGATGTGAACGAGTATGTTGCTTGACTTTTGGGTAATAGTAGTGGGACCCATAATTAGTTTTAATGAGAAAATGATGGATGAAAGAAGTGTTAATGGCTTAACTAATGAGATTGTATTGGAAGATGTATTTTACTGATGTGAATAAATATTTGGGATCACTTTTTGCATAATAGAAATGGAACCCAAAAACAAAGTTAATGTCCACTAACTTACCCACCATTGTGGACCTCTTCATTTTCCAAGTGGCCCTTGGTCTCACTCATAGGATACAGTGGCCATGGCCCATGGGTCAGGCTTGTTCACAAGATATCGGCTTTTTAGTTTTTATGAACTGAAGAAATCATGCATGGCCAGTTCAGAACTTGAATCATAATGTTATCTCAATCCAAAAAATCAAATCCATTTCATTTACTTATATCAACTATCTTGATAATATACTTGTTGGCCAAAGACTAAAGGGACTGTGTTAGTAATTGTGTGCACATATTTGATCACTATACTAAAAAAAATGCTTTGACTTGAGTTTTCAAACTAATAATTAATTAATCTCTACAGCATACTTAGTTGCATCTTATACATGATTGACCTTACAACATTAATTTTAAAAGTATCTCTAAGGATGTGCTCAATAATGCAAGAATTTCATGGTTGTAGAACAACAAAAAAGGTAGCTTTGACCAAAACACTCTAATTAAAGAAATATTAAAAAAAACACATACATTTTTCTTAATTGTACTTTTTATTTTCTCAGAAATGTGTGTTAATTAATTCAGCAACACTATTTGGACCCCTCCACTACCAAGAGCACAAAATAAACGTGCATTATATATATAAATATATAAAGCATCAAACTCTTCTATAAAAACCCACATCTGCTATCCCATCTCTCCAACAATAAGTCTCTTTAGTTCTTTCACTTCACTACAATATTTCCTCTCTAAAGCCCTTCCTCTCCCTCTCTATAAGTAATAAAACCATGAAGCTCTCAAATCTTTTTATTGTATTAGTTATTTTTATGACTCTATTGTTAAACCTAGCATCACCATTGCCTCTACAAGCTCATGATGAAGAAGATGAAGGAGAACGTGATGAGATAACCATAGATGATGAAGAAATCTCTTCTTATGAACTCGGTTTTGGTCAGTTTCTTGGACAAAGGAGATTGATTAGGCATCGAAGACGTCCGATGAAATGTAACAAGTTCCCAAGGATATGTGGTACAAAGGGAAGTCCAGCGCCAGATTGCTGCAAGAAGAGGTGTGTGAATGTGTTGAGGGATGGGGCTAATTGCGGGAGGTGTGGGAAGAAGTGCAAGTACAATGAGATTTGTTGTGATGGAAAATGTGCCAATCCTTCTTTCAATAGGAAGCATTGTGGAGGATGCAATAATAGGTGTAGCAATGGTGGGTTTTGTGCTTTTGGCCTTTGCAACTATGCATGAAGGGAAAAAAGGCTCATTGAGATACCAATCAACAACTAGTGTAGTCATGGAGGTTTTGGGCTTTGCAACTATATATACACACATAGAAAGATGTTAATTTTTTTTTGGGTTAATTCATCCAAATATTTTTTTTGTGAAGGAGAATTGGATGAAGAAAATAATTAAAGCTTTTAAATTTTGTTATTTTGTTTTAATGTAAACAATTTTTTTCTTCTTTTTAATAAGTGCAAGGGGATGTGACTCGAATTTAGGATTCGAAATTACATACGACTCAGCTGATCAATTGAGCTATCGAGTTTTATTACATTTTTCCCTATTGAAATGTGCCTATATATTAGTGAAGTGCGCTCTCCACTAATTTATAATAATCATGCACCACTAATTTATACATTTGATGCTTTCTCTGTAAAATAGTTAATATGGAGTAGTGATAGTATATCTCAACCAGGATGACTCTTTTAAGAATAAAATTATACGTGCACTCACGAGTATTCAATTTATAAAAATAATTTCGCCAGTAGTTAATTCTATTGTGATTCATCTTCGATCCCTTTTTGTACGTGTTGTCAAAAATCTTGGAACCCTACTAAACATTAATTGCTACTATTATTTTGGTTAATGCACGAGTTATGTTAGATTTATGGACAATACGACCTCCTCAACGAAAATAGTCATTGCTCATCATAAATACGTGAAGTCAAATAGTTATAGAAACTAACATAAATTTAAGCGGATTCTCCACGTTTAGGGAGAATAGGGGGTGAGACAAGAGAATGAGCTTTGTCAAAACTTATTCCCTTGTTTGGTTTGTATAAAACATGGGTCATGATCATGAGCTCATGACTCCTATTCTTCACAAGGGGATTTTTTTAAAAATAATAATTTTATCCTTCAATTAAAATCATATAAAATTATTAATTTATTAAAAAAATGGTATTATATTATTTTTATCTTTATTACAATAATCAATTCAAACCAAAACTCATGCTCATTCTCACATAAATCAAACATACAAAATTTTATTTTTAAACTCATTCAACCCTCTCTATTCTTGCTCCCTCAATAAGCTCATGTTCAGCTCATTTTAAACTCATTTCCTCTTTCAACCAAACGTGGGTTAGGGAAATGATATGAGGCCTTGAACGTACATGTCAAGCTTTAATACGTACATATGTACACACATATATACATATATACCGGGACGGAGCCAATAATTAATATTAGAGGGCAACTAAATAATATTTCTTTGAACCATCCAATAAGTTAGGAGGGTTGGGGCATCACCCTTTGGGTTTTTTTTGGGATGCTATTCACAATATTACACGTTAGAATGATATCACCAACCATTCCATTCTTCTTAATTACAAATCATATATGTTGATGAAACAATGATCAGTTGGTGTTCAGGGAAAGGTCCGAAACAATGGGGATATTAAGTTGATCGCCATGTTGTTCAAAGTGGCAAACCCTCCCAAAAGTCCAAACATTCTAAATCAGTTCATCGCCGTGTCCGTTGCTTAATACTATGTCCAAATCTTGGACTAGAAGCCTAAATTGAATAAAAGCTAAAAGCCTAAATTCAAATAACTGGGTTATTGATCAATTGAGTATTGGGATTAAGCTAGTTAATATAAATTATATATTTAAGTAATGTCACGGTAACATGGACGTCGCCAGCCAGGTTCGACTTGATTTATTTAATTTATTGTGTTATGTAAAATTGTAAAGTGAGTTCTTCAGGAATGTATAATGTATGTTGTTGACATCTGGGGGCTTTTTAGATTCTTTATTTTTCCAGAAATGCAGAGACTTTGTTGAACTAATGTTTATTTTTCTTTCATTATTTGAGCAATATAACGAATCTTGCTTTATTTTTTGTGTGACTGAACCCATCCAAGCGTCGGTCACTCTGGAGACAACGTTACGTCTAAATACATGTGTTAATGTAAAAACTCTCACATCGAAAGATGTGGTAGGTTGAGTCTCCTTTATAAGGAGTAGCCCACCTCAACCCACTAACAAGACTTTTTCTCTTGTGTAGTGAGTTGGGTCCAAGTCCACTTGCTGCACCTGATGAGGAACAAAGCTGTGCGGGCCCGTTGTATTCATGTGAACCGGACAACCTATATATGGGCCCGATGTATCCTGTGAACCAGATAACCTAAAGCGGACAATATTGTTAGTGTGAGGGGTGTAGAATTTATAACATGGTATCAGAGGCAAGTTGCTCAGTCCAGTTTCGTGGATGTGACCTCTACTCCACTTGTTGGGTATGTGGTATAACCCAGCCCACAAGTGCGGGGGAGTGTAAAAACTCCCACATCGAAAGATGTAGGAGGTTGAGTCTCCTTTATAAGGAGTAGACCACCTCAACCCACTAACAAGGCCTTTTCCCTTGCGTAGTGAGTTGGGTCCAAGCCCACTTGCTACACTTGAGGAGGAACAAAGCCGTGCGGGCCTGTTGTATCAATGTGAACTGGACAACCCATATATGGGCCCAATGTATCCTTTGAATTGGATAACCTAAAGCGGACAATATTGTTAGTGTGGGGGGTGTGTAATTTATAATACTCAATTAAGCCATGAATATAATCTTAGACACGGAATCGAAGCTAGCCGCGTAATTAATATGTTGTATGATGCATGTGGTGGTGAGAATCGGGCTTGTGTCCCACTTATATCCACATTCAACTATTACTAGATCTAGATGGTTATATTCTTCATGTTAACCACAATGATATTGTAAGTGTGTATTATGGAATCAATTTTTTTTTCCAAAGGAAGGCATGGAAGCTATTATTTTATGTTGCTTATTGGTCTATTTGGAAAGCCAGAAATGAGTTTATCTTTAGGATAAACAAGTGAACTGGCCAGCTGTTACATCTTTTATTTTCCATAGATTTCAGAAATGGGCGCGTGTGTTTCTACCTTGAACATCTCATTAACTCTTATCATTGGAATTCTTCAGCCACCCCGATTTAGACCCTATCAAATAGTATTCCACCCAGACATCATTTTGGTTGGCTGGCACCAAATGCGGGTTTCCTCAAGTGGAGCATCGATGGGTCTAGCATTGGAAAACCATGGCGAATGAGTATGGGGGAGTGTTAAGAAATGAAATGGGATAGATCTTATTCAGCTTCAGCTATCATGCAAGTATTTGCGACTCGAGAAGGCTTTGCATGGCACACTTCATGTGTAGGTCATAATTGCAAGAGGAACAACGGTAGACTTAGTCGTCATCACATCATATGCCACAGAAATCACAGATACATCTCTTACAATATGGTGAATTTGGGAGGAGAGCAAGACTATGTTTGCTATGAAAGGGTTGTTGCTTTGCACAAGTCTTATGGGGAAAGAAATAACACTTGATGCAATTGTAGATAGCACCAATCAGCTCCGCCAGTTCCGAAACTTTGATGGTTGTGGAAGCTGCATTGGGTGGGGAAGGAGGAGGAGAGAATGAAGAAGAAGAGGAAGGGATTAGAATTAGAATTAGAATTAGAATGAGTATAGACAAAGGAGTGTTAATAGATGATGGTTTTTGATGATTAATGGGGTATATTTGATAAAATGGAGGGCTTAGATAATGCTCCAAAAATGTTATAGAACCCAACTTTTATTAGCCCAACTCAACCTAAGTCTACATGGTAATCTATGTAGGTGGGACATGTTAGACTTTTTCAAAAAATAGTCAATAATATTAATTTATTTGCGCATTTTTATTTATTTTTTCATAAACGAAACTTACATGTTAGAATTTTTTTTAAAATTACATATTTGAACTCAGCGCGCAAAAATCTTTCTATTAAAATCCATTGTCGATAGTTTTTATTGAATTTTTTAAATTACATTATTTTTTAAAAATAATGTAATTTATATATGTGATGTATAGACTGTCTATTTGAGCTGAAATTTTATTGCACTATGATAGTATAATATATTTTCGTTGTTTTTTGCATTTTTATTGAAATTACGTTGGGTATCCGAACCCGTTAGAATTTATTAGTTAAGTCTCTAGGGTTCAACACTTGAGACATTTAGGGCAAATCTGAGCCTTTTATATTACAACATAAAAATCCGATACACGAGCCCATTAGTGTTTAGTGAATCCGTTCCACTTGGAGTTTAACACTTATTGTTTAGATTACAACATGAAAATCCGATACACGAGCCCGTTAGAAAATCTGTCCCCCCTAGGGTTTAACACTTATTGTTTAGGTTACAACATAAATATCTTATATACGAGCCCCTATCTGTACTCATAAATAAACATTTGAACCTATATAATCCACATATCAATATAAAAAAAATAATGTAATAAAACCCATCAATGATAAATCTTGCTGAATATATCTTTACTTGTTGATTATAGATATGTAATTTTTTTCGAAATCTAATATGTATTTTAAAAAATAAAAATGTTTTAAATTTTCTTTTAAGAAAAAATTATGCACTTTTTAAATAAAATATTTTATTTTTTAAAATTTTAATTTTTCATATCATATATTCACAAAACATGCCATGTAAATTTAATTAGAATTAAGTTACAAAAATTTGAGATATTGCGTCACCACTGATTCCGATTTTTCTGTTTTTGGTTTGGAGTAGGGATGGCAGTGGGGCGGGGCGGGGACGGAATACCCCTGCCCCGCCCCCGCCCCGCTGCCTTATACCCCTGCCCCGTCCCCGTCCCGCCCCGCCCCGCCCTTCGGGGCAACTTTTCTGCCCCATCCCAGCCCCGCCAAGTCCCCGCCCCGTTCCGCCCCGCCCCGACCTAATCAAAGTTTATTAATGTAGTTTATACTATTAATGATAAATGATTCAAATTTTATATGATTCAAATTTATTAATCTATTATATTATCAAAAGTACTTAATTAGTATTCAATTAATCAAGAATCTAATATAACATATGATTATTTCATTGAAGACTTAGGATTAATATAATTTTATATAGATATATGTGATACATTAATATATATATATATATATATATATATTTCTATTATACATTCATTCATACATATATATATATATACACCCTATAAACATATATAAAAATCTATATGTGTGTGTATATATACATATATCTTAAGGGGAGGGGAGGGGGCGGGGCTGAAAGTTTCGACTTAAACCTTAGGGTTAAAGAGTTGAAAGTTTAAATTTTAAGTTAATTATGTTTAGTGTTTGTTTGTAATTTAGATATTAGATTTAGGATTGAAAACTTTAGGGTTTAGACTTTAGATAAATTGAGTTTAGTCATTAGTGTTTAGACTTAAACCTTAGGGTTTAGGAGTTGAGATTTGGGATAAGACTATAGGTGTAACTGAATTATTAGATTAGGATTAATGTTTGCAATTTAATTCATTTATACAAATATGGTACATACATTAATATATATTTATATTACACATACATATATATATATATATATATATATATATATATCTCTTAGTTTAGGGGAACAGGCGGGGCGGGAAAAATTGAAATCTCATCCCCGCTCCGCCTTCGGGGCGAATTTTTGTACCCCATCCCCGTCCCGCCATAGATTCGGGGTGAGGAAAACTCGCTCGGGGCGGAGCGGACGTTAAAAAATTGCCACCCCTAGTTTGGAGGGCCAAACTTTACTGCCCGATACGTTAAAACGGCGGGTGTTGGTTTAAATGGGTCAATGCGAGTCAGGACAAAACGGTGCGTTGTGAACTCCGACCGACGCACGACTAGTTTAACTTTGTTCAGTTATTAGGAATCTTGCTGCGAAAAATCACAGCCTCTCTGCGGACTCTACCGATGGAGTTCAGGCATCGAGACTATAGAGTCGAAGAAGAAGCACAGGCACTCCCTCGTTCACGCACAGATTGTCACCCTCTCTCCTCCGAATCTCGATCTCCATCTCCGTCGCATCAGCACCAGGTCCGTGTCTTTTCCATAGTCAACACTCTTACTCATCGTTGTTGATCATAATTGCATTGTTCTTCGCTGTTATTATTGTTTTGCTGATAATTTGAGAATACGTGTCCGTATTCCGTTTGAGGAGGCATTCACGCTTAATTTGAGATGTTTGTGGCTTCTAAACACCTAGTTTTGGCTGTCTTTAGCAGAAATTTAGAGGAAATACGAGATGCCGTGGTTTATTTATAATCTGGAAGATTCCTTGTTCTTGATGGGTTTTTAATGACATGTTAGGTTGATGAAGTGGATTCTGAAGATAAAAATTTCTTTGATCCATTGAGAGGGCCAGATGCTAATGTGACAGTTTCTGTTGAAGATATACAAGATTTTGAGAATGCTTCAAAAGTGGGGCTCTTTAGTGGAACAGCTATTCAAGTTCCATCAAAGGAGTGGACCTATTTTAAGAGGTTCTTGATGCAGAGGTTTCCTTTCTCCAAAATGGTTTCCATTTCTTCAGTAAGCAACATTTATTCCTTTCAGCTTTGAACCTTAACAGTCAATTTAACTTTTACATGAAAACGGGGAAAAGTTCTATTTTTCATCCTTATTTGTCTTGCAGATGTCTGATGCAATTGTGAAAAGTGGCAAAGGTAGTGCACCCTCCCTTCCTTCGGTTGCTTTGTTATTCGTTCTACTTCTACATTTTGTTTAGGAAACACCATCCAATTGAATGGCATTGAAATTTTGTAATTCTTTTTTTTTTTGACTAGAATGTCATTTTGTTAAGGACATTTGTTATATTCTCTTATTGTAGTTCTGCAATGATGTCAATTGCAGTGTATGAGAATTCTTCAGCAAGCATGCATTTAAATGAGCTGAATGATATGGAAAAGTCTTCTGAAGAAGATGAAAAGGTCATTACTCGTCAGGAGTATATCTCTCGATTACATGAGCTCAAAGATGAAATAAACCGTGCTTGGGCTGCTGAAGATCGTGTTACATCTCTGAAGTTATCAATTAAGTTGAGTCTTACACCTCCTGTTTCTTCTCTTTAGCAGTATCATTTAATTGGAGATGGTTTCTAAGGGCATGGTGTGCTATTCTCTTCCTTATTGTTAGGTTCCCTTCTCTGGCTTTCAGGCTGTGAATATTACTGGAATAGGGTTATTATCTTTATTTTTTTGCCAACTTTATGATGTTACTCGTCTGCCTAATTACTCTACCTTGAACATGTTGACTTGATGGCTTTGTCATATTAGATTTAAATGTAGGCTCTGGTTTTTTGCCTAAAATAATTCACATTTGAAAGATGTATTCTGAAAATTTTCTGGGAAAACAACTTGTTTTTGTTTCTGTTTTCAATATTTGGAAAATATCTGAAAATGCATTTTTTTAGTGACAATCAGAGGCAGCTGATTGATAGTTGCCTGTGATAGATGGTGCATATGGATGACTAATAAATAGTGGATGTGCGCCGACAGACTAATAAATCATGGTAAAAAAATAAAATAACTTGCTGTTCTTGTAATTCCAGTTTCTGAGAGCTCGAGGTTGATCTATTTCTGTTCAAAAGAAGTCAGCTTTCATTTACTTATTTTACTATGTTGTTGCATAAATACTAGACAATGCAGAAAATAATCAAATATATTCCTGGAAGTTATTTTTGAAAATAAAAAAAATCATGATGCTGTGACTGTAGTTGTTACTTTACTATCAGATACCGGATTTGTGTGTGCAGACTGCAGAGAGATATATAAACTCATTTATGGTTTACTTGATTTTCAAATCGTTTTCTCTGGCTGTGCTACAGGTTGCTAGGCTTTTGATGGATACATCCGTCTTAGAATTTTATCCTACAATATTTGTTCTTGCTACAGAGGTAATGGACATGCTTGGGGACTTGGTATGGGAACGCATTAAACAGAAAGCTGAATTCACTGAAGATGAAACTAGAATTTGCATCTTATCAGGTCTGTGTTTCTCTAATTATACTCACTCCTGTTGAATTTTTTTTAACTGTAAAGATAAAAGTATATGACTCAAATGGATAGTCACCTTGTCTGAGATGGAATTGCCTTTGTGCTTTATTTTTTAAGTAAATTATTCATTACTAAAAATAGGAGTAAACAAGTCGTGCTTCCCAAGGCAGAGAATAATAGCAGTTGCAACTGAAGCTTGATTGACAATCAATTGATGCCTCTTAATATTTACACTTGTACCAGCTGACAAACCTCTTTGTTGTATGTTGATTGACTCTTCAAATTGGATTAGAACTTAAAAGTTAAAATGTTCACTCTCTTTTTTCCATTTTGCAATAGCTGAAGCAACAGCATGAATTGGTGTTGTGATCTAGTGTCAGCTATGATGAAAAGGAAAAAGAGTAATTTGTGTTGAGTCCTATGGAAAACAAAATATAAAAAATAAATTAGTGCTCATCTGCTCTCTCTCTCTCTCAAGTGGAACAAACAGCTTTATAATGTTCCTGAGAACCTTTTCTGGATTTATGACAGATAATTTTGGAGCCAGTGATATTTGCTTTGATGCCAAGGAAACCTGCAACAACTGGTTTTGCAAAGTGGGTTCCGTCCGTGAGCTTCTTCCACGCATGTGAAGTCCTCGGCTTGTCATATTCTCTATTTACTTAGTATTTAATGTTTTACTGCAAATCTTTGCATGTAGCTGTTGTTACTTGTAAGCTGATCCAAAACGAGCTCACTTTCAAATGTTAAAAAGCCTACCTGTAAAATAAATAAGGATGCTTGAGAATACTTATAATATCAAGGGGTGAGCTTCTTTCATTTTCCATTCAAAAAATGTTAAGGAGGGCAAAGAAGCTTAGGCGCATTGCTAGATTGCTGTTCTTCTGGGCTCTATACAGCTAGCGTGAGAAATAAAGCATTAAAGCTTCTTTATAGGATAAGCTAACTTGATTAGTTCAGTTGTAGACTTGTAGCCCGTTTATAATAAGAAAGCCTAGGAATTTTTTTTTATTTTTTATCTTATCCAATTTTAAAAGCTGCTAGAATAACTTTTTATTTTTATTTTTATTTTTATAAAGAGCTGCTAGAATAACTTGAATGCTTCATTAACCTGCTAAGGTTGTGCACTGCACTAAACTTGCCTTACTTTTGGTATTATTAAATATTTAATATTTATGGCTCTCTTGCTTCTGAGTTTCGTTCTGATCTTTTGCACGTTTTCTAACTATTTGAATGAATATAATTAACATTTGTCTCAAATTTCTATATAATTTAGTATGATCTTGAAACAGAAGCAGGGTTTGCTATGACAATTTTTAAGGTCAGATCAATTAGGATTCAAGTTTTAGCTTCCACAAGCTAGGAGATTTTTCTATGTGAATTTACTTGAAGTAAGAGTTGTAGGCATGTTTGGCATTGGCATACTTATAAAATATTGTTTCTTTTGAATTTTTTTTTTCAAAGAGCATGGGATATTTTTATGTTATTTGGAGAATGTATACATTTTATTTGTGTTTTAATTAACTCAACGCACATGACCATATATGTAATTAACATTAAAACATAAACAGCGATGATAATTGATGAATGAGAATTCAGGTCGATGAGATTCAGCTTGGTTCATATATTTTAGATTTTGAGGAACTTAGCTCAGATCAGTTTTTTCTTCAAATGGAATTTTTTTATTAAAGGCACCAAGAAGGTGCATACCAGAAAAAATTATTGGCTTTAAGCTTTGGTGTACTTTTCTTTGAAACAATGTTCTAGATCAGTTTTGATATGGATAGCATTCTAATGCAAGAATAGCAGCTAATGAGACAGGTTGGCTGCTAAACTGTGGTAAATGTCTACGAGGAAAGTATTGAATGGTCATAAGCTGTGAGTCTTTTGTTTATATTTTCCGTTAGTGGTGGAAACTTACTGATTTTCTGTGAATCTGTAGTTCACATTTATGTCGTGGTATTTTAAAATCTTGATAAGTTGAAGAATTGACGTGTAATTTCGATCTATATTCTTGCATCAGTGTGCAAATCAATTTATTGGCCACAGCCGCCCGATTTTCTACTTACGATTTAGATTTATTCCATCATTTCTCCCATTGGCTCATTTTGTTTTCATGTTTGTATATTTGTTATACTCTCTCTTGCATATTTTCAGTCTTTACTCTTTACCTTTTTTTTTGTGTTTTTACCTTGTGGCTGGTATGATTTTGTACTCTAGTTATTTGGAGCTGGCAATATTGCCTTGCTGGCGTTTTCTGCATGACCGACCTGAAGAGTGTCTACAGCGTGTGGTTATGATGGCAAGAGGGTTAGCAGATCCGTTGGCTTCTTCCTATTGTCGTTTGTATATGGTCCACTGTGCTCGGAAGTTGCCTGCATGTGATAGAGGTCTCGCAATTATAGATTTTTTTCTATGTGCAAGCAAATGCTTATTCTAAAATGATAAATCACCCTTTGTGTGTTCCTATTTTCACATACTTTATCGCATTCAGCCTAAGTGGACTTGGTTTAGGATTATGGATGGTAAACTCAAAATGAATTGCCCTAAGATAAGTTCCTGTGTGGATTGGAGTATATCTTTGGTATGATGCTGCTAAGAACACAAATTGATGGTCAAAGATCAATCATTATTGGCTCATCTTTGGGCATCCTATACCCCCACCCCACTTTCTCTTGTAGTGATTCCTTTTAGTTTTTATTTTATTGTCAGAGGTTGATTAGCTGGCTTCAGATTATGCATAGAAGCCTCAAACGTCGCCTGGGTTAGATTAATTCCGGGTTAGATTGAATTATATCTTTGGTATGATGCTGTCGAAGGGCAGATTTATGAGGCTGGATTTGTATGTAGTCGACCCAGCTTATAATTTATTTGAATATTGGTGTTTACATTTTATGTCCTAATCTCTTTTTAATGCCTATACTAGATGTGAGCTTGATTCCAACAAAGAAGATTGGTCACTTGATGAATTTTAAACTCGCTAGCTAAGTGGAGACATAAGAAATTCAATGTGTCAAGCTCTCTAGGTCAATTTGTAAGCAGATCTTGAACTGTAAAACAGCTTTTTGTCCTTAAAACTGAAGATCACCCCTCAGCTCTTTAACAGTGGCGTACTTTCTTGCCTTCTCACTCACAAGTAGGCACAGTCATCGTGTGCTGCCTTACGCTTCGAGAGCTTCTAAATCAAGCTTCAAATTAAACGCGGCCTAAATTTTTTAATCTGTACCCTTCACTCAAGAACTAGACTCAAGCGATTGGCAGGGTGGATTTAATAGATATTTCTGTGAATCTGTACATCTGAGGGGCATGCTGCGGCTTGGCTAAACTGAACTTTTACATAGAAATCCAGCTACAGAATTTGAGAGTGAGCTTAGGATGATGGGTCAAATGGCAACTTAGTTCAAAATTGACCTTGTGTTAGTTTCTCCGATCCATCATGTATAATTTAAATGATTAAAGTTCAAGTATAGCTTTCTATTAATTTGTTTGGTTCAGTGAACCTTATCAAGACATTGACTATGAGTAATTTGTCATTTCAAGATTCATATTGATAAAAGTACTCTTCTTATCCAGTCATGTTGAATTGGGGCACATGTTAAATGGGTTTCAAATACGATGTTACTCAATTTTGTTAATATAAATAATGATTTACTATTTTGTTTTTACTTTTGCAGGATATTTGATTGCATGCATTAATGACATCAAGGTTCTTTTGATGCGGACAATATCAACAACAGAATCCCCATATGCCTATCTTACAGATAACAAGAAGTTGCTTGTCAGTTTAATGGAGCCAACTATTGAGTATCTTATAAAATGCATACTTAATGATGCGTCCCAGGTCAGTTTGAAGCTCAATGGTTCTTAGTGAGAATGTTGCATTGATATTTCTAGATGATTAATCTGTTTCCAAATTTGGAAAAGTAGATTAGTACAAGACATCACATAAGGGATACAATAATGTATCATGTGAGCTGTAATAAACTTGTCTGTGATTTTATGCCTGTAATAAATTCCCTACTGTCTTCTTATCTTTTCGGCCACCTTGTAACATGTTAATCAATTATTTCATTTGGTAGTTAATGTGCAACTTGGATTTCACTTGTTTTTGTAATTTATTGATTCATAGTATTTTTGTTATTTGCATTGGAAAAGAGGCAATTAGGTGAAATACTTATTGAGCTTGGGATTGGAAAGACACAGTTGGAGTCGTCTGGGAGTTTGCCGTGTATCTCAATCATTCTTCATCATCTGCTGAAAGTGCTTCCCACTGAAGTAGTTGTCTCTAATGCTATGGAGATCCTTGATGTCATTAGGTATACCAATGATCATTCTTTTGATCAGGTATTGTTATATGACAAATAAATCATGGCATATGTATTTTTTTTTTTACTTTGAGAGCCTGTAGTTTGTTACTTCAAGTCTTCTGTATCTTGCTTCTTCCTTGCTCCTCTGTTTTTTTAACTTGCCTCTTTAATTATTATTAGTACTTTTTCTGGGTTGCAGTGTTTGAATTACAGGTTACTTGGATTTAAGCTATCTGAGAGGATACCTCAAATGGAAATTGTCAATGCAGTAGTGGATAAAGTTATTCAGGTAATATAATATATTCTTTCCCGTAAATTTGGTATTCACAGCTTTCTGAAATGTTCGGTGAGTCTGTCTGTCAGTCTCTTGAATCATGGCTAGATATTATCACACAATAATAGCTGAAAAATTGCAGTCCTTACAAAAAGGACAGAGTGCTGTCAACGATTATTGCAATACCTTACTCCGTTTCGAATACCTTAATTTGATAGTCAACTAAATGCAAGTTTGCAATGGGTGGCATTGTGTTATTCATTGACCTGCTGGCCAACCTCATGACCTCGAACCATTTTACATTTGGTATTCAAGTAATGATTTTTCAATATCACAATATAGTACAAGATATAATTAATCCTCATGTTTATGACAGTTAATTTATGAGGTATACATTCTCAGTGACTTTTTATTGAAAAATATGATGTCAGGTTGTTACTGAATATGATAGACTTGAAGATTACCTGACGGTTCTGGATGCTTATATAGATATAATTCTTCAAAATCAGATGGTATGTTTGAGACGCTTGAGGCAATGTGACGAAGCTTAGTTCTCATTTTCCCCTTGTGAGCCTTTGATGGCTCTCTAAAGCTTTGTTGATCACGAGTAACAATAATACTTTTTGGTGGTTGAACAAATACTACAATTATATGGATATCGGGTGCTTGTACTTAGCATGCAGGATTCAAAATATAATGATTGTAAGCCAATGCTGCGTTTCTATTTCTTTTTTGGTTTTGATATAAATTACACCAGCAAAAAAGTTGACCTCTGAAATGCTTCTTTTTAACACCATCTATTTTCTTCCTTTCCTTAACTTATATGTAAATATGTTTCATTTAAAATTTCATTTTCTGTACTCTTATGAAGCTAGTGCTGAAATCTGTATGTGTTTTCTATATGAGAAATATGTTAAAGAATAAAACTGATATTTCTTCTCTGTGCTTTTTTTTCCCACATTTTGACCAGATAATTGTTACAGCTACATGTGCTTCCTCTTATGTTTGCATGTTATACTTTTAGTTTGAGTTACCTTATTTGATATGTTCTCTTCTCTAAAATGGACTTATGGTAGCTTCAGGATGGTTATTTGAACAGCATGTTAGAAGGGATTCTAGAGCGAGTATGTAAAAAGAAAATTGTGGAAGCTGAATTGGTAGCCTTGCAATCCATCATGGTGAAGCTTATTTCCTATTGCAGGGAGTTGGATGATGTATTTTCATTGGTATGCTTTAAATTACTCTTAAACTGTTGCTTTCCTCTTTTTATACATTAATTTAAACAGTGTTCCTAGAAATTGTGTATGGGCTCTTATTATGACCTTTTAAGTTATGGCTTTGACTAAGTATCTAGTTTTTGAAGTACTAATGGCAGTTCATTGCTTTGGTTGATTTTGTAGAATCATTTTTTGGAGATCTTAGATGTGATGTATGGAGGTTCACGGAATGTTGTTAATATGCACATTCTTAGCATGGCAACAAGGTATTGCTCACTTCCCAATTTTCTATGGTGTTTCAAGTTTGTGTAGTTAAGGCTTCACTTTTGCGTTGCTAAGCCTTAACATGTGAGTGCTCTTTAATAGTGAGACTGTGTTGCTGGACTAGTCTTTGCCTTAGTCAGGAGTTCAGGACCTGTATGTAGTATATAAGTTTGTCTTGACTCACAAGATTGTGGAGTATTTTCAGTGGAGAGAATGTGTAAAGCCTGGATGGTGGTCTATATATGATGTTTGGATGTAAACTCATTGAGCTCCTCCTTAGACATGTGAGAAGTAGGAAAAATATTAACGTACCTTTTCAGGAAATTTTGTTGGTTATTAATTGATCTGCATGGTTCAATGACTTTTAGCTATGGTTTCACATAAGTAAAAGTTTGAAACTAGTGGTATTGTTGTCTCGCAACATCCTTGGGGTAATGGGTTCAAATTGTAGAAACAACCTTACATCTAAAGTAGCTGTAGCACCAATTGAAGATAAGTGAAGAGAAAACTGTTTAAGATGCTATGGGTATGTAGTATGCATTGTTTTTAAAGCCGGATCGTGCCGCCGGTTAGACCTTGAATCGACGGCAACGGCAGTATGTTTACAAATGAATACTGTATGTGCATGAGAACCGTCGAAATCGAGGTTAAATCGTGAAAGCAATCGAATTGTGTCATCGAGTTAGACCGTGATAGTTACATATATCAAAGTTTGCACACAATTCTCGCTCTAAAACGAGGCTAAACCGTAGATCTCACAAGTATTTAACAAATAGTTCGTCAGGCAAGAACTCAATTCATGATTCAACTCACAAAAAGAAAAAAAAAACTAAATGAGAAAATCTTTGTTGCCCAATTCAGGAAATGATGACAGGATCAGTGATGGCGGCCTTGCGTTCTATGGTGCTGGTCATATGAGATGAATCTCCTGCTTGGTCTCTGTTTTGGATGTGTAGAAGATATTAGAGAGAGAGAGACGTGTCTAGAAATAACTTAAAATTAACTATTTCTCCAAAAGTCCATAGAAGTTTTGATCTTTGGGGATATCGAAGCCCTAGTTTCATGGAGGATAACTCTAACACGTGTGGTCAAAAATGGCAAGTGGAGATAATGGGTCAAAGCTACGTCAGCTAGTGAAATATTAAACGGAAGTACGGAACACATGGTTGCTGTAAAAACAAAGCTTACATTTTAAGTTTAAAATTGAAAAATCAATAGTTGACATCATTTCAAGTCAAGATGCACTAGCAACCTTTATCGTATTTGACATCATTTCATGTTAGCGGTTCAACCTTTATCGTATTAGTTGAACCTTAAAAACCTTAAACCTTTGACTTATACGGTTTGATGCATGGTATGGTTTCAAAAACTATTGTAGTATGTACAATGTAAAGATACTGGTGCTACGGTGAAGGGAATTGTGAGAATTTGCATAGGAGAGAGTAGCAAACAAAGTGGAAGACCTAAAAAGACATGGCTTGAAGTGGTAAGAAATGATATGGATTCAATATGAGTTGATGAGCGTATGATCATTGATAGAAATGAATAGCAGAATCAAATATACGTAGTGGATTCTTGTTGATTTTCCCATACTCTCATACTGACCCCAAACTTTTGGGATAAAGGTTTAGAAGATGACGATGACGACGCTTTTAGAAGTTTGAAACTCTAAACTTCTTATTGTTATGGGTTTTCAAGGAGAATATCATGAGTACACACTATTCACTATTACCCATTAGGTTTTATTTGGTCAGCTCCATGTAATCTTGTGAGGAAACTATCAACTTCCATCGCTCTTGCAAAGAGAGACTTATTCAGCGATACTCTGAAGGAACAAACAAGTTACCCCATACAAATTACTTTTGAAATCATGAATGTTACATTTTGTACAAATATGGTAACCTTTCAACAATTTCTCAAAATGTACTGTGACAAAGTATGTGAACCATATGACTATGAAGTAGCCAATAATCATGTTTTACTTTCATATGCTTATCATCTCAGAGAAGTTACAAAGTATCTTTTTGGCAGGAATGGTTATGTATGTGATCAAACAATAGTAAAATTGCTTTTTGAAGTTTCGCGATCTTTACATGATGGTATGGATCTTGCAAATGTGAAGGATGATGATAGCCAACTGCCATCACACTTGATTATTCGTTTCATTCAGATGGTAAATATTTGAAGTGTGTTTATTTATTTGGAGTCTTTATAAGTTGTTAATGTTTCTTGGCTTGGCTCAATGTGATTTGTGGATACTTGTGTTTTCTTTGACTACTAGGTTGACTACAGGGAAGATATGGAACAACATCTAAATTTTTTAGTTGAATGTCGTGGCACTTTTGGTAGACTAAGCGATCTCAAGGTATTTTGTTATTATTACTATTACTAATAATCATCAATAGAAATGGAAATGGATCAATTTTGTTTTATCCTCTATTAAGACCTTTTGGCCAGGGCCCAAATGGAAAAAGATCTGATTTGAACATAGATATATGGTCGCCTATAACAAGTGAACATGTGGTTCAATGGTAGAGTTGGTAAAGGTGCAACCTAGAGGTTACATGTTATATTCTTAGAAATAGCCTCTCCACTTATTATATGGGATAAGGTTTGCATACATCTAGCCATTGCCCGTCTTTGCCCCCAACGCGAGAGCCTTGTACATGAGAGTTTTTTATTTTCTTTTATATGGTCTCTGATGGTAAGGCACTTCATGGGGCCCTTTTTTTATATATATCATTTGGTTACATTATTTTGAGGGAGGAGGAATCAAACCTTGCACCCAGTTCAAGTGATAGGGGTTTGCTGCCACTAGACCACAAGAACTCCTTATGGAGCCCCTCTTCTTTATCTTTATAATTAATGGAATCATCTGTCATGAATATGGTGGTATTCAAACGGCAAAATTAATAGGTTGATTAATTTCATTTAGATGGAAGTTTTAGGGGAATCTGTTATGTTAATTGGAATGCTCTTGGTTTTGAAATAAGCCATAGATTTTCATGACTAATTTTTATCCGCCTCCAAATGATTCCCCCTGCACTCTTTATTCAGTGCTTAATTTCCCTTGCAGGAAACTCTTGTTCACTCAAGTAATGCATTAGTGACTAAAGCTGTGAGAGGTGGGAAAAATCATCTTAGTTTTGTCAAATCTTGTATAGCATTTAGTGAGGTGACGGTTCCCTCTATCTCTGCTCACATCAGACAGTTTAATCTTTATCTTGAGACTGCTGAGGTGTGTTCTTTTCCTTCAATGTTATTATGCTATAAACCTGTTTAACCTCACATCTCTACTCATTCATGTTTGTATTTATCAGGTTGCCTTGTTAGGGGGTTTAGTTTCCCATGCAGATGGGTTGATAGCTTCGGCAATAGGCTGTTTACACAGTTTGCAGTTGGAAGATGGTTGGTTCATCTATATTATGAAGTGTGCTGGGTCCTACCCTTGGCACATGCAAACACATATACATGCCCAGACATTTATACACACATCAAATCTCTGAAAAAACAACTTAACTCTTCCCAAGGCTCAGAACATTACAAAAGCAACATTCTGAGTACAAATTTTCTTGTGATTACAGCACAAACTATCAAAAAATCTAAAATATTATATGCTATAAAGTAAAAATAATGATTAAGTTTGATAAATATAATTGGCAATCCTTTGAAGAGAATATTATTTACTTGCTTGGCTGAATATTCTATCAAATAATAATCCACGTTTTATTTGGTTACTCAAATTCGCCTGTTTATTTGAGTAGGTTCCCAAATACCGATGGACATTGATGGAATACTCTCCACCATTCAAAAATTATGCAGCCTTTTGGTTGTGGTTCCAGGTTATTTTCATACTTCTTCATTTGTTTGTCATATCTTGAATATACTGATGATGTAGTTAAGCTTTAGTCACATGTTAAACATCATCAGCTTTTCCAATGCCTTCATATCGATTTGCAATTTCTCATGGGGGAGTGGTATTGAAATATCTGTGTGAAGTCTTTTAATAGTGGTGTTATCTCGTTGTTTCCCTTTCTATTTTGAAATATTTGCATGGCCTGTCAAATTCGCTAATAGGTACCTTTTACTTTTAGTTTTAAAATATCTTAAATATTGTAGCATATTATTTAGGCATAGCTGATAGCATTCTAGTTGTGCAAATGTTAATCTTACATTTAGAAATCTATCTACCTCAGGAACCTTGAGCCGGGGGAATACTCATGTTATGTCTTGTACATGAATAATATTTGTATGTATCTTACCATTCTTAGAGGCAGGACTGGTGGAATTCATAACAATTAACAAATTGATTCCTTTCTTTTTAATATTTTGATCTTTTCTGTGTTTTTCCCTTTCCCCATTCGTAGGCACTCCTGATCTTGGAGCTACAAACATTCTGAAGGGTGTGCTGTCCATTATTCATTCGCTATCATGGTACACCATCCCATTCCAACGTTAGTTTTGAACATGTTAAATCAGTTTAATATTCTAATATAATTATTTTTACCATCGATATTTTGTTAAACATGGTGTAGGATGACACCAAGAATGAAGACTAGAATACACTGTTCATTAGTTTTATTATCAGCAGCACTTTCTCAGAATAAGCTCCCATACCATTTGCTCCACAGTGAGGTACCTCCATCATTTTTGTAAAGGTTTTATTTTCTGTAAATATATGAAATGTAAGTACAGCCAAAAGTCATGGTCGTGTATTTTTTGTTTTACATTTTTATAACACTTTGGTGTCTTATTATTTTTTCAAATGGTCACCAGCAAGACCCTGCCTGAAGTGGTCAAAACTTGTATGATGAATTGTTGACTTGCCCTTACATGTATGCCTATTTTTGACGAGCTAGTCCCCAGATATAAAGATATATTGGTATACGTATTAACAAAAGTTATTTTGTGCAAACTCTTGCAATTCTATCACTATTATAATGTTCTTTCTGTTTTTTTTTTTCTTTTTTCCGTTGGACATCTGAATTTTCACATCTAGTTGTACAACGGAGAAACTATTGCTTAAGACCTGGTTACTTCACCATATCTAATGGCTCCTCTTATTGTTTCAAACGGGATTCTTTAGGTTCTGGGCAATGACATGCTATTCTTTGGTGATTCCCTTTATGCACGTGAATTGATATCATTTTCTGAGCCTATTCTCCGGTACCTGGTTGATGCCGTCGATCGAGAACCATTACGGGTAACTGACTTTCTGCTAATTAATTTGATTGCAAGGTTAGACCAATTTTAGCTTTGCTGACTTCTTGTGTTGGAATTAAGACTGCTCGTGGAAGCATGGCACTTGAAGCTTGTAACTGTATAGTGTCATCATTCAAAGTAAGCCTCCTTCTTGCTATTGGAATGAGTTTACCTTGAATTTACTTCAGATGCTTGATGTGGCAAACAAAACTTGAAGAACTTTATTCAAAAGAAGGGGTTTATAAAAAAAACCATCTTTCCCATGTGCCACAAGTAATTGAATTTGGCTAAGCTCTGTAATCCAAATAGTAAGCTTCCATATACATGGTCTTGATTCGGATTAACATTCTGGCATATAGATACTTCTGAAGGGCTTCTGGATAGTCTTGGTTTCCTAGAGGTGTTGCCTGTACAGACTGCCTGGTTTAATGATTTTTAAAGTCAAGGAACTCTGGTTGCTTTTAATCTGACCAGGACCTCTGTTAATTTCTAATTAAGTTCTGAAATTGATATTTCATGAGAAATTTTTGAATGTTGAGAAAATCACTTCGACCTATTGAATAGAAGTGACTTTCAGTGAAGGGTTCTAGAGAGATTGAAGTTAACGTGGAACTCTTGCTTGGACCCACCCTGATCCCCTGCAACTATGCAGGGCGCAATAGGTCGGTGACTGGCGTGAGCGGGAGAGAAAGCAAGAGGCACTCTCTCATCACCCTTGCAAACACATTGGACCTATTGCACCATAAAGTAATGCAGTGGATCTCATCCATCTTGCAAAGGAGTCGATGTCTTATTTTTTTCCGTGACTTTGCCAATCCAATCTGATGTTTTCTTTTATTGTTTGCTTTTCTGTTGATTAGCTTACTGTTTCCCCATTTGTATATCGAGCAGATAAACGATGATCTATTGATGGTCTGCCACAAATTGATCGATACTGCCAAGTCATGCCTGAATGCGAATGACAAATTCCTGCAGTCTAGCATCAAATTTTTAGACAAGCGCCTCCCACCTTCTCCCATACAAGTCAACTGATATATATACCTGTAAATCTTTTACAGTTTTGATACACCTGCAAATCGTTTACCGCTTTGAAGTATGAAATGCCAAATATGGTGTGAAACGTATTCTTTTGGTATATGAGTATTCTTATCGCTAAGATGTTAGGAAACAACCTGTGTTGTGCCGAACCAGGATCATATTTGTTTGTTAATGATCATTTCTGTTATGTCACAAAGAATCACTACTAAATGGATTGTATGTAATAATCAATTGCACCCTGATAGTGAGAATCGCACTCAAACGGAGTTTCTTTTTGGTAATGTCAGTCATTAATCATGTTAATATTACCTTTTCTGATCTGGCATTTCACAGCAACATATTCCCCAAGGTCGAACATCTACCTATATTATTTCATCTTGGCCGGGATTTTTCCATAATTATATGGTTGAAGCATCATAATAGTTTTTCAGGATGGAAAATTGAATTTGAACTTTTAATGTCATCTAGTTCAAAGGTTCCAAGAACAATTTTCTTACTGATGAGATTTGGTTGGTTGGTTGTGTTGAGATGTAGTGGAGATGCTGTTTCATCTACACTTTTGGCAATATTTGTGATGGTTAATTGGTTCTAGCTTGCTGTCGTGTTTATGGCATTTTTCACACTTTTTTAAGAAGTTACTCTATTGCGTCTTCAGCTAGCATGTCGTTATTAAGATCCCGTTCTTGTGCCATCCCCTAGCTAATCTGTGCTGATCAGGCATATTTAGACCGGCACAAAAGTACAGGCAGGGTTTAAAGGACGGCAGTCAGTAAAGATTTAGGGTCACTAATACGAGAATTATTATTTTTACATGAGAATAATAATTTTTCAACCACTAACAATGGCATTTCTCAGGCCCAGTGATCAATTGGGCTTAGCCCACTCGCTGAATTTTAGGAGAAATAAAATCGTACGGGTTCGATATTGATATTGTTAGTGTAGTTAGACACTTGAATATGACTTCTACTCCAAAACGTACAATATCATTAGTGTATGTGAGGTGTAAAATTTACAACATGCTATACGAATGCTTAGATTCTTTTCCAAATTAGATAAATATGATTTTTGCCGGCATTCTAATTATCCTTTGGAAAATTTGATTCAAAACAATATCTTCCAAGAGTCAAACGCCAAACCATTGCAATAATTCTAATAGTTTTTATGTTGTTTTTCCCAAACAACATATTTAATCTTCTTTCATCTTCTTCACGTGTAGAATGTTGTTACAGATGAATAACTTTCCTTCTGTATATAGTATTATCCAGTACTTCTATATATATACAGGACTTGCAATACAAATAACAAAACATCGATCTCTCAGTATTCATCCATCCTTGATCTTGCCCTTCCATTTGCTTCAACAATGCATCATTTGATCATTCTCTCCATTTTCGTTTTGTTCAATTCCTTGCTTTTATCTACAATCGAAGCTGAACGAAATTCTTTCAGCATTGATCTCATTCATCGCGACTCAATATTATCCCCACTTCACAGCAGTTTTAACACCCTGCAAAAAAATGTCGTCAATCAGCTCAATTCTTCCTTGTATGTTGATACGAAATTGGTTGAGTCAGATATGAGCCACTCGGATAGCGGTTATCTCATTAAGATTCATATAAGCAAGACGTATGAAGTACTTGGTATAGCAAGTCTGACAAGTGACTTAATTTGGATACAATGTGCTCCTTGCGATGAGTGCTACACTCAAGATAAACCCTTCTTTGAACCGAGTGAATCGACGACGTACGAACAAGTTCTCAGTGGATAAAAAACGTGTAAGGATTTCGGTCATCTTCAGGATGGACAAGATGATGAGTACTGTTGGTATAATTACAAATCTGGTGAGGAAAAATTTACATCTGGAGTGCTGAGCACCGAGACCTTCTACTTGAGCTCCGAACGTGATCGTCACCCTTTTGAAGAAAAAGTGTTTGGATGCGGTACGCGAAATTTGATGAAAGTTCCAACGAGAGTTCAAGGTGTCATTGGTCTCGGACGAGGGGAGTTTTCGTTGGTTTCTCAACTGAGATCAAAAGTTGGTGGAAAATTCTCCTATTGCTTGCGTAAGGCGGGTCACCAAGATACTAAGCTTAGATTCGGAACACGACCACCAATCCATAATCTAGCAGCTACACTTAAGCTTTTTCAGCCGCCTGCCGATTGATGCAGTGGGCCCACCCATGAACCTTGGCATGAACAACCTGCAGGCGGGAGGAATCCCTTGTGATGGGTTGGGTGTGTGGCCTGATGTCAGTGGGCTAAGCCCTTAGGCTCAGGGATGGGTGCGTCCCATGGGTGGGCTCGGGATTGACAGCCACGCCATGACATGGAGGACCTGTAGATGGGTGGGCCCATTGCATCACCGATCTTCAATTGTCTTCGATGTATGTCCTTAAGCTTAAAGCCATCGGAGTTGAAGATAAGAAATTTCAGGTATCTGGACAGGATGGCTATGTGGTACTCGATATTGGGAAAAGTATGACGTATTTGCATGGGAGCTTATACGATGAACTAATCGAGAATTTTGAAAAAGTGATTGGTGGGAAAATGAAACCAGTAGACGAT
Source organism: Euonymus europaeus (assembly GCA_963580455.1). Taxonomy (NCBI): domain Eukaryota; kingdom Viridiplantae; phylum Streptophyta; class Magnoliopsida; order Celastrales; family Celastraceae; genus Euonymus; species Euonymus europaeus. The sequence goes on from OY756961.1 coordinate 24,628,089, forward strand.
TCCATAAAAAAGTACAAGATGCTTTGCTACAAGAAAGAAGATTTCCTTCCCTCTGCGATCCCTGAAATGGTATTCAGTTTTTCTGGTACAAGTCTACTGTCTCGTTCAGATCTTATTCTGACGCCTTTTCACACATTTGGTAAGTCTGGTCAGAATATGTGTATGATGATAATCCGAAGCAGCAATGGTTATTCTATTCTTGGGAGCGCGGCGCAGAAAAACTTTCGGGTGGAGTATGAGCCCAAGAAGGTCACTTTTATTAAAACTGATTGCGAAGAGGACAATTTTTAGTAATATGATACTGCATGGGACGCTGCTGTATGCATGAATCCAATAAGCTAGAAGATAAAAAAAAGAAAAAAAAAAAGAGTGGCTTTGTGATCTTTTATTGTATTTGCAAAATAATCCCTGCTGTAATAATTGTGCTTTCATTTGTCAAACGGCATGGAAAGGGGCATATTAAAAACGGCTTGGTAGTTTAGCCACAAAAATTGCGCACAAGTTGATTCTCTTTAACTCCCTGCTTTGTTTTAAAGGTTTATTTTCTTTTTGAAATAATAAAAATATATATATGAGTCTTAGTTAATTTGTACTCCTTTTCTTTGTTATATATATAGCTAGGGGCATCTCCAACAAGGAGTGTGCAACATTCTATATGCATACTTAAATAGTGAGATGCATTCGTACTCATTTCTAGCTATAATTTTATTGTTGTCCACTCCAACAATGAGGATGCAAAATACGCAAAATATGTTTTACTCTATATTTTCTTGTATCAGAAGCAACGTCGGATGACATCTGTGACTCCAAATTCTCAACATCATGATCAATATTTAATTCATCGCTCATGAGCAATGTTGCATATGACTCATACATGGGATCCATATTTAGAATTAATTGTAAATGAACAGATTAAGGAAGTTGAACCATTATATATGTCAGTCGCACATCAAATTCAACCACATGACCTTAGCATGAGCATGGGAATCATTTGTTTAATGATATATGTGAACTGTGGGCAACAAGCATTTTATTGAGATTCCAATACATTTTGATTAAAATGTAACTAGTTTGAAATTGCAATATTGCTTTCCATGTATAGAAAGACAGACATAAAAACACATTTTAAAGAAACTAAAGCAAATGTTCTTGCAATCCTCAATTCATGCATGCTAATATTTTCCAACAACACCTCGTTGAAATTGCAATACAGAAAGCACCACAAGAGGGATTCAATGGCTTAATTTAGCCCTTGCAAATGATACACAAATTAAAGGAAATCTCTGCATTTTCAGAGCTCATCACACCAAATGCAGAAGATAAATTATCTAGACTTAGCTTTCCCCTTTTTGACATAATCATTCTTCACACTCAGTTAACCAACAATAAGAAAAGAACATAATCAACTTCATCCTTCATCATGAGTAAGAAAAGGGAGTAACAATTAATGACCAAATTAAGTTCCACGTACAACTGTTGCCCAAGAAATTGAAAAGCAATTGAACACATCATCAACCACAAAGCTATTAACGGAGAACGATTCTTATAGAAATAGAACATGCAACCTCAGATAAATCAAAAATTGACCACAAATCTAAGCAACAAAAGAGACGATCATACCTACACTAGAAGGATCGATTGGAGGCGGACCAATTTTGAGATGAACGAACCCAATCAGTTTTGCAAAGCTGGATCTTCGTCGGTCTAAAACCAGTCGATTAATGAAGATGTTTGAGGACCACAATTGGTTTTATGATGGATTTCTGAAGGGGAGGAGGAGAATCGTCATTGTTCATAGTGGTTGGGAAACGGCTATGAACTCCCACGTCGGTTTGCGACCTCCAATTGTAGCCGTTCCAAAGTTGCAAATATGGAAACCCAATCTGAGGTCATAAATTTTCGAATTCTCTTGCGACCTCCATTGAAATCGGCGAACCTTGTTACCAACCATGCTGGAGGTGCCCTAAGATGTAATCCTGATAACATGCACAAGTCTTCTCAAAATTGAGGAAATTTAATAATGTAAACCAAATATATATCTATATATATGTATGTATGTATGTATAGTTTGAGCAAAATTATTCAAAAGTGTTTTGTTCTTATAACATATTAGTCTTGTTAATCATCTTCTCTTTCACAATAAAGAATCTTGTTTGTCCTTGAAATATTGTAATTGTCATTGGGTGATTTTTTTATCATTCCTTAACATTAGCATCCAAGCAGACTCTTAATTACTTGGGTTTTTTTTCTACTTGTAAATAAATTTGACAGTCGAATATATTATTCATAAAATATTAGGATAGAATTGGAATACCACTTAAAAGGTTAATAGTGAGATTGGGCTCTTTTGACTTTTTTTATACTCACAAGATAAATGATGGTTGATGGCACACAATTCCAACTTCCAACTTGGGGCTTCTCAAGCATCATACATCACATCAGTTTTACTGTAATAAAAAGATGATTGGTAAATAAAAAGAGGATGGTCAAAAGTGTTTATATATATGTATGTATATGTATATGTATATATATGTCTACACATATAAAGTGGACCCCCATGGTTTTGGTATGTGGGCAATCAAAATAGTGGACTTTGACTTTTCTCGTCTTCACTTTGATTGCGTTATCTAGGGCGGTGACTGTATTTCCTCCTGATTGAGATTTATCTTCTCTTTCACATGTTTCTATTGCCAAAGATGACTTTAGTTTATCATATAATGATCAGCTAAAAGATATCCAGTAGACTTTATTTATCAAATAATGAGCTAAAAAGAATAAATACTTGGTTCTTCGTTCAGATAATTAGCTACATCAGCTACAAGTACTTAATTAAGCGCTAGCTTGTTTGATAAATCAGTTCTAATTAAAGGGCTGAGAAGTAAATCAACTGAAAACTATTTTAAGATGAGGGGTTTCCGAAAGTTGGAAAAGAGAGGTTCGAGATGGTTCCAGTAGAAATTTATATATTTTCCGATGGGAAATCCTCTTAAAAAAAGATAGAATATAAAATTTACATTTGACGGTGCAAGAATAATCTAGCAGAGTGATGCAGTATCAAAAATTGATCGAGTGATGTGTCACATCTTTCAAACCGTTTGATGCAAATTCTAAACTCTTAGATTACAGAGCCTGAGAATCCCTCAAAGATTCTATCTCCAACTACCGCAAATCCTTCTCCAAAAATAGTCTTATTGCATTTATTTTGGAGTTCGTTTTACCAAAAGAGCCAAGCTAGGGCTTGGAGAAACCGACTCAGTTCAACTTATTAATAAACAAACATACAGATTACAGATACTATACAGCCATGTGTAGTAGTTGACGCACAGTCTTACCTCACTGTTTCTCCAAATCCATATGTTTTATTTATATTTCATTAATAGAAAATTTTTGTCTAATACTCTTTCAAACGACTCTCTTTCTCTCTCCGCCGGAATAAAGGACTCCATTGATAGTACTGGTTCAACTCTTCTTTCTTCATTTCTCAGCCAACTAATTAAAACTACAAGTTTCATACGTGCAAGCACGACATCTCCTCATATATATACATATTATATATATATATATATATATATATATATATATGGATCGCTCAATCTCTCACGATTTGATTCTCAACGTTAGTACCGATGGAAGAAGCGAGATGGATTTCTTCAGAGAGAACGAGCCGAGTACTATGATCGGCACATCAGTTCGTGCCAAGGAAGAGAAACTAGTGCCTGATCATCATCAACTTCTTGATCATGTAAATGTAAGTGAATTAATTTTAGTTTTTTTTGTATAAAAAATGTTGATTAATTCTTTTTGTTTCTTTCTTCTGTGCAGACATGTTTGAATCTTGTTGCAAGTAGTAGTCATGGGAAATCAGTTATTTTGGATGATGGGTTATCAAGATCTAAAGAAAATAACCCAAAAGTGAATGAGGTAATTAATTTGACTAATCATTTATGGTCTCATAATTAATTAGTTTTGTACTCATAGCTCCTGATTTAATTATCCTTCTTTGTGATTTTGGGTCTATGTTGTAGATGGAAATATTACAAGCTGAATTGGAGAGGAAGAGAGTAGAAAATCAGAATCTGAAATCCATGCTTAATCAGGTGAACAATGATTACTATGCCCTACAACTGCAGCTTGTTGCACTAATGGAGAATCAGAAAAGTAATAGACATGGAAGAATCGGAGGTGGAGGAGGCTGTAATGTTGCAAGACAATCATTCAAGAATCTTAATTGTGATGATGATTATTATGATAGTGGAGAAATTAGTTGCAGATCTGGAAGAGATGTTCAACAAGAGAGTACAAGCAAAGTTCCCGTGATTGTTGATACTTCAAGAGATGAACTTGAACAAAATCAAGAAAATATGTCCATGAATAGAAGAAAGGCTCGAGTCTCCGTTCGAACAAGATCTGAGGCATCCATGGTAAGTTCTAGGTCTCATTAATTAGCTAGGTCTTGTTTATGTTGAGAAATTAAATCGTAACTGCTTAGATTTAGGGCTTAGTATTCTGAATTCACGAAACACATAATCTTCAACATTAAAGATTTGTGGGTGCAAGAATCCATGAAGTAAAATGAGATAAGTATTCGAATAAGTTATTATTTTGGTTCACATATGTATGATCTAATTTTCACTGGGGCTAAAATCGACTCGGGATTACGATCAATGTTCATAGGTTTTCATATAAAATTTTGTAAAATTTGATTAGTATTTTTATAATCTAGGGTTTTGGTTCACATATGTATGATGTAATTCTCACTGGGGTTAAAATGGACTCAGGAGGTCATGATCGAGTTTGATTCCGTTGAGAACAATACTCTTGTGGCCACCCAAGTTTAGACTCATGCCAACTGTCAAAAGGATAAACTTGTGTGGTGTTATTCTCGATTATAAAAAAACACAATACAAGAAAAAATGGAAATTAAAATAAATTAATGTTGTAGAAGCATGCAAGTTTGTTTACTAGGGCATATACATGATATCATGACGACTTCCTTTCTTTTTGGATAAGTCGTCAAAAGAAGAAAAGTACAATAAATTTTTATTTAATTAAGTAATTTAGAGTACATGCTGTCCTCGTGTTCTAGGTTAAGTACAACGTTCCCAGGGATAATCTTGATTAGATCTTTATAACTACTTTGTTGTTTTATTCATACCAACCTTGGATGTTGTATTCACAGATCTACGATGGATGTCGATGGAGAAAGTACGGACAAAAGCTAGCCAAAGGAAACCCTTGTCCTCGAGCATACTATCGCTGCACGATGGCCTCTTCTACTTGTCCTGTTAGAAAACAAGTAAGCAACCATTAATGGAAATTTTCCTTCTTTTTCAATTAACTTCCTTTGAGAGTGCTTTTTGTGCATATATGTGCGTCTATATATATACACGTCAATAATAGATAATGAAGTAACAATGAAATAGTCATAAATACTTAATAAATACAAATAAGACCACTCGTATCAAAAGTTACTTATTCGTTTGGTAGAATATTTGAAAAGTAGCATATATGCTGATTTGAAGATAAATGCTAACATATATTCTGCCGAAAATATTATAACTGTTTGATTTAATTTTTGCTGATAGCATTTATGTTATTCAAAATGTTGAGACAAATTACATACAGCTGAGCTATTATATATGCTTGCTCATATCAAAATGTCCATTTTGACCTACTGATTTAATTGAACAGGTGTGTTGAACAATCCTCATAACCTATATATTAAAATGTTATTTTCCGCATTTGATAATTAATATAAGCTTTGTCCAATTAATTTATTTTCAACATTGTTTTGTTGCCAAGCTATTTCTTGGTTTCTACTAACATTGAACAATAGGTACAAAGGTGTGCACAAGACAGAACAATCCTCATAACAACTTATGAAGGAAACCACAACCATCCCCTCCCTTCGGATGCGATGACAATGGCATCTACAACATCGGCAGCCGCATCGATGTTTCTTTCGGGGTCTATGCTTAGTGGAGATGCTCATCTTGGCCTACAAATGATGAACTCAAATGCACTAGCAAAAGCCCCAACACTTACAGCTTTAGCACCATTTCCTACTATAACACTTGATCTCACGGAAGACGATGTTCCTTCTCCAAATTTTGTGTCAATCCCACAATCATCACATTCTAATCAATCCCAACTCCTTTTGGGTCTTCAAGAAATTGGTCCTCCTCATTCCAGACATCATGCACGAACACCAGTATTTCCAGATACAATTAGCGGGATCGCGGCAGATCCAAACTTCACAGCAGCGCTTGTGGCAGCCATAGCTTCCATCCTCGGCAATGTTCATGGTAACAACAACAATAGCTCCACTCCAAGAGATTGAAGCACATCTCATGTTCTATGTATAACTATATATATATTGAGTAATTTGTAGGGAAATGTATAGCGCGTGCATTGGAAAATTGTATGTGATGACATTGGACTATTTTTTTTTTTGGGAGGGGTGAAGTGTAATTTTTAGAGTGGAGAGAGGATATATTAGGGTTCATCTTCATCTTTTTATGGATATGTTATTTTTGATAACGGAGAATGACGCCCGATAAGATTGGATTTGTTATTACATATATTTGTAAAGGATATTGTTGGAATTTAAGAGGGTGATGATATGTAATATTGAATTTCTTCATCCTATAGACACAAGACTTGACGTGTTATTTTGTGCATGCATGTCACTCTTTCATTTCCAGAGTCAAGTCTTCGGGGAAAACAAGAATTTAATAACATATATGGACATAATTACCAATTTTAAGATTTATTAGCTGATCAAAAGCATTGATAGTAATGCAAATCAATTTCTAAAAGTAATTAATTGTATTTTTTTTTTCTTCTTCCCACTCTGAATGTGCTGAATAATCTCATCGATCGAGACGACGAGATCCTCTCAAAATTATTTCTTGGTATTTTCATTTAATCTTATGGGGATATATCCACTTTGACATTAATTATCTTTTTCTCCAACACCAATTTAATCGCTATTCCAATGTATTATAACTATATCTTCAATCGCTTTAGGACTTTTCAGTAATCTATTTAGTCTCATGTAAGCAAATTATACGATTGGACTGTCAATTAGTTCAGTTAATATACCTGTAAGTAACCCTTTTTTTTTTAAATTGTTTCTCGTAGTTCTATAATTATGAACTATTTTTTTTTACATCAACTCGTTTATTGCAGGGAAGCCCTGCATCTGTTTCAAGCATCCGGGTGCCAATGCAGCGCGTCTGCGCGTGGCTAGGGGATATTTTCACCGTTTAAAAAGCACAGGAGTGAAATGGCCTATTGGTAGTTTTCAAAATGGATAAGCCCATTTAGGTCATTCCACGTTTTGCATATGGTGTGACCGGCGATAGCAAAAATTATCATCTCCACGTGTCCTTTATGGAATGGGCGGGAAATTATCATTGTGTCTTTTCTGGTGATTAATATCTTCCGAGTCTCGACCCTTCGACAGTCCCGTCCGCTCATTTTCACTGGTGAAGCGATGTCACACTGTGATTGTTCGAACATTAAGATCATGCTTAGTGTATGTATTGGGAGGGACTCACTTGTTCGTGAATCGTTCTAAATTCTTATTTGACGTGAATATCCTTTCAATTTGATGATGGATCGATGTGAGTCTTTGTTCTGTTTTTTCTCTGCTGCATGCGCTTCTGTTTGGTTACCGAGAATACTTCAGGGAGCTACTCGTTGAATTTTCGTCTTAAGCTGAGAAAGCTAAGGTATAAAGCAAGCATCTATAGGCTTTGATATTTTGAATTCGAGATTTGGACCTTTAGTTCAGTGGAGTGCTTTATCTGAAGTAAGCTAACTTAAGGAATATATATCATCTGTTTTATGTATCCTTTTTGTGAAATTTCTTCTTTTTTCGGTGAAAAATTGTGGAATCGAAGCCTGGAGTAAGAATAGATGCAGTAACAGCGTTTTGTTGCAGTTATGTTACAGAATTGAGAATTTGAAAAAGAGAGAGGATAAACCGCTTTAATTTTGTGAATTTGCCTTCTTTTTTTTTGCATTTAAAACGAAGAAATATGTGGAATCTGTTTTTGGTATCTTTTGCATGAAATTTTGTTGCAGAACTTTGTGAAATCCGAACTTGGACTGAGAATAGATTGAAACAGATTAGAAGTTACTAGTTTTGGATTCAGTTGATTCTTTGTTATGCTTTTTGTGTAATGGCTAGAGTGCAGTTCATTACCTATGAATTTTTAAAATTTGTTTTAGAATATCCTTTGTTCTTCCAGCACACAAGGATCTTGAGTTGGTTCTATCACTCCTCTGCTGTAAACTTTGATTATTTAAATTCAATGTTGAATATGGGTAGGTAGCGAGATGGGATGTTTGTCGACAATTTCTTTTAGTTTTTTGACTAGCATAAATGATTTGAACTAAATTTGCAGTTATCAACATGGGGACTTTCAAACCGATTATAATTCTACTCCTTCTTTTCTTCATTACTTTTCATTTGGTATATTCCACACCAAATGGTGGCTTGGTGAGAGTCGTCCTAAAAAAGAAGAAGTTTGATCATAGCAACCGTCTGGCTTCCCATATTGAGTCCAAGGAAGGAGAATCACTGGGAGCTTCATTTCGAAAGTATCATCTTCGTGGGGACTTGGGTGATGCAGACACTGACATAATAGCACTGAAGAATTACATGGATGCTCAGTATTTTGGTGAAATTGGCATTGGCTCTCCCCCACAAAACTTCACTGTGGTATTTGATACTGGCAGTTCTAATCTGTGGGTGCCATCTTCTAAGTGTTACTTCTCGGTGAGTTTTTCTTTTGGGAGGGGACCAGGTGTGGTGCCATTTTAATCAATTGCTCAATGTTATTTTGAATGAATATATATTCTGATCTTTCTTATAATCATAAAAGAGAGTTTAGGACAACCATTAACTTGCATCTTGATGCAGATCGCTTGCTATTTCCACTCCTACTATAGGTCAAGCCGTTCAAGTACTTATACGGAGAATGGTGCGTTTGTTATCCCTAATTCAGTTTAGTTTTCTGAAGTTTGTGTCTTCCTGAAATGGATGGTAGTCTTTGATTTATGAGCATTCATTTCTTGTTTACTATCGAGGTATGTACTCCATCACAAGGTTTTCACCAATATTTAGACTTCATATTTATGTAGAAAATGTTTCTGTGTTTTTTTTTCTTTTCTTTTTCCTGTTTGACTATACATCCAATAATGTGTTTCATCAACTTAGAGAAAATGCAAGGGTGGAATGATAGGCGATTGACTCCTAGATTAAAAAAAAATCCTGACGAGTTTCTATGCCAAGTTGTATAGATTATAGAAAGGGGAGCACAGCAGATTTAGAGTGAGGTAACTAGTTTCACTGGGTAAGGAACTTGGCCAATTGTGTTTTGAACTTCTAGGGCTTGATCTTCCTAAAATATCCTTGCTAATTACTTGTCGAATACAACTCCTTCCACGTTAAAGACACTGCTTTGGCACTGAATGTGCAGGGAAAATGATGTGATGTGAAATTACGTTTTACATTGACAGTTATAGTTATATGTGTGCCTGAATGCATGTCTCGTAGATATGCCAATGAGTAATTCACTAATGAAAGATATTTCCCTCAGAGATTTAGTTCAGCATTATTGTGCAGGTAAAACAGCATCTATCCAGTATGGAACTGGAGCAGTTTCTGGGTTCTTCAGTGAAGACTATGTAAAAGTTGGTGATCTTATAGTGAAAAATCAGGTATTGGAAAGGTGGTGAGATGGATTCATATCTATGATCCATACCTTTAAATCTTGTTTCTTTTCTTTCTGGGTTTTCTTCCCTCTCACTTTTGGATAAAGTTGCTCCTTTACAGGAATTTATTGAGGCAACTAGGGAGTCGTCGATCACCTTCTTGGTGTCCAAGTTTGATGGCATACTCGGACTTGGATTTCAAGAGATTTCCGTTGGAAATGCAGTTCCTGTTTGGTATTTTTATATCTTTGACGATCATCTAGATAGCATAAGAAAGTTAAGGAATTTCATTGCAAATATTTCTGACTTCAAAATCCCTCTAGGTATAACATGGTGAATCAAGGTCTTGTTAAAGAACCTGTTTTCTCATTTTGGTTGAACCGCAATGCTGATGAAGAAGAAGGGGGTGAAATTGTTTTTGGTGGGGTGGATTCAAATCATTACAAGGGCAAGCACACATATGTCCCTGTGACACAGAAAGGCTACTGGCAGGTTGGTGTTCAAAACTTTCAGTGTATTATTTTTAGCGCTCAAGTAAACACTTTTAACATTTTTTTAAACATTCCTGCTGTTTATTTGGGTGGTAGTTTGACATGGGAGACGTCCTTATTGACGGTAAAACAACTGGTGAGTAAAACTTTAATCATGTTTGTGCACTTGCCTTACGGAAAACAACTATGCTGCTTATTGTTTTCTGATCGACATACCTGTTTCAGGATTTTGTGCTAGCGGCTGTGCAGCAATCATTGATTCTGGCACCTCGTTGTTGGCTGGTCCTACGGTATGTATATTGACCCAAGCAAGCATGTGCAAATGTTCTTTTTTATATTTTTTTCACGATGTTCTTTTTCATATTGCTGTAGCACCTGCCCATTAAGCTGTTATAGATGCTTCCTTTCTGCGAGTTGAATCTGGAGCTTTCCCCTTTTCAAGTTTCAAATAGAAACTGCATTTTAGTTTTTGATGATGAGGGTGTTGGTATGAGAGATGGGAATAAATTCACAGCTCAAGCTGCTATATTTTAGTTATGACAAGAGTATCAGTTTAGGGTTTAGTCCTGAATAAACACAAGTCCTTAAGGAGGACTTCATTTATGTGGCGATACTTATCGAAGGAAACTGTATTTTTTATGGCTTTGGATTTTGTTCTTCATTTGATGCTTTTTCTTTTTTTTTTGTTCTTTTTTCTCCCCTGTAGGATAATTCATTCATGGGTATTGTTTTTTGGTATTTGGTTGCTATGAAATAGTCTTATATATAGCATTAAGTTTTTTTAAGTAATGTATTATATTTACAGAGATGCCCTCCATTACTGCTCCTTTCTGTTTAACTAATATTGTTTTGTATTTGCAGACAATCATTGCTGAAGTTAATCATGCTATTGGAGCCTCTGGGGTTATTAGTGAAGAGTGCAAGGCTGTAGTTGCAGAATATGGAGAAGCAATTATTGAGATGATTTTAGAAAATGTATCCATTAAGTTGCTGGCAGGCCTTGATAGCCATATATTGGTGTGATAGTACTGTATTGCTGTTTTTTCAACCTTATAATTTTTTGTTACTCTTGTCAGGTTGAGCCACAGAAAATTTGTGCACAAATTGGTTTATGCGCATCTGATGGGGGCCGAGGCGTAAGGTTGGATATCTTGATGGAAAATTTTTCTTGTAATTGAATATCTTGGTGGGAAATATTCTTTTACCTATACAGAGCTTGCATCTTTGTGTGTACATGCCTTAGTTAATTTTTTTTTGTTTGTTGTTGTAACATGTTCTGGTTAGCATGAAGATTGAGAGTGTCGTGGATGAGAATAATCTGAAAGGATCTGGTGGCTTGCGAGAAACAATGTGCTCTGCTTGCGAGATGGCAGTTGTGTGGATGCAGAACCAGCTTAGGCAAAATCAAACACAGCAGCGTATACTTGACTATGTCAATGATGTAAAAACTCTTTTCTCCTTGGCATTCTTTTTGTAAACTCTGCTCTATGTTTGTTCATCACCCTCTTCATATTTGCAGCTCTGCAATCGATTGCCTAGTCCCATGGGAGAATCAGTGGTTGACTGTAGTAGCTTGTCTGCTATGCCTAATGTTTCCTTTACAATTGGTGGAAGGGTATTTGACCTTACCCCTGAGCAGGTAATTTATTGTATTTGTAATACTTCAGTATGTTCTTGATCTTCTTTTTGTTCAAATTCTGATGCATCTTATGAAAGCCTTTTTTGCTATGAGAAAACACTTCACTTTAATGGGCGTTGATTTCAAATAAGTTATCAGTTGTAGCAGACATGAGAAATTGCATATTCATATAATAATTGGCATTAGTATTCGCTGCATTTAATAGCTTATTTTCTTTTTTTGGTATTGCAAGCAGTACGTGGTCAAAGTTGGTGAGGGAGATATAGCTCAATGCATAAGTGGATTTGCTGCACTAGATGTTCCTTCTGGTCGTGGACCTTTGTGGTATTCTCTCTTGTTCTTACACACAGACTTTGTTCTTATTCTTCTGAATATATACATATTGATTTACTATTATATACGGTATGTTGGTCTTATATCAAGGTTTAAGTGACTCCACTGGTATTCTTAAGTGATATTCATCTTGTTCTGGTGATTTCTGCCGGTGACTCTTACTGGTATATAATTATAAATCCAATGCAGGATCTTGGGGGATGTTTTCATGGGTCCGTTCCATACAGTATTTGACTATGGCAATCTGAGAGTCGGATTTGCAGAAGCTGTGTAAATGAATTATGTCCATATATTCAGGTTTGTTATCTGAACGCTTTCTTATGGTGCGTAAAGTTCTGATAAAATGATAATAACATAAACTCGAAACAATGTATGAAATTAGTTTTCTTGGTTTGTTGTAAAACTTCTGAAGTAGACCATATCGTCAATTTGTCATTTTATAAGATGTATGTTGTTGCGAATGAATAGCTTGAGTGTTTCTGTAGAAACAGTAAATACCCGAAAATGCTCATCAATACTGCGATTCCTGAATCCTGAGGTGTGCTGAATGCTTGTTAGCATCCTTACACTACAGGTTTGTGATGTACCGTTCATTAATATTTCCATAAATTGCATATTCACTCACTATTTGATCAAATATTGGAATTCACAGCACCCAACTTTCTGGGGACTCGACATTTTGTTTACAGGATAGTGTAACTAGATTGAAATTATGCTACAACTACAAAGAAAAATCTTATCATAATAATAAGATTGAATTATATTGAATTGCCCATCATATTTTTATGTTAGCGATGCTGGACTTTTTGAACCGTTGATTTCCTGCTCCGGAGGAGAAACTGGGTTCCGATGAATAATTTTGAGAGGCATTGGTTATTTAACGAATCATATTTCTCACAGATGAGCGTTTGACATAGTAAAACCCTACCAACCAGGGAGAGATTGAATCTCCAAATCCACTTGAACAAAAGCACCTTGTTTTTTAGCATAATTGATCTCAACAAGCTACAAGAGACAAAAGATCCGTTAGAGAAGACAACTTTCTCCGATTGGAAGATTCGTCAGAGAAGACGACTTTCTCGTAGAAGAAGATACAAGATTTTTTAATCATTACTCCCTCCGTCCCATTTTATTTGTCATTTTTTTTTGGGATGTCCTAAAATGTATGCCCATTTCAATTAATGAAAACTATTTTTTTTTTCATTTTTTTCTTATTTACCCTTAATTTGAAAAGCTCAATAATCATGCACATTAATTATAGTGTCAAAGTATTTGTCATTATAAATAGGGGTATGAACGTCAAATTGAAAGGAAATTAAATATTTTCTTAAACTGTGTGAAAAAGTGAAGGGGACAATTAAAATGGGATGGAATGAGTATTTTTTTTAGTTTTCTAAATAAAAAAAGGTAAATTACACATCAGTATCGTTAATTAACACATCAGCACAGTTATTCGAATATCACATTTAAAGCAACAGATTAACTAATTATATATATTAATCTTCTATATTAATTTAAAATACACCAACACAACAAGAACCGTCTGCAAATATTCTCTTCTAGAGATCCAGCTCTTGTACTCTTTAAAAGACAAGCTATCAAGCCTAGGAAACAATGTTAATACAGTAATTACAGAGAGTAATTACAAATTATGCACAGGTTTTTTTAATGTATTTCACTATTTCCCATGTGTATTGTTTTCTTGGAGTGGAAGAAGAAGTTGGAGATGATTCTGACTTTCTCCCTCTATAAATAACACAGATAACAAAACGCACATCTCATTCCTTCCTCCTCCTGCCTTCCATTTTTCTTCAACATTAATGAATTACTTGATTTTCATGTCGATTATCGGTTTGTTCAATGCATTGATTTTGCATCCAATCAAAGCGGAAATAAAATCTTTCGGCTTTGATCTTCTACATCATGATTCAATTTTCTCTCCATTCCATAACCAATCTGTGACTGAGTCCGAGCTTTCGAGGAAATCATTTCTCCGTTCCCTCAATCGGCTCAAGCAATTCAATTCATCCATGCATATGGATGGAAAGTTTAGCTGGTCGGATTTAACTAACGAGGGCGGTGACTATCTGACGACCATGTATATAGGTAAGCCAGAAGGAGATAGAGATGTGCCAATTAAACTACTTGCTTACCCAAGCATGTCAGATGACCTTACTTGGGTCCAATGTTTTCATTGTAGCAACTGGGAGTATCAACATAAATTACTTTATGATCCAAAAAAGTCAGATACCTATCTTCCACTTGACCCCAGCTCACGTGACTGCTATACTACGCCATATGCTTACGGGGAATCAGATGTGTGCAAATACCAGTATCCTTCTGGCAACGGTAACTTCGACTCCAATGGAGTGTTGAGCACCGAGACCTTCTTTTTAAAATCCTCTGATGAGTTAAAAAAAGAATTCAAAGAATTCTCAGAGATAGTGTTTGGATGCGATGAGAAACATGGATGTAATTTCAAACATGGTGTTCAAGCAGTTGTTGGTCTCGGTCCAGCGGGGAACTCAATGGTTTCTCAACTGGGAAAAACAATTGGTAAAAAATTCACCTACTGCTTGGTTAGGCAGTCACTAAGTCATCGTAGTAAGATTTTCTTCGGATCAGAAATTGACTACTATGGCCACCCAAAATATCAAGCTGAAATTTACGTTCGTAGCCATCCCTCCTACCACCTCAATCTTGAAGCCGTTAGCATTAATAGCAACAAAATAAGCATACCATATATTGATCAACGTTTCATGAGACTCGATATTCAGACAGCCCTAACAACATTGCGTCGGCCATTATATAATCAATTCCTCACGGTGTTCATAGCGGAAGCTGGCCGTGTAACCCCAATCCAAAATCCGGAATACGGCACTTGCTTCGACAAAAGGGAACTTTCTAGAATCAGAGTCCCCAAACTAAAATTTCATTTCACCGGGGCAGCTGGCTTTGAATCCGATGCAGAGTTTCATTTGCATCCTGAGAACCTTCTTATAGATATTGGTGACAATTTGTGCCTGACAATAGTCCCAAAAGATGAACCTTATTCTGTTTTGGGGAACATGGCACAAGTTGACGTTCAGATGATTTTTGACCCACCAAACCATGTACTCACTTTTGCTCCACGCGATTGCGCCCGATTTTCGCCTTAAACAAATAAGACTCAGGTGAGGCCCTCTTGTGATTGTTGCTCGAATCCAATCATTAAGAAGATTTGGATTATGGTTTTGGGATATATACCAGCTAGTATGGTATGTCGTATGCTTCTTGGTTTGTCTACTTTCCCATATATATATATATATGTGTGTGTGTGTGTATGTATTTGTGATGTAATCATTTGATCAATGAAATATATTCTGGTTAATTTGAGATGTCAACTTTAATTTTTCTTACGGAATTTTGGTTAGTAAAATGTTTTTAAACGACACAGTTGAATTCTAATTGACAGCTAACCTTTTTCATAACTCCAGATATTGAAATTCAACTAAATTCACTGAAAGCGCAAATCTTTAACTTAACCTTTTTTTTTCCCTTTGATACTCGTTGCCTTTTCCTTGCTTCCACCATCACCTTTTCAACAATGCGGCCCTCTTTTGCTCAAGCAAGAAAGCTTTGAGAATCACATTGTAGAATAAATACATAAATCGAAGAAAGCCACCCATACATGCAACATTCGAACAAACAAACTAGAAGAAATCCAAAGCGCATGCGAAGAAGGAGCAAAAAGGCAATCAAACAACAGGAGCGAGAAATAAAAGAACAAGCCTTACACAATTGAGGAGAAAACGCAGCCCAGCAACATGCAATCCTGAAGTCGAAGCTCACAGCCAAACCTAGATACGCATTCTAATCGAGCAATCTGAAGGTTCATGAACCAAAAAAAGCGCGACCCTTTTATGTTTTATCGCAGACGAAGGCCGGTTGGGTAAAACTCGCGAGTATGTAGGAAACGAAGACTCCTGCCGTGCAACAGCCAGAAAGGCACCTCTGTCAATCTGTGCAGAGGGATGCGATGCGGCGTCGTTTATGTTGAAGAAAACGATTACCAAACAATAAACCCAAGAAATAAACTGGGGGAAAGTCATAGGGAAGAAAGGATCATTCACCTGAGGTTAAGCTATATGGTCAACACGAACGAAAGAAACATAAGCGCAAAATGGTCAATGAACCAAAAAGTATAGACTAAGGCCTTGCTTGGGAGAGGTGTTCGGAGGGGTTGGGAAAGGTTCGTGAACAAGCGAACCCCTCCGAACCCTTGCTTGGCGCGAACATCTCAAGGTGTTCGGAGGGGTTCACGAACCCCTCCCAACACCTCCCAACACCCCTTTTCCCAACCCCTCATTTTGAAGGGTTAAGAGGTGTTCACTCACATTAAAGGCTCTCAACCCCTCCCAACCCCTCATAACCCCTCTCATACCAATCAAGGGTTCACTTTTATGAACTCCTCCCAACCCAACACCTCCCAACTCTACCCCTCCCAACCCCTCTCAACCCAACACCTCCCAACCCATCTCCCAAGCATAGCCTAAGTGTTGGAAATACTTTTTAGTATTTGGGGGCACTTTCTCCTCTCCCGCCTTTATCCAGGATCGAACTCGGGTAGTTGTCTTTATAGGTCCCCGATGTAACTTGGTTCAGTGGTACCAAAACTTACATCGGTGGACCTATAAAGGCAACCACCCGAGTCGGGTTTTGGTTCAGTGGTACAAGGTTGGACACTGGGGGCTAATAAAGGCTATCACCCAGGTTCAATCATTGGTAAAGGCGGGGAGGTAAACAATGCCCCCGAATATAAAATATATTTCCAACATAAAGGCCTTTATGTTGAAAATATATTTTATATTCGGGGTGACATTATTTACCTACTCCCCACCTTTACCCAGGATCGAACCTGAGTGGTCACCTTTATAGGCGCCCCAGTGTAAGTCCTGGTACCACTGAACATATAAAATATATTTCCAACACTAAGGGCAAATGCAATGGTAGGTTTTAAGGGAATTGATAATGTATGAGAATCAATATTTTTGTTGATGTGATTATATTGAGAGATGCGTTTTGCTGATGTAATTGTATTGAAAGTTGTGTTTTGGTGATGTGAGTTAATATGTGGTTTGATTTTCTATAAAAGATGTGTGATGCAATAAATTATCGATTTTGATCATATAGTTTTGTTGAAGAATAAAAGAGTGAATACTTAACAAATATTAAGAAGAGAAAATATATAAGAATTTATATTTTGCTAATGTGGTATTGATAGACTTGTTTTTATGAGGATGTGACTTGACTTTTTATTTAATGAATGTGAGACACAGGATGTAATTTTAATGAAGAAGCAAAATTCCACTATTGCATTTGTTCTAATTCCCGGGAAAACCTACCCACACACCTGCTAGGAGACCACACGTAACTAAACTATGAACAGAACACACTTGTCACGAGAGAGTCCGAAATCCTAGGGCTTTGTCGATCTCGACAGGTCTAAGGTCTCCAGTTTGGTGTTATGCGGTAAATGAGTGTTCTGGTGGGCTTGACATGGGATGGTTCAGACACCTCAAATAGGCCTAAAACTATATAATTTTAAATTGATATTTGCATATTAATTGTATAAAAATATCAAATATCATTTAAGCACAAATGTCCATAATAAATTATTATATACAGTGTATGTTTTGACGTTAACAAAAACTAGGGGAGAGGACAGATTCGGTGGCGAAACTACACTATGCTCATTGTGGGACTTTAGGATCAAATCCTCCCTGAACTTTTGAATTTCTTTAAATATATATATAACTATATTTTTTATAATATGATATAATCTATACATCTTTCTAAAAATAAATGTATTTTTCCTCACTAGCCATTTAAATTTTTATTTACACATCATATATATTAGCAAAAATACTTATATTTTTCTAATAACTACATAATATGTATGATTAATATATAAATTATAATTATAGCTTAATACAAACTCATACTCATACATGATGATTTCTAATCAATTAAAAATCATCTAACACAACTTAAATGGTTGTTTTTTTTTTCTTGTCCTGAAAATTTATGATTTAATTTGTAAGGTATAATTCAGTAAATGTATAAATATTAACTAAATTTAATGAATATATAGATATTTGCTTACTCTTAATCATTTTCCGATCAATAATCGTAAAATAATTTTTTAAGGTTCTGTCACTGACCAAGCCCGGCCCCTTCAATCTATTTTCTAAATCCGTCACTGAAGAGATCTTAAACAAAAACACCTTATTTTTTAACATAATTGAGTCTAGCTAGCCCTTTACTTTACCCATGTTTTCTTTAACTATTATTCCCTGACTAGGAAAAATATTTTACAAGATTAAAAAATGGTTCTTCGAAACAAAAAATTAAAATTATATCTATTTTTCTTCTATGTATGTTTATTATTACAATGGAACATGTAGCACCCTCAAAATCTAATCCTTATTTTTTCCTCAATCAATTTTATCTTTAATCAATAGTTATTCACAAGGAGTTATTATTATCATGTATATGACTTAAAAAAAGGGCAGCGGTGATTCATAAGAACATTGACAGCTGCTCTTTGGAAGTGTTTCCAATAAACACATTTAAAGCAACAGATTAACTAATTATATAGATATTAATCTTCTATATTAATTTAAAATACACCAACACAACAAGAACTGCCTGGAAATATTCTCTTGTAGAGAGCCGGCTCCTGTACTCTTTAAAAGACAAGCTATCAAGCCTAGGAAATCATGTTCAAGATTATTTTTTACAGTAGGTCGATATGGCATAAGCACAAGAGAGTAATTACAAATTATACATGAGTTTTTTTAATGTATTTCACTATTTCCCATCTATATTGTTTTCTTGAAGTGGAAGAAGAAGTTGGAGATGATGCTGACTTTCTCTCTGTATAAATAACACAGATAACTAAACGCACATCTCATTCCTTCCTGCTTCTGCCTTCCATTTTTCTTCCACAATGAATTACTTGATTTTCATCTCGATTCTCAGTTTGTTCAATGCATTGATTTTGCATCCAATCAAAGCGGAAATAAAATCTTTCGGCTTCGATCTTCTACATCATGATTCAATGTTCTCTCCATTCTATAAACAATCTATGTCTGAGTCCGAGCTTTCAAAGAAATCCTTTCTCCGTTCCTTCAATCGGCTCAAGCAATTCAATTCATCTATGCATATGGATGGAAAGTTTATCTGGTCGGATTTAACTAATGACGCTGACTATCTGTTGAGCATGTATATAGGTAAGCCAGAAGGAGAGAATGATGTGCCAATTAAACTACTTGCTTACCCAAGCATGTCAGACTACCTTACTTGGGTCCAATGTAGTCATTGTACCAACTGGGAGTATCAACATAAGTCACATTATGATCCAACAAAGTCAGATACCTATCTTCAAGTTACGTCCAGCGCACTTGACTGCTTTGCTATGCCACATACTTACGGGGAATCAAATGTGTGCAAATACCGGTATCCTTCTGGTAACGGTAACTTCGACTCCAATGGAGTGTTGAGCACCGAGACCTTCTTTTTTAGGTCCTCTGATGAGAAAGACAACGAATTCAAAGAATTCTCAAAGATAGTGTTTGGATGCGACGAGAAACATGGATGTAATTTCGAACATGGTGTTCAAGCAGTTGTTGGTCTCGGTCCAGAGGGGAGATCAATATCACTGGTCTCTCAACTTGGAAAAACAATTGGTGAAAAATTCTCCTACTGCCTGGTTAGGCAGTCAATAAGTCATCGTAGTAAGATTATGTTCGGATCAGATATTGAACTCTACAATGGCGACGACCGAAAATATCAAGCTGAAATTTACGGCCTTAACCATCCCTTCTACCAACTCAGTCTTGAAAACATTACCGTTAATAGAAAGAAAATAAACGTACCAAATAATCAACATTTCATGAGACTCGATATTCAGACAGCCGTAACAACATTGCCTCCGCCAATATATAATCAACTTCTCACGGAGTTTATAGCAGAAGCTGGCGGTATAACCCCAATCCAAAGTCCGGAATACGGCACTTGCTTCGACAAAATAGAATTTTCTGGCATCAGAGTCCCCGAACTTAAATTTCATTTCACCAAGGCATCTGACTTTGAATCTGTTGCAGAGTTTCATTTGCATTCTAAGAACTTTCTTATGGATATTGGTGACCTCACGTGCCTGACAATAGTCCCAAAAGATGAACCTGAATCTGTTTTGGGGAACATGGCACAAGTTGACATTCAGATGATTTTTGACCCACCCAACCGTGTACTCACTTTTGCTCCACTTGATTGCACCCGATTTCCGCGTAAATAAGACTCGGGTGAGGCCCTTTTGTGATTGTTGCTTGAAACCAATAAGAAGATTTTGATTATGGTTTTGGGTTATATACCAGCTAGTATGGTATGCCTCTTCGTTTATCTGCTTTCCCATGTATGTATGTGTCATGTAATCATTTGATCAATGGAATATATTTTGGTTAATTTGAGATGTCAACTTTAATTTTCTTATGGAATTTTGGTCACTAAAATGTTTTTTTAGTTAATTTGAGATACCCATTTTTTTTCCTTTGATACTCGTTGCCACCTCCTTGCTTCCACCATCACCTTTCAACAATGCGGCCCTCTTTTGCTCAAGAAAGAGAGCTTTGAGAATCACATTGCAGAATAAATACACAAACTGGACGTCTGCTTTTACGGTGATAGAGGGGTTAATTAAGATCCCATTCCGGAGCCATATAGCCTTTTGTTCCTCTAATATGAGAGAATTAAGATTTCATGTTGTCTATAAGAGACAAGTTGGCCAACCCAAAGTGTAAGATACTTGACTACACCATAAGAAACACAGCAACAACATCCATTGAATACCAACAAAGCTTTGTAAGAGCTATCTCTACTCACATACACGGCAAGCTTCTTTAACAAGAAGAAGCTAAGACAAAAAATATCTTCCACAGTACAAAGACTAAACTAGCCTTAGTTAAAACAAGAAAACATAAACTAAACATAACTAAATATGATAACTTGAGCAAGAAGCAAATCATCCAACACTCCCCCTGATTTGCATCTTTGGAATAATCCCAAGCCTGCCTCTTAGAGCATGAAACCTGTCTTTAGGGAGAGCTTTAGTTAAGATATCTGCCAGTTGATCAGCACCTCTGCAATGAATCAGTTCCACAAAACCATGCTCCACTGCCTCTCTCACAAACTGATTTTTCATTGCAATATGCTTGGTGACTTCATGATCCACGGGATTTCTTGCAATTGCAACAGCAGATTTGTTGTCACAAAATATTTCAGTTGAGCCAGACTGAATTATTCCCAAGTCCTTCAAAATCTTTCTAATCCAGACAGCTTGAGATGCAGCCTTAGATGCTGCAACAAATTCAGCTTCTGAGGAAGACAAAGCCACACTCTTCTGCTTCTTTGATGTCCAAGTGCACACACCAGAACCCAGACTGAAAACAATTCCTGAGGTGCTATGCATATCATCACGACAACCTGCCCAGTCACTGTCACAAAAACCTGTCAATTTCAAATTTTTCTTTGATTCATAGAACACACCATACTCAAGAGTTCCTTGAAGATATCTCAACACTCTCTTAGCAGCTCCAAAGTGAACTTGAGAAGGCTCTTGCATATATCTGGAAAGTACAGAAACAGCAAACATTATATCAGGCCTAGTAGAGGCCAGATATAACATACTGCCAATCAGACTCCTAAACACAGTAGCATCAGCTTTCTCTGAGCCATCTCCTCCTCTAACAAGTTTCTCATTTACCATTAAAGGCAATGTAACAGGATTACACTTCCACATGTTAAACTTCTTGAGCAAGGTGGTAGTATAACCTGTTTGTGAAATAAAAATTCCAGCTTCTGACTTCATCACCTCTATGCCCAAAAAATACCTCATTAAACCCAAGTCACTCATCTCATAAGACTCTTTCAACCTTTGCTTGAATTCTCTGATCTGATCATCATTATTCCCCGTGATAACCAAATCATCAACATAAATGGACACCACCAACACTGATCCATTGTGTTTCAAGGTATAAAGAGTTCCTTCAGTTTTGCTTTTCTGCAACCTTTGAGCTTTGAAAAACTGGTTGATTTCAGCATACCAGGCCCTTGGAGACTGTCTTAAACCATAGAGAGCCTTTTGGAGTTTATAAACCTTGCTTTCTCCCCCTTGAACCAAAAAACCATCAGGCTGAGCCACATACACCTCCTCTTCAAGCTTTCCATTCAAGAAAGCTGATTTAACATCCATTTGATGAATCTTCTAGTTGGATTGAGCCGCCACAGAAAAAATGAGTCTAATGGTTTCAATTCTGGCCACTGGAGCAAAGGTCTCATGAAAGTCAATCCATGGTTTTTGAGAAAAACCCCTTGCAACCAGCCTTGCTTTGCATTTCTGAACTTTACCATCTGGATTGACTTTCACCTTGTAAATCCATTTGTAAGTTATTCAAAGCCTCTTATCTTCATCAGAAGGTCCAATCGAGAGAGCCATTAAAGAAGGCCTGGCTCTCTCCGTGGGTGATGGTGAGGTGGTCCATTTTTGGGAGGATTTGTGGGTGGTAGCATGCCTTTAAAGTTTCAATTTCAGAGACTTTTTTTAGTGTATATTCGCTTCAAAATCAACCCATTGCTAATTGTAGATTATGGGATGGTCTCAATTGGAACTGGGCTTTGACGTGGTATATGGTCTCCAGGTGTTATTTTTCTGAATCATGTTAAATTCTTCCTGCATAGCTTTTTCCCACACAGGATCACCTTTTGCCTCTTCATAACAAGTTGGCTCTTTAACAGCAAGATTACAAATCTCACTATTCTCATAAATATCTTGAATAGACCTGGTTCTTAGGACAGGGCTTTCCTCACTACTTCCACTGTTTAAACAACATAAATGTTTGAGATTTTTCTTTGAGAAAAAACACCCAACACATTCTGGAGAAGTCATCTATGAAGGTTAAAAAATATTTGCAGTCTGTAAAAGACATAACTTTCATGGGACCACATAAATCTGTATGCACTAGCTCCAAAACCTCCTTAGCTCTCCACTGTGCTTGCTTAGGGAAAGGAGTTCTGTGTTGCTTGCCTAGGACACAACTCTCACATAGACCAGGAACATCACACAACTGAGGTAAATCAGCAACCATCTGCTTCTGCTGCATTAACTGCAAACTATCAAAGTTCAAATGACCCATTCTCATGTGCCACAAGTCAGAAATTTTGGATACATCTTTATGAGCAACTAAAGCCAGATCTTCTTGTTCATGAACATCAACTAGAAAATTTCTTTTCCCCTTCATCTTAACAAACATAAGTTCTCTACTTGCATCATCATTATCCATCACTTTGCAGCCACAATTTGCAAACAACAATTTATAACCCCTCTCTACCATTTGACCTACACTTAGCAAATTATGACTAAGCATAGGAACAAACAACACATCACAAATAATTTTCTGACCAGTCTTGGACTGCACCCTTACATCCCCTTTACCCGTGGGTTCAACTACTTGATCATTTCCAAGTCTGACCTTGGATGAATGAGAATGATCAATTGTTTCAAACGGTTCAGAATTCCCTGACATTTGATTGCTACAACCACTGTCCAGGTACCATTCTTTAGAGCAGTGAGGACTTTGACTGACACCTTCACTAGCATAAAACAAATGCTCTTCTGGAGGGTCACTATGGTCAGCAAAATTGGCAACATTTTCTCTTTTGTTTCTACAGTCTTTTGAATGTGTCCAAAACGTTTACAGTTATGGCATTGTGGCTTACCTTTATGCCAACAATCAAATGCCACGTGACCCACCTTCTTACAAATATCACATTGTGGTGGGCTAGGAGAAGATGACATACCTTTCTCTGAACCTTTCCAAGCTGACTGCTTTCCCTTTATATTGTCTTCCTTAAACTGCAACTTGGCCTGGAAAGCTGTCTCCAAAGCCTGAGAGTGCTCACCTCTCCTCAAAATCCTGTGTTCATGAGCTTCCAGAGAACCAACAAGCTCTTCTAGCCTTAAAGTTGTTAAATCCTTTGATTCTTCAACAGCTGTCACCACAACATCAAACCTCTCAGGTAAACTTATCAACATTTTTTGAACTAATTTCTGATCGGTAACATCCTCTCCCAAAGTTCGCATCTTGTTAACAAGATTGATAACCTTGGCATAGAAATCTCTAATACAATCTCCTTCCAGCATTCTCAAGTTTTCGAATTCCCTTCTTAAATTTTGCAGCTTCACCATCACTGTCTTCTCATCTCCTTCAAACTCAGTAGCTAGTATTTCCCAAGCTTCCTTGGCAAACTCTGCACGTATTATCCTTGGGAAGATATTTGATGTTACACCATTTTGTAACCGTGACAATGCCTTAGCATTTACGAGTCTCTTGGACTCCAAATCTTTCTTTCCAGCCCCATCAAGACTGCTCTCATCTTCGGGTTCCTTGTACCCGTGCATCACAATATTCCAAAGCCCTTCTGACATAAGAAACGTCTTCATTTTCACTTTCCATGATGAATAGTCTGCTCCATCAAACACTGGAAGAAAAGCTGCAGATCGATCACTTGCAGAAGCCATGAGAACCAAGATGATAACCTGGCTTCGATACCACTGTAAGATACTTGACTACACCATAAGAAACACAACAACAACATCCATTGAATACCAGCAAAGCTTTGTAAGAGCTATCTCTACTCACATACACGGCAAGGTTCTTTAACAAGAAGAAGCTAAGACAAAAAATATCTTCCACAGTACAAAGACTAAAGTCCGCAATCAATCTACAAATATTGTATAAGACTATAAAATATATATATATAAAATATATCTATGCATATATGAATATAAAAAAAAGCAGGTACATATGTAAAGTCAAAACAAACAGTAAGCATAGATATATACATATATATGTAGATATACAAACAAAGTTATACCTGTGAGTGCGAGGATCGAATAAGGCAGTGGAGTAAAATTGGAGGTGGGGAGGATCTCGGTGAAAGAAGTTTAATGAGGTGATTTCAAGAGATGAGGCGACGGGTTGCTCAGTTGAGTAAGGGTTACTGCGGCAGCTTTGGGTAACTAGGTGATGGTGGATTTCGGGTGGCTGCTTTGGTGGTGATGAAATTTTTGGAGAGAAGGTTCAAGTATCTAAGTGTTTGTGAGTGATGTTTGCTGGAAATATGGATTGGGCAAGATTGGAAGAATCAGGTCCCCCCTTTCGAGCCTCTGCCTTCTTAGGCATGGGAACGGGGCGGATCAGGGACGAAATTTGGCCGCCCGTCCCGATCTTCGGGGAAAAAAATTTTACCCTGCCCCTCGTTCGATACCACCCCGCCCCGAATCAAACTTTTATGATTTTGGGTAATTGTTCTATTGAGTCATTGATTCAATAGATCAATTATCCAAATTAAAGTAAGCTAAATAATCAATCAATTAAAGCATAATTGATTATTAATTTTGATTCAATCCATATTTTAAAATTTGCATCATCAATTCTGTATGAAGAATAAAAGAATGATTTATTGATTCATGATGAATCAATTCAGTATGAAAAATAAAAGAATGATTTATTGATTTATGATGATTAACGACCTTATGTGATTCTATTAATACTTAGAATTTAGGGTTTACGACTTTAGGGTTTAAGAATTAGGACTTGAAGTTTAGGGTTTAGGGAATAGATTACTAACAACATATTATATGTTTTTAAATAATATGTTTGTCCATCTTTTTAGAAATCATTAATTAAAGTGACAAATTCACTTAAGCTTAGTGTTTATACTTTAGAGTTTAGGGTTTGGTATTTATACTTTAAGGTTTAACATATGATTGAGGACTTAAGATCTATATTTTACACTATTGACTAATGTTTATATATATATATATATAAATAATATATGTTTTGGGGCGGGGCAAAGAGCCAACCCATCCCCGCCCAGCCCCGCCTTCGGGGCAAAATGTTATGCCCCGTCCCCGCCCCACCAAAGAATCGGGGCGGGGAAAACCCGCTCGAGGCTGGACGGGGCGAAATTGCCACCCCTATGCCTTCTCTTTTATATCGTCAAAACAAAATCAACCCTCCTTTTGAATCCCAAAATTTTTTGCTTGATGTGCAACACCTCCCAAATCTTTCCTTTCTCCTTCCCTTTCTATTCTCTTCCCGAAATCACTCTATGTATTCAATATCATCAATTCTTCCAATGATCTCTCTATTTTCCCTCTCCTACGCTTGCTCGAATTTAAAAGGAAAAATTCATTTTCCTACTTGATTTCTTTCTTCAATTTGCCCGAATATCTCCCCTTAATTCTCTGATTGAAGATTATATCTTCCTCTTTAATTTCCTTCCATTTTTGGCTCCTCCCTCTGCAATTCCTTGCACTGGGTTTGGGTTAGGTTAATGGGCAAGGTGTGTGGTCAAGTGGGTTGGAGACCGGCCTTGTTTGTGGATCAATCAAGGTAATGATCTTTGTTGATTAAATGGGCTCATCTTGGGCTAATGAATTTATTCTTTGGGTTGTGGGAAAACATGGGGTACAACAATATTCAAAGCCTCTTATCTTCATCAGAAGGTCCAATCGAGAGAGCCATTAAAGAAGGCCTGGCTCTCTCCGTGGGTGATGGTGAGGTGGTCCATTTTTGGGAGGATTTGTGGGTGGTAGCATGCCTTTAAAGTTTCAATTTCAGAGACTTTTTTTAGTGTATATTCGCTTCAAAATCAACCCATTGCTAATTGTAGATTATGGGATGGTCTCAATTGGAACTGGGCTTTGACGTGGTATATGAATTTTATTTCGATAGGAAAAAAATCAAGAACATGAGCTGATGGAGATTGTCGCGAATACAGTTTTTTGTCCGTTCAAGCGTGACAATTTGATTTCGAGATTTTGAATTGATGGGAAGTTTGCCATGAATTCTGTAATAGTTGCTGCTTCTACTCACGACATATTGGCTCTTGAGTGTTCTCTTACAAAGGACTAGAATGGATGGGCTCCTCTGAAGGCAGAATTTTTTGTGTGGCTGGCTCTGAGTGGGAAAATCAACACTAAAGACAGGCTCAAGAAAATGGGTATTGGGGAGGAAGCTTTATGCCCCGTGTGTGGAAGCTCTTTTGAGACAATTGATCATGTGTTTCTTCATTGTAAGGGCTAAGGGCTCTTCTTTCATCTGGTACAGTGTTATCCAGTGGTGGAGTTTCTCTTGGTACATCCCTCAATCCTTAAAGAGTCTTTTTATTGAATGGAATTCCTTTGCTAAAGGAAAGGAGCAGATCAAGGTGCGGTATATGATGATGGCAGTTGTCTTATGGACTTTGTGGACTGAAAGAAACAAAGTGGTTTTTGATAATCTTCAACTTGATTGGAAAAATGTGGTGTTCCTTTTTTTTTTTATTTGCTTTGGCGTATGGATCAAAGCCATTGGTATTAACATCCCCTATATTATAGGTCCTGAGCTTATGAATACCTCTAATGGTTGGTTCCTCAAAAACAATATTGCGAAGTCCCAAACTAGAGCTCTCTCCTATTGGACTGCTCCTCTAACTAGCTTTTTAAAGTGGAATACTGATGGTTCCTTCCAGGCGCCCAAAGTTGGTATTGGTTAAGGGACGAAAAAAGAAATTCGTTGTGCACCTTCTCTGGCCTCTCTAAAGCTCATGAGGCCTCTTCAGTTGAAATCTCTACCATTCGCAAAGCTCTTGAGCTTCTTGAAGAACTTAACCTGGTAGGTTTCAGGGGTATAATGATTGAATCTGACTCTCTTAATTTTGTCTCTTGGTTAAGGGGGATTGCTCCGAATCCTTGGAAATTGGACCAAGATTTCAATGCTATTAACAATTCCCTTCATCGGTTTCCCCTGTAACTTTTCATCATATTTGGCGGGAGGCCAATCATGTTGCAGATCAATTTGCAAAAGCTGGAGTTGATAAGGAGGAGCTGTCTCTGGCTTGGCTTTCTAACCAAGATGATTCTTCTTTTGTTGGGTTTCCTTGGTTTAAGTTTCTGCTATTGCTTTGTTGTGCTTGGTTTGTGTTAGGGGCTGGTGATGGGACAGCTATTTGGCTGCATCTTTTTGTTCAATCTTGGTCTAGTTCTGGTTCTTGTATAGTTGTTGTTGTGGTTGTCTGTGCAGTTGTTTGGTATCTTGGTGGCTTCCTCGACGACGGCTTTGCTTGCGACAGTTTTGTTGGTCCTGAGGTAGGGATTAAAAGTTTGGCTGTGTTGCATCCTTTCTATCCCTCTGTAGATGGTTGGCATCATCAGCTTGGATATCTGATTTGGGCAAGAATAGTTGCTATGAAGGTTAGCTCACTGGATTGGCATCAGTCTGCTTTTATTTTCTTTTTGTGCTTTATTTCATGGATCTGCAGGCGGGTGTTTGGGTTCAAAATTGTATTTTTTTCTTCTTCATTATGGTCTTAGTTTTGTCTTCTTAGTTTAGTTTTGTGATTTTTGTTACTCTTTTTTGTAACCACGATATTTCTTATCATAAGCAACACTATTAATAAAATTAATGAGGTTAACATCCTTTTTTATCAAAAAAATAAATAAGAAAGATTACATAAAAATTATTTTAAAAAGAAGCAACCAAAAAAAGTTTTAAAATAAATAAAAAAACTATAATTATTTTATAAGGAAAGCTAGATCATGAATTCAATTTAAACAATGGAGTAATAGCTCAGTTGGTTATATTTTTGAGATTAAAATGGAGATATCGCTAAAGTCGGGAGTAATTTTACCTATCGACTATAGTTAGCATGGTGCGGGCTGTTCAGACAGCTAAAGATTCATCCCAAAAACCAATATTTATACGCACAAACACAAGAATTCGCTTATAAGGTCCTAAAATGAGTTTCTAATTTTTGGATTCAATTTTTTTTAATTTTAAAAAATTATATTTATATTCTGATTGGTTATAAAAATCTAAAGATATATTTTTTATTGAAAATAAAAATTAAATTTAACACGAAAATTGTATGATGATTTTGGATTTGGTCAAAAAGTAAGAATGATCTTTCAAGATTTCTCCCAAAAACCAAAAGATACATGCATATATATCTCTATCTCTACCTATATATATTCTTGCAGGATTCGGTGCATTCAGAGAGCGAGTCTCAACTGTTCAACACTGTCCATGCGAGTGGTCCTCGCACCGGGCCACGCAAAACGACATCGTTCGAAAGCCCCCACACTATCTGATCCGATTTCCACGCAAAACGACGTCGTTCGGAAGCCCTCGCTCTGTCCCTCGCGATTGTCAAAGAGGAACCCTTCGAACATGAGTCGGTCGCTATCTGATCCGATTTCGCTCTGTCCCTCGCGATTGTCAAAGAGGAGCCCTTCGAACATGAGTCGGTCGCTATCTGATCCGATTTCTTAGCTACCTGTGCCGGAAAACTTCGTCGGCTTTCCTCTTTCCAACTCTGTGTCAGCAAATCTCACACTACATCCGAATCTCAGGTGAGTTAGTATCTTCAGTTGCTTAAATACCTTCCTCTGTTCTTACTTTTGTTGAGAATGTTTACTTTGTTGAGAATGTTTACTTTGTTAAGGCAAGGCCGAGGATATCAGCCTGTGTTATGCTCATGCACCTTCAGT
This sequence comes from Euonymus europaeus, assembly GCA_963580455.1. NCBI lineage: Eukaryota > Viridiplantae > Streptophyta > Magnoliopsida > Celastrales > Celastraceae > Euonymus > Euonymus europaeus. The sequence continues at coordinate 24,657,910 of OY756961.1, forward strand.
CCTAACGACCTTTAATTCCCGTGTTCATCTGCAGTGAAACGCTGGTGAAAGGGGTCGATTAACGCTTTGCTCGCCACATTGTTCCAGTCAATCGGATTCTTCTTTACACATTCTCCGACTTTCAGGTTTGTGCTCTGCTTTACTTTGTTGGCTTTTCTTGATCGTTGGCTAAACCCTGTTATTAAGGGTCTACTTTTGCCCAAACTGTGTGTGTATTGTCTGCTAATTTATGGTCATGTGTTCCTTCATGTTCTGCCAAAACATAAAGATCATGCAAATCCCCCATATGGAACCTATAAAATATGCTTTATTTACGGCAACTGAAGGCGGGAGTCTTTCTCTTTCTAAAAAGATCCAATTGAATGTCCATTTGCAATCAGTGCCATCTCATGGTTCATCTGTAGCCTATACTCGACTACTCGTATTACATTATTACTCTTACTATTGATTCAATGTTATTCATAATTCTCTACTATTGATTTTATATAGCAAACTAACTAGCTGTTTGGTTAGGTTTTTCAAAAGCTCATTCATGCATGTTGACGTTTATTAGAGTTTAACTGGATACTGTTTTAATAACTGATTAAGAATGTTTTCTGTAATGTTTATCTCTATACTGGATCGAATGCTTTGATCTCTTGCAACACTGCTATGTTTAACACATTACTTTATGCTTCGGTTAGTTGGATTTTTATAAGGATAGTTCAATTGATTTTTCTCATTGTTAATTTGCATGTTAACTGTATAAGATGGTTTTTGAAATCTGATTCATTTATGTGTATAATGAAAATGGTTGCAGAGGATGAGCCTATTCCATCCATTCTTAAGAAAGAACAGCCTAAAAGTGCTTGGGAGGATGAGGATGTAGAAGAAAATGACATAAAAGAATCATGGGAGGATGAAGATGAACCTACTTCTGTACGGAATTTTTTCCTTATTTCTTATTTTGCTTTGATAAAATTATATCGTTGACATTCCAAGTAACAACACTTGTGAGCAGCTACGTAACTTCTTTAATGCAAGGCATTATCCTTCATACTATGGTCAATAAATTGGTTGTGTGATACTTGTGATAGCGCGAAATGAAATTGTGACTTTCCACGGTTCCTTGCTTATCATCTCATGTCATGATTATTATTCTTGATTTATCATCCAAATTGGTGCCTTTTTGTGATATGTCTTCTCTCTGGGAGGATTTGTCACTTTTCATGTGACTCATACCTTTCTCTGCTTTCTAATTGTAATCTAGATTATGTGGTCAGGCACCTGCACCAGATCCTCCTGCTGAGAAGGTTTCCAAAAAGATTGAAGTGAAACCTGGTCAGGAAAAGAAATTAACTGCCAAAGAAGTCAAGCAAGAGCCTCTAGATCCTGTAGCGGAGAAGCTTCGACAACAGAGGTATTTATTTCATGATTATGTGGTCAGGCCGTCAGGGCAGCTGCACTAATTAGGTCATGAAGTCTCTGTCTTTGGAGGGTGACTGAAAGTTTAGAGATCGCTGTGCATCATGGGGGAAGAAAGAAAGCTGATATATATGATATCCATTCGATATTACTTCAATGTAGTAGATACTTGTGGATTTGGGGGATATGCAAAGTATAACTAAGTTACAACTTAGAACAAAATTAAAATGCACTCTCTCTATGAAAATCGAGGGTTGGAGCCACACCATCATGATATAGAAGGTTTAACCGTTTAACTGGACAATAGGACATTAATCTCTCCCAAAAGGGCGTTGTTGGAGGTGTAGCCATTTATAACTTAGTGTGCTGATGGTATACACAATTATAAAATATCTAATGCATAGTCTATATTTTAAGAAGGTCGAGGGGTTTGTGTTACCTTTTTCCATGATAAAATAAATTGATATTGGATTAGGTATATATTCTGTTGTTAATGTACTGTTCATTTCTTTATATATCTTTTCCGTTTGTTGTAGATGTGCTGTAGTGCTCCACCCAAATATTTGGGCTTTTAGGTTGGGAACATTTGATGATTGATCTTCTATATTCTTCAATAATGCTGTTACTTTATGTTGATTTTTTCAAGCTTATTGAGATAAGTATTATATCTTACTTACACATGTAAGCTGTTAAGGATGTCTATTTATTGACATCTTATATATTTGCACGTTGTTAAATCTTTAATTCATCATCTACAGAGTATATCTTATTTGTATTCATGTCTCTGCTCCATAGGGAACTAGGAGGTCGGGGGTTACTGTGCCATTCAATCTTTACTCATCTTGAATGTCATGTCTCTGCTCCATAGGCAAATTTTTGGTGCTCATAGGCTTCTTTCTATATGCAACAGGCTTGTGGAAGAAGCTGATTATCAGTCCACCACAGAATTGTTTGGAAAAAGGGGCGATGATAAATCTCTTGATAATTTCATTCCCAAGTCTGAAAATGATTTTGAGGCTCACTTCACACGGCTTATAAGACAGTCATAGCCTAATGGAGTAGTCTTTGAAACGTAAGGCTATGACTAAATGCTTAACTAGATTTAATCAATTAGAGGCACCCAAGGTATATTTATTTGCTTCGTGATATAGACTGAAGCCAAAAAAATTGTTCGTGATTCAACTACTTAGGACTTATTTTCCCCTTATTTTGCTTCTCTTTGGATTTTGACTAACTAAACTAGCTAAGGTGTCTATTGTTTAGCATTCACGTTGTTCTAAATGGGTTGCTGGTGATTGGGGTTTTTGAAGTCTTCCATTGTGATTATGGAATATGAATCATATCACATATAACCTCTCTAATTACTGCATGTTGACCTGGTGGGATATGAATCAAAATCTCTCTAAATCTCCACTCGCCTTACGCTTTTTTTTTGATTTCCAGGATATTACTTTTCAGTTACAACTCTGCACTGTTTTACCAACCTTTGTGAGAATACCCTTGTGCTTTCGAATATCCTGCTGCTACACAGGTTAGTTAACCCTCACTTTACTCCACAACCTTCAAAGTCATTTTTAGCTTCAACAACTACTCATTTCGTTGTCTTCCTTTTGATTTGTTATGCATATATGTTGATTGGGATGCCATTAGACATTGTACATGCTTCAATATTTCATATTTGTTCATATTATTTATATTGTTCTTCTACTTGAGATTATGCTTGAATTGAAAAAATGATAACACTCAATAATCAGTGTATAAGTGGATGAATTACACCTCTGACTTGCTCTAATTTCTCAAATTTTATGATCATTTATTTCTCTGTCTAAGTAATATTTCCTCTATTGAGTTCTTTTGTTTATTATCATTGCCCAACAAATTTGCACTCAAGATATTTCTTCTACGATATTATTTTCGTTACAGCCACTTTCTTTCAACCCAACTCAATTATTTTTAACCAAATGCATTAAACTACTATGCTGTATCATTTGATTGTATGCACAGATAAGAATCCCCCCGCTGTACTATGAAAGAAAACTCTTCTAATTGGTAGGGCGAATGAGTATTTTTTAACTACATATAGTGATAATTTACAAAAACTATTCTTAGGAGTTATGACACTAGAAAAAATGGTCTCTGTTTTTTATTTTCAGCTGTTTAAAATCCTCTGTTTAACTACCTGCAAATTTATTTCTTCTAAAAATTATATATCCTCTTATATTCACAATCAGTTGCTTTAGCTTATTATTCTAATTCATGTTTGGAGGACAAATCTTTAATAAACATCATTATTTGTTTGGTATATAAGTTGGCGCATCTATATGTTTGCGTTTCAATAATGCTTTAGTTAAAATTTGATTGAAAAATAACTGACTGTTTTAGGATGGAAAGGGGGGAATCGAGCAGGGGACATAGGTCAGTGAGGAGACAAATAATTCAAGAGCGCAGAAGAGTATCTGAACAACACCCTATAGAATGTGAAAGTGGATTTAGGTCGTGTCCTTCAACCTCTGAAGTTCTGCTGGAATCTGAACAAGGCTCCAGTCACTGTGTCATGTCTGTTGATCAACCGCAATCTTTAGTAGTTATGCCCCCAGCTGCTAGCAATCCTTTCGCGCTGGATCTTGGGTTGCCCAATTATAATTGCCAGCATTGCGGTGCTGCATTTTGGTTTGCTGAGCGTCTTAAGTCAATGAGCAGTCGTGCTCCAATATTTTCTCTCTGTTGCAGACAAGGTCGTGTTGGATTACCAAGTTTTCACACACCCCCGCCCCTTTTGATGTCTCTACTAGCTTATGATGGTCCCAGAGCTTCATCGATATTCCGCCAGAATATAAGGTTGTACAACTCAATGTTTGCCTTCACCTCAATTGGCGGGAAAATAGACAGGGATATAAACAGTGGTCAAGGGCCGTACGTGTTTACATTAAATGGGCAAAACCATCATTTGATTGGTTCTCTTCTTCCTATTGACGGCCAACGCCCTCATTTCGCTCAACTCTATATTTATGACACAGAAAATGAAGCATCAAATAGAATTTTTGCACTCACTGGAGCTGGGATGGACAAACATATTGACCAGACAGTTGTGCAGCAACTAATTGATATGTTCAACGAAATTAACCCATTGGTTAAAGCATTTCGGATGGCAAGGGATCGTTTTACCGAGGGTGAGACTCGTAAAGTTTGTTTGAAATTATCTGCCAAACGATCCACTGATGGATTGCAATACAACACACCATCAGCACCTGAAATGGCTGCGTTGATAGTTGGTGATATCGGGATCACAGACCATGGTCGTGACATCATTGTCGATCAACAAGGCGGTGGGCTTAAATGTATAAGTGATTTGCATCCATCGTACATGGCAATGCAATACCCATTATTGTTTCCATATGGTGAAGATGGGTATAGGTTGGATATTCCTTATCAAACAACTTCGGCAGGGCCTCGATTGAAAAGAGGACATGTCACTAGACGAGAATTCTACTGCTATATGCTCCAACAGAGAGACTGTGCCAATTGTTTGTTGATCAGAGGGGGACGATTGTATCAACAATACATTGTTGATGCATTTACATCTATAGAGGATGAAAGGCTGCGATATATACGATTCAAACACCAGCAAGAACACTATAGATGTGAAATTTTAAGTGGTGTACAAGATGCTTTTCTTAGGGGCGATGTTGCGGGAAGTTCAGTGGGCCAACGTGTTATATTGCCATCTAGCTTTACCGGAAGTCCCCGTTATATGATAAAGAACTACCATGATGCAATGGCAATTTGTCGTTCTCGAGGTAATCCAGATTTATTTATCACATTCACATGTAATGTAAAGTGGGCAGAGATTATCAGCGCTTTGGCTATTATACCAGGACAAAGAGCAGAGGATAGACCTGACATTGTCACTCGCGTCTTTCACATGAAACTGCAAGAACTGATTTGTGACATCAAAAAGGGGGACTATTTTGGGAAAGTTGTCGCTATAATTTACACAATTGAGTTCCAAAAAAGAGGGCTGCCACATGTTCATATAATAGTTTGGTTACAGGCTGAAGATAAATACCCAACATCCACAGATATTGACAGAATAATCTCTGCAGAAATCCCGAACAAAGACACAGATCCGGTTTTGTACAGTATAGTAACCAAATTTATGGTACACGGTCCTTGTGGTTTCGCAAATGCTAAAGCACCATGCATGAAGAAAGGTAAATGCATTAAACATTTTCCAAAGAAATACAACTCAGAGACAGTTATAGGTGAAGATGGATTCGCAGTTTATAGGCGTCATGATACAAAGATGGTGGTCGTCAAGTCTGGCATAGAACTGGACAATAGATTTGTTGTCCCATATAATAGAGGTTTGCTCCTAAGATATGATGCTCATATAAATGTTGAATGGTGTAATCGTTCCAGGGCAATTAAATATTTGTTTAAATATATCAACAAAGGACCTGATAGAACAAGAGCATTGTTACAGGAAGATTTCGGTGGTTCAAATCATACATCAACTTCAAGTTCACAGCCAAAAGTAGTCGATGAGGTTAAAAGCTATATTGATTGCAGGTATGTCTCCCCTCCTGAATCTGTATGGAGAATATTTGAGTTTCACATTCATTTCAAATACCCAAGTGTAGAAACATTATCTATACACCTTCCTTTGATGAACAACATAGTCTTCGATGGGGAATTAGATGTCGACACAGTTTTACAACAACCAGGAATAGAAAAAACCATGTTGACAGAATGGTTGTTCACAAACAATAATTTTGATGATGCACGACAACTTACTTATGCAGAATTCCCTACATTCTGGCGATGGGATGGCCCCAATAAATTTTGGTTTAGGAGGCAAAGAGGTGAATGTATTGGTAGAATCAACTATGTCCACCCCTCCGCAGGTGAAATATATTACCTTAGGATACTTCTTTCACATGTCAAAGGGCCTAAAAATTTTGTTGATGTGAGAACAGTTAATGGGATTATTCACAGCACGTTTAAAGAGGCCTGTGACGCGATGGGTTTGATTGGGAATGATCAAGAGTGGCAGAAATCAATGGAGGAGGCTGCTGGTTGGGCAACTTCCAGCCAACTTCGAAATTTATATGTCACATTGGTGCTACACTGTGAAGTCGTTGATGCATTAAAGCTATTTGAGTCGAATTTGTTACATATGCAGGAAGATATTGTATTTCGACTTAGACAGTCACTCGGAATACCAGACCTTCATATTTCAGATGAAGAGGTGAAGAACAGAGTACTATTTGAACTTGAAAAGCTCTTGAAAAGAGGTGGCTCCTCACTGAGTCAGAATAGACTCCCAGAACCAACAAGGGAGAGGGAACAAGACGTTGGGAATACAACTTTGCGAGAAGAGATGGCTTATAATATATCTGACCTACAAGAACAAAACATCCAATATTCTAACAAAATGAATGAGGGGCAGAAGAAAATATTTGACTCCATTTTGGATGCTGTATACACTAATTCTGGAGGGCTTTTCTTCCTATACGGTTATGGTGGAACCGGTAAGACTTTTGTCTATAAAGCGCTAATCAATCGTTTGAGGTCAGAAGGTAAAATTGTACTTGCTGTGGCATCCTCTGGAATTGCTTCGTTGCTATTGCCAGGAGGCAGAACTGCGCACTCAAGATTTAAGATACCGATTGATATTAATGAGGAATCAACATGCAGTATTAAAAAGGGGACGCATCTGGCAGAATTAATTGAGAGTGCAAGTCTTATTGTTTGGGATGAAGCGCCAATGGCTCACCGTTATTGTTTCGAGGCTTTAGACAGGACTATAACAGATATCGTTGCATCTGATCATGAGCAGGACAAAGTTTACCCATTTGGCAGGAAAACTGTGTTACTTGGTGGTGACTTTAGGCAGATTCTTCCAGTGGTTGTGAAAGGGTCAAGACAAGATACCATAAGAGCATGCATAACTCAGTCTCATCTGTGGCCTAAATGCAAGCTATTCTATCTAACAGAGAATATGAGACTATCTAAAACTGCCCTCGATGAACAGCAAATTAAAGAACTATATCAGTTTGCACAATGGCTCCTAGACATAGGGGAGGGCAAAGCAGAAACTGTTAAAATGCATGATGATGAGGAATATCCTACTTGGATTAAAATACCTGAGACATTGCTCGTGCAAGCAGCAAAAGGAGATATTGAGGACATCACTTCAGAAATCTACAGTAATTTCAAAGCAATGTACAACGATCCAGATTACCTAAAGGAAAGGGCGATTATCACTGCAACTAATGAAACTGTTGACATCATTAACTCACATGTATTGTCTATGGTGCCAACAAATGAGAAAATATATCACAGCTTTGACTCAATCTATAAAATCAGTGGGGGCTCAAATGATGATGACCTATTGTATCCTGCTGAATTTCTAAATTCATTGACTTTCAATGGAGTCCCAAATCACAACCTACATTTGAAAGAAAACACCCCAGTGATGCTGCTGAGGAACATCGATCAAAGCAACGGTTTGTGTAACGGGACAAGATTATTAGTTACAAGATTGGGTGACAGAGTGGTTCAAGCAACAATAATAAGTGGTAGTCATGTTGGAGATCAAGTTTGCATACCAAGGATAATCATGTCCGCAACAGAAACGAAGTGGCCATTTACCATGAGACGTAGGCAATTCCCACTTAGGCTTTGTTATGCAATGACGATTAATAAAAGTCAAGGCCAAACACTAGCAAAGGTGGGTTTATACCTTCCTAGACCAGTATTCTCGCATGGCCAGCTATATGTTGCAGCATCAAGGGTGACAGCCTCTACTGGACTTCGTATACTAATAGGTCGAGATGCGGAGGAGGATAAAACATACACAAAAAATATAGTCTACCCTGAAATATTTGAGGAAATAAATAGAGGTGAACTATACTTTCTTCATTAACACTATAGTACATGTGTGCTTCTGCTTACTGCACTTTTTAAACAATAAAAAATGCTAGATGTGTATCTGCAATTTAAACATTAAATCTTAAAACATCGCAGTGACATAGAAGTTGAAGATGGAATACACTTATTTATCATACCTCACCATTGGACGAGACAGCTGTAAGAAAGGATGCGGACTTCAAAGCATCTGGGATTCAACAAGCCCATCTCTTCAACATCAAATGATGAGCCTCAATGGCCCGCTGGTTGATGATCAGGTGGTACACTTTATTTTACCAGTAAAAATCTAAAACTGTTTTAAGCTTTTTATAAATGTTGCATGAGTTAAACTGACAACCCTCTATTCAATCGTATTTTTGGTCATGGACTATAATCAGGGAGCTGCCAGAGAAGGAACTCAATATCCCCATGAATAGCTGTAGTTTTACCAATACGTCATTCTAACAAGTAATCCAGCTTCTTCATTCTAAATAAGTTGACAATATAAGTTCTAATTATGGAGATATTTCTTATATTACTTATAATGATTTCCTTTTATTTGTTCAAAAGATGACATACGCCATGTAATAAAGGTTGGAAATAGGAAAATGACATATACAAATGGGAAGGTGGTGGCCAGGAAAGAACTGAAGCTCAATTGCAGAGATAACTGATGAACTTATGGTAAGTTGCTTTCCATGGTTCAAGTCTTTCAATTTTATGGAGGGAGAGAACGAAGGAGTGATGTGAGAATCTAAGCTTGCATTCTGTGTTAATATTATGGCTTCTACATCCGTATCCACTTGCTAAAACACGGAGGGAATCATTGTGTTTCTTCTTCGTCTATGTTTATCGAGTATGTGTCACTCTAAAATGACTAAACTCATGAAATAAAGTTAGACTAAACCGATTCAAATGAATCAGTATATTGATATGGCATAACAGTTCAGTTTGCTTACTAAAATGTCCAGTGGGTATCCTCTACAGCTGTTGTTCAAGGGTTTTCCAAATGAATGCGATTCGCTGAGAACTGGAGCGCTAGAAATGGTTTCTTGAAGATGGCATAAGTGAGAAGAGCATGCCAACCCATTAATATCAGAGGCAAGTTTGATTTCATGCATTTGGCCAAATAGTACATTCTTATGTATTGCTTTGTATTTTTCTCCCTGTTGATCAACTCGCTTGATCTTATTTGCGTGCTGCTATGGATGAAGACCAATTGGTTTTTTTTTTGAATTTTAAACAGTTTATTTGTCTGTTTTTTTTTAAACATCGAAATGATCTATGTTAATCCATGGTAGTTCTTAGGTTTGACAACCTTTTGATACGAATTGGAGTAAAGCTGCCAGCCCTTAACTTGATTGTTTAGTTTAAGCAGTCCTTATGTAAATGACCAATTTCCTTGCACTACTACTCCAATTTATATGATGTTTAGTTTAAACACTTTAAGGATTATAATATAAAGCACTCCTTGGAATTGGGCCTACTGGACAAGAGTCGCATGATACAGAGCTAAATCAGATGTGCTGATCTTTCCCATTCTTCATTACTCCATCTGTTATTTGTCTGATCAGGCTGCCCAATTTCCTACTTTTATGTTGTCAAGGAAAAAATAAAAGTTACATTATCATATGTCTATTGCAAACTACATTGACTTCTATTGTTTAGGAGGCCTACATGCCGTACTAAGATATTAGGTCATGTCAATAGTCTATTCTTCATAGTTCATCACACTGAAAGAAATAATTCCATCTTCAATCATCTTATTTTGGACTTCAGCATGAAAATTCTTTGAACATATTATATGGAAAATGCTTTTGTTTTCAAGTATGTTCTTTTTATAAAAAAATTATGTTGAAACAAGTTTTGGACATTCATTTCAATCTTGCTTGACGTTGCATACAATGCTTCATTTAGCTTATGACTATGATTTCCTGCTGTTGACAGGACCAAGGAATTCAGGCTTTTAAACTATCAAGTGCTCCAGGACTGGTATGCTTTTAGTTATCCTCTTCTTACCCAATAATGGAAGCATCCATGCCCCATATCAACTCTAAAATGTATGATTTTTTTTTGGGGTTAACCTCGGTTATTGGGGAAATGCAGTATGCGATGTTTGGTTTGATAATGACAGCAGAACGGATGATAGTTGCAGTATGTTGTTAAAAGAATGAAAGATCCCAGCACTCATTGGTAGAACATATGTATGACTCCTCTTTTGATTTGGATTTTGAAGTTCTCTGTCTTGCAAGCATTAAATTCTACATACTTTTCATCGTTTATTGTGCTTGAAGTGTCTTGCTATGAACTACGGATGCCCGGGGCAACGCCCGGGTTCACTACCTAGTCTAATATAAGATTCGAAATGTCGGTGCAATACTCCGGCGAGTCTATTTTCGGTACTCTCGCGACTTGTGTTCTTCTCACAAAAGCTTGGCGACCGAAACGACGCCGTTCCACCCAACACCGCCTCACCGACAATCTACATATGTCACTTCCTTCGAGTTCCTTCGATTTTCTTCACCTTTTACACCGCCTCACCGGCCGCGATTTCCTTCGAGTTCCTTCCAGTTCTTCCGCTTTTGTTGCATCAACCTCCCCTGTTGTGATTTCGTGATTGCCAAGGTCTGCTTCAACAGTAACTGGTTTTCATTTCGTGATTGCCAAGGTCTACCTCACAGCGTTGCTCCTGTTGACCTAAGGCTCCAAGCTACAGCCTCGAGTTCACTGAAGTTCATATTGTAGGAGGTTAGCTTCATCTTTCTTTGGTTGTCCTTGATTATTCTGATTCATTTGATTCTTCAGCTCGCGCAACTACTGATTTCTCTCCAAGAAGCCACTGTTCATCAGCCCCAACATAGCGCATAGACATATGTTTTTACAATTATTATTGTTTTATTTAATTCAAAGCTTAACTGGTGCCATGAGGACGAAAGAAAAAGTGAGAAAGGAGTATACTTTTGGGATGAAACCAAAACCCACTTCTATCACACCCCTTTATATTCCAAAGTTGAAACAATTTGTGTCTCTTAATTATTGCACATGAACTGTACCAGCCCCACACCTTCAACCTTACCCCTCCTGCTTCGCTGTGACCCTCAAAGGTTCGGTTTTTGTTGTTATTGTATATGAAGGAAGATGCGCATTGCTTAAAATAAGGAGTTGTTGGGAAGGTTCGGTTTTTGTTGTTGCTTTTGCTTTTGATATGATGGTGGGCGTGCTTTTTTTTCCCCCTCTATTTTTGATTTTTTCCCCCTTTCTTCCTCTGTTTGCAAGTGCTTATAAAAACAAGCTTGGCCGCCTTTCAAAAGTACCGAGCCCTGCTCAGATCAAGAAAGATGGGATCACAATTGAATTCATTACTAAAAAGATAAGTTCATATATCCATCTTCCCCATCTTCCTTGATCTGATATTCAAGCCAAAAAAGAAAATAATTTTATTGCCAAATACACACTCCATATACATACATACATGCATGCATGCATACATACATCATTGGAAAATTATGGTGCATGCTTACAGTATGGTTATGGTGACATTGATCAGAATTGTCCTTGGTCCTTGGAGAATAATTTTCTTGACCACCATAGTAAATTGATGAGCTTAAATAGCTTGGTTCTACTGTTTCAACCTGGTATAACTCTTTTCCACTTCCATTTCCTTTGCTGTCTTCACTATCTGGAAACGCCAAACCAACCAAAAAGGAATAAACTAATTAATTAACCAGAAGCATCTCATATTCATAGTCTATATATACATATATAATCCACACAAAATAAGTATAAATAAAACATATATATTAATACATAACTTTGGGTCATATATATACCATATTTTTTATTCTCATTGTGACTCATTCCATGGACCCTCTGTGAACTCAAATTCCCAGATGAAATGAGGGGAGATGACTTTGGAAAAAAATAAACATAGACATATGTTGATTTATGGGTTTTATTTGATTAGGACAAAGAAAGTATATGTCTGTACCACAATGCTTTGGGATGAGGTTGCAAATACATATCTCAATATTCAATTTGTGAGATTAGCATGAACTCTTTTGGGGAAGATTTTCCCCAATGGTTTTTTCCTTTCTTTCCGGTGAATGCAAGAGAACTTGAGGAAGCTCAAAGAGACCAACAAGAGGCTAAGGAGAGAGATTAGGTATGTAATAAGGTTAATTACAGCTGCTTTCTTTGAGTTCACAGGCACAGAATGGGAGAAGACCTGAACGGTCTAACCTACCAACAACTAAGTGGTCTTGATGAGTTGTTATGTTGTCAATTGGCTTTCAATTTACAATCTATATCACCTTTCGATAATATAGATTATTATAGAATAGAATTATGGTTGATTTTTTTATAATTATTTCCTTAGATGGTATTCTCATTCATTGCCAAACAAAGTAATGAGACCTTCAATTAATTTTCTAACCCATTTCCTCGAAAAAAATTCAGACATGAACTATATAGAAAGATGTCCCAGTAGATATTGTAGGTTTGGAGAATTGGATCATACTCAGATAATTATTTGGGTCTAAGTAATGCCACTTCATGCCATTTCTTTGCTGAAATTTATGTACCTTCTATATATGCATCAGATTAGCTAACATCTTTGATGTCTAGATAATTGCAGTTTCTACTACCTAGGACTCTTCCAATCATTAGGATATTATGTGACTGCATTACAACATTTTTCTGATCATGATCATGAACCAGTAAATCTGTGGTCAATATCTATTGCTTCTGAAATACCAGCAGGCTATCAAGGCTTATCAACCAACCCATTTGTTCTTCGTTTTTGCTATGATTTTTCTTCCTTTCGATTGGGGTCTCATTTTAGCTCATCTTGATTCAATTTTACCATCTGGCTTAGTTCCATGAGGATTAATTCCTTTTTCCTCTACTTTTGGGTAAAAATTATCTGTCTTGAACCCAATTTGCTAAAGAATCACTTGAGACATGGTTTATACAAATTATGTTCGCATGATAGACATATTTGCACTTCCAGCTTTGGACTAGATAATGCAACGCCATTTATGTCTTATAGAAGTGGTTGATATTTTGCCACGTTTGACTACTATAGGCGGGACCAGACCGACATATATATCACTATCCTTGATTGACTACGTAACTAAATTTTGTTCTCTTTTTCCGAGCAATTGTTACACATGATCACAGTATTTTGCCTTCTTAGTATGATCATTTTGTATTCTCTCAAACAAAGTAATCTACCCATTTCGTGTATATGTAAATTATGTGTTGTGTATCTGTTAAATATTTTCTACTTTTTGGAAGCAAAACAATATAACTTACGACACTATTCGGAGGATGGTCGCCCATTCCCACCATGACTCTGCTAACAACAAAAAAAATCCCGCAGCAGAGCGCGGGTATTTCCTAGTATATATATATAGTAGAACCATTAATTTTAGATTTGATTTAACCTATTCATATATATATATAGGAATTCCCTCATGTGTATTTATCGATTGATCCATGAATAGGTTAAATCAAATTTCCTCTTTAGATGGCTATAGGGTTTTTGAGGCTCAGGATTTGCGAGTAAACCAAATCCAAGTCTAAAATCAACGGTTCTATAAAAATGAAAAGATATATATATATATATACATATCCAAGTCATTAATTTTATTTAATGGCCATCTAAAATAGGAAATTTTATTTAACCTATACCTGTTCATGGATCCATCTATAAATAGCCCAATTCCATCAAAAATAAAAGAAATCAACCCAAATTTTCTTAAAATCATAAAAAAAAAATGGAGAAACTCGTAGTCAGGAAGGTGTTCTTGCTAGCCATAATCACAATCTTTTGTGAGTTCTTTTCTTCAATATTTTTGATTTCCATATATATATATATATTTATATAACTGATATAATGTTAAAAAAGTCTGCAGGTTTTGGGCATGTACTAGCTGAGTCATACCCACCCTTCAACTGCAAAAAGAACGCTGACTGCACTAAGAACATATGTGGTGATAAATGTAAAAGGATGTATTGCTTGACCTATAGATGCCAATGTGTAATAGCAGCAATCACTCCTCAATTTACTATTCCTTGCGTGCCCTATGGGCCTCCGTCCAAGATGCCTTAAACCATGTAGGCATGTACAATCATCTTATTGGCCTAAAGAAGTAATAATAATAATAATAATAATCTTCCTTTTGAGTTGAATTGCACTACTCATGCTTATTTGATATTCACAAATTTCTATTCAACAGAGATCATGCAGGTTATTTTATAGGTAGCTTCTCTCATTATTATGGTATAAACTCTATTACCTATGCTGAAATGAAAGCTATTCATGGTGGTATTATTTTGGCTTTGTCTTTGGGTTTCAGAAACACCATTATTGAATCTAATTCTTTAGTGGTGATTAACATATTGTCATCTAACTCTACTTGCCCTTGGAAATTAGTTCATACAAAAAGACACATTTACTTGTGCAGTGTTAGTGCTCAAATTCAATATTGTCATGTGTTTCGTGAAGTTAATGGTGTGGCAGATTATATGGCTACTAAGGCTTCCAATGGTAGGTATTCTGAGAACTTTTTCAAGTTGGTGGATCTCCCTGATAAGGTTAGAGGCCTATTAAAGACGGATCAAATGGGAGTTCCTGTTGTTAGGTTTAAACAATAGTCGTGTTGTTTGTAATTATGCTTCTATATGTAGCAACCCTCTGTATTTTTTGCCTTGCTTGTTGTTTTTTTGATCAACATTTGTATTGTTCAGTGTCTTCTTCTCTTATTCTATACTCTCTTTTGCCATGGGTTAGGTCTTTTGTCCCCTCATTGTGTGCCGCCGGAGAAGGGTTTTGCTTCTCCTTTTTTATTCTATAAAATTAAAACCTTAATTAAAAGAAAAAAAGAGAATGCAATGTTTTAGCATAGAGAAAAAAATGGCATTACCATCTATTTGTCCGGCACGAGTAATTTGCAGGCTATTGTGTTGATTTAGACAATTAATATCTTATTGGTAGCCTAAATTATTATCGCGAAATTATCTCTGTATATATTATATTTATTAGGCTCGATAATACCTGTAATTATATTAGTTATTATTGTGATTTAGTTTCCTACCATACTAAGGAAACCAATCACGCACACTTATATATATATATATTACCAAGGAAAACGATCAAAAGATTAAAAGCACTTTGGTTATTCCATACCAAGAAACTATTTAGTTCATGCACGATTACAAAAAAAAAAACTACAGGATTAATGGTCATAATCCCTATATTTTTTGTTTCTATAGTTTTTACTCTCAAAAAAGTGCTTATTATCTTTTTTTATGTCAAAAACTCCTTCTGTGCCCGTTCTTCAGAGAGTGAACTCAATTCATGGTTCGTAGTACACCTTTGGTAGTGCTGTTATTAGTGTGTAGATCGAGTAGACCTGAGAGGCAAAATTGCAACAGCTACGAGCACGATTTTAAACTAACAGACAATTAATTGCTTTAAGGTTAGAGGTCTAACCTCATCTCGATCTAGCTTGAAATCATTGATTTTGGGTTGAAGTTCGCTCTTGTTGGTTTAATAATATATGTAGATGATTATGTGTGAACTTTATTAACATGTTTATTTTTTTAGTCTCAGAATTTAACATTTATTGTTTAAATATGAGTTTCTATGGACTCCAAAAATATGAACTATTTATCACTATCCTACTTTAAATGCTCGATAAGGTTGGATGTTTGTGATTAGTAATTAATACATATTATGGAAATATAATATATGGATAAATTACACTGCATGTGTGGCGAGATAAACATTATGGTGCGTATGTACTATTGTGCTGTGCACGGAGATGAAAATATAGCATGTTATGATAAGCTAATATCAATAATAGAAAATTTAGTTTCTCTTCGGTTATATACTTTTTATATGATTATGGACAAGAAATCAAGTTGATCATGTTATTGTAATAACATATGACTAGGGTTGAGAACACTAGTGTACGGAGGTTCCACCCTCTTTTATAAAAAAACAAAAAAAAAACACTAGTGTATCGATTGCCTTGGTGGTGAACCGTGGTTATAAGAAGAGGACAATGGTAAATTCTTAGGAGGTTAAGGCTAATGGGATGGAACACTATTACAAAGACAAATAAGGGGAAGCAAATTGAAATGGTTTTTTTACATGGACTATTGTCATCTACAAATAATAATGCACAAGCCAACGTTATTGAGAACGTAGATAAGGAAACAATAGATATAGCTTGCCCCAGTAGTGTCAGAAGTAAATATGGTGTACAATATGTTGTTCTAACAAGAAGAGTTTCTGTAAACATGATGCATATGTTCATGGGTAAATCTCTAGTGTGCAAAAACCTTGTTTATAAAAAGGGTGGGGCTAAAGATGACTTCTGGAAAAGAATTAACTTTAAACTTTGTGGTTCATGCTTCAAAGAATCAAAAGAATAATTTGGACTTTAGACGTGGAAATGAAACTTCTTGCTCTCACGACACTTCTCACATTTACCCTTCAAAGAAAAATCTAAGGATGAGGTGGTTCCAAATTCAAGTTCACATTATGTAGGTTTTGTTCACATTATGTACATTGTGTCCAAAAGTTCAATTTGTATTACGAATAAATTATTTACTCATTTGAAAATAACACGGTGAATAAGGTAGATGTGATTCGTGAATAGTAAAAAGTCATCAATTGATTGCATGACTTGACTTGAGAAGAGTCCTACGAACCTGATGTCCACGATTTTTTTCCTCCACAAGTGAATGTGTATAAAACTTCTTTTTTGAATTTTTAAACTGATAAAAAGAATATGGAGCTACCTTATCAATGAAGCGATATTTGTGATAGAATTGTTGTCACAAATTTGTAAGGGAATTATTTTCCGTCACTAGGTTGAGACGAAATCTAACGCCACAAATTTTTGTTGGAATTATTTTTCGTCACAAATTTGTGAGGGAATTATTTTCCCTTACTAAATTGTGACGGAATTGGCGTCACAAATTTGTGTTGGAATTGACATCACAAATTTGTGCTTTAGTTTACTTCTTCCTTTCTTGTTCGCAATTTCACTCATATGTGTCTCATGATCAAAGTGTTGTGCTACTAGAATTCAAGAACTCATTTTCAATTGAACAAGATGATTTGGTATTTTTTGATTTTTTTTGTGGAGTTACTTATCCGAAAACAGAGTCATGGAAAGAAGGTGTGAGCTATTGTTCTTAAGGATGGGGTAACTTGTGATATTCTCACCGTTCAAGTGATTGGTCTTATCTTAGTTATAGTAATGAAGGTGTGAACTGTTGCCTTTCCTTCTCAAACACATTCAATGCATCAATCTTACTAATAATGACTTTGCAAACTCTAGGACTCCTTTAGTGTTCGGCCAATTCAAGAGTTTGACATATCTTAACCTCAGTGCTTGCCTATTTTCAAGCCAAGTCCCATCAGAGATCTCCTATCTATCTAGATTGATTTCTCTTGATCTCTCCCCTCCATCCGATTTGAAGCTTGAAGCACCTGCACTGAGAAAGTTTGTTCAGAATTTTACAATTATCCAAGAGCTTATCCTCAACGGTTTTAACATGAAATCAATTAGTGCAAGTTCCTTGGGGAATCTCTCATCTCGCTTACATCTCTCAATCTTTTTTACTATGGATTGCAAGGAGAAATCCAAGACAAAATTCTCCAATTGCCAAACCTTTGATCACTCAGTTTGTCAAGCCTTACGATTGTTTTTCCAAAGTCTAATTGGGGCACTCTTCTCCGAGAGTTAGAACTCCAAAACATGCATTTCACAGGCAAATTTCCGAAACCAATCAACAATTTGTTGTCCTTGGAGTATTTGATTATTTTGAATTGCAATTTGACGAGATTGATTCCTGCCTCTATTGGGAACCTTATGCAACTCAGAAAGCTAGACCTTGCATTCAACAATCTTAATAGTGAGATACCATCTTCAATTGAAAATCTCACACAACTTGAATTGTTATCTCTTACAAATAATCAACTGCCAGTCTCCATTCCTAACCTGTCAAATCTTTCCAAACTAGTTGAACATGGCTTCATTCCTAACTATCGAATATTTCAAAACTAGATCACCTAAGCTTGGGTAATAACTCACTAAGTGGTACCATTCCATCTTGGTTGTATACCCTCCCGTCATTGCTTGGTTTGTGGCTTGATAGGAACCATTTTACTGGTCCTATCAATGAATTTGAGCATAAATCCCTAACAATGCTCGATTTAAGTGATAACAAGCTGCAAGGATTGATTCCAAGAACTATCTTTGATTTTGTTAACTTGACTAAACCTTATGTATCATCAAATAATTTGAGTGGTTTGATAGAGTTGGGCATGTTCTCACAGCTCCCGAATATTCAAGAGCTTGATCTTTTAGATAACAATCTATCATCAACCACCAATATCAAATCCAACTACACCTTACTGAAGTTGGGATTTGTTTTGATTCCATGAGGTGTTCAAAGATTTTGGTGCATAGTAATGCACTCGGTTTGAATGTTAAAACATGATTTGGTATTTTAATCTAGTTGGTTGAGGATATTGACTCTAGTATGACTGGAGTACGCATGCACTGGATTTTTTGGATAGAACTCCAGTTGTAGAGCTGATAATAGTGGGCAAAATACATCTCAATGAAACGATATTTGTGATGAAATTGCTGTCACAAATTTGTGGGGGAAATGTTTATGACAGAATTAGTGACAAAATATGTGACAGTTAATTAGTGATGAATTTTATCTAGAGACGGATTTTGTGACGGAAATTTCGTCACAAATATCATTTCCATGATATGTATTTAGTGACAGTGGCGAAAAATAATTTCATCACTAATATCGTTTCCATGAGAAGTATTTAGCGACAGTGATGGAAAATAATTCCCTTACAAATTTGAGATGATTCCGCAACAAAAGGCATAGTAGCAGAGGAAATATTAGGCTAAAATGTAAGACGACTAAATCTGTTTTGATTTTTATTTATGACTTTTGCGACAAAATTTCCTTCAATTGATTTGTGACAGAATATTCCATCACAAATTCGAAAAGCAAAATATTCTTCACACATGTCCGTCACAATTTATGAAAAAATTTGTCACCAAATATGTCGCTTATTGATGACGGAAAAACAGTTCGTAATGTTTTGGCAGGTATTCCCCATAATTTATGACGGTTATTGTGACATAAGTTTTGTGGCAGAAAGTATCTGTCACAAAATATCTCAAAAAAATTACCTTATTCTGTGGCGGAAATTATTATATTTTTCATCACAAAAGAAGAAGAAAAAAATGCGACAAAAACAATTCCATCTCAATATTTCTATCACAAAAATTTATTTTTTAGTAGTGAAAGAGTGGTTCAGAAATTGCTCTTGCATATACAAAGCATTACTGAAAACAATAGAAGAGCATTTTTGGAAGGCAACAAGCCGAATAGTCATCCAGACAATACTTTTGATAAAATTGAGCATTAAAGACAATGTATTGTTGAATCTCATCAAAGACAAAAGGATATAAAGATACTCTATGTGTGAATCACCAAAATTTATATAGAAAATGCTCTATTTGAGACGTCCTTTCTTTCTTGTTTACATGTGTTTATTTGCAGTGATTTGGACCAAATGTTATCTTTCACCTACCCATTAGCTAGGATTCTTGATGAATCCCATGAAAGACAAAAAGATATAAAGATAATCTATGTGTGACTCCCTCTGCCCTATTTTAATTGTTCACTATTTCCTTTTGGATATCCAAAATACATGTCCATTTATATTATTAAAACTAATTTTATCCATTTTTTCTATATTACCCTTATGTATTCTTAAATTGAAAAGTTCAATAACTATACACATTAATTAGCTTTTAATTATTTCAATGAGTGTATAAATGTCAAATTAAAGGAAAGTTATATAAATTTTTAAATAGTGTGTAAAATTGAATGTGACAATTAAAATGAGACGGAGGGAATACATAAATAGAAGATGTACTATTTGACACGTCCATCATGTGAAGAAGTGTTATTTTTTGTTCTTATTTTTCACATGTGTTTATTTTAATGCTTTGAAAATCCAAATGTTGTCTTTCACATGCCCGTTAGCTAGGATTGTTGATTAATCCCATGGAAGACAAAATGATATAAAGATAATCTATGCGTGAATAACCAAGAGTTGGGCTACATTGGGTATCACTGTATCAGTCTATTTTGAAATTTAAGCCCAAATTTTTCAGCCCACAAATCCCCACTCACCAAAAAACAATATCCAACACCTTGCAACATGAACCAAGCTACTAATTTTCCTTATCTCAATTATCACCATTCACCATGAAGTGTATCCAACTACACTGCCACTTCCTTCCCTTGCATTCAAGGCAGCTCATACACAAACAGAAAGTTAAGGTCAACCAGAAGCTGCTTTGGCTTTCTACTCATGAATCCACTAACAAGGTAACTCTTCATACCCAAGACATTTCTTCATCACATCGACCTGCAGGGAAGGCAAAAGCCATTTCTGATTCTCTTGTTCTTGCCGTCACTTCTCCTGTCAAACCTGACATTCAAGTCCTTATTCAGACAAGGTTAGCTTCTCTTGTCACTTCAAATTTATCAAAATATGTATTCAATGGGAAGCATATAGAGTGCTAATATGTATGTATTCTTCCTATCTACAGTGCAGTAATGATATTCTTCTATGGAATATCCAACTTCGTGGTGCCTTATTTCGTCTCCAAAAGTCTTGGACTCGATCAGAAGCTTGACGACGGCAATGACAATCCCAGTAAAGATGAAACAGGCAACGCCACGAGTAGAAGACAGACCTCACAAACCCAGAAACAAGACTTCGACAGAACCAAAGTGTGACAAAAAAAAAAAATTCTACTTTTAATTTGTACTCGCAAGTTCCAAATATGAGAAAAATAATTTCATTTCCTCATTTCTATTGGATAAAAATGTCTTGAATAATTTACAATTTACCACATAATAAATTATGCTGCTTAAGAAAATATATTCAAAAGAAGGGTATAAGTATGCAATCAAACAATTGTCCACTCGCCATCATCAGAACAAGGAGTTTTGTCATCCGGGGATGAACTTTCGGTCTTAGGTGGCTTCTTCGAAAACAAAGATGACTTGCCATCAAAAAAATTAAATGGTTGGCGAGTGAGGTTTTCTACTGAATGCTTCTCATCATTTAGTTTTCTTGCATTTCTATCCTTGGATCCGAAATTCAGGTTGAGTTTCTTAAACATGCGTTTTGGTTCACCGATGTTAAATGTGGTTTCCTCTGCCTGCTTCATGGTCTTCAGGAGCTCCTCTGGCTTGAGCAACATTTTCTCCACTGTCTCATACACCTACTCCAGGAATTCAATTGAAGTTTCAGTGACGTATTAAATTCTAGAAAGCATATATGACTGCACAAAATGAGAATAGATATGCGAAATGCTCAAATGCAAGAAATAAACAAAGTGAAGGGTTGTGATGAAAGCAAGAAGAAAATGGACGAAACTCGCATAATCAAAGTGCAAGCACAATAATTCTTGAGAGTGTGTGTTTGTACATGCCCAAGCAATAAGTATATGGCATTTTTCCGTGGAAAATTTCAATGTCTCCACTCCAAGGAAACTGTTAAGATTTGTTACTTTATCATTCAACCCATTAAGTTAACTTGTTGGATTGGGTGCTCTTGGGTTGTATCATTAAAACCGATATTTCTGGATTCTAATAAGTTTAGGTCTGATTGGTTAGAAAATTAAAATTCATTTCATGATTGCAAGAAAGCTTCAGCCAAATCATTCCTTGATCAGCCGTGATCTAGCAGACCTACCCGGGAAAGATCATCCACTCTCTCACTCCAGCTACGGCCCTGGCAAATGGCGATGACAAATTCTTTGCAGTCATTAAACAGCTTTGACAAATCATTGTTGCTGGGGAGATTAGCCTCAACCATTACAAATCCCAAACCGAGCTGAAAAAATGTGAACATGTGAAAGAGAAAACACGCTTAGCTTGAAAATATTGATGGATAATTAGTAGAAAATTTACAATAAGCGTACAAAACAACCAGCCATCAGAAGTCATCCCTCCTCCTTTATGAAGAAAAATTATGGAGTTGAGGGGAAAAACCATTAAAAATATTTTATATAGGGCAATGATTGGCCCCTTTCTAGAGCTAGGTCTGTCGAAAACAGAGGGGGTTCTGCAAGAGGAAACGTAATTTTGTGGATTGACCATTGTAGGATCAGCCTGGTAACTAGGAATCTAAAAGGGGAATTTTAGATGTTTGTGCTGTAGGTTATACATTAAGTACTAGTCATTATAAAAATTGATAAATAAAATAGTATTTAGTACCTAGTAGAATGCTTAAAGAATATGTAATCGTCCATTGTTTACCACTTACCAGTGGTTATGATATCCACATTTAGAAGTAAATAAAAAACTTACAATATTGTTGACCAGCAACATAAAACAAATTTTAAAAAAAAACGAAGACAAAGACTTACCAAAGAAACAAACAGTTGTTCAAAAAGCTCAGCAGGGGGAATGTCCTCTAAGTAATTCAAAATACCTTCCCTACATCACCATTGCACCATACTCTTGTGAGACAGCAACAGAAATCAATTAAATCTCCAAAATAACACCATCAATGATGCTTCTTCCAACTTACACTGCCAAATCCTCATCAAAGAGGGGAGCCTGTTTAAAAGCTGGAACTGGTTTTGCCGTTTCCCATAGTTCAAGCCACAAGTTACCTATCACCAACAGACAAGTAATTTATCACATCAACTCTACAGTAACTAACAGCACATGCAACTTTAACATAACTAAGGAACTGACTTGCTAGAGAAGGGATTGGGAATGGAGTGCACATTTATGATAGATGTAACAAAATCTTGAAAGAAGCATACAAAATGGAAAATCACACATTTCCAGAACCATCCAATTGGTTGACATAATGCAGCAATTTTATAACCAATGGGCAATGACTGGCCAAAGCGATGAAGAATAAGAAGCAGCAGCCAAAGACGAAAACGAGGAGCTCCAGTGAAGAAGTGCCTCTTGCTACAGATATAGGCTACATCAGAAACAATAAAATGTAAAACCCTAGCGACTGAATTTTCTAAATCTCATTGACTATTGCATAAATTTTGTTCCCAAACAATACATTCGGCATTCACAGACTTTTTTTATGGCAAGCACAGCATTCCCAGCCTTTAAGTGCCATTAACCATGCTGCATATCAAAACATTCTCGTCTCAACTTTGCAGTATCCTTCTGCTTTCTCGTTAAGATTTGCCAATGAATTTTCTACTAGCCAAGTAATGAGAGAACTAGCACTCAAATTTAATCTCAACAGAATATTGTAATTTAAGTATTTGCAAGTAGTTAACTGTGACAAATACATAAAAAACGATGCAAACTATAATTCCCTAAACTTAGTGTATAACTATACATAAAATGCAAAAACATGAACATTTCCTTCTTTCTTTCTTTCTCTTTTGTTAAAAGGCAAAAAAGGAGTTGTATTGATGAAAAAGTTTCCACCCAAAAACACAAATACATATATACATATATATATTATATTTCATGTGTGTATGACTGTGAATGCATCAATCTCTTTTAGCTATGAATTTTCTCAGGATTTTGACTTTTTAAAAATTCCGTTGTCTTGAATTTCCATATTTATACTCATGCAACTCCATGAAACCCACTAAAGGATATAGACACACAGGCATGCCATGTTTATAATTACGTATTCTACTATAAGAGTTCTAAAGAATTAATAAAAAATTAGTTTTCTTCAAGATTCTTTAGTTTTGTTTGCATTACTATAGCTTGAATCACGAGAAGTTCCAAATTAAGTTCTTGATAATAGGTTTCATAAAAACACTGCCAAAGACTGGATTACTGAAAGTTACAACTCCTACATGCAAATGCAATTAATAGTAAAAATTAACTAAAATTCTTCTAAAGAAGAATACTGAGATGCCTTGGTGAAATGATAAGCTTTGTTTCCATTTTGTTTACCATTCCTCTTTTTCTTAAGCTCTCAAATAGTGTCGTATACATGTGATAATCTTTTCCAAATATTGAGGTCATCTATGAAGAAGATTGTAATGAGCAAAATTGATAAAGCAGAACTGCAGAAGGCAATTTGACAAAGTGAGAACCTTCTTTCTGCATTCGTCTACTTAGTTGACCTCTTGTAGATGATGCATCACCCCCATCAAAAAAGTCATCGGCCTCATTACTTGCCTCACTTTCTGTCCAGTCAGGGGGAGAATGCCATCTGACAAAATCTTCTAAGATACAGCCAGGATTTGCAGCCTAACACAGAAATTCACATTCGGAATTTAATTAAACGATGTCTGAAACTATTCTATCATAACAAAAGCATCTTGGAGATCCATAAAATAGGGAAAACAGTCTTCATTCTGGAGCTTCACCTTGAAAGCCTGCATATCCGAGAGAAGTTGAGAGCACCCAGCTCCAACACTAGCCATTGGGTAAAGAAAGAATGTCAATAAATGGCTTAAATAATGGATACAGCTTAGCATTTTTTACATAACAAGTTACAAGAAACGTGCATTTGAAAGCCCACAATGGAAATATTATGCCATAATTAAGCTAATTTGTGCACACCCATATCAAAAACAACAGAAAAGATTTCAAATGTAAGTAAATGTTCTTTTTCTCCAAGGCAGCATTGATGCGTACTGTGTACTTATACTTTTCTATCAACTTCTTTTAAGTGTCCCCCAGCAAAAGGGATAGAGCTCAAAACTTATTTAACAAGAACAAACAGGAAAATTAAATGATAGACCTGCAATAGATCGAGCTTGAAAGGCATAAGTAAAGTATAGAGGATACTGGAATATAATTGAAGGAGAAATCAAAAAGTTTCAAAAGAGCAAACTTTAATCAACACTACGGGCACATTCCAATAAGCACATTAATCCATTATGGGCTCCATCATTCATTGCCTTCACAATGAGGTAAGTGTCATCAAGATACCAAAATGATTTTCAAATAAGCCTCGAAATGCATTTGCACTTCATTATCTTCTAATGCGTTTGCACTTTCAAATTCTGCAAGTTTATTACAAAATAGATGATGGGGCAATAAGTCATATCTGACTGACTCCCCTGCTCCTCAGTTGACTACCAACTTAGAAACTGACAAAAGTTTTTTATAAATAATAAAACACAATTTTAAAGACTGAGGCATGTTTCGAAAAGTTTCCACTCGCATGTTCCAAAAAATAGTTGAGTTGTAACCCTATTCTATAATAAAAGCATTGAGAATATGCTAAAAGAAAAAAATCCCTGTTTTCTTCATCTTCTTCTTCTTCTTCTTCTTCTTTTTTTGAGAATTTCTCAGAGAAGAAAAAAAGTCATTAGAACATCTAAATGGTTATGGTGTTTCCATTTTATTGTTTTTTTAAAGAAAAGTAAAAGCGATTGTTCTAAAAAAAAAAAAACTGGAGGAACTATTAAATGGACTTTTTTTTTTATTACCACAAAAAACTGTTTTAGAAATAGTAATGCTTGAATTCAACAAGGCTAAAAACAAGCTTATCCATTTATCAGTTAATTGATCAACACTCTAGAGCTGAAACTCAAGAAACATCTTTTGAACCTCATCATGTATTTTTTACAAGTTGTTTACAAGTTAACCGCCTTGTTGTACAGTCACACATTTACAGGTACTTCATAAGCTCACTCAAGATACAAATTCTCACATAAATAGCCGTAAGATCTAAAATTTTCTAAACTTTATATTAGCCCACGATGTTACAATAACTAAATATGAAAAAATATCAACTGGGTAAGTTCATGAGTAAGACCAAGGAATATATAAATATTTATATTTGCAGATAATGACTCAACAATGACACATTTCTCCGCAAATCTTAATCAATGGCCTTCATAACAAATACAACCAAGAACATAGAGACAAATTCACATCTCGACTGAACAGTAGCATCTTTATATATGCATGAACACAATAGTTATAAGATGATTCATAACAGACGAAAGCTTCCTAAAAATTGACCGTCAATCACATAAAACATTTGAGCACTGCCTTCAAAGTTAGAACCTAATTTCTGCCCAGCTATTAAAGACTGTAAACAGAAATCAATGTCCAAGCATGTGATATTCACTCATTGACTAACCTCCCAGTTCGAAGCACAAATTCCTCGTTTTCTCTAATAAGGTCTTCAGTGAGTAAAGGTCCCTCCTACACATATAAATTCAGATAGGTCTGAGCAACTTAAGTTACTTTGAAGACTGTAGTATTATCTTGCAAATCTCTTCAACCAAACCTGTGTAATAGGGCAGTATACAGGTTCGCCAGTCTCCAGCATTGCTAAATTATCAACAAGACAATCAGCACCTAGTCGTAGAACAAGTTCTCCAGTGCTAATCCTAGCATACAAGAGAGGGCTAGCAGCAGATTCTTCAGAACTTGAACTGGCTTCATTCACTACACAGTCTAAAGATTCAGTGTTAAGGGCACGGCGCCTATCCCTGGAAACACAGCAATTGAAAACTTGCAATTGCTGATATAGAAGACAGGAATTTAGATCTGGAATTCCATCTAAAGGGATGCCAGGTATATGACGCCCTTCAAACCAAAGTCTCCTTAGCTGCAAATGTTAAAAGAATTCAAAACATATTTTGTCAGCTGAACTGAACACAGTGATGTGGCATAAAGCAAGTTAAGCCACCTTTTCTTCCTTTTCACCATTGTATTTCAGAATCAAGTTCAAAGTTTTCCAACTTACCTCAGCAACAATTTTACACCAAAATAGTGCCATTTTATGCAGGGTTTTGAAGCTCCCTATAACTTCAGCTAGCTTAACAACAAAACTCTCAGGCGGTGCACCGTGAATATCCCTTGGGAAAGATGAGATGGTGTTAAAATCACCAGAACCATAGTCAATCGTCCTTTTGAGAAAGTTTCCCTCTGCGCATATCTTGCAGATATTACAACGAAAGTGAAAGACTATCACAAGATAGTGCAAAGGATTAAAGAATGATAAATGACACTCTAGTAAGTTAACCTAGTTACAACTACGAGTCTACCTGCATTGAAAAGCAAATGAATCAAAGATACGACTTTCTCGTCGTGACCAAACTCTCGTGTAAGCTTATCCTCCTTGTCACGAGTCAGAAGAGACTTCACTGCAGCAAGGCTCAAGCTTGCTCTCTCTCTAGCAGGTGATGAATTCCCAGATGATGCCAAAAGATCTTTCATTGACTTAAACTTATTTCCAGCACTGAAAAAAAGGCCCAAAAATAACAGACACTTAGAATATGACATGCGAGCTACCACATGACAAACATACATTTCACAGTTTCATTTGAAACCACATGAAATAAAAATAATAATGCTGAACAACAAAGACTTACTCAACGGCTATCGCCAATTGCTTTATGACAGACATTGGAGGAATGGTATCCATCTCTGTAGCTTTTAATTGTTCTAGCACAGCAATCACTTGTGAACTCTATAATAAGAAAAGAACCCATTCTTAACAACAACAAAAAAATAATAATAAGGCAACAGATTGTCTCAATTAATAACAACAAACAACTAAGTTGTTTTAGTCAATAATAGCCTGTCAAGAAATTATGCTTGATTATGAAAAATAAAATGCCATCCTTGCTCTTATACCAAAACACCACACAAAGGAGCCCATCATGGTAGTCACTGAAGACATTTTTTTTCAATCTGAAGAAATCAATACAAGTTTCAAGCAAAATCTCTAATATGTTCAATGCTATGATGGTAAAGTAGCCCACAAAGCTCGGAATTTGCAACCACTTACTTTTTACTTGAAGGAAGGAGCAAAAGTGGGTGGGGGATGTCCATTTTTATAATAGGCGAGAGGGTTACATAATTGACTTGCAAAATAAAATATTTTTCAATATAACCAACACCAGCAGCTCCCTAACATGTTTATACCACAAAACCAAATCACAATGATTCAAACTCTTACCATGTTTTAGCTCATCAATCTGCACAGTTTTTATAAATTATTAGAAGAAATTATGATGGCCATATCATTGTTGGTGTCATTGGAGCTAACATTTTTTAGGGGCTCCCACCAATGCTGGCCACGAGATAACCAAAGAAACTGGGAAATAATATATATATTAGATGCACGCTTCGCCATAATGTACTCTAACTGGGAGCCTGAGAGACTGAGACCTATCGTTTTTTGGGGAAAAGTATGAGGTTACTGTAACTGGGATTGTCAATTCTTTTTGGATAAGCAATTTGGTGGTATTCTTAGTTTTTGAGTGAGAGGGGAATCAAACATTGCACTTTGTGCAAGTGTAAGGAATTGGCTACAACTAGGTCACAAACTACTAGTTAAGAGGCACCTGGGACCTTCCAGTTTTCATAATCATTAAAAAATATGTTAAAACATAGAAACATCTCCATGAATGATCATGATGATGATGTTTACGATGAACTACTCTAGTCTTCCAACCAACATCTTTTAAAATATTAGCAATTAGGTACAGTTAAATTGGGTTGAACTTCTATACCAAAAAAAACAAAAAACAACAACAACACTCCATATCACGTTTCCATATCAGGCTGCTCAAGAAAAAAGTATGCATTCAGTTTCGTAATCCCAAACATTAGAACATGTCCAGCAATCTATGATAATTCCAGCTGAAAATATCAGTTGAACATCTATTCACTATGTTAATTATTAGGGTCTAGTAAAAATCCAAAACAAAATAAGCAATTACAAATTTACAATAGCATCACCATGCCTCATAAGCACATAAACAACTACTCCGCAGAACGTTCCCACTAAAGAGGCTGGGTCCGGGAAGAGAAAAATGCTGGCATCGTAAATTCAAAAGAGCAATATCATACCAGATAGACATGCAAGAAAAAAATATAAAGAAAATCTCCCACCTTTGTTTCAAGATCGTTTTTCATGTTCAGCAAGTATAGATTTTCATCATAAGCTAGAACAGCCATGTTTGAATTTTCAACCTTCTCAGTATCTTCAACTTCAACTCCTCTTTTGCCTATTCTAAAATTCTTCAACTTAACCTGCCAATCCTTCTTAGTAGAGATATGCGAAGGTCTCCAACCTAAATGATGCTTGTCCTGCTTCATGTCATTGCAACTTCAAAACATTAATAGGAAAGAATATCAATGTAATAACTTTGATCTAGCACAGGAAAAATCATGAGCACCTCAACAAAACATGCATGTAGACCAATCGCTATTAGCAATAGGTGATCAAATGTAACAAAGAAAGCCAGCATATCTTGTAACTCATTTATTAAACGAAGTATTGAAGAACAATTCACACAAAATACGATACAATTTTTTATACAGTCAAACACTAAGACTCGTTATATTCTTTCGCAATTCAGATATTGATCCAACATTCCTACCCACACATAAAACCACAAAATCAAATTCATTCAAAATCAAGTTAACCAAAAACAATACCACTTCAAATCAAACGCCAAAACAAGCCAACAAACACAGGTACAGGTACCTTAGAGTTGCTATCGCTTTTAGGAGATTCCTCTTCAAATTGTTTCTTTGATTCCTCAGGCGATTCTTCACCAATGGAAGAGAAACGAAAATTGGACAAATAGTCAAAATATCACAAAATTCAAATCTCAAAAACGGAATCCGTTGAAGTAAAGTGAACCTCTGAAGTGAAGGACTAAGAATAGAAAATCAGATATTAAAATTATCAAAAATGGAGAGCTACCGAAATCCAATTTGAGGTCCGTGAAGACTCGCTCCGCTTTAGCAGCTGCAGAATGGAAGGCAGTCTTCGCTTTGGATACAAAGGAGTGCTCCTCCATATCCTGCGCCAGGTATGCGTAGTTTAATCAATGAGTGTCAAAGAGAAATGCGAGACGAAATCGAAGGCATGTTTGTAGGAGCCAGGAGGGTGGGGATGGGGGGGTGAGGGAGAGATGGTTCAGTTGACGGGCTCAAGACAGCAAAATCATTTATTTTTATTTTTATAATGCTTTCTAGACTAGTTCTATTTATTTTTTCAGACTTCACTGATAATCAATTTTGACATTATATTGAGATAAATGTGTTTAAGATAAGCATACTAAGATTAATCAATCATTTTAACATTGTAACCTCTAAGTATCATATGATATGCGCTAAATTCGAGTAAGTGATCATATTTGTACATATGATCAAAATCTAATTTATAATTATAATGATACGATTTTCGATGAGAATCAAATTTAATATTTTCAACTAATACTATTTATTTGGAGAGTAGGGAAAGAAACTCAGAACAACTCCCCAAAAATTACATAGGATCACTCATGATTTTTTTATGTCACATAACCACAATCACATCTTCTGAAAGCAAACAAACTAAATCACAGTGTAAAACTTGGAAACCTAAAGCATGCTCCAAGGCCGAAGATGCGAGATAAGGGTCAATACTATTTTACACAATCAATTAAGGTCAACTTTTGGGTTGTGTTAGGTATGAATTTTGCAATTTTAAATTGACATATATAAATCAATAAACGGATGGGCTAGCGGGAAAATGAGGAACGGCCATCATTGGAAAACGTGTAGCAGGTGAAAGTAAAATCATAATTTAAGATTTAATGGGCCCAGTTTTTTGGGAGTAGTGTGTAAATAGTTTGTGAGGAGTATGTAAATACTTAGTTTGTGAGTAATGTTTGTCCTTAAAAATAAAGATACTTTTGAATTGTTAAATTTTTAAGAGTCCCTAACTGTAAATAATTTCTTAAAGATCCCCGTTAAAATGTTAATCCTCACTTTCATCAAGCCCGTAAACCCATAAACGGCTCGTAACTACGAAGAATGATCATAAGCCCAGTGGGCTAATTATAAAATCTGTACCGTTTCATAATTATGGGCTTTAGCCCATGAAAAATCCTCTTACCTTTGCCTTTTAAAAAGGAATTCTGAAATTCAATTTTGGCTCTCTCGCTCGAATTGGTAAAACGGACGAGTCAGAGACGCGCACTGTGACACTCAAGCTCGAGCATCAAAATGGAGGAGATGGATGAAACGGAAGCCGTTCCTCAGGTGCATTACTTGCGTTTGGTTATCGAGAAAACTTATTTAATGAGATGAAAACTGATTTCCTAGCGAAACCTCTCCTAGCTTTGTGTTTTCTTTGAAGAAGGGGAGTCCATGGTTCAGACTATATTTTCGTTCTGTCTAATCCTGGTTGCAGAGTTGGTTATGATTCAATTTTCGAATTAATCTGCTTTGACATGCTAAATTGAGTTCACCAACCTTGGAAGAGTTGGAGCTAGTTTTGGGATCTCACTCTTTCTTTCCTTGCATTTTTCCATTCCACTATCATCAATCAAATAATGCATAAGCCAGAGAGAAATTAGTACTACTCATCCATCTAAGTGACTACTGGCCTTTGCATTTTTTCATAATTGGGGCTCATCTGTCGTCTTTGCTGAAATATAAGATTGTTTGGCCGCTATTCTTATGCACAGATTGTGCTCGTAAAATAATAATTGCACCATTAATTTCATTGCTTAAGTATAAAAGATTTTATTTAAAACGTAGTTTGCTCCCTTATATTCTTGTTTACTTAA
The DNA here is from genome assembly GCA_963580455.1 of Euonymus europaeus. NCBI lineage: Eukaryota > Viridiplantae > Streptophyta > Magnoliopsida > Celastrales > Celastraceae > Euonymus > Euonymus europaeus. Next base: position 24,689,847 of record OY756961.1, read on the forward strand.
CACAAATAAGATATTCTACTGTTATATGTTGGTTTACTACAACTTCTTTGAGGTCATCAATCTGCCTAACCCTGAATGTAGGTTTATATGGCATGTGTTCTACAAGGTCAACGGTAAGCTTTCTATGGCTTTTTACAGCTTATAATAAAGTAATATCTATATATGGACTTTAACATTTCACTTGAAAGTTGAAAGCCAGTTAGTGAGTCATGGTTTGAATGTTGATTGTTGAGATATCAAATTTCAGTATAGGAAATGTAGTTTATTACATACTTTGCCCACCTTAAGGGCTATGGAGAGCCATAGTTGACGTTCTGACAGTACGGACCTTGGAGAACCATGTAATCCCTTCCAATTCTACTTTTAGATACACTGATATTTTGACTTCACGCATGGTTTTGCATTTGAGAAGTTAAAAAAAAAAAAACATATGTTAGAAATATATCAATGCTCGGTCTTTACAATGTGTGACTTGGGGATGTTTGCCAGTGTATATCCTCCAATTCTGCTAAGTCATTATATTTCTACTCTGTTTATCTACATTATATCGAGAATATTTATTGTCCAAAGGTGAGATGGATTATTAATTTATCATTGGAGTTAAGAGGTAAAAATAATAAATACTATGTAAAAGTAAGCCGTGGAGGGATGCCCTTTTCTTCCAGTGGCAGAAGCCTTAGTCTGCACACAAGTACACTGTACACATGCACTCACGGACACACAGTAAGACACACACGCAAAAGAAGCTATCATTAGAAAGCAATGTTTGGTTTGGTCAACGGTAATAATAGGGTAACTGTGACCATTTCCATTGCAAATGTTATATTAGCGTCCCTTTGAATCCAGAAAATCAAATCTAACTTTCTGGAGTAATGACTTTGAAAATACAGAGTTGGAGTTGCTTACTATGATTCCAGTATTCGCCAGCTTCATGTGCTAGAAGTTTGGGAAGATTGTAACTCGGACTTTCCCTTGCTCGATCTAGGTATGTGTGCTTTACTATTTGGTTGTAAGGGAGTTTATCACCTGCACTTTTACATGCTGTTTGGATCGTTATTTATGGTTAGTAAAATGAAGATCTCAGGACAGTTTCATTATATCAATGCATGATCACATTCATCTTGTTAATGCTTGTTTTTTCAAACTTCGCTGTTATTTTCTTTGAGTTTGTTTAATTCTTCCACTGATCTTGTTTTCGCATCTTATTTGTTTCTCTTTCCTTGAAAACACTGTCTTAGTAAAATATCAAGCTCAGCCGCTGATCATTTACACCAGCACTAAGAGTGAAGAATCATTTTTGTCTGCTTTGCAACGAAATGGTATGTTTTCTTTTTATTTTTCTCATGGTTCAATATTGTATTATCAGCTTGTGGTCTGTGTTTACTCTACAAAGCAATACAGATGGGACAACTGAGGCTCCTACAGTAAAGCATGTAAAGAGTTCAATATTCAGCTATGAGCAAGCATGGCACAGGTATTAAAGAAACAGTTATAGAGTTGATAACCTTTGATATATCTACTTGGTTTAACAAAAATTTACACTTGAAGTGCAGTTGCCACATTAATGATTATGCATGGTAATGTGATTCCAATAGTTTGTAAGATTGATCTACATGGTTGCATGGTTCAGGTATCTCATTTAATTGGAATTTGATGTTGAAATTATGTTTCCAAAATTTGGAGCTCCTACTGATTGTGGTTGATAGTGTTATCTCAGCTAGAATGGCTATCTTTCCAAACTTTCAAAAATCTGTTGATTATTCCTCAACTTTTAAGGATTGGTGTAGCATATCCCAAAATGTTTTGGATTAAAACTTCGATGTTGATGATGATGATACATATAACAAGAAATCTTCTGAATTCTTAATTCAATGCAGAAATTCAGTTATCAGGTTTTAATTAACTTTAAAACTTAACTTAGCTGAGTTATACTCGGTAAGCCATTAACAAACCTAGCTACTCAAGGTTGACATTGTGCCTGATTTTTGTCAATAACACCGGCTGTCATCTATCTTCGGTCATCCTTATTGCATCTTTGAACAAAACAATATAATAGAAGTACATGTGGATCTACCTTGCTAGGGTTTCATCGCTAATTCCATGATTCATCCCATTGATTTGTAAATTTTGCACCAGTTAGATAAAACTTATATGTATAGTTTTGCTTTCATATGCTATGTAGAATTTGCTATCCTTCATCTTTTTCATAATTGATGACTGTGTCTCTCACTTGTCCTTAACTCTTATCTCAGCTCATGATTTTCCTTTTTGGCTTGTCATACAGATTGATATATCTTCGAGTAACAGGAATGGATGATGGTTTAAACATCAAAGAGAGAATTTGTTATGTAAGCTCGACAACAACATATACTCACTGTGTTTGTATGCTCTATATGTGCTGTGAGCTTGGTTTTCTTAAGTTTGTGTCGAAGTCTGGTCTGTGCATGGTTATCCACCTACTTTGCACACAGTAGTTTCTGTTCTGAATTTTTGGATACTTAGTTTACTATATCTTACTTGAATTTTTTTCTTTCTTTTTCATCTCAACGTGGGAAAAAACTGGATGAATTTTTTTCTTTTGCTTAGCAGTCAAATTATAGGGTCACCGCAATCCTAGAGATCATAGGTTCAATTCTAGAAAGCAACCTCTTTGCTGGAGTAAGGCAGCATACACCTTGTCCTTCTCCAATCTCGCCTCTGGTGCAGAATCCTCATACGCAAGAGAGAGTTGTTGATCTTTTACCTACCTAACTAACCATCAAAACTCTATCATTTTCTCAAAGAAAGTTCTAACCTCCTTCAAATGACTTTTCAAGTTGATTTTAGGATTAACCCTCTGTGGTGAAGGTACTCGTGTTATTTGACTTACCTTCTCGAGCTTGCACTCTCACAGCACCTTACCTTTCCCTGTCGCACAAGAATCCTAAACCACATGTAGCTAATTACACAAGTTAGAATCTACTAATCTAGACTTCCCCTTTCCCGAGGAAGACTGTTTCTAGGCAGGTGGTTACACATATATAAATACAAATAGCTAGTCTCTCCTTCTGGATCAACTTATTTTTTCTTTCATCATCTGCAGCTGAGTTCTATGATGGACATGGGAAGCGATGTTCAAGTTCGGGCTAGTGGAGGCCTTCTTGCCATATTAGAGAATGAAAGAATTGTTGATACCCTTGACCAAAAGGAATATGGCAATGCATCAATTACAATCGATTCTGTCACAGAAATTGCACTGTATCTTTTGTAAATAACTTTATAAATGTTGAGCATTCATTTTTTATGTTCTGGGTTTTCTTTTTTACTTCTTTGTCTTGATTAATTAAATATATTTGTAAAGAAATCTTGAATTATGTTACATTCCTTCACTGCCTATGACAGAAACAAGTTTCTTAAACTTGATGCAGCAGCTCATGAAGCATTGCAAATATTCCAATTAGACAAACATCCAAGCCATATGGGTATTGGTAGAGCAAAGGAAGGGTAAATATTGCACTCTTCTCTACTACTTTGCCTCCCAAATATCTATACTGATATATTCTCTTGCAGATTCTCTGTGTTCGGAATGATAAATAAGGTGTGTGAAGATGTAAATTTCTCGCATTCAATATTATCTTTGGAATATTGGATTTACTGAGTTGTCTTTAATTCAGTGTGTGACTCCAATGGGTAGACGACTTTTGAGGTAAAATGCCATTGACATTCTTTTGATGCTACTATATCTGGCAATTGGCATTACCTCTAATGAAGGGATTGGAAATATATTTTTTATACTCTAGGAGCTGGTTCCTGAGGCCTATCCTGGATCTAGTAAATTTAAACAATCGTCTCAATTCTGTATCCTGTCATTATTTAGACTTATGGAGACTGCTTCTGTCAGAATTCAATTAATATGTCAACAGAACAATTGTTTGTACAATTAGCCATCAGATGATGTTCATCAACATGGTTTTTTTTATCGATTTTCTGAATTCTCAAAAAAAATTAGAAAATTGTTTACCTTGACAGAAATAAGATATCATTCTTTCTTTCTTCAGAAGAACTGGCATTATCTTTATTTGAAACTCTGAAGTCTGTGAAGGACATTCCCCACATACTCAAGGTATAATGGTTTCTTGTTCTTCCTTTTATTCATGTTGACAATGTTGTATTTTAAACTTCCACATCCACAATGTGAAATCTCTATATTTATGCTTTACCAACACTTTTTTCCCCTGAGCATTGCTTTACGTACGCTTACCAAGGAGTTAAGTTCTTTCTTTCTAGAATCATAAATATGTTATATTCCACTAAAATAGGTAACCTCATTGCAGAATTCTTTACTGTCTAATTCTTAATTATAAAGAATATAAGTATCTAAGTTCACTTTGGCAAGGCTTGTCTAATTGTCTGGTTGGAAATGATTGTCGCTCCAACTTCTCTGTTTGCAGAAAATTCTATATCTGACATGATTCTTTTGTATCATGATTCGTATCATGTAAATTTTTGTTTCATATATGCTGTTTCTTGAAGAAATTCAATTCTCCAAGCTCCTTGTGTACTAACAGCGACTGGACAGCTTTTTTGAAGGTAGGCATAGCTTTCTACATAATAAATTTGTTATTCTCAATGCTGTTTTCTCTAGTCATTAAAGATTTTTGGATCTTATCAGATACTGCTTTCCTAAATGCTCTTGTGTGAAAGCATTGAAAATTTAAATGAAATGGGAGTTAAGCATATGGCTTAATTGCAATTTGAATTAACCTTTCCTAACACCATCTTGGCTTCCAGAACACAGGCTTCAATTGTTGTAAGTTCTTCATTCTATTCTGATAAAACATGAGCTGCAACTTTCATTCAGCAGTTTTTTGTTATTCTATTTCTAGGGCAGCTGTAACCCCTAGTGTTTGTTACTCTCTAATTCCTCTCAACTCCACCCATATTTCTGTATCTTTCAACTCTATATCAAAAATATGGTGATGGAATTGAAGAACTACACTTTCAATCTCAGTCTTTCCATCCTCTCTCATTTCTGCTAGAGTTTCCTTCTCTTGGAGGGCACCATGAAGTGACATCTCAATATCCTCCAAAGACCTGGTGCCTTTCTGTATCTCAAATTGAACATCTTGGACTTCACTCTCCATCTTCGCGGACCTGTCATTCAAATTCTGAAGTTCCCTTCTTATGAACCCAATTTTTTTTCAAGCTAGCTTTATTTAAGTAATTCAGTAGCTTTACCACCCAAAGACCTCATTTTCTGCAAGGAGTCTACGTTTTTTCTTTTTTGAATGCAAGTGTTGTAAGAAGATGGATACTGCTTGCTCGTTTTTGCAAGGAGTCTAATTTAACAATATTATCTATGGAAAACAGAACCTTTCGTTCTCTACCTTCAGTTCTCTTCCTCAAGTTTTGATTTCAAATGAAAAGGGTTCTGTGTTGATTCAGCTTCCACAGTTCAAATTCTTGAATCTTTTCCAAAGAAGCTTCAGTTTCACCCTTGCAGTTAAGATGGCTTAATTTGTCCTTCTTTTGGCCTAGATGAGGGGATGAAGCACTTGCACATTTCCTACATGTTCTTTATGGATTTTTTTGCCTTATTCCTCTTAATGTTTATTTGCCATTCATTTGGTGGGTGTGCTATTCCCATAATTCCTGAAGTTAGCTTGGTCCCTCACTGTGAGAGAGAGAGAGAGAGAGAGGATAATATATTAAATTGAGCTCCTTCTAGAGACATGATACTTATCTGACGACATCCATTCTGTAACTTTATGGACCTCTTGTAATGACAGTTTTTATGGAGTTATAATGGTAAAGTTGTTTGATTGTTTCATCCCAATAATGGGATTGTGGGGTTAAGTTGTTTCTGCCTTTCTTCCATGCTGCCACCACTGTGGAAGCCTGACGCATCGGGTGTAGTTTCCATTATGTGAGAATGGCTTTTTTAACCTTAATTGTGATTTTTTGTTAGCTTCATATCGTAATGAACATGAAAGATTTAAAAGAGAAACAAAAAGATAATTGGGTGATTTATTGCTATATACTATTTAATAATTGATTTATTTACAGAGCACATGTTCTCTCTTGCATTTGAACAAAATATTTGAAGTGGGCATTCATGAAAGTCTTCGAGAGCATGCAAAGAATCTGAATCTAAACATTCTTGGGATGGTAATACACTTTTTCTTCAAGTGTACTCAATCTTAGGCAGTTACATTTATAATATTATATATAGAGGTTTTTTGGTGTCATTAGATGTATTTTATTTTTTGATAATTTGCAGGCTTCTTCTTGCATTACAACAGAGCTCGCTTATGTGTATGAATTGGTAACCCGTTAACTCCTTTATATTCTGTTTGGAGTAATTATACATATTGCTCTCTTTAGTGTTTATTGATATATATGTATATCTATGCTTTTCCCTAGTTTTTTTTCTAATCTTTTTGGAGTTTCATCATTTTGACACAATGTAGCATTTGAGATCAATTGGAATGTCACACAGTGGGAATATATATGCTCCTCAATGGTGGAATGTGTTTAGCTAAGTTCTGCTGCTTCAAATTTGAATGCCTTCCTTGACTTTAATAATATCTATGATGGTCTTAAGAATTTATTCTTACATATTTTTGCTGAAACTTCTCATATGATATAATGGAAAGCCTTTTAGATTCAACAAATAATCTACTAATTACATTATCTTAAATATTTTACCTAACAAAAATGGAGAGATGACCTTGAACATTAAAGGCCTTGATGACTCACCAGCCTCACCAGGATAAGTAGTAACCTAGAATCTGGCAAAAAGGAGAACCAAAAGGAATATCAGGACAAGGTTCTTATTAACATTCTTGGAAAAAAGAGTTGTATAATTGATCGTTTCCAGGACTCCCTTTTCTTTATAGCTTCTTGACATGTCAGCTCTACCTTTTTGTTTCTGTGGTTCATTGCAGTGACTTCTTTCCAGTCAGAAATCTTTCCAACGATATCTTTGAATTTAAGTTACCTGTCAATAGTAGGCACAAGTTTTACTTGTGAAGCCCTGTTTATTGATTTGTTTATATCTGTTGGTTGCATTATTAGTCTTCTTAATAACTTTTACCCCTTATTTTTGTAAGTTAAAATATAATTACAATGTTTTCTGCAGGTTATTGGTGTTCTTGATCTAAATAGAGCTAAAGAGAAGGGTTATGGGACCATAGTGAAAGAAGGTTTCTGTGATGAGGTAGCCATTAACTGAGATTTTATGAGATGTCTTTTGATGAATGCTCTTTATTCACTCAGAAATACAACATGTTTCTCTCTCTCTCTCGCTCATTGTTTCCTTTGAAAATGTCGATTATTCCTTTCTTTTATTTTATTTTTTTACTTGAATTCGTGAGGTCAGTTTGATGGAAATTGATGTTGAATTCATCTGGTTTCAGGCTCTCTATGTGAAAATTTTGAACATTGATTTCATTTATTGTTGTTGCTGGGTAATGCTTGAAAGCGGTGCTGTTTAGTCTTACATGCCTTTCCCATATGTTGCTTATAGTTGGACGAGCTGAGGCAAATATACGAGGAACTTCCTGAATTTCTGGAACAGGTTCTTGTTACATAAATCTTTTGTACATCAAACCTGAATAGTCAACACCCTGGTCTATGTTGATTGTATCATTTCCTTGTAGGTGTCATCAATGGAACGCACACAATTTCCTCATTTTCCGAGAGGGAAGCCTGCTCCTTGTATTGTTTACATACAACAGATAGGTTTGTCTGTTTTTATTTTAACTACTTGCATGGAAAAGCACTTTGTCGTTCAAAAATTTTGTGGCATTTTCTCCTATTTAAAATTTTACTCAACTCAATATGACAAATATTTTTTTTCTAATGGCTTTCTTTACTGTCACAAGGCTTGCCAAATCACTGTCAATATAACAGATTTCGTCCAAGAGATCAAAGTTAATGAATTAGAAGAAGTTTGCCATCTTGATCTCAGTTGCCCATTGCACATAAACTTCAATAGTATGAGCTTACCCTCCAAAACTCCATATTCGAGACAAGTGCTTGATGACTGTCTTGCTCTCCATGATATATTTGTTTAGTTGTTTTTGTTGTCCATGATAAAGTAGGAACACGAGCAAGTTTTACCTGTTAAATAGGAACCGGAAAGTTCAAATAGATAGTTAAATGTACCTATGGGTCATATGGTGTGAACAAATCATTTGCTCTAGAGTGCAGGTTTTATATGATGAAAGAAGGAATCCCGAATGTTCCTATCTAACCTTGAACTTTCCTTTTTTTGGTTATTGAAATAATCCACAAGCTTTATCCTTGTTTTTGAAGAGGCAAGTCTGTGAGCTTTTGATTCTTCAAGCAATTATTTGCAGATCATTCATCAGTTTGTCCTCCACTTCTAAACAAGAAAACATATTTATTTAGCTTTGTTTTCCTCTTTTCATCCATTTTTTATGGTGTGATAATTCATTTGTAGGATACTTAATGTGTTTCTTCGAAGAAAAGTTTGATGAAGCCACACTAGGTCTACAGGACTTTGAATTTGCTGTAAGTGGGTGCTTGCATTATCGTCAAGGATGTCTTATGTGATAAATATATATTCCTTACGTTATGAAACTCTGTATTGTAGTTCTCTGATGCAGATGGAGAGGGGAAAAAATTCTTTTACCGGACCCCAAAGACACGAGAGTTGGATGACCTTCTGGGAGACATTTATCATAAAATTCTAGGTATGCATGTAAAAATCTTTATCTAGTTGCTGGTTTTCTTCTAATTGTTTAGATACAACAAATTTCGAACTAGATCAAAACCTTTATCTCAAATAAATTTGGGACAGCCTCACGAAGCCACGATAGAAATAGTTGAAGGAGTCCAATACCAGTAATTTCTTGAAAATATAGGTTGAGTATTTCAGAACAGTATATATGAGTCAACATTTGTTAAGGATCATTCTGGACAAAAAATGTTTGTAATCAACATGCTCCACTCCATATCTTATTGCAAGCATAACCCTTTTTCGGTTAAAGCAACATTATATAGCTTCATAATCCATCATAGCATTGCTAAAAAGAAATCCCATCTTAGCCAGTCATTTAGATGTCAGCATATTGTTTTTGATTATCTTTCGTTTAAACTCATGAAAATTTATTTTTTAAAAATTTCTCTTGAACTCATTGCATTGTTGAAGATATGGAGAGGGCAATCACCAGAGACCTGGTGTCACATGTGCTCTTATTTTCACCACATCTGCTTAAGGCAGTCAATTTTGCTGCTGAACTGGATTGGTAAAACTCATTTCAATAATACAGTCTCTCTCTCTCTCTCTCTCTCTCTCCAGTAAGTTCTCTTTATATTAGAAATTATTGCTGGCAATAATATGTCCATGTCATTCAGCATTTTGTCATTGGCTTTGGTTGCTCGCCAGAACAATTACGTGAGGCCTAATTTAACTACAGAATCCTTACTCGATATACAAAATGGAAGGTAAGAACTAAGAATCATTTGATTCATGGAAATCATTTTGTACATACAAGAGGTTTGGATATAGTTATACTCAATTGCATAATCATTTGTTGTTCATTCCATTATGCAGACATGTTTTGCAGGAAATGACTGTAGACACATTTATTCCCAATGATTCTAAAATTCATCATGATGGTAATTCATAGTCTCAGTTATTCATGTTACATTTGAATCTCGGATTCTGACTTGCCAAAGAAAAACCCTGCCATTCTTAGCACAAATCTTTTGAACTTTGAAGATTTGTGTTGATTCAGGAAGGATTAACATCATTACTGGTCCTAATTATTCAGGAAAAAGTATCTACATAAAACAGGTTGGTGATTTTGCCTCTAGATGTGTCTCTTCTGTGTACTGCTATGTGTGATTCATGCATGCATGTTCCGTTCTTGTGCATACATTAGCCTTTTGATATCTCATGTCAATCATTTTGATATATCCCACATGCACGTAGCAAATAATGTGGTAAAACAGACTTCCAGACTTGCCTCCAATAAAATGGTTAAATCGTGACTGTTAGAACACTGAACACCTGATTCTTTTATATGAAGTACAAAATTCTAGACAAGGGATCCATAAAAATAATGATTATGTGTACCCTTATTTGAATAAAAATAAGGGTAATGAGAAAATCGTGGCTGGGAAGAGAAGAAAATGAAGTTATCTCCTAATTAATTAAAGAATGATAACGAGAATATCTTGAGAATGAGAAATCCAATTTGATAACCCTAATCAGAAGAAGGAAGATTTTTAGCAAAAATCCTGATACTAGGAATAGCATAAAATGCCTACTAGAAATTCCTGACTGAAAAGAATTCAGTTATATAAGAATATATAACATAAAATTACCTTATATATTCTTATTGCCTTTGTTTCTTTCCTTCAGTTTGATCCTTGTTATTTCTCTACTGTGTGTAATGCTCAACAAAGAAGTTTTTGCCAGGTTGCTCTTATAGTTTTCCTTTCTCACATTGGAAGTTTTGTGCCAGCAGATGCTGCAACTGTTGGATTGACGGATAGGTATCGACGTTCAACTGCCTTCTTGTAATACTTGTGTAATAACATTTTGTTAATCACATGAACCGTGGACCCATGGTGCTATTCTGGCAGGATTTTCTGTGCAATTGGAAGCAAGCTTATGACTGCAGAACAATCAACATTTATGATAGATCTGCATCAAGTAGGGATGATGCTTAGGTAAAGCCAAATGAGGTTAATTAGAGTAATTTGAAATTACAATCTAATTATCATCATGGTGTACAGTATCCGTATCTCATTATCTTTTGTGTTTGATTCTTGTTGATGCATTTGATGATCCTCATTTTGAATCCCTTCTTTGCCCATAATATGAATTTATTTTGTCTGCTTAGCCCATTTTTCATTATCAAGTATGAAATGGTGTATTGATAAATCTTTAAAGTGACAATTTCACTAATACTTTCATAAAACTATTTATGTGCATATTATGTTCATCTTGACAAACTTTTGCAGACAGGCAACTTCACAATCTTTATGTCTGTTAGATGAATTTGGTAAAGGTACTCTTACAGAAGGTTAGTCTTTTGTACGTCACTTTAGTTATCTTGGATATTCATGTGCCGTGTAACTGGCAAATATTGATGTGTTATTATTCATTGGCTGCATGCAATCTCAACACACAGATGGAATTGGTCTGCTTGGAGGAACCATCAATCATTTTTTCACTTGTAATGATCCTCCTAAGGTTCGATGTTCTTCTATTCCTGCAATAGGAGTCACTGTTTAGATGAGTTGGTTTCCTCAGTTCTTTTAAGATAAGCGTCTTCAGATTGTTATGCATGTTCACTTTCATGTCACATTACTGTTACATTGCTTATGGTTTGGCTGAACAATTTTGTTGAGAAGTTACTTCCATCTATTGGTCAATGCCCTCTTAGCATCATAATTGTGCCCAACCTCAAGCGACACGCAGCCGCCTTAAGCCCAACGATATAACCAACTAGGCTATCACCCTGTGGTTGTTTTCGGGGGTTTAAGATAAGTGATGTCTGGTAGAAGTCTCCCATGAATTCTTCATATTTATTTGTAGGAAAACTACTACCCCTTATTGGGAAGGGTGAGGGATCGCAGGGGCATATTGCCCTTCCCAATCACACCTGCTATCCAGATTATTTTGCTCTGCACTGCCCTGCACTGAAGTCGGGGGAAGTTTTATTCTCTGCCCTCTGCTGCTGGATGTATTTCCAGTCCCTTTATTCACCCCACCCGACCCCATCTGAATACAAGAGAAAAATTTCTTTCTCACGGTGTTAGCATAAGAGCTTGACAGGTGAATATTGCGAAGCTAGCAACCCCACCAGCCAGCGAGGGAGAGCTAATCTCCTTGGTCTAAGGTGTTTTCGTCAATCAGAGAAAGAGCACATTATATCAGTTAGACTAAGCACCTAATAATAAAAAAAAATATGGATACTGGTGATGGATTATGATTTATGCCTGTGTATTTTCAGGTTCTAGTGTGCACTCACTTAACTGAATTATTTAATGAGAGTTGCATACCAAAGGTATGTTTGGTATCCATTCCCAGAGCCAACTTAGAGCTCTTTACTTTCACAGTTTGGATAATGCAGAAGAGGATTTTATTGTGTTTTTGTTGGACTTATTTCAGTCTGAAAAGGTCAAGTTCTATACCATGAGTGTGCTGAGGCCTGATGACAGCTCTTCAGAGCTTGAGGACATCATATTTCTATATCGGTATTTCTGCATTTCCTTTAGCTTCAACGTACTGCAAGGGCAATAATTCTACTCTCGGAGGAATGAGAACAAATTGTTTTGTTATCTTTTACAAACTGATGTCTCCTTGTAAATGGATGATGATCCTGTAATCAATGATGGCCTCTTATGTCTCAGCATTATTTTGTTATTGATCATTTTTGTTCTCTTTTGCTCCATGCTGATGGATAATTGATAGAGAGCAACATGCCGGTCTCCTTGTAAATGGATGATGATCCTGTAATCAATGATGGCCTCTTATGTCTCAGCATTATTTTGTTATTGATCATTTTTGTTCTCTTTTGCTCCATGCTGATGGATAATTGATAGAGAGCAACATGCCGTGGCTCAACGCTGGGGCACGTAGGCACTAGGCAGTTGCATACTTGCATTCTTATGATGTTGTGCAGTACGACTCTTTACTCTATGTATTCTTAGAAAAGAACCATTCTGACATAACCCAATTTATTCTTCTGTTATTTTTCTCATTGGCTGTCAAAGAGGTTTTGCTAATGAATATGCACTTGCAGGTTAGTGCCAGGGCATGCTCTTTTAAGCTATGGTGAGTATGTATTTGTTATCTTAAGTTCAAAACTCATGCTTGAAATTTACAATTTACATTGCAAATTACATGTGTATTTATTACTGCAGGACTACATTGTGCACAACTTGCTGGTATGTTCTGGATCTGAAAGGAAAAAAAAAGGAACACCATGTTCATTTCTTGTTATTTCAGACCTGGTCCGAACTCTGGTGGATCTTATTAAAAATTATTTGCTTAGGTGTCCCAGCTGAAGTAATAAAAAGAGCGGCATTTATATTGGATGCTATTGGAGATAATAGGCATGTTGAGAGATTGTGCAATGAGAATATATTAGCTCATGATCAGCAATACAAGGTATTGCTTTCAAAAGATGTCTTTCATATTGAAAACTATGGCTCTCCCAAGTTTTTGCTGTTGGACTTGCATATTTGAAGTTTCATCATCTGTTTAAATGCAGGACGCAGTGGACAAGATGATGGCATTCGATGTTCACGACGGTGACCTTGACGTCTTCTTCCGAGACATATTTCCTTGTTAGTTCTTCAAAAAATCAAGGTATCCTCTCCCCCATAACTATTTTTTCCTGTAATGCCAGAGCTATGATTTTCCGTAACAATTTTCTTCAGTGGATTACAATCAAGACTTTACATGATATACTCCATTCATCATAGAACGTAGAAGATCAAAGATTTTAGATCTGCAATCTCAGGCATTTCAACCTCATCAGTTAGTCTAAAGGTTTATTTCAGTTTTGATTGGTTTGACTACATTTTAGAATTGATCAACTGTAAGAGCATCTTCAATGGTGTCCCTTTCTCTTTCTCTATCTTTAAAAATCAGGAATGTAGCCATCAACCGATTCCATATCCTCGTTTCCCTTCCTTTTTTCGTTTATATTCCTCCAGTCATTCCCTGCATATTAAAAAAATTAACACTCTCACTTACTTTCATATTTAACACTCTCATCTCCTACTTTTTTGTATTATTTAACATTCTCTCACTAATTTTAATATTATTTGACACTGCCTCTCATATTTTTACAATTTTAAATATAACATTTCAATGAAAACAATTTCTTGTTGTAGGAATAAGGATAGAGACATCATTGGAGATGCTCTAATTGTTTGGCCTGTACCCAACTGCCTTGAATTCATGTGGATGGTGTACAACAATTGCCCATCAAAAATATAAGAAATTCAAGCTGTAACTTCATTGAAGCCATGAATGATTTCTTCATTCAATAAGATAAGGGATTTCACATGGGTATCAAAACCCTTAAACCCTGACAAGTTGTCTTAAATTCAAGGGGAATGTGTACTCTAATGGACCGTCGAAAAGAGTGTCCACTAAGATCCTAGCTGCTGCTTCTGTTGGATGGTATAGATCCCAAAAGACATGATCTCTTCTATTAGGGCAAAACTTTGCAATAGGCACACAAGGTATCACCGCACTCAGGTTTCCAAGCCCACAACAGGCAGCTTTGACTTCATTAAACCCTGAAATGTTGAACAAAAAAGTTAGCATTCATAGCTTCAAGTGCACAATTTACAAACACTAAAAGAAAAATGCTAAAGATCCGAGTGCTTTTTGTCTGAGCTATTCCAAATATTGAGATTAACGTAGATTCACGTGAAATCATGGTTCTTACATGTCTTACATGATTCGTTTGAAATTGTGTGTCCATCTCAATATTTTGACAATTGAGACAAGACAAAAAATAATGGGATTTGTACCATGGTTAAAACAAGAAAATAGGATGTACCATATTTGGCGGGATTTTGAACGATGTTGTTCAAGGTAGTGTAAGTGTCAAAGTAGGAGTAGTTTATGTCCTGGAGCTCTTGCTTTAATTGTGCCAACATTGACTTCAATTCTTGATTGTACTTAACAACCCAGGAATTCAGTTCTTCATTGCAAACATGTGTATCCATATTAACTCTCTGTGATGGAGTGCAACCAATCGGTGCCACACCAGCAAAAAGGAACTTTCGTGCTCCACTTCCGTGTAATCTCTGCCAAATTACACAATTATCAGGCCAAAATTAAGTTCAATCAGATTATTTAGTGCACCATATCTAATAAGAATCTCAATTATCATAAACATGGCAATTGCCATTTCTTTAAGTTACCTTTAATCTATCTTTTAATGCGACAGCCATCTGATTTGCGTATTGCTCCGGAGTGAACTTTTTGCGTCGATCAGATTTTCCATTGTAGTCGAAGAGGTCATTGCTACCGATCACGATGGCAAAAAGCGATTTGGATAGAAGAGCTTGTGCGGCAGATGATCCCATCTTTTGCACCAAATTTTGATGCACCACTAAATAGTCCTGGACTTGTTTTTCAAGAGGTATAGATTGACCCTAATAACAATATATCTTTAATGTTAGCAAAAGCAACAACAAAGCGGGGATAGCTCAGTTGGGAGAGCGTCAGACTGAAGATCTGAAGGTCGCGTGTTCGATCCACGCTCACCGCATTTTTTAATCTAATTTTTTAAAGCTCATTGGGCTTAACACATAGGAACAGGCCCAACAATTGCCCCTAACCCTATTTTCAGTATTTTGGTACAAATTTTTAGGTCCATTCGTTTTAATAATAATAAATAAGCACAATAATTGTGTTGGTGAACCGGTCCACACTCACCGCCTGCTTTAGTGGGCTGTTTTAAAATTTGTAAATAGGCCTCAATGGGCTTCAAAGATTAAAGTGAGCACTCAGGCTGTCACCAGTCACGAGTCACCACGGCCTTCAGGTCAATGGACTCTTTTTTACTTTGCCTTTAGGCAAGGAAGTTTTGGGCTGGTGGCCCACAATCCAAAAGTTAAGTTTTCATGGGCCATAATTTGAAAGAGAAGTTATATAAAATTGACAAAATAACAAGTAGGGTCCACTTACAAGAGCTTGATCTGAGCCATTGAAAATTCCAGCACCTCCAGAGGCGAAGCTTACACCAGTTAGAGAAGATGATGCCAAATCGTTCCTTTTGGACACAACAGATAGATATGGTGGTGAAGAAGGTAACCCCACTTTCTCAGCTGCCAAACAATCCAATATAATTACAAAATTATCAAACACGAATTTAACTCTCTTTTTTTTCTTTTTCCATTCAATTATGTCTATAAAGGCAGCTGTAAGTAGCTTTAAAAAGTTCCCCTTTTTCCTTTATTTCCTAGATATCAATTATCCATGGAGGCTTCACTCATTGAAACTATACCAACCCCCCATTGTAGCCCAGTTTTGGGCTTCAAATTTGTTTAAATCACAAGAGTGTAGTGTTCCATCTAAGTAACGAATACAGGAAAGAAAAAAAAATGAAATAAAAAAAATGAAATAAAAAAAATGAAATAAAAAAAAATATCGAAAAAAATATAGAACATTTTGAATTTATATCCAACAATCTAGAATTATCATAATGATAGAATTTATTTTTATTTTTTAAAAAAAATATGTGGTCAAAATCTTAAAAGTGATTAAAACACCAATACAATTTTCCGAAATTTTTTAAAAAAATATATTTGAAACTGTAATGAAACTACATCGAGGCTGCTATATCAACAGTAAGAAGAAGAATATTACAATGCATGAAACAGTACAAAAGATTTGTTGGTTCCTGGTTAGATATAATTTTCATTGTCATTAAGGCTTCATTTAACGGTTACATAGATGTATAGCCATTAATACAAGAAAATCAATCAAACATTAAACTTGTCTAGCTAGCTTAAGTGGATATATATATATATATATAGATGTATATGTATATGGAGAGAGAGAGAGAGAGAGAGATGTATTTGGCTTACCAATGAAATCTGCAGCATTCTTGCCATTGCTAAATCTTCCAGTTGGTTTCTTGGTGGGGAAATCAATACCATTGAACTTAAAATCCGCTTTTGCAATAGAGACTGGAAGGTGATTGTTGTTCCCAACATCAACAAGTGAATCCCCAAAAACAAACATTGCTGGCACCATTTGAGCCTCCAACACATTCAACCTTAAAAACTCCAAACACAAAATCAACAAAAATCTAATCCCCACAAAACCCATCTCTCTCTTTTTCTCACTGGGTTTTCTGGGTCTGTGTTAATATGTCAAGGCAATGAAGACATCCTATGGGTTTGGGGGATATATATAGGGTTTGAACTAGTGTATGTATAGATCTATTGAGTGTGAAAAGTGGGACTTATCTTATATCTTATTGGACGTAGCTGGCACTGTCACAAAAGAACAGTTTAAAGTTTAAGTCTTCTGCCAATTCGAGTTTTCCATATATGTTTCATTGAATACAATTTTGTTTTTAACAAAAAAATAATAATAATAATTTCTTGTGGTGGATACATAGATCATATGACCTACCCATCACGTGTGAACCTAGTTTTGTTTGAGATTATTTATTGAACCGAATTTTCAGTTTTTCCTGTTAGGTTTTTTTAATTCTCTGGTGATTAGCTAGTGTACATGATGGTTCTCTATAACTAAATTGTATGAATTTTGAAACGTTCTGATTTCGATTTTCACCGACAGCAATATTCTTGTAGTCGCACGTTAGGTTTTGCCCAACTTATAATATCGTTAGACAAATTTGTTAGACAAATTTGTAAGGTGTGTTTCTCAATTAAAAAATATATTACAATTTCTATATAATAAGATAAGAAATTGAAATGCTGAGAAAGTATTGGACTGTATACCTGTTTGTCTGTAATATTCCAAATCATGTTTTGTTCACAAAATCAAAGTTTGGAACCTTCTAATATTATTATTTACGTTTGTCCAAAAAATAAGTTTGGAGTCCAATTGAGAAGTAATGGGCTCCATTATCACCTCCAACCATGTTCTTGGCCGTGGCACCGTCCCATATTCAACCCACAAACTTTCAATTATAATAATATTTTATTGACTTAATCTTTAAATTTCTATTAATAAAATCATCGAATATTGTATCCTTCCAGTTTTCCTCTACTGTCTTGACAAATTACATAATATCAATATTTATTGCTTTCAATTCTTAATAAGAAAATTATAGGAATAGGTTTGGTATGCTTTTTTTTTTCTTGTATTTTCAAAAACATGTTTGGTTCTGCATTTTAAAAAACGCGAGAAACTCTCACATCGGTAGATGTGGAAGGTTTAATGCACTTAATAAGTGTTAGGCCCTCCCTCACACAAAGACAATGTTTTTTCCCCTTGTATAGTGAGTTGGGTCTAACCCATTTGCTACACTTAAGAAGAAACAAAGTCGTGCGAACACGTTGTATCCATGTGAACCGGACAATCCATATATGGACCCGATGTATCCAGTGAACCGGACAACATAAAGCAGATAATAATATTGTTGATGTGTGGGAGTGTAGAATTTACAACAAAACAGAAAGATAACTTCAAAAACAAGATAATAGTGTTTTCTGAAAATTTATAAACCATGGGAAACAAAAGAAAAGGAAAAAAAAAACTAAATGGACCCTAATTGTCAGTCAACTCAATCGTTCATTTTGGTCATATTTGATTTTTTAAAAAAAATGGTGAAGAATGAATGGACCTTGTAATAATATTTTTTTTGTATTATTTATTTATTTGGAGGCTATAGCTGCTAACTTGGTGGCATAGAATGACTATATTCAATTATTAATTGAACTTCTATTGAACTGGAACACTGATAATTAATATTATCAGAAGCAAGATCCAACAAAAAAGGAATACGTACATGCCTGATTAGCTTAATCATAATCATCTTTTTCTTGCATAATTAATTCTAATCTCTGACTTTTAACTTGGATTAATAACCAATCAAGACTGGAGCATCATCGTATGCAGATTTCTTGTAAATCGTTGACTTTGATTTCTTTCATGTAAACAAGGAACAATTATAGGACTAATCTAGACTCTGGAAAGCTTTGTTTATTTTAGTTGGAAATTCCTTTTGATAAATAATAAATTTGTGGCATTTTTTAAAATTAATAAAAAAACACTAAAATATGTAAGATGTAAATCTATTAATATAAAGAACAAATGTTTGATGGAATGATAGTTATCTAACCATTTCAATGATATCCTGATAATGAATCTCTTTGGGATCAAACTGTATAGACTCGAAATGTCTTGAGTTCGATTCTCATTAAGAGCAATATTTTTATGGTCACGTGCTGAGTTTTGACCCAACGTGCTGAGTTTTGACTCAACTTATCATGTCGTTTGAGTGTTGAATAGCAAATTTATATAATATCATTCTCAGTTATTTAAAAAATGGTAGGTAACTTGTGGGGTGCTTGGGGTCTGTTGTACAAAACTATAGCTGAGCACAGTGTAAATCAAACCAATGATCAGATTTAGTCTAATACAATCTAAAGGCTAAAATTTTAAAACTCAAAAAAATAAATTAAACATTTTTGTGAAGTTGAATTTCACCCTGTTCACTTGTCGATCGTTAATTTACAAAACACTTATCTAAACTACAAATTGGCCTAGCGGGGCAGGAGAACATTATTGGAGTGGTGGCAATCATCATCGTTGGCACTCTAAACTTAAGTCAAAATAGTTCTCAAGAATTGAAGAGAATAGTAATAGTTATGTGTGCATACATCTCTTGGTTGATTCATTGTTCCTTACATAACTTTTGTAGAATTTGTTTCTCATTCCAACTCCATTGAGAAGGTTTCCTATTTGAACGTAATCAAATCTCTTTCTTTAAAGGGTGAGAATCATGTTCAGTCTCTATTACTTGATTGATATCCAATTAGTAACTATAGTCAAAGATATAATTATAATTTAGGGATTGAATACGCCTTGAATAGGTCGGAGTGTTTTTGAAGAGGTTGGTCATATTCCGACATTTCTATGTGGTTGTGCTTGACTTGTAGAAAAATGAGTTGCTTCTACTAGAAGTTGAACCCAAAAATTTGGCTATCTGTCAATCCTCCGGTGTGGTTGAGATCGGCTCGATGATTTGAAGAGAGACAGGGGGAGAGAAAAAATGTTTAATTTATTTTTTTGAGTTTTTAAATTTTATAATACTAAATCTGACCGTTGAGTACCACAGTAGCCAAAACATTGGATTGAAAATATTTTTTTATGTACCGACAGTTTTGTAAAATGAAAAATCAATAATTCATTTGTTTCTATTCATATAATTGCGTGTTAGGGTCAAATTGAGTCACGATCGCAGAGGAGTCGCAGGTCGTCAATTTGACACTAACATTCGTGCGTATGACTAAAAAACAACACGTGTGTCGAGTGGACTGAACCCAACACGAGGAGGCTCGCCAATTTGACACTAACATTACGTCAAAGAGTTAACAGACCCCAAATTTTTTTTGAAAACTTTGCTATTTTGTGGCGGCCATAAATATACATCTATTTCCATGATAATAGGGAATTTTGTGGTCAAAATAAAAACCAACTGGACGGATGCTTCCAAATCCATGAATAAAAAGTCTACCCACCAACCCGTAATGTGGAAAAGGGTTTTGTCTGGATTGGCAGCCTATTTTGAGTAGCTAGCTACCATTTTTCTTCCAATGTGAAATACTGAGCCCTTTTTTGTGGATTTTTACTTCATCAAATCAAAGTCCAACGAGTTCAAGTCCTCTACGGCTTCAAAATATCCTTCGCAAATATCTCATACAGCCGAGACAACCCTTTGTTTTGTGCAAATTATTTTTTTATTTTTTATTTTGGATAAGACCGACAAAATCTTATAGCTTTAGTTAAATTTTGTGTTTGATAATTTTGTAATTATTAATCGGATTGTTTGGCTATCTGAGAAAGTGGGGTTGCCTTCTGTCTCGTGTCCAAAAAGAATGGTTTAGCATCATCTTCTTTTAACTGGTGTAAGCTCCTGAAACTTCCTTCACTCAGTTGGGGCCTCGGGGAAGCAAATTATGGCTGTAAAAAATCGAGAAAATTGAAACTCAATTGATTGATTGATCTTTTTTTTTAAAAAAAAGTACACTTTTTTCATTAAAATTGATCAAAAATCGATATAACCGGCTGATAATCACAATTAAAGTTTTATTGGAGTGTGGGCTATAAAATGTGTGTTACAAATAACCCCACCTGTTACACAGTAAAAGAAGTCGCTCGGGCCTGTTTGATATTTATACATTATAAAAAATCCCGATAAAGCTGACGGCGAGAGTGGACTGTGGACAAGTTCACAAGACAATTTTATTTGGCCTGTTTCTTTATTATTATGGAGATTTGGAGGCTGGTCCATAAAATTGAATTTATGGACTTTAAAGTCCACTGAAAAATCTTATTTGTATTCAAGTTTAGTTCACTGCATATTTTTTATTTTTTTCACAAATAAAATTTTAAAATGTTTTATCTCTCAAAATACATGGTAGATTTTAAAAAAAAATTACATATTCGAACACAACACGTAAAACTCTTTCTAACAATACCTATTTACCGTAGATTTTCTGTTGCTACACGAGCTAAGCCATTCATTTTTTCTATTTTTTAATTTACTTTTTAATTATATTATTTTTTAAAAATAATGTAATTAGTATATATGTTATGTAATTGTGTTTTTTCACTACTTTAACCTAAACAACAAGTGTTAAATTCAAAGAGAACAGTTTCGTTAAACCTTAACGGGTTCATGTATCGGATTTTCATGTAGTTACCTAAATAATAAGTGTTAAACTTTAAGAGGAACGGATTCGTTAAATTCTAACGCGTTCATGTATGCTCAGCATACTTGGTTTTCATGTACGATAATAAAATGATTTTTTATATTTTAAAGGACGCTTATGTAATTTAACCACTAAAAAATTAACTTAATTACAAAAAATCTAAAAACTAAATATAATTATAAATAAATTTAAATGAATGATTTTACTCTTAATCACTCTCAGTAGACCTGCCTAGAATTTCACATATTATTAAACCAAATGGGCCAAAAAATTAGTGCAAAAATAGTTTTAGGAGAGCCACAACTGAGCTTGTACTTTTATGTATTAAGCCCAATGGGCCTTAAACAGCAGTTAGCTTATCGAACACATGACCCTATCCCGATTGGTGCCAGCTAGTGATTGGTTATTAAACCAGACGGGGGCAATATATATTGGCACCACAGAAGCGTCAAGCCCAATGGGCCTTAAAAAGCTGTACCAAAAAGATGCGGTGAGCGTGGATCGAACACGCGACCTTCAGATCTTCAGTCTGACGCTCTCCCAACTGAGCTATCCCCGCCTTATTGTTGAATTATTTAACATTAATAACTTAATATGTTTAAGAGTCAATCAATTCCTACAGTTCGAAACAAATAGAGTACTGTACAGTGGTGCTTCAAATTTGGTGCAAAAGATGGAAGTCCTCAATTATGGGACATATATGAGTCTGCTAATAGTATTTCATTTGGTAAGCTCCTCAATTATGGGACAGATATGAGTGGACTAATATTATTTCATTTGGTGAGTTCTATTTGCATTCCATTATTTTTTGACTATGTTTTATTATATTTTCACTCCATACATTTAATAACATCCTAGGTAATGAAAAATTCATATAATTATGAAAATATACCCCAAATGCAAAATACATAGCAAACAAAATATTTTTTCACATACCAAAACAATAAAAAAATTGATGTCATTCCACAATAATTAAAGCAGTACACAAGTGAATGATAAACCAACTAAAACAATGCACAATAAATTACAATATTTCAAAGGGAAAACAAACAATAGTATATCGTAGATTCAAAAACTCATAATTATCACAGCCTTGCTTATCAAAGATAGCATTCTCGGAGAGGGTGTGGTAGGGGATGACGTTGTTGAAGAAAATATTTTTAGCAAAGAAAATGCGACAATTTTAAATATTTCTTATCAGATAATTGATCATAATTATATCTGTTAGCTAACAAATATGAAAGACTAATTTAAAAATAGATTCATCTTCAACCAATCAGATATTATCCCAGTCTGTTTCAGTGACAGAAAACTTTTAGACACTTTTGAACTGGTGCTCACAAATATAGCCCGTGAACTATGAGCCAACAGGAAGCAATAAACATTAGGTTGGGCTTGAAGCCCAAAAGAAATACATTAGTGGATCTAGCGGTGGCGACGCCACATTAAACTCAACGTATTCATGTTTTAAATTCAATTTATCCATTTATTGGATCTCTATTAAATTCATGGTCAAAGTCATGATTTTCCAACAATACATTCTCAAATGAAAATTTCCTCTCATTTTCTCTCTTGATCCCTTGATTACATTTTATCTGCCATTTCTTCTCTTCGATTCAATTATGAAATGAATTTATTTTTTTCTTTTCCAGTTGTTTTATTCATCTATGTCGATTCTAACACTTGAGAGATTGATAAAAATATGAATTGATCTAATGAGAGAGAAGCAAAAACACCACCACCCCCAGAAAAAAGAAAATTCAGTATTAAAACATCCTGTGAAACCTTTTCTTTAGGACAAAAATACACAAAAACTCAGAAAGCTTTGCATGTGTTGGCACTACGAAGATGTTGGTGTTTTCTGGGATGAAGATGGAGAAGCTCTTCTCATCCTTAGACAGGAAAATGGATTCCGGACATCGTTCTTTGGCCGGTTTTTCGATCTTCCCTTTCTTGACCTCTTCGGATGATCTCTAAGAACACAAACATCGCCATCACAGATCAATTCTCTGGCATCAGAAATGGAGGATTCTGCCACACAGCAGCCAAACATGTTGGAGAACAAAGCCATGTAGAAAGAAGAATTAATTCAAGTAAAGACCTCTCAATTTGTGTTGAAGAGTTTGGTGCTCTTCCTAGCAATGCGCTTTATATTATATACCCTATTTTTGCACTCTTTGTTTGAGTCAATGATGGACGGCTCTGACTAATTTTACGTACTTTGATTTTTAACAACTTCCACAATTTTTTTTCCTTGTCTAAACGCAATATTATTATTTGGTGGATTTTCTAAAGACAATTTCTTCGGAGAGATGATGATGAAGAATGATGTCAGTAAAGAGACATGATGATTGAGATGGTGGGATAGAAGTCGCTGCAATTTAGATGGTGAGTGTTATTGGCACCCCACTTTTTCCTAGTAACACCCCTAAACACATCAAAAAGCCCTAATCTTGTAAAACTCCACCCGCCAATACTGTTTGAGATACATTATTTCCCTCCCACTCTCTGTTTTTGCTCTTTCTCTTCTCTGTTTCTACTCTTTGTCTTCTAAACAAAGATTCTTAACTGTTTTCCAAGGCCGAGGACCTGGGCCTGCTAAGTCTGCTTGAGAAGGCAGCAGGCGTGCCTCCATCCACTCTGGCATCGGCGGCGCTGCCGGCAGTGGTGGCGGCTTTGGCCGCGATTGTGGTGATTCCTGATGACTCTGTGGGCCTGGTGGTGTTGCAGGCTTTGGTTTCGGGGGTGTTTGGGATTGGTGCTGCTGGACTCTTGATCGGTTCTGTTCTGTTGGGTGATTTGCAGGAAGCAGATTGATTTTTTTTATCAATTCAAGTTTAATTTTGCTGCATGGAATATCAGAATGCTGTATATTGTTTAATGCAACATACCTCTGTTTTTTAAACAAAAATTATGTATATTTCTTTTGGGGTGTAATAGGATATTTATAAAATATTAATGGCATGGGTGGTACAGGAATTTTTGTAATTTTTACTGAGAGTTTTCTAGAAATGGGGTGTCACTAGAAAAAAATGGGATGCCAATAACACTCACCATTTAAATGGCATACAACGTCAAATCTCAGTCATCAAGTTGATTAGAGATTGATTAGGTTGGGAAGGAGGATCCGGGGGGTGATCTAGTAGGTAAAATCACTCGATCCCTCCAATGACTTCAATTTGAGTCACTAATTTTTTCATAAAAAAAATGATAAACATGTAGTGTGCATCATAACGATTCCAACAGTATATTTTT
Organism: Euonymus europaeus; assembly: GCA_963580455.1. Taxonomy (NCBI): domain Eukaryota; kingdom Viridiplantae; phylum Streptophyta; class Magnoliopsida; order Celastrales; family Celastraceae; genus Euonymus; species Euonymus europaeus. Next base: position 24,714,510 of record OY756961.1, read on the forward strand.
TATTCGAAAAGAAATCAAAATCATTGTAAAAAATATGTGATAATTCTAGATCGTCGAATTTAAAATCTAAACATTCAATTTTAAATCATTATGATTCTGATTTTTGTTTCTAACAAAAAATATATCATTGAGATCGTTACGATGTATACTACACTTTTTTTTTTATAGATTTTTTCAAAAGAAATTTAATACCCCAAATTGGGGCACTTGAAAGGTCCGGTGATTTTACCCACTAAACATACCTCCAATCCATGATGAGAGGGACTGAAATAATTTTTCCATAAAATCTCTCTTATTTTCAATATCAACCAATTATATTACAATAAATACATAGTACAAGATATGACTCCCATTTAAATGGTTGAGATTCAAAAGGAACGAGATTTTATTGTGAAATCATTTCTAACCCCTACCATTATATGCCCGCAGGTCAATTCTTCAAAGTTTCATGTAACATCCTAATTCCTACATGACTAAATTAACCAGAACATTTTCTCCTTGTCATATTATTTTTAAATTATTTTCTTCTTCTTCATTTTCTAAGGAGTCGGTATATCCAAAGGCTGTACTCACACACCACTGCTTGCTGTCTCATTGACAATCACATGCAGAACTAAAACAGAAGGAAGAAACAGTAAACCATATAAACTCCAAATATCCCCAAGTCCATCGAGTAAATTAAGCCGAGGACGTGTAAAATCATATATTTACTACTATGTTTGTGCCGTCATAGATTTAAACATAATTAGAGACGGCATCTAAGGAAAGCCAGGTTCAGCAAGACATCCCTTGAAGGGTGCAAATAACCAGGGAAATGTACAACTTTGCATATTGTTTCCATAAAACTACTGATCAATCTTACCGAGCTTCAAATTTTGCACCAAATGTGTTCTCACCGCTGTAGGTCATGTACAGGAAACCGTCATCGTCTTTGTTTTCCTCATAAATTGCAGACATCATGGCAGCTGTGAAACCAGAATCCATAACTGTATTAGTATGTGCAAAATGTATGAATAAATCAGTATCCGTTCTTATGAAAGATAATAGAGCATCAAGCAGGTCGTCACCCGTAGGAGGTAAAATGTTCTTCACAAAGATGAAAATAGCCTTCTCTGAGCTGAGCTTTATTCTCTTACGGACCACATAAACAAACTGCCCGACAGTCAGATCAGCAGGAACCAGATATCTGCATTGGTTAACAACTTAGAAGAATACTTTACATCAAACTCATTGCAGCTGGCCAAATAACTTAGCAAATTAAGCAATAAATTTTTCGACAACGAAGCACTGTGACACCATCTTGCAACTGAATCATCACAACATGCATATATCATAAATTCTAGACAGTAATTTTTGGTAAAGCATAAGCGCAGCTCAATTCCACTAGAAAATACTTTCCATGTGCAACGTATCAATGCACTATGATAAAAACTACAACAAAAATCATTCAGTTGTAAACATAACCAGCAATCATTTACTTGTCTACAATTCATGACTTCCCGCTGAGAAAATTAGCAAAACATTAAAAGGCTACGCTTATTTTCCTGAAAAGGAATACAAAAAATTCACAGTATTTTAATAACAAACCTAACATGAAGGTTTGTTATAGGGTCTTACCATTATAATTTTACCAAATTTCCATTTGAAGCTAAGAAACTTGCAACCACCAATAGCAATGATAATTTGGTATATAAAATCACATACATATAACAGATGGCAGATGAGAAAAATACCATAGAGCAATAGCAATCTACGTGATGGGGATAGATTAGAAAGGACACCCTAACCTCTTCAAAACAAAACCACACATGGAAAAGTGTAGGGTTAAAGTATGTACGGAGTATGAAGTGATCAATACACACACATACAGAGATGAGAATCTTAAAATAGAAAGTTCAGATATGACTAACTTCTTCTTGTCAATTTCAGGTATGTCACTTCTGTCAGCCTTCTCTACAATGACCTAGTTTGTACAAAAAAGACGAGAAAAAAAAATCAAATGCAAATATTAGATGTGAAAAGGGTCAAATTGACTATGTTCAAAACATGAAATAGATTAGGCACTGTTTCTATACAGGTATTCTATCAGGATACTTCTCCCTGATACGTGCAGCTTCAGTTTGCCTTCTTTCTGGCATTGAGAATGAAAGACACATAATAAGTACAATTGTGAGTAAATGCAACGCCATCAGCAGAAGTAATGGTTTGCACTTTTCAGCATCTTTTAGAAAAAAAAATTAATGTTTGATAGAACTGCAAGATGGAGACTGTAAAAATAAACCAATTTACTCTTCCAATCTATTTATGAAGTAATTGGAGAGACAATATTCAATTGTTATCCTTGTAAAGCTCCAAAAAGCCACTAATTCTCTGCAAAAGGAATATTAGATGAAACATATTCTTCCCAGTTCATCCATTTTTCTCATACCATTCAACAATCAAAGTTAGACTGTCTGATTATACCAATCAAGAGAAGAAGGCAATGGAAAACAATTTTACACAACCTAGATCAGCTGAATAATGATAACATGAAACAACAAGAATTCGTTTTAAAAAGTACATAAATTGAAGCCAGACATAAAAGTAAAAAAAGCACTGCTACCGAACAAAGCAATAAGCAAGTCTCACCCTAAGACGTCCCTAGTTCTCTTTTCAGGCTAAATTAAGTAGTAAATGTTAACAGGCCTTACAAAAAACAGCCATCCATGCATGAGATGTTTATTCTTCGTGCATAACATCCATATAAAATTTTCATCAAACAATCTCTCTTAAGCTTCACAGATAAGTTACCACCCTCTTCAAGTACCACAGATCGAAAGATTCAAAAAATAAAGATACATACTTATTCTCCTATAGAACCTCAACTCACCCAAAACCCATATCATAAGATTAACTAAGAAGCATTTAAAAACACTGCCCTAAAAAGAAGTTTCCATACTTGAAAAAACCATTGAAAAATTGGGTAATTCACAAATAATCACTCATCTAGCAAAAATTAATAGATTAACCAACAATACCCACATCACAAATCAAAGGAAAATCCAAGATCAATAGACCTGAAAACCCTAAAATATAATTAACCACACTAAAAGATAAACATACACGAACATAAACGTATATATATATATATATATATATATATATTTATCAATCAAAAGACAGAGAGAGAACCGAGAGGGTGTTCCTGCTTGAAGGAGCTCTGGGCGGCCATGATCTCAGTGGTTGTTCGACTGAGTAGCCAACACGATCACTTCTCAATTTTAGTAAAAACAAAACTTCTTCAATTCCCGTTTTTGAGGGAGAGAATTATATACTCCAGAAGAATCACGGAATCAGAAGTAAAAAATCGACTTGACATTTGGAACGGCTTCGTTTCAATGACTAGTGCTAGAATAGGCTAGCTAAAAGCCCACTACTGAGCTACTGAAGGGAAACAAAGGCCCAAATTCAAAAGATCAGCCCATTAACCTCAATGGGCTGGACAACTCGTCTGTTGGGCCTGGTGTTTTCTCAAATCCCTTTTAGTATACTGAAAAATAATTCAGCTTATGAGCATAGATTGGGTGTCAAAGCAAATTGTTTAATTTTTTTAGGCAATCAAAAACGATATCGTACAAGTTTGTCATTTGAATATTCAATATGAACTTCAACTCGAACAGTTAAACTCACATGCATAAAAAATTCCTACCTGACGACATGATAAGTTGGGTCAAAGTCATTTACGTGACCACGTGTTTATAATTTCACTCAGCAAAAAGTGTTTATTTTAGTGTAAATTTTTCTGTGTTTTGTAATCATACAAATTGTTCTATCAAATGATCATAAGTGGGCTCTTCTGTAAAGTTTATTGAAACCCAAACCACCAACTTGCTAGGGATGTTTTGTAAGCAACATGGTTGGTGAAATGGCCACACTGAATGATTTTTTGGGCTCTTTTTAAGCCATGTGGCCTCCACTTTCTTGGCGATGTGATTTGTGCTTGGTAGGCGTGAAAATCTGTATGACGACAAAAAGATTACATAAATTTCACCAAATTGGACAACTTACTTTTTTCTTTTTTTCTTTGTGAGACAGGTTTCTCTGCTGAAGTTACCAATGAGAAAACTTGATTAAGTTGACAAGGGTCTTCTTTCTTCTTCTTTATCCATTCATCCATTAACACAGAAGGAACAATGAATGCCCGCCTTACTTATTGTTTTGGCAAAAGTGTCTGAATCTTCTTCTCTTGATTACTATGTTTCTCATGTTAAGTTCTAGGCAATAGTCTAGTGTTAATGTATCTGAATTCTTTTGTATGATTCGTAAAGTCTTAAATTCGATTTTCACTAAGAGGACAATGTCCTTATATAACTTAACATTATGACTTAACATTATGTGCGCTTAAATAATGTAACAATAACAACAAACACAAAATGATATTAAATAACACTACAGTCTACACAAATCTTTTCAAAACAAATATTCATGAATAGAACTGAGAGTAGAGTTTTTTTGTTTTTGGGAGTACAAGTAAGGTTTCATTAAACTAAATCATCAAGAACAGCATCAGCTATACTGGGAAGGGGGGTGGGGGTTGTGCATCACTCCTCTGGACCAGACAAAGAACCAGAGGCCATCGCTAGGCAAATTATACCCCAAAAAAAAAAAAAAAAAACAATCTAAGATCTTTCTCCTTCCACTTGTTTAGAAGAAAAAGGAGGCTGAAACACACTGAAAGCTCTAAAAGCTGATATGAGAGACAGAACAAGGAAGCAAAAAAGAGCCAAGCCATGGAGAATCAAAGCCACTTTCATCCTATTGCAGAACTTCCCATATGAACTGCAGGCTTCACTCCATGTGACTGTCTTATCTCCATTGTAGGCCAAGTACAGTATCTCTAACACTGCTGCCCCAGATGTGAGGATTAGGTAGGCAACAATCTGATCAAAAAAGGGAAGAAAAAAAAGCCCATTTGTATAAATTGATTAAATTGTGTCATCAAGTGAGATTGAAGAGTTTATTTTAAAATAAAAACCTGGTCAGAGACAAAGAAAAGCCAAGCCTTGGAAACTAAGCATCTGATCCATAAGGCTATAGCAGCAACAAGAGCATATCCACCACATATGGCACTGATGCACACCATGTATCTGTAAAATTGTCTCTATGAAATCCTGGGCACAAAAAGGACAAGACATGGATTTGATATGATAAGAAGTGAAAAGTGTCAATCTTACTTGAGTCCATTGAGATTGATGAACGTTAACTCCCCATAGCTGCTATTTTCCTGTTGATTGGTCACTGTTAACCAAATGGTTCCAACACTGAGTGGGATCACAGAAAGCCTGAGAAAGAAGTCCAGAAGCTTGAGTTTTGGAATACTGTTGGCAAAACTGGTGCTCATCTTTGAAAGTAAAGCAAAACTCACTTTCAATTTCACTATAAAACTGTTGTTCAATGAGAAAAATAAGGAGAGAAAGCTCAGAAGTGTTGTATTGATGTGGGTAGTTGTGGAGATAAATATAATCCTTTTTTTTTTGTATTTTTCTAGCATGAAAAGGAGATGCTTGAAAGAGTGTGAATTGGTTTAGTTTTAGTGGGAAGAGTGAGAACCAGTGGAGGGGTAGATTTTCAGACAAGAAATCATGGGGTTATTTTGTTTTGGGGTTTATTATCTAAGCAGAACTGGCATGATTGATGTTCAACACATGGCATCAAGAGCTCAATTAGCCTTTAATCTATCATCCACACGGTGTTGAGAAATTCCTGCTCTTTGTTTCTTACATCATGGTGACAAAAGCCTCAGTTGTATCCATTATGTTCCAAATATTTAGTTCTTGATGCAGTGAAGAGTGGAGTTTTGGAGTTCATCATTAACGATAATCACCAACTCCACTAGCTCGTAATGATGTCAAATTTAAGAAGTTTGGGGTTATGATGTGGTCGTTTTTCTTTTTTCCTATTGGTACTCAAAAAATGACGTGGTATAAAATTATCCTTTCGATATTTAATTTTTCAGCCATCAAAAAATCTATTCTTTTAATATTCAGTACATGTCTAAGCCTACAAGCACAAAAAATTCCTACCAACAATAATCGAGATTCAAAATCTTCCGAGTACATACAATTTTACTAAAGGTATTATGATGTGTCTTTTCAGTTTTCACTATTCACTTAACATATTCACTTAACATATACATGTAAAAAGTACATAAATCCAGGGTATACAGCCGAGCGGTATCCACCTTGTCATAGGCCTTAATCGATAAACTGAAGGCTGTGACTTCGAACCCTCATAAAGACATTCAACTACTTTTGAAGGAGCGGGTGGTCCTACAGTGCAGTTGCACATCCTACGACTTACATCTGACAATCATTCATTCCTAGGGCAGGGACCTGCCAGACGGATTTCGGTTTCTCAACCCTAAACCGAAAAAGTACACAAATTTATCAGCGTCCCCTACTTCCATAGTGAAACCGTGTGACAATTTAAAGGTAAGGGCAAGATAATAGAAGACAGATTTTCCCGCATTTCCATTTGCAAATCATAAAGAGAAGAAAACTCTCTCTTTTCTCTTCTTTTTCCGCAAATCAAAAGTAGATTACATACAAAAAAAAGTCAACACAAAATACATTAATATATGGGGTGAAAGGCCGCAAATTCTACCCACATTTTCTTGCACTTATTCAGGAGCTCCATGGCCATGACAAACTTACACAATGGCTCTCCTCCAAACTTTATAAAGAATGGTTAATTACATTAGGTATTTTCTCTGTCTGCTCTGGCGCGATTTGCCTTGTGGCCTCCTTCCCTGTCTAAAATGTCGCAAGTCCCACGCTTCGCTACCCAGTTATCTACCTTTTGAGAATTTGATATTTTTCTGATATTCCTAGTAGATGCTGTTGCCACATTTTTCAAGTCCTCCAGTGTTTGGAAGAAGTATTCTTCAGAAAGCTGTGTTCCATAAGGCATGTTCACCCTCCCCACATCGCCGGTGAACCTCCTTTATCCTCTCAACCGACCGGCAGATCCCACTACAGCTCCAATCAAAGGAAGCAACACAGACGTTGCCTGCCTGAGCCTTCCACTCACAATCTGGGTAAAAATGTTGGAATCATTAGAAATGAAAATCAAGTCATTCTGTCTCAACTGTAAATTCCAAACACATCAGACTATCATTTATACCAGCATTTGTTTCATTGCATTGTAGCACATAGAACACAAAGATTGCGATAGCACATTAACCAAAGACAGCAAGAAACAGGATGCTAAAATCCATAAAGCATCGGGGTATGTGTCCGAAAAATTTACTTCTAACCATTGCATACCAGTAAAACCCTTTTGATTGGGCTATGTTTCCATACTAAGAGAAGAGTCTGGACATAAAAATGTCCCTCATCAACAATGTTTATATCTAGTATATAATCAAAGTTGTCAGTCATGATCAGTTGGCCTTTCACTAATATCTTATATCTTATACATGCATAAATTTGGTACTTCTCCGCATCACATAATGTTTTTATATGCAACAATACCTTCATAATGGTGTAATACTTGTTGAATTCATAACTTACAGACAAACCTCCATAAATGGCTTGAGCGGTGCATGATCTAAATATATTTATCTACTTGCATATCAATGTTCTGCAAATTTATCTTATAATTTTTTTAAAAGAGGTAACAGAGTACTTTTTGGCTCAATGTAACTTCTCTGGGACATGGGGAGGCTTTCTATCCCCAAATACGGGGTAAGTTGTCGGGATGTTGTCATATGTTACATATATTATTCATAAATGTCTCAGAAAGCTTGTGATCCTATCCCAAAACACTTCAATTTCAATGTACGGAGAGTATCAGCAAATTTACCAGTATCCAATGAACACCAGTAAAATCGATTTGATCACGAAGTAGTCTTATACTCTTATATCAATTTGTTTACTTATTTCATGAATGCAGCAGAGAGAAATCTTGTTGATACTCAGTGAAGTGGAAAATAATATTACATGAACAATTATGTAAGTGTATGAATTACCTGGTGGGGTTCCGCAACAGAGTCTCCGGTCATCAATATGTTCCACATCCAATCCAATAAACCATGATCCCAAGGAAACATCCTCGTTAGCATACTTGTGCAGCACATGCCTAGATGATTATAATTTGAAAAAGATGTCAGGGTAGATGTAATTTGGATGCAAAGATTAGCCAGTTTACCTTCAAGCGACACATGACTTACTGGTTAATTGAGATATAAGTAGCCAAATCATTTGAAATTGCATATAACTGCCCTGTAGCATGCCGGAAATATTTGCTTCCCACCTCTCCGAATTTCCAGTACTCGGGTTCATAATATCTTACTCCCCTTCATAAGCACAAGCAAGAAAATTGTACTAAGTATGATGCTGCATGGGCACATGCATACATAAAAATATACATACAGGCATTACACATGCTTTAGAACGATCTTGTGTGTGGTGTGTGTGCGCGTGTGTGTATTCACACACACAAATCTACATTAAGTAGAGCGTGTTATACGTACTTCTGAGCAAGGACTGGACCAGATTTCATGCATCCAATATATACCATGCGTTTTGACCAATGCCTGGCTAGAGTTGCTCCGAGAGTTGCTGCGCAAAGATGTGATACTAGTATTCAGTTGGAGAAAAGGACATACAACAAGGAAAGCTTGGTTAACGTACGCATAAAATAGTGTATATAGTTCTATCTTTACCTATATTGACATGCACATCATCATCGACTTTGACATAGAAATCTGCATCCCATAAAGCAACTGCAGTTGCAAAGTATGTCTTCGTTTTTGCTGACAATTCCAGGTAACCCTCAACATGCTCCTGCTCCCATCACAAAAATAATATAGCATGATAAAGCTGAATATTCAATGGCAAAAAATGAAGCTTTTCCTATAATCTTTCTTTGCGCGTATTTTAGGTATCAAACTGAAGATTAATGGAATCAGTTAAAAGAAAAGGGCAGATCGAAATACCAGCCTCAAAAGATCCCCATGTTTTTTCTCCTCTGCTTCAATAGCTCTATCAAGGATACCACCTGATGTAGCACTGGAGCCAAAGAGCAAAACAAAGAAATATCAGATGTCATATGCCAAGTCAATTAATAATTCAAAATGAGGTTGAACTTTAGAGCTGATCTGTCTGCGTAACTTCATAAAATTTTCATTTTTTTGTCCCAACCTAAAAATTGTCTGTATGCTAAGCATGCTCACTTCCTTGCTATGTCAAACACAGCATAACTAGTTAATACACACAAAGCTTAATAAAAGTGTTTGTTGATGCCTCAACATAAGAGGGAGTTCTGTCACTAAAAGGTTTATCTTCATTTATCAGCCAAGTTTTACTAATTCAAATGCTTTTTTTCATCGCATTATTAACATGCTTTCTCTCTTTCTCTCTCAATTCCCCTAATTTTACCCGTCTGTTAGTTTTAAAAGCTTCACTTCCCATGTTCTATTCATGCGTACACAAGGTCGATTGACCCTGCAAAGGACAGACACTAACAGATTATGCTACACCATTAAGGCCGATTTTCTTCTTCCATCAAAAAGAAATAAAATATTTTAACTTCAAAAAAGAAACAATCTGCATGAAAACTCTCAGCAGATTACAGTCTTCAATTTAGATCAAGTATTCACCTGTGACCTATTACAAAGCGAATAATGATGCCCTTCTCTGCCTCAAGTTTCTTTCTTTTATCTCCTAGTTTTCACGGCAAAAAAGAGGGAGAGAGAGAAATGAGTAATAATCAACCAACTATACAAAAGTAAATAATACAATATCTGTGAAATAGAATAGTTATAAAAGTGTATGAAATACAAGTCATCCCTCCGCAAACCTTGTGGCATCCAAGTAGCACGAACTGAATCTCTTCGCTTTCGACTGCTAAAAGCAGTGTTGATGCCTACAACCATTAAATATTTCCTTCTGCGACCTGATTCAGCTATTTTGTTCACAGAGTCTGATACAGGTGAGCCGTTGAGTAAAGAATCTTGTGCAGCCCTTGCAGCAGCTAACTCCATCTCCAGATTTGAAATTGCTTTATCCAGAGTACTGCATTTTACATCCAGTTAAAAGAATTAACATCCATTAAAAACAGCATAACTAAGATACACAAAGCCGTAAAAACAGCTTACTGTATAGCATTGTGAGTCTTTGAAACTTCCCCCATAATGTCCTTGGATTCACGCTTCTCATCCTTCAGCATAAAAAAAGGCACCAACATTTTAATTAACAAACAATTATCATTCTTGGGGTCAATATAGTGACTTTTGGTTAGGATATCAGTATGTAGTGACTTCCACCAATGGAACAAAGAATAAAATTACGGATATCACTGGAGATGGCCACTCACAATTTGTGGATTACAGTCTTCTGGAGTTAACTTTAGCTTCTCATCTTCAATTCTAGCTGTCCTTGATATATTTTTCACTTCAGGTTCATCGCCGATTCTATTACCCAAAATCATAATCAGTACAGCATACACATAGAGCTCAAGAAATAAAATATTACAAAAAAAGCGCAATTAGAATTTTGATAATTTTAACAAAAAAAAAAGAGACTCAATTAGCAACTTTTATACAACTAAATACTGTAGGCATAGCCTTTAGTATTTACAATGGTAGTTCTAAGGAGAAGAAGGACGAAAAAAACTATAGTCAAATTACGTTGAAGTTCAAACAACCACAATGTAATCTGAGTTCCCAAACTCAATAATGAGACATAAAAAGATTTGAATCAAGAAATGGAATCTATAATTCTCGAAGCAAAAAGATTTAGTTCATTGAGAAAGTTCCAAGATACACTGTGACAATGGCAATTGAAGCTTCCACTTAAAGATCACCAAAAGTAAGTTCAGTCGATGGGCTAGAATATAAAAAAATAACGTTTGGAAGGCATTTTCTAAGTTCTTATCATATAAACTTCAAGCGCACCCTTATTCTTAGTTCCAAATGATATTGGACAACCTGGCATCAGGTTGAACGGACCACATGAACTGCAGAACAAAGGGAAGATTCGTTGCAGAACTAGGTAGATGGGTAGTGGCAACAAAGAGTGCCACATAGGCATCCATTTTAGAGCGTACTCTTCCTTTAGATATTTGAGCTTCATCATTGATATCCATATATGTCATACATCGAAGAATTGACACAAGAAAAAAGTGATTGAAGAAAAGTGAGAGATGATGCCAGAAAAAAGTATACAAGAAGAGTAAATGTGCTCGTTTCTGAATCTCTCACTGGCTACATACAAGTGAATGAGCACACATAAAACATAAATTGACTCTCTTTCGAATCTTCAGCATTCAAGGGGATGAAGCACCGCAGTGGTAATAAACCATTGCAATTTAGGTTTCAAGGCAACAAAATCCACTGTTTAAACTGGAACATCTTACCCTATAATTTGCACCAGACACTAATTCATTACAAAGAAGATGCCATGAACTATGAACCAGTTTGAGCACTTTATAACCACATCATTATGTCAACACAGTATATATCCTATACAAAGTGAATCTGAAACCCATAAAAATTAAATCTAGATTAGCATAAAGGAGATGAGAAAGAAAAAAAAAAAGCAAGTGGCTGCAGCTACACGGATCAGTAGATTTCACAAATAATGAAAAGATGTAGAGAATTAAAGTTCAAATAAAGTCAAAAGGCCGAGAAAGAAACAGAGAACCTGTCAGAGAAGAGCACTCCAGCACAGAAGCACCCAATACAAAGCAGAAGAGTCCATTTCTTTGAAACCACATTCTTGGAAGCTGATTCTACTCCTCTGTTCTTCCAAGTCATTTTTGCTTCACTCAATCCCCAAAACCAAATCAAAGATGACAAATTGAACTAAAACGCATTTCAATTCCAAGCCAAATTCTTGAATTGGCTTCGACCCAGATCCAAATCTATCACCAAATGGACTCCCCCATAGATCTATCTATTGTACTCGGATTAAAAAGACTCACTTGCATAAACACAGACACTATATACAAATATACATCTCTCCCCCTCTCTAGGATTTCATAGTTTGTGGGTGTCGGTGAGTGGGTAGTTGCAGAGAAATTCGATGGTTTTTGGAAAATAGAAGGAGAAGACTCCCAACCTCTAGCGGGGGACCCAAGAAGTAGAGACAACTTGGAGCTCTGAAATTAACGTGTATATATATAAATATTAAATATATTGTATAACTTGAACAGATAAATTTCACCACTTCAGACACCTTGCCATCGGCATTCGGCAGGCCTTCCTCATTTTTTTATGGAATTAAAAAAAGAAAGTGATCATGCCTGTACTGATTACAGACGCCATAACTAGCTTCTTCAATGATTAAATCACAAATAATTGTCTGTTCATTCAAATTATTAATCATATGTGTTGGGTCTGGAGTGAAAGCACAGATAGAATCCAATTATTAGTTTTTTTTTGACTAATTTATTGCCTTAAACAGAAATAACTGAACTTATAAAAAAACTGAAATAACTGAATTATTAAGACAATTATATGTAAGATTTTCATGAAGTAAATTCAGGATGATTTGTAATTTTTGGTCTTTACTACAAATATTTATTATGCTACATTTTGTTAAAAATTATAGTGAGGCGAAATTGCGAATGTGAATTAATTTTTCTAAATAATTATCGATAATCTCATTATATATTCTAAAACCCTAAATATATAAAATCATATCAAGTAGGTAATTGGTCATATTTCACCACCAAATATGGAATAATTTTGTCAACATTTTTGTGCACTTTTTCCTTCTTACATACCCCAAAATTAGAAGGATACTAATATCATTAATTAATTACTAGGGCTACATTATGTCAAACCTTTGTGGAATGGGCTAAGAAAGTAATCACATGTATATGTACTTTTTGTATGAGCCCAAATTTTATATCACTTAAGTAGCAAAGGCACTAATGATGGGGAGATGGTATATCCTGTCATCATATGCTACATGTAGTACTCATAGAAAGATAAATATATCCTTAAAAAATATAAGGATTTACTTTAATATTCGATATGAGCTTAAAACTCGGTAATTCACCGATAAAGCGATAATAGACTATGTCACTAAAGGTATGGTACTCATTTGTAGGCTCTTCTCTGTTGGGATTTCCTTATTTTGTCTTTGAAAGAGGACTCACATCATTCCAACTGTCCTTCAAATCAAACATTCAAGACACTAAAGAATGTATGTACAGATGGAGCACGTGAGAAGCACATGGATTTCCCAAGCAATTCTCAGTTTTGAGTTATCACATGTGGTCGGATCCATGATTGGAAAGCTGTGAACCACATGTGGCATGAATACTAAACCACAAGTTCTCCTGTCCTTTTTTTCTCTACTTTGGGAAACCAAAGCTTGCATAGTGCACAAGAGATTGGACTTGGATTGTATTGTTACATGGAAAAAAAAAACTTATATACATATATATACACACACACATATATAAGAATTCATTTACGAGACCTTGAAATGAGGTTATACTTTTTTGGGTCACTTTTGCGTTTTAAATCATTTTTAAAAAATTCTAAAAAAAATATTTTTATTTTGATCGATTTTACGAATCTAACGATGTTTTTGTTCAAAACAAAAAAATCAAACTTAACATGAAAAAGACATGGCAATTTTAAACTATTAGATTTTAAATTATTTTTAGAAAAATTATTTTTATTTGATCGATTTTACGAATCTAACGATATTTTTGTTCAAAACAAAAATCAAATTCAACATGAAAAAGACATGACAATTTTAAACTATTAAATATAAACTCAAAACATTCGATATTTCAGTCACAATAATTTGATTTTTATTTTGAACAAAAGATATATGGTTAGATTCATAAAACTGATCAAAATATAAATATAATTTTTAAAATTTAAAAAATATTTTGAGTTCAAAAATTAAGACTTCATTTTAAAACTTCATTAAGTGAATTCATCTATATATATATATTGTAATGATAACATTAGTTTTGAGCTTAAAAAATGCATTATTAAAATAGGCACATTACGCAAACATGATTGCAAATATCTTTTCATTACTTATTATAGAAACACCTGTAAAGTAATAGACTTATTGGGGGTTAAGTTAAGCATCTTTTCCTTTTTGGTTGGTTAATTTTAAATTAAACTACCCTAATTTATCTCAAGATGTGTTTTTTTTTATAAAAAAATTAGTCTTATTTTCTTGGGCTTTTGGAGCCCAAAGAGAGATTGTTGTGTAACTGTGTGATGTTCATATTCCATTGAGCATACACAAAAATAACAAATCCATAGTATTGGACCTAGAAAAAGCCAAACTACTAATTTTGGGCCTTTAATAATAGTCATATAAAAGCCCATTATCGATCTTAGCAATCAAAAGCTCACTTTCTTTTTTTCCAAGCCCAGTTTGGATACTTTCCATTAGTGGATGTGGAACACAGTGTTTTTGCACTCCTTTTTTTGACGTTGAACAACGCAGACCCAGACAAAATCATGTTAGGTTTCACTCATATTTCATAGGGGTCAGTCTTCAATAACACTAACTCAGATTCCTCCACCTGTCCACCACTTGTTTTCTAAAAATTCTTAAACTTGATTAAAAAAATAATTATTACTACAGGCCTGATAAAAATAATTTTACTTCTTTTTTATACAGATTAAAAAAATCTAATTAATATAATAAAAAATTAAATTTTATTTATATGCTTTTTAATATATGTTTAATTAATGATATTTTTTAGCTAAAATAGTCATAGAAAGATAACGAAACAGATTAAATAAAATTATTTTAAAATTTTAATTAATTAATTATATTCTAAAAAATAAACTAAATTATAATTTAAGACAAATAAATATACAAAATATAATTATCTTTACAAGTCGAAAGAAATATTATTTAACTTAATGTCTCTTTCATATATAAACAAAAAACAAAAAAAAAATTAATGTCTCTTTCGCGAAAAAAAGGATGAATCACGTTGCATATGTGGGACCTTAAGGCACCTATATTTTTACTGTTCTAAACTTTTGTATTAAATGATCACCTGTTGCTAACCTTGCGATATTAAAACATGAACCAAACGTGGTACCTCCATCATTGTATTTCAACTCCTCTCACAAGTCACAGCCCATCCATGGCAATATCTCTCTGCAACATCAATGGCAATCCAGAACTCCATCTTCTCTCTAAATCAAACCCTAGCCTTCCATCCATTTCATTACCTTGCAAACCCAAGAGGTTGAAGGTTACCATGTCCCAAAACAATTCTTATTGGGCCTCCATAAATGAAGATCTAGTAACCCATCTCAAGCATTCCATCCCTATAAGGCCTCCACTTGTTGTCTTTGAGCCCATGCACCATTTAACCTTCGCCGCCCCAGAAACAACCGGGCCGGCCTTGTGCATCGCCGCGTGCGAGCTCGTGGGCGGCCGCCGGGAGGAAGCTATGGCTGCAGCATCTGCCCTTCATCTCATACATGCAGCTTATTATGCTCACGAGCATCTTCCATTAACTGATCGGGCCAGGCCCAAGCTCGATATCAACCACGCCTTTGGGCCGAACATCGAGCTTCTCACCGGAGACGGCTTAGTGCCATTTGGGTTTGAGTTGTTGGCCCGGTCCAACGACCCAACGGCCAAAAATAATCCTGATAAGATTTTACGTGTGATCGTTGAGATCGCACGTGCCACCGGCTCACAAGGGATGATCGACGGGCAATTTTATAATTTTCTACATACTCAATATTCTAACTTGAAGGATTCATCCCAAGTCATCGACACGACTAAAAGGGTGTTGGAAAAGAAGGAAGGTGAGTTCCATGCTTGCTCGGCCGCGAGCGGAGCGATCGTAGGAGGAGGAAGTGAAGATGAGATAGAGAAGCTAAGAAAATATGGTCTCTACGTTGGCATGATAAAAGGAATGGTAAATGGGATTGGGAGGAATTATGAGAAGTGCCTAGTGAATGAAGTTGTTGATGAGTTGAGAAAATTGGCTCTAAATGAATTGAGAGGATTCAACGATGGAGAGACAGTTGAAGCAATATCTAGCCTTGTCGAGGCTGAATTTTGCAATGCATAATGACTATGAGAAAAAGACAAAAAAGGGTGAGTAGACCATGCGACATCTGGATGGTTATATATCATTATCCTTTTTGAATTATTGTTTGTCACAATCAATAAAAGGAGAACAACCCAATAAGAGATGTCCAAGCTTTTCTTCTAGCCAACGGATTTATAGTTTTATTTATTGCTTTAATTGTAATCGATGCTGGCATATACATTTTGAGTTAATCTATACAAACAAGATGAATATATTGCATGTTTTTCATTATTAATAGAGTAAAACAGTGTTAAAAAATTAATTATGAATACAAAATGTGATATAAAAGACAAAATTATTGCTATTATACATGCATACAATTCGTTTCCTTCCAACTCCAAGTTTAATTAATTGACACAATCCATGTTTATTAAGAATAAACAGAAATAACTGTGTTTCATCGCTACACATACGATTGTGTTGATGTATGGAATGCGTGTTTTTATTGGTATAGTTGTATTGAGAGATGTATTTTGGTGATTTTATTGATTATGTGGCTTGATTTTTTTGTAAAAGTAGTGAGATTCTATATTGATTTTAATATAGTTTTGTTGAAAAATATATGAAGAAAAATAATAGTGATTGTCTTGCTAATAGGGAAAGAAAAAAATTATATAAAAATTTATATTTTGCTGATATGACTATTTGATAGACGTGTTTTGGGAGAAAACTTAGGAGATACAGTCAATAAAGGGATTGGGAGGACCCATGCACCCAAAAAAAAAATCAATGATATTTTTTAATTCAAAATAAAAATTTAAAAATAAAATTTGTGAAAAATATAAATCGAAGAATAAAAATTCGAAATATTCCATATAAAAAAATTCCTTGAACCCTAATCATTATCAAAATTCAAAACCCACAATTAAAAAGACCTTAAACCAATTTCAAGATCTTAAGACAACCAAACCAACAATCCTTTCATATCAAATTCACTAAAATGAGAAGATCTAATACACTTTCATTAATTATGATCACTATGGTTAAGAAAGCCAGTTTTTGCAAGAAAAGCCTTCCTCACTTCACAAAGACCCCTTCCTTTAAGTTTCCTCCCAACACCTTCCAATACAGAAAATGAAGAAATGTGTGATCTTGCAAACCTTTTTGCATTCAACTCATGAGGTGGCATCTTGGAAGTCTCCTCCTCCACATCATCATCACAATCTTCATCATCATCTTCTCCGTCAAAATCTTCACTATTGTTGTTCTTGGGGGAATTTTTGGGCCAATTTGGGATTGTGACTGGTGCAGATTGTTGAACATTTTTGGCGTTCAGGGTTTGGTTCCTACCAGTGCCGGTATTGATAGTTGGTTTTGGGATGTTGGGAAATTTGGATCAAATGGTATAATCTCAAATTCTCCTCCCAGGAACTTCTTTAAACAAAATAGAAAATACACAACACAAGAATTATAGTGGAAACTCCAAACCGGAGAAAAACCACTTTTGTTGTCAAAAGACAACCAGAGACAATTTTACTATGTGGAAAATTGTTACAACCACACTCTCAGTAACTTTCTCACACACCCAAAAACAAAGAAAACAATTACAAGCCCAAGAGAATTTTCCCACAAAATTCTCTCACTCAAAACCACTCATACAAGTTTTTCTCTCATTTTTGGATGATCTTTAGCACCTAGTGAACTACTCAATTTATAGATGCATAAAGTTCATCCTTGGTACATATTTTCAACAATGGCATTTGCCAACCATTCAACAATGGCATTTGCCAAACTTTCAACCATTCAACAATGGTTATTGGCCTAACAAGCTTGAATTCAACAACAATGGTTGTTGGCCTAACAAACTTGAATTCAACAACAATGGTTGTTGCCTAACAAGCATGCATTTTGCATGTGGATGTTACTAACAAACCAATATTATTTTTCATCAATCACAACATTCTTGTGGCACTAATGAGTTGTTTGGGTACAGAAACAGATGGAATCCATCGATTTGCTAATCCCAGAAATTGAATCTTTTCTTTCTCTCAGAACATCCCAAATATCTTCCTCCTCAAAGTCCCCATCTGTCAATGATCTCCACAATTCATTACCTTGCCTGTAAAAAGAACACATTTTTCATTGATATTTGGTCTTTACATCTGAAATTCTCGCATGGGTTCAAGTCCAAAAACAGAGAGAAATCAAAATGCCCAAATGGGTTACCCTCAAAAATCCACAGATTCAAAGAACCAAAATTCAGTAAAGAACAAAAAAAGGAGGAATCTTTATGTACCTTTCCATTGATTGGCAACTCCTAATAGACATCACTGGATCTCTCCTTAGATTACCTGAAATTTACGAAGAGAGATTCTACCCAATTCAGTTCAAGTTCTTTAGAGTTGCTTTGGATTTTGAGAGAAAAACAGAGATGTGGGTTTTCCAAGGAAGAACCAAAAAACAGTAAAACACTCACACAAAAGTGTATATTTTCAACAAGAAAATGACATTAATTCAGTTGTTAAAATTTGTTTCTTTCTTTTGAGGTAGTAACTGACTTACCTTGTAAAGTTACCAGAGTTGGATGCTGGTATGAAGTAAACACATGTGCTCATTGTTTCTTTTGATCGACATGAAGCAAATTAAGACACCCAAAGGTGGTAATTAATGTGAGGAGGAAGAGATTTAATAATTTAGGAGTTAAGTAGCGAGGAATGATATGAGAGTAGTTAATCATTTTTGTGATACTTTAGTGATTAAATTTTTCTGGATCAAACTATATGAATTTGGAAGGTTGAGAATTCGATTTTTATCAGGAGCAGTACACTTGTGATAATGAACCGTGATGTTGTCCAACTTATCATATCACAAGGTAATAAATTTTTATGTTCAGATGAGCATGACAAACCAAGTTTAAGGCCACGTTAGCCGTTCTCAAATGAAAAATTTATCTGATGTCTTTCTTCATTAGAAGAAGAAGATGATAAATATGAAGGTGCATGCTTGGTTGGTCTCTAATGATGCAATTGCTTTGTTTCTTCTTCTTTTTTAGTATGAATCTGCTTTGATAAAATGGAGATTTGGTAATTCCATTAGTACAGTAGACACATACTTTATAAAGATATTTTTATGGGGTTGCATTAAAAGAATTGAAAGAGATGCGTAGAAATTTATAACAATTGCACATCACCTTCCTACTCGCATACCATTAACTGGCCACTTCAAAAAATTTAAATGAGAAGTTGTCAACATGGACCTAATTAAACTAAAAATATAAAGTTAACAATTAAGAACATTTTCGTGTTGTGGGTTTGAAAGTTAAAAATAAAAACCCCAATTTTTTTCTCCATTTTTTTTATGATGATGATATATATATATTTTCCCATTCATTCATGTTTTCCCATGGATGGAAAATCCCCCTCTTCTATTTTGATATATTTGAAAAATTGAGAAATGTAATTATTGGAAATTTGTTTTTTTCCCCCTTAAAATTCTAGAATGAAAAAAGGTCACAAGACGAGAACATAAGCATGACCGATGCCAGGTTCAACAAATTGAAATTAAGTACGGGACTCAATAATTTGTTTAAAATTATAAACTATATAATTTAAATTTAACAATTTGGGAGATGTGTCACATTAGATTATATATTTTCAATTTTTCATCATTAAATGTGAATTATAGATTATAGAGAATTGTGAATCCTCAAATCCTTCATTTCATCCTATTTGGCGAACTCAAGTTGTTTTGAATGGAGAGAAAAAAATTTACATACAAATGTTGATATTAATTCACAGTTATGCAGTGGGTTAGATCCAATTTATTCCATCATCAGGTGATGAACTTTTGTATGTGTACGTGTGAATATGACAGACTTGATTTTAAGGTCGTATTGAATGTTCAAAAATGAAATTTATATGACATCGTTTTTTATTATTTAAAAAAAACATTAACCCAACATATGTATAATAATCAAAATTTGAGATTACTTTCAATATTCAGCCTTTCAACCTCTATAGCCACTGTGAAGATAGCTTAGAATATACGAAATGGAATCTTACAAAAAAGTGATTGTGCAAAATAATATAGAAAGGATAAGACCAATAACTTTTTGCCTCTCCAGAATTATAAAAAAGATGGCAAGGGTTCATGTTATGGTAGCTTTAATTTAGATTCCTTTTGTGATCACATAAGAAAACTATGGTGGCTGGCTAACGGACAGGATGTGGTTGTAGTTTATTTAACTAATTAATTACAAATAAATGAATAAAAACGTGAGTTCTGAGTCCCACTTGCATGGTAAAAATACCTATAAATCATCGGACAAGGGCCATGTAAATCCCACGTATGTTAAGAGTGTCTCTCTTGTTAACTAACTCTGAAAGTCACAATTGAATAGGGGTGTTCAAATCAACCCAAATCGACAACCAAACCAAAATTTTTAATTTGGTTCGATTTCTCGATTTTTAACTATTGCATTAACAGAGTATTTTTTTTAAGTCTCAAATCACCTTAATGAAAAAAATGACATGAGTTTATAACGAAAACTCAAGTCTCTAGCTCTTAAAAATGTTTTTCCTAGTCTAATAAATTGAACTTTAATTTATAATAGTATCTAAGCTTGCTCAGTGAGTTGGACTTCGAAGTATGGTAAGATGGCTAATGAGAAACAAAATCGTGTTGATCATATGTATTCACGGGACTCGAATAAGTTAAAGTGGATAATATTGTTGACGTGGGTAGACTTGTATAATTTATAAGAGTATTGAGATAAAATGGGATGATTGTGCATAATTTATATTATTTCCACAATCATTCCTAATTACCAAAACTAAACATGCTCTTGAACAACCAACCTCTTAAAAACCGATTCACAGAAATTCCCAGAAATAAAGTTGGAATCTTTTCAAAAACTCAGGAATAGAAATAGGTGAAATACCCAGCTTCTGTATCGTACAGAACCACCTCATAACAATACAAAATTTGCATTAAGGAATTCACAAGCTGAAACTAAGAAGGAAATTTACAAGGAAATAGAACTAAGCCATTCCAATTGACAAAAAGGCCACGGCAATAAAGTGAGAACCAGTAAAAAACTGAATGAATCTCAGAGATGAAAATTTCAGGAAATCTGGGAGAAAAAAATTTGGACCATTTCTCGATTTGTGCGTGTCATCCTTGCGCAGGGGCCATGCTAATCTTCTCTGTATCGTTCCAATTTTATCGGATGTCCCCGAAGGGACGATGAGTTCTGGCTAAGCTTTCTTGTATAAACCCTCTAGTTGAGACATAACTAGACGATGTGGTATTAAGTTAGATCGCAACCGTATAGTCCCGTTCCTTACGTCATCCTAACGAATCACTGGTCTGGCATTTTTTGAGTGAGGCCCAAAAAAGGCCGGCCGTAGCGGAGTTTTTGAATTTCTCTGTCTTCTCGCGAATCAACTCCCTGACTGCTACAAACGGCAACGTCTGAGCAGAGATGGTGAAAGGTCTGCAAGGAGGAGGCCAAAACCTCCCCGGCGACGTGTTACAGGTGATCGATCAGCTGGAGCGGCATTGTTTGGCCCCCGATGGATCTCTGGTTCCCAAATCTGCTCACTCCGACCTCCAACTCGTACTCTCTCTTGCTCATATTCGTCCCAGATTCATAGAATTCTCAATGTTGAAATTATTGACGTGTTTGATTCTTCAAATGTTTCAGGCGAGAGAGGAAATGTCTAGAGAAAGATTGCGATACTTGGAGGCTATGGTAAATCTCTCTCTCGAAACGCGTGTTTAGATATACATAGATATTACTGCTCGGTTATGTGTAATTTTAGGACTTTAATTTTGGAATTGTTTGAAGATGCCAATTTGAACACAAGCTTTCTGGTGTTAAAATGTAGGCAATTTCCTGTGAAGCAAATGCTATGGTGGAAGAGTATCGACAGGCTGTTTCTATGGCAAATCTTGGTGGGATTCGAGATGTCCTAGGGTTGTACCCGCAACTTGGCTTGAAGAACTCTCCTAAGGTTTTTTGAGCCCCAGTACCTTTTTACTTGAGTGAGGAAGTTTCAGAAGACTGCATTTCTTTTATACTTTATTGGCAGCATGACTTTACTTGGTACTCGGTAAACAATGAAAGACATCTTCATTCAAGGCTAGTGATTCTTGAACATTTAATGCATTCAATTTATTTTTTTGCATAAAGATATGGTTGATTCTTGAAAGAGCTGCACATTATGTACTTCACATGAAAAATAGTTTGAAAAAACAAGCACTCTATTTCTTACCCTTTCGACTTTTATTGAGACCTAATGCTATGTACTCGGTAGGAATTCAAAAGTCATGAAATATTGTATTTGACATTGTTAATTTTGGTACATAAATTGAATGGTTATTGATGATAAAAATCATGTTATGCTATTGCTTCGTATAACGTTTAGGTTTATGAGACTCTAGAGCATCGGTTGGTTGTTGCGGAAGCGGCCCAGAGATTGAGGCTTCCTCATATATCAAAAGATGGGGAGATTCACGAGGAAGAAATTGAAAAATGGAGTATAATGTCAAGAAGTTCCCTTGATAGTACAAGCACCAACTTTACAATCAGCTCAAGTTCTAACTCGATAAATTATACAAATAGTTCAGCAAACAGCACTTCTGGTGCAATAACTAATGCTCTCCCTGGCATTGTCAACGATTCAGTGGAACCTGGAGTTGGGGGTGTTCCTAATCGTTTTCTTGGTATAACACCTGCATATTTATTGCAAACTCAGCTCCGACAAACACCACCATCCAAGGTATAATAACACCCTGCAAGGGATTAATAAACAGGTCTAGAAAATGTTGTGATTATTACATTCCAGAACAAAATCTGTTATTTATATGTCTTCCTTTTTCACATATCTATATTCATTATTATAAGGCATTCCACTTAAAACATTTTTATAAAATGTGACTTTCCAACCACAGGACATGACAGGGTACCAGATGTCCCTTTCTCGTGAAATTGAAGCTGGTTTGAAGGTGAAGTGTGATAAATTAGCTGATGCCTTTGTTGGTGACATCGGTGAGTCTCATGCATCCTCCACCTCCTCTACTCCTCTTAATGTATGATATTACATTCGTACCCTTTTATCCTGGAACAAGTAGCTAACCATTGATAACATATTGTTTAGTGTGCCTTTCTTTCTGTTGGTAGACTTGAATTTTTTAGAAGAATGGCGATCGACTTATTTTATCATAGTCAATAAACTATAACAATGCATAAATGGGACTGATGTTTCTCAAAATGGTGATATGGTGTGGTGCTAAATTGCCTTGAAAGCTAGTCAGCATTAGTGAACTAATTTAGTTGCTTAGTGTGAGATGCATTAGTTACATATGATTTCATAATCCACTTGGTATGGGCTTAACCTGGCCTCTACATTTGCTGCAGACTCATCACATGGCAGTCAAAATTCAACTGCTTGGCTTCCAGAAAGGTTCGAATATTCTTCCCTCTCTCTGTATTGAACTTTTTTCTTAGGCAACAATTGGACATAAAGAGTGTAAACTATATATTTGTTCATCAGGTCCTGCAAACCATGTAATAACTGTAGCAAAAAAAAGATTGGATAACTGGCCTCTCCTTATATTTCCTTTTTCAGTGTATATAACTATATATGCCTAAAATGTGAGCAAAAGCAAAAGGCAAGACCATGAATTATGATATTTTGCAATCTTGTTTTTTTGACTTGGTCAGGGTTAAATTGATAATTGAGGAGATTGAACGGGAAGAAGCAGCTTTGCAAGACGATCTTTATTCTGCAGATAGAAAATTTGCAGAATATTACAATGTATGTGGAAGTATTGCTGGATGTTATTTGTGTATGATAGATGTACACGAACAAATTACCAGATCTTGTCATCGTGAGGCTTTGGGAATACCTTTTTATCAATTGAAGTTTGTGTTATATCACACAATACAATGCTTTTAAGTTTTATGCATATTTCAATGGTATGTGATTTGAAATTCTTTTTTGCCTTGAGAAGGTTTTGGAGCAGATATTGGGAGTGCTCATTAAGCTTGTCAAAGATCTGAAGTTGCAACATCAACATGAATATGTAAGCAATGCTCAACTTTAATTGATGATGCAATTGAAGGATATGTGCCAAAAATTATACTTTGAAGCTCCTTATGAATCAATCCATTTCCTCAGACACTAATTCTTGTTCTGTGAACATTTTAAAGGATGAACTACAGAAGACTTGGCTTTGCAAGAGATGTGAGACCATGAATGCAAAATTAAGGTTTGTTTTGTCATTTACTTTTCTAAAATTGTTTCTCTCTCTTTTTCTGTTGTCCTCAATAATCTTCTCAGGGTTCTGGAACAAGTTCTTCTCCTTGAAACATATACTCAAGAGTCAATACCAGCCCTACACAAAATAAGGTATTTATTTGAGGTTGAAACTCTGTGGATTTTTATGTTTGGTTCAATATTGGATTGAGAACATTCTTGTCGTTGTTTTCAGGAAATATCTTTCAAAGGCTACAGAAGAAGCTTCGATTGCATACAACAAAGCGGTTTGTTTTCTTTCTTATCTGTGTGGTGTTGTTATTTCTGAATGAATAGCATGATCCTTATGTCTAAAGCATAATTTCTATAAATTTATGTGTTTCTTGAAAGTGAATGTGGAAGAAAGTGTTATTCGTACGAATAGTAATTAATTGAATAGTTGGATGGAGTCAAGGCAGTTTCTTACATGCTATTAGCACTGTCCTGCATTGTAGGGCTGATGGGCATGGATGGTCAAGAACTACAAAAAAAAAAAAAAAAAAAAAATCATACTAGTTTAGCACTTTAGCTTTCTTCTGGGTAAGAGGACGACGTTCTCTTCAATATATTTGATTATTTGAATGGTCATTCCCCTTCTGCTGTAGGAATCATATTGATGGATTGTCCATCGCATGTTTTCCAGTTACCAATATTTATCTTTCGCTCGTTGGGCAGGTCACACGTCTTCGTGAGTATCAAGGTGTGGATCCTCATTTTGATAACATTGCAAGGCAGTACCATGACATAGTAAAGGTAAAACCGCATGGCCACTTTTGTTCTTAATTTGATTTCTTTGAAACTCTAACACTAGAATCTTCATCCAGAAACTGGAAAACATGCAATGGACAATCCATCAAGTTGAAATGGACCTGAAACATTTGCCAGATCACGCGGGCTCTTGAGGTTTCGATTTCGTTTGGTTTTTTTTAGCTGGAGTGCTCTTGAGGTTTCGATTTCGTTTGGTTTTTTATTAGCTGGAGTTCCATTCTTTTGTTATTCAAGCAATTTCATCAGCAGCCTTGTTGGCTTGCTGTCAAAAATGGCAGATGTAAATGACAATGAGAATGACTATTAGGTTGACATATTCACAGGATTACTACTTGGGTGGGTATATTACAATTGTCGATATATTGTAAGACCATGTTTTTGATGGATTAAGTATATTTTTTATCACTAAAAGGTTTATCATGTTTCATTTTTCTCGCTTAATATTCAAACAATACAAATTAGTAACTTAATAATATTTTATTTTATTTCAGACGGGTCACTTATGGTTATTATATTGAAACAATAAAGTAATTATATTGGAATAAATTGAAAATTTAAATTATTTATTTGCGACGTTTGAATATTCTATGAAACTGAAAGCAGAAGATTTTGAGCTTGATTTTACTGAGAGCAACATCCTTACGAGTACATGCTAGAGAAGCTTGTCTAGTATCTTGTCGGTGATCCAAAATAAATTACTTATAATTAACTATTAGGAATATCTTAGGCTGTTGCTAAATACAGTCTCAGCTTTACAAGGACAGACCTATGCTGGGTAGAGCTATTTCGGACAAAGACTTGTCCATTGTCAAATCAATCCTTTTTTAAAATAAATATCAATTATTGTACTGGTACGAGTCCATTAAAATTAAAATATTCTATAACATCAGTTATTGTTGAATGATTTTTTTTATATTCAACATTTTCTTTTCTGCACATATGTTTTATATATAACATATGTTCTATTATATATTCTTTAAAAAAAATGAATTACATTTTATAATTTAATTTTATTATTAATGATTTTAATTTTTATTAAATTTTTTAATCAAAATTTCTAATACATATTTTTGTTTTTTTCTTTAATTAAGTTAATAGTTTAATATATTTTTATTTAAATGCAATAATATACACTACATAGTAAACAAATTTTTCTTATAAATAAAACATTAAAAAAAAAAAAAAAGTCTCTATATACACCGACATACATGTTATGTATACAATATATTATACAATATGACATACTATTTTAATAAGTATTGAAACAGTATTTTAGTAGTATTTGACCATATGCTTTTCAAGCCCCACGTGCCAGCTATCACCTTTATCTGCTACAATTTTTGCTAACGTGATGGGATGGGCTAGACTTTGGCCTATGTTTACTAATTTAGTGAGTGTATTTAAATATCTTAAGGTAATCCATTTTGGGATATTTTATTTGGACCCTCCCCTACTCAAACCCTCCTCTAATACTAGATCACTTTTTGTGTCAAATCAAAATAACTCGTCAGTCTATAATCATTTTACTAGTTTTTTATTTTTAATTCCAATAATTATTTTCTTGGGTCCCACTTATTTACTTTTGTCCCTCTATCCTTTTATCTTTTTCGTTCTTGCGGCTATACTAAATAATCAAATACTAAAATACAAGCCAACAAATAATACAGATTTCACCTTCTACATTTTTAATTCTTTTAAATATATGTCATGATTCCTTTAATAATACTTGCGGGTCTCAAATTTGACATTACAAATTTTGCAACATTATTTAATTCTATTAATTATATTTGTGGGTCCCACTTATATCCCCTATGAAATGCAACAAATTATTATATGACTTTTTAATATATTTTAATTATATTATGTAAAAAAAAGGTGAAATAAGTTGACTGTTGCATATACATACTTATAAAATTAATCGATTTCATTAATAAATTTATTGGAAGAAAACATGGATCGTACTGACTGCATATATGCATTAAACCGCTCCGCATATGGAGTAGCCCATGTAGATGCGCAAGCATGCCTAAAGTGAACCCATTCAGGTGTAATGGGAGGCATTGGGTAATCTCCTAGCAAACCAACCTGAACAAAGTGATTACCATTTATATGTCCAATAGCAATAGCGTAGTGTTGACAGAGTGTGGAGGGAATGTACGAAGCGGTAAGTAAGTCGAGCTCCCTCTATGATTAAGAACATGCAGTATAACATTGTATGTGGATGCAATCAACAGTCCCATGTCTGGTATTGCTATCCAGTACTGAAATGGTGCTTGAACATCCATTTGAAAGAAGTTTAGTGAGCTTCTTACACTATTTGTCCTATTTTTACCGCCTAGTATTTCAACATATTGTCCCCAAAATGTGTCCAACTCTGCCATCAAATTATATCGGATATTTGGTCATACATTTTCCCCAAGACCAAGATAGGGGAGGGTTTGGGTAGGGATATAGGAGAGGGGGTCGTTTAACACTACCCAATCTATTTATGGAGATTTACGAATTATTGTGTTCTCCATGGGACCCACTTGAACAATTGCGTTGTCTGGAACTTGAGGAATCCAATTTTGGTGCGTCCGTCATACGCCAGAAATTTCCTCCACTTAAGAATAACCACGTCATCACTATCCTGACTGTTTACTTTTACAAAATCTTCCATCTACACCGTCCGTGTCTGATAAACCGACTTGATGTTAATCCAATGGTTTTTAACTATGGTTAACACTTCGTGGCTATATATACATCTTCCAGGTCCTTCTCTCCGTCCTCATCATTGCGCTTGAAGAAACATTCGATTTCACGCTTTCAGGTGCGTGTTTCTTTCGAACCCAGAAAATTTACGCTGTTTTTTCTCTCTCTAGCTCCGTCAAATTGAAAACCCCGAGCTCTTTGATCCTTTTGGTTTGATCTGTTGTGTTCCGGACGTATCTGATATTGGCTAAATTAATACTCTGTTACGGTAGGAGTAGTTGTTGTTGGATGTGGGACTCGCTTTTACCTGGATCGTCGTTGATGTGGGATATGGTGTTCTTTGATGTTAACTTCGATGATATGTTTCTTTTAGGTTCTGATCTGAGATCAGGCAGGGCTCACAAATATGTGTGCAACTTTGTTTCCAGTATATATTTTGGTGATTTGGTCTTTGATTATGAATTGAGATGATTTTGGATCTGGGTTGACGGGCCGCCTTTGTTTGTGATATGTGTGCAAAGTATGAGGATATTTGCTGCATCGATTCTACAAATCCCTATTCATTCCCTACCTCTGTTGTTTGGATACAAATTTTTCTGTTGTACTATTCCCAGCGGAGTAAATCTAACATTGTTCGCAAGAAATCAAGTAAGATGCTTCTAATGATAGCTTCTTACCAGTATCTTCTGTTCTAGTATTCTTTTAGGCTGAAAGCTTTCTCGTGGGAGGTTTGGTTGATTGTTGCCTTATTTTGTTGGAGCCTTAAAGGGGAGACATATATGTCCTTCGAAGCTTTTGGTTTATGGGATCATATCACACGTGTTACTTTGTTTTCTAGGATTCGTTGTATGACAATCCAATGTGATCTGTTGTTTGATTGAATTATTACATGTGTAGTGTCTTGTTTCTTAGGATCATGTGTTTAAGAATCCAACTTGCTTGGCTTTTGAATGGAAGTAACTTATGCCATTATTTGTTTTCTTTCAGTTTAGCTTTCATCAAGACTAGAAGTTTTCCGGTTACGGTTTAACGAAGTACATGGTTGAACTAGACATCCAGATCCCAACTGCTTTCGACCCATTTGCTGAGGCCAAGGACTCAGGTGCCCCTGGAGCCAAAGAGTATGTTCATATCCGCATACAGCAAAGGAATGGAAAAAAGAGCTTGACCACCATTCAAGGTCTGAAGAAAGAGTACAAGTATGAGAAGATCCTGAAGGACCTCAAGAAGGACTTCTGCTGTAATGGGAATGTGGTGCAGGACAAGGAGCTAGGCAAAGTGATTCAGCTCCAAGGTGATCAGCGCAAAAACGTGTCCGCTTTTCTTGTCCAAGCTGGGCTTGTGAAGAAGGACCAAATCAAGCTACATGGTTTCTAAGCAATTAGTTAATATATAGTATCTGAATCTGAATGTGTGGGGTGACATGCACATCTTATATATTTCGTATTTGAGCTAGGTTGAGTTAAATTCCTTATGCTGTTTGGAGTATTGATAAGAAAACAATAATGGATTGCCAATTATTAGTAATGGAAGTGAATGTTTGTGCTTTTGAGCCTCTCTTGCCCTTTTGATTGTAGTTTTTGATATGGTAAACGTTTTGGTCTGGATTTCCACTGCTGCAACTGTCATACTTTGTGCCTGCGACTGCGAGGCAGTCTCCTCCTCTGGAACGAGAGGAACTTTTGTAGTTTTCGTCTTGTGTTCTTATTTTTTAAATGTTCTTATGAAGAACGGGGATTATTGTAGTTTAGACTTTTGGATAAGGGAACCAACTTTTCTTCATTCTGGTTTCCTGTACTGAATGGGTGCACCATGGGCATGAGTGACCTGACCAGCTACCCTCAAACGTCTCTAATAACTTAATCTCCGCCGTAAACGTGTGACTGACTTGCAGAGTAATCCCTAGATAAAAAATTTCTGAAAAACATGGAACATGGTGAACTGATTAAAGCCATCAGAGAAACCACCGACAAAAGCAACCACAGAGCAAAGATGGGACATGATTATGAAGAGTATGCTCAATATCACGTTCCAAGTATATATTGGTAGCAACACTCTTCTCTTCAAATCAAAAAACTTTATTTCACAGATCAATACCATCTTAAGAAAAATCGAAAAGAAAAGGTGACAACTAATCAAGCATAACTCCGAAAAAGAAAATTTTGATGTGGAAAGCCCTAATAAAATTGTGCCAATGATAATTAAACTCGGCTCTCTCTCGTTACAGATGTTTTCTTCATTTGAAAATATTTGTTCACGAAAAACATGGTGATATCTTGATCTAGAAGAGCTTTGCCTGCTGGTGGGTTCCTCCACTTTTCATCATTGTGCAGAACTCTTCATAGTTGATTCTACCATCCTACAAACCAAAGAGAGTATCATTAAACATCAGATACTGCAGAAGACAATTTGTGAGAGTAAAGATTTATAACAAACATTATCCGTGTCAACTTCCGCTATTATTTCCCTGATTGTGTCATCATCTCCCATCCCATATTCTTTCATGGCTGATTCTAATTCATCTCTGGTAATAAACCTGTGAAAGCATTCATCAAGAAATAAGTTCTTTTGCAAAGAATAAAGAAAAACTACAGCAATGTTGTTAGAAACCGCGAGTTCAGTTATGTCGTCCTAGGATAATTAAGAAGCCTTGTATTCTTAGGACCTCAGACGATTCAGACTGAATGGATCCAAAGATGTGGAAAGGTTTAGACATTAAAACCAAATGTTAATTACCCGCTACCATCCTTGTCAAAGTGTTGAAAGGCTTTGTAAAGATGCTCTTCTCTTTCTAGCCTGTGTCTATGCATTGTGGCAGTGATAAACTCAATGTAATCAATTGACCCATTTCCATCAATATCAGCCTGAAATAATGCAAACGACAATGACAAATGTTAGATGAGTGAAAGGAAATTAATGGGGAAAAAGGTAAGGAAATTTGGAGCTAGCAGGTGTCATACAGCAGCCATGAGTTGTTTGGCTTCAGCCTCTGAAAGCTTCGATCCAAGTCGTGCCAATCCTGCCTTCAGCTCATCATAGGTAATTGTGCCACTGTTGTCAGTGTCCATGTTAGCAAACATTTGCTTCAATCCTTGGATTTCTTCCGCAGAAAGATTTTCGGCAATGACCTAATACAATTCAATATCACCCAAACAAACAAGGAAGAAGATTCATGGAACCAAGGGATTGAATTGCACTTTAAGCTACAGAAATATCGAATGCAGGATCTATCGCAGAAGATATAGCTTCAAATTTTCTTTTAATATTTTATGTAACATATGCAAATCATTAAATTTACCTTCAATGCCAATTTCTTCATTTTGTTCATTGCCCTGAACTGCTTCATCCTAGAAAGAACTGCACTATCAATTGGCTTGTCTGATGCTTTTCCATCTTCTTTAACCCACGGATGCTCTTTATCAGCCAAAACAATTTTCCAAGTCAGAGTTAGAATAGAGACAAATTCGCATATAACAAATTGCAACTAATTTTGTCTTCCATCAGTGCAGACTGACCTGATAGAAACAAGATCCACTATGAATTCGACCATTTCTACTTGTAAATAATATGCTGCGGTTAATGTTGAGAAAGACATACCAAGAACTTGAGCAGGAGTAATCCGCTTCTTTGGGTCTTGTGTCAGCATTTTACGGACCAAGTCCTTGGCACTGTTTGATATAGTTGGCCATGGATCACTTGCAAAGTCAATGTCTCCTTTCATGATGGCGTCAAAGATACCCTTCTCTGTTTCTGCATTACTCACGAGCTAAAAATTGGATAACTGTGATCCAACTGATCATAGAAAGAAAATAAACCAGCCATCCAAATTTCCTTAACAAGCAAAAACCAGATCCTACGAGTGTGTTTTGAAAACCAGAAGAACTATGATATGAACAAAATACAGGGCCAACCTTAAAAAAGTCTAGTTTGGTAACTTTTTCCCACTTAAAAAGGCTATTTTCAACCAGAACCAAATTGTCCAAGAATCAAAGATTAACAGGCTTATCTTTCAGGTTTGACTTTAACCAGGTATAAGTCATACTCGTGACTTCCAAATGGCTTGTACCTGTTGATGAAAAAAAAGAAAAGAAAGAAAGCAACGCAAAACATCTAACTATTTACCTGCCCAAAAAGGAGGTACACCACTGAGTAAAATATACAGGATAACTCCTGCACTCCAGATGTCTATTTCCTTTCCATATCTGTGCTGCAACACTTCAGGTGCAACATAGTAAGCACTCCCGACTATATCCTTATACACTTTTCCTGCAAATATATATTGTGCCCAAGTTCACTCATAACAATCATAAACCCCTCCACCAGAAACAAGACAAAAGGGGATTTTAGTTCTTTAGCGAAATATGAGCTCGATATACTTACCAAAGAAACTATACAGCCAACAAAAAAATGTGAGAAAGATGTACGAAATTGTTAACTGCAGTGTAGCTAGAATTTGATGGATTGATGTCCCTCCTATGCATGTCTTTTGTCCGACCAGTATCAGCAAACAGCAATGGCAAAAAATGATGCAGAAAAACAAACACGAATAAATTTTTCCCAACATGCAGAAGTCAGTGCCCCATGTTCCAACTATGATATAGGAAGTGCGCAAAAGCAGATTATAACTACATTCCATTTTAAAAGTTCTTATTTGTACCGTTGACCAATGATCAGCTTACCAGCAACTTTCGGCTATAGAGGTTTCGCAATTTGTCAAACAGGTCACTAAGCCTATCTATTTCTCAAAGGAAAACAAATAATCATAATTCAGACAAAACAAAGAATACAATACAGTATATATCCTTCTCACATATAATCAGTGGTATGGCTAGATTATGGCTGAACAAGCCCAGAACAACAAATTCATTGATTATTGATTAAACTAGTAACATGAGATTAAAAAGATGGTAGCATTTGTTGGAGATCTACAAGCCAGAGTTCAAGATATATAAACATCATCTGCTCAAGTAATTAGCTATTGCACTCCACTAAATATGCCAACAGCCAAAAACAAAAGACAGGGAAGGAAGCCATGAAGAATTACCTTCTTCAATGAAGACAGACAACCCAAAATCAGTTGCCTTCAGCATTGCGTTGTCCGAAACACTAGCCAACAAGAAGTTCTCAGGCTTGAGGTCCCTGTGCATCACACCCATTAAATGACAAATATGAACAACATTCACAATAGCCCTGCAAATTGAAGCAGCCGCCTTCTCACTGTAATGCCCCTTAGCAATAATCCTATCAAACAGTTCACCACCTTCACACAACTCCATAACCAGATGCACAGATTGCTTATCCTCATAAGCCCCTTTGAACTCAACAATATTTGGCTGGCCACTCAAATGTTGCATTATCTGAATCTCTCTCCTCATATCCTCCTTATCACTTTTGGTCACTAACTTTTTCTTAGATATCGACTTGCAAGCATATTTCTTACCACTTACATTCTCGAAACAAAGTTTAGTTACCCCGAATTGACCCCTGCCCAGTTCTTTGTTGAGGGCGTAGTACCTCGTGACATCCACAAATGGTTTCCGCAGAATTGCATCGGCTGGGACCGGTTGAGCTGGCCTTTCAGGTAATTTTGGGGTTTCTTTGGGGTTTTCAGGATGACCACCACCATAACCATTGTTGTTATATTGTGTTCTTGGGGACGGTGGTGATTCACTGATTTTGCTGCAACAGCCGCCCATGTCTAGATGTAACCCGTTGTTTCCTCAGCTCCTCTAGAGAAACCCAGATCAAGAAAATTAATCACAATCAATACAAAATCCTACAAAATAATCAAGATTTACGAAAGAATGGAAATAAAAGACAGAAAAGACACCAGAAGATACGAACAACTGTTCAAACCAGCAGTATTTATGATTGGGATCAGAAAATTACAGAGCCGAATGAGGAATATATTTTCAAGAGAGGCAAAGTTTATGATGATCAAGTATTAAAAAAGCCCAAATGGAGATAACGACAGACAGTAAGAACAAAAAAAAGAAAAAATAGAAAATCAGAACAATGAAATCCCCACTTGGAATTGTTCCTCAGGGAGACCGGATCAGCGTGGTTGTGGCTCTCTTTCCAGGAAAAAGACTTGAACAGAAGGCGATCGATCCAGGGTTCGATAGAAAGTTGAACGAAGTCAACTGTTGAATAAAGAGAGATACTGAATTTTATAATATACAACCTATGATTCAGTGATTGCGAAGAACAGCTTAAAGAAAGAGAATCTTCAATGCTAGAGACAGCAGAAAATGGTAAGAGCTTGTCTGTCAAATCAACACCTAGAGAGAAGAAGAAAAAAGAACCTTGTATATATATATATTTGCCCTCTCAAACGTATGCAAGTGTGAACTGTGGATTGGATATTTGGATACGGGAGAAGATAATATATTATTTAATAAAAGCAAAAAGCTGTTTTTATACGAAAAATAAATATATATAATATATATTACCGATAATCATATCAAACAAACTTGTCATTTGCGCCGTTAACAGGATCTAAACATGAGTAATCAAGCTCACACATAAAAAATTGCGCACGTAAAAATTACATAAATTGAGTCAAAATACAGCACTTCACAACATGCATATTATTCTAAGGAAAATCGACTGAGAAACTACAGAGTACATATGAATTAATCCTAGAGAGAGTCACTAACTAGGTTGTACTCCAAGTGGCTATTTATATAGTTGAAGATATATTTTATCAGATAATTTTTTGTTCACCTTTTATGGTTCAATATTAACTATTTTACGGTAAAAATAATAAACATAGAATGAAGAATGACCTTTGATTTAGTAAACAATTTCAGTTTAAACATAGAAAAAAGTTGAATATCTATACAAAGAGTGAAGATGTATATTTTAACAAAATATTAGAGTAACCAGAAACATAGTGTCTGTTTGATATAGTATCTACACTAACTTATACATTCTCGAACATTATTTTTTATATCAATTTATACCTTATCAGACATACTATCTACCAAATAAATTTATATAAAAAATAAGAAAAAAAGGTTTATTTTGGTAAAGTATTTCAGTTTTATCTGAAAACAGGACAAAAAAGAGTGCAGAATCAAACATAAAAAGTTGCCAAGTGGGTCCCAAGTCATGTGGAGATTGATTAAGCATGTGTTGTCATTAGTAATTAATATATTTAGAAGTGAGAATGTTTTTATTAATGCTAATTGAATGTATATTTGGGATTAGGTTTAAAAAGGGTAAAAAACCGAAGAAGTGAAGAGAGGGAAAAGATAACAAAGGACGTGAAACAACAATGCCACCAGCATGAAAGTAAACTTATTATAATCGTATCTAACGGTGAAGAAAAAG
The DNA here is from genome assembly GCA_963580455.1 of Euonymus europaeus. Taxonomy (NCBI): domain Eukaryota; kingdom Viridiplantae; phylum Streptophyta; class Magnoliopsida; order Celastrales; family Celastraceae; genus Euonymus; species Euonymus europaeus. Next base: position 24,749,633 of record OY756961.1, read on the forward strand.
TTCATTTATAAAAATGAAAAAATAAAAAATGATATAATGTGACACGCCTCCTCCTAAATAATTGAATTAAAATTACAAACCTCGTATAATAAACAAATTACGGAGATTTTTTTTTTTTTTTAAAAAAAAACGCCGACTCACTGAAAATTTGCTGGGTTGTCTCAATTTCTGATATGGGAGCTCAAATTGTAAAATCTACTTCCAGAAAGAGATAAATACAAGAGACGATGAAAATTTTCGTCATTCCAGTTTCTTCCAGGAACATGTTTACTCTTATCATTTCAAATTCTAGAATGAACATGATTCCATGACAGTTTCCCATTTCTTCAATTACCTTATTTGTATGATTCTATCAAACCATTAAAGTTATCTAGATCTTCTGCTTGAGAACTTGACGCAATTGGACTTTCTGGCTCTCCATTCTTGCCTCTAAAAGCTTTGCCTTCAAACTGTTCTTCTGCGCACCACGAGGCCATTCGATGCATCCTTTCATCCCCCGAGCTATGTGAGGATTTCCAGATTCAGGAGAACTCCAGTTGTCCACCAAGTCAGGGGGGCTGACGCCACTTTTACCCGACCCCTGGTCAGGAGAAATAATACCCATACTGGGTTTCCTACCATTTGAGATCCTGCCATTTATTCCCTCAACAGAGATTATTTTGTAGTTCTCAACATTGCTCGGGCGTGATCTCCAAAGGCTGGCTATGGACGACACCTTCTTTAGTTGCTTAGTTGGCATCGAACAGACTTCACTGATTTCTGTAATTGGCGTTTCTCCGCATCCATTCTCTTCCCGTTCAGTTCCACTTCCTGATACGTTGCTGTCTCGGTGATTCCTGTTGACAGACATGGCAATCCCCTCCGGTGAATAGATTGATCCCTGATCCTCAAGATTGCTGACAGTTTCCCACCCACTTTCATCTTCTTCCTCATCATGATCATTGGATGTGTTTGAGGACTTCCGAATACCGTCCTTATTAACAGCATTGACCTCAGGACTCACTGTATGAATTTTTGAAGCATGACTAGCAGGACTATATGCTGCAGAGGCTTCAATTTCCCTCTCATTTTGTTCACAAAAATTGAAATCTTCAAAAACAGAGAAAATATCATCATCTGGATTAGGAGGCTCGTATGTAAATTCCTGGATGTCTTGAACATTAATTGATGCAGCAGCCTCTCGAAGAAACTCTGCTTCTCGCATTTCCTTCACATCTAGAAATGCATTCCCTGACCTCAGATAAGTTCCTAAATCTGCTACAAGCTTGTTCATTTGAGAATACCTCTGTTCAAGTGCCACCTTAGCATCAACCAACTTCATCTGCACACGTTCTTCACGCCAGACCTCAGCCATCTGCAACATTTTCCTTTCCTCATCTACTTCCTCACGAAGTTTCATAGATTCCCTTTTCAATGCCTCAACTTCAGCCTTGTCCTCTCCAATCTCCTTAGCAAGCTCATCACAAACTTCCTCAATCAATTCTCTAGCTTTTCTTTCCTTTTCAAAATCCTGCATATATCGCTTCGCTGACATCTTAGCATCAGCAAGCTCATTAACCAATTTGGAGTTGACAATTTCAAACCTTTGACGACTTCTCCTTTCCCGGTTTAAGTCAGATTTCATATCATCTATAAATGCTCGGATTTTCTCATGCTCTCTACTACGCCATGCAGACCTCTCCTCGCTGACTTTCCTCAGGAATTGCTCAAGTTTCTTTTTGGAGGACCGACGATCGGCTTCCAGCTCCTGAATGCGAGCTCGAGCCTGCTCCAGTTCAGCTTCAAGCGCAGAAACCGATGCAGCACTTACTTGCTGGTCGAGGCGCTTCATCTGTCCATATATCTGACGTGCCTCATCTGTTGTTTCTAAAGAAACAGGGTCCCACTTTGTCGCGCCTTCCATTAGAGGGTTGGAAAATTGAAATGCTGGTTCAAGCTACAACAGAGAAAAACAATTCCAAGATCAGAGAACTAGGATGAAATCAAGAAATTTGCCTATATCCAATTTGAATTCCAAGAGTATACCTATGGACATTTACATCTAATCTAATATATAATAAGCAATGCCAAAGGTCACTCCATGGGATGTACAAAAATGAGGTGCATAGAAGTAACAGAAGAGAAGTAGTAAAACGGAGGAAGTATTATCATCTTGTGTCTTCCATTGGAAAGTTACTACGCTGACTCAGAGACGTTGATGTTATTTATCTTTCAAACCTAGAGATCATGTGACTAAATTAGAGTTAATTTATATTGGTTCATAAATTGTAATTGACTGGGAATAAATTGTTTCTTTATCTTTTTGGGTATATGATTTTGATAAGAACTACCATGTAACAATAAAAGCAAATTATATGTATTATCATAAAAGGCTTCAAGGCTGGTAAATTTTAAACCATGGAACTAATGGTTACTAGAAGTTTTACTTCGGTGAGAATTCAAATATTCCTACAAATATAATTTTGATCCTCGGAAACAAGTGATGCAGAAGAAAAACCAACTATTGAAAGGCCCAACAAAACAGTGGGCCTGTAAAAGAGCAGTAAATATAGGTTATTCAAGCAAATCAACAATTTAGAGGTGGTATTTTCAGTTCCTAAAAGATTTGTACTCATTGAAAAAATAAAATAGGTTGTTAATGTTTCAAAATTCAATCGAGAATTTAATGAATAAACGTACCTTATATAAGAATCTATTCTTTGCGCTAGAAACAGAACAGGGGCTCAGTAATGGATCCTTTGGCTCTTCCTCATATGCTTTGCCGCTTTGACAAGATATAAATGAGATACCAACATGACTGGCAGCAGGCTACAGAGAAAAAACAATGAAAATGACTAAGGATCTCTTTTGGAACAAAAATAAAACAAAAATTTCCAAAGACCTTTAAGTTCAACATATTGAATTCTAATTATTTTAATGAGACTCACTGACCGCTGAACAATAAAAACAAAAACAGTCCGTGAAAAATGACAGTCATTCAAATTAATATATAGATGCCCAAAAATGGAACTATTGCATGTACATATACAAATAAATAGATTCAACATTTTGAAGTAACTCGGAAGCGACAAAGCGCGACAAAGAAATCAAATTGTACACGTGTTTAATGATATATATGCTGACCAATCAAGAACAATGGAAACAACGCACACAATCCTCAGCAAATCTCGGTAATCATTTAAACAACACTACAGACTTTAACATATAAAGAAGCATGTGAATCAATCTACGAATAAATAGATTCAAAATGTCAGACTGAGCACACAAAGATCCCCAGGAAATATCAACAATTGCTTACACAACAATACATATGTCCTAAAATAGCACCAAATTCGTCAAACTTAAGAAAAATGAGCAAAACCCAGCATCACTAATGAAAAGGTCACAGAAGTATGAAACCAGAATCTAAATAGACTACGTATACGTGCAGCAGAAAGACTCGGGTGTACAAAGTTGCGATAAACTCTACTAGTTAACTTTATAATCTTCACTGTCCTACAGTGAACAGATAGGCAAAAGAAGCCTTTTCATTTTCAGCGCAAGTAAAATCAACCACAAAGTAGGCAGCAGAAAACTTCAACAGCAATGTTCAGTTACTTTTCATTATGTTTTCCTCTTTAACTGTCATTTTATCATAAAATCATACAGTTAATAAGGACTAAGAATGACTTCACAAATCCAAAGTAAGACTTCGGAACTAAGCTACACAAAAAAATTATATTTAATCACAATGCAGTTGAGATCACAAAATTAGACAAGCCGTGCGAATAAACAACACACATTTCATTCAAATTTATATATGGAACCCTAGAAAAACAGAGCATAAATATAAATCATCGAAATAAAATCCCACCTGAACCCCCAACCGATCCCTCCTCCTATCCCCCCCACCACCACTGGCGACAGTCTCCGGCAGCTGCATCCTCCAAAGACCAGCGGCAAGTTTCCTCGCCGATACCACCTTCGCGCTTCTCCTGCTACCTCTCCGGTCACTCTGTAGCTGCTCATCCTCGATAGCGGCAGTTTTCTCCTTATCTTCTGTCTTCCATTTCAGCAACGGCGTCTCGGGCCGGCTCCGTCTCCCTACTGGAGCAACGGTACGCTTCGACCGGTTCAGGCTAGGGTTCCGGGTCCTGCGGAGTGTGGATTTGCGTGAGAAGTCGAGATCCGATCCCGGTTTCGGATTCAAAGCTTTGGTTGCCGAAAATGTCGTTGGAGGCTCCTGTTTGCCGGTGATCTTCATACTCCCAGGCGACCGTGGGACATTTGGGAGGAGAAGGCGTTAGCTCCAGAGAGTTCTTGTGATGATTGTGTGTGAGAAGAAGTGAGAGTAGACAGAGCTTAGAGAAAGAGAGAGTTTCGATGATGTTGCCGAGGAAAACGACCCAGAGACATACACTGTGTATACATATACATATACAACTATACACGTATCTGTAATCTGTATTGGAGGGTCAACGAATGTAATTTCGTGAAAATCGGGGCCTGCATTGAATTAACAATACCACGATTTTTTAATATATATTTATTTCATAGTTTCTCTCTTTCTTCTTTTTCTTTTCTAATATTTAGCATTTTCTTTATTTAACACCGCTTGCGTTTGCTGTTGATCTCGCACCCGAATAAAGGAGGAGGGTTACGATATATCTCGATAGCCTTCATAAAATTTTGTCAAAGCTATGAATATAAGTTAAAATGAGAATTTTATTGCGACATCCTTATTCACGATGCGTTAAATCGGATCTCGAGTACGGTGATAAATGATTATTAAATGTATTTATAAAGTTAAAAATTAATGCATTACACATGCATATATTTCAACCAATTCGAACAAGATAACTCATAAAATTTCATAGGATCACAAGTATTCGATGGCATTAAATGTGAATGATATCATTGAAACATCGTCTAATTCTTTGACATTCACGTAATCACAATTTTCAACTAAGAAAAGTTGCTGGTTTTAGGACATAATAATTGCGCCTCCTTTTGTTATAAGTTCGGGTTTATTTAGCTACTTCTTTGATTTTGCAAGTTGTCTTGACCTCCGTCATAAACGAGACTATAAATATATTTATGAAGGTAATCGCACTCTTTTATAAAAATAAAAATAAAAACTAAGAAAAGTTACATACATAACTCAATATGTATATATGCAATGTACTAAGTTGTATAATATCAATTAAAACAAAACGGTAGAATTTTCTTAATAATATTTTTATTTACAATGTGTATATTGATAATTGACTTGTTTTTATAATAAAAACACGCAAAGGTATGCCATATTTTGTACAATTCCCAACACAAGGCTGTCATTGGCAAGAGTTATATTTTTTTGCAGATCTAGTATTATTTTTATTTTAATTCTTGCACTATTTAGTCCATTTTTGACAGAGGTATCCGAGGAGGAAAAAACAAGTGGCATGCACCCAGAAGGAAGGGGAAAAAAAATCAACGACCATATGTGCATTGTTTTTAACAAGAAGACGAAATGTACTCACATGGGTTAGGCATTGTGTACATGTTAATGTCTAGCTACACTAACTTGGTCTATGATCATAATAATGTTAATGCCCCACATCCACATCGATTTAAATATTATGCGGTGGCCTGCCTGAATCTTAGGAGTACAGGACAAACCCTAAAAAGTCCCTTTCAAAAATTAAAAATGAGTTAATTTTTTAACATTAACTTCAAATAAAGTACCGGACAAACTCTAAAAACAGTAATGTTAGGGATTCCAGTGATTTTCATTTTAAAAATATTTAAATAGTGTGTGATATTCATTTATTGGGCGTGATGACATCATAGCAAGAGACTCATTGAAAATGACACCTAATAAATGAATAACACATATTGTTGTGATAATTTTGGGATAAAAATCACTGATTTTTTTTTAATATTTTTGCTCTAAAAAGGTCTCCTCAAAAATTAAAAATGGCTTAAATGACTTAAACTTTTTTTATATGTAACTTATACTCTTATTCTTTCACTCTCATGCATCAGTTACACACCTAATGCTCTTTGTGGACATACGAGTCTTTTACACAAACAAAAAAAAAACCAATCTAATGGTCAGGAGTCAGTATTTCTTCCCTGAAGGTTCATCTGTTTGTCTGAGATGTTTTGCAAACTATATAATTTATGGTTCTCTGAGCTTATCTAATCACTTTGGTGAAAGTGAACTGTTGAACATTTCTGGAATCAAATCATATATTCATAGAGATTCAGAACGTATTAAGTTCATCTTTTAACATGAACAATATCTTTGTTGAATTTGAGTCCAACTCATCATGTTGTTGGATAGAAAATTTATGTATGCGTGGACGTTAGACTCGAGTTTAGACATATATTGAATGTCAAAATGACAAATTTGTATTGTCTTATTTTTTATTATAAAAAATAAAAAATAAAAAATCATAAGTTTATCTAAAATATACTTAAAAATAAAAAAGATCACAAAGTAATTAATTAGTGCACATGTTCTTACCAAAATTTGTGAACGAAAATTAAAGAAGAGAAAGAAAAAGAAAAAGAGAAGAAAAAAAAACCCGTGATGTTTGATCCTGAAATCTGTGATTTCTTTTATTTTTTCTTCTAGTGACAGTTTCTTTAAAAAGAATCAAAGGGGGAATATATAAACCACAACAAATAAAATTTAATATTATTTTCCACCAAAATTAATAAAAGCATACCCAAAAAGAAAACTACAGTATAATCTGTTTTTTCGTAGCCAGAATATTTGCCATTTTATTATGTTGACATTAATGCAAAAATGGTACAATAATTACGTCAAAATCTTATGAGTAAATTGACATCTTATTCCGCTGCTTATGTAGTCTTAATTGCACAATTAAAACTACAATCAAGCCAATTAAGCCACTTTACACTTTTAATTTTAAATACTAATTAATTGATTATGAATTGACTAATAATACATCTAGTTTAAATCGAGAACTTGGTTATGGGCTTCCAATAGGATCTACAATTCTGATTTTACAGTGGTGTACATGGGCCAGGCCCATCATAATGTATGACCAGAAGCCTGCCTTGAGGCTATACACTATTAAATAAGCTGGCATCGACAAGTAAAAGAGAACATTCACAATAAGACATTTTTAACGGGGAATAGATAATATATAGAAATGTGTATTTTTATTGATGTGACTGTATTGAAAAAATTTGGTTTGCTGATGTGTTTGTATTGAGAGATATGTTTTGGGGATATGAATAATGATGTAGCTTGACTTTTTGTAAAAGATGTGTAACACATTATGAATTTTGGTATAATTTTGTTTGATAATGGATGAGAGAATGCATGAGTCGATGGTTAGATAATGATATTGTATTGGGAGATGCGTTTTGCTGATCTGACAATATCGAGATATGTATTTTAGCGATGTTGATGTATCGAAATATGTGTCATATTGATTTGATTGTATTAAAAGTCGTATTTTTGTGAGAAAGAAGTGGGTCCCATTTTTTGAATTTAATGGGCTATCAAATATCCCTTATTGTATTTGCTCTTACCCAACAAAAAATCCATAATGCGCTGGAGAGGGCCTGAGCCATAAAAGTTAGTGTTGTCAAGCAAACATTTCAGCAGTGGGGTATCCGAGTATTTTTTTTAAACCCAACTTATCATATCGTTTGATAAAAATTTTCTGTATATCTGAATTTGATTGCTCGAATTTAGGTTTATATTGAACTTGTATATCGGATCATTTTACCAAATAAAAAAAAGTCAAATTATGGGCTTCCTATACTTGTGATGTGCATTTGGCATTGTGTTCGTTGGGCCTAAGGCCATTGAAATCTATGGCCCACATGCAGTCGGGGTCGGCCTTGCCCAGTTGAGCCAGCTCGTTACATAGGCATTAAAATCCAAATTTGCATAATAAAACCCTGCCAATTAATTAAATTAATCACTTGCATCATCTAAAAGACTTCTTTACAAGCACTGCATTAATTGTCCTACGATGTGGGGGTGCACGTGAACAGAGACGCAAACTGTAGAAAAACATTTCAACCAGACAAGGTGGACGCCACATGTAAAGCAATAGTAAAGGTAGATGGAAAATGGCGTCATGTGAGGCAAGCATAGGCCTCTATAAGGGCAACCACAATGGTTGCCTTTTAATGGGCCAATAACTTTGTTTTTGGGTCCCACATCTATCTCATAAAAACACAACTTTCAATACAATCAAATCAGCATAACACATATTTCAATACTGCCACATCAGCAAAACACATCTTTCAATACAAAACTATTATTCAACCCAACAATTTTCTTATCTTTCATACTTATCCCCATCAAATTTACACCAAAATCAAGGCTGGGTCCCACATTTATTACAAAAAGTCAAGCCACATCATCATCCACATCACCAAAATACATATCTCAATATAACCACATCAACAAAACACATTTTTCAATACAGCCACATCAGTAAAACACAATAATTTTGTTGGCCCATTAACTTAACCCCATTGCAAGTGCCCTAAAAGGCATGGTGGGGCAACTAGAATTTAGAATGGTGCATTTTGGATCAATAATAAAATTATTTTGAAAGTTGTGTTTTATTGATATAATATATTGAAAATTGTGTTTTGTTTATGTGACATATTTTTTGTGATAGAGGATTTAGTAGTGATTTTGGTTTAGTTGTGTAGTCTAACGAGCTCGTTTTTGTTGAAGAATGATTGGAGGAATGAAGAATGGTTGGCTTGACTAAAAAAGAAAGGCAAAAATAGACAAAGATTTGTGTTTTGATGATGTAATGTAATCAAATTGAGAGACTTGTTGATTTAGATAAAAAGGTAGCTTGATTTTTTATGTAATAGAGTGAAACCGATATTAATTTTAATGAAAAATTAGACTATTGGAATCGGTTGAGGGGGTGGTTTGTGAATATATGGTTGGTGAAGGTGAAAGGTTGTTGATTAGAAGCCAAATTAGACCCACCAACCCCCCTCACATTTTAAGAAATCAAACCTTTTGTATTGACATCATACGAATATATATAGATTTTTCATTATGTGGACCTAAAATGTTAACTTAATTTTTGGGATCTAAGAAATTTTTAAAATTTTGAAAAAAATATATTTATATTTTGATTGATTTTAAGAACCGAAAAATATATTTTTTATTCTAAATAAAAATAAAATTTACTATGAAAAGTGTATGATAATTATAGACCGTTGGATATAAAACACAAAAATACTATATACACTTTTCAGGTTACATTTGATTTTCGTTTCAAACAAAATATAATTTTTTAAGTTAAAAAAATATATTTTAGACTCCAAAAATGATTCCAAAAATTAAGTACACATTTTAGACGCATTATAAAAAAAAAGGATATATATATTTGCATACTCAAATTATATAGGTATTTGTAATAATCAAGCAAAATAGTACTAAATAGTCTTCAATAGGACTCATAGAAAGTGATGCACTACTACTAGCAAGGAAAAGTGGGAGGAGGATATCATAATTAGTGGATAAACTTAATCTCATAATTAGTGCCATGATTGGGACCAATAAAAGGCAAAGTTAACATCATAATCATGCCAAGGAGCCTCACGAGCAATTTTGAAAAAAGCAAAGATGGCACCTAAACCTAATGATTCCTTTCGCATCCTTTTGCGTTCACACTTGGTGCAAGATTCCATCTTTGTAGCCCGTTCACACCTATAGCTTTGTCTATTCTAGGTGTATATAGCTGACTTAAATGGCTTCTACTGTCGGCTTGGCTTGGCTTCATTAATTTTTTGTTTTTCATTTTTTTATTACTTTCATATTTCTTGATTAGATAGTAGTCGTTATTAGACGAGAAAAAGTCACTGAAAACTTTTTTAAATGGTCAAAAAATTAAACTCATACCTAATAATACATCTTGCGATAGATCAAATGTTAAAATATCAATAAAATTGATTATCCTCATCCCTTATTCTATACAAAAATGTATATTTCTTGTACAATATAACAAAATCTTGGTGATTGATTGGTTCGAGTATCTCGAGTGTATTTTCTACTTTTTAGTTTTTGAAAATATAAGAAAATAATTAAAACGTGATTAGTTTGAGTTACTTTTTAAAATGTATTTGAAATGTTTATCCAATTTTGTATGAACAATGTTCATGGATTTCACATCATTAATATAATGTTTCATAATACGAAGCATAAAGCTATGTATTGTATAGATATTGTTTCCTTCTCGACAAATTCAATATTCGATTGATGATCATTTTTAGTGTAATAATTCTCTTAAAAACATGTCTATACCAAGGTTTTGAAAACCTGACCGGTCATCGAACCGGAAAATTCTTCGGTTCATGGTTCAATGGTTCGAACCGGTTCGAACCGGATTCAATGATATTAATTATTATATATATATATATATTTATATATTATAAGTAATAATTAAAACTATTTAATATTTTATAATTCTCATAGTAATATAGAAATATAACATTAATATGTCTCTTTATTAAAAAATTCGCAATTATTCATAGGTTCTCAAATATTCATTTAACAAAAAAAAATTATATGTCAAATAATAAAATAAATAAAAATTATTTATGCAATCATAGAATCGTAAATTAAAATTAAATATTTATTAAAAATCGAATTAAGAACTATATGAGTGAAACACATGTATATTACAGTCATTTTCATCATCATAATGAGTCTTTATGTTAAAAAATTTAGTCGACAACATGAATATATGAAAAAATTAACTGAAATTTATTGCAATGAATTTTTATTAAATTAAATATTTGAAATAAATAAATAAATATTATTTTATATAAATTTAATTAATATATAGAAATACTATATATTTAATTAGTGTTTGACTTTAAATTAAACTTGAGAGATATGATACATTAATATAATGTTTCACAATAGATCAACAAAGTTGAGTAGCTTAGTTGGTCAAAAGACTAGCTTTTAGTAAAGAGGTCATGAGTTCTAATCCTACAGAAGCAAGTTTTTCAAAAATTTCTAGCAAAAACCGGCTCAACCGGTTCACGAGGGTCGGCCGGTCCAACCGGGAACCGGCCGGTTCTCAAGAAGGAGGCCGGTTCTCAAAACCCCCGGTTCTTCCTACCTAGACCGGACCGAACAGAGGTCCGGTGACCGGTCGAACCGGTCCGGCCGGTCCGGTCCGGTTTTAACAACCTTGGTCTATACTATTCTTCTAAAAAATGAGAACTCAGCTAAAAATGGCTCATCGTTAGATATCATCTTATACGAAGTTAAAGAGTAATGATGCGACCTAATACGTATCTGAATATTCATCATTGTCGAGGCAATATTTTAGAATCATATATATAATGCATTAAATTAATTATAAAACTCTTGCATATTTTAATATGCATTAGACCGCCGTACGCATGTATGATCAAGTCAAAAATCTACTATGCAAAGACCAAAAGTATAAAGAAAAAAATTGCACGACAGGTTTAATCTACAGAAAATGAAATAACTTGCGAAGTTTATAGTAGTCAAGCTAATTAAGGTAAGCTAGCCGAGTCGGCTTGAGCACACAAATCCAAAAGAAGTTGGAGGGGTGAGGTCAAAGACTTATCACCTGCCATGTTAGACGACATGTCATCCTACGTGGCACTTATTAAGACATTGACTTCTTCTTCAACCTCACACATGCACATCTCTCTTTATATAAAAAACCCTTCATTCCTCCATTACCAAACCTCTCTCTCTCTCTCTCTCAAGAAACACAAAATCATAGCTCAAGTTTCTTTTTCTTAAGAGAGATTAAAAGAATGGGTAATTGTTTACGTCGCGAATCGTCGTCGATGACTTGGGCCGGAGAGGATTGGGGATCGCCGGAGGAATTCGGGTTAGAGAAAGACATGAAAGCAGAAGAGAAGGTGCTTCTGGGTGGCTCCACGTCGTCGTCATCATCATCTACAACAACTAGTAATAGAGAAGTGAAGATCAAGATTACAAAGAAGCAACTAGAGGAGTTATTGGGTAAGGTTGATATTAAAGAGTTATCAGTGAAACAAGTTTTGGAACAGTTGATGACCGTTAGCGATCAGTATGACGCCCATCAACGGTCGTGGAGGCCTGCCCTACAGAGCATTCCTGAGATTAACTGAAGGCTACGATCCAGTTGATTATAGCTTCTCTTGTGCCTTAATTGTTTTTGGGTTTTGTTTCCAGGGGAGACCCATCAGTTTTGCCCAATACTGTATTTTGTTGTGTACATATAGACAGCAAAATTAATCTATATAGTTTTGATTCCAATTTTGGTTAATTAATTATATTTTTACTCATCTTCCTCGAATGGGTTAAAGAAATATAAAAGTTAAATATGAATTTTCACTATTTTTTTGGGAGAGAAAAGGCAAATAAACTTGATTTTTAATTTATCAATAACATAGGTTAAGACATGAAATTATTAGATACAAGATAAATAGTATTAAGATAACTGCTAATTTTATAGCTTATCATTCCTTTGTCTTTTTTACATCTTCAGCACTGACTTGCTAGATTTGAGATCTATATCCGTTTGCCACTTAAACCACATATTTTTCCTTTGCAATACCGTACCCTTTAAAATACACAAAGATTACTATTATCTTCATTAATTGTAATTTACTACTTAAAGAAAACAATATATAAAATGAGCTGTAAAGTCTCAAAAATAGCAATCAAACAAATTTAGGAAAACTTGTTGGTGAATATTGAGGAGGTCCATCTAATTTTAGTTAAGCTTTTGTTATGTTCTTTAATTTTGTGGCCAAATTAACTTATTTGGTAAATTTGTTACTTAATCGTTAAGTTTCTAGTTCTATATAAAAATTAGATTAATGTGAAACTATTGGGTCTATTTGTTATGGGGGAAAAAAACTGAAATGTCTCTCCACCGTGCAAGGGATTTGAAAGAAATGCAGCATGAGGGCTGCACGGTGGAGCCCCACTAATGATGGATGGGATGAGGTGCATGTTAAATTTGAAGCACCAGCAAAGAGTTATTATGAGGGAAGGGTGTGGATGATTAGGAGATGAATAATGTGTTTTTGCTGATGTGATTGTATTAAAATATGTGTTTTGTTGATGTGGTTTAATTTTTTATAAAAGATGTGAGACCCATTATGAATTTTGGATTTGTTTTATTTTAGAATGAATGAAAGAATGTAATAGTAGATGATTTGATAATTATTTTGTATGGAGAAATGTGTTTCGTTGATGTGTCAGTATTAAAATATGTATTTTGCTGATTTAATTGTATTGAGAATTATGTTTTGTGAGATAGATGTGAGACCTATTTTCTAAATTTAATGGACCATTAAGTATGTCTTATTGCATTTGCTCTCAGTGGCGAATCAAAGTCTCTGAGCCACAACTAAAAAGTGGGATCCGGGAGCAACGCTCACGTTTTTTGTTTTTATTTTTTATTTTTAAGAACTATATGTGAGAATAACATACTCGTTAATAATAATTTTAGATAATAAAGTATTGCATCTTTATTTCTCACAATTATTTTCTAAGAATTTATAATATTCTCAAAACGCGATCTATTATAAAAAAAATGACAATTTGCACCCAAAGAATTCAAGACTTAATACAAATACATAGTTTATTATATATGAAAATAAAAAAATTAAGACTCAGTATGAAATAAAAGAGGACCAATTACATGAGAAAGGTGGGAAAATATTCTTACCTTCACCTGTAATTTTGAAAATTCACTGGGGACAAAGTTAAAAATTTAGTGAAGGCACATTTGTTTTTTTCATATATGTCAACGGGTTCTTCAAAAATTCTCTGGCGGCAAGCCCTCAGGCCTCAGTCACTTAAGCATGGGTCCGCCTCTAGTTTCACTACTGCGTTTGTCAACAGAATATTTACTCCTACGTAACATCAATGATATGTGAGCCTCAAAACATTTGCTGCAGTTTTTCAAAGTCCTCGTTTTGAAATTTAGAGTGGGTTTGGAATATGTTTTTAAAATCGTTTTTTATTTTTTAAAATAGAAAATTGGATGAAAATTTATTTGAATGTTACAGTTTTTGAAAATAATTTTTTAGAATTGTATTTTTGAAAACGGAAAATTAAAAACAACTAAGGCTCCGTTTGTTTGATGAAAAATCAATTTTTGAAAAATATTTTTCTCGCTTTATAGTGTTTGAGAATGAAAAATAAAAATAGTAAGTTGAAAATGTTATATAAACTACTCAATTTTAAGACTTTAAAAATGGAAAACAATTTCCCTTCTCAACTTTGGGATGTTATTTTCCCCAAAACTATGAGCATTGATGTGAACATATTGAGTCACATATTTTTAACTCAATGCACATTTATAACCCGTAATACTTTAACCAAGTTAATTTAGATTGTGTTTCGCGTACATATAAACATATACGTATTATATATATACATATACATATGTATGAATACACACAATAAAAGACATTTAACAATAAAAAATGATTCGTTTTAAAGAATTTTCATTACTGTCAATATTATATATATATATATATATATGAATATGAATTCATGTATATTCACGCGGAACACACACACACATTTGTTGGTCAACATAATAAAAAATTTATATTTCAAAATTTTAATTCCAAACAAACAAACAATGAAAAATATTAGTAATTTTTTGTTCAAACACTAGAAATTAGTTATTTTTACATGATATGATTTTCCTTTTCCATGAAATGCTTGTTTTCCGTCAAATAAACGGAGCCTAACTCATCTCATGTTTTCCTTGGGTTGTCTCAGTATGAGTGAAATCTACTTGGATATCCTCTTTGATAAAATGGATCTCAGCCCTTAGTAAGCACCTGCACTATGATCTCGCAATACGCAGGAGGAGTGTTTCATCATTTATTTTACTCGTTTTTAGTTTAGATAGTGATAAATAGTCCATATTTTTGTAGCCCATATCTAAATAATAAGTGTTAAAGGTTAAGAGAATCGGATTCGCTAAGCCCTAATGGATTCAAATATTGAATTTTCATGTTGTGACCTAAATAATAAGCGTTAAACCATAAGAAAAACAGACTCGATAAACCTTAACGGACTCGTGTATTGAATTTTTATGTTATAACCTAAATAATAAGTGTTAAACCCTAAGATGAATATATTCGCTAACGAGCTAAGAATTTATTAAAATAAAATCATAAAATAAAACAAATGTTCATCATATTAATTGAGACAGTAGAATAATTAATTAAAATAAAAAATTAATAGAATAACTACATATGAACAATTAGTTTTGTCCAAATCAAAATAACTACATAGGGTGTCAATTAGTTTTGTATTATATCATTGTATCTATTATTGATTAAAATTCATCTTGATGTTTAGTCCCGTGAATTAATCCAAAATGATAAAATAAATACATTAAAAATAAAAAATAAAAAATAATTATTTTAATAATACAAGTCTTTCACTTCAAATTTGTCAAGTCAAAAGAACGTACGATTGATTAAATTGAACTACTTGGAACCAATTTACTTAATCACACATTATGTCTTTGATATGACCTTCCACGATGGAACTTACACACTCCAGCCCCACATTGCCATACAACTCATAATTACACAATATTATACAAAAATAAGACAATTTTTTGTTAGAGGCTGTCTGACACCAAACTGGAATGATTATGGAGGTCAAAACTGTTCTTAGAATCTTCTGGTATGATATTCTGGCTAAAAACACACGTAGAAACACATCAACGTATGTGGTCTGACAGTCATCCAAGATGGCTGGCTTTATTCGTCGTTTTAAACATAACATCGACGGTAGAAGCCTTCTTAAAAAGAACATTAGCATGCAATAGTTTCTCGTTGGGGCTTCATTTGTTTTTTTTTTTAGCATATTCAAAACAATTTTCATATTTCATCTTGAATAAGTAAACAATTTTTTTTTCAGAAATCGAGTTTTGTAGAAAAAAGTTTTCCGTGCTAATTTTGAATATGTAATATTTCTGAAATCAAATATATATTTTAAAGAATAAAACGTTTTAAAATTTCATTTAAAGAAAAAAAAAGAGTTATAAAACTATGATGTATTAGACCGATAATTTTTAAGTTACAATAAAATAAGAACATTTTTGTCCCAAAACAAAATAATATTTTAACATTTCCATGTCATGTATCGGCAATGTCACGTAAACTTCGAAGAAATTAGGTTGTAAATTGTTTGGCTATTTAGCAAGACCGGTCAATCTTTCTTTCAACCAGATGCCTTGCGCAATCCAAGTATGCCAGAACTGTTATTTAGTCAACATGACAACCCCATAAGATAATCTCATTGAAAAACAAAAAAAAAACTGAGCCTAAACCAAGCTTTTTTTCTATATAGGGATTAAGAAAATCCAAAAAAAAAATAAAAAATCTCGTGATGTGAGGATTACAAGTTGTATCGTTTCCTCTTCAAATGATTTTGAATTAATGCTCAAAATCCTATTCTTGGTGATCTGATCCTTTCTTGTCCTCTGTTTTTGGATGGGAAGTATTGCCTTGCAGTATGTTCTTGCATATCCTGAAATCCATTTACGGAGAATTAGCGTACCCGTCATAGCGAAACTAATAATCACCAGAACAGTGAGTTACGACTTTTACGCGATCACAAAATCGAGCTATTTTGGCAGTAGATATGAAAACTCTTGGCTGTTACACTATGGATACTGAATGCTCTAATGGAAACCATGGCAAGAGAAAACAGTACCTGTTTAACTGCTCTGCCTTGCTCTTAATCTCACTTGACCAGAGTACTGGGTCGGTGTTTTTAGGCAATGAGTCTTGTTGACTACTTTTCTCTATAAGCCATTGCTCTGCCTTATTACACTCATCGACAATCTGAAATGGGAAGAGTGCATGTCAGTGGAAAATATTGCCAAAAAATCACATATTACTGGCGTCTTTATTAAGTACGATCATACCAATTCTCTATCCTTAGCAGGGAAGGAATCCACAGCCATCCGATAATCCACAATGCAGTTCAACAGATCTCTCGTAGCCTGTGCTCTCCCTTCTTCATCTTTATATCGGTTCTCGATGGGATCCACTAACTGTAAGGATCCAATAACACATCAAGCAAGAAGATGGAAATGCAGAGTTCTGAAATAAAATTAATAGACTTGTATGTCGGCACAGAGGAAAACTAAAGGACCAGCCACCTTCTTAAGATCTTCCAGTTTTGAAGTGTAAGCATTTTCAGTTTCATCATCCCCATCGTCATAAAGCCAGTCCTCTGTCTCTTGTAGACTACTAGAGATGCCCTCTCTCTCCCTGTCACTTGCAAAGCTCCGGTATGTGTTCAAAAGCTATTTACATGAAGGCCATCATTACAATACAGCATATTGAGAAGAAGTCAATTACATGCCCATATAACATGATCAGTCTATACATATTACTCAAGACCCTCGATGGAAAACAGACATCCATGCAATAAAATTGCTTTATTTATTGGCGGCAGAATACAATTAGAACCTTTTTAAGGACAGGCATTATATTATGAGTTGCAAAGAAAGATTCTTCATATCAAAACCTCGAAGTTATTGTCTAGTGATTTCAATATAAAGACTTTTTTTTTTTTGAATGGATTTCATTATATAAAGACATTAAACTGAATATCCATGAAATTAAATAATATTAATTTCTGGTAGGGCTGTAAACGAGCCGAGCCGCTTCGTTCGGCTGGAAAAAAGCTCGTTCGTATTCGACTCGATTCATAAATGAGCAGAGCTTGAATTTGATTTTAAAGCTCAATTCATAAACGAGCCAAGCTTGAGCATTACAAAGCTCGGCTCGTTAAGGCTCGCGAACTAGCTCGTTGGCTTGGCTTGTTGGTACAGGTCAACTATATATATGTGTGTGCGTAATAGTTCTTTGATTTTCAATTTAACATTATTAATATGTTTGAATGGAATAAACTATTCATGTGATTCAATGTATTAGTAACTCATTAAGTATCATTATTATTATTAGTATATTACATGAATATTAAATATTAACATATATTCATTAAATATTATTATTATTATCGAGCTTGAGCTCGACTCATTTAGTGATTTATCAAGTTTTTAACGAGCCAAACTCGAACTCGACCCATTTAAGAATTACTCGAGTTTTTAACAAGCCGAGTTCAAGTCGAGCTCGAGCTCCTCAAAGCTCGGCTCGTTTACACCCCTAATTTTTGGAAGTAATTTTAACATACTATAGCAGTCACTTAAGGATGTTTCACAATCAACTATCAGCATGGTATGTTAATCTTGAACTCTCAGTTCCACAGAACTGCAATAAATTTCACAAATGCATGTGAAATTCAACTGGTATTAAAAATAACCGAAGTGTACGGGGAGTTGAAATCACATAAAGACGCACATTATTAATGTTGCAGGAATATGAACGGAATTCTTAAAATGTACCTTGTTTCGTGTCTCATAGACATAAGATTCCAAAGCATTCCTTTTTTCTTTGGTCTGTTCCATAGCTTGGTCCTGTTGGGCCAACATAAGTTCTTTCTCTCTAGCTTCCGCAAGCTCTGCCTTGGTCATTCCACCATATATGTTCTCACTAATTGGTAGCTCAAGCCTACTAGGAGCTTGGTCTTTTATTATATTAGCAGACTGCACGCGTAAGGATTTAAATATATTAACGAGCTATGTCCAATTTTATCCATAAAGAAATAGTATAATACACTTAAAAGAGCAATGATACCAAAATGATACAAAACCATAAGAAACATACAATTCCATGGGAAGTGTTTAATTCTTTGAAGTTAACAAAACAATCAAAATAATGAAATTTTATGGTTCCTTAACAATGACAATGCCAGCAAATAAATCATTCAAGAATTAAGCCTTCGAGAAACTTACAGGGGCATGTGATGATTTTGACTGCACAGACGCATTATCTTCATTAGCATTTTCAACTGTCATAGATGAATCATCAGAAGCAGACTCAGTCTCCTTGTTATGCATTCTTGGATTGGAAGTTTCCCTTCCAACTGAGTCATCCACATGACCTTCTATCAACTGAAGCCAAAATAAGATTGAAACCACACAGAAAATTCCTTATAAATCCAACAGGGCACTGAATGACACCAGAAAAAGAAAGAAAGAATGGATTCTTACTTACAGTGGCTGACTCAACATTGACAATGCCATGAAGATTTAACTGCACCTTAACTTTAATCCTCGTCTGATCGCAGTGGGATTGGAAGGGACCAATCTGCATAAACAAGTCATCAAATAAGGAGCAAGAGTAGACCGGTCATAAATTCTATGAACGGAAGTTAATAATCATAATTATCATCAGAACATTTATCCCAAAAATTTGGGGACTAATTTCTCTAGGTAGGCAAGGAACAAATGAAAGATCAATGGAGCTACCAATGATGAGATACAAACAGCACAAATTATCATTCCCAAACCCCCTCCCCCCCTCGGGGGTAACGTAACATGTTGTCTACACTTCAGCAAAAAGACACTAAGAAACAATATCCTAACTAAATGAATCTGTACTTCTAATAGAAGCCCTCACCCCTTGATGACGAGATGCATTTATATATCATGATTCTGCAGCCTTTCTTGGTTCTGAGTTCCAATTGATTATTTAGTGCATAGGCAATTGGTTTAAAATTAAATTATGCTTCTGTTTTCAGTCATCCTCTATTTTTCAAAAGATTTCAATATCAGCTCTCAGCTCCAGGTTTTGGGATATTCTCATACTATCAATTGCAAATGGGACAAAACACATTTTCACTTTCCACACAATAAGCTATTTCATGCAGCTTTTTCTCTTGTAGGCTTCTCCATTAAAGACATTAATCTTAATGGATCTTGAATCTGAACCCAAAATAATTGAAAAATTTGGTTTCTAAGTTCAAGGTACAATTTGTTATTACTTCTCCATTATGTGATTTTGGTTGTCTCACTTAACACTTCCCGATGTGAAGTTCTTACAAACTAATCATTCTGTGGGATCCATACAAATTAATCAGCCAAAGAAAAGAACATAATTGTGACCAAAAGAAATAGAAACGTATTTGAAACAAGGTTCATCATAATTTCACCTAAAATTAATGAAGATATCTTCCTTCTAAAAATAATCTAGCTGCTGAACATCCTGAAACATTTGTAACGAATATTCTCATCTCCTCAATATGCGGCAAGAGAGAGAGAGAGAGAAGGGAAGACAAGAAAAAAAGGGTATGCAGTAGAACTTCCAATAAGCTTATCGAGCACCAGAGGAAAAGATGGTGCAATCTTTCAGGGTACAATATTAGAATTAGAGCATTTGTTCCATATGGGTGCAGGGTCCAGAGACCTCATAAAACAAGGGAAATTTTCATGTTCCCTTTGGCAGTAATTGGGCCTTCTCTCGCCAGTAGCTAGCCATAAAAGTTGCAACACATCTTTTAGAGTGATTTTCAGTTATATAAAATTACCAAGTGGACATCCTAACAAATTATGACTTCAGTTGTGATTTGACAATCATACTCTCTGGCATCATTAGCAGAAATGACCACTCTCACAACTTGAATCACACTTTCAGCTGGGCTCCCTAAGAGCTTAACTCTGCCCAGAAGAAAATCAATGGCCGAATTCCTTTAATTCAGAGATGTGACACTCATCGAACTCCAGGCTCTAGAAGTTAATGCTTCTCTCATCCATTCTCTAGTTACATCCAATCAAAAGTCATGGGTAGATGTGAGTTAAATATGGCACTCACTGGGAATGCATCTCAGATTAATTTGATGGAAGTAAACAACAACTAATTTGTTTTTCATGACACAAAAATAGAGCAAGGTATAGCATATTGACAAAGCATTTGCTTGAACAATACTATAAAGATTGGCATCTATTCATCACTTCTTTTAAGAGATAAAACTGTAAATATATTGATGAAGGGGCCAAGGGAATGCCAACCATTTATAAGAAAGACCACCTTACATTTATCTACAAGAATGCACAACTTCTATTCACCGCAAAACAACAGATATTTGTCGCAAGCACTGCACAACTGAAGTCAAAAGAGCTAAACAAAAAGACAAAACTTTGAAGTTTTCCATCTACAGTTTCTAGAACAAAGCACAAACAAAATCTATAAAAAGTACATAAAAAATATAGGCGCCAGACACTCGAGTAGACTTACAGTGAAACAACTTATCTTTTGTGATACGCCACTAGGTAGTTCATTTGGATTAGCATAGATTAATTCCAAACGGAACAAACCACTACGCTGAAATGTCAGAATTTTGACACTTGGAATTGGTTGACCTCTTGGAAACAAAACCCCATTAGGCCACTTGAATATTGGGGCATCATCTGATGAGATTCCTATCGAGAAAGGAATAATATCTTGAACCTGAATAAAACATGAATTGCTTAATTTTGCCAAATCTAACAGGCAGAAAATAATCCAATATGTGCCCTACAATTGAAAGTAACACGCACCAGGTAAAGCCAGATATTTTACCCATTTCATGAAGAATCAAATGTGGTAGGAAAAACCAAAAAAGTACATGAAAATAACAAATCCAAGAGACGGTGAAGAATGTTGACTAAAATGGATAGAAACCTTTCTATGGTGTACAAAATAACCAACAGATTATTCTGGAAACTGCTTCTAGAAAATTCTACATTTCGTAGTAACATGACTGTCTTGCAAGATTTTTTGTGTGGATGGTTGACCTTTTCATACTTCAATTTTATCTAGATTTATTTACGCTCTTCAAATTGCTAAAAACTTTAAGTTCCACAATAAGAGATGAAAAACTTTAATCAGTCAAATTATATAAGAATGGGTATGAAATTCAAGTGAAAACTAATCTGAGTAAATGGAAACTGATCTGAGTACTGTTTTGCTACCGCAGTTGTCCACAGAGTCGATGGTATATGCTGTGTAATCTATTTTACATTGTCTACCTCAAAATGATGTATCTAAATAATTAATTTTGTATCTGGGACCAGTGCAACTTACACGAAATCAACAACAAAAAAAACAGAAAACTGGAACGACAAAGGATGTAAAATAAAGTTCATATCAAAAAATCGTTTAGTTATGCACAAGATATAATGACAGTCAAAAACATAAACTTTGAAATATGCAGGAAGGTCTGACAATTAATGATCAAAGTGAAAACATGCAAGAAATAACAACGAACATTCAAACTACCAACCTCATATTCTCTGACTCGAAAAACTGGACTAAGCATCGCACACTGAAGAGCACATCCACGTGCCACACACTCACTTGCATTCAAAGTCCGGCCAGGTTCTCTTTTGAATAAAGAAGCTAGCAATTTGGTTATAGCTGGTATCCTAGACCCTGAACCAATAAGCTCAACAGAATGGATCTTTTCCACAGTTAATCGTGACTCAGCTAGGGCTTTATTGCAGGGAATACTAATCCTTTCCAATAATCCTGAAGAAAGCTTTTCAAATTCCTCTCTCTTGATAAAACCTTTAACATCTTTCTCATCCATCAAGCACTCAATATTCAAAGGGGCCTCTGCATTTGCACTCAAAACCTTCTTTAGCTTCTCACATGCTGCTCTTAACCTCACACATGCCCTGACATTAGAGTACACATCTATATTATACTGCTCCTTGAATTGTGCCGCAAAATAACGGAACAAGATTTCATCAAAGTCTCTCCCTCCCAAGCTTGCATCGAAAGCATGTGAGAGTATCCTCATATGACCTGCAATAAATGACGCAATGCAGACCTGAGTATCACATTGACCAATGTCAACAAATGCAACATTGGTTGGGCCTGTATTAGAAAAATCTGTTTTATAAATCCCATAACTTAGTGCTGTTGCAGTGCAGTCATGCATCAGCCTCAACGGTTTCAATCCAGCAATGGCAGCAGCATGCAAGTATGCACGTCTCTGCAAGTCCGTTAAGTACGATGGAATCCCAATCACACAGTCCACAACTGGCGTTTCTAGATTTTTCTCAGCTATTTCTTTCAGATGGGCAAAAAGCATTCCCAAAATCTGCACAGGGGTAAATTCCCGTGTCTGCCCCAAGCATTTCAAATGAACAAGAATGCCACCATCTGGGCCTTCAGAAGTTTCAAAGGGTAACATCTTTAGCTCATTTTGAACATCAGGATCCTTGAAATTCCTACCAATCAATCTCTTCAGAGCAGATACCGTAGACTTTGGATTCACAGTAGCAGAAGCCGCACCAGCAGAACCTAGAAACCGCTGCTTCTCTCCAAAACATACCACAGATGGCGTTTCACGTTCCGATTCTTCATTCAACAACACATCAATGCCAAGTTTTTTCACCACCGCAATGACACAGTTCTCATTTCCAATATCCAACCCCACTACACTCATCTTAACCCAGCAGACAGAAATCCAGATAAAAGTGACAGCAAACGAGCAACCCCGCCAATAAGCAACAGAATCAAATTCACTTATTCTTCCTGCTTTACAATTAAAGATTGAAACATGAAATTCTCACAGAACCACTATAATTCATCAAATTCCTTTTCCACCAGACACCACAATGAAATCATTAAACATTAATATAAATAAAAGTATAAAACAACGTTCAGACTGATGCATTACTACGTATTTTTCCAAACTCCCAGCCACCTGAACGAAATCTCTATTCAATTACAAACAAAATGCATGAAAAAAAAAGCTGCAGAACATTTTTGTCACTTCATCAAAAAACTAAAAACCTCCTCTGCTCATCTAAGCTAGATAGAACCGACCATTTGACCCTCCAAATCTTTACTTTTTTCTTGTGAAAATAGAGGGACCAGTAACAATCCAAATTTTATTTTCTTTTTCCCCCATCCCTCCACATTCCCTGTTACCAAACAGGACGGCAGCCCCTAAATTCATTTATGATATGAATAATCAAGAAACATAAAACAATAAAGGGTGAACATCGATCAGCGCACAAGTTGTATGTCATTCAGAGCATATTAAAGCGAAGAGTATGGCAATACCTGATTAGCAGACAATGCTTCAACGAAGAAAGACAGAAAATTGAGAATGATAAACCCTAGAATTGACGAGGCAGGCAAATATGGCCGAGAGAAAAAAATCTCCGAATTGCTCGTTGAAGAAGAAATCAAACACCCACTTAGCAAAATTACAAATTAAGTACTCTATGAGGGCTTATTCAAAAATATTATCTTTTCACCTGTACCCCTCAAATTTGTTAATATTACGTTTTTGACACTACTAGGATGGTCTCAGAAGTCTGAATATACTAGGTTTTGAGCCCGATATCTGAAGAACCCTCGCTTTACTTCTGCTCACAACATTATCAAAATAATTGTATTTTGTGTTTTTTTAAATAAATTTCTATGTATTACTTAAATTTTATGACTTTAAAAGATATTTCTTTAATTCTTTTTAGGGCCCGGAATTCTTAACTTTCATAAATATATTATTGGAGAGAAATTTTGATATGATCCTTGAACTTAAGTGAAAGTGTTAATTTATTCTCCAAACTTTATTTTGAATCACATTAGCCACTCAATCTTCATTTCGAATCACATTAGCCCCTCAATTTTCATTATTAGATGTCGTTTGCCCTTCGTTATGATTTTCGTCTATTTTTTATGAAGTGGCACTGCCAAATCATAAAAAATAAACGAAAAAATGTTTGCCAAATCATCAAAAATAAATGAAAACTATAACGAATGACTAACATAATGCTTAAATGGGAGTTGAGGGGCTAATTTGATTCAAATTTAAGTACAGAGTTAAATTGATACTTTCACCAAAATATAAGGTTCATCTTAAAACTTCTCCCAATATTATTGTTTATTGATCTTTTAATCTAATTAGTTGCTTTTGATCAACTGCTCAGATGAGTGGAAAAAATAGAAGAAAAAAAAAGAAGAAGAAACTTAGTGGATTTTATCCTAACGTTTTTTTTTTTTTGCATGCAAAGGAAGGAAATCCAGAAGGTCAAAAATAAAAAATCAAATGCCGTGTTACCTAATAAAGCACAGTCTCAGCAATATAATTTTGTGTCAATAAAAATGTTTAATCCAATCCCTAATTCTTCTTCAATCTTGCTCTTGCATGTTCTTGCAATCAAAACCCTGATTCAATCAAGGTTTGTAACGAATAAAGTCTACCATTTTTAGTTCCAGGACTGTCCCCTGAATTTATTTTGGTGTAAAGTTTCAATCTTTTTTTGAATTGTTTTTATCATTTGCCAAACAGGTTTTTAGGGTTCTGCTAAAGTGAAGAGTATTGAATTTTAGGTTTTTAACTGTTTTATTGTATTTGCTGTTTCAGGTTTTGTTTTATCCCTTTCTCTATCAATGTAGTCGTCTAGATATGCACACACATCTTTTATGGATTTGTTCATTTTTGAATTTAGGTTATGATGGCTTGTTTCAGTATTCAATGATTTATGCCTGTGCTCTGTTCAATTTCTATCATGTGCACCTATTTTTATCTTTTTCTGTTCCTTCATGAATGTTCTCTTCTATTTTGTGGATATGCTACATTTTTTGAGTCAGTAATCGTGTAGCCTAGATAAATTAGAATTTTAAGACGAAATCAGAAACTGCGTTTGTTTATGAAATTTTGATATTATCTTGTGAGTTATTTGTAAGGAAATGGTTGTAATTTCATTCTTATTTGGTGAATTATTAGAAATTTCATGTGGTCTGCTAAATGTGGGTAAACAATCCCGTGAATAAGGCTCTCGCAATGGGCAGGGTCAGGACAAGTATGACGTACACAAACCTTATCCTCACATAATACGCAAAATGACTATTTTTAGGAACTGAACGTGTGACCTCTAAGTTACACCCTTGTAACTCTACCATTAGAGCACATGTTTTGTGTAAAAGTGGTGAACGACTCTCGTGCACGGTGGGCAAGATCGGGGAAATGCAAGATGTTTGGGGTCTGTCTCTGTATATAATATGTGAAGAGGTTGTTTCAAGGGTCTGAACTTGTGCAACTTAATCTGCTTGTTTGCCAATATGCAGTCTGCTACATGTGTGACTTTGAATTCTATGCGAATACCACAGCTAACCATACTTCCTAAAACCCTTAAAAGCATGCACATCACATTTTCTCTGCTAATCTGGTTGCTGCAGAAGGGAACCAAGTGCATTCGGTTCCCCAAACTGGTCCTCCACGGATTCCAAAAATAGTGTCGGTTGTGCTCTAACCTGCTAAGATATCCAATGGAGTGCCACTTACAGATGGAACACCTCTCATGGCAACTCAACCGGCTCATCTATCCGCCAAAGCAAAACAGGTGTTAGAAGCTGATTATCCATAGTGAAGCAACACCCTGTAACCAGCCACCCACTTACCCTCAAGGTAGCCACCAGGAGGCGTCGAAAGGTATGCAAAGAGAAAGTGGTCAACCCCTTGCAGAATGGCTTCATGGGTCTGAAGCTGAACCAATGAAATCGCCTGGGATGCCTTTCGAAGAACTACTTACCGAAGTACTCGAGAGTTGAAACCACTTCACATTCTGAAGAAAAGAGCAGCAACTCAGCTAGAAACTTGTTTGTTAAAGGTTCTGGACATTACATGGAAGATCAAGGCTCACAAGGTTCAACCCCTCCAAATCGAGCCTCTGCAAGCGGTTAGGCTTAGTCAGAATCACTCTGCAATTTCAACTGAACCTTCAAAAGATGGGAGGCCTGGAAAATTCAATGACCCGTTGAAGGCAGAGCCTGAACTTGAATATCTTTTACTATAATTTATATAATGCCACTTGGGATTTAGTGCTGATAAACTGACTCCCTATGATTTAAATAGGTTATACAAGAGCGAGCGAGAGAACATGAACTGAGTATTGCGAAGGTTCCCATATTTAGGCCAAAACTAAATGTGGTGAGAAGTCCCTAAAATATGGCAAAAGAAGGTTTTGTCCATGATTTTGATATCAATGAACTTTGAACACCAAAAGTGTCTGATGGGTTTCTTACCTGGACAGGTAATCTATTCCTTCGGCACCACTTAGCTCAAGTCCAGGGCAATCCTGTGCAATTATACAGTTCTCTATAAAAATTTCTTTCTTATTGGGGAAACTGTAGTGACTCTTTACTTAGATATTTTGATCTACAGATAGTCAGTTAGGAGTTAGGGCCAATCTCCTCATCATCTTAACACAGTCAAAGTTGGAAGACTAGCTTCCAGTTGAATCAGACCTCAGCTTTTATGTTCTAGTTGAAACATTCCCTATAAATTTTTTCCTCAGAACTTGAGGTTGTGTACTTGTTTCTTGCATTTTTTTTCTTCTTCTTTTGTGGTGGTTTAATAGTGAAAGCTCATACTCTCATACAGGTTGAAGTTTATATGAAGTGATGTGTGGAAAAGAATGTTTTCTTCTCATCCGTTGAAACCACTAGTTCACTCTTGACAGATTGGCAATTTATCACATGAGCAGTTGACAGACATATGAGAAAGTCACTAGAGTAGAAAAGATGGGCCCAAATTTTTTAGTCAAGCCCAGGCCCAACATAAAATTTATCACAGACCTAGAAATAGAACATCTTGAGCACAATTGGAAACAGTTAGGCCCATCAATCCCATGATCGTGTCTTTGCAGAACAAGAGAAGCATAAGAAACAATTGAGTACGAACTTTTTTTTGGATAAGCTTGATTAAGAATTTCCCTCCAAATAAAACCTTGACTGGCACAATATTCCACAGAATATACAGCCACTCACTCAAAAAATTGTACAAATATGATTTTCTGCATATAAAGGCTAATAATAGATATCTCCAATCCAAACAGCAGGAGAGATTTTTTTTTTCTTCACCAAATGATTTTATGTAAGAAAAATTGCAACCCAACTTCCAATGATTTACACCATGCTCTTTTCAAGCTACAATGTCAAAAATAAAACCCCCAAAAGATAACAAAAAAAGAAAATTGAAGAAAGAAAAGAGAAAGTTCCTTTATAAGGACCTATAATATAATCTTTGACCCTCAGGAAAAAATATATTTTGCCCTATCAATTGATTATGACTAGTGCTACTAACCCAGATTCCCAAAACAAAAAAAGGGCCAAAAAATATTATCTTCAGCTAGGAGCAAGGGAAATTGTGACTTGAGATACCAAAATTGCTTCTTCAGGTAAATTTGGTGTTGAAGAGAGCATTTGATCCTGGGAGTGGCATGGGAGTATTAGCTGGAATGGGATGCTGCAAAAGAGGAATGTGGCCCGGAACCGCAAATGGTTGCTGTCCATTTGCCACAAAAGGCGGTGCCACATAGAGCTGGAATGCTTGCCCTCCAATTCCTGCATCAAGAGAATGTGGGTTTCATATGAATGGTTGATTTTACAGTCTATTTGGAACGAGTTATCTTCAATTAAAAGTGTTTCACATTCTCAACATTCATTTGAGCAAAATTACAGGTATAAACACAACAAAACATCTAGTCTTATGCCACTCGAGGAAAAGGCTGTTTACGTGGTGCGGAAGCGCAACAAATCAGGCACACTTACTTTTTTCTTTCTAGGATGTGGTTATTTCCATGAAGTTAAATTCACAGATTTGCAATATATTTGTTGACAAGCCAATTTGTTTAGTCAATAGACATAAAAAAGCCCCAATGTACACACACAAAGCTACGCAGATTTTGTTACTAGTAACAATAACATTAACAGTCACAATAATAATAATACTCAATAGTGTTAGCACTACTAGTAGTAGTAGTAGTAAAAGTTCACTTGTACCTTGATGCTTTGGCATTTGGACCTGATGCGGAGCCAATAGAGGACGTGCAGACATTGTTGAAATAGCAGCTGCACCGTGAACCAAATCCTTCAAGGTAAAAGATATTGATTGAGCAACCATGAGATACCCATATACACATTGAAGGAACCGGAAAGAGACAAGAATTATTCAATGCAAGAAGCCAAGAACAGAAGAAAAAGAAACATCAATTCCTACAATATTAAAAGAAAAAACAAGAAATATATACATTTCACCAGAGAAGTTGCATTAAGTATTAGCCATAATTACCCAGTTGCTTAGATGCAGAATCCAGATCTATTTATTTTTCATTGATTAGCTGATAACTGATCTAGTAGGTATCTCAATCATGCTATACTGTTACAACATAATGGTTTTTCTCAGCAGTCGTATCAACAATGGATATAATTGGAACCTGCACTTAGCCAATTTAATAAAAATAGAATAACAAGCTCCATGAAAGTATAAATAGCAGATAGGAATCTGTATATGTGATTCAGAGTTTTTTTTTTTTTTTGAGAAAAAAGAAACATTTTATAACAACAACCCCATAGTACTGTTATCATCACTTACAATGGAACATAAAAATTCTGGAAAAGGACCAGACCAAGATGAAGAACAACCCATTGATAACGCATGTTTAGCAAGTTTGTCCGCAGCTTGGTTACCAGATCTCTTCACATGACAACATTGAACCAAATCAAAGTAACTGATGGAATCACCAATCACGGGGCTCAAGAAACTAGAAAATAGGTTATAGTCCTTTTATCAGGCAATTGTGGTTGTCCCACACCAAGGGGATCAGATGCATGTTGTTTTGCAAGATGACACTAGTGCATATGAAAGCAACCTCCTTTGGGACTTTACAAGCATCACAAGTTCTTTGATAACAAATGATACACTCACACAAAGGCCACACTTGGGGCAACAATAAATTGGGGTTTAAATTGCGAAAGCTATGGTTCCAATCCAAGACCTTCCGCTGTGATACCGTGTTAATATTAGTTACTTTTCCATTAAACCCAATAAGTTAATTTGTTGGGTTGGAGCATTTCACATCATTTATAAATAAATAAATATATATATATATATATATATATTCCAACACATATAAAAATATTGCTTTGTGCACTCAACAAAATGGTTAATTTGACTAACGCCGCTCCAAGATTTAAAATCATAACCACTTTGAGAAACTCTTTAACATAATAGGGTCATATCATATTAAAATAATGGTTTCAGATATAGACTGCATTTTACCTGAGGAACTGGCTGCACATAAACATGTGGCCCGAATCGTCCAATCATAACCTGAGAGAGAGAGAGAGAGAGAGAACGAGAGCTGTAAATCATAATGGTTGATGATGATGAAAGATGCAATCTATAAATGACCAGTTCATCAGCAAATGCTGTTAATATCTCCTTACCGAATCCTATACGGTGCAGACTAAAAAGATATAACTGGAGCAATGAATAAATTTCTTTATTACTTACAGCTTGAGAATTTGGAGGCATATATCCCAGCCCAGCCTGAACTGGATGATACTGACTAGCGTATCTAGGAGGTTGCGTCCTCCCTCCTGCATGTTCAGCAACCTAATATAAAAAAAACAAAATTCAGGAATTCCAATGGGAAATATGGCAACATTTATTAAAATCTTAAGAAATAGATATTAGACTCAACAGTCCCAAGGGACTTGACACGATTTTCACATTATGACTATTATGATGTTGAAAGTTCAATACCATTTCGCAGAAAATTTCAATGCCTGTCTGGAAAAAAAGGGAATAGGAAAGTTCAATGTCATCAGAGTGCGTTGTTGCCTGTTTATCTCGAATAAGCAATCGGAAGAAGAAATTAAAAACGTCCTACGTTGGATAAAACATTCCAGTGATGTAAACAAAGTATGAATTCTTTTCAACAACTAATGGTAGAAGATATCCAGATCATGGGAGCCACAATATACAGCCAGCATATATCATAGCAGCATAGAGAGAGGATGAGAGAGCTTAGAAAGCGTGTCTGATCGAGAAAATGACATGTATAAGGCAATGAGACAAAGACACTGGGGAACAAGCATCCAATAGTAAACAAGCAAATTAATCAGATCTCAGGCGAAATTTTCTTCTATCTTGTACAAGCATATAATATGAAAACTTCATGTGTTCGCTTCTAGATGAACTTTTTTTATTCTCTCTCTTAGCTGAGGGAGTGCTATAAGACTTTAGAAGGAGACCTCACATTAATATGAGCCCATTACTAAAATTATGCAAAAAAAAGAGCAGTAAAAGCAAAAATAATAGTACTTACAGGTTGGGAAAACTGATAAACACTGCCACTATTTGCAGCAGCCAAATTATTATATGTGAAATTTTTTGGAGGCACAGATGACTGAGGTGCAAAAGCAGTGATTCCAGCTTCTGGCTGAGCAGCAGCAGCAACAGGTACAATAGAAGGCATGTAAGCGACACTTGCTGCTGATGTTGTTACAGGGGGAGCAGCTGATAGAGGATTTGCAAAAGAGGGAGAGAAGATTTTGGCTCCAGGATTGAGCTTAAATTGCTAAGAGTATGCCAAAATGAAAGGAGAGGAGAATCAATGTCTTGATAATGATAGCGAAAAGTTGCAGCAATATTGCTACACAATAGTCTCTGCATAGACGAATAGTTAAAATAACCAATTTAATTACTTTGTAAGACTTCTACCAAGTTAACAAAAATACAACAGTGTTTTGCTAATTAAGTATTAAGCTGTCAGAGCTAACCCCTAAGATGTTACAGCTTGGAAAATGCCAGTACAATTATAATATCGTGACAATACAGTGGTAGAGTTACCAATTAACCATCACTCTGGTACCTATTATCCATTTTCAGAGCCAAACTAGTTAAACATATGACCAACCGAATCACAAATAAAATCTGGAGTAGCTATTATTTTGTTCCATTCTTATCGTTTACCTTAGAGCTCCTATTGGATTCTGACTTCTGAGGAGAATTCACATCAGCTGAACCTGTTAATGAACTAAAACATGACTCTGTGACAGTATTTGTGCTGGAAGAGGTCGAAAGAGTTGAACAAGCAGTATCTGGAGAAGTGCCAGCAGAACCAGGTCGCTCATAGATTTTATTTTCTGCCTCATTGGGAATAACGGTAGTATCACAAGATACTCCATTTGACAACAGCTTGGATGTCATCTTTGCACATTCTCCACCAACAGGATGGCAAGTATCAACTGTAAAGCATGCAAATGCAATGGCAATCAGACCAGGAAAATTTAAACTATAAGTAACACATTATAAAATTGGCAATGGTAATATCCCTCAAAAAAGATGGTAGAATTCTCCTAGTCTATGGGTGAGAGGAAAAGTAGAAGCCCAGAGAATATACCAACAAGGGGGAAAAAAATGGAGCAACCACTGCTGAGTGAACACAGGTAAAAGACGAGATTCTCTTGATTCATATAGACACATACATGAAATTATGTCTTAAGAACCAGTGATTTAGATGTATCTCATAATCAAATCATTTTATGATTGCCTTTACCAACTACCCAGTTAAGGCCACAGCATAGGCCCCAAACTCCCATATGCACCTTGGCAGTTGTATTCTACTTTACACCGTACATCTTATTGCTAGTATCAAATACCAGACCTAAGCTATGATGGTCAGCAAAAACCGTTCTGAATTGAAGCATGCATTTCT
Source organism: Euonymus europaeus (assembly GCA_963580455.1). NCBI lineage: Eukaryota > Viridiplantae > Streptophyta > Magnoliopsida > Celastrales > Celastraceae > Euonymus > Euonymus europaeus. Next base: position 24,782,059 of record OY756961.1, read on the forward strand.
AATAAAAGATGAAGCTCTAAATCTAGCCAAAGAGTACCTTTGCCTTCTCCATTAATTTCTTTGCTTGATATTAGGCCTTGTACTTTGTCAGCCTACATAAAACAATTCAGCAGTAAATATCTTCTACACTCTGCAGACATATAACTTCTGCTTGCTACTGCTCTTGGATCCTACAGAAAATATTGATAATGCTTAGCTGACATACACTTTTTTCCTTACGAGTCTCAGATATTTTGTAATCCTCCTGCTTCCTTTGTGGCCAGTCATCTCCAACCTGTCTGTCAGGGAAACAAACAACAGAATCTGAGGATGAGAAAAGGGCACTAGAAAAGGTAATTATTCTGCAGTACAATAGTGGTCAATACAGCTACAAGATATCTGACACAATTCCTGCAATTTTCCTTTGGCTTTATCCAACACAAATAAAAATCCTTTATAAGGAGTGCTAACATAGAACCAAAAATAAGCTTATCTGGTCATGGCTCAAGCTCTCTCAGCTCAGACCAACTTAAATTGCATGTGAAATATCTAAGCTTAAGGTCGCCACCTTGGCTCCATAGAGAAGCTCGAGAACCAAAAATAAGCTTATCTGGTCATGGCTCAAGCACTCTCAGCTCAGACCAACTTAAATTGCATGTGAAATATCTAAGCTTAAGGTCGCCACCTTGGCTCCATAGAGAAGCTCGTGTACTATTGAATTAAGGCAAGCCCATACCTAAAATAATTTTACAAGCTTGCTAGATTAACAGAGCATGGGAAAGAAAAACTTTTAAGCTGAACCTGAGCTTTTAGGGCAGACCTTGACTTGAGTGTGAGCTGCGCTCAAGCTCCAAGCTTAGTAAGGTGGCCCAAGGCCAAGCTAATATTAATTTTCTTGGTTTGACTCAGCTCAGCTTTTAAGCTCAAGCTTCATGCTTGGTAAACTGACGAGAGAGCTAAATAGTATTATTTTAGGACTGTCTCATCTCATTTACACTCCTAGCAACAACCGAAGTTTATTTGTGGCCCACCAAAAAGAGGCAGTGCTGAATCGTAGAACCCAAGAAATAAGATTTAACAAGTCATACCTTCTATTGACCAAGGCATCACGAACTTCTTGACCCTGCATAAACAGGAAACAAAATTAGCAAATTAAAAAATTGATATATGCATTATCTAAAGGTACATATCTTCAACCACATAAACCTGTTAAGCTGCTACCTAATTACCTATGAAAAAACCTGACATTGTTTCTTTTGTAACTACCCCAAAAATAACTGGGTTACCTATCAGGCATAATTAATGGCACATCAATGCAAATAATCTAAGGCATCTGATTGAACTTAGGAGGAAATGAAAAGAGCAACAGAATAGCTAAAAAAAAATACACATTTCATCATGTGAAAACAAATGAAAAGCTTCAAGTCACAAGTTCCACAAAATTTATCATAGTCTAAATTATATAATAAAGAAAAATGAGGTGGTAGCACCCATCAACTATTTGCTTCACAGTTCACAATAAAAAGTTCCTTGCATTTGAATTTTTTTACCTTCTCTATATTTATTTCATCGCTTTTCCCATGCTTAACTTCCATGTCATGCCCTCTATGAGTTGGGTGCAGTTTTCTCATTTCATTCTCCTTCCCAGATTTTGTTGGCAAGAAAGCATAAGCAGATCCATTCTCATTTTGGATTGGAGTCCTGCTTTAACAGGTGCTCGTGAGTAACACATCTATTCATTCAGCCAAACAGAAGTTGAATATCTCAAAGGAATGGCAAAGTTTTGATGCAAAGTTTTGAAGACATAATAACCATCCACTAATCTATATTTCCATGCATAATCTAGTATCAAAGTTAATGCCTGAAAAGAATTGATACTAAGAAACTTCTACTAAGGCTTTTCTTTTTCCATATAGAATTTTTTATTGAGACACCAAGCAGGTGCAAACCAGAGATTACAGAGTGTCTAGACTTATATGAAGTTTAATGCCCTAAAGAAGCATGAATGCTCTAGCATATACAGGAACAAGAAGCATTGTTGGCATCCTCAACCAAGCTAAGAGCTCCATTATTTGCTAGTCCACTAAACCAGTCAACAAATTTATCCGAGACAAAAAGTAAGGGAGATGAATAGAAGGTTATAATCACATTTCAGGGCCGCCTTGTGAAAGAGCAAACCATTAAACACACTTCAGCCGTAATCAGGTCAGCATGGATTAGGAAATACTAATTGGACTCTCCATTCTCTAACTGAATCATCACAGCAAAGCAATCCTCTAAGGCTCACCAATAAGCTAAAAATACCATCCCTAAAGGCCTAGTTCCTTCTCCCCTTCTCCGTCTAGGTAAAATAAGAAGAAGCACAACAAGCGTATCAAGATTTATTAGTTTTTGCTGTCATTATGGCATATCACATCTCAAGGTTTAAGTAGTGAGGCTGTAAGCCATTGGACATAGATGCTTTTATAACCAGCAAAATGGAGCCAATAACTTCTTTAAACTTCGGCAAAATTATAGTCACATAAATTTGGTGGACTTGGACATCCTTTTTTTTCACAAGTTATCTTCCTGTGTACAAAATATTTCCAAATAGTTACACTTGCTTGGATGTCAAGTGAGGGGATCACTAAATCAAATAAACAATATTCATTCAAGATATTTATTGATACTAATCCAGTATGAGACAATACCTGATTTGATTAACTGTATTCTTAGCCGTAGTGGACTTCGCAACATTCTTTGTCTCACTCAATGGGATATTGGGAGAAGGAACACTACCAACAGCAGCCTCTGCACTGTCACTGCTCATATCTCCAGCAACAACATCGTAGGGGAAGACAAATCCCTGTAAATAAACCAAAGATATATTACAGAGATTGGCCAGCACAAACATCCAAGAATGAATCTCATAATTTGAAAACTAAAAGTGGAAAGGAACCCAACGTACCTGAACAACAATTTGAACAAGATCATCTGACGATATTACAAGTGTTTCAACCTCAGCCCCTTCCACAAAAGCTCCACTACTCTTACCCTTTCTCGTCATTTTAGCTTTTTTTAAAACAATGCCTAAGAAGAACCACAGGCTAAGATTATTTCCTACTCAGAATGCTACAAAATATTAAAAATAATTAACCATTGAAGACAATTCTTGAGTTAGGCTCCCAACTATGGTCTAAAACATAAAGGGTAACCTAATGTGATGTATGATTATTTGTTTTTACTATTGAATTATTGATAAATAAAGTTGAAAAACAACTCAACAAAGTGAGTAACCTCAGCTAGATTCAGTCATGCTTTACTTTATCTTATGAGATCAATTGATAGCAATTTATAGTTTGCAAAAAATGCACAGCTAAAGCTACAGGTGGTAACAGATCTTGCATGAGTTCCCCTAAAAAGGAAAATGATGTTGTCCATTTTCAGGATCCACTTCGTTTATGTTGCACAATTTTAGTTTCAAACAAACAAGCCAGATGAGGAAAAGAAGAAAGTACGACACGCCAACCCATGTCAAAAAAATCTAATCTGATCCTATCAATTCCAATTCAATAAAATCAATTCGTCACAAAAATCAAAACCCAGATACAATTCCACTCAGAAATAAAAACCCATGTATAATTAATATTCAATCAACAATCAAAACCCAGATTCCAAAACCAACAAAAACCCGCAAAAAATATCAGACAAACTCACCATATTCCTTGTCAACAGAAGTTGTGTGGAAGATTCCGGAGAATACAGAGCCATCCTTGACGTGCACATCCACTGGAAGCCCAATAATGCAAAGAGTGACATACAGCAAAGCCTCGTTCAGTGAAGCCTCCTCCTCTGCTCTGTTCAACCTCCCCATCTCTGTTCACCGGAAAATCAAATTGATGTACGTCTATCTTTAATGAACTCTCTATAAAGAGATCTGAAAAAGGACGTATATATAATAATAACGATTTGAGGGAATTGGAAAAGCAAAGGAAGATGCTTTTTGGCGGCTTTGTCTCCTGAAGTTGACGGAGCCTTTATTAGCTTTCTTACCCGAAACAGGGCTTTGGCAATTGGCTTGATTTTCATTCTTCTTAAAAATATATATATTTTTAAAATATGAATTCAATTTATTATATCCAGTAACTTCTATATAATCATAAAATGTTATGGGCCGAACGTCTATTAAGTTTTATAATTATATTTCTATATTAAGTTGTAACTTGCAATTTTCTTATACTAATAAAATTAGTTTGATCGCGTTATTATTATGATTATAGATACATTTTATTATAAATATATATAATATTACTACAATTAAATCATCTTTTAGTTATTGATTTTTTTTATAGATCACGTGGATGATAAAAGTGAGTTGCGCTTGATCAACATAACGTGCGGCTTAAGAATGCTTACGATATGTTTTCTAAGGAGTAGGGAGATGATTATCTCTGCCCATGAAAAAGGTCTCAAGTCAATCTATGGGTAAAGAAAGGGTTGTCTCAACGCTAGAATTGCCGAAGATTAAGGGTGTAACCCCACATAGAGATTAATGTCGAATATTAAATGATAATCTTGATCAACAAAGGAGTTACGTTTCGTCTCTATAAAAGAGAGACTTCAAGTTGATCATCAGACACAAGTCAACTCTCTCACTCTGACATTTTGTAAAAATTCACCATATTTTTGAATGAAAACTCAGACATCCGTGAACGTATGCGATTTGCCAAACCATATAAACACTTGTGTTTTTGTTTTTTGTTTACGTTCGGTGCAAAAAAATTATATTGACATATCCAATATTGGGGTTTCACATTTGACAATGCCAAATCAAGAATTCTAATGAAGATAATGTTGTCTATTCATTTCATTCATAAAAAATTTGATTATTGTAGTATTGTAAACTAAAATTCAAAACCACTTTTGAGTCGTAATTTCTATCTTCGTTGTATGAACTCGAGAGATGATAAATTTGATTTTTTAATCTGACTTATCCCCGTTGAAAAACTCATGTCATGTTATAAATGTTTTTTTGGGCCGCAATCAGTGTCCAATTCGACCACCAACGTATTCACAGGGAGAGACCAAATCTTAGGATGAGAAATTCACAGGCCATCATGTCGGCCCATTGCGTCTTTCCAAGAAGAAATAAAATATAATATTAAAGTCCAGTAAAACTTCTCTCCTAAGTCCTGACTTCTCGTCTCTGTAACCAGAAATGTTGTAGTTTGTGAATGGGATGAATAACAAAAAGACCCTATTTTAAAAAAGATCACTTGGGTCGCTTCAAAAAAAAAATTAAGGCTAAAAAAATCCTTTTACTTTTTGAATAATCACGTTAGCCCTTCTCTATATTTTTCGTACAATACATCGAATCCATCTTTAGTGTTAATTGAGCAATTGTTGTTGTATTGATAGTTGAATACTTGTCATTAGTTCCTTTTTTTTTGATAACTTGTCATTAGTTCCTTAAGTTGTCTATTTACACGACATGTCATTCACAATTAATAGTACAATTTTCAAACTACTAAAAACTAAAATAATATTTCTATTGTTTTAATTTAACTATAAGGATGAAATTAGGGGTGGAGTCAGAAATTCATATGATAGACACTGAAAATTGCCAACGGTTCGAGAATAGCGTCACAAAAAAAAAGTACTTTTTACGGATAGCCTTTTTTATTTATTTATTCAATCTTCGATCGTGGCGATCTTCCTTTTATATCCTCAATTTCTTCCTCTTCTCCTACCATATATATACTTCAAAATTGACCTCCATAGAAGATTCTAAATCTCATTACCTTTAAGATGATTTATTCGATTAATGTAAAAATATTTTTTAGACTATCTTTTCAATATTTGTTCATTAGTTTTTAACACACAAAAAAAAAATCTAGAATTGTTTTTCCAGCCAATTGTTTAGTTACATTTTGTAGTACATGTTAAATTCATACAGTGGATTATTTGCTCCATAGAATTTTTCCAATGACGTGATATTATATATATAAAAATTATAAAAAGTTTGAGAGGTACTCTAGACTCCGCCACTGGATAAATAATGAAATAGTTGATGAAGGAATGATTTTGAAATTTAATCCTCCCAAAATCAATCAAATAAGAGAATTATTGATTCCTACCCTCATTCCACTATCTAACTACAGACAAAATATCCCATTAGTTGTCCATCATCAATCTTAAAGGGACACTGTGTGTTTTGAGATATCTACATGATGTATAATTCTCAGACTTTTTAATTAGAGATGTTCAAAATCACACAAGAAAATATTGCAACCGCCTTGCAAAAAGAAAAGGGTAGGGGAAATGAACGTAAGATCATATTGTACAAAAGATCATTCTTCAAAATCTCAGTAATCACACAAGACAGGCAGTCAGACGATTGATATGTGTGAGAGAACAATTCAGCCGATACAGCAAAGAAAACCAATAAGGAATTGTGAGAAGCTTGGACACCCCTACACATTCTCATTATTTTGTCCCTGACCTCTAAATTTCACAAGCTGAACTGAAAAACACCATAAAATATTTCATTTCAACATCACTCTTTGAATTCATTACGTTCCTGAAGACAAACTACTTGTACCACAATAACATCCATTGAAAAAAGAGAGAACAAGATAATTAGCAACACCATGACGGGAACTAGAAGTCTAGAAGGTAATTAAACAACAAGGACTCATAGAAAAGCAATATCCGTATATCCATACGGCTGTTGATAGTATATAACTATCGTTCAACAACTGATATTTCTCAAGAAGAGGAAAATACAGGGTTTGATATATCACATTCAAAGCCCTCAAAATGTAAGAGAAGACAATAGAAGAAGAGAAAAGATTAAACACGAACTCTAAACAAGCCTCATCCGATGCAGAAACAGAGTGTGGCCTAAACTGAACTGGACAAGCCTTGGGACTTCGTTCAATCGAGCAACAGAAACAGATCACTGCACATAGAATAAACATAATCAACTCCAAAATTCAGGCAATTCGCTTATATAAACAAAAATATTCTATACCAGCATGTCAGACGGTAACAGGGTGCCTACAAGCATAATTCAACCCTTCTTACCAGATGCATTCGAGTGAAATTATATGGGCAATATCAGTCCCTTAAACTTGATCATAATTTTCCCATAAATGATGTTTACACTAAAAAAAAAAATTTGGGGTTTGGATCACCATTACCTGCTGCGGCTGTTGGTAAGCCCCAAATTGCTGGTAATTACCATATCCAGGATAGCCACTGTAATACATGTTAGGGTCTTGAGGAGGTGGTGCATATCCTTGCGCATATCCGTAGTATCCACCACCACCACCACCATATTGCGACTGATCCGGCTGAGCCTTAAAATTCAAAAGATAAATCAATAGTTGGACTAACAGACAACAGTATCCAATAGAAAATAAGTTAGTGAATCAAGAAAACCTGTTTGTTGGGACTGCGTCCCCATGAGAGTCGAATATTTTGCCCTCCCAATGTGGCTCCGTTCAGCATTGATAATGCTTGCTCCGCACAAGCTCTGAAATAAATCATATACACCAAAAGAGTATGATGTAAGAACATGTATATGAAAAGAAGAAAATCAAAATTATGCCACAAGTAGGTTTACCTGTTTGCAAATTGAACAAAACCACAACGCTTTCCTGGGGGTATTTTCACATGAACTAGCTCACCATATTGGGAAAACACAGATTTCAAATGGTCATCTGTAACACTGGAATCCAAACCCCCAACAAAAATCTGCAATGAACACAACGGGATTAATTGGGTGCATAAAGAAACAGATCAGGAGGACAGTAAAACAAAGTACTCACAGTTGTATTATTTGGATCATTTTCGTCCTGACTTCCCTGAGTACTCTGGTATGTGGCTGCAAAGGTAAAACAAGTGTGAACCAATGCATAACAAGCTAATGTAATAAATAACTAGGCAGGAGATAGAGTAAATAAAATATTTCCAAGTTTCCATCTTGCCTACCATACATTCCAAACTTGCCCCAATATATAACAAGATCAATAAAAACAACACTATCAGATGCATCCATGGCCACTGAAGTAAGCATAAAATCAAATTCAATAAAACATAAACCACAAGTTACTGCATCTTTCTAAGATCATAAACCCTCACTGATTGATAGATGATACAAGAGCTTCAAAGATTGACACCTAAAAGTTCCCAAGGAGAACAGCATAAACAATAATGTATCATCCACAACTCCCATAGACTATTTCCTGTTAAAGCTACCGTTATGAGAACCAGAAAAATAACTAAATTGATCTGATAATTAAGTTGAATATATATCAGTATCAAGTAGACAAAACATAACGAATATGAATTTTTTCTGATGAAGATAAATAACCATCAGAGATAATAGTATATGATCATAAAAAGCTTTTCGGCCATCCAGTGAGCTGCAAGCTTAAAATGACAAACAACAGAAATGCATCAGAATACAAAGAAACAGTACATCAAGGCACCTTAAAAGGCATAATTATAACATATCAAGCACATTACCAAAATCCTAGAGAAGTATGCAAGACCACCTATTGTGATCGCGTGCAAGGCTTTCCTCTGCTACTTTGAAGAGACACATAAGAGATAAAAGAAATAAAAAACTCGTAACATGCAAAATTTCTATTAAGCAATATGACTCAACATTCAATGTTTTGGTCAATTCTTTGATTAATTTTTTTTTTAGGCTGTACATCTAAATATGTAAATGATTTAAGCAGATTTTATTCAATGATAGGATAATCTCGTTTTACTCTACTAAGCATACAAAGGTCATAGAATACACCGACTTGAGAGGAAGCTGTTCAACAAACCATCTGACTTAACATTAAGAAAAGCAAACCATCTGAGTTTCTAACTTATCTAACTTAAACAAAGACACCGGTCACCAAAATCCAAGCCTGTCTCTCTGAGGAGATAAATGATAAAATAGAGCAGTCACTTCTCTGAGAATAAATAATTCTTATTCCCAATGCCTTTAGGCAGGTTTACAACACAGAACACATGGGGCAAAAACCTAGTACAAAACATTAAACGTATAAAATTAAAAGCATTTATCAGAATGCAAAAAGAGAACTCCATTAAAAGAACTCAAACAAAATACAAAACATAGAACTCTCTAAGAGGATACACTTCCAGAATTAAAGATCAAATTAGTCTCTCTTTTTTTTTAACTTTTTTCCCTACATAACAAGGGAATCTAACAACCTCCTTAAGCATGGTTGTGGTATGCAGGGCAACAAATGAACAGTCCTTTCACCAATATAGTCTTAAATCTAGAAAATCGAAATGAATCTAATACATAGACCAACACTCATATCTAGCAAGAGAAATCTTCACAGGAAAATTTATGGAAGATATGAAATTAAGACGATGGAAAAGAAAGAACACCTTCATACTGAAATGAAAGGAAGTCTAATCAAAGAGGCCAAAACAATAGCAAATGATAGCATGACTGCAACCAACAATTTTCCTCCAAGCAGTCGCCCATAATCATTGCCTGATTTGCCTCCACTATTGCACATAATTATTTCTGGAAAATTGTATGGATAATTTGACACAGGAAAATTTTGAAAAACTTGTGACAATGCGAATTTAGTATAAGGGAGCTGAAGTATGAAGAAATTGAAAGTGATCCTGACGACTAAAATAAATAATCAAGAAAAGAAATATATAATATATTAACGTCATAGTAAAAGGGACAAACTTAGATGGACATACAACTCTTCATAAGTAAGAACTGGGAAATTAAGCTCAAGTGGCAAAAGAAAGCCACAAAAACTTAAAAATGCTTATGACATAAACATAATAACTGACCTAAAATGAGGCCACGCATTAAAGTGGAATCATTTCAGCTGAAATCAGTTCCAGGCTCCCCATAATGAGAGCCTCTCGGTGTCCTGCTTTAAGACAACATGAGTCCTATATAAGTTTTTGCATGTTCCAATAGAATCATATGTGCCCAAGTTTAGAAACGCAGTTACGGGAAGGAATCAAGGAAATGAAGGTGCTGGAAGGATTGTAAATTCCAGCCTATCCTCAAGTGTATATCTGAGAGTACTAAGCTGAGAACCTCTTTTAATAAACTCCAAAGCCATTTATGTGAAACCGACATTACAGCTTCCATACTAAACATCCATAAAGAAAACATAAACAAAACATAAAGCATCAAGCACATGCATCTCTGGAAAATGCTGAGCATCAGATATAACACCAACCAACTTCAAAGCATACCTTTCGGAAGCTGCTGGGTACCCACTGGCTTCTTAGTAGCGGCTGGTCCAACCCGCATTGCCCTGCTAGAGCAAAATACCCCATTCATTTCAGTCATAGCACGCTGTTGTTCACTTTCATCACCAAATCTGACAAACCCATAACCCTTGGATCGGCCAGTAGACCTATCTGTGACAACTTTTGCACCCTTCACTGATGTGTAGACAGCTCTGAATGTCTCTTGCAGCAAGTAATCAGTAACATCTGCAGCCAAATCTCCAACAAAAATTGTATAATCATTACCGTCATCCTGACGCCTCTCACCCGCACCAAGAGTAGCCCAGTTAAGCCGGAAATTCTGCTGAGCGCTTGGCATTGGAGCGCCGTTGAATGTATGCAAAATTCTCTCTGCGGCAGCACGAGATGCAAACTCAATGAAACCATAACCCTCTGGCAGACTTGTTAGCTTATTACGAATAACCTTTACCGACATCACCTGTGAATGGCCATTCATGGGTGAGAAACAAGAGCCATTAGCCAATGTAGGCTTTGTATGGATGAAAATGAAGACAGTAGCCAGTACTAGAATACAACCAATAAGATTGCATCTCCAACCAGTGTACAGATATTATTTACACAACAATGATGATATTTTCAGTGTGCCGCACTAAACTTTTGAAATTCAAAAAAAAATCGCTCACAAAGCTACTTAAACCAAAAAACAGAAGGCCCAGAATAATAAAATGCAGATAAAATCTCTATAGCTACAGGTATCAATAAAACCACATTTATCAGATACCCAAGTAACTAATATAAAGCAAACTACTCGACACTTATCTTCCCAATAAACCTGTTCATAGGCAGTAATCATCCAAAATATTTACAGAAAAATAAAAAATAAAGTCTAGTCAACACTGCTCTGGTAGAGAGGCTGTTTCCAAAAAATTGAATATATGACCAATTGGTTGCACCCCCTACAATTCTACCCACTGGGCTTTACAAACAACTAGAAAAACAAAATTTAGCTTGTTTTCCAGAAAACCATAAGATGTAGCACAAGGCTCAACTAATTCTTGTCATTTAGTATGTGACACAATTTCAAAGAATCTCAAACAAATGATGCATTCCTAGATAACCGTATACTTCTCCTCTCTGACCACAAGCTAAGCTAAACATGGGTCCTAGCAAACAAGTGACACCTAACTTACAAATTTTCCATATAAATACAATTAAGATTGCTCCAAACCCATTTATTGATACTGCAAGAAGAAAGCAAAACTTTACAAGTCTCTCTTACATAACAACTATAAAATCAAATTCGAGTACATATTACCTCTCCGGGGCTGAAGCAATTCACAAGGTAGCTCTCGTCCATCCACTGCTGCAAGTCACCGATCCACAACGACTTGATCTCGCCACCACCGTCAGCACTCTGCGGAGCGCCATACTGCTGCACTTGAGACGGCGAAATAGGCGGCGGCACGGACTGCGGGATCCATCCCGCGGGTGGCGGCTGAGGCGCCGGTGGCATCATCATCCACTGCTGCTGCGCGTACTGCTGCGCTTGTTGATCCGCTCCCATATGAGACGGCGGTGCCATCTGTGGAGGGACAACCCCAGTTGGTGGTTGCATCATCTACTCAACAAATTGGAAGATCTAAAAACCCTAATCCGACAGGGCTCACGGCTGTGGCGTAAAGAGATTTGTTTAGAAGACAGAGCCCGCAATATATAGATGAATATATTTTCATGGTACACGTGGCTACAAAATATTGGGCCGTGCTATTGATAAGGGAGTCAGTAAAAATAATGGACCAGGCCTAATGATTAAAATTTGGCCCGTTAAAAGGGCTCTTACTCGTTTTTTTTTTGATTAAAAGGGCTCTTACTCGTTATCTTGTAAATTGTTAAAAGAACAATCACAACAATATATCACTATTCCCATTAATTCTTCAATTAATCTCACCTTTATTATTATATAAAAAATGATTAAACATACTTATTCACATATGTAAGCATGTATTTTAATACAATCATATCAATAAAATATATATTTCAATACAATCTCATTAGTCAAGCGATTGACATTACTTTCCTCCTTCATTTGTTCACTAAAACTAATTATTGGTCTCACCACTATTACCATAAAATCAAGCAGCATACTCATCCATATCAGAAAACGAATCTCCCAATATAGTCTTATCAGTAAAAGTAAAAACACACATTCTAATAACAACTAATATCTCCATTAACAAATTACCATTGCAATTGCCCTTAACCCATCTGGCAGAGGTCGTGTTTGAAAGGATCCAAAGGTTTATCCTTCTCCTCTTCCATAATAAAACCCTTCAAAGGGTGGGTTATTTGCATCCAACATTTTATCGGCCCTATATAAAATAAATCTAAAATGAGAATTATTGTGACACTCTGCCCTTGAAAGTAAACCACGGTTAGACATTCCCTCTCTTTCTACTTCCCGAGCTATGTTTCCTTCTCAGTGATGGCCCATATCTGACATTTCAAATCTATACGGAACTAATTGACAAATTCGATAGGTTACTAGACTCCGTTCTCCTCCTAATCTTTAACAAGATCAGGGATGTCGAGGCTCTTACGCTACTACGTTGTCTCTCGTCAATTTCATTCCCTTGTTCCTCAGGTAGACTCCAATTTTTTTTGGATATTTAAGGTGGGTTTTGGGATTGCTTTTTTTATTTCAACAATGGCAGGAGAGAATCGGCATAACCCAATACCATAATCCTCTGTTGTAGATGAAGGAAAGGCAAATAAGCTGCCAAACTTTCTCTTATTATTTTCTTGGTTACTATGTTCTTCACAAGCAGACAAAAAAAGTCTACTTAGTAGATTTTTCATGTTACAAGCCTCCCGCTGAACGTATATGCACAAGAGAGGTTTTCATAGAGAGATCAACACTTACTGGGTCCTTCACAGAGGAGAATTTGGTCTTCCAGAAGAAAATTATCGAGAGGTCTGATTTGGGTCAAAAGACTTGCTTGCTCGTAGTAGTGTTGCGGATCCCACCAAACCTATGTATGGCAGAGGCAAGAAAAAAAGTAGTGACTGTCATGTTCAATGGAGGGCTGAATTTGGATCTACCCTTGATAGTTGCGTGATTCTTGGTGCTGTGTCTAATGGATTGTGTGTCAATAATAATGGTGTTAATGGTGCTCTGCATGCTCTGTTTTTGTCATATTGGGGTGTGTCTATTTTTATTTTTATTTTTATTTTTGAAAAAATAGGTAAATGGTCCTAGTTAGTTATGATGTATTATTGAATGAAGTTTTTTAATTTTGGGTTGTGACCGGTAAAACGTAGACTGCAAATAACCCGACTTCCTTTAAATGCACAAAACCTTCATTCATTGCTAAGGGAACACAAATCCTCCCCTAAAAGTTCTTTGCTTCAAGCTCATCAAAGCACAATGCTTCTGAACTTGGAAAAACAAACATTGATCACCTTCTTCATGACAAACCCATTTGCCAATTCAACATTGGAGGGCCAAAATAAAATCTGATGCAATAAAAGGCCACTCTAATTTCCAACCGTCGACTCAAATACATCCAATAGACTTTCAGGATTTTCCCTTGAATCCTTCAATAGTTCAATGCATACACAAATGCTCTCTTTGGTAGAATAATGATCCTGTTTTTGGTTGTTTCTTGACTTCTCCATACAAGCTTATCTTTTCCACCACCACCTTCTTCAATCGCCTAATGTGTAGAACAATGAAATCAGTTCATCAGCCATAGAAGGATCCATGCATTTAAAGCCTCATATTCTCACAGCATTTCTAACCTCGAATTGCTCATTGCTGTGAGAAATAGTCAAGCTCGTTTATGCAATCCTTCAAACTGTTCCCCCGTCTCACCCATTTTTGAGGAGCAAAGATTAAAACAAGAATCACTTTAAAAATCTGAGCTGGGTTGGGCTGGTAAGTTTTCCATAACCATGAATTGGTAGGACTAATTCATATGGCAAGTTGGAACATGAGCCAAGACCAAAAAGGGGGAACAGATTAAAGGTGTAGAACTAGAAAGCAACAAAGGGATATGAGCAGTCTAATTATGATTTAAAAAATATTTAATTAAAACAAGATATATTAATTAATTATTATAGAGGAAGAAACAACAGAGATACAATAAAAATCTATTTATAATATTATTCTATGTAGGAATAACCTCCAAGGAAAAAAAAAAATTGGACGAACTATCTGCACCCTAATAATTATCGATCTCACCTCATTATTAGTAAAAATTCAATTAAAAATAAACAAAAGCTGAGTATATCCCCCATTTTATCGATGTCACCTTATTATTAGTAAAAGTTCAATTAAAAATAGACAAAAGCTGAGTATATCCTCCATTTCTGAACTGGTTAGGGGTGTTTTGGGATGATAATGCAAAAACACTTTCTTTCTTCCCCTGCTCATCCTCTCTTCTCCTCCTCCTCCTCCCATTTCCATTAACCCTACTCATCCTCTCTTCTTCTGGATTTGCATAGCAGAGCCCAATCTTCTACACACAAGCTCTCGCCTTACTTGTTGTACTTGATTCACCAGCGTAAATAGAGAACTTGGGTAAGAGCTTTCTTCTTCATTGGCACCTGCAAAGAGCGGATAGGGAAAGAAAACTCCTAATGACGTTCGGGCAGACGGATCAGTGAAAATGTATCTATCCATGTTTCTCGGTGTCTAAGATGATTCTTGTTCCTAGACAAAGCAACTATCAATAATTCCAAAAAAGAATCCAGAAACTTGGGCCCCTCTTTCTGGGCTTGTCCATTTGAAGGTTGGTTCCTTTACTGGAGCTCTATCTTTATACTGCCCATGCTTAGAGAATTCTTTCTGCCTAAATCCTAATACCTCCTTGCAAGATCGCAAGTGATGAGAGAGGAGGTCGAAGAGAGAAAGGGTCGACCTGAGAGAGAGAGAGATTGTCGAAGTGAAAATTCTAATTGTCCGCAGTGTGCTGTCTATGATATTTATAGTGGGGGAGGTGAAAATTTAAATATTTAAACTTTGTTTTGGAGTCAAAATTAATAGTGATGATGATGAACACATCAACTATGTATATTTTATGGACAAAAAAGTTATGGATGACTAGCATCACCATTGTCGAAGACGGAAGTAGGGTTTTGAGGCAGACCGGTTTGGGTGTTAGTAGACTTTATTTTTTTACTTTTTAGTGCGTGATCGATAATTATTCGGGTACAAATAATCTCATCCTATAAAGTTAATATCAATTTGAACAAGTTACAAATAAGAATAAACTTCTTGTTGTTGTTATTTTTTACGTCAAGTCTTAGAGCATCTTCAATGGTAGCCTCTTGAAATTTTCCAGCGCAATCCCTCTTCTACTATAGCAAAACATGATTTCCAATACAGTCATATCAACAAAACATATATTTCAATACAAATTTTTCCAATTTGCATTCACAAACATTCTAAATATCAAGCATCAACACAATTTATCTCATACTTTTCTACCATATTTCACTTATTTCTATCATTTTACACATTTTTTAATACAATTTTTTCAAATTACTCTCTCTGCACACTCCAAAATTTCTAACACCATCTATTGCACTTGCTCTAAAGGAACTTACCTTTATATAGTAATAATTATTTATATATTATAAAACATATACTATAATGGACACTAAGCTTAAAATGAAATAAAATATTTATCTAAAGTTGTATGAGATATAACTAGATGACTTAACAAACCGAGATAGTTCAAAGGAGAGTAGAAGGATACCTTATAAGTTTCACCTTTCCTCTTTCAACGCTACTCATTAGATATATCCTCAAGAAGAATCCGGACTGCTGATACCTTCAGAAAAACTGAAAAACAATACCATTCATATATATATATATATATATATATATATATATATATAGGTTTATGGAATAATAAAAAAATTGAAATTTGAAGAAAAAAAATTTCCAACTGGAAAAATAAAAAAGTTGAAAATTGAGGAAAAAAAGTTGAAACTGAAAAAACTGAAATCTGCAAAAAAAATATATATATATATATATAGAGAGACAGCTGAAAAAGGAAGAAAAAAAAAGCCGAAAAGGACTAAAATCTGGGGAAAAAATGTATTGATTTTTGAAACAAATTATGTTAAAACAAAGCTAAAAAATGGTGAGCCATGTGTTGTTTGTCTTTTCTTAAATAAAAAAGTTTCAAATTGAAAAAATAAAAAAGTTGAAATCTGTAAAATATACAGTTGAAAAAAAGTTGTAATATGAGGAAAAGGTGAAGTTTTTAAAAAAGTAAACTAAAAATTGATAAATAAAAAAAGGCTAAATGTGAAGAAAAAAAAACAATTTAAAGTAGAAGAAAGTTATAATTTAAGAAAAAAAATTGAAATCTATAAGAAAAAAGATAAAGCTGAAAATTGGAAAAAAACTATAAATATGCATATAAAATATATTAAACAAGATTCTAGGGTGGCAAAAATGTCCTGCCATGCCCCGCATCTCCCGCCCCGAATCTTTGGTGGGGCAAGAATGGGGCAAGGTAGGGCGGTGTGGGGATAGATTTTTAAGTTTTCTCGCCACAATGCCCTGTACCCCGCCTCGATATATATGTTATATACATGTGTGTGTATGAACCCTATAAACATATATATGTATATAAATGTATAATAGAAATATATATATTAATGTATCATATTTATATAAATAAATATATTTATATAATCTAAAGTTCTTAATTCACTCTCGTCTCTATCAATTTAACTTTCTAGACTAGAGCCAAGAGTATAAAATATAGATCTTAAGTCCTCAATCATATGTTAAACCTTAAAGTATAGATACTAAACCCTAAATTCTAAAGTATAAAAACTAAAACTTAAGTGACTTTGTCACTTTGACTAACGACCTTTAAAAGATAAATAAACATATTATTTAAAAACATATAATATGTTTTTAGTAATATATTCCCTAATTTCAAAATATAAAATTAATCAAAATTAATAAAAATTTGATTCGGGACAAGACAGTATCTAACGAGACGGGAGTGGGGTAAAAAAGTTTCCCAAGGGTGAGGCGAGACAGAAAAATTCCTTTTACTTATCAGGAGGGGATAGGGCGGCCGAATTCAGTTCTAATCCACCCGTTGTCATGCCTAAACAAAACCGATCAAAATGAATTTTGAAATGGGTGGGGCTAGTCGCACCCCAACAATTACCGGTCACATCCCAAAAATACAAAAAAACCACCATCTCTTAGCACCCCATCCGGTCTAATCTCCAACCGGTTTATTACCCAAAAATCATACTTCCTTCTATAGTTCCCCTTCTCTCTCTCTCTCTCTCTCTCTCTGAGTTTCTAGATCTGGCCACCCTTCATTGACTGCACGAGATCGGACTGAATATCTACCAACGTCAGAATCTGAGTCGTCGTCGGACCGAAATACAGTGTCAAAATCGATACTTGGATTGTGGGTTAGGATCTTTAGTTGAGGTACAGAAATGGAGGCGATCAACAGAGAATGAGATGGACGATCTCCAGATTTTTTTTGTTCGTTTTCTCTTGGTTTTATTCCGACTAAAACCTTTCAGTTCTCATCGGTCGTAGATGGACGATTTCCATATGCCAACTGGTGATGAACGAGGCCTTGGATCTCTCCGACGAGAGCTCCATTTTGAAAGTAGGTGAAGAGAAGGAGATTGACTGAGAAGACAAAACACCCATTTTCTGTCATTTCCATCCTTCCAAATCTGTAACTCCACAAAATTGGAGAAGGCATGGGAATGGCTTCCTTGGACTTCTCTCCTTCTAGGGTTTCATGAGGAAGACAACGGCTGGTGTGGGGGTGGAGAGGGAGAGAGAGAAAAAGAGAGAAAAATTGGGGTTTTAGTGGTAATAGGTGGTATTTAGAATCTAAATGTTTTTTATTGGGATTTTGGTAGTAACAAGGTGAGACCGATAATTGTTGGAGTGTGACTAGCCCCACCCTTTTGAAATATGTAAATAGACAGGGGCAGCCCTGAGAAGGGGCGACAGGGGCGGCCGCCCAGGGCTCCCAAAATCCGGGGGCCCCCAATTTTTTTTTAATACTAATATGTTATAATATATGTATATAATTTAGTTTTTACAATAAATGTGTTCTTATTTGACTTGTGGTCTAGCGGCACGTGAAATCCTTTTACGTATCGGAGACCGGGGTTCGAGCCTCGCGTATCTCCTATTTTTTTTTGGTTTTTGATAACTTAATTGGGCCGGCCCTCCACTGCTCCATAAATAGCACTTCAGTCCACCCATAATGTCAAATTCCAAGTCCAAAACTTAGTCAAGGCCCAATTTCACTATACCTAATTTATAAATCAAAACAATCTTTCAAGCCCTAATCTGGCATTTTTCTCATCTATCTCGTCTCTCTGTTATGTATTCTCTCACTGTGAGTGAGCTCTCTGCCTCTCTCTCCCCGTTCGGAGTCCGCTTGACCACTTCGTGCCACGGCCTCCGTCACTGTCACTCAGTCCGACTCCAACTGTCCGTTGCTGCCTGCTGCTAGCGCCTAGCTGTTGGAGTGCTGGCAGCGCTGGGTGCCGTGCCGTGACTCCGTCGCTCGTCTGCAGTCTACCGTCTATCAATTTGCCGATAGCTTTGACTTAGGTGATTTCGTTCCTCACTCTCACTTCCTTTGGACGGCTGGACCTCTTCACATATTTGATATTTGATTTCAATATTTAACTTTATCGCTTGACACTTAGTTTATCGATTACGGATTACCAATTAGCCAATTAGTAATCACTAGAAAGACAGTAGAGTAGTAGACACTAGACTTATTGTATTGTTGACTTGACTTAATGACTCGCTAGTGGTGCTGACAGTAGACACTAGTTGCTGGTGCTGGGTGTCTAATGTGTTTGTAACTTTGTGCAAATTGTAATTGACTAATTGCGTTGATAATTGATTATTTGTGTAATTAATTGTGTGAGTTAATAAAATCATACATTCAATCTACCATGTCACAATAAAAATTAAATGGATTAACAATGTTATAAATTGAAAGTGATTTAGTGAAAAAGGTTAATTATTCTAATATAATTAATAATTATGTATCAAAAAATGTTAAAAAAGTCATATTTAAATAATATTATATATAATAATAATTTTTTTTAAAAATATAATATAAAATTTTAAGAGGGATCCTTCCGAAATTCGTCCAGGCATCCAAAATCTCAGTAACGCGGCTGTAAATAGAGTTTCCATTGTTTGACATACAGAATTCCAAAACCCACTTAGACCACTCCATTCGTCCATCGTTGACAAAGCGAAAACCCCTGTACCAGTACCACACTACCACTTCTTCCTCTTTGATCTGCAAGACCCAGCTGTCGATTTCACGAAGGAAGTTTCAGTTTTTTTCCTGAGAAAACCCAGAATGCACGACTTCTGCTTCACGATCCCTTATGGCCTGATCCTCATTGGTGGAGGTGTATTTGGGTATTTCAAAAAAGGGAGCACGGCTTCACTGGCTGGGGGTGTAGGCACTGGTTTGGTGCTTCTCTTGGCTGGGTACTTGAGTCTCAAAGCCTTTGAGAAGAGAAAGAACTCTTATTTCGCTTTGATTGTTGAGACAGGTGAGTTTTGGGTTGTTTTGGATCTTTGACTAGACGACTTGCCTGATCTCTAGAATTGAAATTCCTTTCATTTCTTCTTTTTGTTTCATATAATACTTGGGTTTTCTCTCTCTCTTGTTGGTGTTGGATTTTGAAAGTAATTTCGGCAGTCTGTCTGTTCTGATTTGCTTTGGTATATAGCCATGGTATGATCCTTGGCTGAAATTGTGGTGAATTTGGCTTCGATATGTATATATGTGTGTTTTTCCTTTGTATACGGAAGAAAGAAGTGGGTGTTAGTTTGTCAAAGAAGATGGTAAGTGATTCTTTACATAAGCAGGACTGTTTTAATGGAAGCAGGAAATTGCGCTTGTCTGGTTCATTATTCATGTTGTGCTCAATGTATGTATTCACTCGATTTAGCATTTCTCATTTTGATGTTACTGATGGATTTGCCTGATGAACAGTTTGTGCAGTCACACTCTCATATGTCATGGGGCAGCGATATTATAAAACCTCTAAGATAATGCCTGCTGGTGCGGTTGCTGGGATCAGGTTAGATGAGGAAAATTATGTATTTTTGTATTTCATTGTTAGACTTGTATGCTATCCCATAATTGATCATGTGATTTTTAGATTGCATCACTGCAACTCTACCATTGAGCCACATATTGCTTGTAAAAAAGTGATAAACAACTCTCGTACACAAGATTACCGCAGTCCGCAGTGGTTGGAGTTGAGGACGGGCAAAATGTGTCTTTTGAGGTTTTAAGGCATGATTGTTTCTTTTATAGGAAGTAGATCAGGATATAGTGGCTTTACAATATCCTCTTTGGCCATTGCACTGGCCAGGCTCATTATTTTTGGGTGATTTTGAGCATGTGGGAACAGGGAAGGATGTGTCAAACTGTGTGATATTGATCTTTTGAAATCATGGAGACATGTTCGTAAAATGCATCAATATGCTTAGAGAGATTTTTGGCCTCCGTTTGTTTCAGAGTATAAGCTAGCTTATACTCTGTCCCCATACTCTCAGACACTCTCAGTTTTTACGTTTTACGAGAGCTTATACTCTATCAACATACTCTGATCCAAACGGACCCTTGATGTATATATGTAGTTTCACTTGAAACTGTTTGTGCAAGATTTATGTCAGTACTTACACAGTTTCAAACCTGATTCTTAAGGGATAATGGAGGTTGTCTCTACTCTTTAGTGCCCCTTTTGATGGACTCTTCTATGATAAATAGGACTAGAATAAGATTGGAGTATATGTTCGTTGCTAGTTGCATCATCACAACTAAGGTTTCCAATGAAAGTTGCTTTAAGAAAATGCAATAATATAAGTAAAAATAATAGAGTCTCACAGGATAAAGAATGAAATATATGTTTATTCGGTGGTGCTAGTCATTCCAACACAAAACATCTCAAAGTATCCATAATCTTATGTGGCAGTACATACATCACATGATTTGGAATCAAATTCAAGATTCGAAATTCAAATTTATGAGTTATGTCTCTATTGGGACATTTTTGAGATATTTTTTGTTGGGATAATTAGCATTTTTTATGTTTATTTCCTAATATCCGTGTGCTTATTCGGATTTGTTTGAGCTTTAACCTTCCTTCCTTTTTTTTCTTTTTCTTGCAGTGTTCTCATGACTGGGTTTTATCTGTACAAGATTGCAACTGGTGGCAACCATTTTCCAACCAAGACTGAATGAAGGTGATGACGATTCCCATGATTCTCATTTCAACATACATGTTTGGATCATAGAAGTTCAGATGAGTGTGTACAAAGAATTTAGTTTCTTGGATGGTGCTATATTGATATGTGCGGTACTTGTTGAGACTGATTTCTTTGGAGCAAATATTGTATTGTCATCTGTTGCTCTGGTTTACTTTTCTTTTCGTTTCTTTGTTTAGCTGATACTAAATCTTACTATAGAATTTCCTTCCAAGAAAAAATGAGATCTAATTACTTCTTAGTATTATGAAATCAATTCTGAATGTTTGTTGGTTTACATGTAGCTTCGTCTTGAAGATTTTCTGAGGTACTATTTGTTTCTGGGCTACTTGTTTCCGAATTCAATGGACAAACAACTCCTACTAAGCATGATTTGTCTTAATTTCCTTTGGACATCTAATGCAGACCGTAATTTCTTTAGTACTAGGTCCTGCGTTCCTGTTAGATTTTCTGATCTCTCTTGATTCTGTCCTGTGTTCCTCGGTTTTACATTAAAATTAAGCCTTAACACTAGAAAAGTTTTTAAGAGAATTCAAATGTGAAAACATACTACTTAAAACAATAACTAAAAAAGAGAGTTTTGTGGAGAAAATATTAACTCTGTCAGCTATCCTTAAATCATGGAATTGACTTGTTCCTTCTCGCACTAGCTTGGAACTTCATCATCGTTCGTACTCCCTTTGATTGTGGAATTGAACGAGTCCTCTCCTATATCACTTTGTCATGAGCACTTGAACCAGAATTGGATTATTGTAATGAACAACCTTGATGTAATCCTTTTAATACCAGATAATGGACAATTATTATTAGTTAGTACTATATATCTCCAACTAATTCCAACCCATATGGAAATCCCAACTCCTATTGAACAAAAAACAGAAAAGAAAAAAAGTAACGGTGACTTACCTGAATCTTTTTTCTTTTAGGAATACAAATACGAATTACTTTATGAATCCCAATTCAGAAATTATTAGATCAAAGTCAGTATAAGTATACCTGCTTTCTCTCTGAGCAATCTTACCTCTCTCTCTTTTCAGATAAACAAAAGCTTACCTTTCTTTTGCTCCATCGTAGTCATCATTGTTAGCTTGAGGAGAATGGATACCAGAGTCAATTCTACCGATTGTGGGTTGAAGATGATTTCTGGGTCGTGTTATCTGCCTAGAAACTGTAATCTGCTAAAACCCAGTGGAGAAGATTCATATTTTATTTGCGATGAGGAGCAAACCATCGGCGTGGCTGATGGCATAGATGATGGAGATTATGCTGGGGAACTCATGACTAGATCCGTCTATGCAATTCAAGATGAGTTTGAAACCAAAGGAGGAGTTATTAATCTTCGAAAAGCCTTGAACAAAGCATTCTCGAACACCAGGTCGAAAGGATCCTCCACTGTTTGCATTGTAACTCTCCAGGGAAGTTACATCCATGGCATTAATGTCGGCGATAGCGGGTTCGAAATTTTCAGAGATAATAAGTTCAATTGCAGGTCTGTGATACAAAGGCGAGGCGTCCACAATACATTCCGCTTAGGGAACTCATCAATATGTAATAAACCAAACTGTGCTCAACGGCTGAAAGTTTCTGTCGACGATGGGGATATTGTGGTCGTAGGAACCAACGGCTTGTTTCAGAATGTTTCTTCAAAAGAAATCGAAGACATTCTGCAGAAAGAAATAGCAGAAGACAGCATTCCATCACACTTGGCAAGGAAACTTGCGGATCTTGCTGTACACAATTCACTCCACAAGTCTATCCCGACACCATCAGAGGCTGAGGATTGTCAAGAAGCTGGCCATGACTACGTGAGAGATATCACTGTGATTGTTGGACTAATCCAAAAGCCATAGATTGAAGACTTGGTGAGAATTTTTTAGTTATATTTAAGTCTAAGGTTAGTTAATTTTCATAGATTAGCAAGACTAGTTGTTAATGTTTATTACTTAGTAAGTTAGTAGTTAGTTCTTATGAATATATAAAGTAGACTACTTAGCAAAGACAACTTGCTTGTGTTCATGAGATTGTTTTGTGCCGTAGGAATGGACAATGATTTTGTTGATGCTCAAGGAATTAGAATATTCTTCAAATGTCACTATCTATGCTCACAAGGCAAAACCCGTTTTAGATTCAATCATCTCAAGAGTCTTATTTTTAAGAAATATCACATGAGATTATAATACTCTATAAGTAAAGTCTGAACCGAGTAGGTTAGGGCATCAGCCACTCTATTACGAGTCTTAACGTAATGAAACTCTCATGAATACATTTACAATCCGAGTGTTTTAGCCACAACTATATATGTAGTAATCAAAAAGCCAATTCAATTGATAGCAACCAACCAAGGACTATCCATTTTGTGTTCCGTATGAAGCCACGAAGTCCAACCACAACCAAGTCTGCTTGGAACTTCTTATTCTCTCAAAAGGTCTTAAAAAGCCAAGTCGGGGCCTAACTTTCAATGGTTTTAGCGTGAAACAACACTAGACACACTTTTGGTCTCTCCACATCCACTACTCCTTATCATCTTCTAACTCCTCTGCTTCCTCTTCAACACTAAACTGCTTCGGATTCTCTTCTTGTTAGCCATTCTTTAATAATGTCCATCTTACCTCATCACGAGTACCCATTAAACCCCCTCAACCACGTTCGCTCTTGCCAGTTTTACACCGGTGTGGTATGTTCGGCTACGACTACCAAACCCAGCTCCAATCCTAAGCGACTAATGGTGGAACCAACGTTAGTATCACCACCTCCATTAGTCACACCCACCAGGGCCAGGCCTCCTGTGCTTAATGACACTAGTTTGCAATCAACATGGTCTCACCGAGCTTGGGTGGCAAGTGGGTGCACCACAGTGTTCATTTCCCTAGCAAAGTCCATATGGGCTGCCGCCGATTCCCAAATCTTGGTCGAGTCCATATTGGCAGGCCTGGTTGGGTACATTTTGGCTGATCTTGGTTCAGGGGTATATCATTGGGGGATTGACAATTATGGTGATGAATCAACGCCTATTTTTGGTGCTCAAATTGAAGCTTTTCAAGGTCACCATAAGTGGCCATGGACAATCACTAGGCGTCAGTTTGCCAACAACATACACGCCTTGGCTCGTGCCGTGACGTTCTTTGTATTACCGATAGACATTGCTTGTAATGACCCTGTTATTCTTGGGTTCGTTGGGGTGTGCTCAGGTTGTATAATGTTCAGCCAACAATTTCATTCATGGGCTCATGGTACTAAGAGCAAGCTCCCTCCATTGGTGGTGGCGTTGCAAGATCTTGGAGTTCTGGTGTCGCGATCGGAGCACGGGATGCATCACCGGCCACCTTATAACAACAATTACTGCATAGTGAGTGGGGTTTGGAATGAATTTTTGGATGAGAAGAAGATGTTTGAGCTGTTGGAGATGGTGCTGTTTTTCAAACTTGGGGTGAGACCCAGGTCATGGAGTGAACCTGGATTGGAGTGGACAGAAGAAACAGAGACCCAATCTCAAGTTGGATAGAATTCTTGGCACACCAAAATACCGTACCCGTTGTTTTCCCTGTAAAAATATATGTTCCCCATCTGTTTAATTAATGGGGCATACCCATCTGATTTAGGGTGGATTATGAGGTGCCTGTTATATATGAATACTTATGACATCCCTATTCTATATGTTCTGTCAAACCAGAAAAGCTAATGTCAATCTCTGTAGAATTCAAACACCAAAATAGGACCTCATTCATCATATCCACAACAATTCAGATGCACAATAACAAGTTGTTTTATCATAACATGTGAAAGTCACAAAGAAAGTTCTCTTTGCCCTTCATGATCATCAGCACAACATGAAAATGAATGAAAATGAGAAAAAGTGTCAACTATCAGTAACAACTGAAGAGGAAATAGTTGACACAAAAGGGAACCAGTACCAGCGTTTACCATATCTGTGGCCATCATCGATCATTGCAAGACCTTCCTGCATTTTCCAATAGAAAAGTATGAGCAGATGGATCCATGTGAATATGAGTAATCAAAAAGGCAACCGGTGCCAAAAGATTACCTCTAATAAAGTATCAAGGGCATCAAAAGCCCGACCGTATGTCCAATTAAATCGTGCCTCTACCTCATCTACAGTCACAAATCCTTGAGCCTGAGAGAACCAGTATGATGTCACAGTAAGATAATAATTCAAGAGAGATGCAGATGGAAAATTCATAAATATGAACTTCATTGGTAGAATGTAGCTGCGTGCATTTCCTAGTCTTGATGATTGTGAACTCTTCACATGTTAAAAGAAGTTCGCTTATCAAAAGTTGAAACTTTGTATCCTACTAGGTTTATAAGATCATCGGTATAGTAATCCCCAGGCATCAAAGCAACCAAAGAAAAAGGAAAGAGGAATAATGTAAAACCATTGAGCATCTCTTTCCTCTTTAGAAATTAAAACACTGGTAATTTCCTACAAACCTTGCGATTCTTGAACGAGTTTTCCATCTAAAACCAGAAAAGCTGATGTATAGAATGACTGCTCTCTAGCGCTTGAATTTGGCCCGAAAAAGTAAAATTACTTCACCGTAACGAAATTCTCATTGTTAAATCTAGTGTTATGATGGGTTGATCTAGCTTGCTTATTTTAAACCACTTTTCCTCATCTTTATATCATAATGATATCAACATAGTTAAATGCAAAAAAGGTTAATTAGTCATCTTTAATTTCAACTGCTTCTGCTTATTAACGTTAAAGCTAAAGCTGATAAAAATAAGCAATGCCAAAAACAAACCAACCCTAAGACATATTGTTAAAGTTGAACCTAAATGTAACTCAATCCCACCCCTTGACCATACTATTGCATCAATCTAAAAAGAGGAAGTGTCCATGAAGCATCCCAATTAAGAACAATTGCGAGTAATCGAATAGAAAACATTTTTTTTTTACTCAAAACGATGCACCCAGGTACGTCTAACAAAAATAGCAAAATAAAGAGGAAAGTGAGTATAACCTGAGCCAACTCCAATATCGCATTATGGTCTTTCTTCAACTCTGTTGGAACAGAAGTACAGAACGAACAAGTTTCAATCATTTAAGCATATGCAAGTATAATCCATGGGTGGCGTTGGGGAAGCATGATACACGGGGATTTCTACCTTTTAGAAGTTTATTAACCGTAAGTTGCATATGAAGAATTTTCTTATCCCATCCAAAGGGAGAAAAAAAGAGATTCTGTAAAGTGAAGCGCCTCATTTTGACACCACACCACCTTCTAGCCGAAACTTTCAAGAGCTTTTCTGGAGATATATAATTTTGTTTAAAGTGATTCTTCAATCGATTTCATACGTCTCAAGAAGAAGAAGAGATTGATACCAGTCTCGTCACCTGAAGTGCTTAGAGGAGCGAGATTGGAGCCGTCGAAGTCTAACGCACGGAAATTGCGATTTCCAGGTTTTTTTCTTTTTAAAAAAGAAAAAAATCATTTCATCCATTTTATACATATAAAAAATAACTATTTATTCCCCCCAAATTTTCCTCCAATAGTTATAATTTTTACTACAAAATATTTACCATATTTGCCAAAATTTCCATTGCACCACTAATTTGCTATTTTCAACCCCTTGTTTCTCTTTTGATTCCAACCGCTCTCGAACCAGTTGCTTCTAATAAATTGTCATCTAAAATTATTATTTTAACATAAATTAATTTATTCATAATCCAATCCTGATTTTCGAATCCTCGCATGTTCTTTTATGCACTTGTCACCTTCTTGATAATTGTTTTATTGATTCATGGGTCGGGTTATCACATAACTAGTCGAAAATTATTGAGGACCCATTTGGTTACTCTAGTAATGTAATGGTAATTGTATTCAAATTACATTACAATGTTTAGTATCCACGAATTTAAAAATGTAGTGTAATCCAATTACTTGGTAATGATATTCTATACAAAATCAAGGAATTCTGATACCATTAAAAATTTGATATTGTGATTACAAAATCAAATATTTGTTCAAAGGATAAATATATTCCCAAATATTATAAATTATTTACATACGTATCCTTACATATTTGTATGTCCGAGAAATGACCTGAGTCTAGACATACAAATATTTTTTAAATAGGCTAGGATCATGACAGGGTCCGAGAATGGCCTCAGTAAGGCGGGGGTGTGGAATCGGGCCTAGGTCAAGCCAGAGTGGGGATCAGGCTATGGTCAAGCAAAACCCGAGGTTTGGGAATAGACTTAGGCAAGGTCCGGGATGACTCGGGCCTGATCCCGAACCCCTGGATGACTTTGCACCTTCCCCGACCCTAAGATAAGCGGGGCATGATCCCTGACCCCAGGATGACCTGCACTCGATCTCGAACCTCGAGATGATATGGGCCTAATCCCAAACTCGGAATGACCCGGGCCCAATCCCAGACCTCAAGATGACCCAGGCCAATCCTAACCCCTGGATGACCTGAGCCTAATACCAAACCACGATATGACCTGACCCCTTCCCAGACTTCGAGATGACCCAGATGTATGCACCGATGATGAAAATCACGGTGAAGAAATAAATTGGGTTTTTTCTAAAAAAATGCAATAGCAATTGAGGCATGAGTGATTGAGAAAAAAGGATTCCCTCCAAAGAGATTGAACTCCATCAAGCTGGCCATTTAGACGTATAGGAGTTAATGAAGAACTATATAGAGTCGTGGTTCATTCATTGTTTAAGTACGCAATACATAAGATGGGGAGAGAATCAAGCTTTGCATATAATCAACGGTACCCAAGTTCGATTCTAAACCCAGAACGACCCGAGCCAAATCCTAATCCTGGGATGACCCAAGCTTAATTTCGGATCTCGGGATGTCCTGGGCCTAAGAATCGAAATACATTTTCATTATGTAAACCAAAATACCTTAATAGTATTACCTTGTAATCACATTACAATAATTGAATTACTTGTAAATGAATTATAATTATAATCGCAATACATTGAACCAAATGGCACCTTAGAGTGATACGCACCTTAGAGTGATACAAGCTTACAAATCTAAAAGAGTGGGATGATGGATCGGGTCCACTCTCAACTCTCAACTCTCAAGATAGATATAGAGATCTTGATGAATCCGTTGAGAATACAACAGGACTTTCGGCCCATTTTGCAACTTATCGGCCATGCATTAGAAAGTCTATTTGACTTTAGATTCGGTCAACGTTTGTTCTTTCTGGTTTGAAAGCGCCAAAGACGAGAGTGAAAAACGTTTCGGTTTTGTAGTGGCAGCAATGGCTTATGGCTGCACTGTCTTAAATAGGTAAAATCTTTAGATGTTTATCCAATGAAACCCTAATGAAAAATGCAGAGCGTATGATCGCCTCAACATTTCAAGCTATCCCAGAAAAAAACCCATCATGTCTCACCACTTTTGAAGCCATAAAGTTGCTGATTCTTTTGCTCTCAGATACTTCTTCAGATTTTTTTTCTTCTTCTATGATTTACAATCATTTCTTATCGATTTTGAAGCCATAAAGTTGGTTTCTTTCCCTGTGATTTTCGGCTATCTCATTCATCTTCAGGTATGCTTTCTCCTTATTTCTGATTTACGGTCATTTCTTTGTTTCTGGTGATCTGGGATTAGTCTTGCTCGTTGTATTTATTTGACTAAATCAATCTAGGGTTCACTCTTTGAAGATTTAACATAAAAATAAATTCGAGAAATCCATCAATTGTAAATGGCACCAAAGATCCAATTTTGAGTTGGCCACTAGATTGTATCGTGTATGATCAATGATACGAGACTATGAGTGCATGTGAATGAAATTTTCTTAGATTGTTAGTGGATTTGGATATATGGATATGAGATTGTGATCAATTTTTTGTTTATGTCCATTGATATTTTTGAGAAGTTGAACATATGCATGAAAAAACTAGGCTTGTATTTTCTTGTTTGGCATTTTTTTTTTTTGGAAATCTTCTCACAATTTGATTTATGTTTCTTCACCAACTAAATTTCATGCTTCCTTAAATGATCCATTTTCTAATTCTGTTATTGTTTTGTACTTTTGTGTGAATTTGCACACAATGTTGTCGATTCATCGATTGAGTTAATTAACTCAGTCTAGTTTAAACACTTTATTTCCATAAACTCACCTGAGCGGATGCACGTATTTATGTACCGATATGTTATTATTTTTGTGGCTGAAACTTTGCAGGAAACCATTTAGTTGCATTCATGTTTTCTTACTTTGAATTTGTTCATAGTTGAAGAATCTTTGGAGGTTCATGTGCTCCACTTTCTTTTAGTGTTAGCACATTGTAAATAAAGTTTTCCCTTGAGAAATCCCTCTTGTCTGGATAATAAATTTTGAATTTGATTGGTTGAATCGATTTTCTTACATGAAGATTGAATAGATAAATAAGTTTGAGAAACCAATCAGTTGCATATATGCATGGAAAAACTAGGCTTGAAATTTTTAGTAAGGGAAATTGCTTTGTAAAATGTTATCACAATTTGATTGAAGTTCATTGTGCTACAGAATCGCCCTGCTTCCTTAAATGATTAATTTTTTGTGATTCATCGTTTGAGTTAATAAACCTAATCTAGTTAAGATGCTATATTTTCGTACACTCACCTGAGCTAATGCTTGCATTTTTGTAGTGATATGCAATTACTGAAACTTTTTCAAACAACAATGTATTTGCATTCATGCCTTCTCACTCTGCATTTAAATGTTTTATGGCTTGAGATCATTGAAGATTCCCTTTGCTATTCATTTTCATTTAGTGGTAGCTTCATGGTGACAGCATAGGAACTTATGTTTTTTTTCCCCTTAAACAGACAACATTTAAATAGGGTTCCTTTCCCCATTTAGCTTCTATTGGAAAAAAAATACCTGTTAATGCTGAGGGTTAGTCAGAATTCCCTGGAGGGTTCTTGTGTTACATTGTCTCTTTGCTTGAAACAGAAGATATGGATGTTGAAGTGCTGATTGCTTTTCCAAATAAATTTTTTAAGATTTCTTACTCCTGAATTTCAAATTTTTTTCTTGTACTGACATTATCTGCTAAACTAATACTGCCTTTTTCGCAGAATTTGAATCTCATTTGTAAGCAGCCTATCATGAAAAAACAGAAGAATATTGAAAAATTGGAAGAAGGTGAGAATCAAGACAGAATCAGCCAATTGCCAGATTGCCTTCTTCATTGCATTCTGTCTTTACTTCCAACCAAAGATGCCGTAGCAACATGCATGTCATCAAAAAGGTGGTTGGACCTTTGGACATCAGTTACCAACTTAGACTTCGTATGCAGTGACGACAACATGACGGAAATCAAAGGCCGAGGGGTACAGGCAGATCAGCGAAAACATAGATTTGTCCACTTCGTAGAGAGGGTCCTTCTTCTCCATTCTTCTAATGTCAGAGTGTTTCGTCTCGATTCCTCAAATCTTCTCGACAGCGCCCTTGTCTGTTTTTGGATCTCTGCTGCTGTTAAACGTCAGGTTCAAGAGCTTTATATAGCAGTCTGTGTTGAGTCAGTATTGATTTTACCCTGCCGTCTTTGTACCAGTGAAAAAATAACCGTGCTAAAAATTGAAAGAGTACACTCTCTCATTCACTTTCCTTCAACCATTTTCTTTTCAAGCCTCAAGACTTTACATCTTACTCATATTGGGTTTTGGGACGATGTTTCCACAAATAGACTATTTTCTGGTCTTCCAATTCTCGAAGAGTTGAAATTACATAGATGCAACTGGGAAAATATACGGGATGTTACCATCTCTATCCCAAGTCTAAGGAGCTTGACTTTTTATATTGACTGTGACAGAAGCTCTTTCCAATGTGAGGTCAAGGTTTATGCAGAAAATCTTGTATACCTAAATTGCACAAGTGATCTGTCGATTAATCTGCATCTAAATAACTTGTCTTCATCAGTTGATGCATATATTGACATGAAAATCACGTGGAATTATCCCACAGCAACACTATTTGCAGCACATCTTTTCAATGGGCTCCAATTCGTGAAAACCTTGAAAATATCCGAAGGAACTCTGGAGGTATCATCTATTCCTCTTTTATGCTTTATAAATAAATTTGCCAGCCATTGAATTTTTTTCCTTTCCGTGTTTGGATTTCTTCCGCTAGAATTCATGCGGTTGAATGACTAATGGAGTATTAATGATTTTTTATTTTTTATTTTCAAGGGTCTCCATCATATATTTCGGACTTTTGGAGAGGCTTTTAATCTTTCTCCAACATTTTTTAGCTATTTGACCTCCTTGGAGGTGAATGCTGTGGTGACCAACCGCTTAAGCAGATTATTGATGGTGATTTTTCGAAGTTCGCC
Organism: Euonymus europaeus; assembly: GCA_963580455.1. Lineage (NCBI taxonomy): Eukaryota > Viridiplantae > Streptophyta > Magnoliopsida > Celastrales > Celastraceae > Euonymus > Euonymus europaeus. The sequence continues at coordinate 24,813,916 of OY756961.1, forward strand.
TGCACTCGAATCTGTCATCATTGATGAGGTAACTCTCTAGGCCACTAAGATTTAGTCTGTGTTATTTTTGTAAGCCAGATGCGGATATGTATTTACTGTTTTCATATAAGGTATATAACGGAACGTGGATGACCAAACCTCAACCTCATGGTTTGAAGTTTTGCCTCAAAACTTGTTGCCTTCTGGAGTTTCATGGACGTCCGGCAGAAATTCGTTTCGTTAAGTTTTTGTTGAAGGTTGCCACAGTGTTGGAGACTCTAAATATCTATTGCTCTGAGGATTTAACAAGAGATGAGAAGAAGCAAGAGGAGGTTACCAAAGAGTTAGAAAGGGTACCCAAACGCTCCTTGAGCTGTGTGATTCAATTGTTGAAGTATACCGATCGCAAGATAAAATAGAAATGTTGACGACATATCTATGAACTTTCGTTTAATTTTCACCTCAAAGAAGCCAAACTTCTTTTTCTCGACCCTTTCGAATAAAAAGGAAAGTTACATTTGTTCTTCTGTTGTGGATGTTGATGTTGGTGTTGGTGAATTTATTAAGGCATTGTGTGCTTTAAAATGCATGTTTCGATTTCTTCATCATCTGAATCATGCAACAATCTTTTCTCTTAACTATGTCGCGTAATGCTCAGGTTGGTGTGGCAATTATTGAATTTCATTAACTTCATATTGATTGTTTCTGGAAATTATTTTTTCCTGTCATAAAATGCAAGAATATCAACACTTCATAAAGTGTGGACATTTTTGGTTGGATTTCTTAGTTTTTCCTTTGGGAGCATCTTGATGTCAAGTCTTGCAGTAGCATTTATGGAGGTAGACTCCTCCCCAGTCCCCATTTTGATTAAAGTGATTGTAGTTTTCCAGTGATTTACTGTCACATTAGTTATATTATCTTCGCTTAGCCTAGTATATCTTGTGTTGTTGAATATTTTTCAGAGTTGAAGCACCAGTGCTTGTGCACTTGCTTCTGATTCAGTGATTACGAGGCTCTCCCTGCTTTGAATACGAGCATCTCCCCTCTCTTCATCTTTATCATAGGAAGAGTAAAGAGTCGAACAATTTTTTGAAAAATGAATTCATTGATTGTGGGAAATATGATAGAAAATGCATTTTCCATTTCAAGTAAATTATGTTGTTTTAACATTTTTGGCACTTTGTTATAATAAAAAAAAAAATTTGGCATCGATGATTTTTTTTTTTTTGCAACCCTAACTACTCCAAAAACATAACCACCCTTTTTTTTTGTTAAGCGGGGTGGGGACTTGAACTTGAATACCGAGTATATGGCTGAGGCGTTCTTCGCAACCCAATGGCAGCCCTGGGTGGGGCGAGGCGAGCCTTTGCCCGGGGCTCCCACTCTACCAGAGCCCCACAATTTTCATAAAAAAAATATTATATACATATATACTGGTTTAGTTCAAATTGTCCTATTTAATATTAGTCTAATAACATTACATGCATTGCCTAGCCCATATGAAATTATCAATAAAAAGTTATATTTTATTTATTTGTTACTGAGGTTGATTGATAGTGTCATGTGCAATATTTTTGTTAGTTTTTTTTTCTTCTACATTGAGATTTTTTTGTCACAATAATGGCTAGAAATTTTATTGAATGTTGCATTTTAATTACATGAAGAAATAAAAAAAACTTATTGAGTATTGACGTACTAATGCAAACAATGAATGGTGATTTTTAAATGCATGAGTTGCATATAAAATATTATTAACTATTATGGTAACAATAGCCTCTTCACAAAGAATGATTCCAAAGTTGAAGTTGATAGAATGATATTTTTTCGTCCACTTATGATACCAGAAAGATTAAATGAGTCAGTTATGTTGTCAACGAAAAATGGTTTGACCAAAAAATTGATTACACCAATGTAGTTAACGATTTCACATCTCAAAATGTTAGAGAAATCATATTTAAGTAATATATAATTTAGAGTTTAATTTTTAAAAATTATATGACATTTTAAACAAATTTAAAAGTGACCATTTTGTCAAATTCTTCTAGGACTTCCGTAGACTCAGGTACGTCATTGTGACAAACCTACATAGTTTGAGAATATAAATCTACGTAGTTCGAGAATATAATAAGTTTGTAATCTCAAACATGTGAGATAGTTATATACGTATACAAAATAACAAATCATGTTTGATCAAACTGACATATTTTAAGGGATTGCTCACTTGTTACTAATCTAAACATTAATAAAACAGTTTTGTTTATCATGAGAGATTGGATTGGCCAGGTAGCTTTAGAATTGTGTATTTTGATTGGGCCAGTCGGCCCATAAACAATTATTTCGCTACACATAAATCACAACAGTGTATGTTCTAGCTAGGAGGAGCCAAGGGAGTTGAAACTTGAAACGACGTGTTTATGAACTAAAGGCACACTTCTTCGCTTGTTTTATATATGGTAACCATCTTCAGTATAAATCTAGGAACCCTAAAGAAAAATCCAGTCTTTAAAGCCTCCCCAAGAGGGAAAAAATCCTTCATTTTTTATTTATCAATTTAAGCCATAAAGTTTCCATCTGTTCTTCTGTTTCACTCCCAACTACCATATTCAGGTATTCTTTCTCTTTATTTCTCATATGCGTGTATTTGGTTTTTGGTCTTCTAGTTCGTGCTGTTACTTGTTGAATTTGTTTTGGCTGAATGGATTTTTTAATCTAGAAATTGAAAATGTAGATGATTTAAAGATACCCATATCGATCGTTAATGAAATTAAAGTTTCGAATTTGAGTAGGAACTAGATTGTATTCTAGATTCAAGGGATGTGAATATCGTATTATTTGATTATCAATTGAAATGAGTATGTGAGCTGGGTTCTATAAATATACATGAAGGAGTGATTGATTTCAAGTTCACAACTGTTCATGAGTATGAAGCGATGTACTGTGTTTGTGATCATTTGCATTCCTGCAAATAAAATTAGGCTGGACATTTCAGGGTTTGATCATTTGTCAAAAAATGCAATCAGTATTGGGTTGAAGTTGTTGTTTAAACAAATATGTTTTCGATTTATTTGATTGGAAAAGACGAGTCTGCTACTTGTATTATACTCTCATTTCTCTCCTTATGATCGTCGTGTACTTGCCTGGATTAGTGAATTTATCAATATGTTACAAAAAGAACTTTCTAACTTCCAATAAAGGATCCATTCTCTGTTTTTCAATGTTCCAGATTTCGAGCGGTGTGTTTGAAGTGATATTTTTTGGTAGAATATTTGCATTCATGCATGAAATAGTAGGCTTGACATTTGCTAGGACTAGTTGGATTTAATTTTCGAATTCCATTTTCAAAATATTGCTTGGTGCTAACGTATGCTTTTATGTATTTTCATAAATATCTGCGTCGCTTAAAAAATCGTATAATTGCAACCATAGCTTTCTGCTTTTGAACTTAAATGTTTTCCTTTAAAGCGCGTTTTATGATACTGCTGCTAGTTATTTTCTTAAGTAGTTGTGGCTTATGAACCCTTCTGTTTCTAATATTGTAGTGGCTTATACAACGTGAAAACAATCTCGGGATGGAATGTATTAATTATTGTGTTTTAGTTTGGATAGATTGGGAAGTTTCCTTTGATTCCACTCGATCTAAGGAGGAACAGAGTGATATTTCTTCGAAAGAAATGTATTTATGTATCCTGGCTTTGTTGTTGAATGGTTTTAAGCATAAATCAATGTCATAATATTTTTTATTACTCATCGAGTCATCGTCAATTCATCTTGCATGACAACCTATATAGAATTTTTTTTCCCAGGTATAGTAGATAATAAAAGACATTGTGCCTTTCACTATTTTGCTCAGTGATAAAAATCTTTTCTTGGAGGACAGTGATTAGTCCTTTCTGAGGTTGAGGTTTACCGACATTTTGCTTCAGTACATTATTATTTCTTTCCTTCAAACCAAAGATATGGCGTTGATAATTTGGTCTATTTGTGTCAAGTTTGTTTTGCATCTGCTTGTTTAGGTTATTGGAATAATCTGTTATCAATGGCCTGTAGAAGGAAGGATCATTGTTGTTATTGCAACTTCACAATTTTTTTGCTACCACATTTCTTTGAGAATTGATCGTGCACTTGTTTTTATACCATTTAACGCATAAACTAATTGCGCTTCCTTTTTCAGTATAGAATGGACGGCAGCTGTGTGTGGCCTTCTACTAAATGGCAGAAGACCACTGAAGGACAAAAAGTTGGTGAGGATGTTGATAGATTCAACCAGTTGCCTGATAGTCTTCTGCATCAGATCCTTTCTTTTCTTACAACCGAATAAGATGTGAGAACAAGCGTATTATCAAAAAGGTGTGAGAACCTTTGGATGTCGTTAATTAGCTTAAACTTTCAATGCATTGGTTCTGCGAAAGGGAAAAGTTGATGAGCAGTCCATCGGTTTAGAAATTTCTTCGAAAGAGTGCTTCTTTTACATTCTTCAAATATCAGCATCTTTACGCTTGTAAGTAAAAACGCTCTTGATGTTACCTGTGTCTATAGGTGGATCTCTGCTGCTATTAGACGTCGAGTTCAACAGTTTGAACTTGCAATCCGTGACCAATCTTTGCTTTTGTTGCTCGGCTGTCTCTTTAATTACCTCCAAAACCCTCACAGTATTAAAAGTGCTGATTCAGGGTGAAATAGTATTACCGTCTGCCATTTGCTTACCGAGTCTCAAGATTTTAATTCTGTAGAATGATTTTCAGATGATATTTCCAGCAATAGATTATTTGCTGGTCTTCCAGTCCTTGAAACATTGAGATTAGGCATCACTAGGTGGGAAAAACTAGGTAATGTCACCATCTCTCTCCCAACTCTAGAGAGCTTGAGTTTAAAAATTGTTCCAACGACTAGAATGAAAGATGATTTGAAGTTCAAGGTCAGTACAGAAAATCTGAGAGGTATTAATTGTACTAGTGATCTGGGAGTTGATTTGTGGCTAGATAATATGTATCTCTTAGCCAAGGCATCCATAGACATCGTCAAATCCTTAAAGGTTACCGAAAGAATGATTGAGGTATCATCTCTGCTTCCTCCATCGAATTTAAAATATAATTTTTTTTCATATGCAATGTTGCATTACTCCTAGATAGTACTTCTGTCACTTATAATACATTTTACGTCTCTGTTCCAAGTGTCTCCATCATCGCAATTTTAGGGAGAAAGCCAATATTTTCCCCACATTTAGGCTCTGCTAGGGGGAAGAGTTGGGTTGAGAGATGTTCATAAAAGTGAACTCTAACTTAGTGTGAGAGGCGTTGAGAGCCTTTTATGTGAGTGAATACTTTTCAATTCCTCATTTTCAGGGATTGATAAAAGGGTTGTTGGGAGTGGATGTAAGAGATTCATGAACACCTTAAAGTGTTTGCGTCAAGTAAGGGTTCATATGGATTAGCTTGTTCGCGAACCCCTTGCGACACCTGTTCGCGAACCCCTTACAACACCTTTCCCAAGCAAGGCCTTAATGGTTTGACCTCTTTGGCGATATATACAAAGGTGACTACCCCTGCAAGTGAAGTATTGCAGGACATTCTACGAACAGCACCTATCCTTGAATCTATTGTCATTAGAGAGGCAAGTTTTCTAGTCCAACAAGGCCTTTTGTTTTCGGAGGCGATTCTAGTCACGGAGACTTATATCTTCTTTTCATATAGGTTTGTGGCGGAAAGTGGATCGCAAAGCCCGTTCCTCATTGCTTGCCTGAAAACATGTAACTTTCAATGTGTTGGACAGAATAAAGCTACATTGTTCCAAGAAGGCAAGAATTTATGCAGCCATTCAGAGAAGCTAGAGGACATCGTGAGCTTGGAATGGTTCCTAAAGGCTCGGACAGATGTGTGATAGAATTTGTCCTAGATGTCATCAGGTCATGCCAAGATTTAGAATTTGAACTTCAAGTTTCATCGGTGCGATTGCCGCCACTGTATTTCAGTTGCAACATTGTTTTGCTTCAGCTTTCTTCTTTAAATAAATATATCAATACCTATGTATCAAATCAATGCTGCAATATTCATGTCAAGCTTATTTATTCCATAGGGAGTCTCGTGCATAAAGATTCCGTAAGATGTCATGGACATTACCCCATATAATATGTGGAAATGTTATTTTCAAGAATTGGACATGCGGTCCCTAGATTTAACCAGTAGTGATATGATCTTTTTTTATTCATACTTGTTTCGAGCCATGTATATAATCATTATAGACTAAGCTTATTACGAATTCTAGATTTGACACTAACAGTATAAATGAGAATATGAATATTGTTATTAGCTCGAATTCAACAGTATAAAAAAACAAAATGAAAGTTAGTACGAAAGAGTAATGTCAGGGCCTAGGGCCTGTAACATTACTCTTTCGTACTCTCATTTTACCTCCAAATCTATGTGGCATTTAGAAGTCGTCAATTAAAAACACACTTGTAAAACCTAATTAATATGGATTGTTAGATGTTGAATCATTTTTTGGTAGGGGTGTCAATGATCAGTTTTGATATATATTTTAATCAAATTGTTTAGTCGATTATCAATCTGTTATGTAAATTTTTTTGACTTTTAAATAATTTTTTTAAAAAAATAAATTAACGGTTCGATTTCAATTTTATTAATTTTGTTGACAATTCTATTTTTTGAGGTCTCTGATCTTAAGCATTATCCGGTACGAAAACATATGGTCTGTCGCTTTTGGCTGGGTCTTCGATTTGATGGACTTAATTGGATTCGGCCCACTCGGCCCACAAACACATCACTGAGTCAGTACATATACCGTATGTTCAGGCGCCGAGTGGAGAGGAGAAGATGTGCGTATGAAAGGAAGGCACTTCACAGTTCAGTCTTCACTCCTTCAGTTCTCTATATAAAACAAGAGCACTAAAGGGAAATCCAGGGAATGTATCCTCGAAAATAAATAAATAAAAACGGCGCGTTTTGCTTTGGACTTTGTAGGCATAAATTGATGCACGGCCTCTATCAACAATTTCTATGAACCCTAACAAGGAATTCAAAGCGTTGGGTCCTCCCCCCAATTTTCATTTGTGATATGAAAAACCCGTGTTTCCTTTCTCCTTTGAAGCTATAAAGTTACAAGCTTTTCTCTCTGTTTCTCAGCCATCTAACGATTCTTCAGGTACCCTGGTTCTCTTATTTCTGATGCGTATAAATTTCTTTGATTTTGGCGATATGGTGTTTTTATCAGTGGATATTAGGTGTTATTTTTTATTGAATCTTGATTTTTATGGTTGAACTGTTCTTCTCATTCAGTTATTTGAAATAGAGAGAAATTGAATTAATCCATCAATCGGTAATGAGATTCAAGTCCCATTTTTGAATAGTCATTGCGTTGCAGTGCATTGATGCACAACAAGGCGGGTAAATCGAATTTATTTTTAACTGAAATGAATATATTGGTGTCTCGTTTTGATCATGAGTGATAGTAATTTTGGCATCTTGTTTTGCATTGTTTAATTCACCACAGATCAGTCAGAATGTTGCACAATATGTTGAACTATATATAAGCATAAGAAAAGTAGGCTTGGCTTTCGTGGTTTTGGCCATTTATCGAAAAATATGGTCATTTTGATGGAAAATTGTTGCACTTACCCAAATTGTTTGGCTTCCTTAAATGACCCATTTGCGGTTTTTATGCCGTGTGAAAAATGGGGTCCTATCGATGGAAGTTTTTGCATTCTGCCTTAAGAAGGGGCTTTAGCGTGGAATTGCCGTATATAAATATACAGGCATACTACCCCATAGCTCCAAAACCAAGACATTCCATCATACTTAGTTTTTTGTTCTAAACTTGTCTTGCTTTTCTTGGGGATTATTAAGCATATATGTATTTTAGGATTGTTAAGTTATCTAGTATGTCTTGCATGTAAAAGGAAGGATCTTTGAAAAAATAAAACCTATAATGTCTAGAACTTAAGATTTTTTCCTTCAGTGTTTCTTTTAAACTTCAACTTCAGTTTAACTTTTATTCTGCAAACTAATCCCTATGTTCTTTGTTCAAAGAGAATGGATGTCATTTCTACATTGCCTAGCATGAAACGACAAAAGACTATTGGAAGTCCAACAGTGGTTGATGATAAAGATAGAATCAGCCAGTTGCCAGATAGTCTTCTCCATCACATCCTTTCTTTCCTTCCAACCAAAGATGCTGTGGTAACATGCGTATTATCTACAAGGTGGCAGGACCTTTGGATGTCAGTTACCAACCTAGACTTTGAGTGCCATGGTCATGGTCTATACAAAAAGGAGGATAAGTTGAACAATAGCTTTACTCATTTCGTAGAAAGAGTTCTTCTTTTTCATTCTTCAAATATTAGTATGTTCCGTCTTCACTATGGTAATAGTCTTGACGCTTCCCGTGTTCATTCTTGGATATCTATAGCTGCTAGACGTCGGGTCCAAAAGCTTCGTCTATCCATGCTTCGCCAATCAGTACTTTGGTTGCCCCGTAATCTATGTGCGTCCAAAACGTTGACAGAATTGAAAATAACTGCATACTGTGAATTAAAGTTACCTTCAGTTATTTGCTTATCAAACCTCAAGAGGTTACATCTTCTTTATGTCACTTTTTTGGATGATCTTTCCTTCCATAGACTATTTTCTGGTCTTCCTCTCCTTGAAGATTTGAGATTGCGTTCATGCAAATGGAATAATATAAACAATGTTACCATCTCTCTTCCGAATCTAAGGAGCTTAGTTCTAAGTATTTTTCCATTCCTTAAATCAGAGGAGGATTGCAAGATCAAGATTAATGCAGAAAATCTCATATCCCTTGGCTGTGAAAGTAATCTAACAGCTGATTTGCATCTAGATAGCATGCCTTTATTAGACAGTGCATCTATTGGCCTTGAACATATGGGAGGGAATTCAAAATCTGCGCACCACGCTGTGAATCTTTTTGGCGGGCTTTCTTTTGCCAAGTCATTAGTAATTGCTGAAGGAGCCCTTGAGGTATTATCTCGTCCTCTTTACTCTGCTCTTTGTAGAAAACTTAACATGCTGTGCATCTTTTTTTTTAATCTTATTTTCATTTGTTGGGATTTCATTATACTTGCCCAATCCCCAATCTATTGCGCAATTTCTGGAGTTTTGACAATTCATCCTGCTTTCCTGTTTAAAGTGTCTCTACTATCATAACTCTACGGAGAACCTCAATCTTTTCCCGACATTTGTCAATTTATCCACTCTGGAGGTGAATTCAAAGGTCACGAGCCACGCAAGTGGAGCTCTGATGGGCATTATCCGCAATGCCCCAATTCTTGAATCCATCGTTATTAAGGAGGTAACTCCCTGGTCCACCAAGGTGTAGCCTTTTTGTTTTTAGATATTAGTGACATAGATTTGAAACTTCTTGTCACAGGTATATGGTGGAACATGGAAGAGAAAGCCTTACCCAACGTGTTTCGAGTTTACCCTGAAAACTTGTTGCGTGTTGGATTTTGATGGACGTCCGGCAGATACTCTTTTTGTGAAATTTTTGCTGAGGACTGCCAAGGTGTTGGAGAAAATGACGGTCTATTGCTCAAAGTATTTATACAGTCAGCCGAAGAAGCTAGACGACGTTATGAATCTGCTGAAAGCAGTACCCAGAGGCTCAGAGAATTGTGTGATTGACTTTATAGAAAAACGGTACCCTGAGGCTCGGTGAATTGTGTGATCGACCATATAAACAAATGAACGTCCCTGGGTTTCCACCTTTTACAGAACCTGAACTTGATGTTCCTCAAGGGAAACTAAATTCCTTTTGAAGTTATTTTTTCATGTTTTTGATATGCTAGTTGGTCCATCTACTTGGATGGTATTTGGTATGACAACAAAGTTGTTCATTACAAGAACATGAAGCATTCTGTCTGATGGAACATTACCTATTTTTCTGCTATTTTGTTTTCTAGTCATCCTCTTTAGTTGGCCGTATATGGGTGTTTTTCTCTTTCTGATAAAATCAGGAAATGAGAATGTTCATTGAACTTGTCTCCATTGACAATAAATTGGTTTTGGTAAGAAATGAGCTGTAGTACCAACAATACAGTATAGATTTGCCCTCCAGTAACAGAAGCCTTGCTACTTGCTAATGAGAGTTTCAGAACTCCATAATTGGTAGCCCAAGTAGAATTTAAAAGCCCAATAAAAAGTTTGGTCTTCAAATTATTTACAAGTCAACTCATGGGCCCAATTTTACGCATAGCTTTAAGCCTCTAAACTCTTGAGGCTGGACCTCAGAGCCCAGTAGCCCATGATCATCTCTACGCCTCCATAGCAGTTAGCATAGTTTTGAAATTGAAATTGACCCACATACCCAATGGCACCGTTTGGTAAAATATTTTGAAAAAAGCATATATTTTGACATGTATGATGTTACCTTTATGCTGATATAAATGCTGACATATATGTTATTTCAAATGCTGAGGGTGTTTGGTTACTTATACTGAAAAAAACATTTATGCTGTTTAAAATGTTGTGGTTAATTACATGGAGGGGTAATAATATATTCAATTATATTTAATAATTTATTTATTTATACTTAATAATCAATTATTTATTATTATCTAATAATCTATTCATTTATATTTAGTTTAATAATATATTTAATTATTTATATTTAATAATATATTCATTTATATCATTATTAAATATTATATTTGTATTATAATAATAAATTAAATATAATATTAAACTAAATATAAATGAATAGATTATTAGATAATAATAAATAATTGATTATTAAGTATAAATAAATTATTAAATATAATTGAATGTATTACTAAATGATAATAAATTAAAATTTATTATTAAAAATAAATGAATATATTATTAAATACAAATAAATAAAAGATTAGTAAATATAAATAAATAAATTATTAAATGTAATTGAATATATTATTTAAAAATAAATATATTATTAAATATAAATAATCTATTATACTATATAATTGATAGTTTCCTAGCATTTCTACGGCGAGTTCAACCACCCAAAAAATACTCGCGCGTCTGGGGTAATGCAACATATCATCACCACCGTCCGATTTGACCATCGTCCGATTTGTGTGTTACAGACTCTCTCTCTTTATCGTGTTCTTCCGACAAATCCCACACAAAACTTCCTCTCTTTCAAATGCTTTCTACAATTCCCCTAGGTTTTTTTATCTACCTTCTGATTCTGATCGTCCGCCTCCCATCTACGATTTCATCGTCCTCCGCTTGCTTCAGCCGTCGTGTTTGATGGTTCATCATTTTATGCGATGCCTCCTTCATCCGCTTCAAAAATCGTAGTCGATTAGGCGAAATCGAACCGATCGTCATGCAAGAAGTGCTCTAAAGCTATCGCGTCTAAAACCCTCAAACTGGGTATTGTGACCAGAGACTCGCGAGGGTTCTACGACCCAATTGAATCGACAGACTCTGTTTCCTGGTTCGATTCTCTAAAGGTGAGTTCTGTCGGTCTCTTTTGCTCCAGGTTTGTTATGATTGTCGATTCTGGGTTCTATGACTGTCAGATCCAAGTAATTTCTCTAATTATTCCTTTTGCATCAGTTTTGTTTCCTTGGCTGTCATTTTTGTTGTTTGGGTCAATTCCTCTTACTATTTTTGATGCTGAGTGATGAGCTTGCGCATGAACTTCTTTTCAAGAGTATTGGTTCATTTAGCTAACTGTTGATTCACTTGCTATTGATTGATTTGATATTGCAATTTGTATCTGATAAAGTCCTGCAAGACCACAAAGATTGAGATTCAAGAACATGCAAGTCTATATCTATCTATTACTGCTATTTATTTATGATAAATTAATGGTAAGAAATTGGTCTTTTTGGCAACACGTAGTCTCTGCTACTCTCTTTTTTTAGAGTTAGTTTGGCCCTTGCCAATGATACCTTCTAATATCGCTTCTAACTAAATGGCTTTTGATTGTTTCATTCTCTAACCTCTATTGTTAGTGTTGTGTTCAATAAATTTTATTCCTTTTGTACCATGTTCCCCAGAGTACAAAATGGCTAGGTCACTTGCCATGTCGCTCAGGTTTTCGCTGACGATTAACGATAACTCTAAGGTTAGTGGCATTGGATAAGAGCATTATTGTCTCATAGTTTTACTTTTGCCAATGTATTCAGATATAACATGTCCATTTATTCTCTCCTCCAGCTGTATGGTTATTCGTTTTGTGTTAACATAACTTATAGTGCCGATGGTACTGCTACTTTCGATCCTTATAATGTTTAAACACCACTACTACTTGCACCTTACATTTTTTTCTTCTTCTAATTACAGCCTCAAGAGCTGGCATAGCACACTGTATGCTGTTAGCATATGAAACTGTATGCTGTTAGCATATGAAACAAGCACTCCTTAGCTTACTCCTCGTGGTTCCCCTTTATTTGACAGTACTCTTCTCTTCTTTCCCCTTTTTTCTTACTTAAATTTTAATAGTTTTTTAATGAGAATTTTGTACAGCTTTTGCAGGGAAAAGATTCTTGATTTTTTAATAGGCTCGATGGCGATATGCACCAATACAAGGGACCTAGCCCAAGGTATATATATGTATATATACTTAAAAACAAAAAATATATCAATAACGAGATTTTGTTATATATGCCACTTATATATATCGTCACATAGGTTGTAAGTATATTCTATGATGGCTTTAACACAATTGGCATATGAATTTGTGGCTTACCAGGTTCATCTCTCAGTCTTTCTCTTAGACAAATTTGTTGAAAATTTAATTTTCCCTGTTTGGAAAGTACAATGAATGCTTCTTTAGATGGTATTGAAAACTGGAATTTGCGGATTTGTCTCGACAGGTAAGAGGAGTAAGACTGTAACTGATATATCAAAAGAGCTTTGATGTTATGGTTGGCGCTATAGGCCATTTCGCATTCATGGATTCATATGGTCTTCTTTTCTTCTCTGGATGTACTATTCTTGCCTTTGAGTGATATACGATTACTAATGTATGATTACTATTCTTTTATAATATACGATTTTTTTTTAGTTAGTTTTCATATTTTTGTACTTGCCTTTGAGTGTTTGTACCACCTAAATAAAGTCCATTTATATAGATATGAGTAATTTTTGTTCCAATAAATACGACGATTATCGTTAAATTTACCAGCCTTATATCATCCCACTTTGTCTCCATGCTATGTGAGGTAATTACCTACTAACTAGGAAAACAAGTTCGATTTATTTTTGTCAGGTTGGAGAGATGAGAAGACTGATTTTGAGTTGGATTTTGACATAAGTTCTTCAAAAAGTTAAAATGAGCAATTGATCAAGGTTTGGATGTTTTAATTGATTCAAGTTAAAATGAGCAATTGATTAAGGTTTGGACGCTTTAATTGATTTACCGATAGAGGGTTCAAAGACCGATCTTTGATTTTAAGGAATTTCGGAGAGATGGGTGTTGCTTACGATGTATTTTGGCCTTTCTGTCTCTGCTTTTCTTTTTCGAAAAACTAAAGGTGAACTCTTTCTGATTTAAATGTAATAGATGTTTCATAGTCCTGACTTAGGTTAAATTAGTTTTTTCATTTCAATTGAGGGTTCTTTACTTGATCTTGCATACTTTTAATGGTTATGTGGGGTTTTATGTTGGAGGGTTCTTTCCTTGATTGTTTGTTATTGCTGTTGTTGATTTTTCGTTGTGTGTAGAACTGTAGATTTTTGAGGTTGGTGAAGTAGTATGAAGAGTAAAGTTTGGATAAGAGGGCAAAAAAGAGGTGGGATCGTGGGCATTTGAGACATATAATGAAGTGTCTATGCCTAAGGGAGCAATTAAGGGAATATAATGAAATGATTTCTTCCTCTGAATCTCTTGCGACCAAGGATTAGACAGTGAGTGGGTTATCCTCTACAACTCGCTGAGGTTGACCAGAAGCTAGATGCCACCAATATAGAACAAGTTGAAATGTCTCTACTTGAGCGTGGTTTCCGGAACTATGAGGTTTGTTTCATCAAGCTTTAAATTCTTTTCCCCTTTTCATGGAAGCCAAACTTCAAGTTTAGCTCTGAAGTTTGCTTAGATTCTAGAAAATTGTGTTTTGTTCTCGGTCCTATCTATTCTTCACATTTCTCGGATTCCAGTGACTCATGCACAACAGAGAATTCTGTTCAGTGCATGAAGCATAGTACAGGTCCCAAACATGTTGTTTGCTCTGATTTAAGCTTTGATGAGGTAAGTTCCAATAGTTGTTTGAAGGTTCATTGTTTTTTGACTTTCGCTTTATTATGCTTACATAACTAGAACTTCGCCATTGTTTTTGAAACTCGCTTCCGTGCTTGGGGCTTTTGTCAAACCGGAAAACCCTTTTGCCGTGGAAGAGCTTCGCGTCTGTAGGGGTAGTTGGCATAGTGTGTTCAATTTGCTCATAGTGGAGTCCTCGATTTAGTATCGAGAGGATTGTTCAATTTGCTGTGGATAGTAATACTTACCATGCGTTTGTTATATTTTTAAGGATTTTGTATCAATTCACAAAATTTGTCAGTGTGTGTTTTAGGGTTCAGCTAGAGTGCTCGAAATGTACATAGTGGAGTGTTCAATTTTTTGTGCGTTGTCCAATTGCTTCCTCCGTTATACAGCTTATTACAACAATTGTCGTCAAACCCCAATTATGACCAAAGGTTTGAAAATCCACTGTTTTGATGAGTATATTTCTTCAAATTTTTTATTCTGGTGAGTGTCCTATGTGTCTGATATTTGTTTACTCTATTCTTTATGATTTGCCTCAATATATATTTCTTTGAAGTCCATATAGATTATGTCGACCTTCATATTTTTCCCCAATTACATATATTGGGGATGAGATTCTGTCAATTTTTTCCCCGCTCTGGCCTGTGAGCTTTCCATCTGCACATATTAAAGCATATGTCAGTGTTCGAATATTTAATGAGCCTGTTGATGTTGTGTTCATCACCAAACAGTGTGGACTTGCTCCCACTATCTTTTCCTATAATTTCCTTATGAACCGCTTGCTTCGGTCATCGTTGCAGAAAGGTGGACATGACTGAGGGGTGTTTATTGGCAATTAAAGAGGATTGGTTGGAACCCGAATGATTATAGCTATGTCATTGTAATTAAGGCACACTGTAAAAAGCAGGATTTGAAGCATTAGTTAATGTGTTTTATGAGATGGAGAAAGAAGAGGCAACTCCGATTTCTTTTGCTTAATTCTTTTGATCTTGAATGGCCATATAGTACTTTTGCTTAAGTCTTTTGATCTTGAATGGCCATATAGAACTCATGTTTCCACACGTATGCCTCAAATATACCTAGCTCAATTTGTTGTCTCCCTGAGGTTTTCACATCTCCTGTTGAAGCAATTTGGTTAATTTGAAAATAATATTTTCCCTTTAGTTGTTTTTTTGATAAAATTTTACCTTTAGTTGTTGTCAACATTTTTCTAAAATATGTGGCCTATTTGGTTGCAGCACTTTGTGTGCAGTGTAAGATCATTGATGCAGAACGTTGATACATGTCCGCAAGACCCTTACTTGGAGAGGGGGACCCTAGACTATTTATTTTTCTCTTTCCTCTTGGTTTTTTTATCTATGCTTGAAAGTTTGTGGCATATTTTTGTACGAAATCTATTGAGGGCACTGTTTGTAACTGGTGTTTGATCGCAAATGGCTTTTATTTTTGTGGATCTACAATATCAGGAGAAGTGCAACGGAAAAATGGACATTGGACAAAAATAACTTATTTGGAGCTCCAATAAATTATAAATGGAAATTGGACAAAAATCCCAACACACGAAATTCTAAGGCCTCAATTTCTCACCCGACGCAAAGCGCCGGTCGCATACTAGTTAAATATATTATTAAAAATGTTAATATATTATTAAATATAAAGGAATATTAAATATAAATAAATAACAATTTATTATTAAATATAAATGAATATATTATTAAATAAAAATAAATAATAGATTGTTAATATGAAGGGTAGTTTGGTCATTTGGCTGAAATATAAGGGGTAGTTTAGACTTTTCATTTTTGATAGAAGACAAATATTGTTGAAAATGGTTTTTTATGTAGCATTTTAAAATGATAACATATATACTAAAATTATTATTGAGTGTTTGATTAGGTAGCTTTTCATATGTAACATGTATGTTGTATATTAAATTATATGCTGTATAAAATGCTTTACCAAACGGTACCAATATATTCCACGCACCCTTCAAGAAACCAACTTTTCTCTCAGGTTTCAGGTTTCAAAGGACCGAAAAAGCCTCCTTTTACAATAAGATTTTTGTTTTTTTTCTTCTTGCTTTAAAAAAGCCGGTGAAAAGTACTTTAATACAAAGGATGAAAGGGTGCAGTCTCTCACGTGTTTGTTCGGACTGAGATTTCAGAGAGAAGGGAAAGTCCATTTAAACCTCTCCTGACGGTGGAAGCAGATTCCAAAGCATCCACCAAACTAAGAAAAAAATATTTCAAAAATTAAAACAAATATCAAAACATTGTTTCCTAATTATATACGCTTCGTGCTGATGTTTATACAATTCAACCTTTCTGCTTTGAAAGTTTGACACTCTTCATTCATTACTTTTCATTGGGATCTTCTCGTTTTGAGTTGATTTCTTTTTGTGTTTGTCTTTCCAAAATCCAGTAAAACCTTCGTGGGTTGCTCTGGGTTCATTGGATATTTATATACATAGCTTAACTGCAACTCAAAGTTTGGTTCTTTGTACATGGTTTTATAGGGGTTTTTTGGATTTTTTGTAATCATGATTTCAACTATCAAGCAATCTGTGGCTGCGATCAATGGGTCATCAGAATCTGTTTTTCGTAGAAGATCTCCGCTACAAGTGCCGCGATCTTCGCTTTCGCCGCCTCTATTTGCTCCAAAGGAGAATCCAAAGCCTACGCGTCTCCAGGTCTCAAGACCTTTACATGTAGCTTCCATCGAGTCTTTTGGGATGTTGAGGCAGACCCAGAAAAAGGAGGACAAGTCCTTGTTCAGATGCGATGCCTACGAGGCAGACCGATCGGAGCCGATCGAAAACACCAAAATTGAGGCGGCGAAGAGGGTGAAGATAGGTATCTACTTTGCGACTTGGTGGGCTTTGAATGTTGTGTTCAATATATACAACAAGAAGGTGTTGAATGCTTTTCCATATCCATGGTTAACCTCTACGCTCTCTCTGGCTGCTGGATCACTCATTATGCTGCTTTCCTGGGCCACCAGAATTGCCGAGGCGCCCAAGACTGACTTCGACTTCTGGAAGACTTTGTTTCCGGTGAGTGGATTGGTTCTGTTTGGTTGGTGAGAAAATTGAATGAATCGCTGGGAAGTGAAGCTTTCATTTTTTTGTGTCTTGCTGGTTTGTTTTAGGTCCTTACCACTTACGGTTATCTTAAATTTAAGAAAACTACACTTTACTTTTGTTTGGTTGCTGAGAAAGTGTGGACATTGAAAGAAAGTGAAGTTCAGGTTTTAAAAAAAAAATGAAATATTGATCATTTTGACACCAGTTAGCCAAGTAATTGCCAGGTCAAAGAAATTCATTCTGGGAGCCAGATATTTTTTTAATGCCTTTCTGGGCAATAGACAGAGAATTAGGACGTTGATTTTGGTTTAAGGTTTAACTTTCATTCTCTTTTGATCATCATATTCTCTGATTTGCAAAGGTTGCTGTGGCACATACAATTGGGCATGTGGCAGCTACTGTGAGTATGTCAAAGGTTGCAGTTTCGTTCACCCACATCATCAAGAGTGGGGAGCCAGCTTTTAGTGTCTTGGTTTCAAGGTTTCTGTTGGGTGAGACCTTCCCAGTGCCGGTTTACCTATCCCTTCTTCCCATCATCGGCGGTTGTGCACTTGCTGCTGTGACTGAGCTTAACTTCAATATGACCGGTGAGAAAACTGATCTTCCTTTCTTGAGGATTGGAATTGCAAATATCGTAATTTATCATAGTATTGTCTCATTGATTTTGTATTTTATGTCTTTTATTTTCCTTGTCATTTGGATTCCCTGAAAGGTTAGGCATATCATAAATTTCAATCACAATTATTTCTTCTTATTTTTTTCGTTATTATTGATTGAAAATTGAGACTTTAGTGGATAAGCATTTTTTTGTCAGTTTCTCAATGTTTTGGACTCTCACAGAAGCTCCATTCTGACCCTACCAGGAGAATTCACAGCTATTAATTTCTTGCATTTTATGTGTCTAAGTTAAGGCGCCTTAGCGAGTTTGTTTATGTTTTTTTATCTTCTCAAGGGGGTGACGAATTTGTACAAATTAGGTGACACGGCTTTTGGTATTATTGGACATATCTGTTATTTGAGGAGGATATAGAGATTGGGATGTCTTTCAGTCATTTTACTTTTAGGGGTTTGTTTTTTCAGAGTCCTGAACTTGGTGGTTTTATGTCTGTTTCAGGTTTTATGGGGGCCATGATATCCAACTTGGCGTTTGTATTCCGGAACATATTCTCAAAGAAGGGCATGAAGGGCAAATCTGTTAGCGGAATGAACTACTATGCTTGTCTTTCTATGTTGTCTCTTCTAATTCTTACACCTTTTGCAATTGCTGTGGAGGGGCCGCAGATGTGGGCAGCTGGTTGGCAAAATGCCATCAATCAGATTGGACCACATTTTGTATGGTAATTACCTGATAGCTACAAATTCCTCAATTATATTTCATTCTGCATGAATTTAAAAGTCCTTTTTTTTTGTATGTTGTGGGATAAATGTTAGGGGTATTTTGGTGAACTGCATGTTTGTTGGAATTTGTTTGATCATTCTGTTCAGAGGATTTTGTGTCATTGCTTGCCTTATGGGATCATTATTCAAGTGGTGCTCCTGTTCATTGTTTTGTTTTTAGACGAACACATAAAATAGTTTTTCTTTCATATGAAGTCATGTTAAGCTGTTACTTTATATTGCAAAAAACATTATGACCATGAGACAAATGCTAGTAGTTCACCCAGAATTGGATTTTAAGTTGTTGAGTCGTCCATTTCTTTTACGGGTGTCGGGTGGGGATAACTATGAAGAGATTACTATCAAATAGTGGGTTCTGATGTTGGCTTACTATTTCATGTTTTAATTTTTCTTTTGGTTTTCTTTTCTTATTCTTGTTTGTGATGGTTTTGATATTTCTTCCTCTGTCTTGCTTTTGACTGAAGGATTTTTGTGTGGCTCTGATTTGTACACTTTAGGTGGGTGGCAGCCCAAAGTGTGTTCTATCATCTCTACAACCAGGTGTCATACATGTCACTGGACGAGATCTCTCCCTTGACATTTAGCATTGGCAATACAATGAAGCGTATTTCAGTCATAGTCTCATCCATTATCATTTTCCATACGCCTGTCCAACCCATCAATGCCCTTGGAGCTGCCATCGCAATCCTTGGAACCTTCTTGTATTCTCAGGTAACCTCGTTTTTCCCCCACGTTATATACGTCTTAAAAATTTCTTCCTAATAAATAGTGCCAACCGACTAACTCTATATACAAACAAAATCTTTTTGTTTGCATTCTTATCATTAATTACACTTGTTTTGTTTCTAAGATGCCAACACCATTAGGCTTATGTTACATTTGCGGAACCTAACTGAGGTCGCTTTATACATTTCACTTTACATTATTATCTACATCTTGAATTAGATAGTAATAACACAAGGATATTAGGTAAAGCCTAATTCACACTTGGAGCAACAAGAGAAAGAATCGATACCCGATGGCATTTAGTTGGGCTATGTAGCCACCAACCCGGATGATGCTATCTTTGTATGATGTTAGGTGGTATCAAGATTGGTTTCTCAAATGGTGCTAGGTGATCTTACAAGTTGAACCATTTTTTACTTCTGCCTACCTAACTTTGGAATCTTATAAAATGTTCCATGTTTATTGCTCTTGCCTTAGAGTAACAAGCAGCTGCCAAATAAGAAATATACTTAGTTTATCCCATTAACAGGATTACATTACTTAATTCAATTTATTTATCTATTTGTGCAGTCAAAGCAGTGATAAAGCTGAATCATAAATCAGAGAGAATGCTGCGAAGAAGGGGATTATACCCGCGTTGTTTCCAGATCGTTGAGCGCTAGATTTGGTCAGAGGTGCCAGTAGTGTGTTTCTTTGTTGTAGATAATCATAATAGTGATAATAAACAACATTACTTCAGGCAGGTTTTTATATTCTAGTGAGAGTCTTGAAGGATTGAAATCTCCAATAAACAAGATTATGTTCCGGCTTTTGTCCTTTTCGAGGATCATCGATAAGTTTAATATTTGTATTTCTTTGTTAAATATGTCATCAGAATCTATCATATGCAAATGGATTATGTTTTGGTGAGTTCTTTTTGTCCGTGAACAGCATTGAAATTGTATGGCCATGTGAGCCTGTGTTTTGTTTTGTGAGTAAAATGTCTCTTTGTGGTCTTGAAAGGACATAGCAGATTTCTCCTGTTTGGCCCCAACTTTTCTGGGAACAAAGCACGTGAGCCAAGCCATCATCTGATCTCTACCTCTAGAAGTCAGATTAAATTTAATTTAGTCATAATCAAAGCAATTTAGTCTATTTCGCAGCCATGATTGGTGGGTGGTTGTAATTTGATCATGAAAGGAAGGGTAGTTGTGTGTTGAGCAAAAGACTGCCAAACAGTGTGGTAATGATATAGTAATTCCTGTTTGCATCTCAAAATGGGCTGAGGCCTAAACTAAAACAGATATTGAACCAGGCCTTGGAATTAAAGGGTAAATGTCACCTCGTCTAGTTTGATTTATGTACACAAGCCTTTTCTTATTTAATTTACTTATCAATTTTCTCCCTAATCTCACAGCTTGATATAAATTGTAGGAGTTAAATGATCATGTACAGCTACGTACACTTAATGATAGTGGACGTCAAAGTATATCAAGAATAAAAACAATTATAATGGTTGTTTATCAAATAGAAATTATCATAGAAAAGGATAATAAATTTCTTACCAAGATTCAGTTGTTGCTCTCTTGCTCAAAATGGACTACCAATTGGCCAACTTCAAGTTCCAAATTAACCAAAGGCTTCAATAAATAAATGATCTCCTCAAACCTAGCAGCTAGCAGCTGATTACAAAGAAGTAGAATCAGAGAGGAGATTGATTTCAACAATAATTTTTTTTACCAGCCAAAACCAAACATGGTTAACTTCTAATTTCTTTGCTCTTCCCCAATTTTTTTACCAGCCAAATAGCCCCAAAAATAAAGTCACCATTCTCATACCCACGTCCTCCTTCGCCTCTCTCCCCTTTATAATGCACAAAACCCGAACTCTTGACAAAAGAGACCAACATAACTCACCTTTAGAGAATCGAACCTGGAAACAGAGTCTGTCGATTCAATTGGGTCGTAGAACCCTCGTGAGTCTCTGGTCACAATACCCAGTATGAGGGTTTTAGACGCGATAGCTTTAGAGCACTTCTTGCATGACGATCGATTCGATTTTGCCTAATCGACTACGATTTTTGAAGCGGATGAAGGAGGCATCGCATAAAACGATGAACCATCATCTACGACCGCTGAAGCAAGCGGAGGACGATGAAATCGTAGATGGGAGGCGGACGATCAGAATCAGAAGGTAGTTAAAAAACCTAGGGGGTATGCTGTGATTGTAGAAAGCATTTGAAAGAGAGGAAGTCGTGTGTGGGATTTGTCGGAAGAAGACGATCAAGAGAGAGAGTCTCTAACACACAAACACAAAGTGAGGCGGTTAAAGGTACCCACAAATCGGATGGTGGTGATGATATGTTGCATTACCCAGACGAGCGAGTATTTTTTTCGGTGATTGAACTCGGCGTAAAAACGCTGGGAATCTATCAATTATAGAATATAGTATAGATATGTATGGTCCCTTTCTCTAAAAATAAATTGTTTTAGGGAGTGTCTGGGCCACTATGAATCCAATTTAACATGATATGGGTGCGGGTTCTTAACAATGTGTTCTAGGATGGTTGGACCTCTAAGGCTCTAACTGTTTCGTTGGCCATGGTTTATCCGCTTATTGTATTTGTTGGATTATCCTACCACAAATGAAGAAAAGTGTTAAGATAAATATATCACATCATCTAATTTGAGTGAATTATATGAGCATATATATGATTCCTTCTCTTTATAATAGGTTATTTTCATTATATTTTTGAACTGTCTTACCTTCATTTTTGGGTCCTATTTTGTTTGTTTATTGCACTTGTTGACCCATCAAATTGTCCAGTCTGGAAAATTTTTGGGCCAAAATTTGTTTGTTTATTAATTATTATACTTGTTGACCCATCGGATTGTCCAGCCCAGAAGTGAGAGGGAGTGTTAAAAGATTGTGGAGCAGTTAATACGCTCATCATGTCAGTACAATTCTGTAGAGTAGAATACTACACTCTGTATGTTAATACAGTTCTATAAGATTGGCAACCTCCGGTCAAAAGAGTTTATCCAAAATCAGTTACAAGGCGGTTGAGCAGTTATAGCAAGAGTTATCAAAAGGCGGTTACAATCCCATACATTTTTACAGGCATTCACTACGGATAAAAGATCGAACTTCATGGACGTAGGCAAGTTGCCGAACCACGTATATTCTTGTGTTATTTCCTTAAGCAATTTAGCACTTCATTTCATCGGTGCAAATTTAGCATCGACGGAGATAAATGTCTCACATAATATGAGTTTTTTTTAAAGGAATTCTTTTCCCATGAATTAATTCCACTGTATGCAGTAGCAGAAATACATCTAGCGCCAAAAGCCTAGGAATTAAACAGATAAAGCTGAAAATAATAAAAGGCAACTCATAAAAAACCACACATAGCATATCTAACTTAAGACTCATGAGCCACCAAATATGAGATATCTTCCTTCACAACATTGATCACACACTCAGACATCTCCCCTAGTCAGACATGGGATTGGATTCACAAGAAGCCATTTTCGCCAAACCATGAGCTACTTTGTATACACACTCAGACATCTCCCCTAGCCAGAAATGGGATTGGATTCACAAGAAGCCATTTTCGCCAAACCATGAGCTACTTTGTATACACACTCAGACATCTCCCCTAGCCAGACATGGGATTGGATTCACAAGAAGCCATTTTCGCCAAACCATGAGCTACTTTGTATGTATGTATATATATATATATATATGATTCCCTCTAATTTGAATGAATTATTTGAGCATATATATGATTCCTTCTCCTCTTTATATTAGGTTCTTTATTGTATTCTTAAATGGTCTTACCTTCATTTTTGGGCCATAATTTACTTCTTTATTGTACTTGTTGACCCATCATATTGTTCAGCAGAGAAAGTGTTGAGAATATGATTGAAAATCATGAGGATAAGAGATTTCATTTCTTCAGGAAAACATTATGCATGACCAAGTTTTTAAGAAATGTATTTATTCATGTATAATATATATATAAAAAAAGAAAAAAGAAAAGGAACTACTAGGACTGCCATTAGAGCTGCAAATGCTTGATGGCTGTCTGGACATCCTTATCTCCTCTGCCACTGCAGTTAAGCACAACCTTAGTTCCATTTGGTAGAGTTGGACACAACTTCTCCAAATAAGCCAGTGCATGAGATGTCTCCAGAGCTGGGATTATGCCTTCTAAGCGAGATAATCTCTTGAAACCTGAATTAAGGAATAAATCATAGTAAGCACAAGGAAAAGAAAAGGAAAAAGAATTCAATCCCTAATTGCACAAGAATCTGCTAACAGAGAAAATGCTTGATGAATGCGGATCTCTGTGCAAAGAAGGTGTTTTACTTTTACCATCCTATCTGGATCTCATAGTGTTTAGCCAACAGAGGGAAAATATCAGAATTTGTGCACTCTGGCATCACAAAGGACCTTGATGAACATTCTTAAAAACACGATATGTTTGATACCAATAAACTGTTGGAAAGCCAACGATGAACCGGAGATGCATTGATCCAAAGTAAGACCATCTCAAACATCAAACAAGTATTGAGACAAACTAAGCAGTTGTCCATGAAGTTTTTACTACTATGGAATTCATCTTTCTCGAAGGCAATATGCGAATGAAATGGTCAAAGAGACCATATTCTTAATGAATCAAAATCGTCAATGACTGAAACATTTAAGAAGAAAAGAATATGTGCCAACATAGTTATAAAGGCAAAGGCCGTCAACAACCAATGACATAATTCAGAAGGCAGAAACACCAAAAATAGAGGTCATAAAAAATAATATTATTGCAGGAAATTTAGGACAAGGAAAAAAAAATTCTAGAGGCTTTGTATCTTGACTATCATTCAACACCAAGAGTGCAATGGTAATAAAGCAATAAGGGAACATCACTAAAATGATGAGAAAACTAAATAGTTAAAGGTAAAATGGAAAAAAAAAAGAAGTGAAGGTGTCATTTCAAAAGTTGATGTGATCAAACTCAGGAAGAAGTGCCAATCTTGTACGTCAATGCCATGAGAACAAAACTATGTTGATTATAGGACATAGACAGCTTGAGTATGTGCATACAAAAATCAACAAATCATTTGACCACCAAAAACAAGAAAATCTAGTACTAATTCCAATACCTTCCAATGCTTCATCATCTGTCACACTAAAGTATTCAGCACGTCCAACATCTTTGAAGAAACTGTGTTCAGGTCCAACTCCAGGATAATCCAATCTATAGAAAGAAATGATAATGCATAAAAATAGGGAAAGTGCCAAAAATTAAGCGATAAAATAACCAACCTATAGAAATAAATGATAAGGCTAAAAATAGGGAAAGTGCCAGAAATTAAGCAATATAATAACCAATTACAACTTACAATAAAGTAACTTAGAAGTCTCACCCTGCACTAATTGAATGAGGCTCAACTATTTGTCCATCATCATCCTGTAGCAAGTAGCACATGGCTCCATGCAACACCCCAATTTCCCCTTTGGTCAAAGTAGCAGCATGCTTGCCACTATCTAAGCCAAAACCTGCTGCTTCAACACCAATCAGTCTGACATCCTTGTCATTAACAAACTCATGGAAGAGTCCCATGGCATTTGAACCCCCACCAACGCAGGCAATCAGCACATCTGGCTTCCCACCCCACTTTTCCAATGCTTGTTTTCTTGTTTCTTTACCAATCACTGCATGGAACTCCCTGACCATCATGGGGAATGGATGAGGCCCAGCAACAGATCCTAAAATGTAATGGGTTGTTTCAACATTAGTTACCCAGTCCCGGATAGCTTCTGATGTGGCGTCCTTCAGTGTGGCTGTCCCAGAATGAACTCCTCTAACCTGTATTGTAAAAAGAAAATTATACATGGCAGTTGATACCAGGTAACGCAAAATGAATCCATCAATTCGCATAACAGTCCATAATATATATATATATATAAGTAAAACACGTTGTCATTTCTTAAATTAGAGAAAGCCTGAGGACTAGGGATAAGAAAGTGTACTGAAAACTGAGGAGCTATCCTATATCCATAAAGTGTATACATCAAAACATCATAGTCTCATTCACAAATGAGAATAATACACGGAGCAATCAAAGAAAAAGCCCTAAGAAACTGCATTAGGCTGGGAGGTCTCAAGAATACGAAAAAATTAATTCCCCGTCTTGGCAACCATACTATAATCCTAGCAAGCCATAAAAAAATTGAAACTCAGTATTTGAAAGTGTGAAACAACAATCGTTCAAATGAAACAGAAAATCAACATACTCCCATAAAATTAAAAGGCATTGATCAAAATATTATCTTATGATCTTATCAAATATCACATTAAGAATTCTAAAGAGTAAATATGATGAGCATACCTCTGCTCCAAGAAGTCTCATCCTGAAAACATTAAGTGCCTGCCTTTCCATATCTTGAGCACCCATGTATATAATACACTGCAGACCAAACCTTGCACAAACAGTGGCCGTTGCAACCCCATGTTGACCAGCTCCAGTTTCAGCAATTATGCGTTTCTTACCAAGTCTTTTCGCAAGCAAAGCTTGTCCAACAGCATTGTT
Source organism: Euonymus europaeus (assembly GCA_963580455.1). Classification (NCBI taxonomy): domain Eukaryota; kingdom Viridiplantae; phylum Streptophyta; class Magnoliopsida; order Celastrales; family Celastraceae; genus Euonymus; species Euonymus europaeus. The sequence goes on from OY756961.1 coordinate 24,839,896, forward strand.
GATTTTGTGAGCCCCGGTGTGGTTGAGGTCTTCCCTCTTGAGATATATATGTGGTCCCTCACCATTAGAGTTTTTATAGTGTTCAGTAAGTCGCTCAGCAAAATAGAGAGGGCTTTCCCTTCCAACATAGTCCTTCAGAATCCCAGCTAATTCATTCTACAGTCAAAATTGTTCATTACAATCATAAAGTTCTGTTTGAAAAGGTTCTATTTGAAAAGGTCGAATTTTTTACAGGAAAACCAAGAAACACAGACACAACTATTTGAGAGCAAATTGAAGAGCAACTTAAAAAATTTATGACAAACATTCACAGTGATACTTTATTTCTGCAAGTAGATTCATCAGTAAAGATGTTTACTTTAATATCCCATTTGCTTCTAGCAGAACAAAATCTTAAACGTAACACTTGACAATTAACATAAATTTGTGATTGTATCACCTTCAGAAACAAAATTTACCCAGATATGCAGCACTAGAAAAGTAAAATGCTTGCAAAAATTAACTAAACATTACCCATTTACACATCCTCTCTTGTTTTCTTATTGGAAATAAATCTCATCTTAATTACCCAAAAAAAAGTCAATTTTATATAAGAAATGAGTTTTTTCATAGCATCTCTTTAACCCCAAAAACATGATTCTTTTAGCACCACAAAGGCATTCATGGAAAAGCACATAACTATACACACACATGCATACAAAAAAAACAAGCAGAAATGCAAGAGGATGACTTGCAATTACCTGAAACTCGGAGTCATCAGCAAGCTTATGGAAGGCGTCTTCAAGCTCAAAGAGAGCATGCATTAGGGTTTCAGGGACATACTTGCCACCAAACTTCCCAAAACGCCCAAACGAATCGGGTCGCTGCCACGTAGTGGGGTCAATCTGTTGCTTCTCCTCCATAGCTACACCAAAATCCCTGGTGAGCGTGCAAGAGATGGCAGATTTGGAAGTTCTGTTCAACTTGAAGGGAAATTGAGAAGGCACGAATTTGAAGGGATTGGAGAGAGAGGTGCGACTAACGGTGTTGGTGGTGGTGGAGGTGCCGGCTAAGGTCGCAGCCATTTGAGATTTATGGTATATAAAACTTGATTTTGTGTCCCTAATTTCGACTTTCCCGTATTTTATAGACTTAGGCTCTTGCAAATATGGGAAAAATAAATTTAGAATATTTTTTAAAGTAACAGTCATATGAGTAGAGTAGCGGTTTTAATGATTTTAATAGTGGTTTTTAAAATAATTCAGTCCAATATTTAGAAGAGAGATTCATCATTAAATTTTTTAATAAAAATTTGTATTTCATTTATTTTTTTTCAATTTTTCAATATTTTAGTACATTCTTCAAATAATTCTTAGACAAAACTACATTTATTTCAATAAATTCTTATATATATGAAATATGTTGATATCATCATATTCTTTTTATTTTATTTTTCTTTTGAAAACTTTAAAACAGTTTTATCTCTCAAAATATAAATCAGATTTTAAAAAAAAAAGATTCATAATCAACTCAAAAGACTATTTTCAATGACACTCATGATCGATATGTTTAAATGTTTATTCGTCAAATCATCTGAATAAACTTAGAGGATTTGTCAAACATTTTCAAAATTTAGAGAATTTCTCAAAATTCACTAAAATCAATCAAATGAGTTTTGAAAATTAAGCAAAAAAAATCAGATTTTTCATAAAAATATATCAATTTTTTGAAAATAAAACAAAAAAAACAACAAAAATTTGAGAGGATTTCACAAACTTGTTTCAAATTTAGATGATTTCGCAAAATTTATCAACATAAATCAGAAGAATTTTTGAAATTAAGCAAAAATATTTAGAAGATTTTATTCACCTCAACATCAATATTCACCTCAACAGCAAGTTTGCTTCGAAGATTTTATTTTCTCACATTCTCCCTCACTTCATTGAGTTCTGGAACATCAATGGTTGTATCTTCAAATGTCAAAAATTAATCACCTAAACCCATCTCATCTTCATCGGACGTTGAAGATGTCGACATTGAGGAAGACGACATTATAGACATTGAGAGAATTTAAGAAATTTCACTTTGCGAGAGAGGCGGGTATGGTAAGAGCAGGGGAAAAGGAGTCTTAGGTACCCTAGTTTATGTTAACTTCCATTTTTCTTTTTCTTTTTAAGTTTTAACCTACGTGGAACGTAACATGACAACATGTCACGCTCTATAGGTGGCACGTGCAACCACTCGTAATCGAACAACCATGTCAAGGGTTTATTTGATGAGTTTCGCATAGATCGAGTGCTCAATAGGAAACAATAGTAATAGAGGGGCTCAATAGGAAATTTGATATAAATTGGAGGGCTTAACATATGATTTTGCCGTGAAAAATTGCATTGTGCATGTAACTCTTTCAGCAGACAAGCCACTAGTCACTAGACAAGAAAATGCATGTATATAAAAAAAAAGTGTAGAAATCATGAATCGAAACATAAAAAACCAAAAGCACAAGCGACACTTTGTTAATTGATTGTTACATTCAAATTGATATTCGAGAAAAATCTCATAAATCGAAATCTGTAAAAAAAAATAGAGATCTTATAAGCAGAAACTGAAAATATTACAAGTCTTCACTGAAAGAATGAGACCTCTAGGTATTTGATCGATCCGAAAGAACAGTGATACAAGAATAGGGTTGATGAGGATAAAGAAGATACGGAATTTCAAAAACCCTCAAAACACAACGATCTGGGGTGTTTTAAAAAGCGGTTAAGTCCACTACACTGATTTTGGGAAGTTTTTAAACCCCCAAAACCATTGTCTCTAAAACCCCTAATTTAAAATGTAAACAAATTAGAATTTTTAAAACCCTTAATTTTCAGTCACAAACCCATCATTTTCAGTCATCCATGTAAAGTCTTAAAACAAGTTGGTGTAGATACAAGAAAAACAGGTTTTACTATCGTTCAGTCAATTACAATGTACGACACGTGGACGTTGACTTGGTCAATATTCATAAATGATTTTTAATTTTTTTCAAAATGTTATTAAAAAAGGCTATGACAAAAATTGGTATGAATATTTAGTTTATTACTGACGAAAAATTTAACAGAACTATGACAATAATTTATTCTCTTTTTTTTCGACGGATTATTGATGAAATCTTTTTTTTTTGTGAACGGATTATAGGAAAATTTTAATTTTTTATCGACGGATTATTGACAAAAAAAACCGTCGATAATTAGCAACAAATTTTTTTCCATCGATGTTTAGATTACCTACGAGGGTTTGATCGACGGAAATTTTCGATAATTTCATCGATAATTCATGAATTTCTTTTAGCGAGATAAACGACGTTAAATTATTAATTATGACAAAATAAAACATTTATGCAAATTTTTTAAAATGATGGACATTATGCTATTTAATGTAATGGCAGAGAAAAAAACTATTTTCGTACTGTTATTTAAGTGCATTGTTTTGTAGTTCAGCCCAAGAAAAACAAGTAAGACCACCCACTAATGTGAAGTCATAGATTTAGAGTTGGTAGCAATGTTGGTGTCACGGTCAGTGTTATAAAAACTGTGCTGGACGTTGACCCGGACTAGGGACTAGATCATTGGTTCAACCAGTGGATCATCGGTTAAATCGCAAGTTTGATTAGAATTAAAAAATAATATATTAATATAAAAAATAAATACCTTAATAATATGATAAGATTACACATAAAAAATATTAGAAACTAGAAAATCAAGTTCATATCACACATCTAATACATAATAATACATCCAATCTATAAGAAAATCAAAATTTTCATCATAAATTAACAATATATAACAAAAAAATCAATTAATAGCCAAATTACACTTGAAATTGTTAAAAATACACATTGCTTATTTTCGGTTTGATTGCTTAATTGGTAAGTTTGATCGAATCGTGCCGGTATGGTTATCGATTTTATGGTTCGAGTAATTGATATGGTCATGTTTTAATAACACTAGGCCCAATTGAGATATTTTGTTGGAAATGACGTGGTAAATATTTTTGATTCCCTTAAAAAGTAAAATGCCTTTATATTATTTGTTTGAAAAAAATTGAAGAAAATATAATTGATGGGAATTAAATTGTATTATCTAGAGAGTAAATCTTGGTGGTAAAAAATATGCATTGTTTTCTTTACAAAATTTGAGAAAATACAAGTAGTAAGAGCACCTTTTGTCAATTTGTCTTGATAGATTCTTTAAAATATAGACAAAATATTATTATTATTTGATTTACATATTCTATATCCAATAAATAATGTGTCATATTACCTATCACATTCTTCATTTTATTAAAAATAATAATTATTATATTTTCTTTATTAGTTTATTAATTTTTTTAATACTCGAGAAGTCCCCACTCAGCCTGTCGCCCTGGCCCAATATAGAATAACGGGTTGAGTTCGGGTTTTCCACCTGCTAGGCCTAGCCCATTCTTTTTTAATTTAAAATTACAAATGTTGTTATTTTGTAGTGTTTATTACATTAATTTACGCATTTAAGGTCTCGAATTCGAACCTACATGCAAGACTTTCAATTTTCATTAAAAAGGTTGGGCCCGCTTGACACTTCAGGCAAGTCCCTTGGGCCATAAACGCGCCGCCGGCAAAGAGTTTTGAGGTTAGCGGAGTGTTTTTTTCTTTCTAAACGTGGCTTAAATGTGTTTGAGCTTTGATGATCTGAGAGCCTTAGGTGGCCGTTTGTCTTGTCACCCCCCAGAGACTTTATGATTAGCATGCAGAACTTGGTCTATTTTATGTTTTTATTTTCGTTTGCATTTTATATTTATAGAAAAATGTTTTGTTTTATTTTGTATTTTCAAATGATTTTTATTTTACATGTTTTCAAAATGGCGACTAAACGTGTGTTACCAACCATGAAAACAAAAAATGCATGAAAAACGAGCACAATACCATTGATTTCTTTTCGAAGTTGACAAAATCTCATGCTTATCGACATCATCTCGTTCTTGCCGTTTGAAGGACGCGGCAAGAATGAGCATCCCGTCGAATAAATGGGGAAGAATGTGCCGTTCGATGAGGAACGTTGAGTTTAATGAGAATTAATTTTAATTTCTTGATAAAAATTTCTGGTAGAAAAATGTGCCGCGCTGATACATTGGTGGTCCAAACCACGAAAACAGTGCTTCTACAGGCCGAGGCCAATGTAACGTACCCTCAACCGTTCAATGGCTTGCAATGTAGGTTTGGAAGTTGCCTGTTGATTCTGAAGATAGAACTTCAGCAATGTGTCTTTTGTGATCAAATTCATGCCAAGAGTTGTCCAGTGCTCGAAACTCTTACTATCCGATTAATTTAGGCCATGTCAGAATTTTCTCAGCTATCCCATCAAATCAGAGAAAGTATTGGAAGGATTGAAGATCTCTTCGTGTTCTAAGAGAAGACAAATTAGACAATGATGGTGGCGAAAACTCGGAATTGTACCAGGAACGAGCCCTAGAACTGCTGAAGGTAAGGAGGGCCTCCCCAAGTTTGCAGATTGTTAACTTGTAATAATGTTGTAGTTAAATCTGCAGACTGTTTATTTCTCTTTATCGGCTATGTACATGAAGTTTTGATCCAAGATCGGCGGCTTCAGAAGTCGATGGTGGGTTCTCCGATGGTCAAATTTCTCTCAACAGTCCATGGCAAGTTAAAGAGCTTAGCCATAATGAACTTGAAGATCTTGTTCACGTTTATGTTATGTGTAGCACTTGAGAAGAAAAGTGTAGCTTTCATAGCGCTAGCATATGCTCTTGCCTGTCCTCATAACACAAAACACCACACATATCAGCATCATCATATAAATTCATACATACATACATACATACACACACACACACACACAGATATACATATATATGCAAAATCTAGAAGAAGAAAAGTGTAGCTTTCATAGCGCTAGCATATGCTCTTGCCTGTCCTCATAACACAAAACACCACACATATCAGCATCATCATATAAATTCATACATACATACATACATACATACATACATACATACATACATATACACACACAGATATACATATATATGCAAAATCTAGAAGAAGAAAAGTGTAGCTTTCATAGCGCTAGCATATGCTCTTGCCTGTCCTCATAACACAAAACACCACACATATCAGCATCATCATATAAATTCATACATACATACATACACACACAGATATACATATATATGCAAAATCTAGAAGAAGAAAAAAGGTTCTTTTGTTCCAAAGAATTTCGCTTTTCTGGTACGCGGATATGCCACAAATGACAAATTTCAAATGTCAAAATTTTCGGAGAAAAAATTGACAAGAGAAGACTCCACAAGTCCTCCCTAACATTCCTCACATCCCAACAAACAAAAGAGGACGTGACCATCATGGAAAGATAGACATGTACAACTAGCATGATTGATTGAGTAATGTAGCACAAATTACAGTCTTAACCGGACTCTAGTCTCTCATCTGATGGCTCATACATGGAGCACAGGGAATAAAAAAATAATCTATTTGATGAAGTGTAGGATCTGACATTGTTTGTTTGACAATTCAATAAAAGTAAGAAATATGTAATAGTGTGGTATTTTATTTGATCCTCATACCTAAAATTTTAGACTCTAGAATGATTGAGAAATTGTATGGACCCAAACCCGTCTTAACCACCGACGTCAAAATTAGGACAATATTATTTGCTCTGTTTGGTAGAGACTATGATTGACAAAGTATAAACGGGTGTAAGCTGTTAAATTAAAATACTTTAAATTGAATGTATAAGCTGTCAAATTGAGCAAGCTGATTGTCTGGATGACTAGCTGTTGAGTGAATTTACTAGAACCATACAAGACTTTTGATCTAAATGATTACCTGGGTAATAATCGTCCATTGCACATCAGGAGGAAGTCGGACAAAATCATCAAATTTGGTTCCTATTAGTATAGGAATTGCTGTCTGCAGAAGCAATATTGGCACAAACATTAGGAACAAAGTATACATCATCAACACTGGTACTGCTCCACTCCACTCCACTCTCTAATAAGTGGTTTTGTAACATCATCTACTATCGCAGACAATCAATTCTACAAGGCATTCATATATGGCATCAATGGGACCTAGTTGCTCTTCATTTATAGTTTAAGCTTCACCAAAAACCTCTAATTAATGTCGGCATCTGATATGGACCTAAACTCATCATTCGTACATAAGTTTTTCACTTAACGATCGGATAAGATTGGCACAAGAATATTGCTTAGAGTGAGAATCGAGCTCTAACAAGATTCACCACTAGACTATCACCAAGTGGTTAATAATTAATGGATTCACCGAAATTAGTACTAAACATAACAGAAAAAGGGCCAAATTAGTACCTGATTCCACTTTCTTGCTTGGCTATACCATCCAATTACACTGGGGAAAAAATGATGATTATTATTAACTTTTAAATGAGAAAATCATAGTAGTTGATTAAGGTAATTAACAAACCTATTAAGTGTACACCGACTTGTAAGATCAAACATAAACAAAATTGCAACTGCATCTTTACATGCAATTGGTACATGATCTAGTGTCATACTATCACCTGCAAACACAGATATTCACACACAAAAAAAAAGCATCAATGAAAATTTGATTTCCGAAAAAAATTAGTAAAAGCATGTATACGTGTATATACATATATATGCAAGCATATATACGTGTATGCATGTGTGTACCTCCAACATCCCAAATACTAAATGAAATTCTTGCTCCTTGAACAAATAATGTCTTGTCCATTAAATTTAATCCTCCCATTTCTAAGCATTTCTTCTCCTGCTCATCCCCAACATACTTGATCTTCAACAACCCAATCAACAAAAAATTTAAATCAATCAATCAGTAATAATTTATTCAAAGTAAAAACACCCCTTTCGAACGAAAAAAATAATTTCTAGGGGTGTTTGTGCAAAAAAAATCAAACTTTACGGATTGTTTTAGCGAAAGAAAGAAAAAATAGTATTTCTACTGACCACAAAAGTCGTCTTCCCAATCTGGCAATCACCAAGAATACTAATCTTCAAGGGCACCAAATCCGAATCCGAGTTGTACCCGCTACTCGACGTCGTCGTTGTCGCAGCATCCTGTTCCTCCAGAGCTGCCTCAATAGGCTCCGGCGACTGGCGGTGTCCCAGCCGGCGGTATTTCCTCGGTTTACCAATTGAGCAAGAAAGAATCCGGTCCAAAATGAAGTGAAAAACCTGTCGAAAAATCGATGCCTTCTCTTCTACTGTACTCCACCTGATCTTGACTTGCACAATCTTTTTACAAAGCTGTGACATGATAAATCTTCTTATGATAAATCTTCTTAGTTCTTCAATGTCTGCATAAGAAAAGATTCATACATGGAAGAAGAAAGAAGAAGAAGTCCAATCCAAAGGTGGGTTCCTCTGTTTTTAAATTTATATACGACTCTGCTCTGTTTGGTGTGTCGTGTGTTTTAATAACTAACAAAGTATGTGTGCGCGGGGGTGTCGTGGAAGGGATGGTTGACTGGTATTTTGACTTGTGAGTTGTGTTCGGTACGCAAAAGTCCAAAATAGTCCAAGTTGCCGGCTTCTTGGGTTCCACATAGTGAGGGTAGTTGGGTAATTTTAATAGTTTAGGAGTCCAACGAACCCGTGGCAAAAATTCAAGTTAGACCTAGGTCGAACAATATCGTGTATTTGTCAGATATTTATATGTGCAGATATGAATTTGTTTGGATTTTTAAATATATTTAATTGATTATATTTAGATTAGTTTAATCTTGACAAGTAAATCAGACAATAATTCAATTCCGAATAGGGGATCGGACAACTAAATCGAATAATTTTAAAAAAAAAATTTCATATAATTCTTTTGGTCAAGTGCATTTTGGTCGTTTCGACGAAAGGGTAGTTTTGAGATGTTAGTGTTAAAATATGTTAGTATACATAGCAATATTTTAAAAAATTCATATATTTTTTATATGGACAAAATGCCTAATTAATTGCCTAATATTTCACACTTTCTCAATGTAACTATTCATTTCAAATATTTTATTGTTGTAGTAACTACTAATACATCAAAAACATGTTGTTTTTGATGACATAGTACTATTGACCTACCATATTTACAACAATATTGTGATAATGCAATTTTTACCAAGTAAAAAAAGGTCGATTCATGGCATAGTATTCCACAAGCCAAAAGGATAAGAACAAGAAGAAAAGAAAAAATAAATAATTATATGTTTGAAATCAAAAGGGGTTAAATTACAAAGGTACAAATTTAAAGGTCACGTGTTCAAATTTTAGATAAGTCCAAATGTTAGCAAGTGATTGGTGGATCTTAGGACCTTAAGAACCCCTTTGGGCATAAAGCAGAAGTTTCTTATGAAAAAAAGTCACAATGACACTCCATATAAGAGTATTTAATTAATTCAGGGGCAAAAAAAAAGAATAATGAAACTTCATCTTGAATCAACTCTACAAAGAGTATTGTAATATTCTTTTCCTTTTGATGCTGTAATCATTACATGCACTTGATGGAAATGAAGGTTTTTAATGAAAACTTACTTTACTATGTTAGAGCAAGTGTAGTAGATAGTACTGGATAATGTATGAGAATGCGTATTTTTGCTGATGAGATTGTATTGAGAGATATGTTTTAATGATGTGAATGAGTAAGTGACTCGACTTTTTGTAAAAAATGTGAGACACAATATTAATTTTTGCGTAATTTTGTTAAAAAATGAAAAACTAGAGGTTGTTTTAATAAAGAAAGGGAAAAATATATCAAGATTACTATTTTATTGATGTACTCGTGTTGAGAAATGTATTTTGATGATGCATACGTGACTTGACATCTAAATTGAGATCAAATTGAAGAATTTGAAGAGCTTCAAACTGGAGAAGTATATCACTTGCTCTAGTTAGTATTAACTCTTGAGAACTTGATTTTCCAATAATACCCCTAGTACTATTTCCTTTTCGATTTTGTAATATTATTTTAAGTTTCTCATAGTTGGTTTTGATATGAACAAAAATGGTAGTTATCGAGGTTTTTTGTTTACTTGGGTCTTTGAAACTCTCAATAAAATAGGAAGAGTTGTTTCCTTCTAAAGTTCTCTCCCTCTAATTTTTGTTATATTTCATATCGGTGTATTATTATTATATAATAAAATTGAATAATCCGTTTATTTATTTTTATATAATCCGTTTATTTATTTTTATATAAGGAAACAAAATATATATTCATAACTCTCTTCAAAATATGAGAGAAAAAGATATATAAGTCTTATATCTCTCAGTTACTAACGATTGAGATCTCTTAACTAAAAATCAATTTTTTATTGATAATTAATAATATATGTACTCAGAGAATCAACTCGAGGACCTTATAGCTCAATCTTCTCTTGTGCAGGTAATCGAAGAGCAGCTAAGTAATCGTTTTCTGACAACAAATCTAATCCAATGATACGTCGAAAACTCAAGCAAGTTTTAGACATAATCAAATCGTAATTCTTTGGTCTCACTTTTTCAAAGTATCTCAACAACTCAAAGATTATTGATGTGTGCATAATGTAATTGGATAATTAACTATCGATGGGCAATTATGATTAAATAAATCGCTGTTTTGGGGAGGTTTCTTGGACCCTTAATTGATATATTAATTGCTAAAATTTAAGTTTGGTTGAGGTAGGCCTAGGTATATAGGAACAACCGTCCAAGGGTAGGGCATATGAATATATATGGACTAAACCCCCCTAACTAACTCCAATATATACCATCCATTCAAGTTGGGTAGGAGATTGAAGGAAAGCACCAAACTAGAATGATTAGAGTATGTAGCTTAATCCTAGGAATTAAATCATATCCTATGACAATTATTTATATTAGAAAATATGTAGACACAATTAGGTAAGGATTCTAATGGGTTTTATTCAAAATTTTGTGGCAAACATTGATGTGTTTAGCACACCTGTTGCAACATCAAAAGATAGTGAAAAAACTTACGTATATAATAATTTCAATGCTGGTGCACAAGAAATGGAAATGATTGATGTGTCCTCCACCAAATACAAACAAACCACACAAGGAAAGAGTTTGTCATACATGTCCAAATGGAAATGGGTTTGTTGAGGTTTCGTTTTCCTTTGTCATAGTACACAAAAATCCAACTTATCTTTTGTATGTAACTCTCATACTTTCAATTATTTATTTTACCTTTATCGTTTTCATATTCATTTGTGATTTTTTTTTATAAAGATTTCTCATTAGAGAAAAGAAGTTTTGTGTGATGTCTACGTTTTTTTTTTTTGAATAAGAAGATTAAAAGACTCGACATATGACCCAAACATGTGAAGTAAATGTTGGAGGTGGGAGAGGTTGAACCCAATCCACTTGAGCTTAAGCATGCAAATGTCTGTCCTTTAAAAGGCATCTCAAGTGTTGAGGTATTGAACTCATTTTATAAACCACATCATTTGATTAGTGGCGAAATCCCCAATAGAATGGGGCTCGAGCCTCTTTATGAACAATTATACTTTATTTTAAAGTCGCTAAGCGAAACCCCCTCAAAAGTTAAAACTTAAGCTCATTCCATATCAATTTAGTGCTACAATCCAAGATTCCCCTCATTTACAGTAAATGCTAAATAGCCCTAAATTTTATTTAGCCCCTCTCCTGTAAGTTTCTAATTCTACCACTGACTAAGTTCCGTAAATTTATTTTCTAGATTTGTCACTGCGCTTGATATCCTCTTCGAATGATATGAAACATTTTCATGATCTAGCAGAATTTTCAAGACATTTTCTTAATGGCGATATTGTATTGTAACCTCAAAATCACACATGTTCAATTCGTGGAAACAAACCCTTACTTTCAACGACGTAAACCAAATTTTATTTGTGAGTAGTTATTTTTCTTTTTCAAAGCTGTATTGAATTGGGTCTTTAAATTTAATGGTTTTCACCAATGATGAAGCCCACATGGAATTAAGCATGTATTCCTAATTAAAGCCATTAGTGATAGGGCCACCAAATATAATTTTGGGTTTCTTTTCCAAACATGGTTGCCCCTAATATGGTAGACATATATATATAAGACATGATTTAACACCTTCAACATTTGTGGTATCTACTATATATCTTAAGATATAATGACAAAAGACTAGTGTCAATAAAATATGCCATATATAGACCTAAGACTCCAACAAGTGCATGCATACGTGAGAAGCTAAATTGTTAATTTATTATATGTATATATGTATATGTATTATAAGAGGAAAATCCATTGAAAGAGACTAATGATGAAGATTTATAGGCAGCGATGTTTTTGTTTTCTTGCTTGATAATTCATGATGTTGTTTGGAAATTCAAGGCCTACCGCGCTGTAGAGAATGCTAAATTTTCAAGGAAAAGAAAGAAACCAACGTTCTCCACATGCCCTATTTATTATTATGACGATAAATCATGAACTTTTGACCAGTGCAGATTTCAGATGCTATAGCCGTTTCATTCTCTTTAAGAGTGTGTGTTGTAAGGATTGAGGGAAGAGAAGAGGAGAAGATGAGGGAAATTCATTAAAGAAAGAGAAGAGAAGAGATATGTTAAGGAAAATAAATGAAAGAATTTATTATTTTCCTTGTTTAGATAGTTATCATAAAAGAAAAGAAAGGAAAATAAAAATGATTTAAATTTATCCTTATTTTTAAGTTAATAATGTACAAGAGCAAAATAGAACTTTCACTTATAAATAACTTAAATTTTATTTCCATTCCCTTCAAATGAGGGTTTTACTAGCTTTCAGTACCAGACTGGACGCCGTATAACCCATTCCACTGGACGACACATGGATGTTGACTTGGTCAATATTTATAAATGATTTTTATTTATTTTTCAAAATTTTATGATGAGAAGGATATGACAAAAATATCTATGAAGTTTTAACTTATTACTAATGAAAAACTTGAGATGAAAATAATTTTTTTTAATTTTTTTTTATTCTTTTGTCGATGGATTATTTATATATTTTTTTTTGCTGATGGATTACTGATGAAATTTATTTATTTTTTATTTTTTTGTCGACGGATTACAAGCAGATTTTTTTTTGTCGATGGATACATAATTTAATTTTTAAAATTTTTGGCCGACGTATTATTGACGAAAAAATCTATCGGTAATTACCAACGAATTTTTTTCCATCAATGTTTAGATTACCTATGATGGTTTTAACGATAAAAATTTTCGATCGGTAATCAATATTATCGATGGATTTTTAGGATTATTAACAAAAATTTTTGTCTATAATTCGTAAAGTTATTTTAGTGAGATTAACGTCGTCAAATTATTAGTTGGGGTAAAAATAGACATTTATTTATGTAATTTTTTTGAATGGTGGAGATTATAATATTTAATCTAATGGTAGATAGGGGACGATGCCGCATATCTTGAACAAATAGATATCTTGAAAATATTAATTAGGGGCAAGATTAATATTTAGTGTGCATTACATGCGTATTGTAATTTTATTTTATTTTAAATGTTATTTTTTTTTCAATAGTGGAGATTATACTATTTAATCTAATGGTAAGAAAATGAACTGTTTTTATACCGTTATTTGACTAGACTGTTTTGTAGTTCAGCCCTTCAAATGATCCTATTTTGGCGAGGAAGTATTTTAACAAAAAAATTGTGAGCTCTTTCCTCCAATTCTCTTCAAATCTCTCATTTTAATGTTTCTTTTTCTAACATATCCAAACCTCATTAAGAGAAATTCCAATTCCTTTCTCTTTCCCTCCTCCAAATCCTTCAATCCAATTGGAAAGTTAAAGAAGTTGAATCCCATAGTTAGAATTCCGCATCCCCTATTTATTATATTGAACTAGTTTCTCATACCTATTTTAATTATTTTTTAGAAAGGTCCAACTCCTCTCACACTAATAGCGCGTTTTCTTGTTGGTTAAGCTGACCTGAGGATTACCCTGAGCATTTAGTTGTTCGGGATTATTGATCACGTGAGAACATTAGGATGCCAAGCGATGTTCATTTGATTTCGACCTCAAAATCAAGATCATCCTTGATGACGTTTTAGTTGGTCATGCACATTAGAGGATGACTTGGCTGACTGTTCGGCAATCTGCACATTAAAAAACATAAGCTACGGGAGGCTCTGAGAATTATCCTGTTGGGGGCGTATATGATACTAGTAGATCTCTTCCCGATCTTTGGAAGATGTATCCCATCTTTTGGAGGATCTTGTTTCCTTGGTGTTTGGGCACTTGGGGTTGCCAAGATGCATTCTCAGTTTGCTGTCGAGGTGTCTTCTCAGTACCGAGGTCCTACTCTCGGGTATTTAGCGCTGGTCTTTGATATATACTAAGTCAACCTCGTGTATAGAATACCTTTCTGGAGACATGTGTCAACATTTGATTGAAAGAGTTATTTTGGTATTATCGAAAAAAGGAAAAAAAAAACCAGTGCCAACCAAGTAGGGGAAAAAGGAATTTATCAGCTAGTATGTTATCAAGAACACAAATAAATGAAAAGACTAAAAGGCTGAGAAATTTTCAAATAGAGAAACTCAAATTGTGCAAGTATTGTGTTCTTTGTTCTTTGTTCTTTTAGGGCTTTGCCACTATTTCATTGTCTTTATGATGAATATGATGATTATAGAGGTTTTGTCCAAGTTAAGAATACTTCAGTTTCTTGGTTTTATAGAGTTTTTCTTTTTTTGATAAATAAAAAATTAAAAAAGAGCTCAACTGGGAATTGATACATCAGATGGTAGTATTTTTTATTCAATGAATACATCAGAGCTCTTTCATGATTTGTGGACAAATTGATTGCTTTCATTTTCTTTTATTATGTTATTTGGGTTGTCTTTTGGAGTGTAGCTCCTATAATTTGCTAAGAGCTGTATTTTTCAGCTTTGATTCACTATGACTCGTGGGCAGTCACTTTGGTTGTAGGACAACTACATTCAGATAAAACAGCTCAACTGGATCAACTTAAGAAATGGAGAGAAAAAATAAAAAAAAAGAAAGGAAAAGAAAAAAGGTGGGCGCAATATGTACCTTTTTGAAGCAAGATTTGTTATGATGAGCACAGCTTTTCTACTGCATATTCTCTGACAAGGGTCAATTGTAATAATTCACGTACTATAAAATCAATGCAACAAGAGAAGAGAAGAGAATGAAATATGTAATTGTGCTAGCATCTCTTAAAGATTTTTTTTTCCTTTTTTCTTTTTTCTTTTCATTCAGACAAGAACTATAACATGTATGCAATGCGAAATTCTAGATGTAATGATACAGCTTTGATCATCTACAAACTGAAAATGGATACCATTTTTTTTTTCAATGAATACATAAGAAAGAATTAGAAAATATACCTGGTGCTGCCGGATTCTTGTATGTGAAGTTTTTGCAATATATCTTCTCTCATTAGCGTAACCGGCCATTTACCCAAAAAAGCAATCAACTAAAACAATAAAGAGAAATTGAACAAACAAGAAAAATAAGAGAGAAATGAATTTTGAAAGAAAAATAGGTGTGGTGTCGAAACTTGTTTCTGTGTGTGAGTTGTATACAGTTAAGTGTGAGTTTTATACAGCTAAGTGTGAGCTACAACTGAGTCTGTGCTGAGTGTGTGTGAGCTGTCGAGAGCGTGAGTGACTATATTGTGTGAGCCGTCGAGAGTGTGTGTGACTAAATATGTGATAGAGAAATATAGATTCTAACATGGTATCGGAGCACCGATTCCAGTGACCTGTGCCGATTCCTTCCTGTGACAGTGGTGGTGCTTGAGTTCTGCATATCTCGTTTCTAGTTCTTCCTTTCTCTTCTTCATTTGGTCGAAGCTTCTTATGTAATATCCCGAACCTAATTTTTGAAAAAAAATGGTTTTTCAAATTTAATATTTTTAATAAATATTTCATATTTTTAGAAAAATATTGGCACAAGAATCACCTGAATCGGAGTTATGAATTTTGGAAGTTAAAAGATTTAGTATGAACGGAGGGCAAAATGGTAATTTTGCCAGAATTCTGGCATAAACCAGAATTCTCTGGTTCTCTTCTCCAGCAACACGCATGGAGAGAGAAAAATAAGTTGGAAAATCAAATATTGGTCGTTTGTGGTTCGATTGAGGCGTGTGAGGTGTTAAAACGAATCTTGTATAGAAAGGATCAACGTTGGCAAAAGCTCAATTTTGGGTGACTTCCGAGCTTGATCCCGGTCGAGTTTTGGAACGACACAGGTACCATTGGATTGCATTTTCTGAAAGCTTCATTTTGATGTGTGGTTCGCCGGTTAACGTCGCCAGAATCGACTATTTCAGCGACGGCAGTGGTTGTACCACTGTTGACCCGAGTTGACTTTTGACCCGGATTGACTTTTAGGATGCTTTTTATGTATTTTAACTATATTGGGTATATGTATCCGTATTTCAGTGCAGGAGACTGATCAGGGGATTTTGGGGTTCGAATTTCGGTGAGTCGAGGACGTATTACGGATTAGTGTCATTCGACATTTCAGGTGGGGTTCTGCCCTATTCCTTATTTGGGGTTCCGTATTTGACGGACTCCTACTCGTCTATTTGTGTGAAATTCCCGGGAGGTTGATAATTTCTCTGTTTGTATTCTTATCTACTTTATTTCCGCAATCGCAACTGTAGTATTTTATCATGCTATTATTGATGGTGTTTGTACGCCTAACTGCCCTCTTATGCGCTATGTCTTCTGTGGGGCCCACCTCTTGGTTGTGTGGTATTTTGCAGAGTCCGGATAGGACTGTATTCTAGTGATTTTTTGTGATGATACTACAAGATTATTGATGGATGATTTGTAGTGTGTGAGACCCACATCGGGTGACCCAGCCTACTGGATGATTTGTTGATGGTTCTGATCGGGTACGTACTTGGAGACCGGATTGAGGTGGGGTACATCCTAGGGGATGCTCTTCGATGTAGGCGATGTTATCGAGTACTTATATAGGCTTGATCCTCATCTAATCTAGAGTGTACCTGAATTGGGAGACACCTTTATGGGATCAGGGTGGGTTCAGGGGAGGATTTACTGTTGTTGTATGGATTTGAGATGGATTATGATTGAGTACTGATTTGAGAGTTGTACTTGAGGATAGTAGTGGTGAAGCCTACTCGGTATCTACCATACGGATTGATGATTTTGATGATGTGTATGATGGATCGATTTTCTCGGAGATTTTATATCCTATCACTATATCACTTTATGATTTTCTTTATATTTTCTATATCTTACAGGTTTTCTTACTTTATCTCTGATTTATAAGAGTTCGGTGGTACTGGAGAGTATCACCATTTGAGTTTCTGTACATTCCGTTTATACATCTTGAGTTATACATTCCGTTTACTCTGATTGTCGATATTCTCCATATCCCTACTGAGCTTTGTGGCTCATCTCTTTCATTCACATGTTTTTTCAGGTGAGATAGCCGGAGTGGATGATCAGCGCAGGGATGCGTGAGACGTGATAGGTAGTTGTTGTGGGGATGTTTGTCTGTTTAGTATCTACTTTCTGTTTCTATGATATTTTGGAATTTTCGCTGTATACTTGGTTTGTATGTCACAGTATGTCGGGATTTCGGTTAGGATTTATATATATATGTGTGTGTGTGTGTGGATTTATTTGGAGTTCTCTGATGATTCATAGTGGCTTGAGTAGCTATTTGGTTTAAATCTGGTTCGGGGAACGAAGGTGTTCCCTGCCGGTCACGTCTCTAGGATTCATAGGCGCTTATTCACACCTATCTGGGAGAGGGGCGTGACAGTTTGGTATCAGAGGTGGTTAGTTAGTTTTTGGGAGGTTATTCGGTTTCTTTAGTTCCCCCCAGCTACACATCACGCGCTTCCCGACTGATCTGGTGAGTTATTCTTTCTTTTACGTTTAGGGTATTTGATTTATGTAGTTATATGTTTACGTTACAGATATGGTACTCACGTAGTACACACGTTCGGGGTGGGCTTGCTACCCGCGGATGTGGGCGGGGTAGAGGTGAGCTTCCGGATATTGTTGATGAGGTCGAGTTACCGATACCTGAGGAGATTTCGGTTGTGAGAGGTCGAGGGCGTGATCGAGGTAGAGCACGTGGCCATGGACGGGGTCACGGTCGTGTTGTTCGGGATCGGGTAGTAGAGCAGGAGCAGATACCGACACAAACAACGCCCGTAGGTGTGGAGGGTGTGATAGAGACTTTACAGCAGCATTATAAAGACATGACGAGCATGATACAGACCATAGGTTAGGCGGTAGCAGCTTTAGCTTCACAGATTACACCGCAGCCTATTATTGGCACTCAGGGATAGACTGTTCCAGCGGTTACACCAGATTTAGTTGGTGCACCTGTTCAGTTACCACTTGTCATTCAATCAGGAGCAGATCAGATGGTTCCAACGCAGACAGCACCACTAGCAGTGAATCTTTCCATCACTGAGTTAGCTCCGTTGAGGAAGACGAGACCTCCAATGTATAAAGGAGTGGTAGATCCTTAGGCAGCCGAGGATTGGTTGTGATAGCTGAGAAGACAAATGGTGACACTCAGGATACCTAATGCGAGGAGGGCTCTGTTGGCTTTAGCATTTTTAGAGGATGATGCTTATGTCTAGTGGGAGAGTATGACTATTGTTAGAGAGAGTATGGAGATGCCATGGTCGGAGTTTGAGACTCTGTTTTTAGCACAATATGTTCCCAGGCCATTTGCGTTGCGAAGGCCAAGGAGTTTCTAGAGTTGATTCAGGGTAAGGATATGACGGTGTCACAGTATCAAGCATGATTTAAGGAGCTTGGTCGGTATGGAGTCCTACATTGCCACTAAGGAGAAGAAGATACTGAAGTTTCAGCGCGGGCTAAAACCCCGCATTTCAGAGCGTTTAGCAGTGATGATGGCTCGCACCTACCGAGAGTGCATTGACAGGACACTTGATATTGAGCATGGTTAATTCGCATGATTATTGAGAGCTTCATAAGAGGAAATATGGGGATACTTCTTTTGCCTCAGGGAGAAGTAGTAGACAGAGGACTGATGGTCAGAGACAGAGACCCATACAAGATCTGGGGCAGAGATTCCAAAATAGGAGGCAGGACCGTTCGAATCCGCAACAGAGTTCTCAGAGATAAGGACAGTAGGGTCCGCAGCAGGGACAACAGGGTCCACGACAGGGACAGGGGTCCATATCAAGATTATATTGTTATGCGTGTGGTCATACTGAACACATGATATCAGATTGTCCTAGGGCGAATGACCCATTGTGTTTCTATTGTGGATTACCAGAACATATCTGGAGGGATTGCCCGAGGAGAGGTTTAGCACCATCAGGCAGAGGACAGGAAGCCCCAGCACCAGTAGTACCAGCACCTAGCGCTCTAGTAGGCAGAGGGGCCAGACCTCCAGCACCACCAGTGAGACTTCAGCAGTAGCAGAAGCAGGGCCAGAGAGCTAGAATTTATGCAGTTGCACCAGAGCCAGCACCAGACCGTGATTTCATTGGAGGTAGAGTTCTACTTTTCAGTTCTTGGGCTCGTGTGTTATTTGATACTAGTGCCACACATTCATTTATTTCTACATCTTTTGTTGAGGCATAGGGGTTGGAGATTTCGAGTTTGGATAGGAGATTAGTAATAGATTCTCCGTTGGGATCAAGTGTCGTAGTAAGTGGCATCTGTAGAGGTTGTATCTTTCGATTTGCTGGTCATGAGTTTCGAGCAGACTTATACATCATGGAGTTCACTGATTATGATGTGATACTTGGATTAGACTGGTTGACCCATTATGATGCTGTGATAGATTATACAGAGCATAGGGTCACACTGACATCACCATCTGGGCGAGTTAGTTTTTGTGGGTCACGAGTTATCACATGTTCACACTTTTTCGACAACCCACAATTTACTAACTGCCTAGTGGCGAGCTTGACTTTTACATCGAAGATTGAGGCTAGCACGACTATGCCAGTGGTAGAGGAGTACTTGGATGTGTTTCCTGAGGAGTTACCAGGGTTATCACCACAACGTGAGATTGACTTTGTGATTGAGTTATATCCGGGTACAGACCCAATTTCTATTCCATCGTATAGAATGGCTTCAATAGAGTTGAGAGAGTTGGATAGGCAGTTGCGGGAGTTGTAGGGTCTAGAATTTATCAGACCTAGTACTTCACCATGGGGTGCTCCAGTCCTCTTCATGAAGAAGGACGGATCGATGAGGACTTGTGTAGACTACATGCAGTTGAATATGGTGACAGTGAAGATAAATGATCTGTTTGACCAATTGAGGGGTAGTCACTATTACTCTAAGATTGAGGATTGTACTACAGACACTTAGGTAGGATCAGCTTTAAGCCAAACTGAGTAAGTGTGAGTTTTGGGCTACTCAGGTGAGATTCTTGGGTCATGTGATATCCAGAGATGGAGTGAGTGGCAGTGGATCCTGCCAAGGTGGAGGCCGTGTTGGATTGGAGGACTCCGCGGATAGTGGGAGAGATTCGTAGTTTCCTGGGATTAGCATGTTACTACAGGAGGTTTATAGAGGGATTTTCACGGATTGCTACACCGATGACTGAGTTGACGCGGAAGGGTGTTCCTTTCGTATGGACTGATAAATGTGAGTAGGCTTTTTGTGAGCTGAATATCCGACTCACATCACCTCCAATTGTTACCATTCCGGATAGTGGTATAGGTTACCATGTATATTGTGATGCTTCAGGGATCGGATTAGGTTGCGTGCTCATGCAGTAGGAGAGGGTGGTTGAGTATGTTTCATGACTGTTGAAGTCGCATGAGAGGAATTACCCCATACATGATTTGGAGTTGGCTGTTATATTGTTCGCACTTAAGCAGTGGAGGCATTATCTTTATGGGGAGCAGTTTGAGGTGTTTTCAGATCATCGAAGTTTACGACAGTTATTCACACAAAAGGATCTGAATCAGAGGCAGTGGAGATGGATGGAGTATCTTGGAGATTATGATTTCTCATTGCAGTATCATCCAGGCAAGGCCAATGTGGTGGCTGACGCCTTGAGTAGGAAGTTGACAGTGGCACGATTGTCACTGCGGGAGTTTGATTTGGTGGACACCATTGGGCAGTACCGACTAGATAATGATGACAGAGGTGATAGATGTTTCTTGAGCCGTCCAGCACTAGTACAAAAAGTGTTGGATGCACAGCTCGGCGATGCGACTTTTGATGATATTGATGATATAGATGGTTGGATTCAAGGTGTTGATGGAGGAGTTCGTTTTAGAGGCCGACTGGTGGTTCCAAAAGATGCTGAATTAAGAGATGAGATACTTAGAGAGGCACACTATTCTCAGTTCGCGATACATCCTGGTGCTACTAAGACGTATCGAGATTTACGGAGACAGTATCGGTGGAGCGGACTGAAGAAAGATGTGGCCCAGACTGTGATGAGATGCCTTAACTGTCAGCAGGTGAAGGCAGAGCATAGGAGACCACCTGGATTTTGTGATGGGTTTACCGAGGACTGTGAGGAGACATGATGCCATGTGGGTCGTTATTGATAGATTGACGAAGACTGCTCACTTTTTATCGATTCAGCAGACTGACTCGGTGGAAGCACTTACCAGACTCTACATTCGAGAGGTCGTACGACTACATGGGGTACCCGTGTCTATTATATCCGTAAGGATCCTCGTTTCACTTCTCGCTTTTGGAGCAGTTTTCAGGAGACACTGGGGACGATGCTGAGTTTCAGTACAACGTTTCACCCACAGACTGACGGGCAGAGTGAGAGGACTATACAGATTTTGGAAGACATGCTTCGATCATGTGTTATGGATTTCAGTGGTGATTGGGAGACGCACATCCCACTGATAGAGTTTGTGTATAACAACTCTTACCAGAGTAGTATTCAGATGGCACCATTTGAGGCACTTTATGGTAGACCATGTAGGTCATCACTTTGTTGGTCAGAAGTTTGATGATAGACCCTTGTTGGGACCAGATTTGATTCAGTAGACCACTGAGGCTGTGTTAGTTATCAGACAACGACTTCTGACGCCTCAGTCACGTAAGAAGAGTTATGCAGATCGCAAACAGAGGCCTCTAAAGTTTCAGGTGGGTGACCACATATTCCTCAAGGTTAGTCCGAAGCGAGGGATACAACATTTTGGTAGATCAGGGAAGTTAACCCCCAGGTTTATTGGACCATTTGAGATCTTGGAGAGAGTAGGGAGTTTGGCTTATAGGTTGGCATTGCCACCACAGCTGTCCGGAGTTCATGGTGTGTTTCTATGTTACGGAGGTATCATCATGATCCCTCCCATATTATTGATTGGTCGACTCTGGAGATTGGAGAGGATGCTACCTATGAGGTACGTCCGGTTCGGATTTTGGATAGCCAGATACGAAGATTGCGTTGGAAGACCATAACCTTGGTAAAGGTGTTATGGCAACATTATGGAGTTCAGGAGGCTACTTGAGAGGTAGAGTCGGATATGCGGGAGCGCTATCCGGACTTGTTTACTACCTAGGTATTTCCTTGATTTTACTGATTGTTTATTACCTATTTTTATTTCAATTCCGAGGAAAAATTTATTTTGTAAGGGGGGAGGATGTAATAATAATAATAAAATCGATTAGGGAACATAAAAGAGGAAATACCTGGGTATTTTTTAAACAATTTGAAAAAATTGTTTTTTGAAATTTAATATTTTTCATAAATATTCAATATTTTTAGAAAAATATTGGCGCAAGAATCACTTGAATCAGAGTTATATTGAAGGAGTTATGAATTTTGGAAGTTAAAAGATTTAGTATGAACGGAGGGCAAAATGGTAATTTTGCCAAAATTCTCTGGTTTTCTTCTCCAGTAACACGATAGAGAGAGAAAAACAAGTTGGAAAATCGGATTTTGATCGTTTGTGGTCCGATTGAGGCATGTGAGGTGTCAAAACGAAGCTTGTAGAGAGAGGATCAAAACCCAAGTGGAATTGTTGTCATCGGAGCACCACAGTCGACGGAATCAGGCGGCAAAAGTTCAATTTTGGGTGACTTCCGAGCACGATTTCTGATGAGTTTGGGAACGAGACAAGTACCATTGGATTGCATTTTTTGAGAGTTTCATTTTGATTTGTGGTTCGCCAGTTAACGTCGCCAGAATCGACTGTTCCAACGACGGCAGTGGTTGTACCAATGTTGACCGGGTTTGACTCGAGTTGACTTTTAGAATGCTTTTTCTGTATTTTAACTGTTTGTATGTCATAGTATGTCGAGATTTCAGTTGAGATTTATATATGTGTGTGTGTGGATTTATTTGGAGTTTTCTGATGATTCATAGTGGCTTGGGTAACTATTTGGTTTAAATCCGGTTCAGGGAACGAAGGGGTTCCCTGCCGGTCACGCCTCTGGGATTCATGGGCGCTTATTCGCACCTATTTGGGTTAGGGGCGTGACAGTGTTGCTCTTTGGGTTCCTTCTCAGTCCTCGTCTAGTCGAAGCTTTAGCTTCGTGGTCTGTGGCCGATCTCTCTCGCCTTTTTCAGTCTGGTGGTTGTCGTCAGATCTAGTCAAGATCGATCAATCTCTGGTGGTGTCGTCCGGTCTCTGCGGGTGTTGTGTGGTTGTCGTCTGATCTGGCTCGTGGCTGTTCTGTTCTGGTTTTGAGTTTCGATCGGTTGTTTTAGTGAGGTCTGTTCTGGTCTGAGGCGACTGGTTCTGATTTGTTCTCTTGCGGTGGTCTGGGGCGATCGTGGAGGCACACTGATTCTGGTGATCGATAACGATTCCGATCGGATTCAGGCGGCCCTCTCCGGTCACTATTTCGCTTTCGATTCAGCGAGGGATCTTCTGTTCTGTTTGTTCTGTCAGGTGGCGGTGGATTTGTTAGTGCACCATCAGATGGAGGACGATGAAGGCCGTGGAGACTGAAACGGCGCTGAAGGTTTATTTGGGCCTATTCCTGGTTGTATTTGCCTGTTCCTGGTTGTATTTGGGCTTATCCCATGGGCTTGTCAAACTATTTGGGCTTTCCACACGTGGCCTTGGTTATTTGGGTTTGTTATTTGGGCTTGAGAATCTGGTTGCTCGGTCTGTTCAACTCGTGCGTCCACTTTGGATCTTTAGTTTTGCCAATTGAAAGTTTTGGTGGGTCTTTGGTACGGGACCCCTACTTTTCAGCCGATGATGACTTCTTTCTCATCATTTGTACCTGCCATGACTACACGTACTTTTGGTTTGCAAAATTTCCTCGTCTGAATTTGAAGTAAGGGAAACCAATTGGAATATTGCCTGATTTTACTGGTTCTAGTTTGTTTTTGGGTTCTAAATTTGCTAGTTTTGGTCTGGTTCTAATTTGTTTTTGGGTTTTGAATTTGCTGATTTCGGTCTGTCTCGGGTTCTATTTTTGGTTATGATTTGGTTCTGGTCTTGCCGAGTATTTTGTGCTCTATTCGATTCTGGTTCTGCTTCTGGTTGATGGCTCTGCTTTTGATGCGGTCAAGATGTTCTGGTTTGCTGATATTTCATCTGGTTTTGGATTTTGCTCTGTGTTCACAATTATTGTGATTATGTTACAGCCTTATGGTCTGCTTTTGTTTTATGTTGCTCAATTTCCATTTTTCATTGGCAAACTTTTGATGATTTGTATGCAATCATCCTCAATTTGAGAGGGGGTGTGAGTTGTATACAGCTAAGTGTCAGCTGTATACAACTGAGTCTGTGCTGAGTGTGTGTGAGCTGTTGAGAGTGTGTATGACTGTATTGTGTGAGTTGTCGAGAGTGTGTCGTATTTATATGTGTTGTATCCTACTAAAATGAATAAGAAAAATATGTGATAGAGAAATATAATCCTACTAAAATGAATAAGAAAAATATGTGATAGAGAAATATAATCCTACTGAAATGAATAAGAAAAATATGTGAGAGAAATATAGATTCTAACACTGTGCTATGCCTCTTGTTGCATGATCCTACTTGAAAATCCGTATTCAGCCGAATCGAAGCCACATCCCAGCTATCCTAGCACCCACTGTGGTTGTCTTGGGGTCCTAGACGTACTGGTGCTTACAACAACGAAAAAGCTTCTCTTCTTTGAATCTGAAGCTTCCAATGGAGGTACGAAATTTAATCTTCAGCCAACATTTAATCTGGACTATCAGTCCATAAATCCAAAACTAGCATGTAATAAGGTTACTTACAAAACAAATTAATTCAAATAGAAACATTACAAAATTATAGCCCAAAGTGTTTTTTTACAAATTCTCTTCAACCCAAGGTGCACGAAACCACAACAAACACACACAAAAAAACATTTTAGAAGAAATAGTATAAAAGATATCGCGATATATATGCATAAAGAAAGAGAGTTAGCCAATCTGAAGAGGAATGTAGACCAGCAATTGTCCAGGAAAGAGAGATTATCCATTTTCTTGTGTTATCATCTATTTATACCTAGCATGATCGTATATATAATTCAACTTCCGATTTGATTGTGGGCTTTGTTGTGGTTGGTTGCATAATCTTTGGCATCTAGAGCAGTTCATGTTATATAGTTGAATATGGTTAACGCTGGGATTTTCTTGAGTTTTGGTGCATTTAGATTGTCAATGAATTGTTATTTGTGTGTTGTAACTTTAATCTAATATTTCTAATTGCGTCATCCAAGTGTTTCAGTTTTAGGTTTTAATAAGTTTTTCATTGTGTTTTGATGTACAGTTGATGACCCCAGGTCGGATTGCATCAAATTTTTTTTTTTGTTGTGTTTTGCTTGTGTTAGAAGAAGAAGAAAGACAACATATATTATAATGCCATATGTAGCTTTCTGCAGAAACTAATTAATGAATTGAGGGGAAAATGAATGAATGAACTAAGAAGAAAAGAAAATAAAAGAAAAAAGGTAGGGACAATGTGTACAAAGAGAGAACTTAGAGAGCCACTCACCATTGTAGGAGTCTGCCCAAATGACAAAAGTTTACATGGATTAAAAAAACACACCAACACAGAGAGAGACCGAGAGAAAAAGGAAGCACTTGCACTATCATTTGTATTAGAACTGCATTCGGATAAAAGAGCTCAACTGGCACAACTTAAGAAATTGACCGAAGAAAAAAAATGAATGAACCCAAAAGAAGAAGAAGAAAAAGGTAGGGTCAATACGTACCTTGTGCAGTAAGATTTGTTATGCTGAGCATTGGAACTTTTCTATTACAGTCTCTTTACAGGGTCAATTCTAATAATTCACATATTAAAGTGAATGCAAGCGTAAAAGAGAAATGAAGAAAATATGTAACAATGCTAGCATAGCTTGTATTAGTTTTGTAGATAATTTATTTGTTTTTTTTTTCTCTCATTTCATTTAGACAACTATGACATGTATGCAATGAAAAATTCTAGATGTAATGATTCAACTTTGATTATCTCCAAACTGAAAACGTATGCCATAATTTTTTTTCAATGAATACATAAGAGAGAATTAGAAAATATACCTAAGTGCTGCCGGATTCTTGTTGTATATAAAGTTTTTGCAATATATCTTCCATCTCATTATCGTAACCTGCCATCTACCCAAAAAAGCAAACGACTAAAACAATAAAGAAAAATTGAACAAACATAAAAATAGGAGAGAAATGAATTCTGAAAGAAAAAGGGGTGTGGTGTCGAAACTAGTTTCTGTGCTCTGTATGACAACAACCTGAGCAGCCATACTCAACCAAATTGGAGCCACATCCCCCGTGCACCCAGTGCAAGTGCCTTGGATTCGTAGAGGTACTGGTGCTTCCTAGACAACAATGAAAAGCTTCTCTTCTTTGAATCTCAAGCTTCCAATGGAGGTAAGGAATTTTCGCAGAGAATCAATTAATTTAAATTTTGCAGCCAACATACAAAAGCATTTTAGAAGAATTAGTACAAAGGATTGATGATATATATGCATAGAGAAAGAGAACACTGACTTTACAATCTGCAGGCCAGCACTTTTCTAGGGAAGAGAGATTATCAATTTTCTTCTGTCATCAGCAATTTATAACTAGCATGGTTGTATATATAATTCAACTTGTGATTTGTTGGATATTTATTGTTGTGGATTGTTGTTGGTTGCATAATCTTTGGCAAAATCTAGAGCAGTTCATGTTATAGTTGAATTTAGTTAATGCTGGCATTTTCTTGAGTTTTGGTGCATTTAGATTGTCATTTGTGTTGTAACTTTTTTTTGATATTTCTAATTGCGTCGTCCAAGTGTTTGGTCAGTTTCTAAGTTTTAATACGTTTTTCATTGTGTTTTGATGTACAACTGTTGTAATTTGTATGTCCTCGGGTCGGATTGCTTTAAAAATTGATTTCGTGCTTATTTATACTCCTTTGCTATCCAAGAATTGAACTCTACTTAAGGCGATTTTGACGAATACGAAGGCTAGGGTTCTTCTTTAGTTTTTTATTTTATTTTGGAATATGAATCAATAAAAGCTTTTATTTTTTGTTTTAATAATATTATTAAAAAATAGCCACGTCGGCATTGTGTATCTAATCATTAACGTCGTCATGCCAAATGTGTATTAATAACGGTTTCCTAACGATCAAAGGTAGTTTGATTGCCCGTTTTGCCCAAAATCTACCCAGGTGTTTGTTTTGGCACACAATCAAAAATAATGGTGACCAAAAGAAAAAATGAACCAAAAGAAAGGAAAAGAAAAAAGGTGGGCGCAATATGTACCTTTTTGAAGCAAGATTTGTTATGATGAGCACAGCTTTTCTATTGCATATTCTCTTACAAGGGTCAATTCTAATAATTCACATACTATAAAATCAATGCAACAACAGAAGAGAATGAAATATGTAATTGTGCTAGCATCTCTTAAAGATTTTTTTTTTCCTTTTTTCTCTTCTCGTTTCATTCAGACAAGAACTATAACATGTATGCAA
This sequence comes from Euonymus europaeus, assembly GCA_963580455.1. Taxonomy (NCBI): domain Eukaryota; kingdom Viridiplantae; phylum Streptophyta; class Magnoliopsida; order Celastrales; family Celastraceae; genus Euonymus; species Euonymus europaeus. The sequence goes on from OY756961.1 coordinate 24,867,798, forward strand.
TGCAAAATTCTAGATGTAATGATAAAGCTTTGATCATCTCCAAACTGAAAATGGATACCATTTTTTTCCCAATGAATACATAAGAAAGAATTATAAAATATACCTGGTCCTGCCGGATTCTTGTATGTAAAGTTTTTGCAATAAATCTTCTATCTCATTAGCGTAACCGGCCATCTACCCAAAAAAGCAATCAACTAAAACAACAAAGAGAAATTGAACAGACAAGAAAAATAAGCGAGAAATGAATTCTGAAAGAAAAATAGGTGTGGTGTCGAAACTTGTTTCTGTGCTTTGCCTCTTGTTGCATGATACTACCTGAGAATTCGTAGTCAGCCGAATCGAAGCCACATCCCAGCTATCCTAGCACCCACTGTGGGTGCCTTGGGGTCCTAGACGTATTGGTGCTTACAACAACGAAAAAGCTTCTCTTCTTTGAATCTGAAGAGTCCAATGGAGGTACGGAATTTTCGCAGAGAACCAATTATGAATCTTCAGCCAACACTTAATCTGGACTATCAGTCCATAAATCCAAAACTAACATGTAATAAGGTTACTTACAAAACAAATTAATTCAAATAGAAACATTACAAAATTAGAGCCCAAAGTTTCTTTTTACAAATTCTCTTCCACCCAAGGTGCACGAAACCACAACAAACACACACAAAACAGCATTTTAGAAGAAATAGTACAAAAGATATCGCGATATATATGCATAAAGAAAGAGAGTTAGCCAATCTGAAGAGGAATGCAGACTAGCAATTGTCCAGGAAAGAGAGATTATCCATTTTCTTCTGTTATCATCTATTTATAACTAGCATGGTCGAATATATAATTCAACCTTCGATTTGATTGTGGGCTTTGTTGGGGTTCATGTTATAGTTGAATATGGTTAATGCTGGGATTTTCTTGAGTTTTGGTGCACTTAGATTGTCAATGAATTGTCATTATTTATTGTGTTGTAACTTTTATCTAATATTTCTAATTGCTTCGTCCAAGTGTTTCAGTTTTAGGTTTTAATACATTTTTCATTGTGTTTTGATGTACAGCTGATGACCCCAGGTCGGATTGCATCAAATTTTTTTTTTGTTGTGTTTTTTGTTGTGTGTTGCTTGTGTTAGAAGAAGAAGAAAGACAAGCATATATTATAATGCCATATGTACCTTCTGCAGAAACTAATAAATGAATTGAGGGGAAAATGAGTGAATGAACTAAGAAGAAAAGAAAATAAAAGAAAAAAGGTAGGGACAATGTGTACAAAGAGAGAACTTAGAGAGTCACTCAACATTGTAGCAGTCTGCCCAAATGAAAAAAGTTTACATGGATTAAAAAAACACACAAACACAGAGAGAGACCGAGAGAAAAAGGAAGCACTTGCACTACCATTTGTACTAGAACTGCATTCGGATAAAAGAGCTCAACTGGCACAACTTAAGAAATTGACCGAAGAAAAAAAATGAATGAACCCGAAAGCAGAAGAAGAAGAAGAAAAAGGTAGGGTCAATACGTACCTCTTGTGCAGTACGATTTGTTATGCTGAGCATTGGAACTTTTCTATTACAGTCTCTTTACAGGGTCAATTCTAATAATTCACATATTAAGTGAATGCAACCGAAAAAGAGAAATGAAGAAAATATGTAACAATGCTAGCATAGCTTGTATTAGTTTTGTAGATAATTTATTTGTTTTTTTTTCTCTCATTTCATTTAGACAACTATGACATTTATGCAATGAGAAATTCTAGATGTAATGATTCAACTTCGATTATCTTCAAACTGAAAACGTATGCCATAATTGTTTTTCAATGAAAACATCAGAGAGAATTAGAAAATATACCTAGTACTACCGGATTCTTGTTGTATATAAAGTTTTTGCAATATATCTTCCATCTCATTATCGTAACCTGCCATCTCTACCCAAAAAAGCAAACAACTAAAACAATAAAGAAAAATTGAACAAACAGAAAAATAGGAGAGAAATGAATTCTGAAAGAAAAAGGGGTGTGCTGTCGAAACTTGTTTCTGTGCTCTGTATGACAACAACCTGAGAAACCATACTCAACCAAATTGGAGCCACATCCCATGCACCCAGTGCGGGTGCCTTGGATTCGTAGATGTACTGGTGCTTCCTAGACAACAACGAAAAGCTTCTCTTCTTTGAATCTGAAGCTTCCAATGGAGGTAAGGAATTTTTGCAGAGAATCAATTAATTTAAATCTTCAAGCCAACATTTAATCTAGACTATCAGTCCATAAATCCAAAACAGGTAGAGCCCAAAGAATCTTTTTACAAATTCTTAACTATCCACAAGCTGCACGCAACAAAAAAAACACACACACACATAGAAAAGCATTTTAGAAGAATTAGTACAAAGGATTGATGATATATATGCATAGAGAAAGAGAGCACTGACTTTACCAATCTGCAGGCCAACACGTTTCTAGGGAAGAGAGATTATCAATTATAACTAGCATGGTTGTATATATAATTCAACTTGTAATTTGTTTGTTGGATATTTATTGTTGTGGATTGTTGTTGGTTGCATAATCTTTGGCAAAATCTAGAGCAGTTCATGTTATAGTTGAATTTAGTTAATTGCTGGCATTTTCCTGAGTTTTGGTGGATTTAGATTGACAATGAATTGTCATTTGTGTTGTATATCCTCGGGTTGGATTGCTTCAAAAATTGATTTCGTGCTTATTTATATACTCCTTTGCTATCCAAGAATTGAACTCTACTAGTGGCAATTTTGACGAATGCGAAGGCTAGGTCTTCTTCAGTTTTTTTATTTTATTTTGGAATCATGAATTAATAAAAACTTTTATTTTTTGTTTTAATAATATTATTAAAAAATAGCCACGTCAACATCATGTATCTAATCATCGACGTCGTCGTGCCACATGTGTATCAATAATGGTTTCCTAACGATCAAAGATAGTTTGACTGCCTGTTTTGCCCAAAATCTATCCGGGTGTTCATTTTGGCACACAATCAAAATAATGGTGACTGAGTTGAAACATCTAAAGAAACAAAAACTGAGTTGAAAGATCGCAACCTTTCGGTGACCATATGTTGAACCATTAACCCGAGAGATTATCCATTTTCTTCTGTTATCAGCAATTTACAACTAGCGTGGTTGTATATATAATTAAACTTGCGATTTGTTTGTGGGCTATATTGTTGTTGGTTGCATAATCTTTGGCATCTAGAGTAGTTCATGTTATAGTTGAATTTGGTTAATGCTTGGATTTTCTTGAGTTTTGGTGCATTTAGATTGTCAATGAATTGTCATTTGTGTTATAACTTTTTTCTGAAATTTCTAATTGTGTCGTCCAAGTTTTTGGTCAATTTCTAGGTTTTAATGCTTTTGTCATTGTGTTTTGTGTACAACTGTTGTAATTTGTATGACCCCGGGTCAGATTGCATCAAATTTGTTTTTGGTTGTGTTTTTCGTTATGTTTTGCTTGAGTTATAAGAAGAAGAAAGGCAAGCATATATTGTAATACCATATGTAGGTACCTCCTTATCAGAATATTAATGAATTGAAGGGGAAAATGAATGAATGAAGAAGAAAATAAAGGAAAAAAGGTAGGGACAATGTGTACAAAGACAGAACTTAGAGAGCCACTCACCATTGTAGTAGCAGTCTTGTCTTGAGCCCAAATGACAAAAGTTTACATGGATTAAAAAACACACAAAACATAGAGAGAGAGAGAGAGACCGAGAGAAAAATGAAGCACTCTTACACTACCATTTGTACTAGAACTGCATTCGGATAAAAGAGCTCAACTGGGACAACTTAAGAAATTGACTGAAAAAAAAAAGAATGAACGGAAAAGAAGAAAAAAAGGTAGGGTCAATATGTACCTTGTGTAGAGAGCCACTCACCATTGTAGTAGCAGTCTTGTCTTGAGCCCAAATGACAAAAGTTTACATGGATTAAAAAACACACAAAACAGAGAGAGAGAGAGAGACCGAGAGAAAAATGAAGCACTCTTACACTACCATTTGTACTAGAACTGCATTCGGATAAAAGAGCTCAACTGGGACAACTTAAGAAATTGACTGAAAAAAAAAAAAGAATGAACGAAAAAGAAGAAAAAAAGGTAGGGTCAATATGTACCTTGTGTAGCTGATTTGTTACGATGAGTATTGTAACTATTCTATTACAATTCTAATAATTCATATACTAAAGTGAATGCAACGTAAAAGAGAAATGAAGAAAATATGTAACTGTGTTGGCATAGCTTGTATTAGTTTTGTAAAGAATCCATTTTCTTTTTTACTCTCATTTCATTCAGACAAGAACTATGACATGTATGCAATTAGGAATTCTAGATAGAATGATTCAACTTTGATTATCTCCAAACTGAAAATGGATAACATATTTCTTTTTGAATATTACATAAGAGAGTATTAGAAATTATACCTGGTGCTGCCGGATTCTTGTATATAAGGTTTAGCAAATATATCTTTCATTTCAATAACGTACGTAATCTGCTGCCATCCACCCAAAAAAAACAATCGAGTAAAACAAAAGGAGAAAGTGATCAAATCAGAATAATTGGAAATAAATGAATTCTGAAAGGAAAATTTGTGTGGTGTCACCGTGTCAGAACTTATCTTGTGCAAGATAAGACTGTTGACAACAATAGAGACTCCTCTTCTTTGAATCTGAAGCTTCTACTGGAGGTAATGACTTTTCGCAGAGAATCATTTAATTTGAAGCTTCCAGCCACCATTAAATCTAGACTGACAGACTATAAATCCAAAACAGACAAGACTTAACATGTAGTAAGGTAACTTCAAAAACAATTAATTCAAACATAAACATTACGAAATTAGAGCTCAAAGGAAAAAGCTTTACAAATTCTAAACCAAGCTGCACGCAACCACACGTACAAAATTATTTAAAAAGAATTAGTACTAAAGATCAATATATGGGCGAGAAAGAGAGTAGTGACTTTGCCAATCTCAAGAAGAGTGCATGCCATCAACACTTGTCCAGGGAAGAGAGATTCTCCATTTTCTTCTGTTACCAGATATTTGTAACTATCTGTATATGTAGTTGAACTTGTGATTTGTTTGTTGGGATATTTATGCTTGTGGATTGTCATTGGTTGTAGAATCATTGGCATCTAGAGCAGTTCATTTTATAGTTGAATTTAGTTAATGCTGAAATTTTCCCGAGTTTTATTGCGATTGGGTTGTCAATGCATTGTCATGTCTATTGTAACTTTTACTTGATATTTCCAGAGGTGTTGGGTATTTGGCCAGTTTCTAGGTTTTAACAAGTTTTTCATTTTGTTTTGATTTGTAACTGTTGTAATTTTTATGACTCTAGCTTGGAATAGTATCAAATTGGCCTTCATTCTTGTGCAGAAAAGAATGAAAGACATTAGAATGAATGAATCAGAAGAAGAGAAAAGGAAGTAAAAAAATTTAGGAACACAGAAAAAAAAAAAAAAAAAAAAAGGTAATGGCAATATGTACCTTGTGCAATACGATTTTATGATGAGCACCTGCAGCTTTTTGTATATTAATGATGCAAAATATATATATTTGTGCTATGATTTCTAACAAGATATCAGGCTATATAATATGAAAATTCTTTATAAATAGTTCAATGGAAAGAAGAAAAAGAATGAAAGCAATATAGAAGAAGAGAAAAATGGAAACGGGTGGGGGGGCAGATTACGTACCTATCATAATTGTAAGCACTCAAAGATGGTCCTGCCCTGCAACGAGTTCAACAGCATGAATAAAGACATTCAAGCTTTTTGCACGATTAATGTTTCAAATAATCTCCTTGATAGCCAAAAAATGCCCACTCTGCATAAAGGCTACAAGGGCTTCCAATCTCTTGGCAATAACAGATGCAAATCTACGTTCTCCACCAAGACTAGTGAAAGAAGATGCAACACAATGATAATTAGTTAAACAACACCACCAACTGAATAAACCACTGACACCACCAACAACCAAGGAGTAAAAAATTGTTTTTTGAGAAAAAGGATAGTAGATGAATTAGCTCAAAAGTTTTCTAATCTAGCATTTCATATAACATATAGAGATGACGACGACGTTATGATGGTTACTAATCTAGCATATAGACACAAGTATAAACTAAGCATTTAATATATTGACAGCAGTCATGTTAGATGAGAGAAAAAGAGAACAATATAATTGTAATAATTGTAAGTAATTATTTGATTTCGGGACTTAATGGGTCAAAATCAGCTTCCACAGCTAATAAAATGCAGGAAAGTGACACAATCACTTGCTAACTTTTATTATTATTACACAACAGGTATAGAATCCTTTATCCCCACAGTTTTGAATTGACATTTTTTATTTACCATTTTTAACCCAAACGCCACAATAACATTCTAGCATTTGACCACTGTCATACATTCTCTTATCATGGAATTTCTATCACCAAATAGACCCACTAACTCCTTTCGATACTTCCCTAATTTCACATGTCAATAATATATCTGCTGTCATCATTGTTATATGTGCATCTTAAGAACTCTAATTATAGGTGCCTTAATGCTCTTAGTTCTCCAATTATTATATATAACAAGCCTATCCGTACTTTTATCAACTGCATTAATCTTTTTACAGTCAGCAGCAGACCAATGGAACTAAGGGCTGCTTCTATTGTGGGGGTGAGATAAACTGTCAAAAACAACTTGTTTTGATCATCTATTGCATGTAATTATTTAATATCAAACATATCTATTCACAATGCTAAGGTTGATCATCTATTGCATGTAAATATCAAACATATCTTCACAATGCTAAGGTAATTTACCAAGAGTTCAACCCAAGCCAATCGCAATCATGAATCCAATCTAATAGAAAATATAAAATTTGTAGTCCACCTATATTTCGGAGCAGAAGCTTTGATTTGACAGACGAGTTCTTCCAAACTGTTGAATTGCTTGGTCAGCACTCCAGGGGAGTTCTAGCCTTATATGAGCCTTCGTTTCAGTCATGAAAAAGTAAAAAAAGGCATTGCAATGAGAAAGATGACGCATGAAAAGCAGAGGCGATGCCAAAAATTAACGCAAGTGGGGTTATAAGCTACGTTTCTATAAATCTTAAACATCTCATCATAGAAACCTTCACCAAGTATGTAGATCGCAAAACTCTACCTGATTTGCTCTTCGATCAGCCTACAAGGAAACACCTGCTGATCCAGCTTCACAGTATTATAGCAACCAACTTCTTTCAATCCATATATAGCTGCTTCTCGTGCATGTTGACCATTTCCATCGTCAAATCCTTTCTATACCAATGCAATGAAAGGTAATACGGCTATCACTTAATAAAAATGAATAAATCACTGGGCGGATGAAATCAAACCTAGATTTTCTTAACGAGCCAATGAAAAAGCAACAATATCAGACTCGTGTTTCGTGCTTAATAACTTACACCTTTTCCACTAGAGGCCTTTACAAAAACATGCCTCACCTCCCAGTCATTTCTGCAACCCTATTAGGGCAGCTTCACAGACAAAGCATATATCAGTTATAACATGAGAAGCAGATTTCATGCAACTCATTAAGTATTCACACACATTTCTTTCACAGCATAAATCATGTGTAAACAGTAACATAGACGCTAATTATTGAAGTTCTATTCTTTTTTTTTTCTTTCTTACAGAAAAATATATCAACCCAAGGAGCAAATTGTCATGGCGTGGTCAAGAAGGGAAGCAGAGGATTATAACACACACAAAGGAAAGAAAAAAAGAAGTATGTGGAGACAGCTTCTTGTATCCTAGTTTTGAAAATAATATATTTTCTCCAATTTTTAATTACCGAGCCAGCGCCAATTTAGAAGTCCTGGTCATGAGCCCAAATGGTAAAGTTGACATTGGTTAAATAACTTCCACACACAAGCACAGAGAAAGCCCGAAAAAAGGAAGCACTTACACAACTAGTCACCATTGAAGTAGAAAAGTACTTTTCCTGAGAAAAAAGTAAAAAATGGGGTTAAATAACTTGCACACAAGCACAGAGTTGTAACTGTAAATAAAACTTGCAAGTAAATAACTTACACGCACAAGGATAGCGAGAGACTGATAGAAAGAGAGCACTTACAGAGCCAATCACCATGGTATAAGTCATCATCTTAATCCCAAATGACAAAGTATACATTGGTTAAAATAAAAGCACACAAACAGAGAGAGACTGAGAGAAAAAGGAAGCACTTACACTACCATTGTATTAGAAGTGATTGTCTTGAGCGCAACTGGTGTAGTTCACATTGGCTAAATAAATCACACACAAGCACACAGAGAGAACATTGTCAGTCGCTGTAATTAACCTAAAAAGTAAATGCAAGTTAGTAGCTTACACACACAGGACAGTGACAGACTGTGAAAAAGAAAGAACTTACAGAGTCGGTCACCATTGTAGAAAGTACTTATATTGAGCATGAATGGTGTAGCTGACATTAGTTATATAATTTACACAGTTACACATGCATTCATAGAGATTGAGATTTGAGAGAAAGGAATCACTTACAAAGACAATCACCATCGCAGCAGAAGTGCTTGTTGGAAAAACTCTCTATTTAATAATTTAAATTTGGTTGGCTCCTGGCACCCTACCATCACGCACACACACAAAAAAACACATAAGAAAGTGTGGAAAAAAGAATGAATCAGAAAAAGAGCAAAGGAAAATCCCTATTGATATTGCTCACTGCTGCAGTGTCCCTCATTCATCCCTGTACTCGCTTGACACAAACATTGTCAAATATAGCATCTTATAATATGCAGCACAAACAACTGAAGATGCTTGCACTGAGACAATTTCCTAGGCAAAATGTATAAGTAGTAATGCAAGGAAATGGAAGGTGAAACAACTTTTGCAAATGAGAGTACCATCCCAATTTATCCATATCCAAAAAGCCAAAATAGAGAGCCACTATAGCTTGTGGAGATTTGGGATCTGAGAGACAAAAATCTGAGTAATATCAAATCCAATCATGTATGGATTGTAGGAAAACCTGCATTTGGCTTCATGACCTTCATTGTGAAAACTATCTGATATCCCTATAGCCCTGACAGTAAACCACAATCAATCAATCAATCAATCATGTAAATCAAAATATATATGATATTATTTGTTGAAGGGGGTGATTGTGTAGCTGACTGCGAAAATAGGGTTCCATATTGGGCCATCCCACAAAACATGTGCATTTTTCCTCCTGATTTTTCAAATTTTATCTCATCAATACCCCATTTTTGTTTCTTTAAAAATAAAGAGAAATAGAAGAAGAAGATAAAATGTACCTAAGTAAGCTTTGACAACCTCCATACAATTGTAGTTTATGTTTCCAGTGACAGGATCAGGGTAACTATAACAATCTGCTAACCGAGCAGGAACGCTGCATAAAAACAGGGGGACTCGCCCAGAGAGGAGCTGAAATGTTTGCTCTATATAATTTTAGTATTAGCTTAGATAATATGATCTCAATGCCAGACTGTCTAGTTAAATTTTCCCTCTGTTCAAATAAAAAAAATGTCAGAGCAGAAGATGAACACCAAAGACAAATCAGGAATGAGTTGGCTTCCTCATAAAATAATGCAATATATTTATTCAAAAACTGATTGACAAACCAGATCAAAAAGCCCAAATATGATAAAAGATCCATCAAGACCAAAGTACAAAGATTTTCATACCTTATCAAATTGAGAGAGAATGTGAGTGTCGTGCTGCCATGATTTGGAAAATTTCCACTTAGCAGATGCAACAAGAATCTAAACAGAAGTCCCACTTGAATATTGGTTTTGCAATATAACAGCTTTGCTTGCGTGATCAAAATTTCAGACACATCCAACCAATACCATATACAACCTGATCTGCAATGAGCAGCTAACGAGTATAAGTATTGGTCTTAGTCCTGAGAAAAGGTGCAGAACCAAGTACGAAAAAACTTGCTGAACAAAACCAAGTTCCAAAAAAAGCTTCCTGAATCCCTTAAAGCACCTAACATATCCTGCTGGAAAGGGATTGGCGACACCATGACGAGGAGCAGTCCAGGAAACAAGAAAGGCTTGAACTTTGCTTTGCAAGTGTAGCAGACAGAGAGTTTGGAATTGCCTTTCAGTAATATAGGCTAAATCAACAGTTGCTAACTTTCTTCATTCAGCAAGCCAGACCTCCCTTGATAGAATAAAAAGGGATGCGACAAGAAGAGTGACATGATAACTGCCAAATAAAAGGGAATAGAAGCACCTTTCGAAGAAGTGTTTTCCCCATAACTGCTAAATAAGACCTGAGATCCAACCCCCATCCAGTTGGTGTATCTTCAAGTAGCAGATAAGGTTGAGAAACATCCACAAGGTTGAGAAACATCCAAATTATGACTTAAAACTGAAGTTTCTCCTCACTCAACCATCCAAGAGCTTTCAGAATTTCCTGCTAAGTGCTAACTGATTTCCAAAAAGAATAATGACAAGGCCAATGATAAATTGAAGAAATATTTTCGTCCAAATAGATAGTCGAAGGAGAGTAGAGTGGCAATGAATCAAGAAGGTTACATTCCAAAGATAAAGAAATAAACATCTTTTCATCTATGACTGACAGCAAAGAGATGGACTATATATACTGTAATGATATCTTAAGTCCAAGAAAATCTGATGGCTGAGTCTATAAGCGCCACCACCTCTTTGTGCCATAACTTCCAACGGAAGGGAATGAAGGCTAAAGGGATTCCGAGTAAATTTAGACGAAAAGAATGCCATCATTTAAGGGGCAGGAAAATTTGAATTTTGTCCCCCAAGAATATGAAATACTCAAATTTTGAAGAAGCATTGTCTTAACTGCTAAATATGACCCCAATGAGGTCAATACAACCCAATAATGAAAACTGAACATATATTGTCAGTCCAGTCCAGAATCCAGATTAATAGTCGAAGGAGAGTAAACAGTCACACTCACAAATCTCCCAAGCTAACTTAGAATGAACATAGAAATGAAGTAAACTTCAAATTGCACAAGTAGAAATTCTGCTTAGAACAATTAGAGACAACCAAAGCATCTTCTTCAAATAGCAGATGAGAAATATACAGCCTCTAGGCACTTGAAAATAAAGAAAAGAGCTGGCTGAAACACTTCGCATGCAAGAGACAAATTGCATAAACCTCTCCATAATCTTCATAGAAAAATTAGGAAAACCAAGAAACCCGGTCATGAAAATTGAACATATATTGTCCAGTCCAGTCTAGATAAATAGTCCAACGAGAGTGAACGGTCACAAATCTCCCAAGCTAACTTCGAATGTACAAAGAAATGAAGTAGACTTCAAATTGCACAAGTAGAAATTCCGCTCAGAACAATTAGAGACAACCAAAACATCTTCAAATAGCAGATGAGAAGTACGAATATAGCCTCTAGGCACTTGAAAATAAAGAAGAGAGTTGGCTGAAACATTTCTCATGCATAAAGACAGTTTGCATAAACCTCTCCATAATCATCATCGAAAAATTAGGGAAAACCAAGAAACTCGATCCATAATCTTCATAGAAAAATAAGGGAAAACCGAGAAACCCGATAATAAAAATTGAACATTTATTGTCAGTCCAGTCCAGATAAAGTCGAAGCAGAGTAAGCGGTCACAAATCTCCCAAGGTAATTTAGAATGTACAAAGAAATGAAGTAGACTTCAAATTGCACAAGTAGAAATTCCGCTTAGAACAATTGGAGACGACCAAGTCGACTTGCGTAAGTCGAAATTACGCTCAGAATTAGAGACAACCAAACACCTTCTTCAAATAGCAGATGAGAAATATGAATACAGAGCCTCCAAGGCTGAAAACAAAAAAAGAACTGCCTGGAACTTTTGGCAAGCATAAGGACAAATTGCATAAACCTCTCCATAATCTTCATATAGAAAGGATAGGGAAAACCAAGAAACTCTATCCATAATCTTCACAGAAAAATCAGGGAAAACCAAGAAACCCAATCCATAATCTTCACGGAAAAATAAGGGAAAACCAAGATACCTGATAATGAAAAATTGAACATATATATATTGTCAATCCAGTCCGGATAAATAATGGAAGGAGAGTAAATGGTCACAAATCTCCCAAGGTAATTTAGAATGTACAAAGAAATGAAGTAGACTTCAAATTGCACAAGTAGAAATTCCGCTTAGAATAATTGGAGACGACCAAGTCGACTTGCGTAAGTCGAAATTACGCTCAGAATTAGAGACAACCAAACACCTTCTTCAAATAGCAGATGAGAAATATGAATACAGAGCCTCTAAGGCTGAAAACAAACAAAAAAACTGCCTGGAACTTTTGTCATGCATAAAGACAAATTGCATAAACCTCTCCATAATCTTCATAGAAAGAATAGGGAAAACCAAGAAACTCTATCCATAATCTTCACAGAAAAATCAGGGAAAACCAAGAAACCCAATCCATAATCTTCATGGAAAAATAAGGGAAAACCAAGATACCTGATAATGAAAAATTGAACATATATATATTGTCAATCCAGTCCGGATAAATAACGGAAGGAGAGTAAACGGTCACAAATCTCCGAAGGTAATTTAGAATGTACAAAGAAATGAAGTAGACTTCAAATTGCACAAGTAGAAATTCCGCTTAGAACAATTGGAGACGACCAAAACATCTTTAAAAAGCAGATGAGAAATATGAATACAGCCTCTAGGCACTTGAAAGTAAAGAAAAGAGCTGACTGGAACATTTCTCATGCATAGAGACAAATTGCATAAACCTGTCCATAATCTTCATAGAAAAATTAGGGAAAGCCAAGAAACCCGATAATGAATTTAATTAATAAAACATAGGAACATGGCAGAATTACCTTCCACAAATTGGTTACTGAGTGCCTGAATACTGAAGATCCTTGTAAAGACAGCATGCAAGTATGCAACACCAATGTCGTTACAGAAAGTGGATGAATACATTCCACGTTGGGCCACTTACAAAAACAACTATCTGGACATAAAAACAGCAGTATATGAATCCCAAAGCATCACTCTTGGACGAGGCAACTGTTGGAGGAGGAGGAGGAGGAGGTTCAAACACAAATGGCTAGCTACATCACATGAAATCAGAACCCCTCGCATTGATGAAATAGTAATGGTAAGATAAGTTCAAAGGAACCACATCTGTTCTGGCTCATGTTGTCCACCTCTAACACATTCATTATATTCATATTCTAAATTTTTCCATCCAATAACAATTATTTTCATTTTCAGGGTAATCATAGCAAAAAAGAAAAGCAAAAGCATAACCTTGAAAATATCATCTAATCTCAAGCATAACCCATATCCAGATCTAACATTCTTACCACCAAAAGCCAATTACAGCAAAGCAAAAAAACATGAAAGGAAATTGTTGGTCAATAAATGTCAATAAGTCGGTTCTTGCAAGAAAATAACTTGCACACACAAGCACAGAGAGAGACTTACAGAAAGAAAGCACTAACAGAGCCAGTCACTATCCTAGAAGTCCTTGTCTTGAGCCCAAATTTTGTACTTGACATTGGTTAAATAACTTACGTGCACGAGTCCAAGGAGAGACCAACAAAGCACTTACAGAACCAGTCAAAATTGTGGTAGACGTGCTTGTCTTGAGCCCAATCGTGTAGTTGACATTGTTGATCCAACCCATACTGTAGAAGTACCCACATTCCAAGACACATCTGGAACCATCACTGCCATGGTACATATTAGCACCAGCATCAAGGAAGAAGCAAACTAAATGCCCCTGTACATGAAATCCGCATTAAATAAAAGCATTGTTTAGTTTTTTCAAGCCTGACATGCCCCATCAATATTCGGAAGTCAAAACACCAGCACTGCCTAGTCAAAACATGACTCGGTTTCAGGACAATTATCATAGATAAAATACCACAAAAGATAAACCCCAATAATAATTATTTTAATAATGAATAAAATGGAGGACAACTCAATTTCCTTTCACAAATTGGACGGGATGAATAATTAACTGAATATTCCAAGTAAAAAGCTTTACTATGTATCGCTCATAATTCCTTTATTATTTCCTTGTTCTGTGAGTTGACCCTCTACCTATTGAAACGAGAAGATCAGGAAGTATGAGAATCTTCACAACTTAAGATTTGAAAAGTTCGCAGTAATTGTTGACTGTGAATTTACATGCATCAGGTGCAATTTTTATCAGTTATCTCCTCTAAACCAATCTATGATCTATCAAATGCACTATGGACTTCGAATAGAAACATTGTTTTATTTTCGAACTTCTGAGGAAGTTTATAGCACAATTTAACTTATTTGGGTGAATGTGCTAATTTGGGCTAGACAAGAGAATCCACTTTATAAATAATGAAGAACACAATCCATGTAACAATATCTAAAAAATTGAAGTTACCTTAGATTCTGGACTCTGTTCCGCACCTATCTCTCGCAACAAAAGCTCTTGGTTGAGGGAGTCATTTCCTCGAACAGTTGTAGGACTGCTCGCAACACCCGTTAGTTTACATATAACAATATCGATACTAAACAATGAACCAGAAATACTTGAGAAAAGCCCATCAATAATTTTTGAATGACAAACCAAAGCAGCGTAAATGAAATGATCCAGGAAATAAATACCTCCAAATCATGTGTCAAACCCATGTGATTCGCTTTCTCGGTTTGGTTTCATACTGAGACCTGATCAGAAATAGAGATCGTGACTAGCAACGGAAAGAAAAGAAAAATTAAAATTTCAAACCCAATTTTGTAAATTTGAATCAAAACTTTACCGTTGCAAGCAAACCGCCATTCACCATTACTTACGACTCCGATTTCTTCTACGATCAAGTAAAACATGATAGGATCCTGAGGTCTGCAGAGAGGAAATTAGTGAGAAAAAGAAGATAGAGGCAGAGGAGAGGAAGAATATCGGTTCGAGGTGATAAGCCTCCCAGACAAAGGATGATATATTTTTCATTCATAACCATTCGATAGACTTCACAAAGTAAATAATAACCGTAAGGACAGAAGGGTAATACAGCGACAAAACAGTGAAAATACATAAACAATGCAATACAATACATTAATATTAAGGAACTCTAACATTCCACCACCCTTAAATTAGCCTTGTCCTCAAGGCTGTGATGCCAAGAACTCTGGAAATTGTTCTTGGATGGAGCTGTAAAATTCCCAGGTTG
Organism: Euonymus europaeus; assembly: GCA_963580455.1. Lineage (NCBI taxonomy): Eukaryota > Viridiplantae > Streptophyta > Magnoliopsida > Celastrales > Celastraceae > Euonymus > Euonymus europaeus. Next base: position 24,882,985 of record OY756961.1, read on the forward strand.
CATCTTCTGTTGGAAGGTTGGCCCATTGAATTAGAATTTGAGTCACTGCATGATTCTTATGCTTTACCATCTTGCGATCTAAGATAGCCTGAGGATAAAAACGGACTTCACCATCTCCAGTAATGTCAGGTAGGTGCTGCTGGGCTATGGTGTGCTCTCCAAGCTTCTTTTTCAAACAAGACACATGGAACACACGATGCACCTTTGAGCTATCAGGTAAATCCAGCTTGTAAGCAACTGGTCCGACACACTTAATGATTTTATAAGGGCCATAAAATCGCGGGGAAAGTTTGGCAGAAGCTCGAACATTCACAGTGGTCTGTCTATAAGGCTGAAGCCGCAAAAACACCCAATCACCCTCCTCAAATACTCTCTCACTGCGGTGCTTATCGGCTTGTTGCTTCATCCTGGCTTGGGCATCTTGTAAGTTCTGTTTCAGCAGTTTCAAAGCACGATCACGATCATACAAGGCCCGGTCGACTTCATGGACATTTGAACTTCCTGTAAGGTATGCGGGTATCACTGGAGGAACTCGCCCATAAACAGCTTCATATGGGGTGATCTTAGTCCCAGAGTGATATGTGGTATTATACCACCATTCAGCCCAAGGTATCCATCGCACCCATTCTTTTGGCCTATCACTCGAAAAACACCGTAGATAATTTTCCAAACACCGGTTGACCACCTCGGTCTGTCCGTCAGTCTGAGGATGATAGGATGTACTCATATTCAATTGGGTTCCCTGCAAACGAAACAATTCCTTCCAGAAGGTGCTAGTGAACACCTTATCCCTATCACTAACAATTGATTTTGGGAGACCATGCAACTTGACAATATTTTCCACAAACACTTGTGCCACAGAAGAAGCTGTGTAAGGGTGTGACAGAGGACAGAAATGAGAGTATTTAGAAAGGCGATCAACCACTACAAAAATAGTAGTTTTACCATGGGAAGGCGGAAGGCCATCGATAAAGTCCATAGAGATATCAGACCATATCTCATCAGGAATAGCCAGCGGTTGGAGGAGCCCTGGGCTGGCCGCTGTGGAACCTTTGTTTCTCTGACAGACTTCGCACTCCGCCACAAACCGCTTGATGTCTTTTTTCATTCCCTTCCAATAGAAACCCAAAGAAACTCGTTTGTACGTTCTGAGGAATCCAGAATGCCCAGCTGCACTGGAGGCGTGATACTCCTTAAGCAAAATAAGCTTCTGTGCCGAGTTGGAGGCTAATACCAACCTTCCCTTGTAACGCAAATCTGAACCATCCCAAGAATAATGCGAAGCCCCTCCTGGAGTTGAACCCGATTGCAATTGTTGTATTAAGACTTGTGTGGCAGCATCATTCAACAATTCTCTTCGAATTTCATCAAGGTTGGAACACTTAGGAGTGGAGAGAGCATGAAATTCTGGGTTCTCAGGAATTCGGGACAAGGCATCAGCTACAACATTGTCAGCCCCCTTCTTGTAAATAATTTCATAATCATAACCGAGGAGCTTGGTTACCCATTTCTGCTGCTGTGATGAAGACACACGCTGCTCAAGGAAATAGCGTAAACTCCTATGATCGGTTCTGATTTGGAAGCGGCGGCCAATTAAGTATGGTCTCCACTTTGTGACGGCATGCACAAGAGCCATCATTTCTTTTTCATAAACAGACAGGATGCGATGGGTAGGTGATAAAGCTTTACTTGTATAGGCCAATGGTTTACCCTCCTGCATAAGAACCGCGCCAATGCCAACTCCAGAAGCGTCGCATTCAATAATAAAGATTTTTTCAAAATTCGGTAATGCCAAGACCGGTGTGGTTGACATTGCCCTCTTCAACTCAGCAAAAGCTCTCTCGGCCTCAGCCCCCCAAACAAACGAATCCTTCCTCAACAGAGAAGTGAGTGGAGCGCTGATTTTGCCATAGTCTTTAACGAATTTCCGATAGTACCCGGTGAGACCCAAGAAACCCCTTAATGCCTTGACGGACTGTGGTGTGGGCCAGTCCACCATGGCCTGAATTTTGACCGGGTCGGCAGCCACTCCTTCGCCCGAAATTAGATGTCCGAGATACTCCACAGTAGAGGACCCGAAGCAACATTTGGAAAGCTTCACAAATAAATTATGCTCCTTAAGCAGATCAAGAGCAAGACGCAAATGAAGGAGATGAGCATCAAGAGTTGGACTATATATTAGTATGTCATCAAAGAACACAAGAATAAACTTGCGCAAGTGGGGGCGAAAAATATCATTCATGAGGCTCTGAAAAGTTGAAGGAGCATTAGTGAGGCCGAACGGCATCACCAAAAATTCATAGTGGCCGTCATGGGTTCGGAAAGCCGTCTTATGAATATCCTCTGAATGCACCCGGATTTGATGAAAGCCTGATCGCAAATCCAGTTTTGAAAAATAACGAGCTTTACCCAGCTCATCTAGCAATTCGTCAATCATCGGAATCGGATACTTATCCTTGACAGTGATATGGTTGAGTGCTCTGTAATCGACACACATACGCCAAGTCCCATCCTTCTTACGCACCAACAGAACTGGGGAGGAATAAGGACTAGTACTTGGCTGGATAATACCCGTGGCTAGCATTTCTTGAACAATTTTTTCAATCTCACCTTTTTGCACATAAGGATAACGATAAGGTCTGACATTTGCCGGTACGCTGCCGGGGAGTAAGGGAATGCAATGATCATGTGAACGGTGTGGAGGCAGTCCTCGGGGTTCAGCGAAGACATCTTCATATTCTTGTAGTAATTTGGTTATTTCAGTAGGTGTTTCATCCCTAGGAAGATGTGGTTCAGTTCCTAGCAACTTAAAGACCACTCCAGAGTTCTCCTTATGGAGAATGTGTTCCATCCTGTGGTTGGTAACTGCAGAAACAGCACCAGTTTCCTGGCCTCGGATGATAAACTCGCGACCCTTCAACACAAATTTCATAAGCAGTTTACCAAAATTCCAAGTAATATCGCCTAAGGTACGTAACCATTGGGCGCCGAGCACTAAATCACAACCATCTATAGGCAGCAAAAACAAATCAGTTTCAAGCTCTTGGTGCTGTACCGTAATCTTGACATGTGAACATTTCCCCGAGCTGACCAAAGTTCGGCCATCAGCTACTCGGACAGCGAATTGTTCAGACTGTTCGATGGGATAAGAGAGGAGCTGTGCCATATTTTCATCTAAAAAATTATGTGTACTGCCAGTATCAATCAAAATTGTGACTCGCTGGCGCTTAACAAACCCAGAAACTCTCATGGTTTGTGGAGTGGTATGCCCTGCTAAAGCATGCAAAGAAATAGCCACTGTATCTTCAACATCAACCCCAACTTCAGCAGACTGAATTTCAGAATCAACGACAGGATCATCCTCCAGAGGGAGCTCATCATGCTCTACTGGTTCTATCATTAAAATCCGCTTGTGTTTGCAAACATGACCACGATGCCATTTTTCATCACAATGCCAGCATAAGCCCTTGGCCATTCGTTCCTTTATCTCTTCTTGTGTGAGACGGCGAGTGGAAGCCGGCTTCGAAAGGACTGAAGATTTGGTGTCAAAAGGAGGTCGACTGAGAGGCTTGGAGGAGTCAGTAAAAGAGCGATTTGAAGGCCTAGGAAGGCGACGACCCTCCTCCTCATTGAAACGCTCCTCATGGACTCGAGCATAAGAAATTGCAGCAGCCATGGTGCGTGGCTTACAAGATTTAACTTCTCTACAAATATCTCTACGAAGGCCCATAACAAAAGTGCCAATGAGTTGTTTCTCGGTCCAATCACGAGCACGGTTAGACAAACGTTCAAAGCGACTTTGATACTCTAGAACAGTGGTGGTCTGCTGAATCTTAGCTAACTCGCCATCCACAGTCTCATACTCAGAAGGGCCAAATCGAACCAGTAATCCATCAACAAACTCAGCCCAAGAAGGAATACCCCTGCAAGACTCAAACCAATCATACCATTGAATAGCTTCACCGCTGAGACTAATAACTGCGACTTCAACCTTCTGGGTCTCGGGTGTTCGATAAAATCGGAAGAATTTCTCGGCTCGGGAGATCCAACTCATAGGATCGCCCCCTTCCCAATGGGGAAATTCAACCTTCATGCGGGGAAAGGCAGGGTCAGCAGCATGGCGGTCGCTGCAGAAGTCAGAAGTACAAGGAGTAGAGCGGGCGGCTGGAGGGAGGTGGGACCGATCCTCAAGAACTTGAGAAATGGAAGCTTGAAGGAGCTCACGGAGCTGGTCAAACTTGTAATCAAGACGAGAGACCAATTTAGCCTCCAAAGTAGAATCATCAACAAGAGGGGAAGAAGAACCCTCACCGGAAGCCATGGCAGGAAGAGGAAGGATACCACGCGCACTCTGGGTGCGTGTCACAGGCATTCACAAAGGGAGGAAGAGGGCTCTGATACCAAATGATAGGATCCTGAGGTCTGCAGAGAGGAAATTAGTGAGAAAAAGAAGATAGAGGCAGAGGAGAGGAATAATATCGGTTCGAGGTGATAAGCCTCCCAGACAAAGGATGATATATTTTTCATTCATAACCATTCGATAGACTTCACAAAGTAAATAATAACCGTAAGGACAGAAGGGTAATACAGCGACAAAACAGTGAAAATACATAAAACAATGCAATACAATACATTAATATTAAGGAACTCTAACAAAACATGAACCAGACATTATCGACATAAGCCCATAAATCATTTTTTAATCTCTAATCAAACCAGCGGTAAAAGAAACGATCCAGGAAATCAATACCAATACATCATGTTTCAAACCATTCTTTATCTGTTAAAAATTGGCGTAGAAAGCAACACGATCAAGTGGCCAACTCTTTCGTTGGTTTCAGAAGACTGAGACCTAATCAGAAAAGGAAAGATCGTGACTAGAAAACAGTAACAAAATTAAATTAAAATTTTAAATCCAATTGTATAAATTTGAATCAAAACATGACCGTTGCAAGTTGACCGCCATTGAACCTTCCTGACGACTCCGTTATCTTCTACGATCAAGTAATCTAACTCTTCCGCTGCTGAACCTTTCTGGCTTTGATTTTAGAGGATTGAGACCTGTATAGGAAGGGAGTGAGTGTGACTAGAAACGGTAACAAAATTAGATTAAAAAATTGTACCAACGATGCAGATTTGAATAAAAAAAATTTGAGCGTTGCAATTAAACCGCCATTAACTCTTTTAGAGACTACTTTCTTGTTAATTTGAATTCGAATCTCCGATCTCTCTGAACACGCAAACCCATTCTCACGAGAAGAACTACTATTATTTCGTACAAGAAATTCAAATCATCAACCAAAACTGTTATGAAAACAGTGGATACAAAACAATGAATCAAAGGCTTTGAGGCGTGAAGATCACTATCTTTAAGGAATTAATGCCCCCACTATATATATATATGTATATTGCTGTCGGTTTATGGCAAGATTCCTTACAGGATACAACAAAGCCTAGAGACCTGCAGGCAGCAACCCTGAAGATCTCTCTTTGAGAAATTCTATAAACAATAAAGGGTTGAAGATGTATGAGAATGAGAGGTTGGAGAAGTAGTTTCAACATCTAACTTCTTTCTATTTATAGAGCACTTAGACACCCTTTTGAGACAAGACATGTCTTAACAATGAACAGTTACAATTGTTCATATAGCAGTTGTAACTCCTTCCATAACTTCTCTCTTTCTCCTACTATTCTTTTAACATACAACCTATATACAACAATCCCCCACTTAGGTTATATGTTAAGTTTTATGCATATAGAAGGTATCTTTCGATTTAAACCATCTTTTAGTGTAAGTATATCAAGACTTTGATCAAATCAAAGGTGGCCTAAGCTTAAACCTTGATTCTTGTTACAAAACCGGACATACCACACACATAAAAACTCCCTCTCTTAATGAGAATTTCACCAGAACCATTTATTAGCACTATTATTGCCATGTGCTACATCCTGTTATTCATGAACATGTACAAAAGATATTCAAAACTTTTGCTAGAGCGGCACCACTCTTATGTTCATATAGGTGAAGATTCTAAACTTAAACCTTCATTAAGAGTATATAATGACTCATCCTCCAACATTTTTTTTTTCTTTAGCATAATCTTGTAGGACTAATAACGTACAAACTCAATGCTTTCCCACTTACTAATAACTTGTTATTACCCTTTAAACTTATAACTATTTAAAATAGTAATAAGTTGGGTTACCATTAATAGTAAGTTTAATTAAAAGATCTTAGACCCATTCCAACTGCAGTACTTTTAATTAAATCTCTCGAGAGTCCTTTGGTAAAAGGGTCCGCTAGATTCTTACAAGATCTTATATAAATGATGGTAACAACACCATCATTAATTAACTGCCTCACATATTCATGTCTTAGGCTAATATGTCTAGATTTTCCATTATATATCTTACTAAATGCTCTAGACATTGTTGCTTGACTATCACAGTATAAGGAAATGGCTGGCATTGGTTGTGGCCACAATTTTATATCTAATAATAAGTTCCTCAGCCACTCTGCTTCCTTACCTGTTGCAGCAAGAGCTATAAACTCGGATTCCATTGTAGAATGAGTTATACAAGTTTGTTTCTTTGATGCCCAAGAAACAGCCCCACCTCCTATGGTAAAAATCCATCCTGAGGTTGATTTATTATCATTTGCACTAGTTATCCAACTAGCATCTGAATAACCTTCTAATACACCTGGAAAGGTATTATAAAATAATCCGTAAGTTATAGTTCTCTTTAAATAACCAAGTACCCTACCTATTGCTTTCCAATGATCAATACTAGGATTAATAGTATATCTTGATAATTTACATACTGCAAAAGCAATATCAGGTCTTGTACAATGCATTGCATACATCAAACTTCCAATAACACTTGCATATTCAATTTGGGCTATAGCTCTCCCAGAATTTTCAACCAACTTGAAAGAAACATCATATGGGGTATTTGCTTCTTTAACATTCAAATGATTAAATTTACTTAGTACTTTCTCAATGTAATGAGATTGACAAAGAGCAAAACCCCCACTATGTTTCTTAACCTTGATACCCAAGATAGTGTCTACCTCATTCAAATCTTTCATTTTAAATTGTGAGGATAGATACTTCTTTGTATCATTAACACCATCCATATTAGTTCCAATAATGAGCATGTCATCCACATAGAGACAAATTATTACTCCATAGTTTTCTATAAATTTAGAATAAATACATTTATCCGCATTATTATGCTGGAAACCATACTCTAAAATTACAGAATCAAACTTCTCATGCCATTGTTTTGGAGCCTGCTTTAAACCATACAAAGACTTGGTTAATTTGCAGACTTTCTTTTCATTTCCTGGTAAAACAAAACCCTCGGGTTGCTCCATATAAACTTCTTCATCTAATTCCCCATTCAGAAAGGCTGTTTTGACATCCATTTGATGTACAAACAGATTATATAATGATGCTAATGCCAAAAGCACTCGGATGGATGTAATCCTAGCCACAGGAGCATAAGTATCAAAATAATCGATTCCCTCTTTTTGTTTAAAACCCTTTGCTACTAATCTAGCTTTAAAAGTTTGTAAAGATCCATCAATATTATATTTTCTTCTAAAAACCCATTTACATCCAATTGGTTTTGAACTTGGAGGTAAATCAACAATGATCCAAGTATTATTACTAATCAATGAATCCATCTCATCATTGACTGCTTCCTTCCAAAATGCTGCATCCCTAGAGGACATAGCTTCTTGAAATGTTTTAGGATCATCCTCTATATTCAATAAAATTGGTATTTTATTGAGTACAGTAGTCCTATCACCTTCAACAAGAAAAGCAATAGATTGAGAAGAAATATAATCTGGATGAAGATTCTTTTCTTTTCTAACTCTTTGACTTCTCCTAACTTCAATAGGAGGTTCAGAATCTTTCCTTTTATTGCTAGAACTAGGATCAACACCCTTATCAACAATATTGGTAGGTTCCTTGACCGGATTAGAATCCTTAGGGATGTTTTGCAAATCACTTTGAAATTTATTTTTTATAAAATCAACATCCCTTGATTCAACAATTATATTTGAACTCAAATCCAATATTCGGTAGGCCTTAGAATTTTCAGCATAGCCTACAAATATACATTTTAAAGCTCTTGGTCCCAATTTGACTCTCTTAGGATCCGGAACCCTATAGAAAGCCAAGCATCCCCAAACTCTAAGATAGCTTAGGTTCGGTTTTCTATTCTTCCATAATTCATATGGAGAAACTTTTGATTTTCTTGATGGAATTCTATTATGTAAATAACAAGCAGTAAGTAATGCTTCTCCCCATAGACTTGTTGGCAATTTTGCATTCATGAGCATGGCGTTTACCATCTCAACTAGTGTTCTATTCTTTCTTTCTGCCAACCCATTTTGTTGTGGGGTGTATGGAGCAGTTGCTTGATGTATTATTCCAGATTCCTCACAAAATGAAGAAAATTCCATGGAAAAATACTCACCACCTCTATCACTTCTTAGAACTTTAATTTTCTTGTTCTTTTGGTTTTCAACTTCAGATTTATACACCTTAAACATATCAAAAGCTTGATCTTTTGTCTTCATCAAATACACATATGTAAACTTTGAAAAATCATCAATAAATGTAATAAAATATCTATCACCTCCTCTAGTTAACATACCATTTAATTCACATATATCAGTATGTACTAGTTCCAATAAACATGTAGTTCTTTCAACTTTTGGAAAAGGTTTCTTTGTCATTTTAGACTGAATACATATTTCACAAGTTTTCATGTTATCTTGATCATAATTAATTAAGCCATGCTTTGCCATAAACTTTAAAGATCTAAAACTAATATGAGCCAAACGATCATGCCATAAAGATAAAGATAACTCAACAATATAAGTAGAACTAGGCATCTTATTATTATTAATAATACTTAGTTTAAACATGTCATCACAAGAATAACCCTTCCCCACAAACATTCCATTTTTGGACAGAATTAGCTTGTCAGACTCTAATACAACCTTAAACCCTTTCTTGTTTAACAAATATGCAGACATTAGATTTTTTCTCATATCAGGAACATGTAAAACATTGACCAACAGGATCTTCTTAGAAGATGTGAATTGTAACTCCACACTGCCTTTGCCCACTACTTTAGCAGAATTATGATTTCCCATCAGAACTTCATCTCCATTGTCAACAATTTCATAATCCTTGAAATGTGATTTATTGTTGCACACATGGATTGTAGCCCCTGAATCATACCACCAATCATCAGATTGAGTGACTGCAGCCATATGAAGTTCTGTGATCATTCCAATATGCAAATCTGACACCATTGCTACAAGATTATTCAATGCATCTTCTTCCACCAGATTTGCATTGTTAGAATTCTGAGCATTATTGTGCTTATGTGCATGATTGGTTTTCTGCTTCTTGAGAAATCTGCACTCACGTTTGAAGTGCCCTTTTTTCCCACAATGATAGCAAATCTTTGCTTTGTTAAACTTGTTGGTACTTCCATTTCCAGAATTTGTCTCAGTAAATTTCCTCTTATTTCCTCCACCAGATTTCTGCTTTCCTTCAACAAAATTTACTTTTGTTGTGGACTCACTTGAAAACTTGTTTGCTCGCAGCCTGATTTCTTCTTCAATACGAAGATGCTTTTGAATTTGTTCAAGAGAAAATGTTTCTGTAGTATGCAACAGTTTCTTCATGTAACCATTCCAACTTGGAGGAAGTTTAGCAATAATCCCTCCAACTTGTAACGATTCAGGAACCTCCACTTTCACATCTTTGAGTTTTGAGACTAAGATTTGTAATTCATGTACTTGATCCATCACAGAAACATTATCAACCATAGAAAACTCAAAATATTTCATAATAAGAAATTTCTCCACACCTTGTTTTTCATTGTTATATTTGAACTCCAGTGCACTCCATATCTCCTTTGCTGTCTTAACAGAAGTGAAAAGATCATAGAGACGATCAGATAAGTTGTTGAGAATATGCCCTCTACATAATAGTTCATCTTCTTCACGCTTGCTCCTATCTTTCTTCGTTTGGTCATCTTCGTCAGGATTTGGAGGTGTCAAATCTGCCAATTCAGGATTCAATATATAGGAGATCTTCAGAGCTGTAAGAAGAAACATCATTTTGTCCTTCCAACGAGTAAAATTCATCCCATCAAATCTATCGAACTTTACGAACTCTTGATTCATCACAGCCTTGGACTCCATTTGCATTGCACTTAATTCCTTAAAATTGTTATGAAAACAGTGGATACAAAACAATGAATCAAAGGCTTTGAGGCGTGAAGATCACTATCTTTAAGGAATTAATGCCCCCACTATATATATATGTATATTGCTGTCGGTTTATGGCAAGATTCCTTACAGGATACAACAAAGCCTAGAGACCTGCAGGCAGCAACCCTGAAGATCTCTCTTTGAGAAATTCTATAAACAATAAAGGGTTGAAGATGTATGAGAATGAGAGGTTGGAGAAGTAGTTTCAACATCTAACTTCTTTCTATTTATAGAGCACTTAGACACCCTTTTGAGACAAGACATGTCTTAACAATGAACAGTTACAATTGTTCATATAGCAGTTGTAACTCCTTCCATAACTTCCCTCTTTCTCCTACTATTCTTTTAACATATAACCTATATACAACAAAAACGGAGGCATGTAAACATAATTACATATTGAACTTTCACCTAAACATTTGAAAACAGATTTGCTGCCTCATATGAACCGAAAAATTAAATTTCATTCATAGGAAGCTATAAAAATTGACATATAAATTACCTAATCTTCTCTGCATCACCATTTTCGCTCATCTTCTCAAATTCTTCGTGAGAGAGCAAAAAAACTGTGAGAGACTCGGTTGGTGGTTCAGCGAACAGAGTGACGGACGAGAAAGAAGAGAAGCTAGAGATGGGGAAAAATGACCGTTGGGTTTTTAATAAACGGCTAATTATTTCATATGCACTTTTAACAACTATTAGCCCAAATGTATTTCAAAATCACGAACTAGAAACCCTTCTCGTTCAGTCGTTCCTTTGCATTATGTCCAAACAAATTCGCGAGTGATTCTTTTTTCAAAAGAAGGAAAAAAGTGACCGTTGCCTTAACTCTCCCTTCGTTATTTGGAGACGGAACATGAACGGGCCTTTTTTCTGGGCGGGGATGTATACAAAAGCCCAAAAAGCCCTGTTCAGGCCCAGCCGATGAAAATCACAGTCTACAACACCGATGCTAGTAATATGGGGCACAAAACTCATATTTTGGGTCATATTTTTATTACATAAAATTCAAATCACATAGATGTCTCAATATAATTACAATTAGCAAAACATAAATCTCTAAATATCTCATTCTCTCAATTTAGTTAAGTCAACCACTTTTCTATTTTACATACTATTCCTATCAAATTTATACCAAAATCAAGACTGAGTTTCACATTTACTATAAAAAGTCAAGTCACACCATCATTCACATCACCAAAACACATATTTCAATACATTCACATCAATAAAACACATATTTCAATACAACCACATCATCAAAAATATAAATCTTCACATTATTTGTTAGCCCAGCGAACACCCATCATTTTGGGTGTTCTAACTCTCCCACTCAAATTATTAAGGGTGCGTTTTTTTTTCATATTTTGTACAGCTTAAAGCTGTGAGATACGCATAAAATGTTGTGTCAATCAAACGCCGCATTTTACTGATAATTTAAAGTTGTGCGAAATGAAATGTTATCATCTCATAATTTTTAAGAGCTTAAAGCTATAAGACTCATAGTATTTTATAACCACATTACATAATTGTTCATTCGTATCTTAAAATTTTTTAATTACTTTTTATTGTAAAACCTTTTTTTTGTAATTTTATATATAAAATTAATCTAACAAAAAAATAAACTAAATATCCCACAATATTTTATACCGCTTAAAGCTGTGAGTTCTATAACTTTTTACACAATATTTTTCATAACTTTAAATATTATATTTTTAACACTCTAAAACTATAAAATGACCGTTGTGAAATAAATGGATCTTTAAGTGGCTAGCAAGTAGCTAGCGCAATAAAAACCTTATTGGGCATTCCTTTCTGAAAAGAAAAACCTTATTGATTGGGCCTTTGAGTTTACCACATTTTGGGCTGTAGTTGTAGGCCCATTATCTACCTTGCATGAAATCTAATCTAATTATCTAAACTGTCCATTCTCTCTCCTTCCTTTAACCCTAACAAAACCAGCCAATCGCAACTAGCGCAATACGCTTTTGTTCGAGCCTTCGAGGATTTAAACCAATTTGGATTATTGAAAACGAGACGCTAAGGAGTTCATGTAATCAATGGATATATTGGAAGCTCAAAATCTGGAGGATAAATTGAGTTCCTTGTCGGTCCAGCTTCAGAGAGAGTGTGCCATTTTTGAAAGAATTATTTACAAAACAAGAACCAGCACAGAAGAAGCTCCTACTTCCAGTATCTCCTAAAGGTTAATTTTTTCTTTTATGGGTTATATTCTTTATTAGATTCTTAAAACTCTGTAGCTCTCTTTGTTGTCCTAGTAAATTGAGGAGGATAAGAGAGGAGATTTTGGAAGTTAATCTGGATGTTGTTGCCTCTGTTCGGACACAGAGGTGCCGACATTAATTGTCCATCTGGTATTGATATTTCTAATAAATTTTTGAAGCTTTGAAATTTGAAGAAAATTAGTAGTTGAGAAGTTTGATGCAAGAGTACAGGTCCTTTCTTCAGCAGAGCGTCCGGTTGTATGCACTTTTTATTTCGATTCTAGGTGTTGAATTTGTTGATGACTTATATGTACACTTAATAATGACTAGTTCATTTTTTGTAAATAGTTCCTGACTTTATATTAATGCAGCTTGTCAGCTAAAGCTAGATCATTGTTTATATGCTATTAGTGTATTAACTCTCTTTTTGAGATCCTTGTTTGTTGTGCCAGGTGAGGAGGAATCTGAGACTGCTGCAATCCATTAAATTGGAGGAGATTTTACGTTCCTGCTTTCAGGTTATCACTGGAAAGAAACCTAAACAAAAGGTGCGTCTTTTGGAAAGGTACTCCTTTATTTCATATATATGTGATTTTTGATAGATTAATCGATACCTTGAAATTTCAAGGTGGCTGAATTTGAAGCACATGGTACTGATAGATTAATGTTTTGAAAATTCTCCACATTGAATAGTTGCGCATGGGTTTGTGTTTAATTTCAAAGAAAGAAAAAGTGATAAATATGTTATTATGTTTATAACTTGACACATAAAATAACTAGTGACGCATCTTCTCCTTAAATTTTTGGTTTTTGGACTTAGGATGCAATTGTTGGTCAAATGTGCCAAGCCTATCTTATATTGTGGCTACACTTGTAGCTAAAGAATATCTAGAGCTGTCTGCAAACTGCTAAGATCTTTTATTTATCATAATCTGGGTGATCCATTTCTTTTATTTATGCCCAGTGTGTGCACATGGGCATAAATATTTGCATTCATTTGTATGACCTCATAATCTTTATAGACAGGCACACACATATTTTCTCCCCTTCAATCTCTTGAGGCCATTGCATTTTCTGCTGGCATGCTTATCTCTTCAATTTACAGAAAATACTTTCATTTTTTTGAAGATGCTAAATTCACTGTAGAGTTATTCTGTTCCTGGTTTATGTATGAAGAAACATATATCTCGTTTTTTATAGACATGCGCATTTTGAAATGTGGTCACTAATTTATTCTGCAGTTTGAAGTGGAGAAAACATGACGGTAGAAAACACTATTTTGTGGAGCAACTTCTTGGAGCTGCCCGCCTTCTGTCAGGGGTATAGATATGCATCAGATAACTGTTTTTTCCTTAGTATGCATGGTGGCTTCCCAAGTTATTTTTTCTAATTTTTATTAACTTCGTGAAAGAGGGCAGGCTTTGGAAAGGTGTTCTTATGCAACACACGTCATTATTAACTTTTATAGTAGTGTAATATAGCTAAATATATTGTGTATGCTTGTGTAGTAAGTCTGTGAAATGTTTTATTTTGTGGTTAGTTTTATGGCCTTAACCTTGAAATTACCGGGGCATTCTAGTCTTACGTAATTTTATTTTATTTTTTCATTTTTTAATCAAGTATGGTAATTTCTCTCTATTTCTGTTGCAGATTGTTGAGCCAGTGTTGAGGGCAGCAATGTATCCTTTTTTCTATAATTTTGGTAGCAGCACATGATTATTTTTATCATCTTCATGTGAAATCTCTTCCTTTTACCGGTATGCCGAGAATTTTATTCAAAGAGATCAAGAAGTACATAAAGCTCCTTTCCAATCCTTTGTCACCAAAGGGAGCTGCCATTACAGGCATTGGAATCTTCTTATTTGACCAGTAACTAGGCATTAAATCAAGAAAAAAAAATGATTCTTCTATCATAATGTCTCAAGTTTTCCTGTGAGTGTGTTAAATGCAGTATCAGTCCTCACCCTTTGTTGTGGAACCAACTGAAACTATTTCTATAAAGCTCAAATATGCTAAGCTCACTAGTTGTTCATTTAGCCTGTATCTATGCCAAATGCAGCATTACCAATGACCATCTGTCACGGGTTTAGTGAAAAACTAATCTGAAAATACAAATAAGCTAAGATTGTTGGCTATTGATTTATCTTGTGTCTATCCAATGCGGCATCATTGAGATGTTGTATGTTCAATGAATGACTATACTTCAAAATGCAAATCTAACTGCAAATGTCAGCCCTTCATGCAGAATGATGAGGCTTTTATGTGTCATTCCTAGCATTCATGATATCAATAGCTAACTTAATCCTGTGTATCTTGCCTTCATATCTAATAGCTGAAAGTTCATAAAATAGAATTTAACCTGTTTCTGTCGGAGCCTCAGAATGTTTGCTGCAAATCTCATGCACTTCCCAGATCTTCTTGCCAACAGTAACAAGAACCATCATAACTGACTGCTAAGTAGCCACATACCCTTTCGTGGAGAATTGATTAAACGGTCGGTGGTTACTCACAAAGTCCCAATCGCTGTTGAAGTTGAAGAGCTTTATCATTTTAGCATGTAGAATTCAGGGAAGCTTTTGTTGCCTTTTCTTCATAAAATGTAACGTTTTGTATTTGTCCATGTAGTTTGAGCTTTAATGCTCATGCTTTCTTCTGATATAAACGTCAATGCTTTTGTGTACGTACTATCTTTAGCTTTCCTGGCTGCTCAGATACATACATTTTGATCTCGCATGGCAGCAATTGACAAGGCTTCATGCATGGTTACACTCTTTTAGATGGGACACATGGGTATTAATTGTGGATGTTTCGTTATATGTTTGTTCACCCTTGACTATTCTGCAGTGAGATATCTACTTTGCTTGCCCGTTCTTTCTTTATGGGATTTTCTCTGATGGTTTTGGCACTACTTGCACGCCTTCGAGTTTTGGTGCAGCAAGTAAGTACATTTAAAAAACTTGAAGAGTTACCATTTAGTTTCCCATCTAAGATCATGGCATTTATGTTTATGGAAGGGTGAGAAAATAGATGTATAATGGTTGATTTTGATATGGATAATTTAATGATGATGCTTTAGGAAAAATTAAGGCCTTAAAATCAAGAATCCATTTATTTTATATTTTAACTTTTATGTGCATTTGCTGAAACTTTGCGCCCTTTTTCAAGAATAATACCTAATTTCCTGGAAGATGAAAGCATCTATATAGGCCTCTCTTCTCTTTTAACTCACATTTGCTGTTTTCTGCTACAGATGTTACTCGATGTTGTTTTGGTATTCAACACGGTCTCTTCTCTCTCCCAGAAGAAACAATATGTGAAAATTTGTGAGGAAGGAGTCGAGGTTCTTCTCATCCATCTATAAAGTCAAAATTTCTCTTTGTTCAAGCAAATCTTTGGTCCATACCTGATGGTGATAACTGGACTCCTTTAATTGATGCAGGTATTTAGAGAATGTCAACATACTAATGTGGAATTTCCCACTTTAGAATGTGTATGGAAGACTGATAGGTTTGTTTTGGTCGAGAGAATGCTTAGGAGCGACGATGAAATGCAAGTTGCAGATCTTGGAGATGATTTGGGCAGAGCATCAGCTTTAAAATATCAGACTATTGAGTCATTTCTTGGAGGTAAGCTATTTACAGCATTCTCTTGCTAATAATATAGACATACTGAAGTATACTTATTCCAACAGACAACTTTGTTTCAGACGACAATCTTGGTTTGTAGGTGGTGGCAGGGGACGATGCTGGTAAAGGTCCTGATCTCATAGGAAGATAAAATCAATCTGTTGGCAAGCCCTTCCAATGAGAACGCTAAAATTCCACGAGTTGAAGATGGTGAGGAACTGAGGAAGTATGAGGTAATTCAAATACTTCCGGAACTAAGATGTCAAAATTCTTGCCAAAGGTCCCTTGCTTGCACCCTCTAGCCCTCAAAGCTTATTCTCTTTCAAAGATGTCTACCGTGTACAAAGTAGCATTCATCTCTGTCAAAACACCTGCACCCTCAACACCAAGCCCCTGGTCAATCATGCCCAGGAGATTTAAGAATCTCATATAACAATCCTTCCTGGTGTTCTGTCGTATACGGCAAGGGGTGACCGTAGAAATTGTCAGCATTGAATTGTAATAAAAGTTGCAGACTAGTCCAATTTGAACTAAGATCTTGATGACATTCCTCTCTCTTTTATGTGCCATTTGTTTTCCTTCTGTACACACTCAAATAACTTCTTGCTTGAATATATTTTAGTCAATCAAGCTGCAGGATGTATACATGTTTGATATGAAGACACCAGCTATATTTTGTGTTCATGGTGGACCTGATGGATATATTACTGGTCGCGGGGTAAAGGTTCAGTGCCTTGCAGGGTACAAGTAGGTTATATGATTCCTTACCCTTGCAGAGCCAAAAAATTGATAGCCACAATAATACACACCATACACAAGCGTTTATATATTCAGAAAAAAGGATGAACTCGAGTTCTGAAAAGTGGAAGCTTTGCTACTTTCGACAAGCTCTGTAACGTCACTGAACAAATAACAACTGAAGTTCTTTTTCTCGCTAAACTAATGTTAATACATCACATAATATGCAGTGGAAAAAAATCCATAAAATCTGACAATAAATGCAAAGTGGTTCTTTATGAGACGTTCGTCTTGATCATGCCTTCTGAACAGAAAACCCAAGTATGAGGTCCTTGATATCTTGAGTGGCAGCTCGGTCTAGTGCGGTTCGTCCATCTGCATCTTTGACAGTGTAGCTAGCTCCAGCTCTTAATAGCTCTTCAATTTTGGGCTTGTCACCTTCCTGAGTAGCCAGCATCAGTAAAATGTCGACTGGGTGGATGTTTTGTCTTAGAAGAGCCTCCATCTTGTCATATGTACCTTCCACCGCAAGCATCCCCATGTAGTTAAAGTACTGCAAAAGCAAAGTAGGTTTTCTCAGTTGAGACCAGACCACCACTTTTTCTCACATGATTAAATAGATGATAGGTTTTTTTTATTGTCTGAAAAAAGAAATTCAACGCTTTCCGACATTTTTGGGAACTATTTACTTGTGACAATAAATGAATTTAGAGAAAGAACATATGCCACAACTATGGCATGCTTTTGAGGAGAGAATCTTATTCATCGAAAGAAATTTTGTAACTGATCTCACACAATCAAGAACACACATCCACAAGAAATAAAGCAACGAAAATAGACAAAACGATTTTTACGTGGTTCAGCGAGAATGCACCTACGTCCACGGAGGAGCTCCTGTTTCTTTACCATATGAAAAATGGTGTGCTGGGTACAAGACCTAACTAAAGCTTATATTGGTGACCCTAGAATCCACCTTATACAATGACAAAAGTACCCTCATACATAAAGGAAACCCAGCTCAATTATATCATCATACCATACCACAAGGGTTGCTGCCTTCGGGCTCCTCATCTCCCCGCGGAGCCTTTTTCCTTACCTTTGAGGTTTAAGATCCAGTCCATTAACACAATGAGCCATATTAAAATTCAACAAGAAAAAAGGTCCAAACCGGTAGAATACAATAAGGCAATCAAGGCCTATGCAATATGACACTCAAGGTTTTCAACTAGTTGATGCGAAAGATGCAACGGATACAATACATAAAATTTGTATCTCTACTTTCAGAATAAAACTTCTCAATCCTCCTCCTTCAGACATGCACCTCACTCACCTACATGTTCTAATGGCCATCGGCAATTGCAGTCACCGGATAGTTGGGACGAGATCAATCTAAGTATCTCTGAAGCAGCCATGGTGAGGCAGCAGGGATGATTTCACAAGGAATTTATCAAGATAGCTTGTTAAGAAAAAACACGTTACCAAATGCCATATGACCGTTTAAACCCAACTTAGTATAGTGGGAATAATCAGGTTATTCCAATGTAATTGTACCATCTTCTTCTAGTTCCTTGCATTTTCAATGCTCATATCCTTGCAATGTGCATATTATGTAAAGTCACTAAAGGTTTACAACAACTTCACCGGCAACATCTGAAGTGAGGATCAGCTGAGGCAGATGATTTTATGGGAAAGACACAACGTTTTGCTTCAACTTTCATTTATTTTTTGAAGCCAGTAATTTCTTGCCTTAACGAGCAGCAGAGTGTCAACCAAGGGGCATTGCTACTTCTTAAGCATTATCCTCATTAGCTTTGGTTGACCACAGGTTCACATTGTATGGAAAGCTAACCATTTCTTAATGAATGAAAATCAAGGATTAATTTACTATGTCAAAGAATTTAAGCCAATGACATTGTGGAAATGTATTTTGGTTCAATTGGATTTCTATCTATCTAGTGCCACTGCCAAACCTTCTGGTAACATAAGCCACCACATTCACGGCTAAAAACTTTCCATGAATCATATACATAAACATTCTCTCCATCCAAACACCCTAAGCTCTCACCCCCCAAAAAAAGGAACAAAAGTGAAAATTTTCACCAGGACTGACCCAAAATATTAAACTGAATTAAAAGAACCAATTTTTCTACAAACCCAACTTCCAAAGATTACTTAAAAATATTCACAACTAAATTTCCATGGCAGCCCAACTCAGTCTGAGGATATCTTAACATTATTGTTGATCAATCTAAAATTCAAACCAGCGTTTTAAAGACAACACTGCATCTTTATTACAAATACAGATGAGCATGAACATTATTAAAAACATTCACAGACACAGACAACAAAATCTGCATGAGAGAGAGAGAGAGAGAGAGAGAGGGAGAGGACCTGCTCAACATCATCTCTATTAAAATCACCACGGGACTGGCTCCCATAGATGCCAGCACCTTCAGCATCAACACCATTCTTGCCAAAATTGAACCAGCAACTTACTCTGGAACCATTAGAGGGTCCAAGCGTGGAGGGTCCGACACATTTGAGATTATTCCGGATGCCCAGGAACTTAGAACTGAATTTAGGCAAAGATGGAGAAAGATTGTGCGGGTTTGAAGCGAATACTAGGTAAGTTGTACATGGTATTGAAGCCATTACGGTTGATGGTGCTGATTCTTTATCACTTCAGTATCTATCCACAATTGTGATTTGTGTAAAGCGAGAGATTGTATACTGTGTGCATTAGTTTGCACTGTATTTGGAAAAAGAGTGAATCGTCCCCGTTCATGTATTGACTTCTTCTTTGATCAGTTACTTATGGGTATCGGCCCAACCAAGGCCCAGTTGAGGGTAGTGTCCTACTGTACTCACTACTCAGTTCACAATGAAGGCCCAGCTGTGGATCACAATTCACAGTAGAGAGTAGAGACCCAGTTCAAGTTTGAGCTTGATTAGCTGCAATCGAAGTTCATTTTTTGAGGGTGATTCTTTGTTGATAGTCAAAGCTGTGCAACAGCCAGAGTTAATTACTTATAGGGCTATTGAGAATCTTCTGGAGGACATTTGCGTGAAGTTGGATGTGCTTTACAGTTGGTCGATTTCAAAAATTACCAGGCAAGAAAATGTATGAGCAGATTGTTTTTACTAAATGGGCAGCCGCCTCGAAACTTTCTGATAGCATTTCAAATCTTCTATGTTCAGACTTTCAAGCTTGGTTAGATAGTGGATGTGATCCTCCTTTCTACAAGTTCGGGCTAGCCTATTGTGGTTTGTAATCTGTGCTCTTTTTCTTATTCTTGCCATATAAAAAATAAAAAATTATTTTTTGAAACTAATAAAATTCTTATACAAAAGTTAACCCAAGTTACATTTGGTCT
The DNA here is from genome assembly GCA_963580455.1 of Euonymus europaeus. NCBI lineage: Eukaryota > Viridiplantae > Streptophyta > Magnoliopsida > Celastrales > Celastraceae > Euonymus > Euonymus europaeus. The sequence goes on from OY756961.1 coordinate 24,903,254, forward strand.
AGGTAGAGTTGTATAGATACAACTTAGATATATGTTTAATTTTTTAAAATAGTCTGCACATGTTATGTGGGTTAAATTTATGTAAATTTTACTGATCCACAATCCAGACCACTAGCGGGACGCTTGTTACTTCTTGTTTGCATACTTAATCAGATGAAGTTTCTTCATTCCATATACTTTCACTTGCTTGGCTAATGGACCAAGAACCACCATAAACTTTAATGAGTTCACAATTTCAAAAGAATTTCAAACCAGAGCTTTATCATGACAAAAATTAAACATCAGCACAAGGTAGAACAAGTTCAAAGTAAATCACACAACTGCACCTGAAAAGCATTCAATTTGCTTGAAGACATGGAAAGATAATAGTAACTGGCTGCTAAGAATGACCATGGCTATGATAATGTCATCATTCCTTTTTCAGCCTCACATCACCATCTGCTTCTGATCAGATAGATATGATGTTAGCTTCAACAGCACGTATTATTCATAAGTCACCAACACATGTAAGTAGAGCCCAAGCAAAAGGACATAGAAGGCAAGAAATTTAAATGTTTTTTTAACTCCAACCACATAAATACAATGAATGTGTCACCACCCAATCCTCCAACAAGGGCAAACTAATTTTATTAACTCTAGATAAATGAGATGTAATAACTCTAGATAAATGACATGGAGTAAGTAAAGAACATAAGTCGTATAAGGGGGCATCACCAATTGTCACAGATACAAAGCAACTTCCTCACTATGACAAAACTTAAAATCATCTCTCTTCATCCACAACCTCCTTTCAGTTCAACCAAACAAGATAAACGGTATAAATCCAAAACACTTGGCACAAGAGTCTCACAAGATATGGCAGCAGAAAAATCCTGTGGAGATGGGCACCAGAGGCACAGTTGGATCTCACATAATGCAAAATATTTGAGTATTTTAGCCGGCTTGAATCACGCAGCCGAAATAGCTTGCAGAGGTCTCAGTGTAATGTTGGAGATATGGATTCCTCAAGTAAGCAATCCAGAACCACATTCGGATATGTAATGACAGCACATAAAAAGATAAATAAAATAAATAAAAAAGCAAGAAAGTAGCAAGTTTATTATACCACGAATGTGTTCAATGGTTGAAGTTTCAGACAATAATAGGAAAAGTGGGATTTCAGGGTTCAAATATAAGAACCTGAACTCAGATATGAAGAAGTTATGAGTCTAAATAATGCTTTCAGATAGCTTTGAAAAGCCTAGCTTCTTGAGTCGATGAGTTATAGGGGTAGCCCATGGTCTATCCGGGTTCCCACATTTTATGTCCACAATTTCAACAACGTTAAATAATTTCTTATCAGTTTTCTGCCTTCTAGGAGTTCTATCTAGAGAGATATTATCCGAGCCAAGCATTGGGACATGATGCGTACTTTTAGGGAGGCTTTTCGTTTTCCCAGTAAAATCTGCACTTCGACGTCTAACATTACTGCTGGTTCTGCTGCTGCTTGCTTCATCTAAGGACTTTCTCATTTGTAGACGTTTAGGAGTAGAGGCAACAGAAACAGGAGTTGTTTCACCTTTATCATCAGAACATGCTGCTCGTGTCCGTGATGTAGATTTAATAGATCCCATTTCCCTTGTCATCAAGGCACTAATAGTCCCTGTTGTTCCAACCCTGATGGATCCTCCACCGCCCTTAATAGCATCTAGTTTCTGAACCATGTTTCTCTGTAGTCCCAAACAGAATTCCAAGGAGATATTTTCCAATGAAAGTTCTTTTCCCTTAAAAGCTCATCAGAAGTTTCTCAATCAATAAATTTGAAAACCTGTAATCCAACGGCACTTATCAATGTATTGACATGTGAGTACTGCCGTTTGTTTAAATGTAGCTCATGTTCTTCATACAGCAGTCAGCACTCTTTGCAAAAATATTTCAGCAGGAACAAAGTATTTTTCATCAGAGAAGACAAAAAGGCCCAAACTCTTTTTTATGAATGCCTGAATTATTTTTTTTAGGAAGGGGCAATCAAACCTGCAACCAGCAGATTCATGAACACAACCCTTGACACCAGACCACAGTGCAGGTCAATACTATTTTTAGAACTTTGAAGCTTGTGATATTTTTATCATTAACTAAAGAATTAGCAAAAGAAACGAAAAAAATTGAAATTCTTTAGCATTAACAAAGTGATTGCCTCACAAGAATAAAATGAACAATGACCAAGGGACATTAATTTAGTAATTATAATTCAATTATGACTTGCTATTTCATTCAATTAGGATTTAGAGTCTCCTTTTATTTTTAAATAGGATTTTAATTTCTATGTCCAATAGGATTTGGTTTTTTTTTCTTCAGTATAAATAGGGGGTAGCCCCCAATCCATTAAAAAAAATAACTTGATACTTGATTCAATAAAGTTTTAGAGAGTTCTCTTTTCCTGAAGGATTCCAACTTTTCTTTGGCTGAGCCTTATCTCACGTTTTCCATGCATCAACAAGCAAAACATATTGAAGTACGAAGCTTAAAGAACCTTCTTAACAAACATGGCAAAGCCATGGAATTGAACAATGTCAAAATACCCGAAAGGGGGAAACAAGGATGCAGAAGAGTTCCGAACAATGTTTATAATTGATAAAATAAAAAGTTCAAGAACAGCCCTATACAAGGAGGGATGTTCACAGACACAAAGGTTGCTCAGGAATGCATCACCAAATAAATGGAAGCAATGTAATTGGTACTTTCAAGTCGCCATTCATATCCAAAAATGCTAGCAAAATGGATAATGGAACATTGTAATTACTTAGCAGTAGCATTAATAGAGCCAGATGGTCTCAAGAAAGGGCAAGATATTAGATTTCACTATTTCAGCACATGAATGCCATAAGCTCCCATCACAAATCATCAATAAAATAGTAGAATTCCTAAATCAATATGACCAAATGAACATCAAGCTCACAATTCCAAGGTACTTAAAAGAACAAGATAGACACCAATTAGGGCCATTGCCATAAGATTCAAACCTAATCTCCTGGATTGCCTTAAATTACATAGAAAGAAACCCAACTATCCGGTATCAAAACCAACAGATCATCAAAACTTCTAAAAGGCAAAGGAGATCTTACACTGATACACAGTGAGATTCGAAACATACCCACCAGCAGCAGACTTGCCATTCGTCTGAAAACAGAAAATTGAACGAGACCCATAATTTTTTCAAAGATCCTGCTAAGGTAATGAATGGTCAAATGCTCGCTAATGTCACCTTCAAGCATATCTAATCTTTTGGCTTATGCAATGAAATCACTTTTTTTGTTGAAGACCAGTCAGCGTTGGCCAATAATGGTGCGGTACTGCGGTGAATCTCTCTTTCTTGTTCACATACGGCGCTATCCAACGTACCGTTTTATACACAAGCTTTTCTGTTCATTTTGTATATATATACACGGAAAATTGGAAATCTTTCATTTTCCTTTATTTGCTAAAGGGCAAAAAAAAAAAGTAAATGAGAAGGAAAAAAAAGTCAACGAAAAATTAGGTATCATAGAAAATGGCTTCAGCGGAAATCATTTTCCTCTCTCGATGGTCTGAACCAAGAACTCTGACACCAACAGCTTCATCTCTGCTACAGGTCTGACACTCAGACCAAAGACCACCATCTCTACCGAGCTTGCAAAAGGTTGCTACTTTTTTCTGTTACCGGTAGACAGATTTGCTTCTTGGGCTGGTAATTTTAATTTTTTGGAATGGATAGGTGCAAATTTTGGTTTGTTATGTTTGATTTTGGTTTGTAGACTTGGTTTGGTTTTTGGATATGTCAGTGTTTCAATGCTCTCCGTAGGGTTTCTCCAAAATGCAATCTTTCTCAGCAGAGAACTGTTTGTTGATGCATAAAATCCGCTAATACATGCTGTAGGATCTATTTTGTGAGATAAGCTTACTGTGTAGTGAAACTAGCTTTTTTTTTACTGACTTCAGCTGATAATTTTTTTTCCTGATTTGCAGTTAAAAACTTTTTCAATTTTCAATGATGGCGGGTTTCAACTCTTTTTTTAACGCAAATATTTTTTTTTGAGTTAAATGCAACGGCGTGGTACCTCCCAAATACAGTACAGACTGTCTGCCATGGTTGTTTTCTGAGGAAATTATCTCCAATTTTCCATTTTCTGAGCATTGAATGGATTATTGAGAGTGGCTATGTCCTCAGACTGTTTTCTGCATTTAGGAATCGAAATCACAATTCTTTTTAAGCCATGAGACATGTCTGAAATGGGAGCCCATAAAAACTGCTATCGATTTTCTAGACTTGAACATTTTCTAGTACAAGATAGAGCCTAGTTAAGCCAACAAAGGTGTTTCAATTAGTATTTGAATGATACAGCCCAGAAAGGTGAGAGAGTATGGAGAGTTACTTGGGGGGCATGACTATTATAATAAACCAGGAAATAAATCACTCTGCCTTATACTAAATATCCTACAGAGTTTCAAGTTTAATAGCCCTCTCACTCTCTCTATATATATGTGTGTCACGTGTGTGTGTGTGTGTGTGTGTGACTGTGTGTACTCTCTCTATATTTAATAGTCTTAACTACAGATTACCTCTTCCGTAGATGGATGATAATCAGGTTCGCACTTCAATCATGGGCTCGGCTGCTTCAGTGATAGTCGTGGGACTTGTAGTTCTTTGAAAGTTAGGATCTAGGAATTGCATTCCTAGAGCGCCACATGTTGATAGAGATTGTGAGAGGGAAAGATACACGAATAGTTTTTTTTATGGGAGCGAGAGTGCAATTTTCTTAAAAAAGACAAAAAGATACACGAATAGTTTTTTATATGAGGGAAAGACTCATTGTGCCAATCAGATATGTATGACCCCTGATACTTTTTCCCCCATTGTGTGATTTTCTTAGAAAAGGCATAAACTAGTATATGCAACACATGACATGCGTATTAGGGAACAAATGCTTGTATTTTTATCTATCATTGGAGATGATGTGAGGTTATGAGTGATAGGTGGTAGATTTTTCTGTTGACACCGTCCACCGATGCGGTCCTGAACCTTCATAGGCATGCCACATGTTATCAAGTTACCTGATTAGTCAACTCCTTAAAAAATAAGGAATAGTCTAAGATCTTACCCTTACTTGAAGGTAAGTTCGATACTTGCATATATTCCGTGGCTATTCTTTTGGAATCCAATATATGACTTGAACCATCTTATGAATTGTCTATTAGGATTGCATTGGGCATTGGACAAAACTCATGTCTATGCATCGGTTCCCATTGACATGGAAGAAAGGTTTCATGGGCGAAATGAAGGAACTACACAAAATTTCATTGCTTCTGTAACCTTTGACCTAAAATTTACATATGTACTTGGTGGTTAGGAATGATTCTCACATTGTAAGGCAATGCAATTTCGATACAAAAAATTCCACATGGTACTCTATATTTGATTAATTTAGTTTTCTATTGACTAGTTGAAAAGTGTATTGGCGAAATTTAAGACGCGTATGACCTTCTTATCATTGTAGGCAAATATCATCTCGGTGATGCTGGTTTTGGCAAATGATCACTGTGCCATGGTGTGTGATATCACTTAATGGAGTTGTTTAATTATCATCTCTCTTTCTTACGAACCACAGTTGACCAAGGCTTTGGATTTTTGAAGAAGTGTTTTCTTGTGTTGGATGCTGAACCATTTTGGCCATTTGAATTTCAAGTAGACGTAGTGTTACCATGTTGTATCATTCACAACTATGTAATGGGAGTCGACTCTTATGACTCAATCATGCAAGAGGTATATCATTAAATGCGTTTTGGAACTAAAAGTCGAAGAACACAACAAATGCAAAGGCAAGATAGAAATGAAAATCAAGAGTGGATGAATAGGTAGGAGAGATGAAATAGCGCTTACAATGTGGAATGATTATACTAGCAGTAGACTTGTGTGACTTTTTTGTTTTGTGGTTTACATGTGTAAACAGCATAACCGCTGATTTGAATATTGTGGGATGGACGATTGGCCCAATTGTTATTGACATGCAATGCGTCTGTTTACAAGGGTCATACTGTTTTGGCTAATTTGTCTGACTGTTGTGGATGATGGATTTAATGGGTACAAAATTTGTGTTGGTCGCACCTTTTATTGTCTATAAATTGCAGAAATGGAGAAAACAAAGCAAAAGGAATTGAAGGGGAAACAATTCCGATGGAGTAGTCCAATGGAACGGTTGATGCTCAAAGTTCTTGCAGAGGAAGCAAGCAAAGGAAACAAACCTTCAAGTAGATTCAAACATGGATCGTTGGAGAAAGCAGCAAAAGCGATTTCTGAGAAATTTCATGTTGACTGTGTGCCTGACCATGTTGAGAATCGTCTCAAGACAGTGAAGAAAACATGGACAACCATAACAACCTTGAAAGAAAAAGCTGGGTTCAGTTGGGATGCTAACTCAAGGATGGTTATTGCGGGAAAAGATGAATTTGATGAGGAAGTCTCGGTCTGATTCTCTTCATTGATTCATTCTATGATATTATCCTTGGATTTGAAATCATATTTATTATTCTTACATTTCTTTTTTGGAAACAGGTACATCCTAGCTATGAAAAGCTCCTGAACAAGAAAATCGAGATGTATGATGAGATGGCGTTGGTTGTTGGCAAGGACTTCACACCAGGATGTTTTGCTAAATCTGTTTGTGACATTGATATGGATGACAATAAAGTCGACTCTGTACATGTAGAGGAAGAATCTTCAAGCGCTCATTCAATCCAAGCAGCTCCATCAATCCAAGCAACCCCGCGTAAGAGGAATCACTCTTCAATCTCCGAGGGCGATCAAATCAAAGAGTTATCAAAGCAAATAGGGAAGATGGCAAAGGCTCTTAAGGTACTTAGTGAAAATCAATTTGTTGATGTTAAGAAACTTTTTGAGGAAGTGATGAAATGTGAGGGATTTAGCGACAACGTGCTTGGTAGTGCATTTGACTTCTTGGTGGAGAATGAGAAGCAAGCAAAGGCATTCATGGTAAAAACTATGAACTTAAGGAAGTCTTGGCTAGAGGGCTTTGAGAGTCGAATGAAGAACTAAGGTAACTATAGATGTGTCTCCTCTAGCCCTCTATCTTCTTCTCTTTTTTCTTTGTTTTTTCTTTCCTTGAAAACTTGCAGTGTAAGAACATAATTGTAGATCTACTTATTTACTTCAGACAAGATATGGCATTAATTACTGATAATGTTTGTGGAATCATCATGTGGTGATGTTCATATAACTATCGGTATTTGTTAGGACTTATATCATATCAGAGTGGGAGAGTTCGTGTTCAAATATTACATTCCATAATTTAAATCCCATTTGTTGTTGTCCGGAGTGTGGGTCTTTATGTGCGCTTATTGTTGTTATCCTTGCATTGCGTGGGCTAGTACTGATCGCATTTGATGTGCACGTATTGAGCCGTTGGATTGTCCATTTCACAAGTGAGGGGAGTGTTAAAATATATATAGGTAGTGTGAAATATTTCAAACTAACAAGTTCTTATTGGATTGATTGAAAAAATAACTAGGATTGATTGAAAAAATAACTAATCTCAACAGTATTAATCAGTAGAATCATATTCTACGGTATTTCCTCTGCAGGCAGTGGAGTTTTTTGTTAGCAAGTGTTTTTTTTCCATGGAAGGAAGAAGTAAACCTTAAGAAGCTCTTCAGACTTCAGTATCCAAACTGATCACGATTAAGGAAACACTTCATGGTGTAAGAAAACAGGGAAGTTGAGGCCAAATCAAGGCAAAACCAGTTCCAACTTGATTCAACTGCTGCTGCTATTACATTACTGTGCATTCCTCAACTTGCATTAATTTATGTTGAATACATGATGTATTGACAAAATCACTCAAATAAAAAAAACTTAAGAATACAGAACAATAGAGCCTTAACACCAATAAGACCATAGCTAGCTGACTACTACTCAAAACTGTTGCAATTCAATTTCCCAGGCTGTTGCCAGCTGCAACAAAAGTTGGTCCGGCGTTGCACCTTCCCAGTCTTCTGGTGGTTCCATTTCTGAGGAAGCTTCATGTAGGTTCACCAAAATCTCCTTCTTCAGTTCCATGGGAATGTCCAAGACATCTGGTCCATTTTCCATGATTACTTCAACCAACTGAAGAGAACAATGCAGAATGAAACCAATCTTAAAACTCTGATAAGTATAGAATTTCCATTGGACAAGCCAAACACACAAACAAAGATACCGCAGAATACAGCAAAACAAATGAAATCCAAAATGGAAAGGAAAAATAAACCTAAAAAATTCCCTGTCTCATTGAACATTTGTTTTATATTGTTAGCGTGATCAGAGTCGCAAAGGATTTAACATTATGCATTAAGAAAAGGACTTCTTCATATGGTAAACACGAATAGATTTCAGCCCCCAGAGCTACCCTCATTCTACAATATCCCACCACTAACAGAGCCACTACTAAAATGGAGATCTAAATGAAAAATCACAGATAAAATACCTACCTAGCACATCTTTTGAAGAAAAAGAATAATAACCAGAATTTCCCCAGTTACTCCATAACATATCATGCAATATACGCATCAAGTACATAGGAGATGATGACCTGACATTGCAGGCATTATTTATCATGAGGAATATAACATCTCCCCTCCATGACCAGAAAAAGCACAGGATTGTAGAAGAGACAAAGCAAGAGAAATTTGATGAACTTTCCAAAAATAAATTCATAGAACGCTACTTACAAATGTTCAGCTTGCTCAATGCTCGAGACAGAATACTAAGAGCACATTTAACAAACAGTTCAATTTACCTAAATTAAAAAAGGGAGTGAAATTGGTCTCTAAGCCATTCAGACTGGTATGTCTCAGGTGGTATTCAAAAACTCTTTCAAAACCAAAGCAAATCATCTGCTCTTAAAAGGTATGATAGTATGAGGTTGACAGCTCTGTTTTTCAAGCAGAGAATGCTAGTTTATTGACCGGATCAAAGAACCAAGTATCACATCTTTATTTCCAGAATCAACTATTGAACATCTAAAGATTATCTTTATGAAAAGTTTTGGATTTGTAAGAAACATAGTTCATAAAAGAGATACATTAAGGCAAGTCTCTATCAATTCCCAACACAAGAATTTGCTGATAAATCTCCAGTATTGTTTCTCAATATTCCTGTTTACACAAAACCTAGACAAGTCATTAGGACGTTTTATCTTTTTCATTTAGTCAGGAAATATATGCAACAAAATGAGAAACAATGTCAAATAACTTCAATTCTACTGGAAGAATAAACCAAAGCTCCTAGTCGCATACCTGTTGGATCCAAGATAAACAGATGTCAAACAAGTTCTGCTCCACCAAAAACTGGCCAATAGCATGCAAGACTTCATTTGCTATCTCATTTGATAATTGATCAACTACGGGGCCTGATCTGTCCATAAGCTTCACGAGCAACAGATCATCCCCAGTAGACATAACTTCAGCATAAGCAGTATCCATATCATTCATTTGAAGTGCATCCATTGCATTACTCCAGGAAGTCCAGATAGGGTCTCTCTCTTGCCCAATATTATCATCCGCCATAGCCTCTGCAGTCATCTCAGGGATACCCACTCTTGCTGTCCGAGAAGTTCCACCATCCTCTCCTGCTACCCGAATTGCTTCCAAGGTTGCCTCATCTTTTGAGGCTTGCCAGACACTTCTGGCAGAAGGCCCCTCACCTAGCCTAAAAGGTCTGGCCCCTTTTTCCCAAGCTCTCCTATTGCCACCATGGTCACCATCATTTTCTGACTTAGGTGATCTACCTTCCAGAGGACCTCCACCCAGAGTTCTCCTAGAACCAACCTGTCCATTTCTAGAAGCACCATATGCTGAGAAATTCGAAGCATCGGACACATCAGATCTCCAAGTTGGGCCTCTTCCTCTAACGCTAGAAGTAATTCCATCTGATTGCGTAAATCTTTCACCAAATGGCACACGGCCATTATACTTGCCACTGGAGTGGTCAGGGTAGCCGTTATACTTGTTTAAAGGTCTACTAGATGATCCTTCAAACCCCATAGCAAAATTACTTCCCCTCCTACCTGATGATATTGACAAATCTCGAGCCATGTCCTCAACAACTCTCTCAAGACCTCTAACTCTGTTTTCTAAAGTTACCATGCTGTCATGAGACCCACCCATGAAATCCTGCAACATCAGAAAAGTATCTTATCAGTCATTCCATTATCCATATTCCATAGCAGCCTTTTCATTCTTGACTTAGAACTTTAAGCATACCTGCAGCATGTTCATGAGATGAACTTGTTGTCTCTCCAGCAGCAATAACTGCCTCTGGATGGCCAACCAATTTCCTTTATTGTTGATGAAGGAACTGTCAGATTGGCCCTCAGTTTTGGAAAATCCTGTATGATTGCCAGATGACTCCCGTTGGTTTATATCAGTCCGATCATCATCAGATACCCTTGCTTTTGAATCTTTTGCATTTATCCTATCCTCTGGCCATTTATCTCGCGGGACATAATCAAACTCTCGTTGTTTAGAAATGGCACTCGCATTTCCTCTATCTATGTTACGATATTTGGCGTTTAAAGATCCATGAATATCTTCTGGACAACTGTTTGCAGAACGGTTTGACCTTTCTTTTGAATTTGAATCATTTGCTTCTAATTTATCGCCATTGTTTGCCTTCGAAGAATTGAGACAGCGACGAGGAACAACTACTTCTACTGGAAAATCACCGGAACCCCTTGTTTCAAGCTTCTGAAAAAATTCTGGGTTCAGTTCTTTGTCACTTAAGACAGGTGGTTTCTTCTTCAATATTACAACTGCTTTGTCGGGAATGCTTCCACCTTTGCCTTTAGAAGCAGATTCTGAAGTAGAAGTAGCAATAGATGAATCCTTCTCTGACATTTCTGTTTTCCAGTCACCAGCAGACAAATTTTTTAAGTCCTTATCATCTGATGACTCAGTTTGTTCAGCACGGTTACCATCTAAAACATTTACAGGAAAAAAAAGAGTAAGTTAAGATAAAGGATAGGACATCTAATGGGTCCATTTGGAAAGGAAAATATAAAATTCACATGAACCATGAGACAAAGCTTTCTTATCATCCGGAGAACCATTCCCCGAAATGTTCTTCCACATTCGCAATGCTTCTTGCATGCTCTCTCTGACAGGTTTTATCTGTTAAACAAAGTATACTGGCAGAATAAAGATAAAATATAAAGATAGTCCAATAAAAATGGAATCTAGAATGCTGGAAGATACACTTATAACCGCATAGTTTTTTCTATAACAAAAAATTCTGGAAAAGAAAGCATGAAACATAGGTCTACACAACCATAGCAATCCCTTCCAATAGAAAATGTCCACAGATCCAGAAATCTTTTCAAACTGATATGACTATTGTTTGATAGAGAATCAAGGAAACTACCTTTCCAAGAGACAAGTTACTGAGGTTAAGATTGACAGGTAGATAAGTTGAAACTAAGCAAGCGAAAAGAGGAAATGTGATAATGTTTCCAATCTAGGGTGTGAGACTGTGAGTCTTGTTCATCATAATACAATGTTGCGAATAGTTTTAAAATTTGAACAAAGCTAAGTGGAAAAATCAGGATTCATCACACAGAATACAGAGAAAAAGACAATGGAGAGGCTACCTTATCAAAACGGCAAGCCTCAAGCACTGACAGTATGGAAGCACCTCCATCTGCAACCAATTTGCTTGAATGTAACGCTAAGGCAATTAATGCATCAGCTGCTGCCTTACGTGTGGCCCAATCAGCACTTCCAAGACATTCATGAATGCTTTGCAACACTGTTTCCATACTTTGAGGTGCAATTGCTCCCGCCTGGAAGAACTTAACACATTTACATCCATGAATTACTTCTTTTCTGATAAAATTTTAGTTAGGTTCAGTTAAATTGCTAAATATTATCATCTTATCACAGGGCATCTACAAGAAAAATTAAGGATGCAAAATTTAATAATTCTAAGTAGCACCAGCTACATATGCACAACAATATGACAATCGACAAACCATTTAGCATAAATTACAATGATAAAGGAATAACATCCAAAGTAGGTTTGGATAGAGTCACAAGAAAGAATTTACCACGAACATCACCTTGGTGCAAAGAGGAATGAAGAAAGTCATAAATTTTAAGAGGATCTTGTAGTACAGTTCAAATCAAAACAATATAAGTTATAACTCAGCAGCACCTTCCAGCCATCGTTAAATTTGAGTAAATCCACATTAAATGCTTCAGATCAACTTATCATTTCTTCACATTATCTAGAAATCAATCAGAGCTTCAAGCTACCCTATCAAGTATCAAGTACCTCCCCACAATCAATCTTAACAATTCAAGCTTCCATCCTTTTCCCAAATGAAATCAATTAAAATTAACTCTCAAGGACCTCAAATTATTCTCAGCAAACAGTTTTTTTTCTCTCTCTTCCCAACATTTTTCATTGGTCAAACAAAGTATTAGGTAACAAGTTTTAATAACAAGCACATAATAAACTGTAATTGGCAAATGATGAGTACATTGTCAATATTGGTCATAAAATCCATATATATCACAATAGCATCGATCACCAAACCTGTGACAAGCAGGCTACAACAGGCAACAAAGCAGCCTTTGCCAGGAAATTTTGATTGTTCAATAATTTGCAGATCCTGGGGCACAGTTTCTGAAATGCCTGCCTTGGCGGGTCTGCTGCACACTCCACCATCTTTGCCATGCACATGGCGGCACCCGCTTGCACTCCCTTGTTTTGGTCTCCCATTGTCTCAAACAAAGGCCTCACAAACAACCCCACCACAGACCCAGCTACATTATCCCCTCCCTCTCCCTTAAAGTAAAGCTTCGCAAGCGACCCAATAGCATCCCGGCATGCATCCTTGACGCTGGTGTCAGGATCCTTGAGCTTCTTCACGACATGGGCAATTATCTTGGTCAAGTGGGTAAAGGAGGAATCAGCATGTAATTGACAAGTGTGTGATAGCAGTCGGAGAGATTCCTTCTTCACAGAGGGTTTCGGATCAGAGAGGGAGGTCTCAAAGAGACAGTTGAGGAGCATTGGCAGAGCGTCCGGGGTAAGAGACTGAATAATGGATTCAAGGTCGGCAATGGCGATCTGGTGGGTGTCACGGTCCGAGAGCTTGGAGAGGGAAGTAAGGATTCGCTGCTTGAGCTCCACCATGGCCAAGTGAGAGGACAGAGAAGAGGACGATGATCTTAAAGGCATTGAAGACGATTGTTGGTTTTGGTTTGGGGATTTTGCTGGTTTTGAGGGTTTTGCTGCCGTAATATTCATTGTTACGACTCGTCAAAAACTCTGATATGGTTCTAGCAGAGAATGAGAAACCCAGAAACCGAGAAACGGTTTTCAATAAAGCCAACTGGGTTTTAAGAAAGATTTGATTTTGCGCAAGTGAGATCACAGTTCTGAGAAATAAAACTCCCAATGCAGCAGAAGAGGGAGAGAGATGATTTTGAGACAGAGTGGACGCTGAGCTTGGCATTGGATGTGGGGTTTAGCCATGTGAAAGGGGAACCAGAACTACATGGATAGGGAAATGAGATCTATAATAAAAAAAGTACCAACACATTTCTTGCTTCTCTCATCTTCACTCAACCCAAAAGTTTGTGTTTAATAGGGACATTCTATGCACTATTGCAGTCGGAGCCATTTCCAGATTTTTTTAGTAGATGGGGTCATGGTGGGGACCTGTGATTTTAGAATGTACAGTAACAAATTTGATGAACAACCATGAATCTGGCAGTGGCTAGGGTTTGTGGAAGTCCTTACAAAAGTGGGGACCCTATTATGCATCTGAAACTTGATGGATAACATGGATAATCATATGAAAATATAAATAAAAAAATGAAAAAAAAATCCCCATCAGTGTTCTGCATACAAATCCGATCAACTTTGTTGGGGTTGTTAAAAATAAAATACACACAATGATTGAATCTAACCATTGGATACATTGCAATTGTAGGAAGAATGTGTGGATTCCACGTTTTGGTTCCTTAAGATGTGCAGGTTCATCATCAATCAAATAATTGCAAATGATATCAAAATTCAGAAAATTTCATTTCCTGTCTAACAGATACAGCGGCAATAATAAATAAAACTGGGATTGGTGCACAAAGAAGCTACATCAGAATTCCGCATATACAGGGTACGGATCTCTCATGTTCTCCAAGATAATAGAAACAAAATGCTGAGGAAGCAACCCTCTACATCCATCAGTGACTACTTATGAGGTCCGAGAAAATGGCACAACACCCGGCCATATGTGACCGTCTGTAGAAAAAATCTTTCTTGTAACTGGAAGGAAGCAATCACTCGACGCTATAAATGCAGATGGTGCTATAATAGAAATCAACCATCCAAGACAAAGACTTCGCACTGAAAACAGTTCCCCAGTGAGACTCACCACCTATTTTCCGGCATACCAGTTTTGAGCACATTTGGCATCCACTGATAGCCCCACTCTGAGGAAATTCTTGCCATTAAAGGGCTTGGACATGCACTCGACAACTATTTCCTTGGCAACTTCAGCTGTCTCGGTTGGCCCTTCCAAAATCACTTCATCATGGACCTGATTTCAACAGAATATGTTAGCTTCAGTGAGAATTTAGAAAGTCACTATGGCACTCACACTATGAAGTCCATTACTTTCTTTCAGAGGGATAGGAGCACAGGGGGCAAAAAGAGTAATGAACTATACAAATGTAGCGAGGAGTGCAGCTTAATCTTGATGAAACCAAACTGTTTTTAAGGACCACAAGTTGTTACAAAGTTACATGGAACACTAACATAATTCAAGTCCATGCCATTCATTTCCATCAAAAAAAAAAAGTCCATGCCATTCATTTGGCTGAACAATGTGCAATAGATAATAGAACATAATATGAAGCCTTGTGAACGTGACAGACAAGGATGAACAATAAAACTTCAAAAGCACCATACAAGGGCAAAAGCCAAAGTAATTCAGCCAGCAAGTGTTGAAATTTAAATCTGTAATGAAGATGTTTACAACGCCAAACAGCATGAGTAATGATAGATTATTTGTGATTGCAAATACATAAAAATCATAATGACACCAACAGCTCCACTAAGAACAACACCGGTATCCGGTATGTAGACACGGGTGAATAAAATTAGTACCGCGATATTTAGTAATGGCCACAGGAAGTGAAAACATAATAATAAGAGGAACAAAAAGAATTTGGAGAGAAGATAGATTAAAAAGATATCTAAATAAACCTGTAAAAGCAGCCTCCACCCGAGCTCCTTCAGACGTAAATTCTTCGATATTTCTAACATTGCACACATGACAACATCAGCAGCACTACCCTGAAGCAATAACCTGAGTCTGAATCTATATGTTTCTATATATATATATATATATATATAGAGATAGAGAGAGAGAGATGTTTAAGAAAAAAAATCAACCAACCTGCACTGGGGTATTAATTGCAGCACGTTCAATATGACCCCTTAGAGAACGATTTCCACTAACTGATGGGAATTTGCGAGCCCTGCCTAACAAAGTATGAACATGTCTTGTTTTAAGGGCTTCTATTTTACGAGCCTCTTGCCATTCAAGAACTTCTTGTCTTTCTCTATACCAGAGGTCAACAGTTTTTTTTGCTTCATTCACAGACACCTGAAAATATATGCAAGCACCATGTACTAAATATATATTAAACCTAAATTAACGGGAATCAATTTTACTTGGGGCTAAAAACTGTAGGGATACCTTCCAATCCCGGGAAAGCCCAACTGGAGTTTTTCCATATGCGATAGAAAAGTTGAGCATTTTAGCTTTTCTTCTTTCAGAAGCAAATGCATCCTGGAAAAAAGAAAATGCAAAACCAATGGTAATACAGTCAATAAACATGTTGAATAGTTTCAATAGTTTTTATTTTCGTTACAGCAAGGTAGCTCCCACAAACAAAACTATCATATCTTCACACCATCTATCTAGGTCTAGGCTTGATTCAAATGTTAGAAGTCTGCAGCATATCAAAATAGGAAAATAAAATTGAACAAAAAGAAAACAGAACAAAAGAAACATACTCAAAACAAAATAGGCAAGTTAATTTGTCCACTTTACAAGGACAATAATTGAGATACGTTCCTGAGAGGCAACTCATAAAATGAGCTGAGATAAAAGCCATAAATATATTCCTGATTTCAAAAAGTAAAATGTGCTCAATTTAATAATGCAATTTGCTTCACAAAATTTTAAGCCTTGGAGCCCCATGGTCACCCCCCACCACCCACCCCAAAAAATAATAATAATAATTCCCGTACGGATCTAGGTGGCTGAGTCCAGCCGAGTAGGTGAAGTCCGTGTAAAAGTCTACTTTTGCATACGTCTAAACTAAACAAATGAGATTCAAGTCTGGACCCTTTTTAAGGAAAATGTTAGTCCGAACTTAGTAGTTTTAGCAATAGCAGCAAGCATTTCATTCAACCAGAAGGAAGCCTTTCAGAGTGACAGGGATCTGATTTTGAGGTAAGACAATGGGAAACGACTATCTGCAAGAACGTGAAAGTAAATTTGTCACAGTGGCATAATTGAAGTGCCTGATCCTAGGGAGCGACGCTTGGAAAGTGTATTCAGAGGATTAAATAGGTGACCCATAAATGTTTACCGGGAAAAGATTAGGAAAAGGAATAAACTACAAGTTAAAATATAAGTAAATTACAATCACAGATTGCTACTTCAAGCTTATATTACAACAGACTCTGCTAATCTAGCATGTTTTGCAATTTTACCTTTAATAATGGAACTGGGGGTCTCTCTTCACCAGGCTGTGGATACCACTCAAGGAGAACTTCCCTTTTCTCCACAGCTTCACGGACATTTGAATACATATTCATTGCCGTTCTTGAGTGGAAATCCCCTCCAGCTTCAAATGCGTGCAGCATGCTCTTACAGTTGGCCAGATGTGCAAGAATCCTAAGTTCCAACTGTGATATAAAAAATCTCAACGGACAACATAAAAAAAACTGATGGAATAAGTATCAATTAAAGTTACTTACTTGTCCATAATCAGCAACAATAAGTGAATTTCCAGGTGCAGCTACAAATGCTTGACGAATTTTATACCGATCCTTCTCCAGGGCAGGTTGATTCTGGTTTAAGGACAGCAATAAGATTATAACTTGACACTTTTGGAAAGGAATAGACAACAATCAGCCCCACATTATTTCTTGTTGTCTTAAAAAATGTCATCACAGATAAAATAAATAACTGTTAAGAAATAGTAAAATACAATCTAACATGAAGTTCAATTTACACAAAAGCAAAGAAATAGGCAACTCTAAAAAGGAAAATAGCTGTTCTTAGTAAAACATGGAGCAAGTGAAACTGGCACAAGAAATTTTCCAGCTATCACTGTTAAGATTAGTTATTTTGTCGTTCAATCCAATAAATTAACTTGTTAGGTTGAAACGTTTTACATCATTTATATATATTTTAACTCCCCTCATGCGTGGGCAGGATAATTTGAAGGCCCAACACATGCACGACAAACAAGACCCAACACTAGGGTTACTCTCACACAAGGCTCACACTCGAGGCAACACATAAAGGCCCACCCTTGGAGCAATAATAAATGGGGGTTTAAATTGCCGAAGCTAAGGTTTGAACCTAATACCTGCTCCTATGATACCTAGGGTTGTTATGATAACGGTAATTTTACCGTTACCATACTGTTACCGACTAACTGGTTACCGTATTTTCAATTAAAATGGTTTACCGTTATCAATTCGTTGGTACAGTTTTTTTACCGATAAAATTGGTAGCGGGAATGGGTTTCAACTTCGTCAGCATCGGTATTTACCTTTACCGATACATACATACATACATATATATAAATTAATAATTTTTAATATATGATATGTATTATTTTTAGTTTAATTTAAGATTTTAACTTTTAAGTTGATTAATATTGATAATTAGATGATGGGTAAGCAAATCTAATCCTTAATCTTTGGGTTTTATCATTAAGAATTAAGAATTGAAAAATTCTTACTTTTTTGGATTGGTAAATTTATCAATTACCAGTTTACCGTTACCGATCGACGGTATACCGAAATTACCAATAATGGTAACGGTTTCTATTCATAGGTTCTCAAATATTCATTTAACAAAAAAAATTATATGTCAAATGATAAGATAAATAAAAATTATTTATGCAATCATAGAATCGTAAATTAAAATTAAATATTTATTAAATCGAATTAAGAATTATATGAGTGAAACACATGTATATTACAACCATTTTCATCATCATAATATGAGTCTTTATGTCAAAAAATTTAGTTGACAACATGAATATATGAAAAAATTAACTGAAATTTATTGCAATGAATTTTTATTAAATTAAATATTTGAAATAAATAAATATATATTATTTTCTATAAATTTAATTAATATATAGAAATATTATATATTTAATTAGTGTTTGACTTTAAATTAAACTTGAGAGATATGATACATTAATATAATGTTTCACCATAGATCAACAAAGTTGGATAGCTTAGTTGGTCAAAAGACTAGCTTTTAGTAAGGAGGTCATGAGTTCTAATCCTAGCAGAAGCGAGCCGGTTCATGAGGATCGGCCGGTCCAACCGGTTCAACCGGGAACCGGCCGGTTCTCAAAATGGTGGTTCTTCCTATCCAGATCGGACCGGACAAAGGGCCGGTGACCGGTCGAACCGGTCCGACCGGCCGGTCCAGTTTTAACAACCTTGCGACTCAGTCAACGCGAGTCAGACTCGAACTTAGGCGAGTCGAGCTCACATCCGAACTCAGTTTGAATGCAACGCAGATTCGTTGGCCATTTTGCCGTGTCGATGCTTCCTAGTTTCCATGAAAGAACTATTCTTTCATAGAACATTGAGACAATAGTCATTGAAAAAAAGTATCATGATAAGAATGTTGCAAAACATTATAAACCTGTAAATTGGGCCTCCGAGCTGATAAGCGCCCGGTTTCTGTATTGATATTCAGGGAACAATGAACACGCCCACTTTCTCCTGAAATGTTACTTCCCTGTAGGAGAGGAACAAAATTATCACAAGAACCTACCAAACCATTAACTGGTGAAAACTAGCTAAAATAAAGAAATAATGCCATGATCAAGCACTTGTGAATTATTCCAAACCACATTTTTGTCTCACTCACATGTGAAACTCCTCTGGTCAACGGTTTCTTAGAAGAATAAGATACTACTCAATAAATTCAAAAGACATCCCACCCACAATAGAATTAGCAAAAATAAAAGAAAAAGTCAAAGGTGTAATATAAAGGCAAGATATGGAAGTTTAAAGGAAAATGAGTGTTTATGCACATCAAAATAGCAAATAAATTCTTCTCATCATCATCAAAGCCTCAACTCCAACCAATTTTAAATAGTAAAATCTTCTGATGGAAATTGATAAGCATATCAAGCAGTTATACAGGAATACTCAAAAGAAGATAGGTACCACGGATCAATCAAACCTGGAGCACATAGCTACTGGTTTTTTCCTACATGCATGCTCTCTTTCCTTGCAGTGAGTTCTTAAGTCCTCCCAAAAATAAGACAATGCGACACTTTTGACATTAATCCTCAAGTTTTTCTCAACCAATTAGAGAGGCAATATTTGAAGGCAAATATAAGGGACATCAGTATCAAAGACTTGAATTTCACTTTTGAAATTCTAATCAGTTTCAATGTCCCAGGAAATCAGACAGCTGGCACCCATTTTAGCAAATATAGATACATCTAGTCATTGGATGCGTGGGCATGACAGATTGTGATGGAACAGAATCTATATCACTCCATGAAACCAGCCACTGGCAAAATCACAGTTTGTCCGACTTCGAAGTTTAAAAACTTAAAATTAACAGAAAAAATAATTATAATAGCTAACCGTCAACACTTGCATAAACAATAGAACACTTATCATACACAAAAATAAGAAAATAATGGTCAAACCATGCTCTTGTAAAGATTTTATTTATTTTAATAGTGATTTGTTATCAAATAAAATTGATTTTTATTCGGCAATGAAATGTGTGATATTGCTATTCTACAAAACATACTTTATTAAAATAGGAATCTGTCAATTAACTTGTAGAGTTGAATAATGAGTACTACAGTCTTAATCCAACTAATATTAATTTTTTGTTCTTATTATTGCTTTCTTTTTTCTGTATTTTTAGTGTCACGCGGCACTACTAAATAGCTCTAAATGCTTGAACACTAATAGTAATATATGGATTGTTCAATGCAATCATATAAACAGAATATACGCCTGAATGCAGCAAGATAACCACAGCAGTCCTTACCAGAAAAAGCCACAACTGCACAAGCACATCATCAATCAGACACAAACATGCCAAGAAGATTCACATGCAGATATGATTGGTAACAATAGCACATGAGCAATACAATATAGCAGTAAAAAATTACCTGCAAAGGAAGGATAAAGTTGGATATCAAAGAGTCAATGGAACAAATTTCACATAAGGAAGCAATTGCAAGGCAAGCCTCCTTCGTCTCATTTTTACATTCAAATGCTTTAAAAACTGCTCCATCATCATTTTCATTTGCATCATTTGAGTTGCATGACTCCGAACCATCCAAGGTTTCAATTATTTCATCTTTTAACAGCAACTCATCATCCGTTAAACCAACTTTTGCTGCAAGCTTCCCTGCTAATGTCCTTAAAGCAACTCCACTGACTGAGGGGCACCCACTGGGTGTGTAGATATCAGTTGACAGCCCACTCACAATTCTTCGCAGCTTAATAGTTTGGTACTTTTTAGGAGCCTTCTTGCCTTCCTCAACTACGTTATCAACATTGGGAACCTTGAATTCTTTCGCTTCTGACGGTCCATCGTCGGTTTCACTGATACAGAATAGTCAGCATAAATATATGTATATTCACTAGAGTTCTGTCAATGGTTTAATATTAAAATTGTTCACCAGGAAAATGTAGATTTTCACTCATACCAAATAACTAAAATGGCATAGCTTTATAAAACAAAGCAAACTTTGTATTCGCCATTAAAGGGTACACAAACTATTGATAAAAAAATTCCAGAGACAACATTGATTTGAGTGTCATAGCTAGTTTACAATGATAACCCACTGGTTGACATGGTTGAGTATTATTTGCTAATTTCTGATGGTCAAATCAACAAAACTGAAGAATAAAATAGATCAATTTTCAGAAAGGTGATAACTTGAATCCAGATATCAAGATTACTTTTTACCTTTTTTTTTTGCTATTCTCAAAAAGTCTAAAAACCACAGGACTCCTAAATATGCATAATAATCCTTGATGAACAAAGTCTGCAACTTTCAACTTGTCACATTTGAATGCTACGAACAAAATAATGTTCATTAAGAATGAATGCACTTAAAAGAGAAAAGTACCCGTTTTTTATGTCACCAAAAAGTAGCTGGCGCAATTGTGTATCACTTCCCACATTCATATACTTAGCATCAGGGCAATATCTTGAAGCCCATTCACGAAACCTATTAACAGCAACCTCTTGCTCTGTTTTGGCCACTTTCTCAATATGAGCAAGATAGTCTCGATCAACTAGCATTCCCTCGGTTTCCATTTCAACTAATAGCCCACCAAATGGTTGCCAATATTCCAGATAAAAGTTAAACATGTTTTTTCCAAGAATTGGTTCCCCATCAAGTTTCCATGGCATTTTTAATAGTTTCGCTCTCAAGCTCTCATAAAGCTTTAGAGTGCTTTTTGCATCCAAGGCAGAATAGCAAATCCATAGTTCCCGTTCTTCTCTTTGCAGCTCTTCAACAGGAGCAATGGTTATCATTTTCCCTTCTAAACCATCCTTTTTTACCTTTCTCCGGCCAAAAATGGTTTTCATCGATATTTTCCCTAGTAAATCTTCATGAAATGATCCAGCCTGAGGCATAATGTTTTGACTATTAGCCTCAGAGGCAGTCCTTTGGTTGCGAGCCTCAAAGGTACTCCTTTTTTCAGAAGAACCAGGCTTAGTCACTTTGTCACCAGCTGAAGACATGACCCTTTTGTCACCAGGAAGTACCTCTAGAGAGTACCCACCTTCTAACCAAATTGCCTTAGAGACAGTCCTTTGGTTGCGAGCCTTGAAGGTACTCTCTTTTGCAGAAGAACCAGGCTTAGTCTTTTCATCACCAGCTGAAGACATGACCCTTTTGTCGCCAGTAAGTGCCTCTAGAGAGTACCCACCTTCTAATCGTCTAGATGAATCCCATAACCGTGCCATGTGCATTGTGTCAGCGTAAAAACCAGAAAGCTTCAGGCCATAGTTCTCAATAATATGGTTATCAAAGCTATAATTGTGCCAAACCTGCAGAAAAGATGGGCAACCTTGTCTCCTTCAACCTTCGGAAAGCTATGTATAGCACATTTAAGAAAGATAGCAAGTGGACTAAAGGACCAATTAAACAAGAGAATGTTAAACCAGCAGTAGCACTATACATAGAGCAAAAAGAAAGTCACCCCACTTGTTTAACGTAACAGTAAAATAATGATCTTACTTTTACAAGCAAAGGTTGAATGTTACTAAAGATGGTTATCAGAAAATTATATAGATAGAATAATGCATCCTAAGCGATGTTAACCAGATAATGCAATAAAATCTTATGACAAGCAAAGTAATTGACTAGAAGGGTCACCGCCATATGAAATTCCCCAAGACTGTTAATAGAAGCCATAATTACTATGCAAATCGAAAGATTTATTTTCACAATAAGGATATCTGGAAAAAGAAAATAAGTTTTATTCTGGCATTGAACAGATAAAGTGGAACAATCAAGCAGAAATGGATGAAAGTATAAATTTACAGGGTCCTGTTTGCAACGAACATTACAGTGCCTTACAATTTTCTTAGGAAAATAAGATATGTGCTTAAGGGAGGAGGAAGAAAAGTACAAGAAAAATTCACCTTCCTGATGAATGGATCTTCAAAAAATGGAGCAAACTCAAGGAAAAGGGCCCTTCCACCACCATCGAGAACATCAACCCAGATACAAGATTTCCCATTCCCAAAATCTGCTTCTGGTCCAGAATAAATGCTGAAGCAAATCACCTCTCCATGATCAACTGGTGTTTCTTGCTTGACATCAATATTTGCCACCTACAACAAAATGTAGGCGCTAACAATAAGAAAATCTGGAGTAGGTCCTACATATAACTACATCCAATGCAACCTCAATGTTTTAAATTAGGAATCCCAATTCAGGCTTCCTAGGTATCAATATGGAGATGCACAAAATTGGAACTGGAGAGTGGATATGATTATGTCGATGCAATGTTAGTTTTCATTGGATAGACTACAGAGAACGACAACAGTTTAATACCCTCATTACATTTTTATTATAAAAATGCAACTGCAACTCCATGAGAGATGGAGTTACTAAAGTGTATACCTCCGTATCACATGCATGGACAAGATGTCTATACCGGCTTGTAAGCATACCAACAACTTCCTTCGCTTTACAGATATTATCAACAACAAGAACATCATGATAAATGCTAGTAAGCCTCTTCTGAAGATCTGCCTGGCTCACACACGCTTCATCTTTATCAGAGGATTTTATAAGCCTCTTCTGAAGATCTGCCTGGCTCACACACGCTTCATCTTTATCAGAGGATTTTATAAGCCTCTTCTGAAGATCTGCCTGGCTCACACACGCTTCATCTTTATCAGAGGATTTTATAAGCCTCTTCTGAAGATCTGCCTGGCTCACACACGCTTCATCTTTATCAGAGGATTTTATGCGACGATCAGTAACATTAGTGGTTTGTCCTCCATCCAACCGACATTTGTTTACATCAGCAACTTCATCTCCAATCTGTTCAAATTTCTCCCCTTTTACAATGGACTCCACCCTAAACGAACCACGAGCCTGGGCATCTTCGCCCTGCCTATTGATAAATGGCATATCTCTTTTACATTGACCATCAAGACACTGACCATTCACATTATCTAAAGGTCTAGGGCCCGTAGCCACCCCCTTTGATTCAGTACCATCCAACTGACATTTGTTTACATCAGCAACTTCATCTCCAATCTGCTCAAATTTTTCTCCTTTTACAATGGACTCTGCCCTAAATGGACTGAAAACCTGGGTACCTTCTCCCTGCAAATTGATAAATGGCATAACTGATTTACATGGACCATCAAGGCACTGACTATTCACATTGTATAAAGGTCTAGGACCCGTAGCCATCACCTTTGATTCAGTACCAGCTAAAGCAGATGTATCATAATTATCAATAACATTAGTGGTTTTTCGACCACCCAATTGACATTTGTTTACATCAACCACTACATCTCCATTCTGTTCAAAAAATTCCCCCTTTACAATAGCATCCTCCATAAATGAACCACGAGCCTGGGCACCTTCTCCCTGCCCATTGATAAATAGCATATCTGTTTCACATGGACCATCAAGACACTGACCATTCACATTGCATAAAGGTCTAGGGCCCGTAGCCATCCCCATTGATTCAGTACTAGCTACAGAAGATGCATCAAAATTCTTAGTATTGACATGCCATCCAACATTTTCCGAATATTGTGCCCCCTGGCTAGGCTGTGGTTGTATGGGTGCAGCATAATTCTTAATAGCACTGTGTTGGCTACCAACAATTTCAGAACATGCTTGTTTCTTAGTAAGCTGACTTCGGTAAAATGGTTCAGTTTTGAGGGTGCATTTGACTTCTGAAGGGTAAGCACACTGACTGCCATTGCGTTGAAATTTCATCTCACCTACGAAAGTATGTTCCTTTTTCTGTCTTGCCAAGTTTTCTCCTTCTTTTTTCCATGCAACTGCAGTGCCGCGCAAGGATTCGCTACAATGAGCAGCAGTGCTGAATCCCTTGCGTCCACACGGATAATTTTTTATGACCTCCACTGCTGGCACTCTCCTAAAGTTTCTGGGAAGTTTTCCTCCTTTTACACCCATTCTCTCTTGATTAACAATTGTTCTTGTACAGAGTTTTCCACCAGAGAATCTCTGATCTAGATAGAGTTGGAGCATACTAGCTTTTGATGCACAAGTATCAGTCTCAAGTTTCCAGTTGCATGTTTTATTATCAATAGATGTCTTCCCAGAATAATGTTGAAATCCAATAGAACTATTATACCTATTAATATTGTAGGAGGTTATTTGGTGCTCAAGCCTGCAATTTACACAAATGGAAACATATTAAAGACAGGAGAATAGATTATTCAACACACAACGATACAAGTATGAAAAGAAGGGCAATGCAGTCACAAACATCTACCAGACCAACGATATTTTTTGAATGACTTCGATTTATCAAGATTATCTAGATCCATTTGATTTCTCATCTCAACATTGCCCTTGCTAAGACAAAAGCCCATTCCCACAAATGACATGAAAAGCAAAAAGAAAAAAATTAAAAAGAAAATGAACGTGCCTAGATCTATAAGGCCAAATTATTTCCTAACCAAATCCACTTAGCCCATTGAACCGTGTTGCCTTTTCTCATAAATATATATATATATATATATATATATATATTTTGCCGATACGCCTTTTCTCATAGAGATATATAGATGAGGTAGATCAATATATATGCAGATGTTATGATTCCAATTAAACTCGTCTACAATTATAAACCATTATGTATGGGAATATACTCAAATCTTTTTTCTTCAAGTCATTAGCAAGCGCATTTGAGGTAAGGTAATCCTGCTCTCATGCACATCTGAATTGGGAGAAACATTTACCCTTGCTTTTTAAAAGAAATCAAGTATGGCTTCACCTACCATAAAACTTCCACATTACAAAAGCCAAAAACCTAAAATGAAATTCATTAAAATGGTAAAATAATAATCAAAAGAGGCCCTCAAGAGCGGGGAAAAAAAATCTAAACCAAAAGTCAGCCAGTAACAAAAGGATCTTTTTCATTCAGACCAAAACTTAGTGCTACAAAGACCAATTTTTTTTATGCCATACACACAATATGTTCCATAAAGATGCTAACGAAAAATCAAAAACAAACAAGTCTCTCACAATCTATAAACCCAAATGCCAAAACTTCATAAATAACAAAGGTAATGGAAACATCTAACAACTCAATAGTCCAACTAAAACGATAATACATATTAACAACCCAAACAAAAGAACCTAAAACCACCCAGAGAGAAAAAGCCAATTTAAACACATTAGGAACGCAGAAACAGCATAAGCCAGAATGAAAGAAAACCTGTGAAGGGCTCTAGTGGAGCGGGAAGTCAAAGGGACAGAGCAGGAACAACAAGAACGGTACGCCAGAGAATAAGGAAAGCAAAACGGTCTAAAGGGGCTAGTATGTGTGGTGGAGACCCCCGTAGCCATCAGTTCAACAATCCTACCCAGCTTGTTCCCACTGTTGTGCACAAAAGGAGCCGTTTTGTGGGATTCTAGGGGCAACCCAGTGAATATCCCGTGTTTGGAGAGGATTCTACTATTGCGGTCATACTGAGATTACTGGGACTGTTGTTGGGTCTGCAGGAGAAGCAGAGAAGGGAATTGCCAGAGGGGAAGAAGAGGCTAAAACCCTTGAAAGAGAGCAACAGACAGGAAAACCTTGCTGATGTCAACAGCGAATTTTATGGTTATCTTTTATTTTTTATTCTTTTTATTTTTATTTTACAGGCTTGGTTTAACTTTTAAGGACTGATAGAAAAGGAAATTACGTATGTACCATTTTCGTGTTGCAATTTTAATATTTTATATTATTAAAAAAACAATTTTAGAATAAAACCAATTTCGTACTATATATGTTTTTTTTTTAAAAATGCTTAGAATTAAAACTATATTTTTCCTGTTATGGAAGAAAAAAACAAAACTCCTGTTAGACTTTTATGTTGGGCTCTTCTCTCTTTCTATAAACTCAAATTGAGAGCATCAATTTCATAAATTTCTACAAATTTGAGCTTAATCATTATCATGTATTTAGGGCTTTCACATTATGACCCTTTTTAAGATCAATGAAAGCATATTATTAAGGAATCATATCGCCAAGAATTTGACGTCATGTTTTTATTTTTTATAGTTATGTCCATGGCCGGTCCTTAGATAAAGCAACCAAAGTTTATGCTTTTGAGCATAAGCCGACTTAAGACATCAAATTTTTTTTCTAAAAAATAAAACACTCAACGTTAGTCAAAGGAGCTTAAAATCAACTCAACCTAAAAATAAGTCCAGAAATCCTAATCATTTTCCTTGCTATCTTTCCTTCCTAGGTCTCACTCCAAGTGAAAAATAGCTCCAAAAAATTCTAACTACTTCTCCATTTCCTCTCCTTCAATCTCAATCCTTTTTTTTAAATAAAGAAACACTATAGAGTATCGCTTTGGACATCAAAATAGTTAGGGTCGGCCTGATTCTGCCAACGACGATAGGTAGATCATCTAATAATTGGACATCAGCTTTTTGTTTGAAGCAATGAGCCCCGAACCATTGGATCCCCTAGCAGATCCACTTTCCGATGCATTATGTTTAAGGAAGTTCACGCCTAACACACACACATATATATAGATATAGATATATAGATATAGATATAAAGAGGGGCTTTCTCTTATGTGCACTAAACTTTTGAGATCACTTTTGGAATTCAAATTATATATTTTAAAAATTTCTAAAAATTATATTCGTGTTTGATCGATTTTATTAATCAAACGATTTTTTTTTAAACAAAAATCAAATGCAACCTGAAAATTGCAAGAAATGTTTTGTGTTTTATATCCAACGGTCTTAAAATTATCATGCACTTTTCATGTAATTTTATTTTTTATTTTGAACAAAAATGTATTGTTGGATTTGTAAAATCAATAATAACACAAATATTTTTTTTCAATATATATACACTTGCTGTATTTGTTAAACTCTTGAGCCTTTCTCTTGATGTAATATGTACAGTTTATCTGTTTTTTTCATCTACAAAATGTGATACTGAGCCACACAAAAAAAAACCTTGTTCACCATCAATCCTCTGCACTATGGCTTTCAATATCTCCCGCACTAACTTCCAACTCATCAACTTCATCAAGACTCTTGTTTCCTGCTAAGAACTCTAGAGCTGTTACTACATCACTCATCAATGGCCTTGTACTAGCTTCCTCTTGCAGGCACATTGCTGCAACTGCAAGTGCTTGGTACAGACTCTTCATGGGGTACTTCCCTTCTAGCAATGGATCCGCCATTAAATCAAACTTTCTTCTGTCTTTAAATAGAGGCTGTGCCTGTATATAATCACAGAAAAATAATAAGTTTTAAGGTCCAGTGTTACTAAAATTTTGTTGATTGTATGTTAGGAACGTATATGTTTAAACTACCTACCCAAAGAACTAGATTATGTTCTTCTGTTGGTCTTGAGTTGTCGACGACTCTCCGTCCTGTGATTAACTCTAAAAACACTACTCCGAAGCTGTACACATCGGATTTTGTTGTCAATTGACCTGTCAATGCATATTCAGGAGCGCAATAGCCATAAGTTCCCATCACCCTGGTGGAGACATGAGTCTTATCACCAATAGGACCAAGCTTTGCAAGACCGAAATCGGAGAGTTTGGGATTAAAGTCTTCATCTAATAGTATGTTTGATGCTTTGAAGTCGCGGTATATAACCGGCGGGTTGGCCTTTTCGTGCAAGTATTCCAGCCCTTTTGCTGCTCCTGAAGCAATTTTCATCCTTGTATTCCAATCCAAAGGCTTTCTACCTGGAGCTAAATCTGAATGAAGAAAATTCAACTAATCAAATTACAAAGGAGATCCTAAAAATGGTAAATCACAGCAAGTGAAAAAATAGTGAATTATTTTAGCTAAATATACCGAGAAGGTGATCCTCGAGTGAGCCTTTGGCCATGTACTGATAGGCTAATATCCTCTGATCACCATCCGCGCAATATCCAACCAAATTGACCAGGTTAGGGTGATGAAGAAGACTTAACATCATAACTTCTACAAGAAATTCCCGGTTTCCTTGAAATCCATTTCTGTCAAGTTGCTTGACTGCAATAACCTGAGTAAGGATGGATTGTGAATTAAAACTAATTTTCCACAACCATTTCTGAAAGTGTTATGCATTCTTATTTCTTATGCAAGATATCGAGAAATAGAAAAAGAAAAGATAGCAGTGGTACTTGATTTGTGACTTCAAGGCGTCCTTTGTAGACCCTCCCAAAACCACCTTCACCAAGCAGATTGCCATGGTTGAAGTTATTAGTAGAAACACATAGCTCCCGAAATGTGAAAATCTGAGCAGATATTCTGCCTTTTCCAAGCCTTTTTATTCCGTCGGCTATGTACTTTCGTCTGCTGCTATCTGCAGATTAAAACATGCTGAGTTCAGATTCGACAAGTTGTGAGAAGCGCAAATAGTTTTCACCAAATCAACAGTTTAGCCTGTCTTTTTTGAAGAGGAGGTCATCAATTCAATCCATTACTAATTTGTTTCAGCATAACAAATTTCTTCAGTTTCAAGAAAATGGAGATGATAGTAAAATGAAATAAATGAATGTACGAGAAATCATTGATATTGCATACTAATATTAATAGATGAAAAAATGGTGAATCATTGAAAGAGATCATGAACAGAAAAACTTTTTCCCCAGGAAGGTAAACCTCAGCCTCAAGTTACCTGTTTTAAAGGAGATGTTGGCAAATGAGGCTAAAGTTTTGGTGTCATGGTATTCCTTAATGCTTTTCTTCAATGAATTCCTACTTCGTCTTTCCTGTGACATACAACATGGGAAGCAGCTCATCATGCTCTCCCCTCTGCACATCCCAGGTTTAACAATCATCAAAAGGACTAACTTATTGCACCGACAACTTGTGTTTTGATCAAACTAAATCCCAGAAACAAGATAACCGATCCAAATTCAATGTCAGAAGAATTGGATCTCTTGAGCTACTGGAAAATCTTAGCCTTTTGTAAGAAACCAAAATGTTTCTTTTCACTCAGGAGATACCAGAACTTTTCTTCATTGTGTTTTTTCTTCATCTTTTTCCAAAGACACTAATTTTGGATAAGCAAGACTTAGTCAACTTTGCTAATCATAGGAACAAGCAGGTGGGTTATCTTGGCTTAACTACCTCTCCCATTTTTAGAATGTGATTTTTTTTTTGAAGTTTCAAGAATAAGCACACTTACAGTGCCAAGGAGGATTCTCCAGATATCATTAACTCCTGAACTTTTTCGGAGAAAAATATAAGATAGTAGGCAATGCACATACCATGATACAATGCTACTTCAATACGGATCTTGCAGATACAACAGATCATACTTCCATCCACAATCGGCGTAGGTTGTTCCACTTTCAATACTTGTTGCCAAATCAACACAGGTGATAAAACAAGCACACCAAGAACACCTGCCCATTTGGTTTCTTTATGTTTTCCCTATTTCCAGAACATATTTTTTGTTTTCTATTTTCAATCTGGTTTCAACTTTCAAGTGATTTCATGTTTCCCGCATTTCTAAAATTGGCAACCAAACGTGTTTTCAGGGTCATGTCTGTTTTTCGAAAAATAAAAACAGAAAATGCATGAAAAAAAACATACCAAACAAAAAGAATTCAGACCTAAAAGAGAAAACAAAACAACTATGGCATACATATGTCATATCTTAATCCCACACTGGACTATCAGTCTCACACTTATCTTATTGAGAAATTACTCAATTGGGCCATTGCTTATGGATCCTTCAAACTCTTCTAAAAATTAAAAGCAAGGGCTGAAAATGGTGACAAGAAAATGCCCTGGGGATTAAATAACCGGAGTTAACAGTGTTCAGCATTCTGTAAACACGTATGAGAATCCGAGAGCAATTCATCAAGATAATACTAATTAGTCAATAAAGTTCACAATATGACCACATTGTGTATGACATTTGAAATCTTACAGATGGCAATACTTAATATTGGCATAGTGCGAGTTTTCACAATATACAAGTAAACTCTCAGCAGTCAGCACACTGAATTCTCTCTCTCTCCTTTAATCTGGTATGAAAGTGCAGAGTGAAATACAAAAAGAGCCAGTCATTCCTGAGTATGGAAATTGCCTAAACCTCTAGTTGTTTTTCAACAGAATGTATGCTGACAACAATGATGCGAAGAAAAATGCAATCTTGAATTAATATCATAATCAGAGCTAAACTTCATATACTCTATAGCCAGTATTTGGTAGCTTACCCAAGAAAATGACTAAAACTTCAAATTTTTCCAGGTAAACAATAATTGGCTTAGAAATTATTTCATTTCAAGCATGAAAAGAAGTAATATTGGTTATAAAACCTTATTTAACAGAAAGAAGAGGCCAAGCCAAACAATGAGTCTTGCATGCATCATATGAGGCTACAGTGAATAAATTGATCAAGGGAAGCAAGTTCTATATGCTCCTATTCGGCTATTCTGCTACAGGGAAACAACAATGTAAAAGCTCTATTCTACCATGGGTTCCTCAGACTTGTGACCAAATTTCTGTGAGCTGAGCAGTCACTCTTTCAATTCTAGCAACCAGATCTTCAAGTCCGAGTTATGGAATCTGAATCTCAGGTTCATTCATTCTCCTGTTTTCATCTTCCATGGCCATCATTGGTCCTCCTGTTGCAGCATTGACATCAGTAGTCCCTTTCATTGCAGTTGTCTGCATTTCCATTTATTTAATTTAATAGCTCCATCGTTTACTACTGCTGAAGTTGAATGACAATGAGCTCAATCTACAAAGTATGGACATTTCATATTATCCGCAGTCTACGCAACCATTAATCCTCTTGGTTGGATATATTTCATGCAGACGAAGAAAGAGCCCCATTTGGGGAAATGTAATACTAAACAAAGTACACACCTATGTTAGAAAGTTTTCGGTCCCTGTTGCAAAAAAATTATTCCAAATTTATGTGATATCTGAAATAGTCTTAATTATAAAGATATATAAAAAATATTAATATCAACACTTCACCTACACGACCAACACTTTATTCTAAATTTATGTGATATCTGAAATAGTCTTAATTATAAAGATATATAAAAAATATTAATATCAACACTTCACCTACACGACCAACACTTCACTTACTTAAAGAATAGAATGAAGCATCATTTATTGCTCGTCTTTTTCAACCCCTCAAATTATGTGTGGGAGCACTATTCCTTCCCCGAGCAATATTGCACTCACTCAAAACATTATCCTCAAATCTATGTGACATATGTTCTAACCATTGATTCTTCATGGGTGTTTTTTTCTCTAAAGAGTGGCGTGGTTGCTCGACTTTGGAGTTGCTTGGCCTGTTGGTTCTTTCGTGCTGATGATGAGGTTTTGCTTGGCTTTCTTGTGTCCTGAAGTTCTGATGGGCTTTGGTATCCCATGTCGTGCTTTGCCACAAGTCTACTTTAGATTCTCTTTTGCTCCAGTTTTGGGGGCTTGGGCTTCTTTTATGGTTTCCCTGAGTCTACAATTCTTCTTTTTTGTTCTAACTTTTGACTTTTATGGCCTTCAGTGTCCATTGTCAGGCCGGGCCATCATTTTGTCTGCTGAGTCTTCATGTTAAAAAAATGAATTATGAATGCATAAGGATCACTTGACTTGACAATAGACGCTTTACATTGATGATTGATCGTATGAAGTTACATTTTGCGGATTTCAAATATTATCATTTCTTATTTCTCTTGTATATACGCAAAAGTAAAATAACATTTCATAAAAAAAGTCCACAATTTTGACATACTTTAAAAAACTCATAATTTTGAGATATTTACATGCATTTTTCTTTTCTTCCCTCGGAAGTTAGAGCTTGGAACAACGCAGTGCTACAGCCGTACCTTTCACCGTTTCAAACTTTCAATGACCTTTCGTCTTCGCACTTTCAAAAATGTGTCAGTGTCACTGCCTAAATCTTCTTCTCACTTAAAACAGCTCTAGCTCTGTACCCAATTCAGTTTAAGATTCTTTGTTTGTTGTGAATCTACAAAAGATTCTTTTTGAGTGCCAAAGCTTGATCATTGTCAATGGAGGAAACAATGGAGTCTATTGTTGAAGAAAGAGAACGGATGATGATTCCAGGCACAGGTGAGGGAGTCCCGATTTGGAGAAAAGCCCATTTTCTTAAACCCACCTTCAACTCTACTAAAGGACCTGTCTTTGAGTTCCCATTGGACTCTCTCTCGTCTTTCCAAATCCCAACCGCTCCAAAAACCTTGCCTTTCCGGGTTAACTATGTTGGGTGGAGAAACCCACTAAAAGGATGGAAAGATTGGGTTCAAAAAATGGCTTCTTTGCACCTCTCAACTTGGAAAAAAGCTGGTATTCATGAATCAATCATGAATTCCACACTCCAAATAAAACGGGACGATCTTTTGATTATAGGGTTGGTGGAGAAGTGGTCTAATGAGACCAAAAGCTTCATCTTTCCATGGGGGGAAGCGACGATCACGTTAGAGGATGTTATGGTTTCATGGGGTTACTCTGTGTTGGGGTCCCCTGTGAATGCTCCTCTTGAAAGCAGAGAATTGGAGAAAATTGAAGAGAAGCTTGAAAATGGAAGAAAAGAGTTTTTCAGGACAAAATCTAAGAAAGCCACTCAAAGTTCATGGATGAACAAGTTCATGGAAGGTGATGGGAATGAATTTGAACATGAAGCATTTCTGGCTTGTTGGCTGTCAAGGTTTGTTTTCCCAATTACTATTGATGTGATCAGTAGTTGTGTATTCCCTATCGCTATTCATCTAGCTAGAGGAACTAGAATTGCGCTTGCACCTGCTGTTCTAGCTGCTCTTTATAGAGATTTAGGTGTGTTGAAACATAGAATCAATTTTTCTGCGAAAGTAGGGAAAAGTAAGAATGTGGATGATGTAACCCTGCGTGCATCTTTTCCATTAATTCAGATTTGGGCTTGGGAGAGATTTTTGAAATTGCGGCCTCAATATCCCAATGTGATAAAAAATGGAGAGTCAAGGTTGGCTCGGTGGCACAACTTGAGTTCCAATGTTGAGGATGTAAGGCTTGTTTTGAATTCAGCTAGAGAAGATTTCGATTGGCGCCCTTATTCCAAATTTGTGGAGAATTGGGATTTCTGTTTCGCCAAGTTGTATGGAGAAAAAGGTCTGTGGTTATCGGTTAGTTCCTGTTTGGATGAAGAATTGAAATCATTTGCTAAATGCTTGATGGTGTCTGAGCTTCTGGGGCTTGACTGTGTGGAATGGTACTTTCCAAATCGAGTTGCAATGCAGTTTGGATTGGACCAAGATATTCCAAGATATCCTCTAGTTGCACAGAATGCTGATAGCATCCCACTTAACGGGCTGAAAGTGTATGTTCCACCCACTTCTTTTCAGGGAAGTGTCACGGCTCGTTACTTGGACTGGTGGGAGCAATCAATGAATCGTTTGAAAGTTCATCGTACACATTCTTCTAATGATGTTCAGATAAAGAGATCCAGAAAGGGTTTGAAAAGAACGAGGGAATGCAATGTATCTGAGGAGAGTTCCAAAAGAATGAAGGTTGCTATTGGTTTCCCTCAAGAAAACTCCGATGAATCAGTGCAGAGTTTGGAAGATGTGCAGACTCTTGCTGAAATTTTTAGTTTCCCTCAAGAAAACTCTGATGAATCAGTGAATAGTTTGGAAGATGCTCAGACTCTTTCTGAAATTTTCAGGCTTGGTTGCAAGCAAGACAATCTTGAAAATGGTCAGGAATTGTCCCAAGGTTCAGTGAAGCAGAAGGAATCAAATTATTCTCCTTTTCCTCCAAAACGTAATGCAATGACAGTGAGTAATCCAGAGAAAATGAGGAAACCGAAGGAGCTTAATAGTTCTCCATTTCCTCCTGGTTTTTCTCCAAAACCTATTGTAATTGAAGCGAGTGTTCCTATCAGAGAAGAGGAATTGACATTTTCAGAAGAGTTCAAGTCCAGTGGCAAGCGAGTTGGGGTTGGCGGAGATGGTGCGCAGACAGAAGGTGAATCTCAAAGCCTTTCATCTGCAAATGATGGAGATGGCTGGACCTTCCAATATGATTCAAAGTGTTTAGAGCTCGAACATCGATTTGAGAGGCTGCAGAGAATATTTTCTCGCCTAAAACCAGCAATATTGGCAAGACGTAGTCGCTCTCACCCTAAACCCTAAACAACAATGTCTGATGAAACCTTTTTTTCTTTTTTTGTTCTACTCAGTTTCAGTGTTGCAAATGCAGGTTTATTTCTTCAATTTTTTGGTGGCATGGCTTGAAGTTGAATCTTTCTCTTAGTAGAACTTTGAGTAACTTCTGGATATAGCAAACTGTAGAGTGGTCATTGCTTTCTTAACCGTACTTTGCAGATGTTCGAGCTGTTCTTTCCGAAGGGTTTGCAGGTAGAGGATTCTCTTCTGAAGCAGAACCATTAACTTGGCTACAAGGCTGGTCATGTCTGAACTGCTTTAATGCAGTCATAAGGTATGTTCTTTAACAATAATACAATAATCCCATTTGAGAATACCTTCTTAACTTGGTGAATTTTTTTGATTCCAGAAGAGTTAGTAGTGAATTTTGCAGCCAGACAATTTTTCCTTCCAAAGTAGTTTATATTTTATAACAAATCTCTTGGGATGTAGGATTTGTTCTCTTAACTTTTGCTTCTTCAATTACTATTTGTTTTCAGTACAAGTACAAAATGAAACTCACCAGCCAACTTGCAGTTTCACCTTGGTAGGCCAATCTAGGTTGAACAAATGTGGCTCATGGTTTGTTGAATTATACTCCACTTTTCGCAAGCAATTCCTATCAGAATGCAGAACATGGAGGTGATAGAGATGTTATAGTTGGGCTCTATCTACATGAGGTATTTTCGGCTCGTCTCAAGTGTTTAATACACCACGAGTTATTCAATTCAAAGTAAGTGTAAACTTGGATAACTCCAAGATAAAATGCCCCAGAGAGATCAAATCTTTACATATCGGTGGCGACTTAAAAAACTCGCACGGAATGAGTCTTTCATACACTATGTCGTTTGATCGATGACAAACTTATAAATAAAGGTAGTGCTACACGTCCATAAGTTTTTTGTCCATATGCTTACATAACTGAGGTGACATATCATCTAAGCATGGTGACTGAACAATTTTAAAAAAAAGTTAACACGTTCATAACCTTGCATAATTGAGGTGGCATATCGACTGAGCATGATGATGTGCAACAGTGATCAAACTTCCCATAATTCCTGTTAGATCTAATGTTGATGTGCAGCCGCATGCAGATCCGAATATAATCAAGAAGATATTGGCACGTCTGGTGAGCTACCTAAGAACTTGTTTCTACTTTTCATTAGCTAGAAACAACAGTGAACCTCTCCTATCTAGAAGGCTGACAAAGGGTTATGAATTAGGACCTGGAAAGGTATAATGCATACTTACTCTGGAAACTTAGTTCACTTCATTTTCAATCATGAATTAGGTTATAGCTAGCATTCTGAAGAGAATGGGCAAAGATGCTAGCATTGAAAATATTGGTGCTTCAGGTAGTGTCACCAATGCTGTTTTGAGTGGTTGATTTCACTTTTGAACCAAAATTGATTTGTATTGATAGCATATCTGTAGATGTTTTGCCAGTAAGTTGTAGAGGGCTATTCAAGTATAAAACAGGGAATTAGATTGTGTTCTGAAAGTTCTTGAAATCCAGTTGGAGAAATAGCAGTGATGAGAGCAATTACCTAGTTATGGATTTGGTTTCAATTTTTGTGCAATGTCAAGGACAATGTTGCATCCAAGGCATTATCCGCTCTAGGTACGTCTATGGAATTCATACCTTCCCCATCCCCTCGGTTTTATTTTAGAAGATTATCCTGCCTCGGCCTCTGCCTCTCCCACCCTTTTAAGATGGAAAAGTAATTACCCAAGTGACCATGCATTTGGATGGTAGGAGTGCGGTTAAGATGCCAGACATTCTAGAGCGCGGACAATACTCTCACCATCCACATTACCGTAATATAAATTCGAACTAATGGAGTTCTATAAAGAAGTAGGAAACAGATTGCAAAGCAGCAAATGCTGAACACAAAATCAAAATCAAACAATTCAGTTACATCTGTTATGCATTCACTGCGTCCATCAATAGGAAATATAACGGTTTAAGCGGCCCAATTTCTTAAATATCAGTATGGACTCGGGAGCTGGAGGTTCCTTCGGGTTGCCTAAGCCGCCGAAGCTGATGGATCCACTGGTCGTCAGGCACAGCGCGAGCCCAGTCAGGAGCCACTCCACCGAATGAGACTTCCCGCATTGCCTCCCTGACTCGAGTTGCGTTTTCAGGCGTCAAAGGCGCGCTTCTTCGGCTTTCGTTCTCTCTAAACGCCCTCAGCGTCGCTGAAACAGAAGCCGCTCTCATCCTTTCGCCTTCGTCCTCATCATCGCTGCTATTACTCTTTGCCTCTTCTGCGGTGTCGTTAAGATGCAGCGATGAGAATCCGTTCTCCCCTTGATGCACGAAAAAGCCGTTCGGTAGATTGCCCAAACCATGAACAGAGGTGTTTGATCCGTGACGATCTTCGTTTGAGTTGAATCGATCCGTCTCTGAATTCGAGTTCGAGTCTTCCTCATCGTCGGGTGAAATTGGCTGGTAGTATCCCGGCTCATCATCCGGATTCGTATCGGAATCGCTTCCAGCATTGTTATCTGCGTCTAAAAGAACAAAATCACTATAGATCACAAAGGATACTAAAAGAAATAGAAAAGGGAAAGTTAACGAACATACGAAAGACTAACCTTCAACGAGATCTGCAGAGACGGGCATGGAGTTCATTGCTGGAGATCAAGCTAAAAAAACGATGATAATGTTTTGTATAAATGGCATTTTAGCTAAAAAAAAATTAAATGGAAAAATCTGACATAGGAAAAAAGAATTGCACCAGCCGGGAATCGAACCCGGGTCTGTACCGTGGCAGGGTACTATTCTACCACTAGACCACTGGTGCTCGTTGAACCTTTTGGTGGAACAAATTATTTTTCTTCTTGCATTTGTAACGCAAAATTTAGGGCCACAAAATTAGCTCTGCTAAGTCTGGTTTTAGTGGGGTGGTTAAGGGCAGGGAGAAAGATGAAGCAGAAGCGGGAGATGGCGATTCCTTCCTTTATGAGAGCTTTGATTTCTCATATGCTCTTTCAAATCCCTAGTCTTTCAACTTCGAATTTTCACTGTGTGCAGTGAATCTGACTGTAATTTTGAATCGAGTTGCAAAATGCTTGTCACAGTTTCTTCATGAACAACATAACTGAAGTTCCTTGCATATAACTCTACTGAATTCTATTGGGGAAGTAAAGAAAAATCGTTTCCATTTAAGAATGACAGTCCCTTTTTCCAGGTAGTGAAGCAGAGAGGAACCCTAGATGGAATAATAAATCACATTCCAATGTTGAAGTATGTGGTGTTCATCCTAAGTAATACGGCATGCCCTATAACAGGTAACACCCATAGAGATTTGTTGAAAATCCCAAAACAAATTAGACTAAAATGTAAACCTCATCATCATCATCATCGCAATGAAATAATGCCGGTAAGGTAAACACTTCCAGCATAATTTATCGTCCAGAGAGGAGAGACCTCACAACTATTATAATAGTACAATAGATCTACCAAATAAAATCATTGAATCAACCCAAAACTTTCTACAGTTTTTAAATAAACCCTAGAGAACAATCACCAAAAACAATAGACATTACAAGTCAAAATTTATTGGAAATGTCATGAAATAGGAT
This sequence comes from Euonymus europaeus, assembly GCA_963580455.1. Taxonomy (NCBI): domain Eukaryota; kingdom Viridiplantae; phylum Streptophyta; class Magnoliopsida; order Celastrales; family Celastraceae; genus Euonymus; species Euonymus europaeus. Next base: position 24,942,037 of record OY756961.1, read on the forward strand.
TGAACAAAGGAAAAACTCAGAGTACTTATTTCTATCAGATTTTCAATCCTGAATATCGTGTACAATATAAATAATTTCAACTTCACCACGAATGTGGAAAATGAGACCACGGCCAAGGAAAAGGCAAAATACATTATGAATTGCTCATCGACGTCGTGTGGAGAAAAACTTTCATTGGCATTTATAAGAAGAGAATTTGATGCAGTAGCCGAGGGAAAAAATAATTCTTCCTCATGCAAACTGAAAAATGATGAAATTACCACTTTATTAAATGTTTTTCATTTGATGGTGCCACTGTTGCTGTTATCATTGAGCTTTTTGAAGGCGGCCTTTTTCGCTTCATATGTAGACCAACAGATTGCAGCTGCAAGGGCATGGAAAAGCAATCTTGGAATCCACCCTCTCATGAGTCCTCTATAGCCATCCTTTTCCACTACTACTGCCAGGTCTGGAAAGGAAAAAGTCATTATCGCTTGCTCATAGATGTCGAGTGGAGAAAAACTTTCATTGGCACTTATAAGGAGATTTTGATGCAGCAGCCAAGGGGAAAAAAAAGAATTATTCCTCATGCCAACTGAAAAATGATGAAATTACCCCTTTATTAAATATTTTTTCATTTGATGGTGCCACTTTTACTGCTATCATTGAGCTTTTGGAAGAAGGTCTTTGACGCTTCATACGTAGACCAGCAGATTGCAGCTGCAGGGGCGTGGAAAACAATTCTTGGAATCCAACCTCTCATGAGTCCTCTATAGCCATCCTTTTTAACTATTGTTTGAATCACATCCCCAATCCCGCTGCTCTTAAATCTGTCGCATCCGCACACACCCTGTGCAGGCAGTACATCAAGAATGCAAAATTTAGCCAATCAAAGGCGGGGAGGCATAACTAATAATTAAAAACAATAATGTCATCTTTAATCTCAGAAACTCGACACTGCCAGCACAATTATACATTTAGAAAATGTTATCATATATCAAAATCAATCAATGGCTAAACTTTGTATCCATATGTAATCAGAGTTCAAATAGGTTCCACATAATGGTTCAATAAGGTAGAATGGGACCTATACAAGGAGATAAATAAAAAACAAAAGACCTTAAACAAACATCACCTAGTGCTCAATTAGCAATTATATGAAAACAGTATATTACCACCCATCTAGAGCTATGTCAATGGTAAGCAGCCAATAGCCATGCATAGAAAGGGTAAGAATAGCAACGCCTCATAGCTCAAGGATAAGTCTCCAAGAGTTTTGTTCGCCCTATGTAAGAACACTTAGTTAAGAAGATATAGCTGGTAAGCATAAGTCTTCAAGTACAACTTCAGTTTTGAAGAATAATAAGTAGCTTCATTTGTTTGAACAAAACCTCGCCCCGGTTCGATTGGCTACTTCTCTGAAAACATATTTGTGCCAGCTGATTTGCTACATTAAATAGATTTTAGGCAGTGTATTATATGATCAATCACTCTATAGAGTCTCGAACTGTAAGGTCATGTTGCAAATCTTCCTTTCATTCAGAAAAAAAAATTGTGGTGCCACCCTTTTTTTTGGTACCAGGAAATCCCCGGCTTAGTGTGTCAACCAGACAGCTAGGCCACCCAGGCTTGCCAAAGTAGCCCGCACCATCCTAACAAGCAGTTGAGAATGGGCTGAAGCTCAGGTGGGCAATTAGTGCCAAAACAGGTGGGCGTGGGAGTTGAACCTGTGACCTCTCATTTACAAGAAGTTACCACAGTCAACTCCACCATCCTAACTAAAGCTTCTTTGTTGTGGTGCCACCCAAAACAACACAACCAAACTATCTCCTGACTTCCTTATCACAAAGGAAATACCAGATTACAACACACAAGTACCCACTCAGAGAAGAGTTCAAAACTCTCTATGCACAACCAAAACATGTATAAATAAATTTGATTTCATTATCAGTCTCTAGAAACACCTGCTCTTCAGCAGGGGACTCTTAACAGAAGTCGTGATGCTGAAATATTTTTCAACTTTCAAGCTCCAAAAAGATAAGCTTTACTAATTTGGACTACAACACAACATACTGGATTTTGGATCGATTTATAATGCAAGAGTATCATAGAAGGCTGTAACCCCTCCAAGAAAGTGAGAAACAGCAAGATTAAAAACTAAAACTCACCTGACACTGCAATTGGGTTTTAACCACGTCAAGCGGAGTTGTAACCAAACCTGCCAATGCTCCAGCAGCAGCGCCTGCAGAAGCATGCACAGCCAATCGCTCGTCATCTGCACTATCCGGTGAAATCCCCATCAATCCTCTCTTTGCAGCCTCGTAAGTGGCAAAATGAACAGCAGTAAATGGAGCATTCATCAACACAGTGGTTCTATAAGAAGCGTAGAATGCACCAAACCCCTCATCCCTCAAAACAGTCTTCACGCAATCCCAAACGCCCTTGTACATGCCATTACCCAGCTGCAACCTCTGCTTCACCATATCCATAGGTGTGAAAACCGCGTCGCTGGCAATTGTAGCACAAACCCCTGAAATTGCGTGGGCAGCTGGGTTGTTGGGATTCCCTCGAGAGAAGAATTCTTTGCAAATCTCATACAAGGAAAAGTAAACGGCGTGCGCTGGACCAGCACCGAGGCCCATAGCGGCGATTCCACGGTAGAGTGCGGATGGGCCGTCTGTCTGAAGAATGGACCGGACTGCTTGACGTACACCGACGGATTTCATGGGACAGGAGCGCAAAGCCTGCATATGGGTCTTGATTGTATCGACCGGAAACATGGCCATGTGCTCGACGGAGCCAGCTATGGACCCAGCAACCATGAATTGCCAGAAGTGAAGCCCGTCATGTGGGGCTGTCACGATTAGTTCCGGGCGAAAATCCGGCGGTAGCGGGACCGGACGGAAGTCGGGTTGCTGGAATTTGGGACTGGCGTCTGTGGCGGCCATGAATCAAGTTCCACTGTTAATGAAGCCGACCATACGAACTTATTATGAAATTTCCTCCTTTCAACGCAACAAATGGGCCCACAATTTCAAGAGTCCAAACATAAAGCCCATTAGGCTTTGGTCAAGTCCATTCTGTGTAATCAGATGGGTCGGGAAGGCCCATTTAGACCAACCCAATACTATTCCTGGACTATTTGAAAGATTCTCACGTCTTCGTTCTATGTTTTCAAAATTTTGTACTGTACCGCAATGATTTGGGAATTACGGTCGCTCCCTTTTTTTCCTCTATACCCCTTATCAGTCTCCATCTTCCTCTGCCAGAGACTTAAATCAGGTTAGTTGTTCTTCTCGTAGACTCTCGCCATATAAAACGGTGGTTAGGGCAAATTTCAGATCTCTTTGGTATGCGTGTTCATTAGTTTTTCTTAATTTCGCTGTTTCACTATTCTATGCGATCGATATGAGAGTTATGTGAGTTTGTTTGTATTATCAGCCATGATCACTGCTAATTGATTATATACTATGATTTCCCTAATTCCAGGTCTCTGTTTTGCATCTAATTAAAGTTGGTCGAGAGGAGCCCGAAGTCCCATGCACTCCGCAAGGTATTGTGACTCCTGCGAGTTTGTTTGGCAGACTGTAATTGTTATATAGTGTGCGTATTTTTTAATACGATTTGGAATATAATTCAGTTCATATTTGAAACTCTAGCTCTTGCTTATTTGTTGATATGGGAATATGAAATTACTGAATCATATGGCTTGGTCAATCATATTTGAAGAAGACAGTGAGCCATTTTTTTTTCTGTGATGTTGTTAGATCCGCGTTTTGCTATGGCGATTCACTTTCATCTCAGACCACAGCTCTATACCTGGTACGTTAACTGCTTTTACATTTGGAGTGGTATTAATCACTGTTTTGTTACTTTTATGTGTAATATGGATGTGTGCTGTTTTTCTTGTTGGAAATAATTGAAGTAGATTTTATAGACGTGATAATACTGTTTTTTCTGCTTTTTATAGTGAGTGAAATGCTTTTATATTGGGGTGATATTACTGTTTTGCTAATTTTGTATGTGTAAATGAATGTGTTATGTTTTCCTTGCTGGAAATAATTTTAGTTATAGATTTTATATATGTAATGTAATGTAATGTGACTAATGTCGTTGTTTTCTGCTTCCATACGTTTAACAGTGATTGGAATAATTGTCACCCAAGCATCTTTAACCTTAGATACTTCCTCACAAGCCACCCAACAAAATCCAACACTACTGTCCTGGAAAGTAGCCTCAAGTAATTCCATTTGGGTCTTTGAAATGGAAAGAGTCTTCCCATAGATGTAGAGAACATAATTTTGGGTTGGTTGTCCAATTATGGTCAAATTGTTGGAGTTCTTCATAGACTGAATTGGATAGGATGCTTGGACAAGCTCTAATGGCAGGGTCAATAGTCTAGACATGGATGATGGAACCACTACTTAGCTTTTAGGACATCAACATCTTTTAGGATACCATAGAGCTTACCAATTTAACAGAGGACTATAAATTTAAACTTTCTAGTTTAGTCAGAAAGAACAAAAGAAATAAATCTGCATAATAAAGGACTGGATTTAGTCCTTCTGTGACAGAATAAAACCAAAAAGACATCGCATTATTCAGCTAAGTTATTTTACATTGATTATTGTAATTTACTCTCTTTCATCATCCAACGAGGGTAGTGTTTGAGGGTAATGCTTGTGGCTTGTGCTTTCGTGAAATACCCTTAATAAATTCATCAAGGTTCGCGGTAGATGATCCATCTTCAGCAATAGCTCCTAGACAAGTCTCCCGAAGCTTTCTTGCTTGTGTTCTCATCTCTTTTCCTACTTCACTTTCCAAATCCATAAACTTTTGCACAAGCTCTGTCACATACTCCTTGCTCACCAAACTCTCCTTTCCTTCCTCTCTCTTGACCCGTTTACCAACTCTCCATTCTTGGACAATTTGGTCACTATTTGAATCCTGGTCAAGAAATAAAGGGAAAGTAAGCATTGGAACACCAGCAAAAGCAGCTTCCAGAGTTGAATTCCATCCACAATGTGTCCAGAATCCACCGACGGAAGAATCACACAGAACCTTCAGTTGCTCACACCAGGACACCACTAACCCTGAATCACCACAGCTCTCTCTTAGCCGATCTGCCTCAGAACGAGCCACCCACAAGAATCGGACGCCACTGTTTTGCAGACCAACCAAAATTTCGTCCAATTGGGTGCTTGAAACGGAAAGAAAACTTCCCAATGAGATATATAACACAGAGCCTGGAGGTTGAGAGTCTAGCCACTTCAGATAGTCAGGGTTGTTTTGACAGTTTTGGGATTGAAGGTCTAAGTAAGGTATGGCAGGGCCGATAGGATAGACAGGAAATGAGAAGGTTGATTTTAGAGAGTTAATTATTGGGGATTCAAGCTCATGGAAGCAGGTGAGTAAAAGATATTGTGCTTTTGGGACCATTGAAATGCATTCAAGGAGAAGCTTCGACACTTTGCGGTCGTTTTTAAGGAACATTTGTTTCAGTTCTGACAAATGTTTTGAAGACAGTCCCTGAATATAGTCCACATTTTCTGCAGGCGAAAGGAAAATAATTTCCATAACTAGTTGACTAATTTGGATGAAAAATTAAAAGGACAATGAGAAAAATATTATAACTTGGATAAAATATCTCAAAATTTAACCGAAACAACATAAAAATATTTTATGTTTGTTATATATGAGTCTAAATTTGCATGATTTTATTTTTAAAAGGTCCTCTCGAATCGAGAGAATAAATGTTTACTTAAAAATTAAAATTGATGATTTACACACTTGACTGATTTAACTTCACAAAAAAAATTAAAACTTTAACATAATTTTTAAAGTTTTGATCAAATTAAACATGGGTAAAATTTTATTTCATGTTACCTAAAAGATCAAGCGGCGAGTGCCGGCTTTGGCTCTGTGTGAAGAGGTCAAAATGATAAAGCATGGAGAACAGTGACGCTGACATAGTCCAAACTGAAGCCACCGGAATATTCCTGCGATTCCCGACGCCAATCACCCACCGGAGCTCAACATCGCCTAAGATCGCACTAACAGCCGGCGGATAAAGCCGATCCAGAAGCTCCTCAAACGGAGCTTCCATCCTTGTCATGACAGCTTCGTAGAAGCCAGGGAAGTCCGCCGCTTTAAGCCTCTCCGGGGGTATTACGTTGGGTATTGATACTAGCCGGATGTTATCTGGCTTGGGATCGGAACCGATGTAGCCAAGCCACTCTTCAGTGACGACGAAGGTGATGAGAGTAGCTGCTTTTCTTGAAGCTAACAACTTACAGATGTTCATCATGGGGTTGATGTGTCCTCGGCCGGGGAACGGCATCGCCACCACGTGGCAAACGCTGGTAGTTGGACTCTCCTCCCTCTGATCCATGAAAATTTACATTTTTTTAAATAAAATCGATCGTAACAAATAAAGAATAACTAGTCATTTGTTTGGTACTTATAAAGGGCGAGGGCGAGGGCGAGGGCGAGGGCGAGCGTGAGAGTCAGATTTTGATTTTTATGTTTGCTATGTATAAAATTTAGTAATAAAAATGAGAATAAAATGTGTTTTGTTTTTTATGTTCTTTATTAAAATCGATGGTAACAAATAAAGAATAACTTGTCGTTTATTTGGTATGTATGATGATTATGAGTGAGAGTGAGGGTGAGGGTGAGACTCCGAGAGTGAGAATCAAATTTTGATTTTGATTTTTCATATGTATAAAATTTAGGAATGAAAATGAGAATAAAATGTGTTTTGTTCATTATGTCCTTTACTAGTAATATTTGTAATGTTATTTTACTCTTTTCAAAAAAAATATTTTTTTTATTTGTTACATTATTATTTTATATATTTAATAAGTAAAAAAATCTGTAAAAAAATTTTTTTATGGGGAAAAGAACATGCAAAAAAAAATTCTAGAAAAAAACCTACAAAAATAAAGGGGCATTAGAGTCATTTGTGCATCAATTCCTTATGCAATGATGTATTTTCATCAAATTGAGATGAAATGAGAATGAAGAGAGAGTGAAATGAGAATGAAATGATTCATTCCATCCCACCAAAAAATAGCACATCAAATGATGGAATAAAATGAGTTATTCCTTATTCACTCCCTATTTTCTCTCTATTTTCATAAAACATCCTAAACATCACCTAACTGCAAATAATCATTTATAATTTATTGTTCATATTTTTTAGAAGCACTTATAATTATTAAAAAGCTTCTCTGTTTTTTTGTATGTAAGAGCAACTTCAGTGAACATTTTCTAAAAGACTCTTCAAAATTTTCAACAATTGATTCTCATTTTTATTACATAAAAATTTGAATTATAGATTCATCCACATTATAAAAACATATTTTTCAATATAATTTTTTCACTTTTTAAATTTAATATATTCTCTTTCTTATCATTTTATAAATATAAAATGTGCACATCTTTTAATATAATTTATTCCACTCCAGAATGTATTTTTCAATACAAATTTTTTATTTTTAATATATTTTTTTCTTTATCACTCTTTTCTCACATTTAAAATTTGTCAGTATCGACTACGTCACGCACTTTGCTCTTAGGACACCTCTTCATTTTATTCTATAAAACGTACTACTTGTTAAAAAATTTAACTCCAATAAATGCAACTAATACATGCTGTGACCATTAAATTTATCACAGTTGAACCTGTGAGGTAGGAAGTCGACATGTTAAGATCTGATAGGGCAAAACGACGAGAACCATGTCATTAGTGTCAAATAATACAAGTAATACACGCTGTGACCATTAAATTCGTCACAGTCAAACACGTAAGGTAGGAGCTGACATGGCAAGATATGATTGGTCAAAATGACGAGAACCATGTCACTACTCCTATTGATAAATGACAAATGAACCCTCACCATGCAACCATGTTTTCCAGCCACAATCGCAAAGATCGGAGGGTATAAAATGTCAAAGGAACGAAACTGCAATTAAACCGAAGAAAGAAAGAAAGAAAGAAAGAAAGAAAGAGAACCAAAAATGATTTTCCTGATACAAGGCTAAGAAGGGGGGGCACGGCACGGGAGGGCTTCGTTGATTCATAATATCGAAAATGATAGGATGGTTGAAGCAGCTAAAAACTTCATTCGGTGCTTCGTTTTTGTGGCTTATCTGTTTGATTTATTTCACCCAGGTTTGTTTCAATCTTTCTCTCTGTTGATGCATTTCTCTATTTCTGTGCATTTATTGCGTAATGGTTCTCGTTTTTCCTTGTTTTGAGTTATCGGTTCTGGATGAACTGTGAATCCGTTGATTAAGGCTTCTGGGTTTTTGTGGATTTTGTTTGTTTGTATGATTTTTGTGTGATTTGTTAGAGTGTTTGTGTTGGCCTGTGGCGACCTCCTTTTTTGCACATTTAATGGTGCGACTCTTGTCGATGAAAGCTAAAACTATACATTTATTTTATTATATGGGATTGGTTCCATTATTTCCATTTTGTGATTATTTTTTATTCTTGAACTTGAAGTCGGGTGTAAAATGAAAGTTCAAAGTTGTAGACTAGATAGAGGATTGAAGGAAAAAAAAAATTATGTTTTTTTATAGATCTTTGATCAATCAGGATGATAAAGGCAATACTTTTGATGATTGCGGTGCGGGTGACCATTGTTCTGCCTTAGACAAATGTGATCTGCATGAGCTGATATGGAATGGTCTCTAATAGGTATATTGACAAGGCTTACTTCTGTTTGTTGTTTGTTTGAGTTGGGACAAGGCTACGCTTTCCATGACTGCTGGAATATTATAGCTCTCAAGACCCACAGTTCTCTGTAGAATTGACCTTGTTGCAAGTAGTTTTGAAAACTTTGCATTTATTTTTTACTTAATATGCTGAAATCTGAAATATGGGAGAGAAATTGGGAATTTTGTGCTTGTGATACTATTTTCCTGACATTTATGTTCAGCAAGTGATACTCTTGAGGGTGCCACTGGATTGTGCTTATGGTTTTTGGTTTGTATGGAACAGAAGGGTTTTTGGTATCTATTGAACGAAAAATGAACCTAGTAATAGGTGTCTTTGGTATTATTTCCCGCTGTTCTTGATTATTTATTGATAAATTGTTTTTGAAAAATATATCAAAAGTACTTCGCATGTATCTGACGTTTGGTAACTTCTGAAAATGCAGCAAAACATCTAATTATTTTCTGCTAGTGAGGCATTCTCCCTCTCTCTTTTCCTTTTTGTCTTTTCCACTTATGTTTAACATATGCCCGCTCATTTTCTTATGTATCTTTAAAATGTGAATATAGGGTTTTAGATCCTTTGTATGGAATGCGGTTTCCTACCTACTCAAAGACGAGCTTAAGTTGTCACCATCAGCTTCCCAGTTTATAACTTCAATAGCATTTTTTCCTTGGAGCATCAAGCCATTGTATGGGTATGAGCCTTTTCTTATGCTAATTTTGTTCTGCAGACACAGAGAAACACACATGAGAAACTTCTGTTTAACTGGGATAAACAATTTTATCACTGTAAAGGTTTTCTTAAGGAAATCACCTCTGATGGCCCTTATACACATGTGACTATATCATACCGAGACTATTAATTTCTATATTCAATTTGAAGCCCACACTGAGATGGAATATCTGATGTAGGTGAAAAAAGTCGTGGGCAACCCACAACCCCATCCTCTATGAATAGGCTACTTCAGATGCCACTTAGATTCATTTCAAAATGCTATAATATAAAAGAAAGGCAAATCATTTAGCCTTAAAATACTCTCTTGTATGTGTTTGTGTATAGCAAATAGAAGAAATTAAGTTCAGTGTGGAATTTAATTGAGATTATATTTTCTTATCCAAGCCATGCCGAGAGAGCTGCTATCCACTATTTGAATTTCTTTTACTGAACGTTTTAATTAAAAATATTATGATATGCAGGATTTTGTCCGACTGTATCCCAATAAAAGGACGAAAAAGGATCCCATACTTAGTAATTTCCACTGTTCTCTCGCTGGTACCATGGCTTATTCTTGGTTTAAATGCATCCTTAAGGAATTCCACCTGGCCGCTGATGGTTTTCTTGACAGCCCAAAACTTGGGTTCTGCCATGGCAGATGTTGTTGTTGATGCGATGATTGCTGAGGCAGTAAGATCCGAGCGGTAGGTGCACGAGTATATTCCTTTTTAATTCACTTTTACTTAAAATCTTATATGTTCACTGTTCAAGCAAGTTATGGTGCCAACACGACAATAATCGATTGGCCTGAACTTGCCATTAATTATTTAAACTTGTTAATTGCCTCATATTGAGAACTATTAAGACATGGTTAGCTTAGCTAAGAGGATGCATATCTCTACCAGAAACCTGCAATGGACACATATGGTTTCCACTTTCCACAATTCCATGAATAAGAAAGGTTATGGTTTTTGTTTTGTTTCTCCCTTGGCTTCTTGGTAGTCTATTCGATTGCTGTCTGAATGGCTCAATTTTTGTTTGATTAAGTATGTGGTTTTTGTTTGCTTATGGCTACCATTATTCAGGGCCTCATTTGCTGGAGACCTCCAATCCATATCTTGGTTGGCTATGGCTTTTGGCGGTATATGTGGGAATCTGTTAGGAGGATACTCCTTGACCCACTTGCAGATGGATGCAATTTTTCTTCTTTTCACAGTGCTTCCAACAATGCAGTTATTTTCATGTTGTTTGGTTGAGGAGAATTCTGTCGAAAGTAAGCTTTTGCCTGAGATTTCTAATTCAAGCAGCATCCCTATGGTGAATGGGAGTGTTCTTTTGGATGAAGATAATTTCATAGCAAAGAAGTCAAGTACCAGTACTTCAAGGAGAAAGAACGGCCAAAAGAACAGCAAGAAGAAGCTGGCCGTCAAAAGTAGATCCCAGGTTCAAGTAAAGACTGAGCTCTTATCAGTACATTGGTTTCACTCTATAAAAGTAGCCACCTATAGCCTGATACATGCATTCAGGCAGCCAATCATTTTCAGGTAAACGATCATGGCTCTTACGGTCCTACTACTCAGATTAGCATCTATTTTGATGTCTTGGGCATTCACTTAGTGCCAGTCTAGTTATAGACTACTTCTATTTACTTGTTTTACATTTTTATTCTTGATAAATAACTTATTTTTCTCCTGGAAAGGCCAGACCAATGGCTTGGTTTTTCCTTGCACATGTCACTGTACCAAACCTCTCAAGCGTCATGTTCTATTACCAGACAGAGTACTTAAAGTTGGATGCATCTTTTCTGGGAACAACACGTGTTGTTGGATGGTTAGGCCTCATGCTTGGAACCTTTACCTACAATCGTTTCTTAAAAACCATGAAGTTACGGACAATACTTATGTAAGTACAGCATTTACAGATTTTTCCTTTGGCCTTCTTTTTGGGCATCAATATAGTCAGCTGATACTAGTTTTGGTTACGTTGAATGAAATAATGCAGGTGGGCTCATATTGGTGTCTCTTGCTTGACTTTCCTTGACATAATTCTAGTTTCTCGAATGAATGTTGCGTTTGGGATATCGGATAGCACTATGGTTCTATTTGGTTCTGCTCTTGCTGATGCTATCAATCAATTCAAGTAGGTCTATTTTCTGCTTAGTTGCGAGACATATTCATTTGTGTTGTTGATTCTATGTTCTAAATTTTATTTATGAGCATCACCAGATAACTGACCATTTTGAGACTTTCAATAACTGATGAAGTCACCTAATTTTCTCTCTTGCACTCAATTCCGTGCCCTTTTTAATGCAGGTTCATGCCATTCCTGATATTATCTGGACAGTTATGCCCACCGGGAATCGAAGGAACTCTCTTTGCACTTTTTATGTCGATAAACAACTTTGGGTCTACATTAGGGTCATTCGTTGGTGCTGGGTTGGCAGCAATTTTGAATCTGTCTTCCGGATCTTTTGACAATCTTCTTTTTGGCATCGCCATTCAAATCCTCTGCACTTTCTTTCCAATTGCTTTTCTGTTTTTGATACCGAAAGATGCGACGGGGATGTCAACATAGTTAACAACTGATTTCTTCCAATACAAAGCTAGCTCAGAAATTACAACTATGAACAGCTGATTTTTTTCCTTCTTCAGCTGTTGAGATTTGGAGATGTAGACAATACAAATACAAAGTCCTAGCTGTATAAAAATTAAAATATTCCCTTTAGAAGAGATTTGAGTCTACTGATATTCTCCTGTTTTATGGGTTTGTAGCATAATTTTGATGAATTATACAGACTTCAGTTGCAATCTTTTATGAGTTTGCTGATAGATTTTTGCTTGGACACTAACAAACTAAACTACTCTAATGCAGTTACTCTATCCTCCTCTATTACGGGGTACTTTCGTTGTGTAATGACTTGAGATTCATTGTATTTTATTCTGGCAGGTATAAGAGATTGTCATAGCTAAAGAAAAGCTTATGAAAGTTTTCTTCATATTAGTATTTGTCATCACTGAAACTATCATTTGTGAACGAGGATTTTGATCAATAGACTGACCGAACCGTTGTAACTAACCTTTGCATACTTCTCATTGCTTCAATATCTCATCAAGCTATATCAGGACCACTGAATATTTCTCTCTTGTAAAATCATAGCAGGATTATTGAATATTTCTCATTGGGATTATGCTATCTGCCAATAACAAAATCCGGGTGCTCTGTAATTTTTCAAAGTACAATTTTTATACGCTTCTCATCTAATTGTTTGAGAAGTGTGCCAGGCTACGTCATACTTATATATTTCTCCATCAGATTTACTCTTCACCATTAGATGAGAATCGAAAACTCCAGAAACTCTGAATAATTCTTGAGTTTCCTAGTCCTAAATAGAGACAAACAAGTGAATGAAGGCATATGTCACAAATGATGGCAACAAAAATAAAACTACCTATCTCGATTCTGGATGTATTCAACCTCATTTGAGTTTTAAAAAAAAGGTAAGGACAAAGCCGTTGCTGAAGGCCATGGGAATCCCACGTGAAATCCATAATGAGTGACAACAATTTTTTATAAAGAAAAAGACAAATGGTGTGAATTCTGGCATCAAAGTCACTTAAGCCTCGTTATGTATGCTCATAACAAAATTATAAGAAAATTATGCGTTTAGATGAGAGTATATGCTACAGCGTATAAACTAACGGATAAATTGTGTAACGTATAAACTGTGAAATAAAACAATTGTATTATTAAAAGCATTGGAGTTACTGTTATGGCCAACTCACTTTAATCAGTCACACTTTGTTTGCTCAATTAGTTCTACATATTTTTATAAACAAACTATAGTTCTAAATAGGTTATCCTCGACAGTGTTAGCTTATGACTACATTCTCTTTGTGAAGATCCTCAGTTTTTGACCGTCTTTTTATCCTCAATTTTTATGAAACGCTGGATATTAAGGAGGCCCTATATATTTATGTTTATAATTCACAATTGTTTTCACATACCACACGAAATGAATTAGGGACAAAATTAACTCATAAAATGGAGTTTTTTTCCTTTTTTGAATTCAGAAAATTGAGGATAAGAGATTTGAACTCATTCTCTATTATAAGGATCGATCCTTACAAATATAATAATTATCATTCAATTGTAGACTCACTTGACACCGTAAAATGGAGTTCTTGTGCCATTTCTTTACATATATATGCTTTAAAAAAATATTGGAGCGACGTTACCACCGGAGTCAAGATATGTGTACTCAACAAAATGTTACAAAAATCGGAGGCGCACATATTCACACGAGTTTTGGCAGGCTACAAGACAATGTGATAATGCATTTTTTTCCCTTCCTTTTGTCAGTAGACAAAAGTTAGTGTATATCTTGCTGTCATCAATTCAATATGTTTCCAAAATATCATTCTTGAGTTGTTACTTTTTTTACCATGTAATGTATTAATTAAATTTATTTTGATTCTCGTCTTAATTACACGAAAAGTGTCTCACATGCGTATTAGCTCAAATTCATGTGTGAGCCATGTAGGTGAATCAAGCTGGACATTTTAAAAAATATGTTCAATAATGTTAATTTATTCATTTATTTTTACAATATATTTATTTATTTATAAACAAAATTTAAAACATTTTATCTATCAAAATACATGTTGAAAATTTATTGATTTTTTTAATCACGTTATTTTTAAAAATAATGTAATTCATATATATGATATGTAGACTGTGTATTCGAGTTGAATTTTTATCATATCATGATAGTATAATATATATTCGTTATTTTTTACATTTTTATTGAAATTATGTTAGGGCACTCGAGCCCGTTAGGTTTAATATTTATTTGATTTTATAGTTTTATTCTAATTAATTATTAGTCCGTTAAAAATTAACGAATTCATTCTCACGTAGGGTTTAACAATCATTGTTTAGGTTACAACATTAAAATCCGATACACGAATCTGTTATGGTTAGCAAATTTGTTCCGCTTAGGGTTTAACATTTATTATTTAGATTACAACATGAAAATCTGATATATGAGCAGGGTTTAACGAATTCGTTCTCCTTAAGATTTAACACTTATTGTTTAGATGTGAATTCCTAAATTATGGGTTATTTATCGTACCCATTAGTATATCACTAAAAAAAATTTAATGTAATTAAAAAAAATGCAATTAAGATTGACTGCACATAACCTATCGATGATATATATTGTTGGAAAAATATTTCCTTGCTGATTCTGGATATATAATTTTTTTCGAAATCTAATATGTATTTTGAGAGCTAAAGTGTTTTGAAATTTCCTTCAAGGAAAAAAAACCTATGCAATTAGTCTTTTTTACCGCATCATATGTCTACTTGACATTATCATGTAGATTTGGAACCATTTGAGCTACTATTTGCTAGGCCATGAAGTATGACTCTCTCTCTCTCTCTCTCTCTCTCTCTCTATATATATATATATATATATATATATCAAGCTTTCTTTCAATCTTTTGTACGTGTCCTAAACTATTGATGATGGCTGGTGCTACAATGAAGGTAGAGATTGTTTCAACAGAAACAATCAAACCATCTTCTCCTACACCTTCCAACCTTAAAACTTTCAAGTTTTCCCTTCTTGATCAAATCTACCCTTCATTCTACATCCCTTTGATTCTCTTCTACCCGGAGAAAATCGACACTAATCCACATCTAGATGTGAGGAAGAGATGTCATCTTCTTAAAACTTCTTTGGCCAAAACTCTAACCATGTACTACCCTTTCGCCGGAAGAATCAAAGACCATATCTCCATTGAATGTAACGACGAGGGGGTTACGTTTATCGAAACACGAGTCAATTGCTCTTTGTCTGATGTTCTACGAAACCCTAATCCCGATCAATTGAAAAAATTCCAACCTCTTGAGGTTGAATCACCAGCAAAAGTAGGAACGAGTAATTTACTTTTCGTTCAAGTAAACTTCTTCGAATGTGGTGGCATGGCAATCGGAGTTCGTCTTGTGCACAAGATTGCAGATGGAACTTCTTTGACCGCATTCATCAAGACTTGGGCTTCCGTAGCTCTTGGATCCGACGAGGTACTTCATCCAGAACTATTTGCCGGATCGACTGCCTTTCCTCCGGTCGACTACGAGTTACCTTCAAATGAAAACGTACTTATTCAGGATGAATCATGCATGTGCAGAAGATTGCTCTTCACTGCTTCAAAGATTGATGAGCTCAAGGCTAAGATTATTAGCGCCGGCGTGCAACAACCTACGCGCGTCGAAGCTGTAACTGCACTGATATGGAAATCTGCCATTGCCGCATCAAGATCAATCCGAGGGACGACGTTACCGAGGCCGTCTTTGTGTCTTCACGGCGTAAACTTAAGGAAGAGGTTGTCGACACCCTTGTCGGAATACTCGTCAGGGAACATTCTAGCAGGAATCACAGCCGAATTTTCGGAAACAAAAGCAGAACTGCAAAGCTTGGTTCTGAAGCTAAGAAAACAATTGAAAGAATTGGAAGTGATCACCAGGGAAAAAATATCAGACAACGTAAACAAAATGATGGAAGCAGCCGGGTCAGAAAAGGAAAGTGGAGTTGCAGATGTCTATGCTTTTAGTAGTTGGTGTCGAATGCCGGTGTACGATGCCGATTTCGGATGGGGGAAGCCAACATGGATCTCTATGTTCAACATGAAAATCCCAAACGTTGTGGTGTTAATGGATACAAAGGAGGGTGATGGAATTGAGGCTTGGGTGACCTTGAGTGGAGAAGAGATGGCTTTATTTGCATGTAATGAAGAGTTGGTTTCATTTGCTTCGGTGAACCCGAATGTTCTGGCTTGAACTTCTTCTTCACTGTAATTTGGAACTTTTTCTTCATCTGTCCAATGTTAGTTTTCTGTATCACCTAATGTAATACTCTTCTTGTATACATTAACGGAACTTTTTTATGATATAAGGGTAGAAACCCATCCTTCTTAATACTGGGCCTAGTTAAGTAAAAGTGTTGAGAAATGGACCATGGAGGAGAGCTCAGGCTAATGAGTAATGACCCTAATTAAATTGGACCTACAACACAAGTGAGTAGGACCACCTTTTTAACTCTAAAAAACGGTAATTTATGAATTGAGTTATATCCACGTGTTTGTAAGTCACTTAACATTGGTATTTCTTTTTCATGTGAGATTTGTGCGTGGTGGTGAACAGTGCCCTCGCATATAAGTTATTTAAAATGTTCGTCTCATTTGTTGTTACGTTGAATATATTTTCGGAGGCTTTATCTCATTTGTCATGTCTCTTTATGTATTCAGAGATAGTGATACATTTATCATGATCGTGTATTCAAAGATAAAAGGTCTCAATTTTTTTTTTTATTTTTTCACATTATATGTGTGCCTTTTTTGGGCCTCATATTTTTTCACAAAATCCGATCTAAATGACGTGGAGAAATTAATGAAGCATGGGAGAGCTCGTGCTAATGGGTCTAAATTAGACTTACAAACAAAACAAGTGGATAAGAGAGCCTTTTAGAAACCTGCAAATAAATAAATAAAAAGGGTAAAAGACCCTTTTAACTCTAAGCCATGACCTGTGAGTTGGTTCTACCACATGTTCATAAGCAACTTAACATTGACATTTTTTTTTACATGAGACTTGTGGGTGGTTTGACCTAACAAAGAAACATATCCAATTTTTCCGTGGTTGAAAAGATGGTGTTTCTTGAAACTGCTTTAGTTAATCTTCCTCATTCAGACCCCAATTGTGAGGACTGAGCTCGGCGGCGATGACTGAAAGTTGAAATCTCCAGTCATGTCATGTCCAACCTTCTGTATTTTCAACATCAAATAAAAGCTCTTGCTTTGCTTTCCAGTGATGGCCAATAGAGAGTCAAATTCCTACCACTCTCTCCTTCTAATCCCAAATCACTCCTTACACTCTCGATATATATGTAAATGCCTGGGTACATTTCCATGTGGCTCGCTGTTTGTTTTTTTATTTATAATTCCTCTGCTTAGATTTGTAAACTCCTAATAAGTTGTTATCATAACGCGAGGTTTAGTGTTTACTTCTATGTAATGGGATGCTGGAATTTAAGAACTTTTTCCTAAAAAACAAAAAAACTACCCGTAGAATTTGATTAATGGTCCCTAGCTTCAAAAAAATTAACTAAATGAATATGATATTATTATAAATTTATTACTTTTATTCAAAAAGCAAGCGACTTTTGTGTGTTTTTATTCTCTTCCAAGTTGTATCTATATAATAAAAATCGAACACGTGCTTGAACTTCATGAAAATGTTGATAAATCAGGTGTCCTGGTCTGACCTGTTGTCAAAAAGCACCAGCTTTGACTATTTTGGGTCAGGGCCGGCAACTCGATCGGATTCCTGTTATTATTATAATACTAAACCGACCAATCGATATGGTACAGCAAGGATCGATCTATTATTGCTGAACGCAATCAATATAATATGAAACGATTCTATTTTGCAGATGCAAAAACAGCAAAATAATACAGCATTGGCGCAAAATAATACAGCATAGGACGGTTTAAGTGCGGAATTCTGCACGTGAAATCACTCACGGAACACCCGTATTACAGTTGATTGCATTGCGGGTGAAGGGCTCACAAGGGTGAGTGCGGTATCCCGCATGTAAAATCACGTGCGGATCTCGCACTTTATCCCTATCAATACACATATAGAAAAAATGACAACTTGTTATTTTATTTTCTTGCATCGTCTCACACGTGATAGACTTTCCTCTTTCTTTCTTTTTTTCAACTGAGAACGTTACATATAAGTTGTCATTTTGGACATCAAATATAGACCTAAACTCGATCGAAAATGTTACCATATAAATTTATCTTAAGCATAAATTCAAAATATTAACCCGCGCACATATTAATTTCTTAAATAAGAATATAACATGTGACCACAAAGATATTACATTTTGTGAGAATCGAATTCAAGATATTTCGAGTCTATAAAATTTAGTTATCCAGCGATTGACAAATTAGATTATCACAAGACCTCATTAATTTTATTAATAAGTTTATAAAAATATATATATAGTAATATCCCATTCATTTTCAATACATACGTATACAAATATAAATACGACACAACATCATTCATTTGGAGCAAACAAACAACTAAGTGAGCTCCACAATTATTCATCCAAAAGAGGAAAGAAAGAGAGCTGCAGAAGAAAGAAATGGAGATTGAGATAATATCCAAACAGTTCATCAAACCTTCTTCTCCAACACCTTCTCATCTCAAAACCTATAAAATCTGCCTCATCGATCAGTACGGACCTTGTGCTTATGGTAATGTCCTCCTTTTCTACTCTGCAAACCAAAACTCCATCTCCAAGAGATCACTGATCTTAAAACAATCTCTGTCACAAACATTAACTCGTTATTATCCGGTCGCCGGAAAGATTCGGGACAATCTTTCAATTGATTGTAACGATGAAGGGGTTCTTTATATCGAGACAAGAGTCAATTGTTCTTTAGATGACTATCTCAACAATCTTGACGTATCATCGCTCTTCAGCTTATTTCCAGATGTGATAATGAAAGCAGTCACTTCCGGAGCTCATGTAGCTATTGTGCAAGAAAATGTTTTCACTTGTGGTGGCATGGCCTTGGGCTTTCTTCCATGGCACGTTATATTTGATGCATCCACTCTAAGTACATTTCTCAAGACCTGGTCTGCTTTCGCTAGAAACTCTATTGAAGAAGCTCTGTTCCCGAATTTCAAAGCCTCGACTATTTTTCCTCCAAATACTTCCTTCACTCTAGATTCATTTGCCCTGGCATCTCGTTTGTTCGAATCGAGCCCCTCTGTTGTTACAAGAAGGTTTTTCTTCGATGGATCGGTTATAGCCAACCTTAAGGCCCAAGCAACAAGCTCTAGCCTGCAGAACCCGACACGAGCGGAGGTTGTGTCCGCAGTCCTCTTAAAAAGCTTTATGGCTGCAATGAAGGTGAAGTTTGGAACCCAAATGCCAACTTTGATGAATTTTCCAGTCAACTTGCGGCGGAGGGCTACTCCACAGATACCAGAAACTTGTATGGGGAATCTACTTCTGTTCACAACTCTATTGTCTAAAGGTGAGGAAGAGTTGGATGGGTTGGTGGGCAAGATGAGGGAGAGTTTGTCGAGAATCAACGGTGAAGTTGTGAAAAGACTGCAAGATGATGGAGGGTGGGTGAAGCTGGTCGAGATTATTACAAAGCTTCATGGTGAATTATTTTCTGACCCTGGAACTGTCCATATTGGACTCAATAGCTGGTGTAACCTGGGCTTATACAGTCTTGATTTTGGGTGGGGAAAGCCTCTGTGGATTCCTGCTTCTGGTTATGGCGTCAAGAATTATATGTTTCTGGGGGATACTAAACATGGTAATGGAATTGAAGCTTGGGTTTCACTGGACGAACAGGTCATGGCAGTGCTTGAACAAGATAAGAAGCTTTTCTCTCTGGTTTGTTTAGATCCAAGTCCTTTAGAACTAGGTAATCCCAACCCTAGCTTAACCATGAAAATCATTTCAAAACTTTGATTAATGACTTACCTTTGCTAGCTGTTAGGGTCCATTCGTTTGAGCTTATGGTACAACTTATACGCTCTACAGCTTATAAGCTTATTTACATCAGTCAACAATCACATCAATTACATATAAAAAAAAATCCATGAATTTCCTCTATTACCCCTATTTTCTCACATATTTATCATTTTATATCTCAAAATATATGTAAAATTTTGAAAAAAAATTACATATTTGAATTCAACGCGTAAAACTCTTTCCAACAAGACTCATATTCGATAGTTTTTATTTAATTATTAAAGTATTTTATATACCCCTAATAGTAAATTAACAGCTTATACTCTATCAAAATTTACGCTCTACCGAACAGCACACAGCTTATACGCTCCACAGCTTATACGCTATCAAAAAAAACTCTCTACCGAATAGACCCTTAATGATTTCCCTTTTCTTCTGTAGGCGTTTCGGTTCAACGTATATTTTGATGGTGCTCTTGTTTTTGTTGAGACTTTTAGAACCTTATCAGTGTCGCTGGCGCACTATCTACATAATTTTTATTATTTGATTCAAATTGAGCGTTTAAAACCAATTAATGATTCATGCAATTAATGGTTCATTTACAGATTTATCTTATTTTGGGTCAATAATAGGAATTTTTTTTTTTTTGTTGTGTAGATCCGCGAATCAGGTAGCTCATGCTCTAGCTAGAAGCACAAATTCTAAGGCTCGTCTTACTGATGTTTTGATGCGCTGATTCAGTTTAATAAAATTTATAACTTATTTAAAAAAAAAATTAATGATTAAATGCGTAATCATAATAGGAATTCGAGTTTAATATTTATAGAGATATATTGTTTTAATGAACCGGTTTGCTGACATAATGACAATCAATTTGGGTTAAGAAGAAGGAAATTAATGGCCAGGAAGATCCAAATAAAACTTTAGCACCAAATGGCGTTCTCTCGAGGAACACGTGACTTTTTTGTTTACTTGTTAAGTCAAGCAATGACACCTATGGTATTAATTTGTTCAAAACATTTTTTATTTTTTTAGTTTAATTAGATGTTGTCACACTATAAAGTGGTCACCAAAGACAATAAGACGATTAGGTTGATTGGGTCTGTCGGATTTTACCCGATTCAACAAGTATATCGGGTCGGATTGAAATTTTAAAATCATTACCCATTCCTGGATCGAGTCGAATGCGAGTATAGACGACCGCAGACCCGATGTATTCAAGATATATTTAAATAATTATATAAAATATATATTTATATATACGGGGCGAGTATACCTGCGGAGTGGAGGTGGATAGGAGGTATTGAACAGCAGGTTTTGCACAATCCGCAAAAAAATATGACCCGTTATCATCCTAATTGGGTCCATGCATGTCTTGAAATACAACATGCACGATTTGACTGATGCATTTGTGATATTATGATGATAATGATTTTTCATTTTTGACCAAATATGATATGAAACTTAATATAGATTTGAAAGGAGTAATTTTTTTATTTTAAAAGGGGGGAGATATTATTTCATAAGGGAGAGAAGATCACATCTTCTTCGGATGCTCATAATGGAAGGATTAGACCTAAACCAACAAAAAGGGACTTCATCCAATAAGGAGCAAAGCCAAAACAAGATAAAAGGAGTATACTTAAGCAATGGAAGTGAAATTAAAAAGGATATATAAAAGGAAAACTCCTAATTTTTTCTTCTTATTTTTCCTCTCTCTCACGAGTAATTCTTCTTGCGCGCACACATATATATAAAAAATTTTGGCTGACTTCTTAGACTCTTCACAACAATGACTTTGTTATCAATAATGCAACGAACTTTCCTCAATAGGATAAAAAAAGTAGCAAGAGAAAAAAAGAAAAATAATACATCATCCTTGTATATTTATTTGATGTGATTAGGGAAAAAATATGACTTCATTGAAAAAATTTCAAGAAAAATTCGATGAGAACGTCAAAGAAAAATAGTACAATTCATGTTACTATCTACATGTTTTAACCCCCTAAATCCTTGAAGGTCGTTGATATGTCGCATTCCAATATTATGAACATTTATATTGTATGTTATAAGTAACAAGGTCTCAATGAACAAATCTGTTAGATTATCATAAAAGCAAATCTATCAAACATGCATTTAAATATATCTCGAATCTTCTTTTGTTCACGTGTATTGAAATTTTTTGGCGAGACGGGTTTAGACTTCATATAAGATTGTTTGAATATGTTTCACTGATATTTCTCATTTCTATTGAATATGTGAAATCATTAATCTCATCCACACGTTCTCAACTAGTTTCGTGAACTCCTAATATCTCAAAAATGATTAGAAGAAATTACTATAATTTTTCAAAAAAAATAACAATATTTTTGACAGAGAACTATGAGTTCGAGACTTTGCACTATGTGAATCAAATATATAATCATCATCCGCATACCCAACTAACAAAGGCTTTGTTTTTATTCATGAAAATTCTTTCTTGAATTCCAACCAGTTGGCATCGTTTGCTTTGAACTCTGTCTTGCTTTTCCATGATGCAGTGTTGCATTCTTCTTCTAGTGGTAATGCTCAGCACATTAAGTCTGATTCAATTTGGGTCCTTCCTCCAGAGGGAATGGTAAAGGTTAATTGGGATGCAGGTATCAATGAATGCAAGACTGGTTTAGGTTCAGTTATCAGAGATTCAAGGGGGTTGGTTGTAGCGGCTAAGAGGGAGTCTAGACCTATTGCTCTTTCTCCGACTGTGGCGGAGGCAGAGGCTGGCCTCTCAGCAATTTTACTAGCCATTGAAATGCGGAATTCTCACATTACTCTTGAAGGTGATTCTATTTCTATTGTTCGAGATGTGTTATCTGATGTGGAGACTTTATCAGCTTGGGGGTCTGTGATAAAGGAGATTCGGAGATCACTTCTATTCTTTCAATCTTGGTCGATTCTCTATGTCAGTAGGAAGGGAAACAAGGTGGCTCATTGTATGGCTCAAAAGGCTTTGTTGCATGACGAGAGTCAAGTCTGGCAAAATGATGGCCCTTGGGTTGTACTGGCTGCTGCCTCCAGTGATCTGCATAACATTGGGTGATGTTTCTGGGTGATGTTCACTGGAACTCTTAAGAGGCCACCTTTCATGTTGCTTGAAGCCGCAGTAATTGCTTTTGTGGGCTCTGTAGGTGTTTGTTGCATTGGCTACATGCTGACCTTGATCGTGCATAGGAGCTCTGGAGAACGGCATCTGGGCTTGTTGCTTTGCATGTTTCTGCAACTGCAATTGTGGCAGTTGATACATTGTTCATTGCATGCTTTTCTCAATTTGTTGACTTGAGTGAATTGTGATAACATGTTATTATGTTTAGTCTTTCTCAGGTGTGGTTTTCCAGATATTGACATTCGAAGCCTAGGCTTTGTATTGTATGGTGGTTACTAGTTTAATCCCATGTGTGAGTCGTTTTTGACTTACATTCTTTAATGCTTGAGGTCTTTCAGTTCAAAAAAAAAACAAAGGCTTTGCATCGTAAAGCTTAGCAGACCCAAAAATCAATTGCACCCCTCAGGTAATATGTAATAAGTTTTACTTCTTTCCAGTGTTTTTATTTCCGTCACACTAGTCTGTAATCAGATACCAGAGTTTGAAAAGGGTGAAAGATGATCTCCAAGAGTTTATGCAAACTGGGCCTTGATAGAGTGTGCACTGTGCACCATCTCACGGCCCATTAAGTTGTTGCTAACTAAGAAACAAGAATGTGGACCTTGATGGTCAGACTAAATTGAGCCCGAGCCCAATATCATGGCAACTCAAAAGTTCCTCACTTTTGAGGAGTTGAGGAAGCCCATGTAAGGAACAAATATGCCAAATAATCAAATATAGCTGGTCCCATGACCTTGTTGTTGTGATGGTTAAACCATACAAATTTACGTGCTTTGATAATTTGTCAATGTAAATTCGTGAAAGTGAAGCATGGTTTTCAAAAATTATAAAGATTTTAGTGATTTTCATCTCAAAAACATCACAACAATGTGTGTCATTAATTCATTGAGTGTGATTTTCAATAGATCTTTTGTTATGATGTCACCGCATCCAATGCATGAGTGTTACACATTGTTAGGATATTTTTAAGATGAAAATCATTGAGATCCCTAACATTATTGCATTGTTTTTCACTATAGAATCACGAAACAAGGTTGCATCACATATTTATACAAACTCAGTATCCAAACCCTAAATTAAACAAAGTGATTAATTTTGCCACCCACTCATGTCCCTTACTCCACCGTAACTTTAAAGAAAATGATATGTAGCTCATATTTTGGAAACCGATGATAGCTCATATCTAGTTATTTTATTAATTTTTCTATTCTAATTAATTATTTTACTGCCCCTAATCAATATTCTGAGCGTTTATTTAGTTTTATGATTTTATTCTATGTCGGCATCCTTAATATCAGTCAAAGGTGCAGAGAACACACAAATAAAAGCTTCAGAACTGTCCCTTAAAACTCCACCCATACCTGAGTCATTCTTCTGAACAGACCCATCTGTGTTCCATTTTAAGATCCCCAAAGGGGAAGGATTCCAGTTAATAATTGGTCTTGTTTTTACTTTTCTTTGTAAGAAGCTTTTGATACCTTCCACCGATGACATGAACTCAGGTCTCGTGTATGGAAGATCCAAGTTTAATGCTTTTATCCAAGAGCCAAATCGAACAAATATTAAGAATAGGACATTCTCCCAATCCACCACCTTATTTTGGAATACCACTGAATTTCTTTGTTGCCTTGTTATCCACTAAAAATTAATTCACCGGAAGAGAATGGGATGAGCAATTCTACTTCATTTTCAAACCCTAGAGACTTATCAACTCTATTTTATACTGATCTCACGTACAGCTGCGGATTTTGGGCACGTCCCCCACATACTTGAACAGTACTTATACATGCACATACATACATATATATAGCTCAATTTTCCAGTGCGGTATCCCTCAAGGAAAATTACGTGGGATGGTGCGGGTAGGGGGCCCACAGCGTGTGGGTCCCGCACTCTATCGAACGACAATGTGAATGTCCCACACACGCATCCCGCACTGGAGCAAACCTCTATATATGTATGTATGTGCATGTACAAGTACTGTGGTGCCAAACACTGAAAATTAAATTGCCTACAATTTGTGTATGTACTGTACTTGGTCTAACATAGTCAAAATTTAGTGATGTCTTGGGCTCTCCATCTTTTGTCTGTTTATTATGTAGAAATCAAAAAATATTGCTGCCAAAGAATGGCACCAGACTTTTCCTTGCATTTAAATATGACATCAACAGAGTTCTTGTGATATGAAAATTACAATTTTTTTTCCAATTTCTAGGTATGTTCCGAACTTGTACTACCAACTTAGTAAACCTTTGTACACAATTATCCAAAATGGGAAAAATTTAGAAGCAGTTGATTATATTTGTCATTTTTGCTAATCGAGATACTCAATCAGTCTATTTCGAGATCTACTACCTTCATCAATTCGAGGGCTCTGTAATTTGTAAGAATTTAAAATAATGTCACATCATTCTCTCCCTCATACATGTTTTTTGACTCTATTTATAAAAAAAAGACGATCACACAGGTCGGCCCTTGCCTCGGAGGCAATAGAATGAAAACCCTAAATTAATCCATCACATACTTTGGGTGTTGTTGCTGCCATTTGAGTGCAGTTTTATGCAGGATTTGGTGGTTTTGTGGTGGTGTTGTTGCTGCTGTTTGGGTGCAGTTTTTTTTCCCAGGTTTTGGTGGCTTCGTGAGTTTGCTGGTGAAGGAGGATCTTGTTGGTGAAGGAGTTCAGTTTGGTCTTTTTGAGATTTGTTTTGTTCGCTCTTCTGGCTTTGATTTTCAGCTATCTGTTCCCTTTCTTTGTGTTTGCTGGTCTCTTTGAGTTGGCTGTGTCCTCTTTTTTCTTTGCTTAGATTTTGGTCTTAGTTTTGTATTGATTTTCTTTTGAGGTTTTTTTTTCTTTTATCGGTTCCTTGTAACCACGGTATTCCTTCGTCACAAATGAGGTTATTAATAAAATTTGGAGGTACCGTCATTTTTTATCAAAAAAATAAAATAAAAAAATCCATCACATACTTTGATTGATTTTCAATTAGGTATTTTCTAGACTATATATACAATGACTAATTAATTTGTCTATATATGCAATTGGATGTGTAGACACATGTGCAAATCAAATCATAGGCCGCACGTGGGGCATGCATGTATGGACATGTTCTTCATCTCTCGAGGAGATGTGAGGGTGGTTTTGAGTATTGAAAGGTGCATTTCTCTAACCATGACAAAAATTCTCATGAGATTTCATATTTCAACAAGAAAAATACAAAAATATTTTGACCTAATTTTAGTAATTAACAAATTTTCCTCGAGGAATCATGTTCTAATGGACCCCATTATAAAGTTAGTGGCTTCACTTTCTCTCCATGTTCTTGGAAAATTAATTAGATGATCAGATTAGCTAAACCCATTATCACTCTAATTTTTCTTTGATCAAACAAACATCAAGGGTACTAAATGTCTAACCAATATTTAGACAACCTAGGAGGTCACCACATGTTTCGATTCTGCACAAGTTAGGTATTTATGTATTCTTCTTATTGTAGGTATATAGTATTCTCCTAGAGCTAGTATTCCTCTTTTATTTTGATATGCAAAATCTTAAATTCAAAACCCTAAATTCTACTCATAACATGAATAATAAATTAAGTTTTTAAGAAGATCAAAGCGATTTTCGTATTCAAAGTTCTACTTGAAGCAAAAACACCCGATTACCTTATATAATTTGCTAAGAATTCATGTAATTTATAGGATTGAATCCAAATCCAATTTACTAATTAATAGAGCCAATGTTGTCAGGGATGATGACTTTGATTGAAACCAAAAAGCATAAAATATGTAGAGATAAGATTAGCTTTAAGCCTCCTATAATATTAAATTAAAGTACATGGAGGAAGTGTCTTAAATTATGACAAAATCAGGAGAAAAAAACTCTTCAATCTAAGAATGTTAAAGCTTAAGACAAGATGCAAAGTCAATATGATAGATTATGTGATACTACTAAGGTTAGGTAGTATAAAAAAGTAGGGTCCTAGAAATAGGTGTTTAGGGTTTTAAGAACTTGTCATTAAAATGCTAAGAGACATGGAAGGGTAGGGTAGAAGGTTACTAAAAGGCACTTCACTTTTGTTTTTATGCAAAAAATTATACGATTATTGTGAACATGCCTCTCACCAAATTGTCATTTTTTGCAAATAAAAATTTGCTTTAGGGTCCTTTTGTTTAGCTTTAATAGGGTACAATGTCAAGAATACGTTTGGTTGAGCGTTTATACCGTTTATATTATGTCAGACATACTCTCAGACATTACTTTCTACATCTGTTTATACTCTTTCAGACATATTCTCAACCAAACAGACCTTTACATTTGATATGTCTGAAAAAAAATTATTTCCCTTGCGAGGTCTTCTATCTTAGTGTCACTTGTCATGTTGACAAGGCATGACATTTTCTTTAAACCACCATATATTTGTTGAATTAATGTGGCAAATGCCGAACCCCCTTGAGAATAATCAGCAGTCTAATTAATTATTAAAGGTCAGCCAATGACAAACAAAAGCACTATGATTAAAATATAATTTGGCAACAAAAGCATGAAGTCATATAACATGTTCTTGTTTTCTAAAACTTTTTTGTATCATTTTCAATACATATTTTATACTTATTTGTGGCTGAGGTCAACAATAATCACACCTTAATTAGGTCATTCAAAATCCAATGATTAATTAATCATATTTTATACTCTTTTTTTTCTTCATTGGATGGCCTAGAAAACTAAATGTTCAATTATTCAACGTGGCAACAAGAAGTATCTCTCTGTTTTCTAGGGAATATTAATAAAAAAAAATAACTTTGAGGTAAATTAATCACATATAGTTCATTTCTAATGCCATTGCAGGCCAAAGAACTGTTGTAGATAAATATGAGAGCATCTAATTGAGATCATGTTCTATGCATGAATGGGGTTGAATTGGGTATTCAAATTATTCTTAGATTTGAAGTTAGTTAAGATAGATCATGTTAAGCAGAATGATTAGTTATATATAATGGGGTTCTATCTGTGTCCCTTTTTATTGAGATTCTTGCCTTTTAATAATATCTGATTTATTAAAATAAAAAAAATCAAATGTGTATGATGCTATATGTATAAATTTGAATATCCAAAATATTTCTCTCCGAGAACAACTAGACCCGTATGAATTCGAAATGTCCTGAATTCGATTCTCATTGCTAAACTATATCCCTGTAGTCATACATTGAGCTTTTGACTCAACTTACTCTATCACCGGGTATAAAACTTATGTGAGCGTGGACATGACAATTTTAATTTAGACTCATATTAGATGCCAAAAAAAGATAATATGGTTTCGTTCTTTATTTTAAAAAAGTACTTAATGGGTAGCCAGGGACAAATCTTTTCAAAATGGGAGAGCCAAATTCAATTTACCATTTTGATTCACATTTTAACAAGGCATTTGGAAAGAGTAGTGAAGCAATTTGATCGTGGCTCTGAAGATTTATATAAAACTAAAAATTTATGGTTATTTCGTTAAACATGAATTAATTAGTCTAACATCGTTTGATTACTAATGACTAATTCAAATGCATAGAGTGGAATTAAAGGGGAGTCTAAGCATGTTGGCAAACTAATTAAATAATTAGATAATCATCTCTATTTTGCAAAATCTCCTAATCTACTAACTAATTAAACAAAGGTCAAAGCCTACACTAACTTCTCCAACTCCCTATATTTGGGCCCCGCAAATAAAGATTCCAAACCACATAACTCATCATTTTCCAATTCTTTACTGTTCTCTCTACTTCCTATATGTATATACACACACATTCATATTTTCCTCATAGAGCTTCTTCTCTATCACCCCAACATATCATTTTCTTCCAATCCATCCGTCTTGTTCTTTTCCTCTTTAGTTCATATGGAAAACTCAATGAATTCCACAAGAAAATCTATCTCTTATAGTGAAAAAACAAGCGATCATGAGTCTCAAGATCAGGAGAGTGGGTGGACGATGTACTTTGAAGATTTCTTCAACAACAACAACAATGATCAAGAGAAATCTCTCCCTTTTGAAGATCATGATGAAAGCTCCTCTCTAATATCCGACGCGGCTTCGAAGAGATTTGCTTGTAATGATCAACAAGATGTTGTTGGGATACCAATAATAGAGAAACGATCATACAATAGATCTTTGAGCTTCAAGAAGAGAAAAATTAAAGGTGGTTCAGTTGATGATGCCTTGGAAGATACTGCTAGCTCTCCTGTCAATAGTCCCAAGGTTAGACTATTTTTTTTTAGTAATATTTATGGGTTTTTTTATTATTTAAAGTCAACTGTTAAATGGGTTTCTTTGTTTTTAATGATTCAGTTTTTGAATTGTATTATACACAGGTTTATAGTATGGTGAACAAGTTGGAGAACCCAAAAGAGAAACACAGTTTGAAGAATTGTGTTCAGGTAAAAGCTTAATCAATGAAATCGTCTTATGTAAAAGGCAAACTTATATCACGTCGTTCTCGTTTTTTTTTAAAAAAAAAAAAATTTGCTCGTTTAGGATTTGGTCCTTGTTTGATTCTGTCTTTTTTGTTGGTTTTTGGATGGTTAATATTTCTTTGCCTAACCATGCATAATGGTTTTTTTTGTAGGAGAAAGAAAGCACTACTTCAAGGAATATAAATGTCCATGGCAGAGATAGT
This sequence comes from Euonymus europaeus, assembly GCA_963580455.1. NCBI lineage: Eukaryota > Viridiplantae > Streptophyta > Magnoliopsida > Celastrales > Celastraceae > Euonymus > Euonymus europaeus. Next base: position 24,971,827 of record OY756961.1, read on the forward strand.
GAGGTCTCATGCACAGAATTGAAAAAAAGGGGTCTTTGTTTAGTTCCTTTGTCTATGGTATTCAATAATTTTGGTTGATCAAAAAATTTGTTTGTTGTCTCCCTAGGTAGCTATCTATGAATCATGACTTGTAGCCTTAATTTCATGAACAAAATAATGATGATGTTGCTGCATATTCACGTATATATATATATATATGTATGTATGTATGTATGTATATATAATGAGATTTAAGACCCTTCATCATGATCTATATCAATCAATGGATCATATATTTCATGGACAGATTAAGACCCTTCATCATGATCTAGAGCGATCAATGGATCATATATATTTCATGGACACAAAACATTGCCTTTTGCTCATACATGTATTACCCCATAACGAATTACTTACAGGGTAAGGTCTCAAGTTCGAGTCTAGGGATGACTACGGATTGGATATCTTTATAATAAAGACATATTAAAATCGATTTTCATTTAATGTATCTTATACCAAACCATTTTAAAAAAATCGTAAATTTATTTTTCATTAATGATCGGATAACTATTTCAAAACCTGCAAATCAAAACTCTAACATGTCCCAATCTCAAACATGAAACCTGAATCATACACTAAAAATAAAATAACAGAATCAATAACAATAAAAAAAGTTGGACTAGTGGATAAGTGTTTGAGTTGACATTTTTCTTTATACAAGTGAGGCATTTGAATCTCTTCACTAACATACTCATTAATATTTTTAGAACTTACTTATAATATAACCTAGGGTATATTACGGATTCGTTATGGGTCGGTTTTTGTTTGGGTATCCTAAATTTAACATCAAAAATTAAAATCAACTTGAAATCGTGATGAACTTGAAAATTAAAATCAAAACATTTTTCAAACCCTATATGATCGATTTTCGAGTTTTGAAAGGATCAAGTATCCTGTAGGTATTGCCCAAGTCGATTCTTTTTGCCAATCCTATGCATGTCTTCTCTAACGTCAAAAACTAATAATAAAAAAATCAGGCTTTAACCTGAAATGGAAAGAGAGGTTGGCATTTTGTGGGTATACTTTACATCATGATGGTCACCATTCTCTCAATTTATATTTATATATATATATATATATATAGTTAGGTTCATTTGTATATAATGACCCTCCCATATGAAGGTCATTGCAATATTTTCACCTTATTATACACTTAAATTTTCTATTTGAGAAAGAAAAAAGAGAGTCTCACATTATACATGGAATGAAAGAGAAGATGAATTACTGTTAATTAAAGGCACGGAGAAAAAACAAATAGCACCCCTAACCCTAATTCCCTTTAGGATGAAGATAAAATATGTAAATGCAAATTAAAGAAGAAACTGTAAATTGTCGTATTTTTATAGCAAGGAACCCTTTCAGGAGTTAGTCTAACATGAGACCCATCCCTATACGGTAAATTCTCTAAACCTAGATACCCTAAAAATTCGAGGATGCTGTCCTCTAAACTCTCTATTAACGACCTTTCACCCCTTCCCATAAATTCCTTATTCCAGCAATAACCAAACCCTCCTTAATGAACTTTATGGATTCGCCACTGCTATCAATTTAGGAGTCTAACCTAAAACTCTCCCCCTGCAAGCTAAAATCCAGGCACAAAATCTAGCCATATGTCACCTATGCCATGTAAATCATGTTACTCAATCAATTTAATTAGTGAGAAATTGAACTCATGACCTCATGTGCAGACTCACCCTGCTTGACTCTACACTGTTTTGGTTGAAGAAACTCGTTCACTAATTATCTTTATAGTAACTACACATACAGAGTATGTGATATGATGTTGTGTCTCTTTCAAAGTGTATCCTGATATATCATTATCATTGTTATTGCACTACGCACGAGTGCATGATTGAATGATTTAACTAATTTCAACTCTTATGGTTCCTTCTTTTGACTGCTCTTCTTCTTGATAGCAACTACTTATATACACACACACACACACAACCCAACATTTCCTTTCCTTCTCAGTTCATTTGATTTGGGAAGCTGAGAATACAATGTACATATAGTGTTGCGTATTATTTTTGACTCCTATATTTGTTGGCGTGTAATTTATAATTTCTTATGATAAATAGATCTGTGTAGGACTGGTCCAACAACCAGCGTACCATTTTGGTGCATCGATTTTTTTGGTAAAATTATAAATGTGTAATAATTATTATAGAGCGTGGAGAATCTAACCGTATATATTTTGGGCCCGTTTGAATTAGCATTTTGGGTAGCATGTATGCTATTTAAAATTATTTGGAAAATCAAACGTTCATTTTGAGTAGCATTTAAATAGCATTTTTGGTATGGTTTTAGGATGCTAGTTTTTGTAGCATTTTCGCTATAAAAGACAGTTATGTCCTATACTTTTCATCAAATTATAAAATTATCTTAATGACTTCAAAAATCTATTCTCTTATCTATTTCACCTAATGAATACCTTTTATGTAATTTGTCTTAACATTTTAAGCAGCATATATGCCATCAACAGAAAATAATCCAAACACCCACAACATTTTAAAAAGCATAAATATCAACATTTCAAACAATATATATGCTACCTAAAATGCTAAATTCCAAATGTTAATCCAAAAGCACCCTTTGTTTGAAACAAAATTCACATCCATTGCGATCAAAATCGAATATTTTGAGTTTCTATTTACCTGTTCTAGTCACATTTTTTATTCATATTGAATTTAATTTTTCTTTAAAACAAAAAATAAAAATATATTGTTGAATTCATCGAAATAAATACTATACTTACGTTTTTTTTTCCTGAAAAATTTCCAGATTTTTTTGCACTGGTCCTATCCCGGATCCGATGTGTAGGTGGTTGACATTTGAAGTTGACGTATTTCTCGGACAAGATAGGAATATTCTTGCCGCACGCTTTAACACATTCTCTGTATCAACTCCTAATGTGAAAACGACTGATACTTTTTTTTTTCAAACTGGGTATATATGTTTAGTTACATGGGTCCCCAGCCTAAACATTTCATCTCTCAATTCCCATCTAGACCAACTACTCGTGTTCAAACAATCAAACTCCACTTCTAAGTCTAAGCAGCCCAATCCCTAATCAATCCATTCCATTCCAACTATCTATGTTTAAGCCCTTAGCCCTTTCCTTGTTTAGTCGTTTGAAGCAGCCAGCAACAATCGATCGATTGAGAGGAGAGAGCTCAATTTATACAGTTAGACACCCAACTGGGGACTTGATAGAAAGGAGTCGCTTAAAACTATTGCAATAGGACATTTTCAAAATAGCAGAATTCGTAGAGAATAATTGTGATAAATAAATATGTAGTATTTTATCGTTTCAAACTATTTACTAATGATTATTTTTATTTCATACGATTCGATTTGACAGCCTTGTATTACAAGTATTATTTTCAAAGTTTAGATTCCCAAATTTGGCTTTCTTGTTGCCAAAGCTCAGTATTCCCATTTGAAATATTTCATGAATAATACGCCAATCTTTCACTTGGCAATCTAACCAGCTTTCGATCCACCTATCATGCCTACAGAAGCTGATGATTGTCGAAGGGTGTTAAAAAGTTCTAGTACCTTGTCAGCAACTACAGTTATAGGTAAATTGGAGATGATTATGTGTTTACTATTTTTTATGTACAGGACAAAATGATTTTCAAGTAGATCAAAGACTCAGTCCATAAGACTGAAGTGGCGAAGATTTCCATATCAAAAAGGAGGTTAGGGTAAAATAAACAGATAACACGAACACATGCACCAGACAAAGTGATGAGACCCAGAAATATCAGTAACATCAGTAATTGGAGAAACATCTCAAAGGGCGGCTATACGAGGTCGGAGGTTGTATATTTTTCCCAAATGAGCTCAAAGCAGCCACGACATGTGACTATGTGAGTAGCCATCTCTTTGCTGAACCGAGTGGACTAATTTCGCCCAAGGCTCTGCCAGAGGGATACGCAAATGCATCTGAATCAGCTACAAGAACCTATCCAATAAAAACATTGAAAAATATGAATTTAATACAATGTGTCACTCAGTTCATGTAATAAATTATGCTAAAGAACAAAAGTATAAGAAACTCAATATATATATATGATTAAAGAAAAAGAAAAACACATTCCAATATGCAACAACATTACATAATCACTATAAAAATTGAAAGAAAATTTTCAAAAACCGAAGGATGGCATGAGGCAGCATGTTCCGCAGTTTCCTGCAGGAAAGGACTAGACCCTGCGTACAGCATGGAAATTGAATTTTTCCTCACTCAATAACTCTGCAGCCTCCACTGCACTCACAGATGGGGCCTTTACAGAACCACCCTCGTGTTCAGCTAGAACCGGGGTGCATAACACATAAACCCAATACAAAGAACAAGTATGTTGGCAGCTCTAGGTTCTTTGTTTTCCCTTAATTGTTTGTTGGTGGTTGCTTTGTGTAGAAGAGGGTGGAGAGGGTCAGCGAAGTCTGAGAGTTGCTGCTGACCGGAGTAGCTTGTTGCTGCCTTTTTCGGATTTTCTGGCTGGGGCTATCTCAAGGTGCTGGGCCGTCTCCGCGCTTTTTTCTGGGTTGTACTTTTGGCTGGTTTTTCTTCTTTTGATCTAGGTTTGTCACCTCGATTTTATTCCGCCATAAGCGAAATACTAATTAATAAAATTTCGAGGCACGTTCCTTGTTATAAAAAACAAAAATAAAAAAAGTAAAAAAACAAAACATATGCACAAAAGTTGCAAAACTTGTTCAAAGGAATTACGAATACTATCATCCTATTGAGTCTTCAAACCCAATTCATGGTTGTTCACCCCAATTTGCAAATTTATAGCAAATTTAAAAAATTACTTCCTCAAACCAAGATAAGCAAATATAATTAATTCAACACGAAACACAACGTAAAACAGAAATCAAGAAGAACAATGAATCCAAGCAAACAGACATCATCTTGAAGAGAAACTGAAGAAATTCCTATACCCTATCGGTCATGAACGTATTTGCAGCAAAATATGGTTCAGTATGCCAATCCAGAGACAACAGGGAAACTTACAGCTCTAGAAATCGAGTTTGAAAAGGAGAACTGAGAGAAAGAGTTCTCTTCAGGGGAGCTCTCAGCATTCCGCCTGTAGCCATTACCGAATGATTGAAAGTTTTGAGACAACGAGATGGCTGCGGCCTACCAGGCTACCACAGCTCCAAAAAAAAAAAAATTCATCAGTTAGTTCACATGAAAATTCTGAACGTTTTAAATACAAATTCGAAATATTTTATATATATTTTTTCAATTTTTATTTTATTTAGAATAAAATATTCTTGTAAACCCAACCAAATACATCCATTAATTTATTCAAAAAAATAAAAATAAATGTAATTAGATTAGTAAACTCGATCAAAACATTCAAAATATATATGCATAATTTTTGAAAAAAAAATATAAAAATCGTAGTGACTTAGCATTTGATTGGTAGATGGTGGAACGACCAATGAGGGTAAGATGAGGTAGGAATCATCTATTTTGTTTGACTGATTTTGAGAGGTGAAATTTCGAACTCATCCCACATTCATTCCTGTTTATGAAGTTTGGATAAGCTCACCAAAAGGATCCTTAGGGTTGACAAAATTATGTCCAATACTTCAATGATTGAATTTGTTTGACTCGAATTAAATTTGAAACGCAAAAAGTTATCTGATTTAATTGTCCGAATCATAACGCGGATTGAATTATTGTATAATTTATTGTTCAGATTTGTATCAATTCAGGTATGATCAGCTAAGTATATCCAAAAATGTAAATCAATTCAGGTCCAATCTCTTATTATAGCGATTAATCTATTTTATTTTTATAAGCAAAAGATTGAATCTTCTTATAAATATAAAAACAATAATATAAAAAAATTACTATTAAAATTCTTACATTCACATTTATCATTCATTTCATACAAAACAAATTCATACACAGACCACACTTGTTTGAGATTACAGCTTGTTTGTGAAAGACGTACCACTAGCGGTGTCAATTCTTTTTCTTCTTCTTCTTCTTTACATTTTTTTCTATTTTTTTGAAGATCCCTTGTTGAAAAATTTCACACACTTTTTGTCAGTTTTATTTTTTGCTATTCTTGCAATTCATAAGCAATTTTAAATTTCACAATCTATAAACTAACTTATTTTCACAACAAATAAAATTTATTAAAGAAGAAGAAAAAAATAGCAATCTATGGGAGTTCATATGTTGGACGCCCGAGATAACTATGATGATGTGGAATATTGATCTGACTCAACAGTTTTAATTTTCCACGTTGAATGTTTCATGTGTGAATAAAAAAAAGATGATGCTTGTTTATTTGATATCCCAAAAATATAACCCTTATCCGATCTCAATAAATATGGATAAATGTGGATTGTTGTATGTTAAATGAGTCCTATATATATTTAAACACGTGAAACATATATTTGAGAGTAGCACAAAGGTCGCAATAATTTTTTTAAAAAAAGTTTAAATATTTTTTTTTATTTGCTATATACTCAACATTTTTTCAAAAAGTGGGAAATAAAAATAGCCCGGAAAATCATACGGAGCCATGGTTTCGACAAATGAGAGAATACGTAAAAGCATTCATTTCGTGATTCTCATCAGATCTAAAATGTCATCATAATTTTGAGCTCACTATCTCACAATACCTCTCCCGTTCTCTCTCTGTGTGTATTGCGAAATTGTATCTCGCTGCAGCAGCCATGGTTTCGACAAGCAAGATCAAATCAGTTGATTTTTACAGGTAACGAGTTCACGTTGATTTTGTTTGTTTATACAGACCTGGACGCATATATTCCCGTAAATTTTCGACATAGACGTTAGGTGTTGCCATTTGTTTTTGTTGATGACGAGTCTCTAAAGAGCACGTTATAATCGCGTAATCAATCTTTGGTATAAAGGAAATGTTATATTATAGCTCTCATACGTTTCTGGTTTATGCTGGATTTGTGGTAATTTGATTGATCACAAGTTGAGCTGGGGTTCACTGATTCGGAACTAGCTAGTGATCTGTCGGAAATAGCGCTTGGTAGTTTGGTAACTTCAGTTTGGGAGGTTACAGTGGTACATTAGATTGAAACAGGTATATGTATTCTTGTATGAGCAAAAAAAATAAGAGAAAGGCTCTAAGTGATGAAACGAATTGGCTAAGATGGTTTGGCTACGTATAAAGTAGAGATAACTTGATAGTTTGAGTAGAATTTACCAATATGAGAGAAGGGGGACAAAGAAGCGCATGTGAATTGATAAAAAAAATATGGACACTCTGAGATTAATAAAGATTAAAGAGTGTAAGTTTCATGCGTTAGGAGTAGGAGGCATCAACTTACAAAGGTGATAACCTATATTATAGCTGTGCCTTGTTAGAATATAGCATGAGATAAATGATGTTATTTTACCATATCAACTATGATAGAAACATATGGTTAGTAACAGAGAGGGAATGTCATAGAAGCCAAATGTGAACATAAAATATATAAGATGAGCATAGAGAAGTTAGTCATGGGAAAACTCTGAATTAAGATAACATTCTTTGATTTACTTGAAATATAGAATTGCATTTGTACTTGCTACCTTTTGTACTCAATGATATTTGTTTAAACACTATGGGGTAGTAAGAGGAGCATACCGTGTAATGTAGTGTGCTTAAGGTCTGTTCAGTATAGAATATTTTGAACAAAAGTACGTATATCATTGAAAAATAATGGGAAAGTAGTAGTTTCTTTTTTTATTTACACTTTATGGCATGACGAAGGAAATATGAGATGAGAAGCTAGAGACCTATGGGCTATTGCACTCTTTTCCTTATCTGCTTCCTTCTGGTAACTCTAGACAAAGAACTTTGCTTGTGGAATGCTTTTATGACAGTTCAAAATGATATAGTTCTGTTTGGGTTCTGTATTGTTAGCTCCTATGTTCTTGGGTTGCTTGCTCATTTTCTCTAGGCACCTTAAAGACGAGAGAGAGAGAGAGAGGATCATTTTAATGAATTTATTATTCACCCATAAGAAAATAGATCATGAAAGTGTATATTCTTGTGTCTACAGGAAAATTCCAAGAGATTTGACAGAGGCATCACTATCAGGTGCCGGATTATCCATAGTAGCGGCCATCTCGATGATGTTTTTATTTGGAATGGTGTGTAGCTTATCCTTCTTTATTTTGATAGGAATGATGGGGTCATTTTCTTGGGCCTTGTCATATTATATATTGATATTGGATCCTATTCAGCATCATCACATCTGCTCTTGTAAAAATTGTCTATAGAAACTTTTTTTTCACCTTTCTTTACATGTTTAGTTCAATTTGTTTTTTTTTCTTTCTGAAGTCTGAACCATGTGTGCATTTATATCTTATGTCAGAATTAATTTTAACCACTTTTCATACTTTTTTAATTATCAGGTCATACTGGTTGTAATATCATCACAGCCGCTGTTGAGTAATTTGATAAAAATTTATGCTTTTCATTTTTCAGGAACTCCATAGTTATTTATCATTAAGCACCTCAACATCTGTAATTGTTGACAGGAGTACTGATGGGGACTTCTTACGTTGTGATTTTAATATCAGGTAACTGTAATTAACTAATTATAGTTGATTTTGCCCAGCTCTCTTTATGTTGGAATCAAAACTGTTAAATTGATGATGTTGCTTATAGATGTTAGTCTTCATGCGACTGGCCAGACTACAAGAATTATGATTTGTCTTAGATATCTTGGCTTAGCACAGTTATATCTTAATCAAGAATTCATAAACAATGGTAAGATTGGTCCCTTGCTGCCGTTGGCAAAGCGTATAACAGCTCTATGGCTATGTTCAAGTGATTTCTCATGCAGAACACTCTCTCTCTCTCTCTCTCACTCTCTTGTAGGGTCCTTATCTATTATGAGCAAATGTATTGAATTTTCTAGAAAGTAGAATTTGAAAGATGAAGCATGATCATTAATCTCAACAATGGGATAGCCTGAGTGATTGTTTGAGTATGTATGGAATAGGTATTATACACACACAACATTTTGGTTGACTAACAATTCCTTGCTTCTCTTGTAGCTTTCCTGCCCTTTCATGTGAGTTTGCAACAGTTGGCGTGAGTGACGTGTTGGGAACTGTAAGTTGCTACTTGCTATCAAATGTCGTGTTTCATCAAAACAATTTCCTTAGGGCAAGTACAATGGTACTCCAATTTCAAGCTCTCCAAAATTTTCAATCGGGTCCCACTTCTGTTACATAAAAACTTAAGCCACATACTCTATCAATATCACCAATACATGTTTTTCAATACAATCACATTAGCAAAACACAAATCTCTATACATTTTCCTCTTTCTCCATTAGCAAAACCTTTAAATCTCAAGTATCCCTCATCCATTTTTCAACAAAACTATACCAAAATCAATACTAGGTACCGCATCTTATACAAAAAGTAAGCCACATACTCATTCACATAACCAAAACACATCTTTCATTACAGCCACATTAGTACAAACACACATCCCTATACAATTTCAAGCATCCAATTTCAAGCATCCATTGGAGATGCTCTTAGTTTGTTACTAGCTACTATCTTGTTAACAATGTTACGTGAACTGTTGTGATACCATCTTTCAGTGACTCCGACTCTCTATCCCTCTGTTTGTGTCAGCCTATACGCTAGTTTATACTCTATCATCCATACTCTCAGACACTCTCAACTTTTACACTTTATGATAACTTATACTCTATGAGACATACTCTCATCCAAACAGACTCTATAACTTATGAAATTCAAGTGAAATTAAAAAATATCTTGAAGTCTTAGATGGTGCAATTTTTCTTGCTCGTTTCTTTCCAGCTTCTTGTATGTTTTGGTCTTTGTAGGTGATTTTCCTTTCTCAGCCATCCGCATGCTTTTAATGTTAGTCTCGGATTGATTGTGTGCCCTCCTGTATTCAGAGCAGGTTGAATATAACCAAAACGGTCCGCAAGTTCTCCATAGATTCAAATCTAAATCCCACTGGTGCTGAGTTTCACTCAGGACCAGTTTCACATGCCATTAAGCATGGTGACGAAGTTGATGAGGAATCTGATGAAGGCTCTGTGAAACTAAATGCTCATACTTTTGATAAATTTGCACATCAGTAAGTGGCCAAGTCTTAAGTTGCAGGCCTTTGATTATTCTGTTCTTGTGAAATGAGCCTATGACAAGTGAAGCTTTTCATTATTATGTGTGAATTACCTGTATCTAATTGTATCAACTAATTCTTTTGTAGGTATCCTATTCTGGTTGTCAATTTTTATGCTCCTTGGTGCTATTGGAGTAATCGACTGGTAATTCTATTGTTTATAATACTACTCTGATTCCTTACAGAATTTATACTAGAAATTGGTGATGTATAGTCGATCAGCTACAGCAGCTATGCTCTAGATTATAATATACTCACGTTCATGTAGTTCGGGAGTTTATTTTTCACATGTAACTGGCTACTATTTCTGTGTGGAATTGCATTGAAATGCTTCAATCTGATTTAAGTTGATATGCCCTTATTAGAACGTTGTAAATGATAGTATGGGGAAACGTTGGTGGTGTCCTAATGATTAAATCAATCTCTCACCTTAATACTTTCAGATTAGTTCCTTGATCTTTGTAATTTGTGTGTGTTTAATAGAAATTTATATTCCTAGTGCATCATGAAGCTTTAATTACTGAGTTTTCTCAGAGCTATATGGCTTCTGTGTCTCAATTTTAAAGCTGGTATTGATTCCAATGTTTTTGCAGTAGGTAAACAGGAGAATCACTAAATTAAACAGAAATTTGTATTTATCATTGATCCTTAATCTAGATTTTGAGGTTGGTTACGTGAATATATAGTGAAAAAATCATTTGTAAAGGAGTCTCTTTTGTCATTCAATATGGTCTGAAGCTACCCTATCCATGAATACTATAGCATCCTTATCCTTCTTTGATACTTCTAGCCATGTCTATTCATCATCTTCATATATTGCAACTGATGAGTTTTGTGTCTTTAAACGTATTTGATTATGTGTATATCCCATAGCCCACTTTTACTTCATGGCCCATGAATGTTGATTTTGGTATTGTAGACGTAGCATAATGCTGTAAATCCATTTTCTTGTTTCTATAACATTATTTTAAAGTCGTAGTTCTTCAATCAATTTAAGGAGTGTTTTCATTCATTTCTGGTTAGCAAAAATCCCACTAAGCACTGCGGTCTTGCTTAAAAATTGCTGCTACTTTTCATCTTCCCATTCTAAGCGAGTAGTAGAATATGGTTTAATTATCAATGGTAGTAGACTCCAATAAAATTTGTCTTGAAACTGTAATTTGTGAACTGGACTTGTACAGCCTCGGACTCCTAGATTCGGAAATATAAATTAAATTAATATTGGGTTCTCGACTATTTGAAAATATTATATATTAACTGTTCCTCCTGGGAGAGATAGGGATTTTTTTTAATTGTTGGTGTCTTTTCCTTTCTTTTAAAAACCATATTGTCAGACTTGATTAATTCATCAAAGTTAAATCCATCTTCTCCCGCCCACTCTCCTCAAGTTGTTCATTCTCATTTTCATTTTATGTAAATTCCATCATAGGTAGGATTTTAGCTATTCTCTTGCCTTACTTTCTTCCATTTTTTGTTTCAGAAACCTTCTTGGGAAAAAGCAGCCAAAATAATTAGAGAAAGGTACTTTGCTTACCAAATAATTTCTTTCCTCGAAAATGGATGTTTAGCCAGTGTGATTTGTTCTTTCATGTTAAAATCCATTTATTAATCTTAATTTGGAGGCAAGTTATTTGGAATCTTATGTGTACTTATTTTCATAGATATGATCCAGAAATAGATGGGCGTATTCTTGTGGGGAAGGTTGATTGCACTCAAGAGGGTGATCTGTGCAGGAGGTATTTTCTATATTACTTTTTCCCAGTTGTTTGATTTCCTGCTATATGAGTGTTTATCTATACATTGCTACTTGGTTTTCTTATTTTATTTTAGTTCATTTTCAATATGACGACATTTGTTTTGTCATTAGTGTAGTCAGATTGTTCATATTGTGCATGTATGTTATTCATATATACTGAAGCTTTTCATTCATTTAATGCTTTTATGGACGAAATTTCTGTGTGCCGGTGATGTAGGAGTGCTGAAGCTTGTGTTTAGGCCAATGCTATCCATAACAAACTAACAACTTGACATAAAACATAAGTACAAACACTGAACTAAAATTAAGCAAATTGAATAATTGAAAATAGTTTTTAAAAAGTTAAAACAGCGAACTTTTGCTATTCATACTACGATGGCATGAATCCTGGCTTTCATGCTCGTGTCAGACGGTAACTTTATCATGGAGAGAAAAATAGTCTAAATGAAAGTCACCAAGTTTTCTGATTTGTTTATTTATTTCAATGGAAGAATTTGTATACGAGAATCGAGTGAATTTGTATCGGAGAGAATAAGAAGTGAAGGGGAAGACTTCAAGAGACATGACTTGAAGTAGTAAGAAAGGACTTGGATTCAATATAATTTGACAAAAGTTTGATCCTGGATAGAAATGAATGGCAGAAACAAATATATATATATACATACATATATATATATATATAGTGGATTCCCATTGATTTTCCCATAGACTCATCTAACTAACCCCAAATTTTTGGGATAAGGGGCTCGGATGATGATTTCAATGGAAGATGAGAAATTCCTTGTCATCGAGTCATCATTTATCATTTTGGTTATATCTATGTAGAAATGGAATATAGACAATAAAGGTTTGTGAGTCCATATCTCCAACGGAACCAGAGTTCATATTTACTAGTTAGCCTTTTTTCTAGTTGTACTTTTCTGTTTGGGATGTCTAAAAATAAATTTTCGGTTAAGAGGATTTAGAGTACTTTCCTTATCTCAGTAGTACCAATGCTTGTTTTTCATAGCTTTTTCCCTCTAATTTTTAATTGGATCTTATAGTTTCCTAGTACTATTTTGTTTTTAATTTCCAGTTCATCAACTATGCAGTAATCACATACAAGGTTATCCATCAATTCGCATATTCCGCAAAGGAAGTGATGTTAGGTAAATAACTTGTATTTCTGTCAGACTAACGCACATTAATTTGTCTTTCTATAAGTGTGTTTGCTTATTATTTATTTTTCACTTCTCTGATATCCATGTGTTGTGAACGTCTATTCTGATTCAATATTTATCTATCTTCTCCATTTAAAATACTTGACTTAATGCACCATTCTAACTTGTGGAACAGTGATTAAGTTTCTTTGTTCTTTCTCCTCAATTAAGTTATAGAGCGAGAAGTTTGCTTGCTCTTTTCATTGAACTAAGACTTTTCATTGAACTAAGACTTTTGTGAATTGTTGTATTTAGGGAGAATCTGTAACTTCACTAATATACAGGTATTTGATTTTTTAACCATGTCTAGAGTACTTTGGGACTGTGAAGGGCGGCATTTGTCTTTTCTCTGATTCCAATAATTTATGACTATTTTTCAAGGAAAAACTTGGCCAAGTGTTTTGGAGTAGTCTAAATCTCTAAGACTGTATTGAAAGCTATATGGGCTTGCTTCCGAAGATTTTTGGAAATGGAATTTTGAGGATATTTTTTTAAAAAATTCTGCAGGTCCAGTGACTAGTTTTTTTTTTCTCCCTCTTCTCTCTCTTAGGTGTCATTCATTTTCTTCATGCTCTTCTTTCATTATCATTATTATCATTGTCTTCTTACTTTTATGCATGCCATATGGCTAACCTGTCATTACTTTTCTCACCTCTTTTTCACTTTGTTATCTACCGTTCCTAATCTTTCGACTCCCCAACCTTATTTAACTAAATGCTACTCTGTTCTTTTGTTCATTGATTTTCATGGGAAAGGTGATTGTGTGAACAGTAACAAATCATCAATGTGCTCAGTTAACCTTTTATTCTGAAATATTATTATCACCACAGGAATGACCATGGACACCATGACCATGAATCTTATTATGGAGATCGGGATACAGACAACCTGGTTAAGGTATAATTATGTTAGAAAGTTGCTTATGCTGTCAAGCTTTTAACTTTTATGGTTCCAGTTGGTTCACGGCTAATATGTTCTTGTTTTGTTGCGTATTATGAGTACTACATGTTCTGATATGGAGTGATAATTATTTGCAGACGATGGAAAATTTGGTTGCACCTATACCAATGGAGTCTCAGAAGCTAGCTTTGGAGGATAAATCCGACAAAACAGTAGAGAATGTAAAAAGACCAGCACCAAGGACTGGAGGATGTAGAATTGAAGGCTACGTGCGCGTCAAAAAGGTTAATTCTCAACATTAATGAAAATTAAAGAGAGCATTTCCTAGACCTATAAAATATTATCATCACCACCACCTTGTGTACTCATTTGACTGCTGGAAAATGGTTCATCTCTGGATCTTAATGAAAATGATTATGGAAATATTCGCTTGTCCGTTGCCATCATCTTCAAGGCTTACAATTTACATTTCATCTTCTCAATCTGCAAGTTCATCTTGGGGAGGAATACATTTTTCAGCCTTTGAATTTTAAGAACTTCGCCAGTTTTAGACAGGAGTTGTTTTGTGTGCTGCAGGTTCCAGGAAACCTCATCATCTCAGCTCATTCAGGAGCACATTCTTTCGATCCTTCGCAAATGAACATGTCTCATATCATATCCCATCTCTCCTTTGGCATGAGGATCTCACATAAAATGATGAATGACGTGAAGCGTTTGGCACCTTATCTTGGTCGAAGCCATGACAGGTTGAATGGCCGTTCATTTATTAATCATCATGATGTTGATTCAAATGTCACTGTAAGTAACCCATTGCATGATGCTTGTAACTTTTTTTGCCCCTCCTTTACCAAATTCTCGGCCAGAAGCCAGTTGATTTGGACAACCTATGTTTATTAGCATTGGTAAAGAGGCATATATGTGGATATGAAAAGAAGGATAGCGAATTGAAATCTCTGAATATCCCTTACAGAAGTTGCATTAATGGGGGTGCATAGATATAGTTTTTATGACTGCTTCTTTACTTTTTCCTGTCTCCTTTCAATCTCTTTCTCTGCTTGTGTTTTTTGGAAATTCCATTTGAAACGGATACTTTTTGTTCTAAGAGATGGCTTAAAATTATCTTGGACCATTTTGTTTGAGGACTACATGTGATGATAGACTCTTTGGACGTAAGGAATGCCTTGATGTTTATGTACTTCCTATTTATGCAATTTTCTGATGATTCCTTTTACAGATAGAGCATTACCTTCAAATAGTTAAGACAGAGGTGTTGGGAAAAGGCGATCATAAACTAATAGAGGAGTATGAGTACACAGCGCACAGCAGTTTGGTGGAGAGCGTATACGTGCCTGTTGCGAAATTTCATTACGAGCTATCTCCCATGCAGGTTTAATGACAAACCTAGCATGTTCATGCAGCAACATTTAGAATATCTGTTCTGTATCGTAGATGTGTTTTCTGATAGTCGATAATTATCTTTTATAATCAGGTTTTGATCACAGAAAATCCAAAGTCCTTTTCACATTTTATTACCAACGTATGTGCCATCATTGGGGGTGTTTTCACGGTTAGTATTTTTGTTTTTCACTCTCTCTCTGTCTCTCTCTCCGTCTCTTTTTTCAATCTAACGACTTTGAGGTGAATTTTGACGATTTTGTTTGTGTTTTTTTAGGTTGCCGGGATATTGGATTCTATTTTGCACAACACAATTAGATTGATGAGAAAAATCGAACTAGGCAAAGATTTTTGATAGGAAGACCCAAAGTTGCTAATGTAGAAGAAGTTTGATTGAGATATTCCATTAAGATTTTATACTTTGAACAATCATATAGATCATGCAACGACGCCGCGGAAATGATTCTTGTTGGTAGTAAATCAAATGATTTGAACTAGAATTTTCTTGTTCGTTCTATACGTTCTTTTACAAGTGAAAACTAAAGAAGTATACCAATCCATTGGTACATGAATTCATTCTCGACTGTAGGTAATGAGAAAGTATCAGAGACAATGCTGCACTCAAGCATCCAGCTGAATTTGATCAATTAAATATGGATTAGGATCTGAAAATGGACGTTAAATACTTTAAACTAAGGTAAACTGGTGGAGTTTGGTGTTTCCGGGGATGGTTTCTTCTATCTCACAATTTTGACAGAGACAACAAATTAAAAACTCCCCACCACCACTGTCACCGCCAGCTCTACCACCGTCTCCAAACACGAAAAGGCTAAACAGCAAAAAAAATACAGAGCATGTTAGTAAATTAAATAAAAAAGAAACCTTTTCCCATCTCTATTTTGTTCTGTCAAATCTCTCGTCCAGGCACCATTGAATTGGTCCCCCATTTGAGTCTTCTACTCGCAAAAGAACGTATCTTTCTCGGAATAGGAGCCTCATTAGTCAATGGAATGTATTAGCTGTTATTGCTTACTAATTGTTAGTTAGTAGTTAGTAAACCATTGTACACGTCAGTCAGCAGGCAATATACTGCTACTGTAACAGCACAAATGGAAGCATTGTGAATGAAAGCACAAATTATCTCTTCTTCTTATTTTCTGTCAATTCTATCAAACACTAGAAACTAGCAAGAAGGAAAAAGAAGCTCGTAGAAGGAGAATATAGAATTGAGAGAAAACAAGTTGTGGGAAAATGCCGAGGAGAGAGAGAAATAAAATCATAGAAGACATAGCAATATAGCATCATTTATTTACGAGCTCACTCTGGCGCTTTATCATTTCGAAATATGGTAGTTCTTAATGTTTGTTAGTTCAATATATTGCGTACTGTGTTAAATTTAACCGCTAAAAAACATTAGTAATTCACAGCTCGATGGAGAGATTTGACGATTGTTCATGTAATGACCTGTTGAGTGAAAGAATTGCGAAAATCGGTTTGTCTAGTTACTTGATTGACCAGTTTTTTGGGAAGGAAGAATGAATAAGAAGGAAAGGTTCATCATAGTTCCATGATACTTATGTCCTCGGCGCATATAGAGCGCATTTTGTTTTTTGTTTTTTGTTTTCCCTGTCATGACTCTCTGCGCGTTCTTGACTCATGGTCGTTTCCCTATCACTTACTCGTAAACATAGCTTTTGAACATTCTTCTCACTGCTCAGTGATTGTTATTGCACGCCAAGAAATGGTTTTGACACTTGACATGAGTTTGCAATTCTCTGTTTTTTTTTTTTTTTTGCTGATTCAGAAGCACAAGGGATGCTTATGCAGTTCTCTTTTATCTTGCTGATAGTGATTGATAAGGTCCGAAAGTCTCTACCCAAAATTTACCATGTATCAATGAAGTACTACTTTCTTTGGTTGCTTCTTCATATCAGAAAACGTGCCAATACAATGGTTAACAAAGCATGAGAACAATGCGGTGGCGGTGTGGAGGCAGAGAGAAATAGAGGCAGAGAGGCCGCGTGCTAGAGCGCAATGCGGCAGGAGGGAGGTCTTTGTGCGAAAACGGGATAAAGCTCTGAATGTCTGCAGTGATCAGTAATCTCCATACAAGATTGTCAATAAATCTCCTCAACACTACTGAGTTCCTCAACAAATTGTGCTTTTGGCTCCAAATCGATGAACTGGTTGGACTGGCTAGCCAGATGAGAAATGCTAACTCTCCCTTGACGCTTAATGTAATCTGCAACAGCTTTCATCTCCTCTGGGGAGATAAATATGTACTTTCCTCTGTCATCCATGACACCAGAAAGTCTCCCTGACAAAATCAACCATTCCAGTATAAGATTCTCAACAGTCAACAATAATATTTAACGATCTCCAGTTTTCTACGTAAGATACAACACTGGACTTGATGTATAATGTTAGGAAGACCTTTCAATATTGTTAAAACATTGATCCAAAAAACAGAGGATGCCTATATAAACATTTACTAAAAGAGTTAAAAACTAAAAGAATGAAAACTAAAATTATGATACAACTCTAAAATTATGCTACCGGCTACAGCTAAATGTTAGTAAGAGTTAAGAGAGTTCCGGATGGGAAGGAGAAACAAAGGAGGAGGAAAATGTGAAAAAGATTCAAAAACTAGAATTTTAATAAAAAGATGATCCCAACACTGAGTTCAGTGAAACTAATGTTAGAACATGGAATGGTCTAACTTGGCATAAAAAGGATATATCGAACAATACATACCCATATTTTCCAGGGAGGTGATCCGATTAATACATTCCTGCATCAACCAAAAAAAAATCATGAAATTACGAGGCCATATTTCGTATGAATTTGAAGTAACGCAACAACCGATTTCATACGCAATTCAATCAACTTGGACAGAAAGATAAGTGCACACACTATAACAGGGAATACAATTCTTAATATGAGAACACAAACCATGCATTATTAAAGTGTTCCAAAGCAATGTACCTGAGTTCGTAACCTAAACTCTGCTGCAAGATCTTCCAATGGAATGCATTTGTGCTTCTGCAAGACCAAATACAAAGGAAGTGAGAAACAAGAACTACAAGTTTGATGTGTCTATATCCATATTCTTCATGCTTGCAGGCAAACTGTTGTGTTGCATAAGGTATACAGACTTCAAAAAAAGTTCGTTCTCGTACTTAATAATTTTTCCGGGCTCAAAATTTGTCCATTCAAAAATTCAAATTCGGCACCTTCAAAATACTCTGCATTACGAAAAGATTGGAAGAAATAAAAATCTGAAGACAACTGCCACAGATTACTGTAACCAGGTTTTCGAACTAATTTTATTGAAAAGCTTGTATGCAGATAGTGAAAACAAATATTTGTTATAGAGAATCTTATGCAAGTCTAGGGCTAAACCATACCTTAATGTAGTCCACAAAATCAGAAAGCAAGTCTTGGTTTCCATCTTGCACTTCATTTTCAACAGTACCTTCATCATCCACTGAAAATTCACCTTTCCACTTTTCAAACTCTAATGCAGCAGCTTCCTCCTCTCTTGCCTTGCGAGCTTCTGCTTCTTCCTCCTATATTACAGATAAGCATTCTCTTCAATCAATAATGATATTGTAAAATATTAAAATACACACAAAGGAAACCAACCCACCATTGCACGCTCTTTTGCCTCATGCTCCTCATCCCTCTTCCTCCGCATTTCTGAGTAGCGATCTTGCTTTAACTGCCTTGACTCGTGTACAGCTTCTTCAGCCTTCAAAACATTAGCTAACAAATAATTAGAATGGAATAATACACATGCGGCACTAGCACAGATAAAGGTATAAAACATAATAAATAGCCTAATTATGGAAGCCTGTACTTCTCAGATTCCAATGGTTATTTCAAATATCCAGTTTTAAAAACAAAGAGCCGCTGGTCATGAAAACACATTAAAAAGTCAAAAAAAAAATCTTTCTAAAAAAAGCCTTACTATAAGATTTGGAAAGTTATTGAACTTTTAGGTTTGATAACATCAATAAAGAGCTGCTCTTCCAGTTGATTACATTGCAGAAAGTCAAAATGAGCACGCAAAATATCAAATAGTAGACTAACAAAACATCATTCAATGGAAGATGTGACAAAGCACCTGGCGTTGTGCTTCCCGCTCCTGCCTTCTCTTGCCTTTCTTCTTTGATGTCATGGCCTCATAATACTCGCCCGCTTCATCACCACTTCCATCAACAGTTTCTGTGCACAAAAAAATATTCACAAATTAATTCACTCGAATTTATGTTCCAGAATACCAACGTTAGAGTAAGGAAGTAAAACAATAATTTTATGCTTATACGCATACATATGACCCAATGGTAAAGTTGCAGTGGTGCAACCTAGAGCGGGTTCAATTCCTAAAAACAGTATCACACATATTATGTAAGGTAAAGTCTACGTACATCTTATATATCACTGACTCCGTCCACCGCGGAAGCCTTGTGAACGGGAGGATTTTTTTACGTGTACAAAATTACAAATAACAAATAGTGAAAACGTAATCCCTCCAGCAGGCATGAACCAAGGGGGGAATCTTTAACAATATGGAAAGCAGTGTTATCCACCATCAATAATAGCATCCTTATGAAAAAAGGCTAGCATTTCACATTTGAAAATGCTAATCTTCATTAACCAAGAACCTAATTCTTCCAACAATTTAAAAGGGAAGGAGGTTACATCCATATGTTCTGATAGCAAGCTAAATTCCTATCCCAAAACACTTTCCCCTTTACCTAACCAACTTTAGTCTTATGCATGTGCAGCATTTCTACAATCCACTTATAAGTTACAAATCAAATATATTCATCCTAAGTCTAATTTATCTTGATAAAATATCTATCAAAATAAATAGAGTATATTATAATCTTGCTCAGCATAAAACCAAGGAAGACTTTGGACTCTCAACCAGATTACCTAAGTTTTTGGTTGCTGCAGTTCCACCACTTTAAAAGCAGAACATTACTGAATATTATATGCACGAAACCATTGGGTTTGGGTATGACCTGAATATCTAACTTAGTTTCCAGCACATGTTCATTAGATTTAGACCTATCTACAAAAATGTAACAACTGTCCACAATGATGCTAGACTTTGTATATATCAGTATCAGTATACAAAGCAGTTATAAACTGTACAAACATATCCTGGTATAGCCGTACAGGTAATTTGCAAACAACAACTGAGACTGAGTACAAAACCCAAAATTATTGGACACTGAAATCCCTCACAAACTCTCTCGATTGCATCAAAAATATCAAAAACTCTGATTTGAATACAATAAAACACTTCGAATAAACAGTACACGAACCAACACAATATATTTCAGTATATTCCCAATTTAAAGAGAAAACAAATGGAAAACCTCAAAATGGAACAACACCAACCTTCTTCCGTAGCAACTGCAGCAGAGGACGTGCTAGCTCCCGCAGCTGGCCTTCTACGCATACGACGACCACCACCAGAGGCCTGCACCACAGTTTCCCTCCGGGGAGCCTAAAATTCACAGCATCTAATGATCAATAACAAGAATTACTACATGCCTAATCTAAATTTAAAATTAGTTAGCAACATAAAAACCATCGCATGGAAACCAATTAAAGCTCAATGCTCCATCATTTGATGTATTTAATGATGCATATAGAGGAAGAGGATGACCTGAGGCACTTCTTGGTGATCATCCGATGATGATCGAGAATCCTGACGACGTTTCCATAGATACAGTGGAATTAAACCAGCAACAAGGAGCATAGACAGAATCAGAGCAAATATTTCCTCCATCTCCTATTGCCTGCAAACCAATAACCTCATAATGAGTCTAAGGGACAATACACCACAAGAATTACACGAATGAACCGTCATCAACCGCAAAGAGAGTTACTGATTGAATTCATAATGGAGGAAAACGAGGAAACGCATGACAAGAAAGGAAAGGAAATACATATACCAAACCCTCGTCGGCGCTCTCAGAGTAATCGATCAGAGGATGACAACACAGAGATTCAGATAGTCGGAGGGCGTAACAAATTTAGAGATTTTTGAAAGTGTAGAAGTAAGGCAGAAACGGAGGACCGTCGGATGCGGCAATCGACAATGGCGTGTCTGAAGATCAGGTTGAATAAATGTGGATTGCGGAAGAGAAGATGACGAAAGAGAGTAGCGAGAAAATTAATGAATTAAATTAAATTAAATTAAAAACATTTCACTTTTTTTCTCTATTTTACTTTCTTACTTTTTTAATAAAAAAATATAAGAAACTCGAAATTTAAGATTACATAAGACCACGAAGTGAGCCCGTTGTTGAGTAACAATCGACCATTTCAATAAAAATTGGATTCGAATCATCTTCAATTTTTCTGAATAAATGTTTTTTACATATGACCAACTGTTGTGTTGTGAGTGATAATAAAGATTGATATATTTATTTTACTTTATATATTAAGATAGTAATATTATTATTAAAATAAAACAATGTCGGTATGATCATGCATCCAACTATTTGTTTTTTCATAGATAAATTCTAAAACTTCCTAGTGATCCAATTTTAGTACATTTAAGGGGTAGATCTCAACAGAAAATGGAAAAATAACAGTGATTAAGTTTAGTAGTTTCTCATATAAAATTATTGACTCTATAAATATATAATAATATGGGGAAGACAAAATTATGGGTGGCACTATTTGCATACTATTTATTTCAAACGACACTGCATTAATGGTTTTTGAACCCTAAATTAATACGCCTCAACACCGGCAAAACTCTTCACTTTCCTCTCATCCCTGATTTCCTCCTTTCTCTCATGTTCTCTCGGTTTTTTTTATGCTAATTTGATGGGAAACAAAGACGACAACAAAGGAGATCCGGACTACAATGAAGACACAAACAAAGAGATCTTGGATGAAAACTAGTTCGTTGATTTCACAATAACAGTGTCTCACTTTCTTTCACTTAAGGAATGCAATTGCCCAAGATGATAAGGAGAAGATGATGGTGTTCAGCTACATCAATGAATCTCATTTTATAAGTTATAAGGATTAATATGTTACCAAATTCTCCAATCCCTCCAGTATCAAAGGTTGATGGAGACTAATCATCACTTGTCATCTACAAATGGATGGCTAGACTTGTTTTCAACAATATTGGAGAAATTCAAGATGTTTTAACTCCTTCTAACATATGCGACACAACCATTTGATGTTGTCAGTGCTTCTTTTCAGATCTAGCAGATGTAAATATATGATCCAACAGATGGTGTTCTTGGATACATTTGATTTTAAAAAAATATATATGAAAATGGAGTATGCAGAACATTCTAATTTTAGACTTTAACATGAGAGGTAAAAGTAATGTGATGCCATTTGAAATAAATAGTGTCACCCAAAGTTATTTCAAGCATCGGCAAAAGCGTTCCATTTCTTTCTTTCCTTTCCATTATTTACTTGATTGTGATTCAAATATAATCAGAAACTCTTGTATTTAGGGAAACTCTAATAAAGCATACATATAAGTATGCAAAATCATAACCGTCAATATGTATACTTATTTTTAATTCTTTTAATTCCAACAAAGAATGTATATGAAGATATAAATTTACATCCCTTAATTGAATTTCCAAATATATAAACATAAACGAGAGAGTGAATTTGCATATTTGAATTTTTTTAATTCCAACAAAAAATGTATATAAACTTATAAATTTACATCCTTTATTTGAGTTTCCAAATATATAAACATATACCCTGTTTATTTCAGAATATACACTAGCGTATATTATGTCACTTATACTCTCAACTTTTACGCTTTACGAGAGAGTATACTCTATAAAACATACTCTCATCCAAACGCACCCAGCCCTTGTTTGGATGAGAGTATACGCTAGCATATACTCTGTCACCTATATTCTCACACTCTCAGCTCTTACGTTTTATGATAGCTTACACTATATATGAGACACACTCTGATCCAAAGAGACTCAATAAATAAGAGAGTAAATTGCATATTTTTCAGAGAGCTAATTAATTTAAAAACCATTATTAGAATAAAAAGATTAAGAGTTTGTAAATGGTTAAGAGTTTGTAAATGAATATGTAAATTATTTTTTTTTTTTTTACTCGGATTACTCCTCGCAAACAAATGACTGAGAAGGTAGTCCCTGCGGGGTTTGAAAAAAAGAGGCCAATCAATCATCGCCAACAGCGAGTGGCCGCCTTCCTCTCTCATTGTTCAAAGAGAAATCCACCAAAATAGCTTAATAGAGCAACTATGCACACAAAGCTTCTGTAATAAAATAACGAGGATATGAAAATGACAACAGGCCATTTCCAGGCAGAGTAACTTCTACAATGCAACTAAGCATAACCTCCGTTTTTCAACCACCATAAGCATGCATGAGATGATTCACATGCCCCTATCGACAACGTTCAGTGGTTATCAAAACCACAACCTCTACAGGAATAACAAAAGCAAACTTCTTCTCAGAAACAAAGTTCACATAGTTTTTTTTTTTGGTTGGGAACATCACATCTACCCATTATTAATAAAAACCAACATCAAAGCAGCTCAAGACCTAGTAACCACTGTTACCCCGGGCTTCTCGCGAAAAGAATTAGGCATCAGCAGTTTCCGCTGAATCAGCGGCAGCGAAAACAAACTCCGGCTGAAGAGCGCCTTCATTGGTCTTCTCGATTGCATTGGGCAAACCAAGTGCCTTCAAAGCCAGATGAGCAGCCTTCTGCCCTGATATCATCATGGCTCCAAATGTTGGTCCCTGCAACACCAAAAATATCCACATATATTCATATTAGCAATCCAAAAGTCGAGCACCACAAACTTGAGCATTGTACTATCTACATTGTAATTTGTTTGAGAAGTGATCAAGAAAAAAAAAACTATAAGAGTGCAAGGAGTTTTTTTTTTTTTACCATTCTTGGGGATCCATCAATCTCAGCGACTTCCATGCCGGTGACGATCATGCCCGGAACAATCTCCCTGGTCAGTCTCACAATAGCATCCTCAGCAGTGTTCATGTCCAAAGCCTTCATCCCAGGCACGCTGTCTATCATCCCAATGCTCTTCAGCCTCTTAACACCAGTGGCTCCAAAAGGTCCATCGTGTCCACAAGAGCTCACCACAACCTTAGCCTCCATCACATTAGGGTCCATGCAGGACTGTGTGTCATGGTTCATAGACACCAGGGCCCAGTTAGTCACGACTCCACCAACTCTGTTATTTTTCACAATCAAGTCCTCGGCTGCCACGGCATTGAAGAGCTTGACATTGGGGCGAGCCAAGAGCTTGCTCATGATTGTGGAGGTAAAGAGGGCAGCATGTTTGATCACCACATAGTTGTCTAGCTCATCATAATCCACACCAAGCTCGTTCAAGAATAGATGGCCTGGTTTACGCACAACCTGCAAGAGATGCCAATTAAACATATGATTAACCTACAAGCATCAGCATTCACAAATTACCCAGATGCATACAAGATAATAAGATTAAGCCCAACAATTAACCTCAAAGTAGTCGAATAAAAAGATCTGACACCATGAACAAACAGCATCCTGAGGTACTTCAATCAAAACCCTAGCTTGGGTATGTTTATATGCACGTTACAGTCACTCCATCAGGAAGCTATTCTCACAATTGAATGCATCATGCCATCAATTCAACGTAAAAGACATATATTGGTAAAGTTGTCGACTTTATGTTATCATCACATTTAAAATAGAGTAAATAACACTATTTTCCATGAAGCCGAACACACACAAAAAAAAACGAAAAAAAAAAAACATAAAAGACGATGAAGCACAAACAGAGAGAAGAAATGAACGTTACCATGGCAGAGAAGAGCTGGCCACCGAGCCAGGCGCCACCACCAGGGCTAACAGACTGCTCAATGATGGCCACCTGCACATCAGGGTTCTTGCTGAGCTCGTACGCGCAGGAGAGACCGGCAGATCCAGCACCGACAATAACCACATCAGTATCAGCGTAAGTAATCATGTCCGTCATGTACCTGCGAGTCATCTCACGAGATACAATCGATTCCTTGATGGGTTCGAACCTGAAATCGTTCAGATCATACTGAGGGGCCTCTGCAGACATGGAGACTGAAAATTTTCCTGAACCAGTCTTGGCTGATGGACGCATCGATATGGATGAAATCTGGGATCCATTGAAGGATGAACCGAAGGCCGAGTTCTTCTGGATCTTGGTGCAGAGAGAGGAGGTTAGAGTAGCTGTAGCCATTTCTCAGAGAACGTATTTGTGATATTCCCTCTGAAAAAATTTCTTCTTCCTTGCTGCGCTGCGGAGAAACCTAAGTGACAGGATGCGTATTTATTGCAAGAGATAACGATGGAAATTATCTTAGGACACGTGTGAAGAGGATAGGATTCGAAGGGTCTAGAATGGCCTTCGTATGCATGAGCAAAATCACAAGTCACTAGTGATAGTGTATATGCTTTTTGATTGCTTTTATGGGGTATTTTTGGTCCGCCAAAATCTCATCTTTTAGACATTTTGTGGGTAATGACAATATAAAGAAAATGACATTATATTTCCATTTTCATAAGAAAATGATTGATTTATATAGAAGGATTTGTTTTTTGGAAAAATAGTTAAATGCATAATGTCTTCTTTGAAAAGATTGTAAATGACTTAGTTAAAAAAAGTCGTAAATGGCAATTATATTTCCTTATAAAAGAAATTGATAATTGTATTTTTTTTTACTATTAAGTGTCTTGGGGTTGGTAGATCACGATAGGTGTCCGGACGCAATGAAGATAATTGTGTCCAACGTAGTTTCCTTAAAAAAAAGGAATTGGTACATTTGCAGAGTTTTTTTTTTTCCTTACAAAATTTCGACTTTGACTCCTACACTTTATTTCTGTTAATTTTGACCTTCATAACAGCATTTTATCTTTCACTTCATTTATACCTTTATTATAACATTTTATCATTATTGACAATGCTAACGTTAAATTACTTGAAATGCTCATTAAATAATAAAAAAGTTATAGAATCCAAGTTTTAATAGCCCAACTCAATTCAAGTCTACATGATATTCCATATAGGTTAGCTATGTTGGATTTTTTCAAAACTCAATTAAGCACATTTTTTATTTATTTTTTAATAAACATTTTTTCTCTAAAAATATATGTTAGATTTTGAAAAAAAATATTACATATTCGAACTGAGCGCGTACAAATTTTTATAATAAGACACATTGTCAATAGTTTTTATTGCGTTTTTTCAATTACATTGTTTTTATTGCGTTATATTATGTGTAAACTGTTTATTCGAGTCAAAATTTTGTTACATTATGATAGTATAATATATATTTGTTATTTTTTACATTTTTATTGAAATTATGTTGGGTACCCTAACCCGTAAAATTTTAACAGTTAAGGTTTAGCACTTGAGACATTTAGGATGTGTTTGTTTGGTTTTCAAAACTATTTTCTGTTTTGAAAAATCAAATGATTGCTTAAAATTCATTTGTTAACTTGTTTTGAATATTTATTTTTAAAAACAGTTTTCATTTTTCAATCTTTAAAAACTAGAAAACCAAAACAACAAAATGTTGTTTTATAAGATTTTCAAGTATTATAATTGTAATTAAGATGAATTTATTTTATTTTATTTTTCTCTCTCTCCTCTCACTCCCGACGGTGACTCACCTCTCTCCACCGACATCGTCGTCCGGCTACCGGAAGGCCTTGCTCCGGTGTTGACCCAAAATCACCTTCATTTTGACTAAATTTCAATTTTAATTTAATGTTTTTCAGTTTCCGAAAACATAGTCAAATATCACCAACCAAATAGAATTTTTTAACAGTTTTTTTTCCTAAAAAGTGTTTCTAAAAACTATACCCAAAATCGTTTTTAAAAACTAAAAAAGAAAATGATATCCAAACACACTCTTAGAATTTTAGTTGCAAATTCGAGCTTTTAGGTTACAACATGAAAATTCGATACACAAGTCCATTAGAGTTTAGCGAATTTGTTCCCCTTAGGGTTTATAACACTTATTGTTTAAGTTACAACATGAAAATTCAATACATGAGTCCATCAGGGTTTAGCGAATTCGTTCTTCTTAAGGTTTATAACACTTATTGTTTAGGTTACAACATGAAAATCCGATACACGAGCCCGTTAGGATTTAGCAAATTTGGTTCTTCTTAAGATTTATAACACTTATTGTTTATGTTACAATATGAAAATTCGATACACGAGCCCGTTAGGGTTTAACGAATTTATTTCTCTTAGAGTTTAACACTTATTTTTTAGGTTACAATATAAAATCGATATACGAATCCATATCAATATCTATAAATAAACACTGGACCCTACGTAATTCACATATTAATACAAAAAATAATATAATTAAAACAATCTAATTAAAAATTATTGAATAAAACCTATCGATCTTGAATATTATTGAATAGATCTTTACTTATTGATTCTGGATATATAATTTTTTTCAAAATTTAGTATATATTTTACGAGATAAAATATTTTAAAATTTCGTTTAAGACAAAAAAAAATGTACTGTCAAATTTAAGGAAGATATTTTATTTTCTAAAATTTTAATTTTTCATGTCATATGCTTATAAAACATGCCATGTAGATTAAAACAAAACATGCCTTAATGTTTGGCTTAGGCTATTTCGCACTAGCACCGCTCATTAAATTAAATGAGTTTTGGCAAGACAACAAACAATTTGAAGGACCATATATGCCACACACACACACACAAAAAACATATTTAAACTTCAAATAATTTGACAAACAGGGCTAGCAAAGCTACTAACTAGAGAGAGAGAGAGAGATTTATTCTACGTTCGATAGTGATAACCAAGACAGCAAGTCGTCATAAAGACCAACAAGATCACACTACGGAAGCCAAACAAACACATCGATATCTAAACAAACATATGAGATGATGTAGACGCAGGAATGTGTTCTTCCTGACATGAGACGCATGAACGGGACAGGGATTTGGAGTTGCCGAGGCTCAGAAACCATGGATTTTGACGTGCTCCTTCTTCACGATGCCAGCCTAAACAAATTAAATCTTACAAGTTATGCGTTACACAATCCTCAACTAGATGCATATCATATTTTTACCGAGCAATTAACGAACTCTCATCCAGACACGAAACAAAAATTACCTGAACGAGGAAGGTTGACACATTCTTACGCTGGTCGCCTTGAAGTTGAATAACCTACAAAATGCACAAGAGAAAAGGGGACTTAGAAACCGACAAAAGCGAGAGTAAAACCCAAGTACTGTGTTTTTGAGGGGTTAACAACACACCTGCCCCAATTCAGAATCCTGGACAACAGTGCCATTGCAGCAAAACTCTTTCTTAAGGTCCTTCAGTATCTTGTTATAGCTGAATTCTTTCTTCAACCCCTGTACAGTTGTCAAGCTTTTCCTGCCATTCCGCTGCTGTATACGAATGTGAACATACTCCTTCCCAGCAGATCCCGAATCCTCAGATTTTGCATCAGCAAAGGGATCTAATACAGAAAGTATAAAATAGGTTCTTAATCGAATTTCCTAGCCAGAGTGGCCAAGTAGACCATATAAAAATGCCTCTCATAATGGGTTTCTACTAAAATTAAATCTTGGCCACAGAAAAAAAAAACTCAGAATCCCAGAAGTCGAGCCAATTAAAAACTAAGCCAGGGACATAAAATAAAATAAAAAAGGCCTCACAGGAACAATCACTGCATACAAATTCTGAAAGCAATTCTCCAGTAACTTGAATAAAAAATCACTCAGAAACATTAGTGTTCTCAAGAAGGATAACTTCAGTCTACCCTCATATTTTTTATAAACCAATGTCAAGGATCGACCGACTACAACTAAGATATGAAATATCATTGAGAAAACATAACAGACTCATGGAATAGAGGAGACTGCTTCCATTTGAACCAATGTCATGTGGTTGAGATTAGAGAAGTGTAAGACACAACGTCATACAAAATCCACTATTCCACGATTTAATCACTTATGAACTCATACCACTAACCTTATTTCAACTTAGAATTTGGCATCTTCATGAAGGTGAAGCATGAAATACCAGTTTTATAGATATTGACTTCAATATGCATTTTCACAGGACTCAAGTCATAACAGAGAGAAGGCATACAAGTTCCAGGCAAAAAAAAAAAACCACTATAATAGAACAATCAAAAGCAAGCTTACCAAAGGAAGCTGGAATCTGGATGTCGAGATCAGACATGAAACTTAACTGATGGAAGGTGCCAAACACGAGAACAAGCAGGCCTAAAGTAAAAAAAATGAATTATGTGTCAGAAAAATTCCAATATGATGATTCAAGATATACAAAATCTCATTTAATAGCCTAATGTGCACAAATTAAAAAAAAAATAAAAAATATGATAACGCAAGAGGCATGCAGTTCCTGATAGATAAAGTATCGCATTAGCATATCATTAACAGTCTCAAGACTATTCATTGAGAACTAATAATAAGCAAGTCATCAAAAGTAAAGGAAAAGTAGTCTCTGAAAAATTGCAAATCATGGACAAAAAAAGTAGGCACCATAATGAATCTAGAACCTCAATCACTTCCGAATGCATATCAAACATTACATGTGCACATCTGGGCATCTATCAACAATTCCACCCACCCCCAACAAATTCTTCTCATAACCCTAGAGTATTTCATGATTTAATAAACCCTCTAGGCCTCTAAGCACCACAAAGCATTGTTTGCATTGTTTGCAAAACCAATTGAATTGACATATCAGAGTTAATTTGAAATCTCCGAAAACTTGCAAATCATGGACAAAAGAAATAGGCACCAAAACGAATCCAGAACCACAATCATTTTCCAAATGCATATTGAACATCACATGAGCACATTTAAGCATATCTCAACAATTTCCCTTCACCGCCAACAAATTCTTCTCATAACCTATTGTATTTCATCCTTTAATAAACCCTCTGATTACTACAAAACATGGTTTTAAAATCAGTTGAATTAAAATCTCAAAATTAATTTTTAAAAAATAGCAATTTTAACATCAACTATACTGTCCCAATGAGGATTTGTGCTGATGTAGCTGATAAGTATCAGCTCATAATCTTTCAATACCAAACCCTCTATTTAAGCAGCAAAATACATAGCAAACAAACAAACAAAACCTATGTAAATCAAATGATTCAAATCGCACAACTTAAAAACACAAAACTCAATCTTCAAAGCCCAAACTGCAACTAACATGTGAACCGATAGACAAATACAACAACAGAAAAGAGGAATCTTCAAAAAAAAAAAAATCATCACGAAAAATTCCAATACAACCGAGCTTCATCAGCCACTAATCGATCAGAAAAATCTAGGGATCAGGTGCAGAATGAGATTACCTGATCCGAGAATTAGGGTTCCGATAAGCAGAAACTGAACCCTAAATTATCAGACGAAGTCCGGCTCTCTCTCAAGGTTTGGCGAACGAGAAAATTATAGAGAACGCAATATATGTTCAGTCGGGTTGCTACGAAGGACACGTTCAATCTGTCTACTCTCGAGAGTATATCCATATTATGTACTCGCGTTGTTGACCGTTCACACAACTTTGAGTATAAACTCAACACGTGGCTTGTCGAATAAGGAAAGTAGGTAAGAGCACATGCAATGGTGTGTGTTTAATGGGGACATTAGATATTATTGGAATGTGTGTTTTTGCTTATGTGACTGTATTGAGATATGTGTTTTGTTGATTTAGTTATATTAAAAGATGTGTTTTAGTGGGACCAATCTTGATTTTTGTATAGTTTTGTTGTGGAAAAGATGTAGGAAAGAAAAATAGCTGGTTTGAATAATGGAGAAAAGAATAATTATATTGGGAGATGTGTATTGCTGATGTGGCTGTATTGGAATATGTTTTTTGCTGATATGACTGTATTAGAAGATGTGTATAGTTTGAATTTTTGTGTGATAAAAAATGAAGTACACAAATAATTTTAATGAGGACAACAACCTATAACCATTGCATGTGCTTTAACCAATCGAGGAGAGTGTGATTTAAATGTTGTTTGGTTGAGGCGTAGAATTGTCAATCAAAAATTGATGTATGGAATTAGCGTTCTCATCTACATCTAGTGGTATCATGGGCCTCATCCCTCGTGGGCCCAAATCCATCTTGCTACATTCACGTTTCAAAATTTTCGGGTTGGTTAGAAATCTTAGAGCGCATGCAATGGTGTGTTCTTAATGGAGGCATTAGATGTTGTTATAATGTGTATTTTTTATACGATTGTGTTGAGAGATGTGTCTTGCTGATATAATTGTATCGGGAGATGTGTTTTGGTGGGACCAATATTGATTTTTGTATAGTTTTGTTATGAAAAGGATGTAGGAAAGAAAAATAGTTTGTTTGAATAATGGAGAAATAAATAATTGTATTGAGATATGTGTTTTACTGATATAGTTATATTGGAATATGTGTTTTGTTAATATAATTGTATTGAGAGATATGTACAGTTTGAATTTTTGTGTCATAGAAGTGGGGTTCAGAAATAATTTTAATGGGAACAATAAGATGTTAACCATTGCAAGTGCGAAATCTTACATTGAAAAGGTGTGGAGATTTTATCTAGTAAGAGAGAGTCTAACTTCAAACTTTCGAGCGCCTTTTTAAGAACAAAATTCACAAGAGCTTTTGGTTCAACGGAGAACAATATCTCAGGTGTTTATTGAGCTAACTTCGTATTTCTCAACCTCTCTTCAAGTGTAAAGCATGTCTGCCTTCCATGATATTTTTCCGACATTTTACAACATTCAAATTTAGTATTTTTGGATTTTTAAAAAGATTTTTATTTTTTGCTTGAGATTTGAAATTTGATGACAATTTTAGACAATGATTGAAGGAGAATTGCGGAGCCTCCAAATCCACAATCATTACCATAGTCGCATAAATTCCATTTGTCAACTCACGAAAAATCTATGTGAAACTCTACTTCCGGAAAAGGATTTAATGAAAAATCTATGCGCGAACTCATACTTTCGAAAAAGAATTAAATCCTAATGAGAAAACGGTTTTACTGAAAAATCTATGTGTGAACTGAACTCATGCTTCCGAAAAATGATTAAATCCTAAGGAGAAAATAATTTTAATGAAAAATCTATGTGTCAACTGAACTCATGCTTCCGAAAAAGGATTAAATCCTAACGAGAAAATGATTTTAAAAACTCAGGCTTCCGAAAAAGGATTAAATCCTAAGGAGAAAACAATTTTAATGAAAAATCTATGTGTCAACTGAACTCATGCTTCCGAAAAAGGAGTAAATCCTGATAAGAAAGCATGATGTTAGGAGACAACAATAGACTCTCTTGAACTTGACTATCATTATAGGATGTCATCCAATTATAAACTAATATATTAATCCATCAAATATATTTTTCCCAGCGAGGTTAGACTTTTCTCAACACCTAATTAACCACCAGATCAACACGCCATATTTATATTCGCTGAAAAGCGTAACGAACAAAGTCGAGCAAGATTCTAGAGCTAGAGCTAAACAAACAAATCTGAATAGAGGTAAATTTGGCTTCTTTATGTTCATGATTCAGGAATAGGATCACTTAGACTCGTTTTAATGTTGGTAATGAACAAACTTAAGGGTTTTTTCGTGATCAACTTTGATTATATTCATAAACATATACATCTAGTCATGTGATCATGTTCATGATCTCCATTTCTTACACATTATTCTCATCGTACAAAGTTCCTCAAGGCTCGATCGAGTACGTGTAAGTTGGGATGGGACTCAACTTCACACGTGTATTTTTCATGTTTAGCTATAATATTACACTTTGTACTTCTTTGCTTGAATTGGTTAGGAGACTGTTTTGTATATATATATTGTGTGTGTGTGTGTATATATATAAATAGACTTCAAATTACAGTAAGAAAATTGAGATTAAAAACAAAATTAAGATGGAGAGATGGAGGAGAGGGTCCGATTAAATAATCTTATATATATAATTTCTTTTTTGATAAAAAAAAGAGAGCCTAGGACGTTGGAAAAAGAGAGGGTTAGAGGGAGAAATGAAATCTGAGAAGGAGAAAACAGGAGCAAGAAGATATATAAATATATACATATATATAAGTAATTGAAGAAACGCATTAACATTTGGATTAACATAGATAGCCTCAAAGCTAAGCTTGATATACAAAAAGAAGACTCGTGAATATTATACATACATAAGACTCTTACACACACGATAGTGTGCTTTTTATTATTACAAGACACAACTAAAACATGTCACACACACACACACACTAATCTCTTGCTAGAGACATGCATATATGCAACCACGTTTTATTATTATTATTATTACTACTACTTACATAATTACCTCTTCCTTCCTCTAGAACCAAACCCTAGGACTGCTAAACTTGCACTCCTTGGGCTTCAACTCACACTTGGAAGGTATATCGCTTGCAATATCATACATCTTCCTCTCCTCCTCGGACTGTCGGCCTCCTCTCTGGCCCTGTTGCTGCTCCTTGACTGCTTGCTCGAGACCTTGGCACCGGCACTTAGAGTCCAGCTGCTCCAGCTGGTCACAGCATTGCTCCAGCTGTTGTCTTCCAGAGTAATCACGGCAGCCGCTCTGTTGCCTCATGAACTCTTGGCACTTCTTCAAGTTCTGTTGCTCCCGGATCTGCTCCTGGCATCGCTTTGGATCTCTTGAGGTTTCCTCGTCAATCTCAATGGTGGTGCGGTATATGGAGGCCTCTGTGAGGAGGAGGAGTACGGCCAAGGTGGCTAGGAAGATTGCGAGCTTGGCCATTGTAGCAGTAGTACTAGTGATGCTTTTGTGTGTGTTTGCTGGTTTGAGTTGTGTGAGGAAGAGTGAAGGATATGGAGGGTATTTATAGGGATGTTAGGGGGTTTGCATGGCGGGTACGTGTAAGTTGAGATGGTCAGAGTTTTGGGTTGTTGTAAGTTCGATCACACGTAGAGATTTTTGATGCAAGTGTGCTTCCACCTGTACTGATTTTGTATTTTTGCTTGGTAATGTGACTCATGATAGAATAAACGTCATGTGCATCTAAACTTTTTAAGGTGTGCGTGTTGGTCTGCATGAACGTATACAACCACGTATGTAAGTTCTAACAAGAGCAAACAAAACCAACAACTTGGTTATTCAAGTGGTACGTGTAGAGCCTAAAATCTATAATCAAAGAAATGTTGGAAGAAGGTCTTCGACAATCTGTAGACTTGCTCTAAGCCGAACGTAAGAAGGTCACCGGAGTGAATCTGTGATAGACCAGTCCGATGACGAGAAGAAGATTTATAGTGAGAGAAGCAAAGAGGTTTTTTAGAAAGAGAAGTGGAACCAAAAAAAATGACTCAGAGCTTAAGAGGCTTGGACTACTCATATTTATAGGATTCCGGATCACGTGTGTGAGTTGCCCAAACTGTTTACGCATTGTATATTTATTAGGCCTTGAGGTTTAGCATATGTTCAAATACTGTGCATGTTGATGCCCGGCCTCCGTGCTTGTTTACTAGGCCTGATGACCTGACAAGAAGGTAAAGTGGGCCTCAATCCAATGGAGGGGCTCACCAGCCTTAAGAGTCAACAAACTTTTAGGTTGTACGGGCTCACAAGCCTTAGATGAGCCAACAAGCATTTAAGTCGTACGGACTCACAAGCCTGATCAGGCATACAAGCCTTAGATGAGCCAACAGGCCTTTCGGTCGTACGGGTTCTCAAGCCTGATCGGGCATACAAGCCTTTAGGTAAGAGGAAGGTTTTTCGCCCATACAATACGATGTTTATTGCTCTTAAATAAGATCTCGAATTTGAGTCTTATGAATGAAAAAATCCTTGTTATGAGAGCTTTGTCCCTTTAATAGGACCCTTTCGACTCGATCCAGATTTAGTCACAATGGGGTTAACTATGGACATTGAACCGTGTAGACGAAAAAAAGAAGAAGAATAAAACAATAAACAAGTAGTTCTTAAATGGACCCTTTTAAATTTATTTAAAATATCATATACTCCCTCTCTATCTCTATTTGATAGACTCATTCATTTTTTCCACAAAAATTAAGAAAATTTAATTAATATCATTGACATAATAAATTTAATTGATTTTATTCCTAGTATACCCTTCAAGTACTCCACTCACACCTTATTATTGCTAGAATTTAATGTCATTTGTTTAAAAATATGCATAATAAATGGGAGTAGATTAGTAAACTAATAATTTTTTTACTTATTTCCGATACGAAAGTGAGCTATAATTTGGGAAAAACTAAATTAGAAAATGAGTATCAAATATAGATAGAGGGAGTAGTTCTTAAAAATCTAACTCTAAATTAGATATTACTTAAATACAATTTTTCTTTCTAATATTTTGAGATGTGAAATCATTAATTATATTAATGTAATTAATATATTTTTTTGCCAAATCACTTTTAGTTTTTTTTTTTGAGAAACAAATCACTTTTAGTTGACAACATACCTAATTAATTTAATTTTACTTGTGACATAGTGGACTGTAGATATCATTCTATCAAATTCAACTTTGGAAACCTTTCCTGTTAGAAGATATTGAAACCATAATAGTTAATAATATTATATATGCAATCCATGTATTTGAAAAATTATCATCCAAATTCCAATGTAGAGAAAAAAAAATTTAGCAAAAAAAATCACACATGACACTATCAATCAACCGCAACAACAAATAAATAAAATATAAAATATAATTTCTATTGACTTTAATTTCATATGGACTGGATAGTGCATATAATGTTATTAAGCTAAAGATTAAATGGAATGATTAGACTATACTAGCATTAATAATATAAAAAAATTTGAAAATTGTGAGACCCTGGACGAAAGCCCACCCCACCCCACCCAGGGCCGCCATTGACAAACAACAAAATGAGGTAGCTTTTGTAGACCTAAAAATATGCAATCAGTAAAGTATCGAAAAGAGGCTTTCGACAACAAAGACGAACACACTGTGTCGAACGGGATGAAAGAAGATTTGTTGTGAGAGAAGTGAAGGAGGTTTTTTAGAAAGAGAAGTGGAACTAGAATAATGACCAGAGCTTTAGAGGTTTGGACTACTCATATTTATAGGATCTTGGCTCACATGCATGGCATGTGCGGTGCATGAGCTGTCAAGCTCTATGCTCGTGTTAGGCCGTTTGGGCCTTTACTTCGTGTTTATTTATATAACTTTCGACAGATTTGTTAATATGGCAGTGATGGATTACCTTTATTTCAGGCAAATAGGCCTTTTAGTGATAGATCAACTAATGGGCTTATGAATTTTCAGTTACTGGGCTCTGAAGCCCAACAGTGCTCACAAGCCTAATATGTCGTACGGGCACTCAAGCATGACATGGACTCACAAGCCTAATATATCGTACGAACACTCAAGCCTGACATGGGCTCACAAGCCTAATATGTTGTACGGTAAGTACGAGATGATTTTTTGCCCATACAGCTTTCACAACGAAACAAAAGTCTTTGATTTATGAAATATTTTCATATTAACATATGATTCAATACCGACATCTCTCTTTAGGGTGCGTTTGGTATGGGGATAAAAATTTAGTGTCCGCTATCAGGAGCGAGGCATTTGGGGTCAGGTCATCTCAGGGTCCAGGATCAGGTCATCTCAGGGTCCAGGTTAGGCCGAGGTTTGAGATCAGACTTGGGTCATCTATGAGTCTGGGAATCGATCAGGGTCAAACCGTTCCCTTCAAATCCCGAATTAGAAGGGTAATTAAATTTTATTACTTTATATTACTCATATCTCTCAACTAGTAAATTTTGCATATAAAATATAAGTTTTGATTACTAGAATCCAAAGAGAAAGAAACTTATTAATAATCCAATATTAATAAAAAGTGATTGGAAATAAACAAATATTTATAAAATAAGATTAGGAATTATGATTTTAAAACCAAATTTAAAATTTGAGGGGCTTTTGCATCAGTGCTCAACTCTAATTATACTAGCTGAAATATAATTATTTGGGGCGGTGGAGGCCCCTTTCAATATGCATAAATCCACCAATGCCTCTCTTCCAAATAATTGCATAGTAGAATGACGTGACTTTCCACTTTCTGTCTTCATAACTAGCGATCATGGTGAAATAATACCCTCCCCAAAATAGGCACTAAAGACTTTAGAGATCTTTTCGGGGACTAGCCCGCTTCCCCAATACTCAAGAGTCCTCGACACCCAGGAGGGGACTACTAACTCCGTAGGTATACAGACCGCAGAATGACCCAATAAAGATAGACAGGGAACATTGAAAAGAACAAGGAAAAAAAAGGCTCTTCTGGCCACAATTCAAAGCAGATTCCAACTCCTTATAAATCCCAGCCTACTCAGTCCACCCGCGACACCGCGTCTGAGGAGAGGGGGACCTAAGGTACTTTTCTATCTCTAAGGCCTTTCTTCTGATAGGCCTCCTCTAAAGATTCAGGATTTTACAGTGTAACCTCCTTCTTAATCTCTACCCTCACCCCATTGGCGAACCTACTGACTGTATTGAATGGCTCTTCATCAATTTCACACCTAAGCATAAGCTCTTCAAATCGAGCTTCCCCAAGAGCTCTCATCCACGGGAAGCCTCCATAAGTGATGATGATAGTGGTGCAATCACCCCCATGATAGTAAACGGTGGCGTAACCAGTCTCTATAAAGTGGGGATTGTGGGAGGTAGTGCAACTCCATATCACTAAATCTTCAGTAACTGATATGATGGTGCTGTTACCAGCAACATCAGTGCTCGACTAATATTTCATACCTCTCAATATAGCCAATCATGGAATCAAGACTCTTGCTTTCTCCACAAACTCCACCTTGACTTTCTAGTTTCTCCTGGGATACCTTTCCAACTAGACAGGATCAAATAAAGATGAGAAGAATCATCAATCAGATTGATACTGACCAGTTAACAACATGAATGAATGCACATAGGCAACACTACTGTGAGTAATCTACTTGTGTTCTCTCTGTTTCTCAATTAGTATTCAGTTTATATTACCAGTTAAGAACAAAAAAAGGAGAACAAAAATAAAGAACTGGCAACTCAAACATCCCACTTACAAATATCAACAATAGCAACAAAAAAAAAAACTGTTCCAAAAGGATATGATGCAAGCAAGTAAAATAGGACTTAAAGTCATCAAATGTGAAATAAAGAATAAAAAAAACTCTTTATAAAATGCAATCTGAAAATAGAAAATGAAGGTATATATGCACATATGCTTACTGAACTTTGGCGTTCTCACAGAAACTAAACATCACCCTCAAGAAATTAAACTACCTACCAAGCATATTAAACTACCTACCAAGCATAGATAAAATGTTTGGCCCGTATCTGTCCACACAGAGATTCTCCCACTACGTAGTCATCAGAAGCCAATTTACTTTAGGAGCATAGAACCAAGGAGGACACAACCAAAACTAGAATGATCCATCCATAAAGCTCCGTCATCTCAAATAACAAGCAAAAGTCAATAAAACATTCACAAGCACAAGCTTCGCTGATTAAGTAGTGATGCTAAAAGAAGCTTAAGAATTAAGACAAGTCTCAACAACATAAACACCCTTATAAGAAAGTACCAACAATAAACCAAACCAAACAAAACATCATAAACCAAAGGACACAGAAAAAGTTCAGAGCAACAACTTATTAAACGCCATTAATTAAGCAACCAATGACGACACAAGACAGACCCTTGAGAACTTGACTGAAGACACAATCATGTCTTAAATACCACCACGGAGACGAAGGACGAGATGCAAGGTGGATTCCTTCTGGATGTTGTAATCTGCAAGAGTGCGGCCATCCTCCAGCTGCTTCCCAGCAAATATCAGCCTCTGCTGGTCCGGGGGAATCCCTTCCTTGTCCTGGATCTTGGCCTTCACATTGTCAATAGTATCAGAGCTCTCAACCTCAAGAGTGATGGTTTTCCCAGTAAGAGTCTTCACAAAAATTTGCATTCCACCACGAAGACGCAGCACCAAGTGAAGAGTGGACTCTTTCTGAATGTTATAGTCAGCAAGAGTACGACCATCCTCCAACTGCTTCCCAGCAAAAATCAACCTCTGCTGGTCAGGTGGGATCCCCTCCTTGTCTTGGATCTTGGCCTTCACATTGTCAATAGTGTCCGAGCTCTCGACCTCCAAGGTAATGGTCTTTCCTGTGAGTGTCTTCACAAAAATTTGCATGCCACCACGGAGACGAAGCACCAAGTGGAGGGTGGACTCCTTCTGGATATTATAATCAGCAAGGGTACGGCCATCCTCAAGCTGCTTTCCAGCAAAGATAAGCCTCTGTTGATCAGGTGGAATGCCCTCCTTATCTTGGATCTTGGCCTTCACATTATCAATGGTATCAGAACTTTCCACCTCCAATGTGATGGTCTTCCCTGTGAGCGTCTTCACAAATATCTGCATCCCACCACGAAGGCGAAGCACCAAGTGGAGGGTAGACTCTTTCTGTATATTGTAGTCAGCCAAGGTCCTCCCGTCTTCAAGCTGCTTGCC
The DNA here is from genome assembly GCA_963580455.1 of Euonymus europaeus. Classification (NCBI taxonomy): domain Eukaryota; kingdom Viridiplantae; phylum Streptophyta; class Magnoliopsida; order Celastrales; family Celastraceae; genus Euonymus; species Euonymus europaeus. The sequence continues at coordinate 25,011,887 of OY756961.1, forward strand.
AGCAAAGATCAGCCTCTGCTGGTCTGGCGGAATTCCTTCCTTGTCCTGGATTTTGGCCTTGACATTGTCGATGGTGTCAGAACTCTCCACCTCCAAGGTGATTGTCTTTCCAGTAAGTGTCTTGACAAAGATTTGCATTCCACCCCTCAATCGAAGAACCAAATGGAGGGTCGATTCCTTCTGAATGTTGTAATCCGCGAGAGTGCGGCCATCCTCAAGTTGTTTCCCAGCAAAGATAAGCCTCTGCTGATCAGGCGGGATCCCTTCCTTGTCTTGGATTTTAGCCTTAACATTGTCAATGGTGTCAGAACTTTCCACCTCAAGGGTGATGGTCTTCCCAGTGAGGGTTTTCACAAAGATCTGCATCTGTTAGACAAGGAAGAATTTTCTTTTTTGAGGGTCAAAAAAGTATAATGGTTAATTATCAAATCTATAAGGAAAACAAACGAAAGTCAGATATCAGGGTAGTAACACAAACTACAGGCAACTGAATAAGAAAATTCTATCATACAGTGCAAGGCATATCATATCAAATAAAGTCTTCGATGATGATATCCAATGAGTTCTTGAATGAAGGTACTTGCCAATGTTATAAATAACGACCGAAAAAGATAGAAGGAAAAACTTTTCTAACCCAATCAAGAATAATCAACGACTTTCAACTCACAGGTCCATTATTACAGAAAACATCACCAAACGGATTCGCAAGCGTGAACAAAAACTGAATTTTCACAATAATCCAACTATTTAACTATTTATTCAAAATCAAACGGATAAAAGAATCAAGATCACATAAAAACCTCATTCCCCAAATCAATATAGACAGAAATTAATCGTGAGACTAGTTTCATTAATTGATCACATAAAAACCTTGCAGAAATCCACCCATGTTAATTGAAAGTTATATGATTTTCGAATCAAACTTGATTTCAACACCCAAGCACGTCAATTCAAAGACTCAACCATTAAGGATTACAAATTTGAAATTGAAACAATCTAAACGAACAAACCAAACAAGTAAGCAAAGAGCAATAAAAACAAGAGAACAAAAGAGAATAACGGAATACGGAAATCAAAAGATAAAAGAGACAAAGACACGAAAAAGAAATTACCTTGAGAGAGATTTCGAAGAGCCCCGATCGAATTCTGTAGATTTGTCTTGCGTGAAGCGATTAGGGGGCTCCTGAACTTCGTTTTTGTAAGAGAGAATAAAAATGGAAATGACGGAATTACCCTAGACCTACCTAGCCGCTGGCGTCTGGCGAATTGGCGATAGGAAGGAAACCTCCACCAGCGGACCAGCCCATTACACATAACTACGGTGTCGTTTTTACTAAATATTTCGTATTATTATAAGAATAAAAGCAACAAGGCTACGGGCCTTATTGCATATGGGCTTGCATATTGATCAAGTTCAGCTTACTAGCTTAGTATTCATGCAATAAATGGGCTGGGCTGTAATAAAATGGGCCATTAGAAGAACATAATGTGTTGACCCAATGTCTCTCTACTAGTAGATTTCATCACTCATACCAGACGCTCCTGCAGCTGATGCAATTTGTCAATCAAGCAAAGTAGCAGAGCAGCTGATGCAATTGTCAAGCAAGCAAAGCCATTCTTCTCCACAACACACATCACAAGCCACCGCACCAAAAACTCAGAAACCAAACTACACGTACTCAACATCCGAATACCCAGAACCCCCTTTAAATAATACTACTCATCACTCATCTCCTACCACTACAACATTCACCAAACACTCAACAATGGCAAGCCAAACAACCTTTGTTGTAGTGTTTGCAATACTAGTGACTTTCTCCACTGTTGCTTCTGCTTTAAGGGCAACAATCACCACTGTCAAGATTGACAACAATGAGGAAATAGCAAGAGGCGGTGAACAGTGCCAGGAGAAGATTCAAAAGCAGGACTTTTGCCATTGTGAGGAATTTATGAGGCAAAGGAGCCAATCATCACTCATTGTGTTACCTGGAGAAATAAGCAACCAGCAGGATCACCGGCCAATGTGCTGCGGTCAGCTAAGAGAGTTGGGTGATGAGTGCATCTGTGAAGGGTTGGAGAAAGTAGTCCATGAGGCAGTGCAGGAAGAAGCACAAGAACAAGAGCAGAAGGAGCAGATGGTGAAGAAAGGAATGAATTTACAGACCTACTGTCGCTTCCCGAGGCGCTGCGATATCCAATCACCTTCAATCTAGAACCCTTCAATCTGGTTCTAGACCTGTCGCATGTATGTGTATGTATATAAGTATCAAACCTAAGCACACTGTTGTGTGGGCTCAGTGCCTTGAGTAATGTAAGCTACTGTGAGCTTTTCTTCTAAAATAAAATGAACTTGTTTTCTATGGGTATTCACATAGATTTAAGTAAGAACGCAAGGAAAAGGTAATCAAATACTTTCACAAGCACAAAAAAATAATACCTCTGTCTCTGTTTGCAGTAGTCAAATTGAAATCTTTTAGTCAAGTACCAAAATGAAACAAAGTCGAACCCAGAACCCAAAATCTACCATGGCCAAGCATCAAGACTGCAGTGCCTCTCCCAGAAACAGTTGACTAGTTAATGATAAAATGACCCTAAAACAGCTATTTCAAAACAATTACACGAAGTAATGTGAGAACCAGGGGAAAAAAGTTACAAATCTCTATATAATAGACCACTCAGCAACCAATGCAAAGCAAGACAAAAGTTCCTTAAAACAATTGACCGAAGACCGATTCACATCTTAAAAACCACCACTAGGAAGGACACGGTATACCCACCATGCATAAATGTACCTTCACAATCCACTTACAAATACCAATCAATAGCACCAACTTCTTCAGCAATCGAAAAATATGATGAACCAATGCAAGAAATATATAAGACAACAACGAATACAATCCACTCCTGGTGTTGCCTGGCCGAACTCATCGAGGTGGATGTATGAGCACTTCTGTTGGTTAAAGAAGGCACTCCAGTCTCCATGGGCAGCAGCAAGAGGCATAACATTAGGTGTGTATTTTAAGGATCAAATGCCTAGCATATGGCAGAGATAACATCTTCATTGTTATCTTCCCACACAGAAAAACTCATAATGTGACTATCCGCATGGAACTATGGACAAAACAAAATTTAAAGGTATCCATCCATAAAGCTCAACTGGTAAGTCTCACCTTTCTAAAAGCAAGAAAACATTACAGAAAGAGCTTGCTTAGCAATTCACGAAGTCAAAATGAAAACCCTACGCGTTGATTTCATCTATCCTTCAAGAAAACACAAACCAAAACAGAAAATCCCACACTACCAAGCATCAAGTGAAAGCTAAATACCAATACATATAGGGAAAGAAACTTTATTAATAATAAAATGACCTTAAGATGGCCATTTTGACAACTTAAAAAGTACCAACCACCAGATCAAATAAAAGCATCAGGATCTTAAACCAAAGACCCATTGAAAAAGTTCAAAGCAACAAATTATTAAAAGCCACTGAACAAGCAATGGCGGCGACACAAGACAAACCATAAAGCACCAGGCCAAATACCCAATGACAACATCTTAAAATCCACCACGGAGACGAAGGACAAGATGCAGGGTAGATTCCTTCTGGATGTTGTAATCTGCAAAAGAGTGCGCCCATCCTCTAGCTGCTTCCCAGCAAATATCAGCCTTTGCTGGTCTGGAGGAATCCCCTCCTTGTCCTGGATCTTGGCCTTCACATTGTCAATAGTATCAGAGCTCTCAACCTCAAGAGTGATGGTTTTCCCAGTAAGTGTCTTCAAAAAAATTTGCATTCCACCACGAAGACGCAGCACCAAGTGAAGAGTGGACTCTTTCTGAATGTTATAGTCAGCAAGAGTACGACCATCCTCCAACTGCTTCCCAGCAAAAATCAACCTCTGCTGGTCGGGTGGGATCCCCTCCTTGTCTTGGATCTTGGCCTTCACATTGTCAATAGTGTCTGAGCTTTCGACCTCCAAGGTAATGGTCTTTCCTGTGAGTGTCTTCACGAAAATTTGCATGCCACCACGGAGACGAAGCACCAAGTGGAGAGTGGACTCCTTCTGGATATTGTAATCAGCAAGGGTACGGCCATCCTCGAGCTGCTTTCCAGCAAAAATAAGCCTCTGTTGATCAGGTGGAATGCCCTCCTTATCTTGGATCTTGGCCTTTACATTATCAATGGTATCAGAACCTTCCACCTCCAATGTGATGGTCTTCCCTGTGAGCGTCTTCACAAATATCTGCATCCCACCACGAAGGCGAAGCACCAAGTGGAGGGTAGACTCTTTCTGTATATTGTAGTCAGCCAAGGTCCTCCCGTCTTCAAGCTGCTTGCCTGCAAAGATCAGCCTCTGCTGGTCTGGGGGAATGCCTTCCTTGTCCTGGATTTTGGCCTTGACATTGTCAATGGTGTCAGAACTCTCCACCTCCAAGGTGATTGTCTTTCCAGTAAGTGTCTTGACAAAGATTTGCATTCCACCCCTCAATCGAAGAACCAAGTGGAGGGTCGATTCCTTCTGAATGTTGTAGTCCGCCAGAGTGCGGCCATCCTCAAGTTGCTTACCAGCAAATATAAGCCTCTGCTGATCAGGTGGAATACCCTCCTTGTCTTGAATTTTGGCCTTAACATTGTCTATAGTGTCAGAACTTTCCACCTCGAGGGTGATGGTCTTTCCAGTGAGGGTCTTCACAAAGATCTGCATCTGTTGGGAAGACAATAAATTTTCTTAGTGAAAATGGAAAAGGAATGTGATTCATCACTTAACCCTATAAAAGTTATACCAATTAAGAACAAAATCAAGCCCTACCACTTGGCACACAACCATATTCAGATATTACAAGAAAATACAGAAACATATAACATAAAATCTCTAGTTAAATACAACAAAACTAATCATGTCAGGTGTCATAAACAATAGCAATAGCTGAATCACCAATAATAGTTATTCAATACGAATAAACATACCCATAGAACCTTACATGCTATATATGAATAAATAATATCTATGAAATCAGCATAAAAACAATAAATCATTCGCGTGAAATAAAACTAATACGAAAAAAGAATGAAATTTCCTTCATCAACCAGCCTGAAATTCTCTAATTTTCCATAATATGCCAGCACAATTTTCTAGCAGGATTAGAGATTTAACTAATTTGCAAACAAGACGTCATGATTACGCAACTAATTCGACTGCAAGAGAGATACGATAAAAATACATTTCGTTACCTAATCAAAAGTAATCAACTGCTTTCAACTTACAGGTAGAAGTTACCTAACAAATGGGTCTATTAATATAAAAAATGAAATTTTAATTCATTAATCCGAATCAAATGATATTCCGTATAAATTAAGAATAAAAGATTTCAGACAATAAACTAAAACCAGGATCAATCCAATCAGATCTAAAAAAACTTCTTACCCAAAACTAATCAAAATCAAGGATTAATCGAAAACCTGGCACAGATCTACCAATATGTAATTGAAAGTTCGATAATTTTCGGAATCAAAATTACTTTCAAGACTCAAAGCTAAGGATTGAAAGACGGAGCCCGTTAAGAAACGATTCTTAAACAATCTAAACAAGCGAACCAAACAAGGAATCACGAATTACAGAAAAGCAGATCGCACGATATAACCCTAGAAAGAATTCCGAAATTACCTTGAGAGAGAGGTTTCGTTTCGTTTCGATTCGCTTCGATTGAATTCTGCAGATTGTCTTGCGTGGATAAATTAGGGATCTAGCTATTTTTTTATACGAGAGAACGGATGTTAAATGGCTAAAGTACCCCGGTAAAAGACCAATATTCGAACGCCACGTGTAAATACCTGTCATACCCATGACTAACACGTCTAAGATAAGGTTTTGATCTTATCTGGACGGTCAACTAGCTGGCGCTAGAAATATGGGACAAAATTTATTGTATGCATTAATAAGTAAGAATTGGAAGATTCAAGCATATGAAACCTATCTGGGCCTGCCTACACTAATTGGAAGATCTAAGAAAAAAGCATTTCAGTTCATAGTGGACAGAGTCAAGCAAAAGGTAAATAATTGGAAGAATAAATATCTCTCTCTCGTCGGGAGAGCTGTTCTCATTAAGTCAGTCCTCCAATCCCTTCCAACATATGCAATGCAAATCTTTCGTCTCCCACTTTGTTTGTGTAAAGAGCTTGACCAAGTATTGAGGTCATTTTGGTGGGGTGGCTGTGCGGGCGGTAAGACAAAGACTGCTTGGGTCTCTTGGGACCGGATGTGTAAGTCTAAGGAGGAAGGAGGCTTCGGTTTTCGCAGTTTTACTTCTTTCAATGAAGCTCTTCTAGCGAAGCAGTGTTGGAGGCTTTTAAAGAATCCGAAATCTTTAGTTGGACATGTAATGAAGTTGAAATACTATCCTGGATCATCTATTTTAGAAGCTCAACGAAAGGTGTCAAATTCATTTGTCTGGAAGAGCATCCTTGGAGCAAGGTCTCTTCTAAGTTCAGGTCTCCAATGGTACATTGGGGACGGCTTATCTGTAAAAATTTGGAAGGACCACTGGGTAGGTGGTCTGCTACAGTGGTATTCTATTTACAGCCAATATGGTTTTAATGAGGACAGCAGGGTATGGTCGCTTGTGGATGCTGACTCGGGGTGGTGGAATTATCCTCTCCTTAGTGTAATGTTTCCGGAGGATGTGATGGACAAGATTCTCCTTATCCCAATCTATCCTTTAAATGGACCAGATCAGTTAATGTGGGATGGAACAACTACAGGTGTGTACACAGTGAGGAGTGGATATCATCGTGCTAATGCAATTACAAGGAAAGTATCAGCTTCTTCTTCCTCTAATGATTTGGCTTTGCATTACTGGAGATCTTTTTGGGCAATTAAAATTCATCCTTCTACGCAAGTCTTTATATGGAGAGTTCTTCAAGATGTCTTGCCTACATCTTTGAACCTCTATAAGCGTAAAATTGTTACTGAAGCTCGGTGCCCCCTATGTGGGAAGTCTGATGAATCCAGTCTTCATATTTTGTGGGAATGTGAGTCCTCGATAAAGGTCTTTACTTATAGTATTTCTGCGATTCATAAAATCCGGTCTAATTTTGTGGATTTCAATGAGCTCTGACTGCATGCTGTGGATAGACTCTCACCCAATGCCCTCTCTCTTTTAGCCTCGACATTTCGATTAATATGGAATCGTCGAAACTCGTTCATTCATGATAATGTTTTTACAAGTTCAAAACAGTTGGCTGCTTATGCATTGAGTAGTGTTCACTCAGTAGAGGCTTTAAGTGATTCTTCTCAATCTGCTGCTAGTGAACACAAGGAGCAAAGTGCAAATGATAAATGGTTGCCACCACAGCTAGGATATGTGAAATTAAACTATGATGCGGGCATTGATGTGGCTCTTAATCGGACTGGCCTAGGTGTGATTGTAAGGGATGAATCTGGTAATCTGATTGCAGCTTATCATTCAGGGAGACCGGTTGCTTTGTCCCCCATTGTTGCTGAGGCAGAAGCTGCGTTGGCAGCAGTGAAGATCGCTTTGCAGATGGGCTTCAAATGGTTTGTGATTGAGGGGGATTCTCTTTTGATTACAGAGGCTTTAAAATCAACACATGAGGTTTCCTACACATGGTCTGGAATAGTAAAAGAGATGAATCGTAGACTTCAACATTGTGATGGTTGGAAAGTATTGCATGTGAGAAGGAGTGGTAATAAGGCTGCACATTTTCTGGCAACTAGGGCTCTTTCGATGGTGGACTCACAGTCATGGGAAACCACTGATCTACCAGACTTGATGTCTATAGTGAGCAATGATAAACCTCAGTTATCGAGTACTTTGCAGGAAAGTGGAAGTCTTGGTGCTGAAATTCCTTTTTAAGCTACTGATTTCATGATTATTGTATTCGTGAGTATTATCCTAGATATGTTTAGGTATTGCTCATGTTCTGTGTGGTGGATTGTTTTTTTCCACCATGTGTAAGCTGGCTGTAATATGCTTGCATTTTAATGAAAGAAAGTCTCAGGTTTGGCCTGATTAAAAAAAAAAAAAAAGTAAGAATTATGTTCTTTTCACAAAAAAAAAACAGAGAGAGAAAGAATTATGTTTTAATTTTCTGATTTTTTTCCCCCAAACAAATAAAACAGCCCGACACTTGTAATTTGCGATACTTGTGTGTTTGATTGAGAGTATGTCTGATAGCGTATAAATTAGCAGATAAGTTGACAAAAGCTATGTATTGTTTGGTATAACGTAAATTTTAATAACATATAAGCTGTTAATTTATAATTAAAGGTATGTAAATTAATTTAATAACGAAATAAAAGTAATCGAATATGAGTCTTGTTGGAAAAAAAAACTTTATAAGTTGAGTTCGAATATTTAATTTTTTTGAAAATCTAACATACATTTTGAGAAATAAAAGGGCAAATGCTTGAGAGAGTGAAGCTAATAAGAGAAATTGAGAGAATTTTTTTATATGTGATCGATGTGATTATTGACCGATGAAATTGAGCTTATAAGTTGAGCGTATAAGCTGACATACTCTATACCAAACAAGTAAGGAGAGTAATGATCACGGAAATTATACATTTGCTCAATAAATTTAAAACATCTAGGGTTCGTTTGGATGAGAGTATGTTTCATAAAATATACTCTCTCGTAAAGCGTAAAAGCTGAGAGTGCATATACTCTGAACAAACATGGTACTAATGTATTTTTTGACATGAAATATATACATTTATTAGCATTTAAAACATGTAGAATTTTTTGTCAATGTATCTTTTGATATGAAATATATACATTTATTAGCATTCAAATCATATACAACTTTTAATATATATCATCTCTCATATTTGATAAAAATACACACATCATTTCATGTTTGTAAAATGACAAATATCTCATTTATTATAGTTAAAAAATTAGTACATGATCACTTCGACTTTATGAGTGTTATCAATAATAATAAAAAAAGGAGTAAAATCTCATAAAAATTATGTTGTAAAAACAAAAATTGGTCCTCATACAAAGTAAATCAATCATAGTCAAGATCATCGAACATAAACATCTGAATTAATAATTCATGATACAACTTAAATATGATAATTATTTGTCTTTTCATTAAACGATAGATGTGGTACATGTGATTTTCCTCTATGTTTGTCGGGTAAATCAATCAAATACATGCAATAACCCATAAATCACGACCGTAAAAACAAGCGAAGAGAAAAAAAAATCATTTTCCATATGAATTAAACATGCATAAAGAGATGTAGAGTTGAATGAAAAAGGAGACTTTTATTATAAATTCAATATATGTTTGTAGACTACATCATGCCCAAAAACAACACGACATCAAAGTCGCAAGAGTAATATATGGTACGTCTCCTTTCTAGAATTTCTAGTTCTTCTTTGCATTTGCGATGGATTTCGCCGTAGGGGGTGTCCCAACGCAACACCACTGCTCAACTTCATTGCAACATGTTTTACTGTCAATGCCAATTGTTTCAACACCTGTTGCGGTGGTTGTCGGCGGAGGGATAACTCCGCCGCAACACAACTGGATATATTCATTGCAACACTGGCTACTGCCATTTGTTTCAACACCTGTTGTGGTGGACGATGGAGTAATGTCTCTAGCAGCATCGTTAAAGTTGACACTCATGATTATCATCATCACAGTTACTGTGAAGAAGATACTTGCTTTGCTTGTAATGAAGGCCATGATTACTGTAAAATCTCTAGTTATATCGACTCTCTCTTTTGTATAAGATAATATGGAGAGGAGTACGCACGTCTATATATAGATCAAGTTGGTACACCTAAGTACCTAATAAAAATGATATCATATCCAATAAATGAGCGGCACGTACTGTTAAAATATTTTTAAGATAATTATCACTCGAATCTTAACATTACTATACGCCTAATTATGCACCACCTAATTATGCAACGTAATAATTTTTTATTTTAAAAGGATTTATGGAAAAAATTATTTATTTTATTGCCGAATTGAGTTTTGTGCTATATGGGTTCGTTTGATAGACAATTTGAATTTTAGCATATAATTTAACTTATATGCTGATAGTAGGGTTTAAGAATAAGCCCAAAGATGAGCCCAATTGAAGATAAAGCCCTAAGATCCACCAAGAACAGCACGATCTCAATTCTCAAAGATGAAGCAGAATGAATTAATACACGCCGAACTGATCTGTCTAACAGCTAATCCGACAGAGCACGATCAGGTATCAGATTCCCCTGAAAGCTTAGTACAGTCAGAGGATATCTGTGATGCCTACTGTTGCTCCTCGATCCGGTGATGCAATCTTCGCCAGCGTTGAACTCGTGGTATGTTTTTTATTTTTTATTTTCCTGCATTTTCTGTGTCTCCAAAAGGAAAACTTTGCATTTGATTCTTATTTAATTCCTGTTTTAGAAAGCAGAGCTGTTTACGTTGACTTATGGGGCAATTTTCCGTCAGTTAATTACGGATCTTGAGGAAGTTGAAGAGGTCAACAAACAGCTTGATCAAATATACTATTTGCTGCTTTTGGAATTCGAAATTTGGGATCTATGTTGTTTCTGGATCTTTTTTTAAAAAAATTTCAATTACTGCTCATGGTACTGAGGAACGAATAGAATTTAATTGTGTAGACAGCACTCACTGAATTTGTATTAGTTATATAGCGTAAATGTGATACTAAATTCAAAAGTAGCAAGGATGCATCACTTTTGGGCAGAAGGTTTAATCTTCAAGCAAATTACTTTATATCCAAAACAGCATTCTGAATAAGTAAAATTCGAAATGAATGGAATCAATTTTCTGGGGCACCTGGTAATTCAGCCAGGAGTTTACTTGTATATCATCAGTGTTTATTTTTTCCTGCATCATGCTTTACAAATAACGTCATGGTGTCAGTTTTTTTATGCTTTTCATGAGTGGGCTGTATTGCCGTGGTGGAGTGGAGTTTTGGGTATGGCCAAAAGTTAGTTTAACTTGGAAAAGTTTCATGATGCCCAATGTTTCTGTTTCCTTTTACCCATTAGTCTCATGTAGCATCAGCCAATGTTCACAGGACATATGCGGAAATTCCTGGCATTTTACTTTCATACATTTCCAAACTTTGAACTAAATGGATTTGATCAGATAATTACTTTGCAGGGGCTGCAATATTGGAATTCAGATGATAGATGAGTTTCTCGCGAAGTCTGGTATTTCACGATGTGTTGACTTTAAGGGTACTGCAGAAGTGATAGCAAAGGTTTGCTTTTATTATACTTTTTTTGACAATGATTTATCAGCTTAGACTTGCAGTATTGCATCTGAATTGATTTTGTAGCCAGTTGATTATGTGGCCTGCTTTTAGTTTTACTAGATTAATTGTACTGGCTATCACTCCCTAGTCCTGTCTAGATTTTGGAAGGAACGTTATAAAGAAAAGTAGTAAATCCCAGTAGCCAAGAATGAGACTAGATTTGACATCTTCTGTTTCTTAAACCTCTAACGTGTTGATAGGCTGATTGGATCAAGTGCCTTGCTTCAATGGCTTCCCATCTAGCTTACAATGTGGTGCCTATCAGTTGTAAGAATTTTAAAATAAAAAGAAAGAGAAACTGATCTGAGTGTTGGAGTCCATTCATTCTGTTTGCCCTGTAATCAAATGTTCTGAGTATTCTGACAGCTAAAATGACTAAAATGTTTCTGGAAATAGAACCAGAGAATGTTCATGGAGGCTTTATTACCTTTCTCGATTGCTTAATAGGAGTTTATAGGCTGTTCTGAGGCCCAGAACATTCTGATTCTTGTAGCTTTTTGAGCTATGTTTCAACTTTTCATTAATTGCTTTCATATTGGTTGCAAAACTAAATTTAATTAACACAGAAATGAGGGCAAACTAGTTGATAATTACTGAAGTTGTCCTTGGAGAATTGATATCTCTGAAAATTTCTGCTGGAGATGAGATGATATTTTCCCAAAAATTCTGCTCGAATAAGTTGTCCTTTCTTTTTATTTTTTTTTATTTTTATCAGTGTTCTCCCAGTTCAAATGAGTTTGTCTTCATCAAGGTAAGCTTTATCTTTAAAAGAGTTTTGGATTATTGGATTGACACTCAGGAGCAAGGTTGTCAAATCAAATTGAATCGTTTGAATCGATTGATGAAAATTTTGAATCATAAATCGTAAGATTCACTTAATTTATAATAATATATTATAAAATATATGAATATTCATATAAAATAAATTTATACTACTTGAAAAAAACTATAACTATCAATCTTAATTTTTATTTTATAGTTACACTGTATAAGAGGAGCAGGAAAATAATAAATTAATGTTTGAATCAAAGAGTATGAACTTGAATGAAACTCAGCATGAACTTGGACTTGAACTAAACAAGTTGAGCCCAAGAGTAAAAGAAGAGGCCCAAAAGAACAAAGGGCACCGAAGGTTCACTTGAGGAAGAGCACTACAGCAGAAGAAAGGAAGAAGAGGCAGGGTGTTACTTTGAAACCTCCCTTTTCACTATGCTCTTGAATTGCATGAATCGAATCATATTGATTTCGTCGATTCAATTTGTGAATCGCTTGATTCATGCTGATTCACGATTCAAGCTACGATTCAAATCATTTTCTGTCAAAGTTGAATTGAATTGTTTTCTGTCCAAGTTGAATCAAATCATACGAATCGAATCGTGAATTGTACAATTCTAACAACAATGCTCAGGGGCACCAATCTGTATACTCTATTTTGGTTTCCTTTCCATTTAACAAGATAGTTCATAAAATTACCATTTTCTGTGGGACCAATTTGGTGATTCAGAACATCTGAAATAGCATCCAACTTGGCTTGTTGGACATCTCAATTTAATTCGCTGAGATTTTTTTGGTTGATATTTGCAGAAGTTATTCTTCACTTGTTTATTTCAGTCAACTACAGAATTTAATGCTTCACAGCTACTTGTTCGGTGGTCCAACTGAACCAATCACAACAGTGCTCACAAACCCATTTATTTGCTTATAAGATATTTGAATATTGTTTGTACTTTGCAGGGCTTGTACTAGATAAGGACAGCACTAAATATATCTCACATTAGTAGTACTTGAAAATATCTTTTTTGGTTTTATGGATTATGGTATTGGAAAATATTGGCTGTGTCATATTTGTACTATTGCAATTCAATTAATCTTGTGGAATTATCTTACTGAAACATGGATAAGCCTATCCCTACAGGCTCTAACATGCCTCTTGTACAGGTGAGTTTCAAAATGTTCTTAGGGGTCACTGCATTTGTGACCAGTTGGGATACTAATGGGACATGCTGCAGTATCATTTTCAAGGTTTAAACTATTGCAACATCTTAAGTGGAGTTGTTAGGGGAGCCCTAGAGATGGCAAGCGTTTTCCACTTCTAATGTACAGCTTTGATTCCATTTTACGTTTTTTTGAAAATTTATTATTGCTAATTGGTCATTTCTTTCCAGCTTATGGTAAAAGCTTTGTTTTTAAGCCTCTTGTGAAAACTTGCATCCTCTGTTACCTCAAATTGTGCCACTGAGCGTTATATTAGTAACTGATGTTGGTTTATCAGCCTTATTGTAAAACCTTTTTTTTAAGCCTCTTCTGAAAACTTGCATCCTCTGCTACTTCAAATTGTGCTACGGAGCCTTATATTAGTAACTGATGTTGGTTTAGCAGCCTTATGGTAAAACCTTTGTTTTTAACCCTCTTCTGAAAACTTGCATCCTCTGCTACTTCAAATTGTGCTACTGAGACTTATATTAGTTACTGATGTTGGTTTATATAATAATTAGTCTTAATTTATTCTTTATCATATCATGTGTCTGATATCACCTACTCAAAAATATATCTCCTAGTGCAAAAGTAGTGGAGCAGAATTAACAATCTTCCATTGGTTGTCATCATTTCTGGATGAATGACGTGGGCGATTGTGATTTTTTAATCCACTGTATCTGAGATATTTAAGACATTTCTTCTCATAGTATTTTTGTAGATGGAAATACCAGTAGTTTTTATTGGAATGTAAGGTTTTCTTCATGTAACTGTACAAGGGTATTCTGGTATTAACCTACTCTATGTATATTTTGATATAATGAGAAAATTAGGGCTTCTCTTGTTAACAGAGAAGAACCTCCAAAATCCATGTCTGAGGTCTCTGTATTCAATATGGTATCGGAGGAGGACCGGTTGTCTTCCTTCTTCGCAATACTTGGCGCCTGATTTTTCCTCGCTCGCGCCTGTGACGAGCGTGGCCCTTTCGCCTGACGCGAGCTTGACGAACGTGCGCCTTGCGCGAGCTTCTGGTTCTTCCGCGCACGTCGTCTCTGGTTCTTCCGCGCACGTCGTCTGGAGTTCCGCTCTCTTCCGCTGGTTCACCGCGCGCGCCTCTGCCACTCTGGTCTTCGCACGACAGCTTCTGCGCGACATCTTCTGCGCGACAGCTTCTGCTTCTTCGCGCGACAGATTGAGTTCCCAAGTGCTATTGTTAGCTTCCAGCTTGGGTGTTTGGGTTGTTACAATTTTTCAATTGAACTTGTAAGTTTGTGGTTCTACTTCTGGAACTTGAATTTGTGTTTGCTGGTGGTGCTTTGTCAGTATGTCTGTTACTACTACCGGTGAAGCCTCTGGTGTCAGTTCCAAATCATCTTCTGGTCATTCGTTTGATAATCCTACTCTACAGATCAGTCCTGTTAAACTTGATGGCACAAATTACTTGACATGGTCTAAATCTTGTCTGCTTTTTATTAAAGCTAGACGTTTGTATTCTTATATCGATGGGAAACATAAGCGACCAGCCCTCACTGATCCGGGTTTTGACGAATGGGATGCTACCAACTCTCTTGTTCTCTCATGGCTCAACTATTCGATGATACCTAGTATTTCTAAGGGATATTTGTTGTTTGATGAGGCATGGAAAGTGTGGAGTGCAGCTGCCCAAACATATGCTAAGCTTGGTAATGACTCTCAGGTATACAATATTCGTAAACAGCTTCATCAGTTCAAACAAGGCTCTTTCTCCATCACTGAGGTTTTTACTGAAATGAGCAGTTTGTGGCAAGAGTTGGATTTTTATCAGGATTTTACTGCTGAGTGTCCTGCTGATGCCGCCAAGTTTCATCAAATGGTTGACAGGGAGCGAGTATTTGATTTATTGGCCGTTTTGAATGAAGAGTATGATCCCATTAGGGTTCAAGTCTTGGGAAAAACACCGTTTCCCTCACTGAGGGAGGCATACTCCTACATTCAACAAGAAGAGAGTCGTCGTGGTGTTATGCTTTCATCTGCTTCTGTTGAACGATCTGCATTGCTGGTCCATCCTCAGACTATTGATCCCAAGCCTCTCTTGCCACTTCCTGTCACTAGTGTGCCTCATCCCAAAGATCATCTACATTGTGATCATTGTGGGCGTCCCCGGCACACTCGAGAATCTTGCTGGAAACTTCATGGTCGTCCTACCCGTGGGAGAGGTGGTCGACGCCCAGGCCCTTCTAGGCCTTGGGCCAATGTTGCTGATTGTTCTGAGGGCAGTTACCCTAGTTCTAATTTATCTCCTACCGAGGTTCAGTCTTTGAAGACTCTTATGTCCCGGCTTCAGCATACTTCATCCAGTGATGGTAGTGCTTCCACTCCCGCAACTTCCTACCATGCCACGTCCCAGTTAGACAACCCAGGTAATTCTGCCAGTCATACTGCTCCTAGCCCTTGGATTATTGATTCTGGGGCTTCGGATCATATGACTGGTATCTCTAGCAAATTTGTCACCTATTGCCCTTCTTCAGGTAGGGATAAGGTTCGAATAGCTGATGGTTCTTTTTCTTCTATCTCCGGTCAGGGTTCTATAGTTTGTACTCCTACTCTTAAGCTAAATTCTACTCTTCATGTGCCTAGTTTTCCTAGTAATCTTATTTCTATTAGTACTATTACTAAAGACCTTAATTGCAAAGTCACTTTCTTTTCTTCCTATTGTGTCTTTCAGGAGCTGAAAACAGGGAAAACGATTGGCTATGGTAGAGTTCAGGACGGGTTGTATTATTTGGCTGAGCCGCCATCCGTTTTTACCCCAGTGTTTGGTCCTTTAGGCCTTGTTGCTGCAGCTGCCCCTTCTTCTGCAGCCTCTATTATGCTTCTGCATCGGCGTTTGGGTCATCCATCTTTTGTTGTTTTGAAGCGCATGTACCCAACTTTATTTTCTCAAGTTGTTTTTGATATGTTAGTGTGTGATGCTTGTGAGTTTGCCAAACACACCCGAACTTCTTATCCTTCAGTGGATAGTAAGAGTATTGAACCTTTTATGATTATACATTCTGATGTTTGGGGACCTAGTGAAGTTATGTCTTTGAATGGTTATCGTTGGTTTGTGACTTTTATTGATTGTTATAGTCGCACTACTTGGGTGTATTTGCTTCAGTCTAAAAGTGATGTGTTTGTATGTTTTAAGAGGTTTCACAACCTAGTGTCTACGCAATTCTCAGCCAAGGTCAAGATCTTGCGTAGTGACAATGGTGGTGAATATCTGAATGGTGGCTTTAGTTCCTATCTGACAGATCATGGAATTGTTCATCAAACAAGTTGTGTGTATACTCCAGCTCAAAATGGTGTTGCTGAACGAAAGAACCGACATCTTTTGGAAGTTACTCGTGCCCTGCTGTTCACCATGAATGTTCCTAAGTCCTATTGGGGTGATGCAGTTCTTGTTGCTGCCTATCTTATCAACCGGATGCCTTTACGGACTTTATCCTTCAAGGCCCCGTTAGATTTGCTTCAAGGCACAAGTATACATCGTGTTCCTCCCAAGATCTTTGGCTGTGTATGTTTTGTCCATGAACATCGCCCCAATCTGCGGAAGTTGGAGCCTCGGTCTATCAAATGTATATTCATTGGTTACTCTGCCACACAAAAGGGGTATAAATGCTACCATCCTCCCACGCGAAAGGTTTTTGTTTGTATGGATGTTACCTTTCGTGACTGGGAGCCTTATTTTTCAGCACCTCTTTCTTCGGAAATGTCCTTCAAGGGTGAGCCTTCAGCTCCGTTTAACTCCATTTTGAGTTTGTCGCCTGATTCCCACATAGCTGGTACTCCACTTTGCTCTCCGATTCCTGTCAGTGAATTGGCTAAACCAGCCAATGATGATGATTCTTCTAGTGATGATCATCCAGTATATCAGACTCCTATGCGACTGCAAAAGGATGATTTGTTACAATATTCTCGGAAGAAGCCTTCTCTTTTGCCACCCGCTCTACTTACTCTACCTAGCCAATCGCTCCACCCTGAGTCAGCTTCCACCACTACACCTGCTACTGGTAACATATCTTCTCCTTCAGTCCCTGATTCCTCTAATCTCCCTATTGCTCTTCGAAAGGGTGTAAGGTCTTGTACAGTGCACCCTATTTCTAACTTTGTTTCCTATGATAGATTATCTTCTCCATATCGAGCCTTTGTCTCGTCTGTTTCTATGACTTCTGTTCCACAGAATTGGCGGGATGCCTTGGCTGATAATCAATGGAAGCTGGCCATGACCGAAGAAATGCAAGCTTTAAAGAAAAATGGTTCTATTGAGCGCTTTAAGGCTCGATTAGTGGCGAAAGGCTTTACTCAGACTTATGGCATTGATTATGCTGAAACTTTTGCCCCTGTTGCCAAGATGAATTCCATTCGAGTCATTCTTTCTTGTGCTGCTAATCTGGGTTGGAATCTGAGTCAGCTGGATGTTAAAAATGCTTTTCTTCATGGCCTTCTTCGTGAAGAGGTGTATATGGCTATTCCTCCAGGCTTTGAGTGTGTAAAGACTGCAGGTAAAGTTTGTAAATTGAAGAAGGCTCTTTACGGCCTCAAACAATCGCCACGGGCTTGGTTTGAGAGATTCCGCCAGGTTTTATGTCTCGCTGGATATATTCAGAGTGAGAGTGAACACACATTATTCACCAAATGGGTGGATGGGAAAATTACTATTCTTATTGTATATGTGGATGACATCATTCTTACTGGGAACAATCCCGTGGAAGAACTCAAGATCAAGAAAGTCTTGGCCACGGAGTTTGAAATTAAAGACTTGGGGCCTCTTCGATACTTCTTAGGTGTTGAAGTGGCTAGATCAAATGCAGGGATCTTCATCTCTCAAAGAAAATATGTTCTAGATCTCTTACAGGAGACAGGTATGCTGGGTTGCAAGCCTAGTGATACTCCTATTGAAGTTAATCATCGTCTTGGCCGTAAGGTGGGCAAGGAAGTTGATAAGGAGCGGTATCAAAGGCTTGTTGGTAAACTGATATATTTATCCTATACTCGTCCTGATATTGCATATGCTGTTGGTATTGTCTGTCGCTTTATGCATTCTCCTCAAGAACCTCATATGGAAGCTGCCTATCGAATTCTTCGTTATTTGAAAGCAGCTCCTGGTAAAGGCTTATTGTTTTCTAAGAATGGTCATCTAAATATTGAAGCCTATACTGATGCGGACTGGGCTGGTTGTCCCATTGATCGCCGATCCACTTCTGGTTATTGTTTCTTCATTGGCGGTAATTTAGTTTCTTGGAGGAGTAAGAAACAGGGTGTTGTGGCTCGGTCTAGTGCTGAGGCCGAGTATCGATCTATGGCCCATGGTGTGGAGGAACTTCTATGGCTTCAGAAGTTAATGTGTGACCTTGGTTCTACTTCTGATCAACCTCTTCGTCTCTACTGTGACAACAAGGCTGCTATAAGCATTGCCAACAACCCAGTTCTTCATGACCGAACTAAGCACATCGAACTAGATCGCAGCTTTATTGAAGAAAAGATTCGATCTGGACAACTTTGTATTCCTTTTGTGCCATCTAGCGACCAATTAGCTGATATTTTCACTAAAGGGCTAGATGCCAAGACGTTTCATTCTATTCTTGGCAAGATGGGCATGATAGATATTCATGCTCCATCTTGAGGGGGGGTATTGGAATGTAAGGTTTTCTTCATGTAACTGTACAAGGGTATTCTGGTATTAACCTACTCTATGTATATTTTGATATAATGAGAAAATTAGGGCTTCTCTTGTTAACAGAGAAGAACCTCCAAAATCCATGTCTGAGGTCTCTGTATTCAATAGTTTTCTCATTTTTGGGAGTTTTAAGGGTCCCTTGAGTACCAATGTTTTTCTCACCTTTTTCTTTCCTTCTATCTCATAGCTTTCTGTTCTATGTTTTGTATGCAGGTATCAATGAAAACAGAAGTAAAATGGATCCATGATATGCTTCGAGGGGAGGATGCATTTGAGTTACAGGTGAAGCTTGTAAAACAAAACAAGTCCCGGAAGAATATCCATACAAGGATGATGAGTAAACATTTAATGGTCCTTGCCCTTTGACCTGTAAATACTAGTGTTTTTTTTGTGTATTTTCCTGTAGAAAAACAAACGGTTTGGTTGGTGAAAAATAAGTTAGGTTATAAGTTATCAAAATAAGCTAGCCTATCAACTAAGCTGTGGAGTGTTTGGCGGTACTTTTTAAAGCTTACGCTAGTCTCATAATTTATGATACACTAGTGTATTTTTGAAACAAGAGTGGTGCGTTTGCTAAATCTGTCTACGCGAGCTTATTAATTCACTGAATATTGAGGAACCTTTCATAGACTTGAACTTCTATATTTCTCTGTCTTTCCGGAGTTGACAGGGGGTGGTTATGATAAGCTTGAGTTGAGTACTAAGACAGTAGGACCATATTGTTCTGTCTGGTTCAACTACCACTTAGACCTCTATTTTGAGGTTATTTGGAGGTATTTGATTATGACCGAGTATAGTATGTGAACAGAGGCTGCCTAAGACAAAGTACTTGTGACTTGTTTCGACAGCTGCACTATTTTTGTTGGAGATACTTTTCTTCCAACATGAGAAATCCATTTCAGCTGATGTTCTTGTTCTCTTCTGATAATTGCTTCCCCGGCCATTCGGCACGGTTCATCGAGTTGGTGACATTCTATGGCTGCTTCAGTGACCTTCATATGTGCATGTCCAACTCATGGAAGACAAGCACTTGAACAATAGAATTGTAGATAGAATTGAACAAGCACTTGTGTTTTAAGCATTGTTTGAGGGAGTGGGGACAAAGAGAGCTTCTCCTACACATTTAAGAGACATTTTTCTAGTCTTTTTTTTTAGCTTGTACAGAGACAAGCCTTTTCCTCACTACATATAAGATTTTGTTGCTGAATTTGCATGTGGAATGCATAACCCTTGGATTCATACTTAGTACCATGATGATTTATTTAAGCATGAATGACTAAAGATATTCCTTACATTTTTCGAAGTTCAGTGTATGGAGACAATGGTGTATGTGAGTGCAGTGGCGGAACCAAGCATCATCAAGGAGACAGCTTCCCCACTTGATTTTTTATTTATTTTAAATTAAGACTAATTTTTATCTAATTTTTTTTATTAGTTTAGTTGAATGCATGTTCTCCTTTGCCCATGAATTTAATATGTGGCCCGGATGATTTATGCCTTTCTAATAATAATAGAAAACCCATGAGTTAAATGTGTGGCTTAGATGGATGGTTCACTGATGACTTAATTACATATATTGAGGAAAAAATGTTTGATCAAATTCATAATGGATATTATTTCTGTAATCCAACATTTCATTTTGATTCCTTTTTTTAACAAAGCGACATACAAATAATCTAAAATAAAATAAAATTCGGGAGCGTTGCTTTGGAACCTCTACTAGTTTATCTCTAGAGAGATTCACCAACTAGACAATTACTCAAGTCGTCGATTACATAATTTTAAAAACAATACCATCAATGTTTTTATGTTACTAGTCAAAGCATGATCTTACACATAAAAAACTTCGTTTAGTGCACTTTGCTCACACTTAATCCCAGAAAATTCTCATTTGTGCATGCAATAAATCTCTCTCTCGAATATAGACATATATATGCAATAATTCCATGCCCGACGAAAGTAAGGAGAGATTTTTAAGGTTTTGGAATTGTGCATTGTAGTGGTGAAAAGAAGGGAGACTTGGAGAATTGAGAACCAAATGAAGCTCTAGACAAAAAAATGTAATGTCAAACATTATCCATACCCAAAAATCTTTTTTAGGCTTAAGGTTGCTATTTGGTTCGGCCCCATCTTAATTTGTTGTTTTCTCGACAACACTAACCAGCCAGCTTATCCTAATATATACCTAGCTTTGAAGGTGGACTTTGAATTTCTGAGTATTTTGAACATGTCTAAAAGCAAAATATCATTTACGATCACAAGTTGAGTTTTGATCATACTAAATTGACACTGTTGTTAGGTCATTTACACACATGATTGATAGTTCGAGTTTAGATATATATCAGTTGTCTAAAGACGAATTTGTCTGGTATCGTTTTTAATTAAAAAAAACAAAAGCATTTGTCATCATGCGACGTCAATATTATTTTTTTTTGTGACGGGAAATAAATGTATCTTGGGAGTCATCCTACTTTTCCTAGGTACTTCGACAGGTTGCAAAAAGTTGAATTTGAGTCCCGGCCCATCTTGACAGATTCATACCCACCAAACCAAACTCTGGGTGGTATATGTTTGGAAACTAGCAATGCCCACGTGACTTTTTTTTTGATAAGCAATGCCCACGTGAATTGAGCTCTTCCTATCACACATGCACATAGTTTGGACAAATTTCCAGTAAACTTGGTCTACATGATTGTTTGGTTCATCTATATTTCCAATGTAGGCATGCACAAAGGATATCCATGTATATCCATGTGTATATATATATATATATTCACAATGTTTATAGCTTCAACGGTGCAATCTACATAGCTTCTCGAGGGGTGTTCATTCGATTTTTCAATTTCGTAAGTTCAAAAAATTTCGGTTCTAACAAAATTCAAGTGAGGAGGCGTAGTTTCCAACTTCAGAATTTTTTGAAGGTAATTATTAATTTCTTTTATAATAATTGTTTTCTCTAGATATATATGGCATTATTGTCTCTTGAAATGAAGCAATAACAGACTAATTAAATTAATAAAGGAATAAGATCAGAATATATCATTTTTATGCATCTTCAAGTGTTCTATGAGAATGTTGTTTTACAAATCACAATTGTAATCCAAAATAACATAATTTATTACGATAGAGCAAAAAAGATGAATGCATGAATGATATGTGAGATCGTCCACACAATTTTTAATTTTAGTTTAGTCATAATTTATTTAGTATGTGGCCACACTACAGTTTTAGACAATTTTTTTGGGAAGAAATTAAAAAAATTTCATTAAATATCAAACAAGATTATGTTCAGAGAATCTGCTGAATGGTAGAGCAGAAAGTACTATACAGTATGTGATCGTATATAGACTCTTCTTATAAGGAAATTTATGGTGTAGGATAGATGGAATTGGAAATGGAGAGTAATATTATCTATCCAATTTAAAAGGAAATAATGATTTTTCCATTTTTTGGTCAGATAATATCTCCTATGTTTTGGTAAATAATTAATTGGCTAAATTTGTTCTAAAATTGTCCATGCCATATTTAGAGTATGCAGGATTATTAATTGTGATTACTCCAAACATTACTGATAAACCAATATTGTGTCAAGAGAAAATCTCCATATTTTGCTTCTCCATGGGTATGGATCCTCCGCTCCGCGAGACCTTGGACAATCTGGTCCTAATCTCTCCTGTAAAAACCCTAGATGATGATCAAAATCTCTTGACTGATAAGGTAGATCAGTGTGTGCTTCCTCTAGTTGATCTTAGCCATTTGAACCTTGGACCCCAAGAAAGAGAGAAATGTGTGAAAGACATGGTTGATGCTGCAACCAAATGGGGTTTCTTTCAAATTGTCAACCATGGAATCCCTCAAGAGATGTTGGAGATTGTGAAGAATGAAGAGATGAAGGTGTTCCATCAAGATTTTGTCAACAAGGCTGATGATAAGTTCTTGAATTTATCGGCTAATAGTTATCGATGGGGGAACCCGGCGGCTAGCTTGGTGAGCAGGTTTTTCTGGTCTGAATCTCTCCATGTTTCTGTCTCGGAGATTTCAAACATAAAGGGAAACGATACTCTCAGGTACTCATCAGAATTTTATGTTAAGTAGATCGAGATTAATTTTTTTTCCCGATTATTAATTGTTATTGCTATAAACAAATGTTGAGTATGTTCGATTCATATCATATAAAATCGTTTGATTAACTCTCTATAAAATCAATATATATATATATATATATACACACACGGTGGTTCTCCTATACGCACGCCGTGGTTTTCAAACTTTACGGGCTTCTAATGTAAGCCGTTGGATCTAATCCTTAAGAATGATGTCTAGGTCACTTTTTTTTCCTTGCGTAACTGCTGAGAATTAAAGACATGCATAGATGGACTAGCACATAGTAATAAGGGTAATGTTTCTAACGAGAATTGAATTCAGGATCTATCGAGTTTATACGGTTTGATCTCAGAGAAATTCACCAGCAAGACTCACTCAAGTGTTTCCACTCTCAAAGATTTTTCAATATCTTATGTGGTTAAATAAAGTGGCGCGCGGAGCCACATGAAAACTAGGAGCTGGGCGCCCCTGATTTTTTTCAATTTTTTAATATATAATATTAATTATAAAGTGTGCATTTTTTAAGGTATAAGTAACTTTTAACATCCAATTATATTGCTTTTGTATTTATTTATATCTATATGTTTAAATTGTGGTTTCATGGCATGATATTTCTATAGATTAGAGGTGATAAGTTGGATTGGATAGACTTTCTTGGATATTTTTATTCTTATTTTTTGGCATATAGTCTTTATGCATTTAGTCATATTTTTGTTTTTCACTTTGATTTTGCTTCAATCAATTGTTATTTATTCAGTAAATAACCCTAAAAAAAATGGAGCCCCCACCAACCATTAGACCTCCTCATTTGAATTTCTAGCTCAGCACTCGAATATGTAAATAGTCACAAAGGCACACACGTCTTTAATTTTATGTCTAAAAACCTTAAGGTATGTGCAAAAATGTCCTAATCTTATACATGGTAGCTATCATATGGTAATCTAATTAACTTCAAACATCTCATACATGTCCTTATGCATCAATCACCCAAAGAAAATATTTTAGGGCACCAGACCTCCCTTAAGTTTGTTCTGATAATTACATATATAAAAATACCCAGTAGCATTTTAGTTGTTTTTTTATATGTTCAGATTCATTCTGGAGGAGTACACAGACAAGGTGGCCAAGCTAGCTGAAAGAATAGCTGTACTATTGTCTCAAAGTCTTGGATTGGAATCAAGTTTCTTTCAGGAGAATTGTCCTACAGGATCTAGTTATCTTCGGTTGAATAGATACCCGCCATGTCCGGTCTCCTCCAAGGTTTACGGATTCCTGCCCCACACTGATAGTGACTTACTCACCATTGTCTATCAAGATGATGTTGGCGGATTGCAGCTGATGAAAGATGGAAGATGGGTTGCTGTTAAACCTAATCCAAATGCTCTCGTTGTCAACATGGGTGATCTTTTCGAGGTAATTCAAATCCCACAATTTTGCTTGAATTATATTTATTTTTTAGTCTATAATTATTAAATATGGGTGTGTTGAATACTGTACAATCACTAGTACTCATTTTAATATGCTACATCTGGACTGGTCTGGTGCCCAAAATCTTAGTTTGGAATGTTTTAAGAACAGGTCAGCCCTATTGGGTGAACTGTCTTGTGGCCAAATAATTAGTCAAGGATGCTCTAATGCTTAAATCAGTAACTAGCTAAGAATTTTTTATACAAGTAATTATAGTCACAAAGGAATTGAATAAATATATACCCTATTTTGCTTGCTCGACTGAAAATTAAGTGAATCACCTAATTGCATGTTTTTAGAATTAAATATCTTGAAATGTTCGGCAGATGAGTGACAGGGAAACATTTGTGCTTCTGAAAATACCTCGAAATATCCTATAATGTCATTCTCCATCATAAAATAATAATAATAATAATAATAATAATAAAAAAGAAGAAGAAGAAGTTTTGACTTATTTGGATTCTCTATGAGTCATTTGACAAATTATTATATAACAAGTGTCAATCTGAAACCTGATCAATCCAACTGTGCAAGTATGCCATTTGTGTTTAAATTAGCCGAGTTTTCTACCTTCTTAGACTCTTAGTAGATATATAATCAGTGCAATTAAGCTACATGCAACTAGTATAGCACTATATATAATTATGTGATGATTATATATAGTTACATATATATGAATATATAATAACTAATATATATATCTAAGTGTTGAAATTGT
Source organism: Euonymus europaeus (assembly GCA_963580455.1). NCBI lineage: Eukaryota > Viridiplantae > Streptophyta > Magnoliopsida > Celastrales > Celastraceae > Euonymus > Euonymus europaeus. Next base: position 25,037,157 of record OY756961.1, read on the forward strand.
AGGCAATGAGCAATGGTGTATACAAGAGCATTAGACACAGAGTGTTAGCTCCTCCAGATGTTGAAAGGCTGTCTCTGGCTTACTTCTACTGCCCTACCTCTGATGCTGTGATAGAGAGTTGCACTGAGCCACCACCAAAGTATAAGAAGTTCAGCTTCAGAGAGTATCAGCACCAAATTGCAAAGGATCTTCGAGCCACCGGTGATAAAGTTGGACTCTCCAGGTTTCTCCTTCAACAAATATAATAATATAAACCACCTGCAATTTTTTTTAATAGAAGATAAACCTACATTGTTTTTGGAATTTGGATATAACTAAATTGGGCCTGTACCTGTTGGGCTTAAGGCCCAGAAAAGCATGTTCAAGGTTCCATTTTCCTTGTTTTGTTGGTATTTTGTTTGCCATCAAGTTTTTTTCCCTTAGATGTTATGCAGTGGAAAGATTACTTTCATGTATGACTGTATAATCCAACGGCATAGATATCAATCACGACGCATATAAATTTTTCAGGTGACGAGAAAGTAAGTTGAGCCAAACTCAAGTTGTGATAAAAAACAGTGTAGTAATTCTAGTATTGTGAGGATTGACAAAGTCATAATTAATGGTAGAATAATCAGGGTTTGATAAGACTTATCAAACTGATTAAAATATAATTGACCCAGTTCAAATTAAAAGTACTAATAAATTGACCAAAGCTAATGCGAGTGTTGCACATGAACTTGGTATTATTAATCATTATTCTTTTTTTTTTGTCTACCAACTCAAGATACCATTTTTATATGCAGAAGCAAAGCAAATGTTCAGAACTTGCAACTCATTTACCTTTCAAAAACCGAGACATTCCATTTTTTTTTATTCCAATTTTGAATTTTGTCAAAAAGAAAATAAAAAATGCCACAAGTTTATGATATTTGTCTGAGCTGTGACAATCCCACCAATCCGACAAAGCATCTTCCTATCTCACCATTGGTTGCTTTGGTCAAAACTCAAAACAAGTCATGTTGACTTTTGACTTTTTTCATTGGTCCACGTGCTCCTTAGCCTCACCTGCAGACAGTATTATCAAGACCCCAACACATGATCACTGTACATTCACAAGTCTTTTAAAAAAACAGCGCAGAGACTTCATTGATTGATTCGTTGATTTCTCCGTCAGATTTGAGAAACTCTTTTCCCCGGAAACTGAAATAGTCACCGGAAAACCATGCCGGACGCCTCTCGTGGTGGCTGCTTCCGGCGCTGTTGCAGTTTCACATTCACTTCAGGCCTAACAGCTCTGTTTTTGTGGCTGAGCCTGAGAGCTTCGAATCCCAAGTGTTCAATCCAGAAATTTTACATTCCTGCCCTTAACAAAACCTTAAACTCCACGAGAAACACTACCCTCTACTTTGAGCTCAGACTAGCTAATCCCAACAAAGACAAAGGCATCTACTATGATCCCCTGAATTTGACATTCTTTGATAGTACTGATAGGAATCGCAGCTTGGAGAACACTATTGTTAATGGGTTTTATCAGGGTCACCAGAAGAAGGCCTTGAAGAGCGGCAATGTTGACTTTGGGTCGGCTGTTTTCCTGGCTGTTTCAAGTAATGGGTCGGCGGTTTTCCGGGTGGATATGGTGACTAAAGTGAGATTTAAGGTCATGATTTGGTTTAAAACCAAGAGGAAGATGATCAGAGTTGGGGCTGATGTTCAAGTCAATGACCAAGGGAGTAAAGTCAACCCCAAAGATGTCAAGCTCGAGTCCATGGCACCAGTGATCGAAGGCTGTGGTGCTGGGAAATTTAGGGTCTTGGTGAATTTATTTGTTTTGATTTTGCTGAACTTGTGAACTTTTGGTTGATGTGGTTGTTTTGAGTATGTTGTAGGTTCTGCAATGATTCTTTCTAGTTTTCCTGACAAATTGGAGGGGAATTTGTATCCAAGAAAATGAGATGATGAAGTGCTAGAAATACAGATCATGATTAGTCATAGTTGCTTCCCATTTTTCATAGTGAATCTAAGATTCTTTCCCCAAATTGAAGGCACACATGAATTGTTTGTGAAGTTTTGGATTATTTTGGTCAATGCATTTCTTTCATGCCAGAGTTGGTTCTGTGTTTGCAAGTCTGTGTTTTTCATTTTAGGAATGAAGAATAATTTCAGTTTGATATGAGTAGATTTGATTTCACGGAGTGAGAAACAGTTTGATGAAGAAAAAAACACAAAAGGGTATCACGATTTCACAAAAGGAAGACTGATATGAACACAAAAGGTAGCCTTTTCTGTGCAATTTCACTGCAGTTGTCAAAGTCTTTCCGGGAAGTCTCCAAAAACATCGACGCGTTTCTTTCTGAATAAACAATGCAGTTTCTGCAGGAAACTTCTGAGATACTAACTGATGAATTGACATTGTGTAGCTTGAACCTGAAGTATACTGCGAATCAGTCTTCCTAAGTTACTTAAAATGGCCCGATTATAAAGCTGAATTTACTGAAGATACAGAAATATAAACATAGAAATCTCAGTAAGCTTGAATGCATCCAATGATTAAGATAATTAATTTATTAGCTTATGATAACAATGAATAGCTTGGAAGAAGTACTATTATAACTCTTATGAAGAGATCGTCAAGCCGTATTACAAATAAAAAGAAGAAATATAAGATCTATCATTCGCTTGCATATCTACAGAAAATTAGATGATCAATCTTACAATGCAACACAAGTTTCGACCCCCTGACATCTATAGTTTACTGATAAGAAGAGTTGCCACTCTGCAGCTTTATCAGAGAGTAATAAGCTCCATTACTGCGCAAGGAAATCAGCTCGTTATGCGAACCTTGTTCCGCAACTTTTCCATTCTTGATAACAGCAATAGAGTTGGATTTCTGAATCGTTGATAACCGGTGAGCGACAACTATGCATGTCCTGCGAATCATCATCTTCTCTAGTGCCTCTTGAACTAAGCTTTCGGATACACTGTCAAGTGCACTGGTGGCCTCATCCAGTAGGAGGATTGATGGGTTCTTCAGTATCGCACGAGCAAGCGCTATTCTTTGTTTCTGACCTCCTGATAGCTGAACTCCTCTCTCTCCACAGTTGGTATCGTACCCATCTTTCATTCCGCTGCAATTGAACACCGATAACAAATCATTATCAAGAGCTTGCTAGTGGGAAACATAACTGAAAAAGTTGAATGTTTCAGCAATTGAAGTGTTCATCTTCATACCTTACGAACTCATGAGCATTTGCAAATACTGCAGCCTTCTTTATCTCGGATTCTTTAGCTTTCTCTTTACCATAAGCAATGTTGTCGCGGATGGTTCCTGCAAAAAGGGTTGGCTCTTGACTGACCAATGCAATCTGAGACCTCAGCATTCTCAAGTTATAGCTCTTCAGGTCCTTTCCATCTATGAATATGACTCCATTTAACGGATCATAAAACCTCTCTATAAGTCCAATAATGGTAGATTTGCCTGAACCACTCTGCCCTACCAAGGCTACTGTCTTCCCTGCATCAATTTTAAGGTTAAGGCCCTTAAAGATCATTTGATCAAGTCGAGCTGGGTATGCAAAGAACACATTTCTGAGATCCACCTGACCCTTTATTGTTTCTTTCTTATCTTGTCCATATGACTGGTTTGGATCAATCTCACTCTTTCTGTCTAGAATTGCAAAAACCGATCGAATGGCGTTGCTTCCTTTAGATATATCATTAGTCATGCTTCCAGCTTCTGCAATGACATAAGCAGTGAACAATAATATCAAAAATGCCTGGAATAGATGCTCCGGAGTAATCAACCCTTGTGTTAAGAGCCTCCCGCCATACCAGAAAGCAAGTGCTGTGGATCCTGTGGCTAAAAATTGAGAGCTAAAGAGACCGAAACCTGATAACCAAGAGTGCCTTACACTCTCCTCTTTAGGACCTCTCAATGTGTCTCGGAAGAGCCCCAAGATTCGTTTCTGGGAAGAGAAGGCGGTTATAGTTCTATGGTTGATGACAGCTTCACTAGCTAGTTGGCTTCCTTCCTTTTGTGCCTTTTGTGCTTTTACTGCCATACTCTTCATCAATACACTTCTTGAGTAATAGCTCCCAACAACTAATGGTTGCACTGTAATCATCACAAGTGCTAGCCTCCATGAAAGCACGAGTCCGAGTATATAAGCGAAAATAGAACCAAAGATTGCTTGAACCAGCAATGACATACGGTCCCCAACGAGGGACCGGACAATGTTAGCTTCTGTTGCTAACCTTGCACAAATGGATGCACTTGTGTTCTCCTCATCATCGAACCATCCTATCTCGAAAGTCATAAGGTTTTCAAGCAGTTTCTCCCTAACCCTTTTGGTCAACCTTTCTCCCATAACTGCAAAATTGTAGTGCTGGAGAAGACTGGTGGTGAAGTTGAGCACAGCAATCCCTACGAAGACTAGAGACAAGATTCTGGACTTGTGCTTGATCTCGGACTTGTCGGTACGAAAGTAAATCGATATAAGTGATCCTACACAGTAAGCATTTATGGGTTGGACTGCACCTGAGCCTATTGCAGCCAAGCATCCAATCAAGGCTCTTCCCCATTCAGGTGCATTCATCTTAAGCAAACGCCACTGCGAAGGAGAAGGTTCATTTAGCTTCTCTAAGTAATCTTCTTCACTTAGATCTGTGGGATCAGTCTGGATTGAATAGGAATACGGGGTTCCCATAGAGAGGGCAGGACTAAACGGGTTAAATGTTGGAGTGCTTGGAGCAGTTGACCTCACACTCAATGGGCTCGGTGCCACAAACATCTTATAGAAACTTCTTGTGTCCATTTGAGAATTGGAATCACTGGATGCTTCATTTTGCAATGCCATCTGCTGCAATTGCACCATCCGGAAGTACTCCCCGCCCTCTTCATCGTTTATCTCCATTAGTTCATGATGAGAACCCGATTCAATTACTCTTCCAGCTTTGAAAACTATAATCAGATGTGCTGCTCGGATAGTGGATAGGCGGTGCGCAATGATGATCGTTGTCCTCCCTCTAGATGCCTTATCAATTGCTTCCTGAACCATTTTTTCAGACTGTGTATCCAATGCACTAGTGGCTTCATCAAGTAACAATATTTTTGGGTCCCTTATAAGAGCCCTTGCAATGGCGATCCGCTGCTTTTGCCCTCCTGACATTTGAAAACCAAATTGGCCAACCTGAAGAATCCAAAGAATTCAATGAATATGCAGGATTTCTGTAATAGAAAAACAGAACAACTATACTTTTGATTTCTTGAACTTCTTTATAAGACTAAGCTTACGTTAGTGTCGTATCCCTCTGGTAACTTGGTGATAAAGTCATGTGCATTTGCAGCTTTTGCAGCAGCTTCCACTTCATCCATTGTAGCTCCTTCCTTCCCAAACATTATATTTTCTTTTATAGTCGTCGCAAAGAGGACTGGTTCTTGATTGACTAGACCCATTTGTGATCTCAGCCATTTTAGCTGAAGTTTCCTTATCTTATGTCCATCCAAAAGAATCTCTCCTTCAATGGGGTCATAGAATCGTTGGAGTAATGCAATGGTTGTGGATTTTCCAGAGCCACTGCCCCCAACGAGACCGACAGTCTTACCTGCCGGAATTCTAAGATTCAACCCTTGTAAGATTTGTGTATCAGGCCTCGATGGATAGCTAAAGTAAATTTCTTTGAATTCAATTTCTCCTCTTACATAGGATAAAGCCTTTCCCCTTTTATCATCAGAATCTATTGGTGGTTCTCGATCGATCATTTCGAAAATCTTGGTTGCAGCAACCAATGCTTCTGTTATGGCAGTTAGATTTGGAAGTGCGCCCAATACACTCCTGCAACACAGAACCTGAAACCATGAGCTCTAAAGTACTAAGGTCAAGTTCTTGAATCTAACCATAGAAAAGGAGTTAGAGTACTCACAGTCCTCCCATGATGACATTGATTCCGGCAACAAAGATGTTGCCACCCTTTTCTCCCTTTTCAGTGACCAAGTAAGTCCCAACAAAAGCCTGAAAGGCCCAACCAACATAAATCATTCCCATACTCCCCATCATCAAGCCTTTCGCGAATCCTTGTTTTATTCCCAACTCCAAAGTCTTCTCAAGTGCGTTGCTGAACTTTTCGAGTGTATGGCGCTCCCCAACATATGAATATACAGTTCTTATAGAAGAAATGGCTTGTTCTACAATCCCACCGGCAACACCATAAGATTCAATAGTCTTCATCACGACATCCATCATGAACTTTCCGAATACAAGGCCTGGAATGATGAACATTATTGACAATGGAATAGCTGCCAAAGCTAGTTTCCACGACAGCACGAAGGCAAATACGAGGCAGAAGAAAAAGGTTGACAAGAATGCAATGCAATTAGGTATCTGCATAATGAAACAAAAAAATTTGGCTATAAGAATGTCTTGAATATACAGAATCACTAAATAAGGTCATCTGCGACATTTTAACGGATTTCTTGAGATAGAAGCTCCCTAGCTGTAAGAATTCTACAAATTCTTTTTCTTTAATGATGCTTAGCTGAGTGTATGTGGTTTTGATTTAGGCTTTCATAATCTTGGGGGCTTGAGAATATACACAATTCGATTAAACTAAAACGGTTTATTGAATTAAGCTATAACCAGACCTTCTCACACATAGCAACTTGGATTGAGTTGGAATCATTGGAGATTGTAGATACAACTTGAAAGGTAGTGGAAGATCCAGTTTCTTGGGTGTCAAAGAAACCGACTTCTTGCCTGAGGACCGATTTCAGGTATTCCATTCTCATCCGAGAAGTCTGTCTTTCTGCTGTTCTTGTCCAACAAAATCCTCCTGAAAAATCACAAAGCAACCAATAGTACGTAATGATATGTTAATGTGTTCTTACACTGATGAACCTACCAACAAATGCTGAGAGACCAACTCCAATTGCAACATAGAGCAGCCTTAGTGCATACTGCAGTACATTAAGTAATCAATTACTCAAAAATCCATGATACTTCTGCGATAAAAGAGAGTTCGAGAAGGCGTTTACCTTGTCGACAACGTTATTAGACAATCTGCTACCGGGTTTGCCAAAGTCATTGATTACATAGCTAAGAACAAACATCATAACCGGGTACTGCATTCCATCTCCAACGCTGCCAAGAGTCCCTAACACCATCAACAACTTGTCCTTGCCATCAGCATATCGAAACAAGCTATTTTTAGCCACCATAGTACTTTTTTATGCTCCCTTTCAGGAGAGATTACTTTTTCATTTCGAAAAAGTTGTGTGCTTTTTATTCACAGAATGTTGCAGACTGTTTATATCTTCTGTCATTTCCAATTGGAATTCGTTAAATTAATTTTTGTTTTTTAATCGAGCCGGCAGAATTGTTTATACGTTTTTGGTTTCTGTAATTCCAACCAGAATTTGATGCTACATGCCTCGTAATTTATTACTTTTTAATTGATTGTTATTGAAAGTAGCCTCATCTGATGATACTTATGCGTTATTGTTTTCTCTAAATTTTTTAAGCATGTAATCATATTATTTTATGTTTAGTCTCTGCACATTAAAGCCGAATACTGGCTCAGAATCATTCTTTGGTTTTAGATTAACTATTCAAATTTTCATGCTTAGTTACTCAACTGAATTCATTTTTTTAGTAATCGCCAACAACACCCTACAAGTTTGTCATTTGCACATCCGATATGAGCCTATACTTGAGCCGTCAAACAACGACAAGATAAATTGATCCAAAACCTAGTGTTTGATAAGAAGGGTATTGCTGGCAAGAGTGAATTAAACTCAAAATCTTTCTAAGTCTAAAATTTAGCTAGCGCCAACGAGATTTACCATAAGGCTTTCACCCAAGTGAATCTAAATTCAATGATTGTGAATCAGATTCGATGATGCTTAGGCATTTGCCTAGTATCATGTTTGTTGCGTACTGGCATTAATGATTCTTTGAATCTTTCAGTCCCTGTCAAGACAATGAAGGCTATGCTGCAACCAGCTTGCGACACATGTACGTCCTGTGACCGTTTCAACATTTTACAGATCAGTCCAACTGGCGGCATAGAACAAGAGAACATACAAAGCAGCATCTTGTCTTGATGCAGACCGTAAAGAATAATGAGTTTATCACATAACCTACCAAGTTTCTTGACCAAGTATAAGATAAGAAATAAGACCAAACTGCTCTGCAAACTGCTCTGCAAATTCCAGCTTTAACTTCTCACAAAACACACACACACACACAACAAATAGAAGTTTGGCCTGTTTGCATATACACCTCTTTAAGCTCAAACACGAGAGATGATTTACGAGGCGAAATGGACATCTATGAAAGCAGACCAAACTTACAGAGTCCCTTGCATATTACCAAATGTCACCAAACTAGTTTACAACTCAGTAAACCAGTTTACTGGGTGAAATTGTAGCATTTGTTTATCAATCCAAGTACAAGCAAAAGATAAAAGATCAATACAGACCACGATGTGGCCTTATGACAGGTATTCTACTATTGAAAGAAAACAAAGAATAAATCCCTGTCAACAGTAATGAAAACTACAAATCAGAAGCATATACTGCAAAGCAGGATGACAACAATGCCTTAAAAACATGGTTTTGTGATGAGAATCGTAGAAGCGAGAAATTTGATTAGGAATCTCTCTCAAGGTTGAAGTTGGGTGTCGGAGTTAGGTTTTGGAGAGGGATTGTCCATCCATTGGATGTGGCCTAAGGTTGGACTTTTACTCATTGAATTTCGTCAAGGAAGAATTTTTAGCTTCATGGAATTATTTGCCAGCAGTGTTCTAAGTCCAAAAGAGATCAGTTTACAAACATTGGAAGCTGATACTAACGCTAATGCTGTTGGGAATAAGCCTAGTACCAACAGGGTGAGGTTTGAAGCATTGGAGGAGTATAATAGAATGATAACTAAGGCGTTGGAGGAGGTGACTACAACCTTAGCACAGACCATGACCATCAACCAATCCATTTGTGCTATTGAGGAGAATAGGAGAGCCTCGGATGAAATAAGGAGGAAGAACTATGAGAACATGGAGAGAATCAAAGAAGAATGATAGAAGGAGGCAAGGAAGAGAGAGAGCCGAAACGAGCTCATGATGAAAAACCAGGGTAGAGAGGAAGAGTTGAAGGAAGTGGAGTTGAGGTGGAGAGGTGGCTCAATGGTGAGAGATCTGGAGCCTCACACATTGAGGCAGGAACTCATGCACACCAAGCCTAGAGGAAAACTTTCCTATCATCAGTTTTGTGAGTTGTGACTACTAGAACCTCCTCAAAGGAATATCAGAAATTTGCAAAATTTCCAAGATTTTGGAACCCAACACAAACAAAATGTCCTTAACTGCATTACAAACTACATACCTCTCTTCAAGAATCTTTCAATACAAATTGTTTGTACACCAAAAGCAGTTCTTTTTCTCTCTAATTATATCAAATCACACAGTTTGGTATCAAATGAAGCAGCTCCCACTAAAATCGCCATTCACAAATTAGGTACCGGGTATTCAAAACTAACTATCATAATAATATAAAACCCCAGCAGAAATTGGTGCACTTGAATTTTAGCACAGAACTCCTTCACAATCCAAAACATCGTAATTGGAGAAATTGATTGACAATGCATTGGTGGAGACGATTTTGCAATCGATAATGAAGAAACAGAAGTAGAAATAATACCAGACATGGTGAGAAAATGAGTATATATATGCAATAAGACCAGTAATCACAGAGAATAAAACTCGTGAAACTGAATCACAATGAAGTAAAAACTGTAACCTGAATTCAGTATTGGAACAGAGACGACCCGTAAGCAGTGAGACGTTCACAGCCGCCAATCTGGGTGTCTCGCTGAGAATGGAAAGATAGAACATTTGCGGGTGATTTAGGAGAGAGAAGTGCGAGAAGTGAATTGCCGCTACGAATAACGGAATGGGAATTGAATAAGGTGATTGTAACGGGACGGAGCCCCGCGACGACTACGTTTCTTCTCTGTTTCACGCTTTCTTCAGAGACAACACAGTCTGTTTCTTGGGAGTATCAAGCAATAATTTCCATTTTTGGTGATAATGGGAGCGTTTAGGGTTCTCTATCTCTACTAGCAATTTAGAGCAACCACTAGTACTTCTCATTAAAATTGCACCATGATGAGTGTTCTTAGAATCACATGTGTTGGACTCAACACACATTAAAATAGTTTCAAAAATCATGCCTAATATGGCCAGGTCAAGGGTCAAGCTTCAAGCTTCAAGCTGAAATGAGCTAAGCCTGTGTAGCCCTTCAGTCCATGATTAGGTCTAGTTTGTTTATTTTGTAAAATTATTGGGTTGTAAACTCATCATGTATTTTTTGGTAATTTGGTAATCAACGATAATGATCCAATTCAGCGTGAACAATTGAGTAAGCATAAGCCAGCACGCACGATCTTGATGAACGATAATATTAGGTCAAAGTTCATGCACATAAAACTCAAAGCCGGAATAAGATTATGATATAGGTATCACTGGAAAATATCCTAATTTTTTTCTAATGCTGGATTACCGTACATGCAGAACACCTAAGGATGAGATAACTGGACTATCAGTCCCAAACAGTTAAGTTGTCAATACTCATGTCAAATGATGATTAGGTCAATCTGACACTACTGTTTTGATAGAATTCACATTGTAGTTAAGGATTGAAATAGCAGCAAAAAGCATCGAATATTTACTTTCAATCAAAACTATATTACCGAATTTTATTCAAGCTGAATGTTACTGTCATCCTTGGACCCTGAAATTTTAATCCTTCAGTCTAACCAGTCAATCTGGAGAGGTTGATTTCTCTCCCCATATCTCATGCGCTAATTTAAGCACTTTCTCCCCCTTGGTCTTAGAAATCTTTCCACTAACAGGCCTTTTTCTTGCTCTCTTGGCATATTTCATCTTCAAAAACTGCATCAACTTGTTGAATTCTCTCACCGGAACATCTATCTTAAGCCAATTCTTAACGAGATCAGCCAAGTCATTGTTATCAGAAAGTGGGTTCCCGCTTTTCTTATAGTCAAGAATGCACTCAAATATTGCTATCTCAGCATCCAAATGATTCCATGACTCTGTCAAGTCTAATGAAATACCAGGATCATCACCGCGGTCAGCCTGGATTCCTCGTTTATTCTTTGCATATTCATCTTCATCCTGGTAATTCAAGAACTCAAGTGCATCCATTGCATCGACCGAGTAGCCAATCTGTGCCTCCGTCAAGTTCTTCAATGCCACTGGTTCACCTTCATCCTGGAATTCCATGTCCTTCGTTAGACTCTTCTCAGTCTTTTTCCGTGCACCCAGAAAATCATCATTATCATCCTCTGTTCTCCATGCATTTTTTGCATAATCAAATTCGAGTTCGTCATCACCGTCAGGATAGTATCCTGACAAGTCAAATGTGTTCATTGAACATGTCAAGGAGCCAATCTGTTGCTCCATGTCAAAAGACAACTTCTCTGAATACCACGCTGTGTATTCCATTCGTAGTTTCTGATATTCTTGCATCTGTCTCACATTTTCTTCATCAGAGTCATCATCTGAACCAGAAAGTGGCATCAAGCCAAATGGGTCTTGTTCATTTCTTGTTTTCTGATCTTGTTGCTTCGTTCTCACGTTTTCTTCATCATATTCACCATCTGCATCTGCATCATAAAGTTCCATCAAGCCAAATGGGTCTTGTTCATTTCTTGGTTTCTGATCTTCTTTCTTCTTTTTCTCATTCTCCTGGAAATGAACAATCTCACCAGTATGGAATCGGCGTTTCTTGTCTGACAAGGCAGGGTCTTTGACTGGCAGCAGAGTCGTTCTTGAGGATTCTTCATGGGAAAGATTCTTCATATTAGCAATAAGTGCATATACAGCTTCTTGTAGAGGAATATTCATGGTGGGATTTCCAGGCTGAGAAACATCATCCATTATTTCGTCTTCTTGTTTGTGAGACATTCTTTCAAAGAGACTATAGCAGACACTGGTGGGATTCTCAAATTCAGAATCAGTTGATAGTTGGAAGTAGTTATACATAATCTAGCCTGAATCTTGACCGTCCAAAAATCTGTGGGCCTCCACCAGTTTAGTTATTCCAATGCGGAGCAGGACAGGGCAGATGGGCCCTACTGTTGATGAATTGCTATGGGATTGCAGAGCTCTTATCTAACTGCCATAAGATATTCCTCCAAATGAGAATTGCAGAGCTATGGGAGGACTACCGTGACTTGTTTTGTTAACGATAAGGGTCTCTTTGACCCCGCAATAAAGTAAAGGGATTCAACTGACTCTTCTTTTGAAAATACAGGACTATTTCAATATTTGTGCCTAAATTAATTCAAAGCAAAACATAAAGTTCGTTTAAAATTATTGCGGAGCTCTCTTTGTTTTGGTAACAATTAACATAGGCCTAAAATCAGACTATCATTATAAATCTATCTCCCATAAGTATATTGCTCCAAATGGAAATTGCAGAGCTTGTTAATAAATTAATTCAAAATACAACATAAAATTGGTCTAAAAATTATTGCCGATCACTTTTTTATTTGTAATCAAGAACGACACTGGACAAATTTATCTTTTCGACATTCCACTTGAGTTCACCATGTGTTGATTTCCCCCAACTCAGCAAGTCTCTTACATTTTTCTGTCAATACCACTGGTTTCTGGGGCCATGGCATTCAATAGTTAATTGGTGTAAAAGCACTCTTGACTTGCATGTTCGACTATAATCTCCATCTCATAACTTAAAACCTTTAGTAGAAGTGATTCTTTAGCCCCAAAACCAGTCAAAACTAAGGCTCGTTTTGATGATGTCTGCGACAAATCCCTGAACTATTAACTAAAAATCCTATAACTACTAACATGTAATCAAACAGACTATGCATATAGGTGTTTCTGCAGAAGAAAAACCACAAAAATGGTCTCAAATGAATCACAACAAAGCTTCACTGGACATTATATTTCATGGTTAATTATAAGAGTTTCATCTTTCATCGTGTCCATGGTCGCCGTGTATGATTGATCAGACCATTGAAATAAATGAATATCACAAGTTCATCATATCACCAATATTTTGTTTTGACAGTTCTACAAGTATATTACACCTCCTGTAAGTAGAAGAATCTCCAAACTTTCAGCTATTTAATAAGCAATTGTGATAGTGAAGAGAGAATAAATAAGGTAGCTACGATTTTTTTTGCTTTACATTTTGCTTACTGCTTGTGAAGAATATGCAAGCATTGGGCAGTTTGATCTTGGGTTCTCCCCTACAAGGAAATGTCTTGATTTTCTTCTCATTGCCTGTGTTAATGCCAAAGATCTACAAAGTTCTCTTTTCATTTGGAAACACTATGAGATAGCTGGATTTCCTTACAATGTAGTGAGTTATTTAAGGGTCGCCCTATGTCTTTCTACCGGGTTGATTTCACTCGTAATTTAATGAACTCTGAATCTGTTTTTCTTCCATTCAATGGTTTCATATTTGGATTGTTGCAGGATGTATCAAGACCTATTAGCTTCAGGAGCTCATAGATCAGCAAAAGTTTTGCTAACTAAGATTCCGAAAGACGATCGTGACGTTTGTTCCATCATCCAAGCATGTCAATTGGCTTACAAGTCCTCCATTGCAGAATCTAAAGGAATGTACTAGCAATTTTATACCTGGACCCAGGAATTCATATTCATATAATTCTGTTTCTTCATATTCATATAATTATGTTTCTTCATATTCATTTACCATTTGAAATCTTTCTGTAAAGCAATCAAAAGAAATAATGTGGAACAGGGGAACTTCTAAGTACCTTTGACTTTTCTTCTTTCTTAACAGCTACCAGTAGATATACACGACCATATATATATGATTATATAGCTTTGCTGTACCTTGACTTGGCCTGCAGCTTTCACCATAGCCATGTCCATCTCTACCAACTTCCAACACTCAAAACAACTCAGTGACTTACTCAGCATTCTCTCCTCCACTTTGCCTTCATCTCTCAAGGCCTCTGCCTCGCCTCTGCCTCTCTGTCCAGGAAGTCCATTATCTCATATACCCTATTGGCTTCTCTAAGTTAAATCTCTTTAGACATCTTCCACCATATCTTATAATTGGGTGGCTCAGGCTTCACAATACCAGTTCTCGACTTCTGCTCGCGTGCTTCTCGATAGGGAAGGAAGTGCGTAGTATCTCAGAAGTAAGAGATGAATGGCAAAGCAGGGTCTGTATCTTAGATTTTAGAGTGTGAAAACGGTATGGAGCTGTCCAGAACCTATCATTACAGTGAAGAATTGCCACAAAGAAAGCAATTGAGGTCTATCAAGCTATTACATTCTGTTTAAAATCTCTTGTAGATACAAAATTTTGGATTAGACACGTGAGAGAGCCTCTCTTCGACTTCCTCACTAGCTGTCGCACTCGAATCTGTATCGAATCTGTGTTATATACAGAAAAGAATGGCAAACTATAAAATTGGGATTCTTTATCCCAATACAGTGACTGATAGTTAAGAGAGACAAAATCAAAATTGGGTACGTAACTTGGCCAATAAACTCTTCATGCTTTCAAGTTTTTGACTGAGTTCTTCGATACTTGCAAGATGCTGAACAAAAGATCCTGAAGTAACCATTTCGGTCACTATGGCATCACACTTGGCCTGTGAATCCTTGATTACTTCCTCAAGTGAAGCCACTGTTGATGGCAGTGCTGCATGTGGGCTTCCAGTAATCATACGTGATGATTGAGAGTTCCCAATGCTGCCAGAAATGCTACCCCCGTTCAGCTTAGGTGAGAAGATTTTGTCAAAGCCCCCACCACCTGCAATTAGGAATTATATAAGTCACAAAGCTCAAGCAAGATGAAGCCTGGTAAGGCAATGACAACCAGTCTAGTTCCAAACACGAGGATTTTTTATAACAAGTACCATACTGCGATACTAAAATACTTGAAGACACCATTGACATATGTAACATCTTTTCAGAAAAAAGATGGACACTGTTACTGTCCAAGCTCTCCATTAGTCCAATTTATAAAAGGAAAACACAGATGGGAATCCATAAGTGCCACGTTTCTTTATTCTAATATATTCAACTTTTTTTAGTTTTACAACTATAGCTAACCTTCCCTAATCCCTTTCCTTCTACTACAGCAAAAAGAGGAGGGTAAAATTTTCTTTCCTCTCCATTCATTTTATCATCAAATCCAAACAAAATGAGGATCATACGTCCCTCTCACTTTCCTCCACATCCCACCTTTATTCCACTAATAACCAATTCCACTTCCTTCAAACTTTCAAAGAGACCTTTAAGCCTTATGGTCAGGATTCCCATCTGAAAATGATAAATTTCATGAACAATAAAAGAACTGATTAAATCTCTGTCAGATCCCATTAAACATACCGAGGTTGCTGAGTTGATCAATGGCAGCCTTGCCAACAGATTTTTCCAACTTCAGCAGACGCAAGACTCCAGCAGCTATCCGACCCATCGAATCAACTTCTGACTTGCACATAAAAGCAAGGTGCTGGAGCTCATCTTTGGTCATAACAGCCTCAATCTACAGCATAAGACGTATCGTGAAGCATAACATTCCCACTAAGATGAAGAGCAGTATCATACATGCAAAGTTTGAATGTTATTACCGGTTGATTGACAGAGAATTTCATGTTTTCAACCATCCAGATGCTCATTTCATCATCAGCACTTTCCTCTGATATCACAATGCGAACTTCAAGATTTATCCCTCCAGATCCGTCAACAATTTCTTTGATCCCATTTGAAGGCATGCCAGCATTAAGGTCACCCTTTTTCCTTTGGGGCTTCAACGTCTGTAAGCCTTCTACACCAACCTACAGAAATTCGTGCATGACAGATCTATAAAAATAATAATAAATAAAGCAAGCCAGTGAAGCAAGGAGCTCGTTTACATTAGAAGAAAGAACTAAAAGTGGGAAAAACTAAAGAAGGATTTGCCTCTATTTGGTTTCTAAGATGGAAAACAAAAACAGTCTTGCAAAAACAACCTCTGAGCTAAACAAACCTGACCAGAACTTCCAATTCCAGTCACGAGTTTGCCAAGTATGGTCAGCCGTCAACCCACAACACAAAGTTCACAACCCTCGCAGTTTGTCTCAAAACAGGCATGATGTTGAAATGCTGGCATCTATCAATACTCTAAATTATTCACATCAGCCCACAAAATATTTATTTTTCTCTGATGGAGAGACAATGACTTTCTGTAATTAATACACATAAAAGAAGTAAACAATTCCATAAAAGGTAGTGTAACGAATTGATGCCACTATCCACTAACATCACCTAAATTTCAGTGAACTTAGTTCAAAATCAGTATCCTTTTTTCAATTAAAAATGCTATTAACTGCTTCTGAAACCCGTAAAATTGTTAAGCCTCTTATATGCACAGAGATACATATATATACATCAGGTGTTCTAAGCCATGGTGCCAAGGGGGTGGGAAAGGGAGGAAATCCTCACCGTGACCAATTCCACAGGATATTTCTGTCTTCCTTGTGATTTTTCTATGATATTATGTAAATGCTTTGAGCTACTTTTGGCTTTCACTAGAAGACTCTCAAAAGTAGTTTGCCAGCACCTCTCTTCTCTGCCCACATCTTCATGGTTGTAAACCCACCATCTTTCTGCTGCCTCCTGTGCACCTTCAAGTGCAAATAACCAGTCTTTTAATTCAACAGATATCTCAATATCATCAGGCATTCCCAAGTGCAAGAATCCATCATCTTTTGAATTTCCTGAACTTCCATCTGAAGAAAATTTGAATACTTCAAGATAAGTGGTATTAAAATAGAAGAAATAGAAATAATAACCAACAAAATGAAATTTCAGGCCTTCAGGGAATATTTCGTTCAATACCCTTGCCTAAATCATCAACCATGAGAGGCGATGCTTTGAAAAGTTTTGACAGTGGCCCAGCCGACAAATTCTTTAACCCTTTAGAGAGCCCCTCCCCAGGACCACCATCAGGCCCAAGGATTCCAAATCGATGAAGCAGCGCTTCAGCATAGTTCATTCCTCCACCAAGGCGAACACCAGATACACAAGCAGACACATTTAAACTGTGGCACTCCCTGTCCTGTTCATCAAATGGAATCACCTGTACTACACTTATATCCAGAAATGGAAGCTTCCTTCTCTTGTCCACCCAAAAGACAGATCTTAGCTGAGGGTGTCCATTTGCAATTACCAGAGGATTTTCAAGAAAAGTTAACCCCTGCACCAAGTTTCCCTCAGCATCTACACAGTCCATTTCAACACTCTCACAGCATAAAGTTGAGGTAACAGCAATTGCACCACCAAGAGTTCTGTGAGTAACTTTAATGAACAGGTCTTCTCCAATAAATTGAGCTAAAGGCATGGCCTGGAGATTTACAGAGGAAGATTCTAGAAACCTTAGCTGAAGGTCCTTCACTGCTAAGCTTGCTGCAGTATCACTAGGAACCTTCTCCAACAGCCTACCACTCGCAGATTCATCCTGTCTTGGTCTATTGCTCTTTCCAGCTAAGGCAATCTTTTCACTTACTCTACCAAAGTACACATAAAAATCCAGGACAAAAAATAGCTGCTCAACTGAGGTATTGGAAAGAAACTGTTGACAAGCAACCCCAACTCTGACAACACCACCAGGAGGAGGAATTTGTATTAACGGGCTCCCATCAGCAGATGCCATAGCTACCTCAATAGAAGCGTCTTTAATCTCAACACACGTCCATAATCCTGATGCCACCACATTAGAATTCTGGCTTTCACTTAAGCTGGCGCATAATTCCAAAGACAAACTAAGTTCTGTTGCCCCAGCTTT
Organism: Euonymus europaeus; assembly: GCA_963580455.1. NCBI lineage: Eukaryota > Viridiplantae > Streptophyta > Magnoliopsida > Celastrales > Celastraceae > Euonymus > Euonymus europaeus. Next base: position 25,054,984 of record OY756961.1, read on the forward strand.
CCATTTTTTCTGGCTAGCATCGATAGGTTGATCCTCCCAAAAACAAAAGCAAGCAGGATCCTTTTCCAGGTTCAGAAGCCCAAATTTTAGTGAAGGTGACTCTGAGAAGAACAAATTCTTGATACGCAGTCTCGCGCCACCAAAGGACTTATAGACAGTAGAGTTCTCATTGCTCAAAGGAGTGTCTGACTTAGCTGTGTCAAGAGGAACTGTAACATCCAACCCTTTCAGAGTGACCATAAAGGAATTCACTGAAAAATCCGGCAAAATGGTGCCAGGATTAACAACAATGCCATCAGCTATAAATGAAGATATCCTCAAGCATGATTCCTCCTGAAGATTTATCTGATCAAGGAATGTAAAAGTTATCACTAGCGTAAGAATGTTGGTACAAAAGAGTGAAAACAATTATATATTGGAATTTTGATGCATACCACAAGTGGTTGACATGTGATAACTGTCTGTGAAGCAAAAAATGGCGGCGCTGGGGACGGCTTAACCTGAAGAGAATGGAGGCATACCAAAGGGGTAACGTCATTCAACTGCCACTGCTGATCTCCCAGTGGATATATAGGTGGCAAAAAATCATTAGCTGTTCAAGCAACAAAACTAAGAAAGATCAACTATGTGCAACATTAGAAGTGCAGATAACATCATTTCGATTTTTATCTCCTCAAAATTATGTACTGAATTCAGAGAATACCGAAGCGAGGAATGTGCAAAGGTTGTACTCTGGTAGCCTCGATTGATGGTTGAATCAGAATGCACGGAGGGCGTGAAAAAGTATCGCTGAATTTTGCCAATTCGAAAGGACATTGTTCCAGTTACATGAGAATAAAGCACAAATTAGGAAAAGAAGAGGGCGCAAATTCTACAATTTACTACATATATCTATTTTCTTCACCGTACTACACTCAATGTTCATTGTTTCAGACAGCAGCACAAGAACAAATGGCTCAACAGATAACAGATATATCCTTTTCAAGATTATCATCGAATAAGTTAGCATCTACTCAACTAATTTTAATCCCACTACAAGGGCCAGATCCTCATCTTTTCAGTTTTCACCCATATTTGGCAAAAAAATCTATTCAATGGAGAGAGCTAGTAGTTGCAAATTAAAAAGACAAATCTAAGGGATACACGCCACATGCACATTTGGGAACGCACAAAGAATGAGAGAATCAAATACAATGACAGTATGACTTTTCCAAACCACAAGACAATTACTATAAAATTTACCTTAGAAATAGTCCGCCAATCATAACCTTCGTCAAGGTTTTCGAATTTTCTCCATCAGAGAGACTTGCCTGGAAGAATAATAAGGTCAAGCACTATATTTTGGATTGCTAGAGATCTCAGGGGATTCCATGAATAAAAACTACTGATACGTATCCATTCAGGAAACAAAAAAAAAACTATTGATTGTGAAGAAGCAGAAAATAATTTTCATTTAAAATTTTCACCCAGAGCTCTCAAACTACAAAATAGAGTTACACATCCTACCAAAAAGAATGCTTCAATCGATTCAAGAGATCTTTGTGCACTCAAACCAAATGAGTTGTTAACAAAATATTACTAATACATGGACTACTTACGTCCAGTCGTCCACAGTACGTAGAAAGTACACATCAAGCCACACCAATTCACATGCATGTCAGTTGGAAACATACTAAATATAACAACATAAATACAGGGTTGCCTATTGTGATTCCTAGTTTGCTTCACTTATGCACTCTTATGCACAAAAACTTGACATATATGGTAGCCTGAAATTGCTTATAATGTAAATATTTAGTGTCTTTGGAGATACCCGAGAAAACAAGAGCGATTGCATCAATAATAATTCAAGCTGGAACTCTGCAATAAATAGAACCTATTTAGATAGTTTTCAATGGAAAAAACAAGCCATTACTAACAAGAAACGAAACACTTGAGAGACAGAGAGAGAGAATCAAACCAGCATCTTTTATGCAGAGAAATACGTGGTCCACAACAATAGAGACCAGAGAACGTCCTGCTGCTTCAGTTGATCGCTGTCAGGAATCCATTAGAGAGAGCAACTTGGTTTAGATTTAATCACAGCCAGAACCCTAAACAACATGCAAGGTGACTCCAAAAGTAAATGACAGACATATTACAACCTGCTGAGCCTGTAGATCGGCATCTCCTCTGTTAAGACATACATATAATCCAGTCAAGAAGCGAAGGAGAGCACGCAATCCTGCTCATGTAACATTGTCTTTACGCACTTGCTATGATGACAAAATATAATATCAATTCCAACTAAGGAACAGGAGAGTAAATTAACATTTTACTTTTACCTGGCTCACTCAATGCAGGACAAACAGCTTCTGTAATATGTAGTTGAACCTCAAGCCCAATTGGACTGTTAAGCTTAGTCCTCTGCACTGTGATCTGATCCATATTTCATAGTTAGAATTACCTGATGACAACTACTACACGTCATAAAACAAACTGGATATCTCTTGCACAAAGTATGATTTGCATTACATGGGCCTGTCCAGATATTCCTTCCAGAAAACGTTCACCGCCAAAAAAAACTCGCTTTGCACCATCATCATCTCTTTGATTTGCTCCCTTTTGAGAGCGTGCTAAATTAGCATCAGCAAACATATCAGGATGAGGCAGCAGATCAACAGATAAAGATTCCCATTCAAGTTTCTGGCAACAAAGAATATATCATTATCAGATGTTATCACAGCTGTATCATTGATATCTTTGGAATGAAAATAGCGATAGGAAATCAACTCACAAATACTGAAAAAATTTGTGCATTAAGTATGGGTGAATTGTATGTACTAAATTGCTAATAAATGCATGCGTCCCTGATACTCATGCCACAAAATTACCTTGAAAACATATATAAATTTTGTGTTAGTGGAGAAATCACGAGCTTCCTTGAGATTCACAACCTGTAGGCAGGAGAAGTATTTAAGTAAGCATGTACGCTTATATAAGCAGTCAAGAAATGATATCACAGGCACATAAGAAACTCACTTGCCAATTTTCATCTGTCGTATACAGTGAAAGATTACGCATGGTGATGGATGCTAGAGGTGATGCCCTAAAGAAAAGATGAAACGAGTTTCAATAAAACTTAACCACCATGAATTTCAGCGGCACCCAATAGAAATTATTAATAAGGCAGCAGTTTGAGCTTTATTGCAAACAACATTTAACCATAATGTATTAACCATTTCAGGTAATGTCATTACCAGGTTAAGCAGACAAATAGAGGACTAAAGCAAATAGATGGATCCAGAACATTTTAATTCTAAAAGTAAATGGGTGCTAAATTTTGTTTTCTTTTTTTTCAACACCAAAGTGTGATTGGGCTTTTGCCACCAAAAGCAAAAGTAGTCACCGAACCAAGAGATTGTTAGGGCATGATTATGTGAAATGGACAAAGGCCAATTACGTTGATCTTAGATATTAAGCATTTGCAACCACAAATCCATGGTCAACATCTTAACCGTTTGTGAAAAGATGATAACCCAACATTAACACACTTTGAACTTGAACTAGGACAAGCTTTGAGCCCTCTCTCATGTTAATAATAAATTAATAATAATTAAAGAGAACATACATCGTAAAGAAAACAGACATTAACACAGACTATAAAGGGAACAAAACCTCACCAAGCTGCCCCTCCTTCACGACAAGAACCCCCACGAGTTTCAAGTAGAAGATTAACAGTACTAACTTGAACAGTCATTCCATCTGCAATCTGACAGTAATAGTAACAATAGGTAACTAAGTAATTTTCACCCTCAATCCCAACATTTCTGTCAATAAATTAAATGTAAGCTGGCCTATTGGAAAGTCATGCAACTGCCAGGTTCTTGGGAACTTAGAACCTTAAAAAAAATTCCAAAAAATCTGTCTGTCAATAACGTCAGTTGAAATTTCCACACAAAAAAATAATAATATCAGTTGAAATAAGTCTTACACTTCTGGGAAGAATAATATGAGAAAGATCAGGCGAAAATGGGAAACAGAGAATCTAGCCTTTACTTGATAAAAATGGAAGACAGAGAATCTAGCCTTAAATGAATCATGTCTTCTTTTATAACCTCTTTACTATGTTCATGAATTGGTTAGCTTTTGAGATAAAGAAGGCCCGCTGTAACAGATTATAAATTTAAGGGATATCTTTGCAAGCTAAATGTCATTTGTAATCTCCAGTCTTCCTTAGGTAAGAGTCTCACCTTGTACATGCATTTATCCAGTTTACAGTAAGACTGTAGGGTGCTGTTAAAAATATGTAACCAAAGAAAACTCAACTAGCAAGTTTGTAGATCTAACCAAAAAAACATAACAGGCCCGAAGATAATATCAAACCTTATCAGCGAATCCATAGCCACTGCCCTTCCCGGAACTTGAGGATGGCTGGTTACTGCAAACACAGAAACCAGAGGCTTTGTTACTTGAAAACATATTAAGCATTACAGCACACAAGCTCTAGTTTGAAGACTAACAATTGTCCATGGATGAAGCTATATTACCTGCTAGCATTTCTATATGCATCCACATCTTGATTCTCTTCCAGAACTAAGTCGAGTCTATCAATTTGCACAACAATCGGCTCTATTTGAACATTACTCACATATGGAAGCTAAAAAAGAAATTAGACAAAGGATTATATTAGAAACAAAAATATATATATATTATAGGGGGGGAATGAAGATCAAGTGGAACCGAATTTAATTCCTAAGAAACTAAGACTACTAAATTAAAAAGGACAATTTCTGCCCACATACATCAAGTTTTTTTCACTTCCTAAAATGACGGAAACTAATTCACTAATGAAAAAACTTGGAAGCCAAGAATAGTTGGGCCAACCTAAGTTCTCCGATTAACAAAAATAAAGTAAAACCAAAATTTGAATCTTTAATCAGCATCTAGATGAACCAACAGGGACAAGAATAATAAACCAGATAAAACTGTCATAAAAGCACATGTAACAGATGATTACAAACCCTCCTCATCACTATAAATTAAAGAAATGCGATTTATTTCAAAAAAAATCTTTGACTTTCCGAGTCAGAATAAGGAAAAGGTAAACAACTCGTGCACAAGACTCCTGCAAATGGACGTGGTTGAGAACATACAAGATGTACGCGGCCTTCCACCGCATAATATGCACAAAGGTTGTTTCCGGGATTTGATCTAAGTAGGAATCTAAAATAAAATACAAAAAATTGTGTCCTCTCCGTTATGAAGTCAATCAATTCATCAATGCTCTTCCCAGTGGCGAAGCCACACTTTGGTGAGGAGGTCCTCAAGAAAAGAAGAAAGAAAAATAGTGCTAAATATAGGTAAATTTTTAAAAAGACCCCCTAAATTTTCAATTTAGATCCTTTTGAAATTGAAAAATAGTCTCTTAGTCCTTGGTTTTCTTGAACGGATATGAGATTCAAAGTCCAATTAAGTTTTCACTTTGTTGATTAATGATAATCACACAACGTCTTAACCAATTTGACGGTGATTATTGTTATTTGAATTGCCTATTGTCAAACTATTTGAATATTTATCAATTTGTGTAATGTTAATTATTAATCTTTAATGATAATTATAGTCTTTATTATATCAAAATGAAAACGCCAGTTAATGTGGCAATACATCTAACACTCCCTAAAAAAAATTTGGGGGCACCCCTGCTAACTTAATCGTACCATAGTGAATTTAGAACTAGTTGCGACCCCCCTCATATACCCTCCTGGCTTCGCCCCCGACTCCTCATCCCAAGCCAAAAAACAAGAAAGGGGAAAGAGGGAACTTTTTTTATCAAATGTAAGCGAAGGGACGGAGACAAATGTTAAAATCAGTTTGCCTTTTAAAATCAACCGTCTTATTCTCAACACTACACCCACCCGGGTAAGCCAAGCATATTAGTTAAATTTGACTAAATTACAACTGTTTCACTCGCTCAACTTTAGCAGCATCACAATCTCAGTAACTCACACAAACAATCACAGTATTCTAGTTCAGGACTTAACCAGTTCAACAATTATCAAACATGAGCTACGGAAAATGAAATTTAAGCATACGAACAATTATCTCCAATTTGCCAAGTTTAGCTGTGGCCACATTAAGTGCCGGCGGCAATCCCATGCTAGCATGAAGAGCGTCTCCATTGATGTCTATTAGAACAAAATATACAATCAATATCAACATTTCCCCCACTAAACAAAGACTTAGCCACAAAAAGAAAACTTTCAAATAGGGAAAACTAAGAAAATTAATCACAGTCATTTCACCTAGATTGGAAAGCTGTGCGGTACGTCCCTGAAGCTTGAACTGATCTCTGGAGAAGGACTTGAGCCAGTATTTGAGCGTGTACTCCAACGCCCTTGCCAGTATCGATTCCATCACCGCCTTCTACTACAGACCTCCAAAACCACAAGCTTCGAATTGCTATTACTTATGGATCCACTATATCACATGAAGATCAATCGAATCGACGAAAAGTGAATTCCTCGAAGAATCGAAGTGGAGGTGTTGATGCGAATGAGTGCAGTGTGAAACTCCCCTTTTTGTTTCAGGTGGGAATCTGAAACAGTGCTTCGCACGTATGAGGAGGCAGGTTTCGCATGTGTTAACACGCATGGCACGTGCGAGGCGTCCTGGAATAATGCGTTGGATCGAGTGTTAGGTGTCAGGAGACGATTTGTCGCCTGTCGGTGTGTCTTCGGAGTGTGGGGAAAGTGGACGGAGGGTAAATATGGAACAAAAAAAATAGTTGCATCGCACATGCATGCCTTTTTATTTATTTATTTATTTTTGTAATTAAAGACGAAAAATTCAATTTTTGCGACGAAATTTAATTCATTTTTCTTGTAGTGAAATTCTTTTGTCTCACCACTTATCTTTATTTTATTACTTTTTCTACTTCTATCAATAAATCATAAATCAACTTTAATTCCAGGCATTTAGTTATATTTAGAGGTTAAAAGTATTGGTACGAATATAAATCCCAATAAAAAAAATGTCCATACACTGCCATTTGTTAAAATAATTGAGAAGAATTAAGGCGATTCTTTTTTACCCCCTATTGTTGGGGTTTAGAGCTTTGAAAATGAAAACACGCAATAATTTGTGTTTGAAATATGTTTTCAAAACTATTTTTTATTTTTCAAAATAAAAAATTGGATGAAAATTCATTTTGGTGTTACAGTTTTTCAGAATTTTGTTTTCGAAAACAGAAAATCGAAAACAGCTAAATCATGTTTTGGAGATTTTTGAAAATGGACTGGTGACATTTTTGTGAATAAATTGAAATTTATTTTTTTCCTATTGCTCTACTTCTTCCTCCCTTTCTCATTAGTTGTTATGATCTCCCTTCTCTCTCATTTCTTCTCTCTCCAACTCTTCCCTCTCTTGTCTCTTCTCCATTATCTCTCCAAATTTACTTGATCCTACTTTCCATCATCGTTCATTACTCTTCTTGTTATATTATTATGTTTGGATATTGTTTTTGTTTTTAATAATTAAAAACGATTTTGAGTATAGTTTTTAAAATAAATGAATTGTTAAAAATTTATTTGACTTATGTTATTTGTAAAATATTTTTTAAATATAAAAAAATACAAAGTTAGACACAAAAGAAGATTAATTACAAATTCAAGTCCTAAAAATAACGTATCTACACTAGGTATATATGCGGAAACAACTCAAAAGACCGACTGACATGTTAAAATTAAATTGAGAATCATTAAATCCTTGTTAACTATTATGATAAATATTTGTTGGAATAATACTTAACTTGACAACCAAGAATACTTGCCATCAAAGAAAAGCCTCTTTTGTTTCAAAATCGTTGGTCAATTTCTACCTACTATCACATGTTTCCCGCAACATCTAAGGATCGGTACTCCCTTAATCTCCGCCGCTGGATTATCACAACCCCATTAACTGATTCAGTCACGTACGAAGTTCAGACACTCTCTCGCCAATTAGTAGTCAGAGAGACGGCGAGTGAAGTTCACGCACAATGTGGATCAAGTGAGATTTTTCTTTAAAGTTGTTATTTTGTGGCGCTTTTAACGTTACACGTAAAACAAGGCTGATGAATGAAGTTTGAAGGTTTCTTATCACGTGCGTTTCACATGTTTCTTTTATTTTCTTTTTTTTTTATACTAAGGAGGGAGAATACCCAACATAAACACGGAGGCCCAATGGTTTGATGGGCTACACAAAGGGAGGTAGCTCTCTCCCTTTTTACAACTCTCACCATAATGGTGATAAATCTCACTTAAATTGGTGGAAGGGGAGACTCGAACACAAGACCTCCCACTCCCTACACGGTAGGAAGACCAACCAGGCTATCACCTGTTGGTCTTTTATTTTCTTTTAATGATCTATCATGTTTTTTATGTATGTTGTAATTCCAAAAGAAGTATTGTGCCCCTTTTTAATGAAAAATCTAACTTTGTTGAAAATGGTAAAACTAATGATGAACACAACACAAGTCACGAAATTAAAGGATTGGGGATAAGATTAAATATGTAATATTTAGCATCACGATCTCTCCTCTTTTTTTTTTTTTTTTTTTTTTTTTTGAGTAATGTTACGGATTTCAAAACATAACCTTTATTTTATTTTAAAATTCATGAGATGTGAAATAGTTATTGATTATAAATTAGAGGTGTCGACGATTGACTTTGATCAATTTTTTATTTATTTTACATATTTTGGTAAAACTGTTTAGTCTGTTATTAACCGTTTATGCCAATTTTTCAGTTTTTGATCGGATTTTCGTTGATTGTAGTGTAATATATAACTTTTTTCTTGATAGAATTGACAACCCTATTATGAACACACATGTAGAGTCCATTTGATATCTAACATTTCACATTTATTGGGGATAAAATGAGAGATATATTTGGGGTCTCATGCATTATTTTTTTCCAAAACAAAAAATAAATTATTCACAACCTAACATCGAATTTTTTAAGTTTATATTCAAAAATTTATAATTGTCATGTATTTTTTATATTAAATTTAATTTTTATCTCGAACAAAAGTATTGTTGAATTGGTCGGCAAATACTTATCTACATTTATAATTTATAAACTTCTAAAAAAAATTGGTGCACCATTTGCGCTATGCTATGTCCACTTATCTATTAGAGCATCTCCAATGCTAGGATCTCCAAATTTTCCACCACGGTCCCATTTCTATTACAGTAAAACACGATTCTCAATACAATCATATCAACAAAACACATATTTCAATACAATTTTTTTTCAATTTCCATTCACAAATACTCCAAATATCAAGCATCAACATAATTTCTCTCATACTTTTTTACCATTTTACACTTTTTTCAATGCAATTTTTTCAAATCATTCTCTCTACACACTCAAAAATTTTCAGCGTCATTTTCAAGTGCAGCATTGCACTAACGTAGATCATCAAGAATAATTACCCAAATTCATTGGATTAGACATCACTTTCTTTAATAGGAATTTAGTGTATTAATTACCATAATTGCATGAATCTGGTTTGTTCATTCACTAGAGAGGATAAAATCTAAAACTCAATTAGGGAATAAGTTACATTTATTAGTATTTAAAAAATTTCAATTCAAATAACAAAATATAGTACTCCCAAATATTATCCTTTAGGTTAAACCATATTTTATATACATGAAGTATCACCTTTTTATCGTTTATCCCCTTAAAGTTATAAATTTTTTTATTTATGTCCTTGAAGTTTCATTTTAGAATCAATTATATCCAATTTTGACCGGACTTTCATTGACCAAACGCGTTTTGCACATGTGGCAATCGGAGTAACACCTAGCAATGACACGTAATTTAAAACAAACAATTTATTTCCACATCATTGTTTACAAAAGGAAAAACTTCATCTTCCTCCTACAGCTTCTCCCACCTCCAGTTGCGCAATTGGAGGCCGATGAGATGGACTCAATTCCCCTAAAAGCTACCCAATCAGCCCTTTTTCAATTGTTCACACTCGAACTCTAATCTACCACTAGCCTTCCTATAGTAATTAGGGGGAGAACCTCCATTGAAGCTTTTGACTCAGATCTGACACTACGCCATGAGTTAATGAAATTTATTCGGGCAATGGCTCATTTGACAATATCGATTTGTGCGCTTATACTCCCCATTTGATAAACAACTACGAATACACAGCAAATCTACTTTTTCCAATCGATTTCGACTAAGATCCACATGAATACACTACACGAGTTGGTGGAGCAGCTCCACACGCAGCTCTCAATCTTTACAGTAGTGGCGATAACAAAAAAAAAATTATTAACAAAATGGTGGAGCTAGCGATATCTGGGGTTCGGGTGGGCTGGCTGTTCCGACGATACCTGAAATCTCTGCAGCAAGTGAGCTCGCCTTCGACGGTGAGTTTCATTGGAGAAAAAACTAGACCTAATTTGGTATTTTACTTCACGTGATGTGGAATTTGGAAATTTATTTTTTGATTTTTTTAATTCAATTAAAAATTCAAGTCCGATCTCCGGCTGCCACATGTGCAAAACACAGTTGATCAACGTTGATCTGGTCAAAATTTGACATAATTGTTTTCAAAGTGAATTTAAAGGAAAAAATAAGAAATTTTAAACTTCGAGAAAATAAACGAGAAAAAGGTAATACTTCAGTGGCATAAAATATGGCTTAATCTTATCCTTTTAAATAAATTTTAGCGAAGGAATTAATTAAAATATTTATTACATCATCAGAATTATATGGATTTTATTTATTTAAATTAAATTGTCATACGAAAAAAAGAAGAAGAAATAGGTGGTATTGGTTTGACACATTTTTGGGTCCAAATGCTTGAAGACAAAATCAATGAATCCAAAGAGACGTACACACAAAAACATTATAACATTTCTTCCTCTTCGTTATCCGTATCGTATACCTCTCCCAATTCCCTCTCCCTCTACCTCTACTATGATTCCTCCACAGTTTTCGGCGATTTTGCCTTCAAGACCCTACAAAGCTTAAATATTTTTTAATTCTTCTCCCAGCATCCTTGTAATGTTTAATCGATTCTAATTCTATCTGTATCTTCGAAAACCCAAAATCTCTCTTTTTTTTGTACAAATTTGGTTTGATTATTTGTTATTTTTTGAACTGTAGTTTGTAGAAATTTTATTACAAAGCTTCAATCTTTTCTTTGCACGGATTAAGCGGAGACAAATCTTTGTTGTTCTGTTTGTTTTCTTGGAAGCTATTTTTTATTTTTTTGGGACCAAATTCCGCAACACGACGCTGGTCATAGTCGTTCAGCGGTGTTTGTTGTTTCCGTTGAAGTAACCGAGATGGAGATGGTGGCACTTGTGACCTAGAATTGCCAAAATTGGGGAATGTTTAGCTGCAAAGGAATTGTGGCTTGTTTCTGAAGATTCGGCCTGGTGTTATGCTTAGAAGAGAAATTGGAGAATCGGCGATTATAGTCGTCTGGGTATTGGGTACTTTAATTGTTTGGGCACTTGGGATTATGAGGAATAGCAGTGATGCCCAGAAACAGCTGGGTGGAGCTGTAGTTCCAAGGCCAGGGAGGGCGGGTAATGGGATCATACCGAACTCATTTCGAGCTTTTTCAAGCTACTTTAGGATCGTCTCGTCTGGGGCGTCTACCGTGGCAAAGTCTGCGGCATCAGCTGTGGCTTCGATTGCCGATAAGATAGATGATGCCAGCCATGACCAGGTAAACTAATGGAAATTTCTATCAAGTAGCTTTTCTGCTAGTTCAGCTGGTTAAGATTTTAGCATTTTAAGTTTTGCAAAGAGTGAACATGTATCCTAGCACAATTTGTTATTCCAAGCCGTAATTTAGTTTGGAATGGAACTCCATTGCTTATGTTGGCATGTATAGTTGCAATTTATGAAGGAAATCGATACAAAATTCTTCTTTTTTATTTTTTGCGGCTGTAAACATGGAACTTTTATTACTGCTGTCTAAATTGTAACTATTGCGACAATGTGCCATATTAAGTTGAAGAGAGGGAAAAAGTTTTAGCGTGCCATTGTTGGAATTTAACATAAAGTACATGTTTGGTTTACAATAACTGGTAAGACATATCTTGAAATGTGTAATTTACTCAAGCAGTGAATCTGTGACGGGTTTTTGGTTTTTGGATACTTTTAGGAATCAGGTGTTAGTGCTGGCATGCCATTTATTTATGGATAGAATTTCGATTCAGCTCAGTCATTATAGTCTAAGTATCTAAAGCCTAATTTACTGTGGAAATATATAATTTGCTCTGGGAAATTTTTGCTAGTTATGATGTGCACATGTTCATTCTATCAGGTACTTCTGCTAGTTCCTTTGCACTGTTGATGATCAAGTTATGCTCGGTTTAGATGTTGATTTTATTTAATTCTTATGGGATTTCTTCAAATAAAGAGGTGACGCTGGGGCTTCTCTTATTTTAATTCTCTGTTGCAATTTGAAGGTGCTATGGGCTGGGTTCGACAAGTTAGAGAGTGAGGGGGTGGTAAACCGGCAAGTTCTCTTGCTGGGATATCTCTCTGGTTTCCAGGTCTGGGATGTTGAAGAGGCAAACAATGTTCGTGACTTGGTTTCAAGACATGATAGTCCTGTTTCTTTTCTGCAAATGCTACCAAAACCAATATTGTCAAGAAGTTCAAGTGACAAGTTCACAGACAGCCGACCACTTCTGGCAGTTTGTTCAGATGGGTCCCATTCTGGAGGTTGTAACATTCAGGATGGGCTAGCCGGTCCTTGCAACGGCAGCATCCCAAACTACCATGACTCTGGAAATGGCAGTTCCATGCCTACTGTGATTCGATTTTATTCGTTGAGTTCTCATTCTTATGTGCATGTTCTGAAGTTCCGGTCTATCGTTTATTCTGTAAGATGCAGCTCCCGAGTTGTTGCTGTCTCTCAAGCAGCTCAGGTATTTTAAGTTGTTTTTATTTGCTCCCTCATTACTTTCCTAATCAGAATGTAAGAAGTAAAATTTTGTGCTGCAGATACACTGCTTTGATTCATCGACATTAGAAAGGGCATATACTATTCTTACAAATCCTATCATAACCAGTTGTCCTGGTCTTGGTGGTATAGGCCACGGACCTCTTGCGGTTGGTCCCAGGTGGCTAGCATACAGTGGTAGTCCAGTTGTAGTCTCCAATTCTGGCCGTGTTAGTCCACAGCATCTGGCGCCTTCTGCTAGCTTTTCTGGTCATGGTTCAAACAAGAGTCTGGTTGCGCACTATGCAAAAGAGTCTAGCAAGCAACTAGCTACCGGGATTGTGACTCTAGGAGACATTGGATATAAAAAACTGTCTAGGTATTGCTCCGAGCTTCTGCCAGATTCACATAGTTCTCTGCAATCTGGGGGTCCTGGCTGGAAGGGCAGTGGAACTGTTAATGGTCATTATCCGGATTCAGATAGTGTTGGCATGGTACATGCTCATCTTCTTTTGTTTGTTTACCATTTTTCTTCTTCATGCTTTTTTACCTCCCTTTCCCTGCTTAAGTTTGATTAAAGTGACATATACACAGTCTTGACTTAGCTTTTGCTTCAGGAATCCATGTTGTACTTGATTTAAACTTTCTGATGGAAACAAATATAATGTTATTTTGATTTTGGTTCCTCAGGTCATTGTCAGGGACATAGTCAGTAAACAGGTTATTGCGCAGTTTAGGGCACATAAGAGCCCTATTTCAGCATTATGTTTTGACCCTAGTGGGACCCTTTTAGTTACAGCCTCAGTTCAGGGTCATAACATAAATGTATTCAGAATAATGCAAGGACTTCCAGGAAGCTCTTCTGGTGGTGATGTTGACACTTCTTATGTACATCTTTACAGGCTGCATCGTGGTTTTACAAATGCAGTAAGAGCTGTATAGTTGTTTTGGTATTTATCTTTGATGTTGTCATTGGTAGCAATGTTCTTTCTGATCCTTTACATCAATTTCTTGGGCATGATTTTTCAGGTTATACGAGACATAAGTTTTAGTGATGACAGCAGCTGGATAATGATAAGTTCCTCAAGAGGTACAAGCCATCTATTTGCTATCAATCCATTTGGCGGGTCAGTAAATTTTTTGTTCGCTGATGCTGGTATCACCAGTAAAAACAGTGAATCGGGTGTCATGACTAAACCGGCAGTTCGTTGGCCTCCAAAGTCGGGTGTACAGATGTCTCATCAACAAAATCTTTGTGCATCTGGTCCCCCAGTTACACTCTCTGTTGTTTGCAGAATAAGAAATGGCAATAGTGGTTGGAGAGGCACCGTAAGTGGTGCTGCAACTGGCAATCTGGGTTCTCTTTCGGGAGCTATTGCTTCATCTTTTTGCAGTTGCAAAGGGAACATTGGTTTAAACGTCGATAACAGCTCTTCAAAGACCAAGTACCATCTTTTAGTTTTCTCCCCTTCTGGTGTTATGCTTCAATATGCCTTGAGAACTCCAGCTGGTCTAGATTCTGAAACCCTTGTCTCTGTATCAAATGCTGCATACGAGCCAGCTGCAGAATCTGATGGAAGATTAGTAGTTGAGGCAATTCAGAAGTGGAATATATGCCAGAAACAAATTCGACGAGAGCGGGATGATAATATTGATATCTACGGAGAGAATGGAAATTCAGATAATCACAAGATATATCCTGAGGGCATGAAGAGGGGGAATATCGTTTATCCTGAAGCATCAATAGCAACAGCGAAGATCATCCCTGAGGAAAAGCATCAGTTGTATATTTCTGAAGCTGAATTGCAAATGCATCAAGCTCGGGTCCCTTTGTGGGCAAAACCTGAGGTATATCATGTAGTCTGCTGGAATAAATTTTTTACTATTCTTTTTCATTATTGATGTTCTTTGATTTGAGGTGCATGATGAATTATGATTGCTTACCAGATATACTTTCAGTCCATGATGATGGATGGCACAAAAGTGGAGGAAGAAAAAGGTTTGGTAGGGGAAATAGAGATTGAACGAATTCCAACGTGCGTGATTGAAGCAAGGTCAAAAGAATTAATTCCTGTATTGGACTATCTCCAAACTCCCAAATATCATCAAACGAGGTATGATGATATTATTTAGATAAAGAAAGTTTCAGTTTCAAGTCTATAAGATTGGAATCTTTTTGATAGATTCCATGTCTAAATTTCTTGACTATTGTTTGCTTTGTACAATTTCCTTGTCTTTTACCCACTTATATTGAGTGTAGTATTGATGTTCGTGAAACATGATTGCGTTCTTATAGGGTTCCTGCTGTAGATAGTAATATCAATGGGAACCTGCTGGAGCCAAAGTCTGGGCCCTCTGAAAGTAGCAGGATTTCACATCAAAGCAGTTCTGGTTCTCTTAAATCCATGGATGAGATTGGTCCCATGGTGAGTGAACTCCAGTATGGCATTGAAGAGACTGGGTTAGATGGTCCTGGGATACCTGTAGAAACTAAGGACTTTGTAAATAACAATGATAGCCCAAAAACAAATACTCTGCTTGAGATTGTAAATAATAGAGAGAGCTTAAAAATGGAGTCTCAACTCAAGTTTGTAAATAATGACATCGAAGGCCTGACGGAGAATCGTTTTGAAGATGGCGATGAGCTTGATTAGAGGTAATTTCTTTGATCTTCTACTGATTTAAATAGTTAGCTTCATTATTGTGAGGAGTGCCCTTTCAATATTTTGTGGAATGTGGGTAAATTTTTGGCCAAGTAATGGGATTATTGTAGTCTAAAGCACATTATTGTACTGCAAAATGTGGACATTCGGGATGGGGAAATGGTAGAGAGTTGATAATAGGAAAGGTTGGAAGGAGAGAAGACTGAAGAGAGCCTTGTGCATTTGGCTGAGGTAAAAGGTTAGAAGTCTAAAGTAAAGATATTTATACTGTACATTACCTTTTAACTTCTCGAGAGACCTGCCATAATTGGTGTATGCTGCTTGTATTATGCAGCTGAATGCTGATTGACTTGATTCTTGTTTAGTTCGAGTCATTGCAAAGTGGGTGATAGTAAAGAAGCCTGTTAGTTCTATTTAAAAGCACTTCCGATTTTTTCATCCCCTCATCGGTAACTTTTCTTACGATCTTGAGACTCCTCATCCCTTTGATTTATTCATCGTTGTTTCATGTCATTTTTTCCAATATTTTATGCATCATGGACTGTAGTTTTCGATTTACTAAGATCATGTTCCAGCAAATGATGCAGTTTCTTTTGTATTGATTCTCATCCCCGTTTTTGGCTTTCCTTATTTTACATAAGAATCTTGGGAGTGGACTGAACTCTATCCTTTTTTCTTCTTGTTCAGTTCAGGTGTGCAGTTATTCTTTTATTCTCCAGAAGACTTTATTAACATTGTTAATACTATGATGGGTGAAATGTAGACGAGTGAGGTGTAGGAGATTCGCTGTTTCTGCTCGACTTTGAAGTGGAAATAGTGCATACTATGGTGTTTGGGATTTCTATCTTCAGTGAGATGAACGTTGTAAATAACAGAATACATTCCTAACAATCATTTGTTATATGTAAATAATAGCATTACCGCTTTTAACTCAGCACCGTTCTTATTCTACTAAATCCTGTTCTTTTCTGTTACTGTTCTGCTGTAATAACTTAGCAAAGACAATTTTTAAGAAGACAGCCGAGTATTATCAATGGAAGTTTCCATATTTGTACTGTATTGTCAAGGGTGTCAAAAAAAGATTGATCCTTCGTTCTTGTTTCACCTTCCTGTTAGAATCCGCTTGGCGTTTTTCGCGTTTGAAGACTCCTGTAATTCTGTAAATGCCGCTGAGAGACATTTTCTTCAACTTCCTCTGCCATGGAAAACGCAGCATCAGATTATAGTTAAAATTCTGTAATTCTACAATCATCTTCACTTCTAACAACTATTGGTAGAGTCATGTAAGAAGAAGCTCAGCAGAAGACAATTGGCAGAGGAAGTGGAATGGGAGGGATTGGGAAGACTACTCTAGTAAAAAACCTGAACAATTGCATGGAGTCCTGTGATGAAGTTATTTAATATGGTCATCTGGGTTGCACTTTCAAAGGAGTCAGATACAAGGGGCCAAGATTATTTTATGAGCTGATTGTCATTATTAAGGTGCTCCATGTTCAAGGGATAAGTGGGTGTCAAATTTTGTGGTGGAGGTGGACTCAATTGTCTATTACAATTAATCAGTTATGACTTTAACAGGAGATAATATGATGAGTAGCATACGAGACACTTGTCTGTGTGTGCGACAGTGAAGGAAACTTGATAGTTCATACTCTAACCTGTTTATCACAAATTTTTTACGATTTAAGAGTTTGGTTACATGATTATCCGGTGAAGATTCATTCTCTAATGAAAAGGAAATTCATCTCTGGATTATAGATGTTTTACTTTTATAAATGAAATTGGACTTTTCTCAAAAATTTATATAAAAAACAATACAAATTTAGAAAGCAATATTCTGACACCTAATAAATAAAATAAGTCGTACATCATACCTATTTGGATGTCATACAATATTTTTTTTATAGATATTTAATTAAAAAAAAGAGGCTTCCAAATTCTTAAAGATTTGGAAGGAAAGGAGAAATTCTAACTCAGGAGAGGAATCCACCTTTCTTTAAATTTATAAATTTTACGGATTTCGCCAACTAAACATAGAATAATTGGCAAAATAAAAATTCTAGTTTTTGGAAAGCTGAATTTCATGAACCAAACGAGACCTAAAATATAGTTTGAATTTTTTTGAATAAGGGAAGGGGTGGGGGTTTGATATCGGAGTTCGAGATTACATACGACACAACTTGACAATTGAGATGCTTGTTAATGTTTGGAGGTTTATAGATATGAGATCGTACAGTTATATATTATAATTTCAATGTTGTTATTTTGATATCATAATCTGAGATAAAAATTTGTTTCAATGTTACTATTTATGATGTAGAGTTCAGATTTTAAGGTTTATGGGTTAGGAGTTTATAATTTAGAGATCGTACAGTTTACTAGTTTGAGATCATAATCTATTTCAATGTTACCATTTAGAGTTCAGAGTTTAGGGTTTATGGTTGAGGGGTTAGGATTTTAGATTTAGGGTTTAGAAATCGTATAGATATATGTGTACGCAACAAATTTCGCGTGTAAATTTAATACAGTTAAAACTTGGTACAAATTGAAAATTTGTAAATAAAAGTGAAGTCGATCTTTCTCTTTGAACGTGATCGTCATGTGCGTAAATCATCTGATTATTGATTGAATCGAAGAAGAATGTAAAGTTCTTAATTGGATTAAACAATCCGTTCTAGTACTTGACTTGAACTTGAGACTTCGAGGAATTCTAAGAATTTCGAATTTGGAGAACTTGGACTTGATCTTGAAATACTTGAAGGAATTCAAAGAATTCTGGATTTGAGACTTGCACTTGATCTTGAAGAACTTGGATTTGAAAGTTAAAGAACTTGAAGGAATTCAAAGAATTCCGATTTGGAGACTTGAATTTGAAGAACTTGGCTTGAGACTTGAAGAACTTGAGGGAATTCAAAAAATTTCGGATTTAAAGACTTGGATTTGTGGAGAACTTGAGAGAGTTTTCCCAAATTTCGTAAAATTTCTTTTTCTCCTCATATTTCCACCAAATGAGCTTGGTATTTATAAGAAAATGGACATGTGGAATTTACGTAACCTACCCTTGGCCTCAACCTTTGACATCAAGGGCATTGTAGAGAAATCACTTGTTTAGCGATTATCTCTTTTATTTTATTTTGATTTTATTTTAATTTGATTTGATTTGATTTAATTTGATATTATCTTAGACTTTATCCCTTCAACCAATTCAATTTGGTTTGTACTCTTCCAAAATTAAATTAATCAATTCAATTTAAAGGGATCTAACAATTTAATTATTTTTAAAGTATTTTTTAATGTCTACAATATGTATTATTTCAATATTACTATTTTGATATTATAATCTGATATGATATCTGAAATCATAATTTGTTTCAATGATACTATTTAGTGTTTAGGATTTATGGTTTAGATATCGTACAAATCTGAGAGAAATAAGAAGAAAATATGGTCAATGTATTGTTTATTATGTGTTACTATTTGAAACAGTAACATGAACAAGTGTAAATGAACATGTCCGAAGGACTTGGTAGAATTTGGATATTATTTCCAAATTCGACACTGATAAGGCTCAAGAAAATTCAGAACGAAAATCATGTATTCAATATATACACCTAAATGAAATCAATGAATAATAGAAACAAGATGTCAAAAGGTTTTTGAGCTTTAAATTATGAAAAAATAGATCTAGAAAGACAAAGAAGAATTCATCGATGCAGAAATATTTCAGATCCAATAAAGAAGAAGAATGAGAAGGAGAAGGAAGAAAGAGACGAAGAATAAAGGAAGATACAAAGGAGGAGGAGGAGTAAAGAAAGAGAGACAAAAAAAAAATTGGGGAAAGAAAAAAAGGAAAATAAATATGTGGAAGAAATAATGATAGAGAGAGTGATGAAATTGACAATTTTGTGAGTTTCTTAATTTTTTGTTGTTGGAAAGATGTCCTTAAGTCTACTAATGAATACCGGTCCGTCACCCTTTTTATTTTTAGCCCCTTTTTAGGGGAAATTGTCACAAAGTCTATTTTTGCTGACTTATTTGTAAGAAAGTCAGATAAGTTTGATTAATTGTTCTGAGGTCAAAAAAAGGACAATTTCATAATTTTCCCTGTACATTATTTTTGTTAATGACAGACTTACCCTCATTTTGAATATTGGTGGGTTTTTAATGGGTTGTGCTGCCTCTTGTGTTTTGTGTGTGTATCGTGGAGGTTTTTCCGGCGTATAGTTGTGTCGACTGACTGCGTGGTAGTGCGTTATCGGCGGCGTGGCTGGATCTGAGTTTCTGGAGTCTTCACCGGTCGGTCTGGGGAGGAAATTCGTTGGTATTTCGATTTTTTGGTGATATGGAGCGAAGAATGGGATGCTTGAGATGGTGAAGCTTTTTAAGTTGCATTTTTGAAATTTCGGAGGTTGATCTACCACTGGCATTCTCGGCGGTTCATGTTTTTGAGGTATTTTTGGATGTACATTGTTTGTTTAGAAGATCTGTATGTATTTATTTTGTATGATGTTTCTTTTTTTTTTCCTCAAATTTTGTTGGGTTTTGTCATTGTATATTGTGTTGTTGCAGAGAAGAGATTTTCAGGTTTTTTTTTCTCGTGTGATACTTGAATGATACGCTGATGTTTGGTTTCAGGTTCCATTTTTGAGATGTTGGAGGTTGATCTACCACTTCCATTATCTGATGGTGATGTTGTTTGAGGTGTTTTTCAAAGGTGCATTGTGATTCTTTTGAAGATCGGTTCCATTTTTGAGATGTTGGGGGTTGATCTACCACTTCCATTTTCGGATGGTGATGTTGTTTGAGTTGTTTTTAAAGGTGCATTTTGATACTTTTGAAGATCTTCTCTCTTTTTTATTTGTTTTATGTTTTTTCTTTGTCATTTTTTGTTGTTGTTGTTGATTGCATGTTGTTTTGTTGCAGGCTCTCAATTTTCAGTTTTTTAATTTTGTGATACTCGGATGATACATTGGTGATTTTGTTGATATTGTGTGTCATCAGTTGTGATGGGGGACGATGTTTTTCTCATGGTTAAGTATTGTTTGGAAGTATTCCCTGTTATGTTGGGGTGTGATGTTGATTTTCATTCGTTAGTTTGTAGAATTGGTGAGAAATGGAGGTGCCTTGAAGCTGTTGACTTTTATCTGTCTTATTCAATACCTGGTTATAATAATTGTTCCCTTACGAATGAAGACGATTTTAGGACTATGGTTTCGTTGATTAAAGTTCTTGCATTGCATCTTGTGAAAATAGTAGTGGGAGATATAAATCACAGTGTTCGTAGTGTTGCAAGTGCTTCTATTTTGAACAAGAATGGTTGTGATGTCAATTTTTTTCCTGATGGTGAAGATATAAATGAAACTGTGGAAGTAAATAATCCCACGTTTTGTTCTTCGTCTAATGGTACGCATTTACTATCAAATGCATGGGGTGGTCTTATTACAAACGTTGGCCAGAAATTCGATGGAGGTGTTTCTGAATTCAGGCTTGCATTAAGTAAGTATTCTATTGAAAGAGGTTTCAAGTTTAATTATATTAGGAATAACGAGGACAGAGTTGTGGCTGAGTGTGTTAACAAGTTTTCTCATGGTTGTAAGTGGTTTGTTTGTGCTGTTGCGTCTAAGGTTAACGGTGCATGTTTTATCCGGAAGTTGTGCAATCTGCATTCTTGTCCAATTGTTTTCAGGGATGAGAAAAGTACTAGGATGAGTGCGAAGTTAATATCAGGCTTGATTGTTGATTTGGTTAGGACGAAACCGTCTTTGTGTCCGAATGATATTGTCACGCATTGTCTTAATTGTTATGGTTGTGAGGTAAGCTATGACAAAGCTTGGAATGCTTTAGAGAGAGCAAAGGCTGATATTTTTGGTGATTCGTCTGAATCTTACAGGCAGTTAGGATTATATGTTGATGCGATAAGGGTTCAAAATCCAGGAAGCCATGTTGTTTTGGATGTTGATGCTGGTTCGAAAAGGTTTAAGCGATTGTTTGTTGCTTTTCATGGTTGTATCATTGGGTTTGAACATTGTCGTCCAATGTTGTTCATTGACGAAACTTTCTTGAAGGGTAGGTTTAAGGGAACTTTGTTGTCAGCAACAGGAAAGAATGGAAATCAAGGTGATTTTATGGAATTATGATACTTTTGTGATACCTTTTTCAATAGCTGTTCACTTTTTTATTTATTATATGTATTTTGTTGTTTTTTACTTTGTTCAGGATTGTTCCCACTGGCTTTTGCGGTTGTTGATTCTGAAAATCATGATAATTGGAAGTGGTTCTTTGAGAATTTGTTGATTATTGTTGGTGGGGTTCGGTTGATGACGTTTGTTTCTGATCGGAATGTTGGTTTGGTTGAAGCATTGCCTAGAGTGTTTCCTTCTGCAAATCATTTTTTTTTGTCTTCAACATTTGAAACAGAATTTGAGGGATAGATTCAGTCGTGGTGCTTTTACTAATCGTCAGAGGGAACGAATGGTTTGGTTGTTACGTGAATGCGCTGTTGCTCCTACTATTGAAATTTTTAATGAGAAATTGCGTGTTTTAAAACAAGAAGGAAGTTCTATTGTTGATAGTTTCTTGGAAGATTTACCGTTGAAGCATTGGACGAATGTGTATGGTGTTGGATGTCGTTATGGAGAGATGCATTCGAATGCAGCTGAGTCCTTCAACTCTTGGATACTTGATTGTAGAAGTTTACCTATAACTCAAATGGTGGATAAGATCAGATTGAAGCTAATGGGGTGGTTTTATGAAAGGAAAGTTGAGGGAGGTAATACCTGTGTATATGTCTGCAATATTATTTTGATACGTCGATGATACTTGTGTAATGCATACTAATCATTTTTTTTCTCATTTTGTTGCATCACCAGATGGTTGGGAAGGAGTCTTGTGTCCTAAGATGACCCAAAAGCTACACGATTATGGTGTTGATGGTAGGTCTTGGCATGTGCATAGGTCATCTGAGAGCACGTTCGAAGTTTTTTCTGACCCAAGACATGTGGTGGACATTTCGATGTTTAAGTGTTCTTGTGCTATGTGGCAGCTGAATGGTTTTCCTTGTGTTCATGCTGTGAAAGCAATCAGTAGGTCTGGGAAGAAGATTGAGGACTTTGTGCACTATTATTTCCATGTTGCTGCATATCGAAAATCGTACGAGGAACCAATTAAACCCATTCCATCAGCTCTTTTTGTTGATTGCGGTGTTGATGATAATAATGACATTCTTCCACCTCTTACGAGAAGGCCTCCCGGAAGGCCTAAGAAACGTCGTATAAGATCAAGGGGAGAGCAGGTCCGTAGAATCCGCTGTGGTAGGTGTGGAAAAATGGGCAACCACAATAAGAAGACGTGCAAAGAACCTTTGGCGTAAATTAGTTGTTGTTGATGTTTTTAATAATTTTTTAACTATTTTTTTATCGTGGAGGTATCAGTAGTGTATTAACATGTTGTTTTTTAAATGAAGTGGTGGTTATAGTGTTAGTATGTTTGTGGTTGTTGTTTTTATCATCTAGGTATCAAGGTTGTATCCTATATGTTGTTTTTTAAATGAAGAGATGTTTCGTTGTTGTTTTATCATTTTGGTATCATAAATGTATGCTAATGGTATTTTAGTTGATAATGTTTTAATTAGAAAAGCGGACTGGAAAATATAAGAAAAGAACTTAATTTAAAGTACTTAAAACAGAACATATATTGTATATTTCTTAGTAACACAGCAATGAACACTTCATGGAATGACGAAATCTTTCAAGAACATTTCAACCATATGACACTTGTACTTTATGACCTCTTCTAACGGGAGTTCTTCTTCGACAGGCTCGTCCCTAACTATCTTTTCCATGACATGGCAGACGTGTATGCCGCAGTCAACCCTGTTTATGAAAAATCGGAATGTTGGATAAACATCAATTATTTAATATAAGAGTATTCATTTTATGTAGAACAATGTTACTCACGTTCCAAAGTGTTGTTGTGGGCAATGGACAGCAGATTGGAGCGGAGTGCTGAACATTTCGTTCACGTCTTCCTTCTCAATTCCTTTACTTTCATTATTCGTCATGAATGTGTCTTTTTGTTTGCTGGTTATATATTCTACCTGTTAAAAGAATTTATAAATAAGTATATTGCAGAAATCACAAAGATATCATGTATGTATTATCTGCATGTGAACAAGGTAATTTACCAGTATCTGCGCATCTCGGTAGTAGGGGTCAGTTGTTCCATCTCTGGGCTTCAGGCTGTTATATTGAGTCCATTTTCCATGCAATGAGTCAAAGGTAACAAGTGTCCAATGGTTTGGTGGTATATCGCTTTCCCTACCCCCATTTGAATTTATTGGAAAGATTAGGTATCGTGTTTTTGGTGATAGGTCTGAAAGCACCTTGTCGATTATACTTTCTCGAATATTTTTGTATTGATCTCTCACAACGTAAGTCTGCAACAAAATGTTTTATATTTTAGTTAAAAGGAAATGAATTGTTTATTTGAGTAATTTATATGTTCGCTTACCCAACACAATGAGTCAAATATGAAGAACGGGGGTGTGGGATCTTCTGCTGAAATCTCCCTTGAATTTCTGTAATAATCATCTCTCATCATTTTTCCATGTGCATTGATAACCTGGACAAACAATTTTTTATTTTATTTAATCAACAAATATGTCATCACAATTATTAAAATAATTAATTTTGAAAAACGGCTTGCTTATGTTTACTTACATTGTTTGTTATGCCTTTGTCGGATAGTATGTCAAGCAAATCTTCCATACTCACATGATCAGATGTGGATGCTGACCCACATATGTGAACTCTGCAATTGTTAGAAAAGTAGAGTAAATCATGAAGGTATCATAGGTGTATCTCTTGAATATTATGTATGTAACGTGTTCGGGGAAGTAACTTACGTTTCTCCATGTTTTTCGAGTGCTTCATTTATCTTATTCAGTGTGTTCTTATCCAGTCGTTTTGCTGTCGACCAAGACTTCGGGATGTTCCTCATTGGTTTCTTCCCTTTTTTCACACTGTGCGAAGGTAAACTGGTAAGATCAACAATTCCTGGATCCTCTTCTGCCAATTGCATTTGTTCCTGGTTCTCCCTTTGTTTTTCAGTCTCCTCTTTTTCTTCAACTTTTTCTTTTTTTACTTATGCTGCATCCTTCAAATTCTTTCTCCTGTTAGCTCTTTGTTTCCTTGCTTTTGTACTCAAAGAATAGGCAAAATCATCATTCCTTTTCCTCTTTCTTTCGTTGTTTTCCTTAATTCTTTTCACCATGGAAGATGGCTCAGTGTCTAATTTCTGCATTGTTAATCAAATATAGAATGAGTATTCTACCGTAAAGTTTTCAGTAAAGTAATCAACAATTAATAATTAAGATAATACCTTAGTTTCTTTAATCACTTCTCCAGTAGGTGGGTGATCAACTTTTGGTTCAATCTTTTCCTGTATTTGTGAAATCAAATAAGGTGATCAGTTGATTCAAATGTAAAAAGTGACAAGAGTTTCAATTAATTTACTAGGGTTTCCTTACTTCGAAGCCTTTGATTACTTCTTTCATTTCTCCAGCAGGTGGGTTATCAACTGTTGGTTCACTCGTCTGCTATTAAGAACAAAAAACGTAATAAGGAATTGCTTCTTCAGCAAATGTGTTATAAAGTTATCGTGTGTGTATCATGTACGTATTTTAATACCTCAAGGCCTTTCATGATATCTGTCATTTCTTTTGCAGGTGTGTTATCAAGTTTTGTTGCAACCTTCTCCTGTTTTTTCAAAATAAATGAGGTGAGCAATTACAAAAACTTATCAGGCGATATGTCTATCATCTACCGATATTGTTAACTAAATATCTTACCACATTTCTTTCGGGTTCAGCAGATGGGTTATCCACTTTTGGTGGAACCTTATCCTGCATTTTTATTCCAAATCAGTAGACACATTTGTATAAGTGATCTTAAATATATCATATGTGTATCGTGTCCGTATCGTGTTGGCATTTTGGATACCTTGATGACTGTCATCACAGTTGTATCTGGTCCAGAATGTGGATAGCCAATTTTTACAGCAGCTTCGCCCTGTATTAATGAAAACAAATAAGTATTCATATTTTTGCAGAAGTAATCAATAAAATCACATATTCATCGCATTTGGATCCTGGAGGTATCCTAATACCTCCATGCCTTTGTTTTTCTCTGAGATAATGTCTTTTTTCCCGATCTTTTCTGGTTTGTCTAGGGATATAACTAATGTTTGCTCTTTTTCCTTGCCATGATTCACTTTAATTGGGGAGTCCAACAACGATTGTGACTGCAACATTATTGTAGTAGTTGCGGAGGAAACTAATGTATTCATAGTACATGCACAAGAATTAGCTCATGGGAGACGAATATTACCAGTTCGAATGTTGGCAAGTCATTAATCCACTCCTTCAGTCGAGCTCCAGTATCGGTATCTTGATTTTCCTCGTGTTGTAACTGTATCAAATATGTATTATAGAGGTATTATGATTGATTCAGTCTTGAAATGTATATGAATTTACGCTATATATTCTACCTGAAGTGTTGGTACGTTGCCACTTGGAGGGCTAGTGGTTGAGCTGTCTCTTAACTTCTGAGTTAAATCATGAACTTCGAGTTCGGTGAGCTCCTCTTGCAGTGTAGAAGCAATGGCTTCTTTTTCCTTATTGAGATCAATAAGCTTGTGGTTCATTTCGTCCAGTTCTCGTTTCAAATCATCAACCTTCTTCTCCAAATCCTCTATGTATGCATTCTTATCATCAATTTGGTATCTCATGTAGACTTCCCTCACTTTAGCTGCTTCCAGGTCTTTAAGAAGCACTTCATATGATGGTTTCATTGATTGTTCAATCTCCTCAATCGTTGATCCGGGTGTCCCTTTCGAAGTTTCTTGTTTCTCAGATGTTTTAATGACGTATTCTGCTAGCTTTATCAGTGGTGTGTTGTCAAGGCTGTCCTCAGAGAAAGTTTGATCGAATAATTGTGCCTTTCTAGCTGTATCTGTTGGCAGGGATTGTTTGTTCTCATTGTCTTCGGAATCGTCATCCGTATCCGACTCAGAGTCTTCATCTTCTTCGTCTTCAGTTTCTTCTTCTTCATCATCATTTTTACCCTCTTCTTCATTTTCTTCATCATCTTCATCCTCACTCTCGTCTTCATCAGCATCTTTTGGTGGGAATACATCGGAAACGTCATCTAATTTCTCAAATGTTGTGGTCTTCAGAATGCTAGATAGCTCCCTAACGTCCCATTTCGCACAAAGCAGCTTTGATTTTGTGTTGTCAGGTTCACAAACTTTTGAACATTCCATCACCCAAAACTGTTTAATATGAGAAAAATATGTTAGTATAAAAGATTACGAAAGTATCTCAATAGTATCGCAGATGTATTACAGTAAATGAAAATATTACCGGGAGAGCAACCAAACACCCAGTTACATATTTCTGGGTTAGAATTGCACATCGACGTATGCAAATACTGGTAAATGTGCCATGACCAATTATATTTGTTTATTTGGTCCAGGTCTTCGACGTAGTCAATGTATCCCCAGCTAAGCGTTATTGATTTGTTAGGGACATATAGTGATGCAAGAAGATAAAGCACCATGAGTCGACATAGGTCATCTTCAGCGTTTGTTTTATTTCCCGCAGCTGCTTCCTTTACTTGGGTTGCGATAATTGTTTTTGTCAGCCTGAGAATGAATTTGAATCTCCTCTCAATAAAGGTGCTTGAAGAGCCTTTTTTCTGAGGTGTAATGTCGATTGCTTTTTTTCCGCCTTCTATTCGGAAGTTGTTCTTGAAATCTTTGTATTCAAACTTTCTTGACTGTCCCCCTAATTGGAATGTTTCAGTTTCTCTGTTGAAAGATTTCAACAACTGGTACATGTTATGGTTTGAAAAACCACTGGTTGCTGTGCTTAACTCTTTATTCATTATTGCTTCGATCAGGTTCCAAAATGGAATTTTCTTCATTTTCGCAGTTTGCTTCTTCTTTAATGAGAGTTCCTCAATCAGACCAACAACGCCCTGAAAGCTTGACCTATAATGGGGTACGCTTGTTTCTACTTTTTTCACCTGAATAATAGTTTAATAACATGTTAATCAGACACGTATCATAAATGTATCTCAATATATTTATGTAAAGAGTACACTATCAAATATGACAGCAAAGGTACTAGATACATACACCATTCTCATTATTGAACAGGCATCACAAGGGTATCATAGAAGAATCATGCAACAACCTAACTACGAAAATGTTGTCAAAAACTGTACAGGGTTCAGAAAAAGATTGCAGCTCTGATCAGGAACATATACCATTCTTAACATTGAACAGGCATCACAAGGGTATCATAAAGGTATCATACAACAACCTTACAACGAAAAAATTGTCAAAAAAGATGATACCTTCCCTACTAATGATGATGCAGCAGTGGTATCATTCGTAAAGGTATCATAAAGGTATCAAACGGTACTAAACAACCTAAACCCTAAACCTTACTAAACAACCTCAAAAGGGTATCATAAAGGTATCATACAACAACTTTACTACGAAAAATGTGTCAAAAAAGTTGATACCTTTCCCATCAAATACGGTACAGGGATAAAATCCCACACACATATTGTGTAATAACATTACATATGGATGAGAAAGGTGATACCTTTCCTACTAATGATGATGCAACAGTGGTATCATTGGTATTACAAGACAGTATCAGAAGCCTTACCATTATCGATTTTGCTAGTCGATCGGAATGACAAGTGACGGAAACCCTAACTGAATCGGAACTGGTACTATAGCACCCGATATATAAGGATGTCCGTGAAAGGTCGCGTCGGAACAATGTAGTCGCGTCGATAACAGGTCGTGACGGAAACCCTAACTTCCCTATCTCGATCGCAGCAGCCACGGGAATCGCCGGAATGCCTAGCCGATCGTCGTTCTGGAGTGAGAAAACTGATTCTTCATTTTGAAATCGCGTAACATATGGGTATCACGGGTCCAATATGGGTATTACGTCTGACAATGGGTATCACGATTTTCTATGTCTCAGAATGAATTTGAATTTTGTGACACAGGGTTAGTTTCGTCAACCAGCGAAAATAGTGACTAAAAATGGAACAAAATTTTCGCGCCAGTCCTTATTGCCTACCTTTTCAATTTCCTGTACCGGCCCACAATTGCCCCTTTTTTTTATGATCCATGGGCATTAACTATCCCATAAACATAGCTGAGCCCATTTATACTTGGGCTGACCTGAATTGGGCCTGCCGTACATATGATTCCAAAACTGAAATATTGAGATAAGTCCTTTATTGAAGTAAAACAACTCTCCTATTTATCTTAAATGATACTGATTTTATCTCTTCAACACACATAAAGATTACAATTTAAATTAGAAAAATAAATTGTCACTAATTTCAAAAAAAAAAGAACAAAAACCACTGGCAACTCCTTATCCACATAAAATGTGAAAAATTAATTAATTTCCCGAGTGTTATTAGTATTATTAGGTGCTTCCGGCCGTGATAATGAATTTTAAAGATTCAATTGGTTGGATCAAAGATTGAATGGTATATTTTTTAAATAATTTACTTTATTTATAAATAATAACAATAATATAATATAAATTACATAATTTGAAATTCCACATATATTAATAAGACAATATTATTAGTCAAAATTGTGATTTGGTTGAATATCTCACTCTTGATTTGTTCCTGTAATTAAAGCATTTATAGACATTCAATAATTTCATATTTTATATTTGACTATTAATTTCTACATAAAGGACAAATTAAATAGGATTTTGAAATTTTGAGAGTACAATTGCAAGATTAATTAAAGCTTGATTTGTTTTTGTTAGAGAAGATAGAATTTAGTGCAAATAATTTCTGTAATCTCACTCCAATAACCAACAAAGTCAAAAGAGGAGGAAGGGTCATTTTCGTTTTTAGAAGCCCTGTACTGTCAAAACCCAAAATCTCCCCCTTCCATGTTCTTTAAAAGAAACACAAAAAAAGCTTCATGTTGATGCAAAGCTAAGTAACACCAACCAATTCCCCCTCTCATTTTCGTACACATATAAACACATACATATATATATATATATATATAATGTTTATTTATTTATTTATTTTTCTGATTTCTAGTCTCTCAACTTCCCATCTTCAATACCAAGCCAGAAAACCAGACTCAGAAGACAAGCACAAGCTCTCCTGTAAGTCCCATGTCTCTTTCTTCCTAACAACCCCCTTCTTCTGCCTTATATTCAATATATATGTGTGTATATATACACACACACACACACATATGGGGGTCTAGCACACATGTTAAGCAAGTTTAGGTGACTGATAGCAACCCTGAACTCACATAAAAAATCCTTCCTATTACAGCAATTCCCCAACATGGGTTCTTCCAATTCTTGGTTGATTGCCACTTGACATAACCCAGAAGAAGAACATCCATTTCTATAGTTCTTGTTGGGTTGTATACATTTTTCACACACCAAAGCAAAAAGCTATGCAGCTTCATATATCACCAAGTTTGAGGCATGTGACAGTGCTTCCGGGAAAAGGTGTTAGAGAATTCATCAAAGTGAAGGTTGGAGGTAGAAGACTTTCGTATCGAATGCTCTTCTATTCCCTTCTGTTCTTCACATTTCTTGTTCGATTCGTGTTCGTTCTGTCTACTGTCGATAGCATCGATGGAGAAAGCAAGTGTTCTACAATAGGTACATATTTGATCAATTCTTGACTTCTACATTCATGAAAAAGAGAATTCATTTTTTTTATCAGCAGTGTAAGTTATTGATAAATGCTGTATTTGGTGATGATGGTGCCTGAAGTTTTTCACTAGAGTTAATTAAAACAACATTGTTTGAAAGCATCAATCAATCTCTTATCTTAGTTTTACTCTCCAGCCCTGCCTCGACAAATCGTTGCAGACTATGCATAATCATAGACAAAGTACTTAAAGTATAACTGAGATTCCTAGAACAGAAATTTGAATAATGTAATCCGTTCTTGTCTTATGTCAATCAAGAACAGACCTCATTTTGTGTATTCTGAAGGTAAATCCTGTTTATGTCATATCCTTTTCAGTATTTGTGTACATTTGAATGTATATCTTACAATCTTACAAGTCTGACAGACATATCTGCACCTAATTTAATACTTAATTGGCAATCAACCCTACTGTTAGCAAATGAAAATGACAGTAAATCTTGATTATAACTGTAACAAAGAGCGGTTGTAAGTTGTTAGTATGTTAGAGTCGCTAAACCAATCTTTATTTTGGTTATAATGGTAGGTTGCTTGGGGAAGAGGATTGGACCGGGGATTTTCGGAAGAAGGCTCGACTCAGCTGTAATTTCCTAACCTTAAATGATTTTAAGGAGTATTTTAGTGATACCGATGATCTCATTTACTGATTATTCTTGTGGAAAGGTCCCTGAAGTGATGTACCAAGTATTGGAAAAACCAATTAACAAAGATGAATTAAAAGGAAGAACTGACATTCCTCAATCATTGGAGGAGTTTTTGAGTGAAGTCAAGAACAGCAGATTAGATGCAAGAACCTTTGCACTGAAGCTTAGAGAAATGGTACTGCACTCCTCTTCCTACCTTGCATAGCAGAAAAATTGTTCAATTACATAAAAATCTGTCATAGACTAGTGAGAGTCTCCCCGGTGAGGAAGCTGAGCGAATATTTCTATCTAACCTACTCAGAATGTGACAGATTTTATGGTACTTTTCAGGTGTGTCTAATGGAACAAAGGACTAGAGCAGCCAAAATACAAGAATATCTGTATCGTCACGTAGCGTCAAGCAGCATACCAAAACAACTTCACTGCCTAGCCTTAAGGCTAGCAAATGAGCACTCCACCAATGCAGCCGCCCGCCTCCAGCTCCCGTCAGCAGAACTAGTTCCTGCACTAGTCGACAACTCCTACTTCCACTTTGTGCTGGCCTCAGACAATGTGCTTGCAGCATCTGTTGTTGCCAAATCAGTAGTTAAAAATGCGATCCACCCCCATAGATTTGTACTGCACATAATAACAGATAGGAAGACATACTACCCTATGCAGGCATGGTTCTCATTGCACCCTTTATTGCCTGCGATAATTGAGGTCAAGGCATTGCAACATTTTGATTGGTTTTCGAAGGGGAAAGTGCCGGTTCTGGAAGTAATGGAGAAAGATCAACGGGTTCGGTCACAGTTTAGAGGGGGATCATCTGCAATTGTGGCAAATAATAGTGAGAAACCTTATGTTATTGCAGCAAAGCTTCAAGCATTAAGCCCTAAGTACAATTCGGTGATGAATCATATCCGGATATATCTACCGGAGGTAACAACATCATTCAATTTCTGATTCACTCTCATCATCTTACATTAAAACATGTAATGATTAGTCACAATGTACTTTTGTTTTGCAGTTGTTTCCAAGTCTTGATAAAATAGTATTCCTGGATGATGACATTGTGGTTCAAACTGATTTATCGCCACTTTGGGACATCAAGATGAATGGAAAAGTTAACGGGGCAGTGGAGACATGTAGAGGAGATGATAAGTTTGTAATGTCGAAACGATTCAAGAGCTACTTGAACTTCTCACATCCTCTGATAGCACAGAATTTTGATCCAAGTGAATGTGCTTGGGCCTATGGCATGAACATTTTCGACTTGGAAGCTTGGAGGAAGACCAACATTAGCCTCACATACCATTACTGGCTTGAAGAGGTAAAACAGTACTACTTTAAATCAACCAAAATTTCAACAATGCTGCATAAAAACTTCTGATGATCGTCGCATTTTTAATGTTGCAGAACTTAAAATCAGACTTGAGTTTGTGGCAGCTGGGGACGTTACCGCCAGGTCTAATAGCATTCCATGGACATGTCCAGGCTATCGATCCGTTCTGGCATATGTTGGGGCTAGGGTACCAAGACAATACAAGTTATGCAGATGCTCAAAGTGCTGGTGTTGTTCATTTCAATGGAAGAGCAAAGCCTTGGCTTGACATTGCATTCCCAAAACTAAAGCCTTTGTGGGCTAAATATGTAGATTTTTCAGACAAGTTCATCAAAGGTTGTCATATAAGGGCATCGTAATTAACTTGAAACCAAAAAAAAAAATGTACTGTTTGTATATGAGAGAAGTGGAGTTCTTCATATATAGCTGAGGCCTCCTCCATACAGAATGTAAGATCATAAAAATTAAAAGGTTTTGTTATTTCTTCATTTTTTTATATTGAGAAATAAATATTTTTAATATTTTGTCAAGACTTGTAAGTTGTAACCCCGCATAACTTAGCAGTTTAGTGTAAACCAATAAATGTGATTAATACGAAAAGCTCAAGCATCTCTCATACAACAAAATTTCATGCGGATTTGATATATTTACAGTGAATCGATTAATCCAAAGCAAACAGTATTATTAATCTGAGCCCACTCGAATTTTCGATATATTTTCAAACCATTTTTGTATACAAAAGAATAAAATATACAAAACAAACCCAAAAGTAAAGAAAAGAAAAAAAAAAGTGTGACTATAGAGCTGGAATGTCATTTTCTGCCAATAGTCTTAAATAAATGGCAATGTGTGTTCAACCACTTGATTTGTCCAACTCAACATGAAAATTTCATTTTATAATCATTTATGCATGTTCAAAACATGCAAGCAGTTGGTAATTGGTACTATCAAAGCCTTCCAATAAAAGCAAAATGAATTTTGTTTTTTCCCCTTTTGGGCCAACCTTGGACCTATTTATTGGGCCATCACCTTGTATGATCATGTTCAAACTCCAATATTGTCATGACGATGGGCCAAGCCCAGCCCAATTTCTGAAATATTGCTTGTGTGTCTGTGTTGTATTTTTTTCTTTTTTGGGTATAATTATAATTTCTTGTGTTATATTAGTTAGAATTTTTGAGATCATCGAATGATAGTGTCGAATACTCTCTTCACAGCCATTCCACTTACATATTTCATCTAAAATTCATAGTGAACGTCCGTTTAGTTGAGAGTATGTCTGTCAGAATATAAACTTGTGTAGATAGTAATGTCTGAATATGTAGGAGAGTATAAGTTGTGCAAACGCTCAACCAAACAAATGCATTTTTCTCTCTTATAAACGTCTTTTGACACGCATCACCTTTTTTGGAAATTTTCATCCGTGAACACACAATTTATGGATAACACGAATTTTCTGATAATTGTTGTTTAACTTAAGAGACATCTCTATTTTTCTCCCGAGGAATCGTTATTATCTCTATTTTTCACACCATGTCATATGCCCATATAATATACTAGAAACAATGAGCTTGTGACAATTCAAGAACAAACACACACAAAATTAGTTAAGTAGGCCCTTGAAGCCCCACTTGAATACTATTATCAACATCATCTTTTTTTATCTTTTTTTTTTGTCTGTCACATTCTCAAAAAATCATTTAGTTCATTACACACCAATTGCATCACAACATGTCAGCCCAACTTGTACCTTGCCATTATCCATGCACTCTATGTAGATGCCGCATATTATCAACCATCAAATCTTATGAACCATATATATTTTTTGCAATATTAATACATACATACATACATACATATTATATGCCTGACGTTCTGTTTGAAATTCCGTATAGGATATGATAATAATGGAAGAAAAATCTGATATTAAATCTGTGTAGTATAATTCTTATCTAATATGATGTTTGGTTTGTTATAAGATAAATTAAAGTATAAAAATATTTGAGTTTTTTTATTTTATTATTTAACTTGTATTCTAAACGCTCGGTATAAAATAAAAATGAGTTAAATGTGTTTTAATATTATACGGTTTGTAGCGTATAGGAGTTAGTTTTTCATAAAATTATATTATTTTTAATTTTTTAAAAATCATTTTAACACCTTATAATATCATTAAAGAATAATTTTATCCCCTCCTCCAGAAGGACCATCAGTCTAGTATGTTCTCTAATTTTAATTTAAATATAATTAGCATTTTTAAAAAGGGGGAAAATATTTTTTTGTCCGAAATTTGTCTGTATTTTTTAATACTTTACCGAATATGGGTGGGCCTTGAAGCCCAGGCCCACATAACCGTTTGCTCGTTCGGATTTCAGAGTCAGATTCTCCTCCCAGAGGTGCCCACACACCATTGACGTTGAATTCTGCTAAACAGTATTTTCCCTGGTAGAATCCACTGCCGGAAAATCGTTATAGTTTTCCGGTTATTATTCAATCACTTATTCATCGGAAAAATGGTCTCACCTGAGAACACCAATTGGCTCTCGGATTTCGGGTTTATCGACGACATCCCTGTTCCTGGCTTCAATTGGCCAGTACAAGCCCTTAATGGTTCCTCTAACAACGGCGGGTAACTAAGATCTCTCTTTTGCAATTAGGGTTTCTGACTTTAGGTTGATTGATGGCATTGGTCATTTCAATTAGGGTTTCTTAATTGCCTGATTATTTGATCTGTCGTGTTCTTTCTTTGATTCTGTGGCTAAGGGTTCGTGTCATGTCACAAAATAGAATATTTTTGGTGCATGTTGTTCATACGAATGTCACATATGGTTGGGTTTTCATGTTGTAGTATTTTTGTATTTGCATGCGCATTTTTTGGTTACTGAAATATTTCGATTTTATTTGATCTGATATAGTCAAACCCTTGGAGTTGTGCTTATATGCTCTAGAACAATCTCTGCTTGAAAGTCTCTTTCTGCATGTTTTCTATCGGTGGGTTCAGTTTGCGTGGTTGGTTAGATAAGATTTAGTTGGTTTGGTATTGAGAGCTGGATAAAAGATTTTGCAAGTAATCTTGATTTTCACTGGTTGAATTTCAGATATAAATTTAATGTCTGAGTAGGAAATATCTTTTGTCCTTAAAGTTCATGATTTGATTGCTTTTTTAAAATAAAAAAAAATCTTCCTCATGTTCTCATGCTCGTGATTTGGGTTCTAGTATCTTGAAATGCTATTTGCTTAATGTATTTCGTGATTACCACAGTTACATTTGTTATGTCTCTATGTGCTGTGATGTATTCTCACATTTTCCTTTTAATCCATCTAATGTGATTGATTCTTAGCGTGGAAATCAGTGGCACTTTTGGGGATGCGGATGCACATAAGGAACCCAATGCAAAGAAGCGGTACTCAACTTCTATCATACCACTTCTGTGTTTTGTTTTAAGGAAGAAGGAAGTAGGAAGTTATTTCTCTATGTGCTGGAATGTATTCTCATAATCTCTTTTTAATCCATCTAATGCGAATGATTATTAGTGTGGAAATCGAGGGCACTTTTGGAGATGTGGACGCACGTAAGGAACCCAACTTAAAGAAGAGGTACTCAACTTCTATCATACCATTTTCTGTATTTAGTGAGGAAAAAGGGATAATGATGACGATGTGTCTTAAGGAAAAAGGAAAAAGGAAGAAGAGATTATGCACATTAAAAGAATTAAAAAACTATGTCACCATTCTTGGTGAGATTTTATAAGGGGAAATTAGGCTTAGCTCCTAATTTATTAACTTTTGAAACTAAAAGGACAGTTGTACTTTTTTTTTATAGTTAAGGTCTAGCTGATTTTTAAATTTATTGAATTAAGGACAAAACTTAAAATTACATATTTGTAATTGTTATTTCTATCAAATATGACTGAAAACTTATTTTTCTCACTGTGGATGCTTCCAACTTTGGATGGAGGTGAGGCCGGTGGTGTTGGAATTGTGAGACCGAGACGAATCCAACACCATTAACCTTGCCAAGATCCAACATTGGAAATTGTCGGATCAAGGCAAAACGTCTGGAACACATTTTGCCTCCATTTTGCTGTTTCTAACAACGGATCTAGGTGAGGACGGTGGCGTTGGATTCGTATTGTTCAGGAGATTCCACCGCCACTAGCCTTGCCTCAATCAGCCACCGAAAAGTGATTACCCGAACAAAACAAAAAAATCGGAGGTTTTACAGAAAAAAAAAACTAACATTGTACAATTTATGACGATATTATTGACCCATTATCTTGGCATTGCTTTGAGTGTTTCCAATGGTATGAATTTATTGTGTTTAGCGAATCCGAACTTTCGTGTTCATCACTTGGGACATAGGGGTTTAATAGCGAATTCGGGTTTTGAGCTATCAAATAGAGAAAAAGTAGTTCTATAGGGAAAAAGAGTTGTAACCAATTTTGGAATTTTGAACCCCATTGTTTGGGACATAGGGTTTTAGTAGTGAATCTGAGCTTGAGGTTTGTTGAACAGAGAAAAAGAAATTTTACAGAGAAAAGGAATTTTGCAAAGAAATATAGGTTATAAAGACTTAAAGAGAAAAATAGTTTTGCACTAGCAGTAGAATGAAAACTGTTAATTTCTATGTTGAAACCTTGGAGTTCATCACTTGGGACGTAAGATTTTAGTAGTGAATCCGTGCTTTGGGTCTGTCATACAGAGAAAAATTGATTCTAAAGATAAATAAAGGCTCTACTAGAAAATATAGGTTTATAGAGAAAAAGAGTTTTAAAACTTCGATTTCATGTTTTTTGGCTTAACTTTTTCTTCCAACCACTAAAATGATCATCATTGGTCTCAAAAGAAGTGCGATTGCAAGAGGAGAAAAGCCCGACTTATGGCAGATGGAACAAAGATCCACCGCCACCGGAAAGTCACCTCGAAGCTCTAGAGACGCTTAGAAACTTCTTTTTGTTGTTGCAGCTGTTTCTGATGTCGGATCAACGTGAGGCAGGTGACGTTGGAATCGCCTGGCTGATACGAATCCAACACCACCAGTCTTGCCTTGATCTGATGTCGAAAACGGCCAGATTGAGGCAAAATGTGTCGGGAATGCGTTTTGCCTTGATCCGGCCATTTCCGGTAACGGATTGAGGAGAGACCACTGTCGTTGGACTCCTCGGCCATATGATTCCAACGGCGGTGGTCTCGCTTCGATCAGATGTCGGGAAGGGGATATATGATTGTTGAAGAAGAAGACGCAAAATTCTTGTAGAATGGATGAGAGGGGTAGTTTGATAATTTTGTTATTATTTATAAGTTTTTAAATGGACTGTATAATATTTGCCATCCACCTTTGTGTTGACTTGATTAAGTTCCAACAATTCTGTTCATCTATTTTGTTGTCTTTGTGATGGTATGGTGTTAGCTGGTGGGAGATTATTAACATATGATTTCCAGTCACGTACCAGCACGCTTTTCTGGCGATGCATTTATTGTTCCCTTGTACTGTGTTGGGATTCGCCTTGGAATGGAACTCTTTCTTTTATTTTCTTTTTTCTATTCATAAATGTGTTACTTATCTTGAGGGCCTGGGCCGATTAAGTATAAATATGCTGAAGAATATTGATCGAATCTCTCTTTGAGCTGGGCTGTAATATGTCAGTAGATTTCCTGCAATGTTGCAAATTGCAATACTGTCTGCATTGTATTGGCTTCGACAAAGATTATCTAATAATGGTAACCCAGAATATGAAGGACCTTGTTATGTAGATCAATCATCCTGTACAATAATTCCATGATGATATTGATAGAAATATCTTGAAACGTCCCTGCCTAATGAATGCCAAACTGATTTCACTCATAAGCTTCTGCTAGCTGAGATTTTAATTTACGTATGCACAGGCTTTGATTTATCAAGCGTTCCATGATGAATCATGAATGTTGTCCTGCTTCTTCCTCTCTCATATGTTTCTTTATGCAGGGGTAGATCTGAATCATGTGGTGCATCTAGCTCCAAAGCATGCAGGGAGAAGCTCCGGAGGGATAGGCTAAATGACAAGTACTCTCTCTCTATCTTCCACTCATGCACACACATACAAGGACATGCATATTTATATTCTCTATACTTGATAGGTTTATGGAATTGGGCTCTATTCTGGAGCATGGAAGGCCTCCCAAAACGGACAAGGCTGCTATTTTGATTGATGCTGTTCGAATGGTAACTCAACTACGAGGTGAAGCCCAGAAGTTGAAGGACTCAAATTCGAATCTCCAGGAGAAGATTAAAGAATTAAAGGTTAGTCACTGTATCTTTATTCGCGGGAAGTGGTTGGCTTTATAAATTAATGATATCCCCCGATAGAGATGGACAGCAAAGCATGTATTTACTTTGTCGCCAGGTCTACTTAACTCCCTCCTTTTGTAGACTGAGAAGAATGAGCTGCGTGATGAGAAACAGAGATTGAAGGCAGAGAAAGAGAAGCTAGAGCAGCAGCTGAAGACTATGAATTCACAACCTAGTTTCATGCCACCCCCTCCAGCAATCCCTGCTGCATTTGCTGCTCAAGGTGAAGCTCCTGGCAACAAATTGATGCCTTTTATTAGCTATCCAGGAGTTGCCATGTGGCAATTCATGCCACCTGCTGCTATGGATACCTCGCAAGATCATGTATTGCGACCGCCAGTCGCATAAGCTTTGCAGCCTGCATTGATTTTGGTTTGCATTTTGCCAGTGTGTATTTGTTTAGTAACTGTTCTCAACTGAAGTAGTTTTTCTGAAGTCTTGTAATAGGATTCTGTCGGTGACTGACTATTGAGTATTGAGTTTCTGGATCTTCTATAAAGTGTCATTGGTTTTAAGATGTATATGATAATAATTTCATCTGGCAACCAAGCCTTTGATCTTGAATGTTTGATAGGCCTTAATGAAGTTGCTGTTAAAGTCCAGTGGAAAATTTATTTATTGAAGTGTTCATGAAAAAGAGCAAATCAAGATGGGCCTGCAGAGGTGGCTGGTAGCTGAATGTGAGGCTGATAGCTTGCCATGACATCTTATCTGTTCAGACTTCTAGTCTGATATCTCTGTTTTGAACTCTCTTGTCCTCTCCTGTTAAAAAAAAGAATCAAATGGCTTCTTATTTTCTCAAGATTCAAACACAGAACATCAGATCAACTACATTTCCTTCAGCACCATTGCAGACTAAATCTTTCTTACCATCTTTCCTTTCTCCCAAACATCGACTCCATCATTTAAGTCTGAAATCTGGCTATCATGTTTCTTTATTTTCTTCACCTCTCTCCCAAAAGTGCAGAATCCGCTCTATGCCTATTCACTGCTCTCTATCTTCTCCCACCCCACCAAGCACCAAAGATGAAGCAATTCTCCAAGCCAAAACTAGTCTCTCAACCACCTTAGAAAAACCTCTCAACAATCCCAAAATTGCTGGAAAATTCAAAAAACTAAAGCAACCCAGATACTTGGTAGAAATTCCAGTCATGGATGACTCTCCAAGTTCTCTAAGCCAGCTAGCCGTGGAGGTTTTTCAAGACCTGCCCATCAAGAGGAAAGGTTCCCCTGTCAAGATTCTGCTAGTGTGGTCTAGCCTTCCATTGAAAGAAGCTGCAACTGAAGCAATTGAACCTCATTCAACAAACAACAACATTGAGAATGTGAGTGTTTCTGCAGTTGATAACAGGACTCTGAATTCAGCAGATGTGGTAGTGTTCTTGGCTCCAGAGGCATCACAATTGACAGTTACAAAGACAGTTACTGACAGTTTGTCCCCAAAGCCAGTAGTGATCTTCAACCCAAAATGGGGTTTTGAGGAGGAGAGTGAGCTTGGTGGTTTGAGTGGATTTGTGAGGTCCTTTGAGGTTATATATTCATTTATGGGGCTGGAGGTAAGGGGTATTTTCAGCAAGCGAAAAGGAGTGATATTCAAGTACGTGGAAGATGGGGTTGTGAGTGGTGAAAAATGGGCTGTTCTTGTTGAAGAAGAAGAAGGTGATATGAGAGTTGTTTCCAGGTTCACATCACGGCCATCGATCGGTGAGGTTGAGAATGTTTTGTATAATGTGATGGCAGTTAATTCACCCATCACTAAGTCTGCTAAGTTCTTAAGAGATTTGGTCTCAAATGTAACTGGTAAAAAGTGATTTGGTCCCAAATGTAACTGCTGGAGTTCTTGGGGGATTTGGTCTTTGAGGAACTAGGCTCTGTTGAGTTTCACTAATGTTTTGTATCTTTTTGGGTCTGAACTGATCAACTTTGTGGTTGTTTTTGTTGAAGCCTGAATGAATTCTTCTTGTTTTCTTGATTGATCAAAAGTTAAAAAGTGAAACTCAAGGACAACCAATTAACCATTCTTCCATTTTGATTAAAAGAGCATTGGAAGAACATCTTCAACATTCCCAATTGCAATTGCAGAAACAAACGTTTTTACTGGGCTAGTGTTAGGGCTAAGAAACAAAGGTATCATAGGGAGGTTGCTCGGTAATATGACATCTACTCTACTTACTGGGTCTGTGATGTAATTCATTCTATAAGTGCGGGAGTGTTAGATTAGATTCCCACATCGAAAGATGTGAAAGATTATGAATTGTTTATTAACAACAAAGCCCACCACAACTATCAATAAGACATTTTCTCAAGTTTAAGTGAGTTGTGTCCAATCTCACTTGCTCAACTTGAGAGGAACAAAGTCGTGTGGGTTCGATATATTCTCAGAAATCGGACAAAATAATATTATTGGTGTGTATGAATATGAAGTGTGAAATTTATAACAGTAACATTCATAGCCACTTCCATTTTCAGAGCTGAACACTAGCTCAATTGGATTAAGTTCAATGGAATGAAAGAAAAATGATGATATGACAAAGGTCAGAGTAAAATATCCATAAGAGCCTGATGCACAAAATGTCCAAAATGCCCTAGATCAGGATATACTTCTTGTGGTCAGTAGTATTCAAACATCTTTCCAAACAGATTTCTTCCAATACACCTCACACTCTCAATTCACTAGTTCAGCAATGGCTGGTTTAGCTCACTTGAATGGTGTCACTGATACTCTACCATCCATTCCAAGGCTTCCCAATATTCGAAAACCACGGAAAAGTCCAAGGATAATTGCATTTCTAAGCAAGAAAGCAGAGAACTTTCAAGAACACCAATTGCTAGCTACAAGAAGAGTGGCATTAAGCATTGCCTCCATAACTCTTATAGGACATTCCTGCAATGGAGTCTCTCTTGCAGAGGACAATGGGTTCTTTATCATCGGTCCATTACCCGAACCTTCAGTCGAAAACAGTAAGCATCTTGACAAGCTATAGAAGATCTAATAGGGTTTACTTTTCATCTTGCTTCATCATCATCGGCTTGTGTTTTGTTTCTCACAGAGATTGCTAACGAAAAGACCGGCACGCGATCTTTTCTTAAAAAGCGTCTTTATATGGCAAACATTGGAGTGAAAGGCAGTGCATATAGGCTAAGGAGGTGTGCCTTTGATCTCTTGGCACTGGAGGATTTGATTGGAAAAGATACTCTCAACTATGTCAAGAAGTACCTAAGATTTAAGTCCACATTCATGTACTATGATTTCGACAAAGTCATCTCTGCCGCACCTGTTGATGAGAAGCAGCCTCTCCTTAATCTGGCCAACCGATTGTTCGATAGCATTGAAAAGGTAATTACATGTTACCTCTGTAGCTTTAAGCAGCTATATCAGAGTTATTTGATCTGTTTTTGATACATTAACAGCTCGAAGACGCTGCGAAGATAAAGAGCCTGCCTCGGACAGAAGCGTGCTACCGAGACACGAAAGGCATTCTTGAAGAGGTCATGGAGAGAATGGCATAGATGGGAAAGGGAAGAAAAAAAATGAACCTTGTACACATTCACAGTTCTTCAATGCACAACCTGCTGCACTTCAAAATGTTACAAGGAAGTTCATTCTTCCAGATGCTTGCCTCATGATACAGAATTCTGTAGACAAATTAATTAAAGATATTAAGTCTTGATAGTGTAATTCAACAATGCACTGAATTTTGTAGGAAGTGTTAGTATAGAGAAACCAATTCTGATAATGGTCAAATCTCATTATACAAGCACGATGATTTCTTTTCTATACAAGTTATGGAACTCTCTTCAATTTACGAGTACTTGGGAAACGTAAAGATAAGCTATACTGATCTAAGGAAGACAGAAAATCACTTCTTTAGCTGGCATATGTCCCAAAGCTCAACCGAGAATCTGAAGTGCGGACATTGGTTTGTCGTCTGGGAACTCCAATCTCACAAGCGTTCACCCTTGCTGCAAACCTCAGTGAGCACAGTGACTCGCCCATTGAGGAGGGTTCCGGAGAAATGTTAACGAACATTAGGGTCTTTGAGTCTCCACCAAGACATGGCTGGTTTAGGATGGGACCAAAGAAATTTATAAGATGATTAAGAAATCAAACCAGTAGAATGGAAAATAGAGCATAAGAAACCATATCCTTTTATTTCATACCAAGAGCTTATATCGCTACCTATTTAATAATATTACACAAAGAAGTAGCTCAGTAAAGGACCGATGAAAATCTTACGGGGATACTGTGACCAGTTTCTAGTATTTCACTCAAAGCAACACCAAATTCAACCGATGCTATTTATGGGATTCTTTCTGGTACCAGAAAATTACACACGAGTAGCTCAGAGATGTGGAGATGACAGCCAAAACTACTTATGCTTAAGCCAAATGAAACTGCTTCTAGAAAACAGTCAAAAGGACACGATTCTCTGAAAGTCCACCAACTTGTAATTTACTGTTTCCATATTACCTTCATTTGTTCTAAGGATATACTGAATCACATTCTTATATCTCTTCAAACCAAAATATTCATAACCTACCATCATTGAATAATATAGTTGAAAAGTTCGATTTTTTATACGAGTCAACTGAATGATTATGATTTCCGTGTAGGAGTGAATATCGGAGATTCAATACTAAAAAGATTTGATTTTGCATATCTATAGCAGAGATAATATGAGACTCCATGATCTCCGAACAAGAATGGAAACACAAAATCAAGGAATGGAATAATAAGTGAATAGCTCAAATAAATCATAACAAAAAGTCTTTTGATTACTTACCTGAAGTAGATAAGTGAGCTTTGAGTTCCTGAAAGGTACAAAGTCCTCTTTCTTAGCCAGAGCAAAAATGACGTCACTCAAAGATGATAAACTTTTGTTGATCGCCTGATAATATTGGGAAAAAAGAAATCATTTCCACAAAAAGAAAAATGCAAAGCAAATTGCAAATTGAAGAAATTTATTTTGTCAAATACTTGGGTTTCCTTCAATCGGTCTCCCGTTGAGCCACTCTTAGAAAGACGTTCACTTCCGGCAAGATCAA
The DNA here is from genome assembly GCA_963580455.1 of Euonymus europaeus. Classification (NCBI taxonomy): domain Eukaryota; kingdom Viridiplantae; phylum Streptophyta; class Magnoliopsida; order Celastrales; family Celastraceae; genus Euonymus; species Euonymus europaeus. The sequence goes on from OY756961.1 coordinate 25,098,729, forward strand.
TGAGATTCAAGACACCTTGTACTTGTTGTTCAGTGCTCTAAAGAGAGTAATTTTGAAACAACAAGTCATAACAAAAAAACAAAAAAAATGTAACGCAGCATGTGCAAAAAATTAATCTAGTATCCCAAAAGAGATATTTTTATCACCTCATTGACACCAGATATGCGCAATGTGAAAACAAAATGGCTTCTTGATGATTGCTCATTCATCTGGGTCTTGCCAACAGACCTGAGAGTAAGAAATACACAATTAATGATTCCAAATCCTCTCAAATCAAAATCGACTTGTCAAAAAAAAGTAATATGAAATTTATTTTATATTACTTAGAATGTTATATAATACCCCAAGCTTTCTGATGTGTTTTAACTGTATTCTCTAGCAGGCTACAAAATATAAAAAACCCTTCAAGAGGTTCTCTAGTCTTCTCCATGGAACTCCAAGAGAAATTATGTAATTGGAAACTTCCTATCTCAAGCAGATAGCATTCCAAATAACCATCTGAAGCCAAAAACCTAGCCTCGGTACTCTACTCAGTAATTGAAATAAAGAGTTTGCATTCATTACTCCATTTTTTGCAATAAACAAAAAGAGGGCAGAGGTGTATAATCCCTTATGTGCAGAAGAAGCTAAAATACACCCTAATCACAGGTCTTTCTTCAAAACCATTTTAGACTTAAGAGCAACAAAAGATAAGTATCATACTTAGTAGCAAGGTGTACATTTTCTTTGGCTGTCTTTACATTGGTTCCATTTTTTCTTAGGGAGAAGAAAAAAAAAGTGACCAACTAAATTATGGATGTTTCAACCATGAGTTTTTTAAAGTATGATACAGAAGCATTATGGGAATTTTCACACAAAAAATCCCCATTTCGATGGAATTCGAGGATATCTATATCGCAAACCTATCACAAAATTTCAAAGAACTTAATATCACTAGATAAAGGTCATCTCTCCACATGCAACAACAATCCATAATGATATTAATCAAAAAGCTAGTTGAATTTCATCACTTGATTGAAGATATAACTAGAAGAGTGTTATCCTGCATTAGTTACCTACTATGAGCTGCACGATCCAAAAGAAATGTAACCTCTCTTGTAGTGCAAACGTCAACAACTGTGAGATCAGCGACATAAGCATTCCCATCTGCATCGTGTTTAATTGCATATTGCTTACCAGGTGTAGCATTTTCTATTCGTGATGCATCTCGATTTGTAGACAACAAATCACGAATTGTTTCATTGTATATTTCCAGCATTGACACCTACAAAAATTCCAAAATAATATAGATAATCAAATATTATGCATAGAAATCATGCATTTATACGAAGATGCGTGCCATATGTCCAGCCTGATTGACACCTACAATGAGGTATTATTACCTGCATCTCATATTTCCAGCCTTGGGCTTGAAGGGCTTGTTTGGTTTGGAATATTTGTTCTAATGAGCGGGGTATCAACCCTTTCTGGTCAGGACGTCCTGGCTTACCCATCATGGTATAGGTTTTGCCTGAACCTGTCTGACCATAGGCAAAGATGCAAACCTGGGGAAGGAAATACCATCATTTTTTAAAGTATATATAATGATAGCAATTTCTTTATACTACTTATTATTTATCTTGATAACTATAATTATGGAAGAAAAAAGTTAGAAGCTTTGCTCTAGGTCAAGTGGTACACAACTAACATAACAAATAAGAAAGCATATATTGGTATATACAATATTTTATCACTTTCTATATCAGTTTAGTAAAAGATCTAAACATCACATTACTAAAATATCAGCTGAACAAAACCAAGTAATATGTAACAATGACTTGAAATATTGAATAAATTTTGGTTTACCCACTTTATGAGACGTTGATGATGATCATTAATATATGCAACAACATGGATAAGATTCTATAACAAAAAAAAACTTTAACACATTCCCCATATGACTAGCAAACCAACTTTGAAAGCTTTATTAAATAATTCAAGATATGCAGAGATGGAATTTCAATATATTACCTTATACCCATCTAGAGCACTTTGGACAAGCTGTGAAATTTCAACAAAAACATCCTCTTGTGTTTCCTCTGGAATGAACACTTTGTCAAAAGTGAATGAATGTTTTTGTCCTAATGGCAATATCAGCCTGATATTAGTTCCTTAGTTTGAACATGAACAGAATGAAGAATATAATGAAATTCTACAAATAACATTATCTAGCTTAGCATAGAACTATTATAATTTACCATTTTGCAGCAACTCAATCCCCCTTCCCTGAACTTCTGCTGAGGAGGGATAAGATATAATCTTCCCTTCAGCGCCAACAACATCATCGGGCAGCAGAGGTCGGACTCTACAAAATACTCGGATATTACCTTTTAGTTCCTGTAACATAACAGAATTCAGTAAGATAAACAGACCTCAAATATTTATTCGAGCAAGTCTAAGATCATTACCAATATAGTGTTATGTAACTTTTTACGCAGCTTCTCTCCTTCAATTAGTTTGAATTCCGCATCTTCTAAGCGACTTTGCAACTCACTTACGAGATGCTTTTGCCCTTCAAATTCAGCTCTTGTCTCCACCGCAGACATATCAGACATCTAATAATGCATTCAATAACATATTCAGCCAATTCTACAAGTTAATGGCTCCATAAATTAACTGCATTCATAATGTGCTAAGAGCCTAAGAGCATGTAATACCTGCAGTTTCTTCTCTGCAGCTTCTAGTTGGTCCTGCACCGTCCTTAGCTGGATACTTTGTGATAAACATCTTGCCTACAGAAGAAATGGTAGATCCAGATAGATTATGAAATGAAATTTAGATAGATTATGAGATGAAATTCATTACTTAAAGATATAACTAAATAATAACCATAAAAAAATACCTCTAATTCATTTGATTTTGTTGCCAGTTCTTTGCAATTAGCTAACTCTGTTGTTAAAGCTTGCACTTTCGATTGCTGGCAATCACGATCATCTCTAACTTGTTGTAACTCTGCCCTAAGGCTAACAACTTCATTTAATAAAGCATCCTTTTGTCTCGTAGTTTCATGTAGGGAATCCTAATAAATTACAAAGCCAATGTAATTACATCAGATATCAAACAAGTGAACAATAGATTTACTTTGAAGAAGAAAAAAGCACTGGAAGATAACTATCCAACTGCCAACATGTAATGGAAATTTTTTGGTCTTTAAGTCATTGCTAAGAAATCATTTCTAAATATACAATCAGAAGGATGTACTCAATTAATAAATCATTTAAGTTGCATAATTTCGTCTGCTTAGAAAAATATTTAAACGTATAAGCAATTTTTTGTAAGACTAATGACTTTCTTAATGATCCTAGACTTGGAGGTACATATACTGTCTAACTGCCAACTTGTAATGGAAAATTTTTGGTCTTTAAGTCATTGCTAAGAAATCATTTCTAAATATACAATCAGAAGGATGTACTCAATTAATAAATCATTTAAGTTGCATAATTTCGTCTGCTTAGAAAAATATTTAAACGTATAAGCAATTTTTTGTAAGACTAATGACTTTCTTAATGATCCTAGACTTGGAGGTACATATACTGTCTAGTTCTAGGTAGGTACCGACATTTCAACAAACACATATGTCGGGAATGCCAGATGAAATCTCTTTATTGGCAATACAAACCATCTCATTTCTTGTTTCCAGTAATTGAATCTAGGTTACACAATTGCAACTCTACCTAGTGGGCCAAATATTCGCATATATGAAAATTGCATGTAGAAATCAAATTTTCATTTCTGACAAGCGCAAATTCCAAGCATCACAACATCTGAGCAATAATCAGGCCAGCAATGTAATAAAGCTTACATTTTGACAATAACGTTGAAGATTAATATCCTGGGAATAAATTTCTATTATTTTAAAGGATTCAAGTTCCTACAACAATGCTGCATAATTGATTGCCAGATACAAACAATAGATAGAAATGAACAGGGAAAAAAGCTTACTTTGTATGAAGTAAACTGGTCCTGCAAAGATTGGTATTGACCCCTTAAGTTGCTAAGGTTCTCTACTATGGCAGCTTTCTCTTTCTCTCCACGCCTAATAGTTTCATGGGCTGCATCAAGATCTGTCTGAAGTTTACTGTTGTACACCTGCAAGCTTGAATTGTATTCCTGGAGTAACTTGTACATATCATTAATGGATGATATCTGCAGAAACACATGAGCACAAACGAGATCACATCATATAGAAACTGAAATGGGGAAAAAATTTCAGTGCATTCAGATCAAATTGCAATATGTTACCCTTTGATTAGCACTTTGGAGCTCTCCTTGAGCTTTGCCAAGCTCCTCTGAGAAATTTGCTTGTGACTTCTCCATACTCATTCTAGCCTCTTTCTCATTTGCAAGAGCATCCATTGCAACCTGGTTTTTATATCACACATCAAAACAGAAAAGAAAAGAAAAATACATAAGAAACAACAATAAGCCAAAGGAACTTCGAAGATTGTCTATTTGTGTTCAACTTGCATTTCTTACCAATTTATCTGATTCTTCTTTGCTAAGTTTCTCTCGTAAGGATGCAAGACTCTTTCTCAATTCCACAATAATCAAATTCAGTTCTTCATCTTTATTTTTTAACTGCACCTCTACAATCAAATACAAAAATCTGTAAACAGAACAATTCAATCAATATTTCAATGATACTGTAGCAATCAACCGTACCCATTTCAGCCAATCGCCGTTCAGTCAATTCCAGCTCATTCCTCAACTTCTCCAACTCGAACAAATAATCTCCCTCAAGCTCCTGAAACCATCTGATACAGAGTCTAAGCCTCCTTATGTAATCCATCATATTATCACATCTCTCCTGCAAAAACAAAAGTTACAAATAATCTTATAAGCGTCACTAAATACTCCAACAACTAGATCAAACCTGCAACATCCATTAAACATTGAATGCTAAATCAGAAATAAACACACATACAATCAAACAAAAGCTAACCTTGTAATTGTACTTGTTTTTGTACTTCATTTTCTCACTCAACAGTGCATCAACATCCTCTCTTGTGAAATCAATGGCTCCATATTCTGATCCAGCATTACTCGGTGGATTACTATCTGGGAGAAGATCTTGGCTGCCATTTACAACCGAAAACGCTCGCCGGATAATGCCGTTATGCGTTGGCCCAACCATTTCTTCAACCTTTGGGCACCTACTAATACTCACCTCATCACCGATACACTTCTTCTAGAGATCCCACAGAATTTAACCCAAAAGAAGATCATTTAGCAACACAATCTTGGAAAAAACAAAACAAAACCCACAAGAATTCACCAGAAAGAAGAACAATTAGCAACACAGTCACGGAAAAAACACAAAAGGGAAAATTGAAGCAACCCACTTTGCGACTCCAACACTCGAACAAATTTTACTGAACAAAATTACAAAAATTGGAAATTTTAAGAGACCCAAGAATAGACGAAAGACGAAGACTAAAAGTCTAAAACCCAAATCTTGAAATCGTAAAACAACTCACATTTGGGGAACTTGTGATGTTGTAATGTGTTCTTGGAGGCCTATTTTGGTTCTGAGAGGTCATTATGAAAGACAAAACAGTAAGCAGAGAGGGGTTAGCAGAGAGGATGTGGGGCCATGGATTGCATCCGAAGCCACCGATTCCAATCGCAGCCGTTGCTTTTACGAGCAGGAAGAAGAGAGAGAGGCTGAAGCGACTGAGAGAGAGGAATGAATTCTTTATTCAAAAACTGAAAAAGAATAAACAAAATTAGAAGGAAATGATTGTCTCACCCAGTCGAATCAGAAATGCATTTCCGAGCCTTGTTTATGTCAAGGACATAAAAGGAAATGTCTATTTTATTAGTACCGTTAGGTTTTGAATTTTTTGAAATTGTATCCGTCAATTGTCCATTAGGGACTCAGATAGATCCGTTTGGATTTTAAGTTATGCCTGGATTGCCCTTGAATTTATTAATATATCCTTTTATTTTTGTACTAATATTGTCTTCTTCCAGCAAACCAACAGAATTGCTTAGGAGTTCTATACTCGCCTAGTTTGGATTTCTAACATGGTGTGGGAGAAATATCTCATCCATTTGGACATGTCTCTATCCATGTTTATTTATTGGATCTCGCAAAATTGAGCTCACTAGTACATAGGAATTTATAGTCATATTAATATAATGCAATTGAATGATATATAAATAAAAATTCAGTTCCTCTCACTCAAGCGATAAGTTTTGTAAGTTTAAATACAAATGAAACGGCCTAAAAGAACAAAATTATGTGTGTTCTTTGCCCAAAATGTACAATATCACTTAAATATGTTTGTGTTGAATTTTCTAACAATCGTGAGTTTGAAATTCATTTGCTTCGGACATTACAAAAAATATAGTAAGTCGCTGGTGATATTGGACTACGTGAGCTACATGTTTTTTTGTATAGAATAATGGGATGGAGAGGCTCGAACTCGAGACTATATGAAATATCACACACATTAATATCATTTGAATTACTACTAGTTCTCGTGAACTACATGCATCATTAGTGGTTGAGCCATGATTGACTTGTTAAACAAATTAAAATCTAGAAAAATAGTTACTATACCCGATCCATGTTGTAGGTATTAAAACAGTTAACTCCTCTTTCTTCAAATGGGTGTTAAGACTTTGATGATCTTTTTTTTCCACTTTATTTGCAAATCCTCTTTTGCTGAGCTTGATTAATATGAAAAAGAAGTAACCCTTCTCACATGAGGGGAACAAGTAGTTGGAACATCTATTTGTCTTTTTGGTACCGAGATCTTTTCTTTGGACGCTTCTTCTACATCCATTTTTATCAACTTAGATTTTGTGCTAAACTTGTTTCGTGAGCTACTACTACTTTAGAATAAAGCTGTTGCTCATGTTATCTGACGATCAGTGAACGATAATGATTCGCAATCACCTTAGCGATTCCTTAGTCGGTGAATCTCTATGAGGTTTTGAATTCGATTTCCTCTAATAACAGTATTCATGTGGTCAAGCGCTAAGTTTTGACCCAACTTATCTCGTCATTGGGTGAGAAACTTTATGTGTCTATCGGCCTGACAATTCAAGTTTAGGTTCATGTTAATTATTCAAAATGCAAACTTGTCTGGTATCGTTCTAGGTTATCCAAAAAATTAATTTAATTTATGCGCAAACTAATGGGAAGATTAAACATCAATTGAAAGTTATGCGGACAATTATTATCATGTTATCTGACGATCAGTGAACGATAATGATTCGCAATCACCTTAGCGATTCCTTAGTCGGTGAATCTCTATGAGGTTTTGAATTCGATTTCCTCTAATAACAGTATTCATGTGGTCAAGCGCTAAGTTTTGACCCAACTTATCTCGTCATTGGGTGAGAAACTTTATGTGTCTATCGGCCTGACAATTCAAGTTTAGGTTCATGTTAATTATTCAAAATGCAAACTTGTCTGGTATCGTTCTAGGTTATCCAAAAAATTAATTTAATTTATGCGCAAACTAATGGGAAGATTAAACATCAATTGAAAGTTATGCGGACAATTATTATAGAAGTCAAAAGAGATTTGGTGTATATTCTTAATTAGGTGTGAAGCTCTGTCATGGTACCAAGTGCCTCTCTAACTTTGATTAAACTTGAAGCGAATTTGGTGCAAGTATCATATAATGAAAAGCACTAAAAATAGGGTTTAGGTGTAAAGTATGATGTCACTTTTAACCTCTTCTTTGTGGATTTTGTTTGCTCAAGAGCAAGGAAGGGGGGAAAAAAGAGTTAAAATTTTTAATGACCTTGATTAATCCGAAATCTTAATAAAATCAATCAATTAATCTCAATTTTTGTCACTTGTTTTGGAACCTGTCTCTCAATGTCTAAGCTGATAAACAAATGGCATTGAAATCTAAGTTTATTAAGCCGGATTGGACTGCTCATGCTGACCCTCTTTGAACAAAGAACAACAATATTTTTATCAATTCCCATAAGTGTTGTGGAGGGTGTATGTTGTTATCTTTTGTGGATGGCCTGCAAGAGAAATTAAACAATGTTTTTCCTAGAAAGATAAATAACGTTTTATGGGACATTTCAGTTCAGAGAAAGAAGCATTGAATTGTGCAAAGCATGTACATCGTACACATATAATCATCTTCCTCAAGGCCTATTATTGCCTTTATCCCAAAAAATTCACATGACCCGCACACATATATAATTCTCCTATACAAGAGACATATGTAGACTTTAAACTTGATGGGTCTCTTATCTCAGACGTTGGATCTAACTAATGGCTATAATTAAAAATGATAAATGGTACTATGGGCAGCTCTGATCACAGGTAGGATCCCGCATGACTAAGTGTCATGCGGGATCTCGCGCTCGCCATCGGATTGATCTGATGGCGAGCCTGATTTAACACACATAAATCAAAATTTCAATTTTAAATCACTCTAAAATCAATAACAAAATTCATGTTGTGAGCCTTTGTCATTCGTGAAGTTGAAGCAACAAAGGGTGCTCCCATCTTCATCTCCGATTTGGGTCTCTGGGCTTTGTCTCCCATCTTCATCTCCAATTTCGGTCTACAATTTGGGTCTTCCATCTTCATCTTCGATTTTGGTCTACGATTTGGGTATCCCATCTTCATCTCCGATTTGGGTCTTCGATCTCGTGAGTGGGTCTCTGATTTACATAGTATTGGTGTTCTTGTTGATTTTGTTTTCAAGCATCTGCCTAGTGAGGTAGAGTTGTATCAGGCTAGATATTGAGTTAGTTGTACCAATATTAGCCCAGAAGGCCAAACAAAACTCTTAAGGATCTGTTAAACCAATTTTCAGCCATTCTCAATGATACATAAGACTTGTTAAACCAATTTTGCATCCAGAAACTGTTGTTGTGGGTTTACATTTCAGTGCGATAATTCAACACGAGATCAAACTAAGAACTCAACTGGTTCAAAATTATCACATGAGCGATCGAAGACGATCGGAGACAAAGCTCGAAGAAGACAATCAGAGACGATGAATGGAGTACCGGTCTCGAGCACCCTAGTCTTCTCTGTCTTTACGAACACAATTGAAAAATGACAAAACAAAAATTGAATTTCTTATTTAACTGTGTTAAATCACGCTCACTGTTGGATCAATCCCATGGTGAGCGCAAGATCCCACTTGTGATTAGGGCTGGTACTATGGGTTGTCAAAGGAGATGTTAGAGTTGGCTGAATCGACGATGTCACGACTTCCAACTCAATTTTCAGCGTAATTTAAATTGTGAGTGATCGATAAAGATTTGTGGATGTCGAGAGCTTCATTTCAATAACTCAAAATGCCAATATATATTCAAACTGTGTTATAATTTGTTTTCATCTTTAATCTCAAACATTATTGTTGGTTAATTGAGAAGCTCGTAAACTCGTCGAAGAAGCCCTCACACACACGTAACTCCTTCAAAGCAACCACAATGGTTGCTTTTTACTGGCCCAACAAACTCATATTTTGGGTCCCATTTCTATTAACCAAAATTCAAATTACACACATTTTTCAACACAATCACAGGAGCAAAACACAAATCTGAAAAACATTTTCTTCCCAAATTTTAGTCAAGTCAATCACTTTCTTATCCTCCATATTATCCCTATCGAATTTACACCAAAATCAAGACTGATCCCATATTTATTATAAAAAATAAAATCACATTAATTGATTCCTAACTCTGACAAGTCATAATAATAAAACAAATTTATACAAAACAATGGAGATGCGGGGTATCGATCCCCGTACCTCTCGCATGCTAAGCGAGCGCTCTACCATCTGAGCTACATCCCCTTTGTTGAACTACAGCAATAATTTTATGTATCTATATAAACCAAAATTTGTACGATAAGATAGTTGCTGCCTATTTGATGGCCCGGCCCAGTTATCCTGTGGATCAATGTGGCTCATAAGTCATATCTATTATCTAAGCCCAAAATTAGCACTAATTTGCTTGCGTCCAGACTCCAAGACTAATGGGCTTCAATGAGGCCCATACGAAACTCAGTTTGTCCCATCCAGCATGAACGAAGATGCATATTGAAATTTACTCAAACCCCAAAGTACATGTCTATTTCGAAAGGCTAACACACTTTTACCAGCACAAATAATTCAACCATCAACCACGTTAAAGCTAAACAACTCTTTGTACACAAAACTTCCATAGTGGACAGAATCGAGAATATGTAGCATGCAATCAAAATTTATTTGACCTAATATCTTGAAAGACTATTTTTATGAATTGTACATGTTACCTTTAGTCCGTAAATAATGTTAAAAACCCGTAACACTTGACAATTTTCTAAAGCAAAATTTGGTGTTAACAACAGTACTATTCAAAGCATGGAAGTTTCATTGGGTTCTCCATATGTTGGGCTTGGTTCAATCATGACCCAGTTCAGATAATGAACAATATATACAAGTCAAAATAGGTAACATATAATTGAATTCATGAATGAAAAACAATTTATAAATGGAATGGAGTGTGGAAGGATTGTAATATATGCTGCTGCAGTGGATCGATGTCCATTGTCACATGACCTGCTCTTTTTATGGTTTTTAATACATGCAATATTGCAGAGTATTGCACCATGTTTTGGCATCTTTTTTGATCCAGAATATGCTTTGAGTCTATCTTTTTTGGTCCAGATCAATAAATATTGATATGGCAAAACTGGTCCATCCAATAAGATTGTGATACGTGTATAATGTCCACCTCGGATGGTCGGCTTCACGCCTTGATAGACCGACCAGACCTGGAGTATCATAGTGGTCTGTCGGTCGGTCGGTCTACTTTGGTTTTATTAGGCCCGCCTAGGCCGGTGGTTAGTTCGGTCGGTCTTCCTTTACAGATCGGTTCGGCCTTCAACCATGAGTTCGTGATGGTGTCAATGGGCACATAGGTCGGTCGGTCATCCTCAGGACAAGTGGATGGTCGGTCGGCCATTGCCGGATCCAAATTAGATCCATTCTTTAAGGAGTCCTAATCCTACAAGGAGTAGAGACCCAAAAGGCCTACAACTCCGACAAATGCGTTCGGATAATGAAGAGAGGAGTTTCATTCCTAATAGAATAAGAACTCTGTAAATCTCTATAAAAGGAGGCTCACACATCAGGTAAATTTTTTTACGTCATAACTAGCATTACTGTTGCTTAAGTTGAGAGAGCTCTCAGAGACCGAGCCCTCCCAACTGAGAATTACCTAACTGACTTGAGCGTCGGAGCGGGCCCCCCCGAACAACTCGGGGTCCCTCTTAGCTTACGTTTGCTGACTGTGCAGGACATCCAGCTCAGCAATTTGGAGTCTGACCTGACTGATTGGTGTCCAGCTAGGACGGACAGTTTTTGGCATCATCAGTTTGGCGCCGTCTGTGGGAAGAGATAGAATATCTTCCCAAAAGTAACTCACAATGGTCAGACTGAGGAGAAATACAGGAGTCGATCCTGAGTCATCTACCGCTGGAGGTCTTGGTGTAAGGACCGACCTTCCACCTTTGGAAGAAGACCCTCCTATCCAGGAAGTTAATCACCAGCAAGAAGAACAGGTAGACCGGGCGAATGCAAGTCAGCCCAACCCACCAATTTCTGCGGAGAGGTTCGACCAGCTCTGCAGGCAAGTAGAGATGCTGACTGAAGCAGTTTTAGCCAACCAAATCCCAAAGGAGAATCCGCCGGTCACAAAAAATCAGGAGGATAGGCACTCTAATTTGGGCAACTCCAGGATGACCCGAAAACGGGATAACAACATCAGGAATTCAGTGGCGAGTACCAGGAGAGATACTCGCGCAACTAATCTTCCAGACGTTGAAAAACACCTAGAAGAGGTAGATCGGAAGATTGCTGCCTTGCAAGGTTTTGGGGGACTGGACGACATGTGGGATAGCTCACTCAATCCATTGTCATGGGACATTCTAGATACTGCAACACCACGGGATTTTAAGCATCCCGATCTAAGGGAGTACGATGGAACCCAGGATCCTAGGGATCATGTTATGGGGTTCAAGGCCAAGATGGAATTTCGAGGTGCAACTGATGCCATAATGTGTAAGGCATTCCCCGCCACCCTGGTTGGAGTGGCTAGGACCTGGTTTCTGGGTCTTCCACAACACAGCATTCATAGCTTTCAAGAGCTAACAAGGAAGTTTGCTCTCCACTTTGCAAGCTCGAGGAAGCCGAAGACCACTAATAATGACCTCATGGTAATTGAGCATGAGGAAGGGGAATCACTGCGGGCTTTTATGACTCGTTTCAACCGGATGTGTATGGGAATTCCTGATGTCCAAATAGCAGTTGCCAATGCTGCTTTGATCAGGACGGTAAGACATGAATAGTTCGTGAACTCATTGTGCACAGAGCAGCCCCAGACTATGGAGGAACTGTTGGCCAGGGCCGAGAAGTACATAAAGGCAACAGATGCTCTAAAAACATCTCGTTTCTCAGTCCGAACCGCCTCATCATCTGGCAGAACTTCAGGACGGAAGAATCAGACGCCTGACCGAACCGATGGTGACAAATCCAAGGTAAAGGGAAGACAGATGATAGATCATCCCAGAAGACTGAACCAGTTAAGAGGTATAATAACTACACACCTCTAAACACCTCCCTGAAAAATGTGCTTCTTGAGATTAGAGGTCAGAACTTGGTTAAATGGCCAAAGAAGATGAGGTCACCACCAGAGAAAAGGTCATCCGACCAGTATTGCAGATTCCACAAGGATCATGGTCATGACACCAATGATTGTAGGCATCTGAAGGATGAAATAGAAAGCCTCATCAGAAGGGGACATCTGAACCAGTATACAGCTGGTAGAGGAGATAAGAGGTCAAGGGATGAAGGAAGGAGAGATGACAGACGGGGGGAGGAGAGAAAGAGATCAAGGGGTAGATCGAGATCCCCCCGAAGAGGAGAAAAATCTCCTAGGCATGAAGATGGGACAGCTGGAACCATTGGAGTCATTATTGGTGGGCTGGCGGCCGGGGGGCATAGTTCATCAGCAGGAAGAACCTACGCCCGGTTGAATGAGCAAATGCCCCCACCAAAGAGGAACCGAAGGGAGGAAGAAAGCATCACTTTCTCAGAGAAAGATGAGGGAGAGATTCATTATCCACATGATGATCCTCTAGTGGTAGAAGCAATCATAGCAAATTTTACAGTGAAAAAGATGTTGGTGGATAATGGAAGTGCAGCCGACATCTTATTCTACCATGCTTTTCAGCAGATGAAGATCTCTGAAGACCGGTTGAAACCAACCGACATACCACTTTATGGTTTTACAGGGGATCCTATCATTCCTAAGGGAATCATATCCCTACCTGTGACCCTGGGTACTCACCCTCGTACTGCGATGAATATTGTAGACCTGTTGGTTGTAGATATCAAAGCAACCTACAATGGAATCATTGGCAGACCCCTCCAACATATGATTAGGGCGGTGGTGTCAACGTACCACCTCAAAATGAAATTCCCAACTGCCAGAGGAATTGGTGAAGTTAGAGGAGATCAGAAGATAGCTCGTGGAGTTTATCATACTGAACTGAAGGACAAGAAGAAGTCTTCAGTATCAGTGGGGAGTTTGGATGTTCGGGAGGAAGACAGTACTTTCCATCCAACCCCGGCAGAAGAGCTAGTCCCACTCATGGTGGGAGAAGGGTCCAGAAAGCTGTTCCTTGGCTCTCAACTTGATGATAAGTTGAAAACGGGCTTGTCAGATTTTCTTCAAAACAGCTTGAAAACTTTCGCCTGGAGCGCGGATGATATTCCTGGAATCAGTACTGATATCATAACCCACCATCTATGCATTAAGACTGGGATGAAGCCAGTTAAACAAAAAAGAAGGAATTTTGCAATGGATAGGCAGAATGCTATCAAAGAAGAGTTGAAGAAGCTCCTTGATGCAGATTTTATTCGGGAAGTGTTGTATCCAAGCTGGCTAGCTAATGTCGTGATGGTGAGAAAGGCCAACGGCAAATGGAGAATGTGTGTGGATTTTACAGATCTTAACAAGGCGTGTCCCAAGGACAGCTATCCACTTCCCAAGATTGACCAACTGGTCGACGCTACCTCAGGACATGAGGTGCTAAGTTTTTTGGATGCTTACTCTGGATATCATCAAATAAAGATGAATCCTGATGATGAGGAGAGCACTTCATTCATAACCCCCGAAGGAACCTACTGCTATAAGGTGATGCCCTTCGGGCTGAAAAATGCTGGAGCCACTTACCAGCGCTTAGTCAATCACATATTCGCTGATCTGATTGGAAAGAATATTGAAGCTTATGTGGATGACATGGTGGTGAAGAGTAGGCGGGCGGAAGACCATCCAGCAGACCTGTGCAAGGTCTTCTCAATGCTAGACAAGTATCAGATGAAGCTGAACCCGGATAAGTGTGCTTTCGATGTCAGCTCGGGAAAATTTCTTGGTTTTCTAGTAACCAGGAGAGGTATTGAAGTCAACCCTGAGAAGGTTGAGGCGATTTTAAAAATGGAATCGCCACGGAATGCAAAGGAAGTTCAAAGACTGACAGGCCGAGCTGCCTCATTGGGACGTTTTCTTGCAAGATCAGGGGATAGATGCAGACCATTCTTTCAGTCCCTAAAGAAGGCAAGGGAGTTCAGCTGGACAGAAGAATGTCAAAAGTCCTTTGAGGATTTGAAGAAATATTTAAGCCAACCACCACTGTTGACTTGCCCCAAGGAAGGGGAAGTTCTTTATCTTTATCTAGCAACATCTGAACATGCAGTCAGTGCGGTATTGATAAGAGAAGTAGAGAAGGAGCAGAGACCAGTGTATTACACTAGTAAGGTCATGCTGGATGCGGAAACCAGATATAGTAAGGCTGAGAAAATGGCTCTATCTCTAGTAACAGCAGCTCGGAAATTGAGGCATTACTTCCAAGCCCATCCCATAGTAGTATTAACTGACCAACCATTGAAGAATGTTTTGCAAAAGCCTGATACGTCGGGTAGATTGGTCAAGTGGGCGATTGAGCTGAGCGAATTTGACATCCAATTCCAGCCCAGACAAGCCATCAAAGCTCAAGCACTGGCTGACTTCATTGTTGAGTGTCATAGATCGACCGAGGATCAAGAGGCCATCCAAGAGAAGTGGCAGCTTTTTGTTGATGGTTCTTCCAATCAAGATGGAAGCGGGGGCTGGCATATTGCTCCTCGGCCCGGGGGGCATAATAGTAGAGCATGCTCTACATTTTCAGTTCCAAGCATCTAATAATGAAGCAGAGTATGAAGCCGTGCTAGCTGGCCTAAGATTGGCTATAGAATTGGAAGTGAAAAATCTTACAATCAGTAGTGACTCTCAACTTGTGGTTGGGCAGATCAAGGGAGAATACGAAGCAAAAGGGCCCAGTATGATCAAATACTTGGCAAAGGTGAAAGAGCTGTTGGCGCAGATACCAACAGTAGAATTGAAGAATATCCCAAGGGCTGAAAATGCAAAAGCAGATGTGCTAGCTAGATTAGCATCCGCCAGCTCAACCAAGGTACCTACCTCGGTCAGGATTGAAATTCTCCCTCAGCAGAGTATACACGATGAAATTCGTGTTGAGGAGATTGAAGTGGAACCTAGTTGGATGGACCCAATAAGGTCCTTCTTGACGGAAGGAAGGCTTCCTGAGGATAAGAATGAGGCAAAGAGTTTGCGAAGAAGAGCTGCACGGTATACTATTATCCAGTGGGCATTGTACAGGAGATCCTTTACTCTCCCATACCTGAAATGCTTAGCCCCACGAGAGGCAGACTATGCTCTGAGAGAAGTACACGAAGGGATATGTGGCAGTCACATTGGAGCAAAGGTGCTTAGCCACAAGGTACTTCGGTGTGGTTATTATTGGCCAACCATGATGAAGGATGCCAAGCTTTTGGTACTGAAGTGCGATAAATGTCAACGGCATTCTAATGTGCCTCATCTGCCACCAGCAGAGATCATTCCCATACAAAATCCATGTCCATTTGCTCAGTGGGGCATGGATTTACTGGGTCCGTTCATCCAGACAGCAGGACAGAGGAGGAATCTGATTGTGGCGGTAGATTATTTCACCAAGTGGATAGAGGTGGAGCCACTTGCCATGATTTCTGAGAATAAGGTCATGGATTTCATTTGGAGAACGTTGGTCTGCACGTATGGACTGCCAAGAGCCCTGGTTGTAGATAATGGGAGACAGTTCGTCAGTCGCAAAATGCACAAGTTTTGTGAAGACCTTGGGATAGACCTACGAATTACTTCGGTAGCCCATCCACAGGCGAATGGTCAGGCAGAAGTGACCAACCGAACTATCCTTCAGGGATTAAAGGCCAGACTGGATGATGCGAAGGGAAAATGGATAGAGGAGCTGCCCTCAGTACTCTGGTCCTACCGGACTACTCCTCGCACCTCAACAGGTGAAAGTCCGTTCATGTTGTCATTCGGTACAGAAGCTGTTATCCCGGTAGAGATTGGAGTCCCGTCCTTGAGAGTTGCCAATTTCAATGAACAGGAAAATGATGAACAGCTCTTCAACAACCTTGATTTGTTGGAAGAGACGAGAGAAGCATCCAGGATCAGGACTGCAGTCTACAAACGGAGAACCGCACGATACTACAACAAGAGAGTATGTGTGAGGAAATTCTCTGTAGGGGATTTGGTCCTAAGAAGGGTAGAGGCAACAGGGAAACACCCTGGAAAGCTGGGCGAAACCTGGGAAGGGCCCTACCGTGTTATTGAAGTTCTCAAAGAAGGGACTTACAGGATTGAAGACCCAGGTAAGCCTGGGAAGATGAGGCCATGGAATGCTGATAACCTCAGACGGTAAGCCTTAGAGCTACCATTTCGTTCGATTGTTTTGATGAATAAAGAGGCCAACTTTACCTCAAAAGATATGTGGTCAGTCAGCAAAAAGGCAACAACCAGTAAAGTGCAACAAAAAATCCTGACTTAGAGGAATAATTCCCAAGTTAGAAAGGACGGATTTAGAGCAATTTAAAACCCGGTTGGTCAGACCAAAAGGATTAAAAATCCTAAGTCTTTAAAGACGACCGATCAAGGTGGTATAATTGCGAAGACACCAGGTTTGTCAGACCAAAAGGATTAAAATCCTAAGTCTCAAAAACGACCGACTGAGGCGATATAATAATTATGTAAATACCCGGTCCGTCAGACCAAAAGGATTAAAAATCCTAAGTCTTAATAACGACCGACCGAGGTGACATAATCATGAAGATACGCGGTCCGTCAGACCAAAAGGATCAAAAATCCTAAAGTCTTAAAGGACGACCGACCGAGGTGGTTTAAAAATCCTTACTCAGAAAAAGAGACCAAGGTGGTTCAAAAATATTGCACGGTACGAACACACAACAATTGAAAGAAAGAAAGTACCTTTTATTAAAAGAGTAAAAAGTTACATAGAAACAAAAAAAGGGAAGCAAGTACAATGCCTAATTTTCTACATCTACATAAGACTCCTCGACCACCACCTCAGCAACTACTTCGGCTGGATCAGCACGTGGACTGGTTGGTTGGTCAGGCTGCTGGGAAGAAGGATTCTCTTGTGCTTGAACTTCAGAAGGAATGGTCGGATCGGGCAGGGTCAGATCGGTCAGAGGCTCAACTTCGCCATCTTGTCGTTCATCCTCGTCCTCTTCATCGGACGGCTCGGCCGCCTTCTTCCTTGCCTCTTCCGCCCTTTTGTACTCCTCATAGATGTCCTCCTTCGGCTCAACCAAGTCGTCCTTACCCACTAAGGGGGGGCAGAACTGGTCCAGAAGTGAAGGGTCAAGGCCCGCATCAATGAGGGCTCTTCGGGCCGTTTTGAAAGCTCCACGGACACCAAAGTAACCCTCCTGACGGAGCATCAACCCGAGCTCCTCGGACTGCTTGAATTGGTCGATCCCCAACTGTCGTCCTTCTCGGAGCGCTTTGGCGACAGCCAGCTCGGTACGGGAGTCTGCAGAAGCCTTTGAAGACTCCAGCTCAGACTGAAGGTCTTCAAGTTCGGCTCTGAGACGCCGCTCCTCGGTTCTGGCTGCCTTCTTTGCTTCCGCCAGCTCGGCCTTCACACGCTCGAGGTCATTAATTGCCTTAGACTTCTGCTCAGCTGCAGACTCGGCTCGCTCCAGCGCAGCAGTCTCGTTGGCGGTCAGGTCGGCTATACCACTTGGAAGAGTGGCGAGGCACGAGAGAAGCTGCAAATCATTTTGGCCAAGTGTCAAAAACCGACCGACCAACCAAATATAAAAAAAAACAAAAAGAACGAAAATTTTCGCTAAAGTTCAGAAGTATTTTACCCTCATAGCCGAGACGTTCATCTCGGACACCTTGTCCGCTAGGGAGAGGACCCGGAACCTCTCAAAATCAGCAGGTGTCGGGGTCTTTGACACCATCTGACCGGCCACGTAAGGATTGTTGGCCGAATCGCTGACCAAGACGGTCCAGTTCGGTTGATGCACAACCATGTCGTCCGAACTGATCCGCCCCCTCGGAGGCACCCTTACGCTGGTCGGATGGATAGGAAGACCGGTCGGCAAAGGAGGAGTGGAAGAAATGTTCTGACTAGTCCGAACCCGAACCGTGGTGTGGGTTTCCGTCGGCGCACGGAGGGCTCGGTCAGCAGCAGCAGTCTCTCCAGAGTTATCACGCCTGGGGCGTTTATCCCTAGCTGGACCCTTATTCTTGCCTGCTCGCTTCTTGGACGGACCGGCTCCTGATCCCGAACCAGTACTGAACATGGACAAGTATTCGTTCATGCTCGCCATATCTGAAAAAGCAATGTAATAAGTGTTAGAGACCGAACGACATAGATAACTAAATAAATAGGAATCCCAAGTTAAAGTTCTGACCCACCAATCTTAAGGACATCCGAGGTAAATGCCCTTGAGTAGTCCTCTGAGTCGAACACCAGAGGGACGGAAGGATTGGGAGGGAGAAAAGAAGTAAGGGTGTCTAACCAACCCTTCTCATCATCGCTCAGCTCAGGAAGGGAATTAAAATAGTTCATCCGAGGTACGCCATAGGAATTTCTAAAAGGCAAACTACTATGTTCAGGAAGTGGGACGGTCACTATAAAGTATCACTGCTTCCACCTCTTAATGGACGAACCGTACTTAGGGGCGACGAAAGGCTCTCTAAACTGAAAGTAGTAAAGGCCTTTTGACTTGGGATGGTGGTTCAGCTTAAGAATATGCTGGATGACATGGGAAGAGAAAGGAATTTCATACTTAGAGCAAAGAGTTAGGATGGTACAGAGGAAGAACCAAGAATTAGGAGTTAGGCAGGGCGGACAGATATTGGATCTCCTGAAAAAGCTGGTCACAGCTGGAGGGAAGGGGACCCTAGCACCTAGCTTCATGGAATGATAAGAAATTGCAAATTCGTTTTCGCCTGGACGGAAAGGATTTTCGTCAGGACGGATTAGCCTCATGGGCCATGGAACACCGGTCTCATCCCTAATCACTCTAAGAGAGGACTCGTCCAAACAGGAGCTACTAATCCCGGTCGGCTCGACATCTTTGGGTGAAGGATTCTCCCCCCTCCTATCATTAGGGATAGGGAGACCAAAAGGAGCAACCTCGGGTCGAGGATCAAAAGTGATCCGAACCGAGCTACCTAAACTAGGGGATGGAGCTTCTACATCTACCCTAGAGTTTAAATCACTTAGGGTTCGGGCATCGGACGAGTCCGAACTACTGGAAGAAGACGAACTACAATCTGAAGACATACTTACAAGAGAGCTGGAACTAACCTGAGAATGAGTTATAGCTCGGCTAGAAAGAAGAGAGCAAAAGTATTGTCGGATAGCTCGGTCTGTCTATCAAGCTCGGATTGCAGCAGTTCGGCTCGGACTTTTCAAAGCTCTTCAGTAAGGAAAATTGAAAATGACATGTCCAGTATTTATAGTGGACGTCTTGGGCGAATTAACGGCACAGATTACAGCGACTCTTGGGCTAGCCACCATCTCGACCGTTGATCTGAATCGCCGCCTCAGCATTAATGGCATAACTGGTCATCATTACTCCTTCATTGGAAATCGTAGAAACGATTCAAAAAAGGAGTAGGGGGCATCTGATATGGCAAAACTGGTCCATCCAATAAGATTGTGACACGTGTATAATGTCCACCTCGGATGGTCGGCTTCACGCCTTGATAGACCGACCAGACCTGGAGTATCATAGTGGTCGGTCGGTCGGTCGGTCTACTTTGGTTTTATTAGGCCCGCCTAGGCCGGTGGTTAGTTCGGTCGGTCTTCCTTTACAGATCGGTTCGGCCTTCAACCATGAGTTCGTGATGGTGTCAATGGGCACATAGGTCGGTCGGTCATCCTCAGGACAAGTGGATGGTCGGTCGGCCATTGCCGGATCCAAATTAGATCCATTCTTTAAGGAGTCCTAATCCTACAAGGAGTAGAGACCCAAAAGGCCTACAACTCCGACAAATGCGTTCGGATAATGAAGAGAGGAGTTTCATTCCTAATAGAATAAGAACTCTGTAAATCTCTATAAAAGGAGGCTCACACATCAGGTAAATTTTTTTACGTCATAACTAGCATTACTGTTGCTTAAGTTGAGAGAGCTCTCAGAGACCGAGCCCTCCCAACTGAGAATTACCTAACTGACTTGAGCGTCGGAGCGGGCCCCCCCGAACAACTCGGGGTCCCTCTTAGCTTACGTTTGCTGACTGTGCAGGACATCCAGCTCAGCAATTTGGAGTCTGACCTGACTGATTGGTGTCCAGCTAGGACGGACAGTTTTTGGCATCATCAAATATTATTATAGAAATATTATTTTGAGTGCTTTTATTTTGAAATGTGTATATTATTTGTTTAAAAATTAATTTTACCAAAAACTTAAATAGTGATTATATGCAGCATTTAATCACTATTTATCATCATTAATTATGGATATATAAAATAATCTTCCGCGTAGACCCCGCAACAGAACGTTTTGTTTTTTTTTTCTTCCGCGTAATGTATTTTCGTCGTCTTTCTCTTTGAAAAGTCCAATTGAAGAAGTCTGAAGTCTTAACAAATTCAAAATCCCTAAATCATTAAAATCACTTTGAAAAAATCTAAACTCGATAGATATTTTTACCTCTTTTTGTCAGATTTTCCTGCGAACCTTATCGGGGAAGAAATCTTTTACACACGCATTAAACAGCTGCTTTTTATAAACTTTTTTAATTGGATCTGGTCATAAGTCATAACTCGTAATAGAGAGACACCGTTTTGAATCTTTCACGCTTTTTTGGCTTTCACATCGTGGAGCTTTTTTAAGGGTGTCTGTAACCTGTATTGGGCCAAAGGGAAGACATATTTTGATTCCAGTTACTGATTTTAAGGTTCCTCCGAGATTTCGTTGTGTTGTGTTTTGATTGATATTTGGCGTCTCTTGGAAGATAAGTTCTCAGTCGTTGTGTTGGGTTCAAAGTTTGAATATTTGAGAACAATTTGCATCTGGGTATTTGAGAAGTTTTACATACAGTTTGGTAAATTGAGTTTTCAAGAGCAGAATCGGATTGGGTATCTATCAAATGCAGCAGAATTGAGCCTTTGTCGCGTTTTATTTTATGGGAGTTCCAGGGTTTTGCGTGTGGAGGGTTTATTCTCTGATGAAATGAAAAAGGGATAGTTTCTGCTTGGCATGATGATTCAAGGTCCAATGGTTCGCATAAGAATGAGTTGTTTCATTGTCTTGGTTCTTTTTATTTGCACAACGAAGACTACGAGCTTCGAATACCGGAAGGCAGCAGAAGATGCATTTTTCAGCCAACTAGTTGATCCGGTCACTGGAGAAGTTGATGAGGATATGGTAGGAGACTTCACACATTTATCATACTTATTCTGTAATCAATTTGCTTTTACTATACGGATTGTCATTCCAAATAATTGAATTGTCTTATGATGTTTCAATTACTAGTTTGAGGTAACATGCTTGAAGTAAAGAGCTGTAAAAGTTGCATCTGTTGACCGATATTGTTGATATTAATATTCTAAAGTATGATGAGGGAAAGAGTTGGGACAAAAAGCTATGGGAGTATGAGTTAAAGTTTTCAGACCTGGTTTATTTAACCTGTATCATCTGAAAATTTAATCAACTAGTTGAATTGAGTTGGGGCATTTTACGTTCCGTGCATAGAATGACAGCTAATTTCTCTTGTTTAGGTGTCATGTGTTGTGCATTCTCCAACATTTAAGAGGGACTGATCTACTTAACATTTTGCGTGAACTTATGATGTAATCATTCTATATAATATGTATTCTGTATGATATGTGATTGTTAAAACATATAATGGTGGCGTGTTTGAAATTATACTGGAATTTCTTTGTATGGTTGAATTTACATCGCTTCAAAAAATTTGTGTTTGAATTGCATGCACGCAGAGCCTCATATATTTTAGAATCTTCCGGTTTGTTATCTCACGATAAGCGATGTTTCAACTTAAAGAATCGTATCTTTTTCAGTATATATAGGTGTAGGGTCAAAGAAAACATTGTAATCACTGCCATTTTTTTCCTTTGTGGAACTATTGTGTTTTAGACATTTGGTCCCCTCCCAAGCCCACTGCTGTAACAAAGAAAAAGAGAACGAGAGAAGATGGAATAGAACTTCTTAGAAAATGAAGTAATGTTATCTTATGTCATCTGTTCATTATTACTTCTATTCAACTCACCTTTTCCTAAGCTTTGGCCCATTCGTGAATCCTGGGCCTCCAGCACAGTTGCCTAGATATGTATCCATGCATTCGTGTTTTGTCTTGCAAACTTTTTTATTACATCTTGTTATGCATGTCTGTGATAACATGCCTAATATTTCTTCTTCTACCCTTTTTTTTTATATCATGTGTCCTGGGGCTAAATTTTCTGATATTCTAGTTTTATGTATTCCTTGGTGCTTGAAAGTGCACAACAAATGCTAAAATTGACTCGATCTTCGCTGGTCACAGGCAGAGCAATTATGGATCAGTTGCAGGCTAGATTTGATTCATTTGAAGGAAGCTAATGAAGAAGAGTTTTGTTTTCCAAAAGGAACTTGTGATTGGACAGATGAGATTGGTTCAAAAAGTAGGACTCTAGCAAAAGAAAACATGAAGAAGTTGTTTGATTTCCTGCAATTTCAGTTAAGAAGAACGCTTTTAGATTGTGTGAAGAGAAAAAATCTTCAAGTACCTGTATCTGGAGACAGTACTGTTCTTCGGACTCGGTATGGGAAGAATTTTGAGCCCGTGTTTTCCAGGTTTTATGCTCCTAAAAGAATATTGCTTCAGAGCATTGCAGTGTCACCTGCCCTGTCCCCTTCCCCTGCTGCTGGATCACCTAGTTTTAGTTTGTCACCATCCCCGGATATTGCCCCATCTCCTGATGTGAGCCCTTCCCCATCTGAAGTCTCTAATGCTCCTAGTCCTAGTCTGGGTCCAAAACGTCATTTCTTTCCATTTGAAGACCCCCCTGAACCGAGTTTGCATCCTCAATCTGGTGCCGGATTGTCTTCGGGTCCCAGTAGTGGTTCTAATGGTAATGCAGATGAGAACAAACGCAGTAGAAAAAAAACTGTTGTTATTGCTGTTGTGGTAACTGCAGCAGTGACATTTCTTGTGGCAGCATTACTCTTTCTGTGCTGTTCAAAGATCTGTAGAACTGGCTCTGGAGTTAAACGAAATGATGAAAGCCCCCTTCTTAGCCTAAGTTTAAGTGACTATTCTGTTGGTGAGTATTTCTTGCTTGATAAACTATTAATTGTTGTAACAACACGACAAGTAGCCGGCAAAAAGGGGGGAAAGCAAGAAATGAATAAATTAATGATGGAAGAGAATTTTGAATAAGTGGCAAAATGTCAGACATATGAGTTCTGCTATATACATATCGTTTTCCAAATAGCTGAATTATTTACTTGGTGAAATTCTGATAATGATTTAAACTTTGTTTGGTGTTTCAGGTTCGACACACAAGTCGTTTGCATTAGGAAATTCAATAGAAGGGCAGAAGCTTGGTCATCAGTCTTTTGGTAATAACTCAATCTATACAATCAATGAAAACTCCTTTGTAGGTGACATTGATGCTGCAAAACATTCTGCTGAGTCCTTTGGAACATCTGGTATTGGTACACAATTACCACTTCCTCCTGGAAGAGTGGTTAGTGCCTCCTCACGACTGCCTACCTTAAACCCCCGTCCTGACAAGGCAGAGCCTCTCCCTCCAGAACCACGTGCTTCTCTTAAGCCTCCTCGCAGCATGGATGGCCCTCCTCCTCCTCCTCCCCCCCCTCCCCCTCCTTCTTCAGTACCACCTGCCCCTTTGAAACCTCTTGGCAGTGCTGGCCCTGCACCTCCTGGACCACCTGCTCCACCACCCATCGTTCCAGGTGCCAAATCTAGTTCTCGCCCACCTCCTCCTCCTCCTCAAAAAGGCGGTATTGCTCCCCCACGACCTCCACAACCAATGACCTTAGGCTCTAAGGTTTCTCGGCTGCCTGTTGGCCAGAAACATCCATCAAATACTGGAGATGATGAAGGATCTGCCTCAGGGGGTGACAATGGTTCTAAAGCCAAGCTGAAGCCCTTTTTCTGGGATAAAGTTCTAGCAAACCCTGATCAATCAATGGTTTGGCATCAAATTAAGTCAGGATCATTCCAGTAAGTCATATCTTTTTTCCTTATTTGTTTCTTGATATGGTGGTTTTTGTGAAGGATTGTATTAAATGAGCTACTGAGTCATCTAAATAAATAATTACAGATTCAATGAAGAGATGATAGAAACTCTGTTTGGGTATACACCTGCTGATAAAAACAAAGGGGTCCGCAAGAATGAGTCTTCCTCTCGAGATCCTTCACCCCAGTACATCCAGATCCTTGACCCAAGGAAAGCACAAAACTTATCAATTCTTTTGCGCGCTTTGAATGTGACAATAGAAGAAGTTCATGATGCACTTCAAGAAGGTAATTTGCTCTTTTTTTTCCTTTCTTTTCTTTGTAAAAGATAGGGAATCGCTTCATCATTTAATCATTAGTGCTTTTACTTTCTTTGTTCCTTTCTCGTTGTTCTGCCCAAGAGACAGTCAGCAAATGGCGTATGTAAATAAGTTGCATACTTGAATTTGTGAATACATATGCTCATCTTTTGTCATATATATAAAATAAATGTTATACCTTTTGCCCTTTGTATGAAAAGTTTAAAAGGAACATGTTTCTTGTTAGTTTTGACTCCTGAGATATCAGTTGTCTATCACTCTATCTTTTAATCATATGACTCCATTCTGTACAAAATGGCAGATACTCTGCCATCGTATAGTGGCACAAATAAACGATTTCGGTTCCTGAACGGTAAAATGATTGAAAGAGGATATAGGAATTGATATGCTTATGGGATGCCTGCCTTCTGAGTCTTATGCTGTTCTTGTTGTTTGTCATTTCCTCATCTGCTCTGCTTACTTGCATCTCTGGTTTCTAACCTTAGTCAGATGTATCAGGAAATGAGCTACCTGCGGAACTTCTTCAAACTCTGTTGAAGATGGCCCCAACTGAAGATGAAGAACTGAAACTTAGGCTGTTCAGCGGTGAACTTTCTCAACTAGGTCCCGCCGAGAGGTTCCTAAAAGCCATGGTGGAAATTCCATTTGCTTTTAAGAGGATGGAGGCTCTGCTTTTCATGGGTACCCTTCAGGAGGATGTTAATATTACAAAAGAGTCCTTTGAAACATTAGAGGTAGGATACAAGATTTCATTTTCAGGAGTTGCTTATTTCTTACTATTTGCAGTTTTTTTATCTAGAACTTGAGTATATGACATTGAAAGTTAATGAACTTCAAGGCATACCTTGTTTTAGGTGAATAGGATGATGCATGAAATAAATCTTGAAGTGCTTATTTCTTTTTGAAGAAACAGAATGCATGCATGCATATGGAGAATTGACACTTTTAATATTTTACCTTTGTAAATTATGGAAACATGAAGTTTCAGACTGTCCATTTTTTTAAAAAAGGCTATATAGTTATAACTTAGATTACTGAAAATTTTGAAACCATTAGGGCGTCAACTTTGTTAGATTTCTTGAGTGACCGTGCACCGAAAATTGTTAGATGGTCGGAAAAATAGATTTCAGATCATGGCTGAATCCTTCTTAACTTGGCTGCATCGGTCTACTGTTGCCTGTTGGATATGCTGCTTGAGCAAGTATGTCAGCATGTGAGAATAGAGATTTTGACCTCTTTCTTTCTTATGGTCTTATGATGACAAATCAGAGGTCTTCCCCTCTTAAAATTGCATAATAATAATTTGATAGGTTAGGGCTCATGCTGCTTAGTCCATATTAATGTTCCAGTTTTAACTGTCTTGTAAGCATGGACACGTGTGCATATTTACATGTTCGCCCTCGGAAATGTATTCTTGTAGATGGTCACATTTGTTAAGCATGGACACGCTTGTGCATAAGTGCATGTTTGTCCACCGAGATGTATATTCCCGAAAAAGGCTAAGATCTGGTCATGGTTTGTCAAAGCGCCAAGTCCTGGAAGAGTTAGTTTTTATTTGATTTTTTAACTGAATGACTGCTAGCGGGACTCGAAAGCACACTTGTGCCAGGCCACCTTGCTGTGGTTATACATTATTACATATATAGTTTCTCCTGTATGTAATGTGCATGTTAACATCATCCAGATGGATGTAGTTTCTGATTTTGTCTTTAGAGATCTGTGTTGCAGAGTATCTAATAGCAATGCAACTTCCATCTTCTGTAATAGGTTGCCTGCAAAGAACTCAGAAATAGCCGACTATTCCTAAAGCTTCTTGAAGCTGTTCTCAAAACCGGCAACCGCATGAATGTTGGAACTTTTCGTGGCGGGGCACAAGCATTCAAGCTTGACACACTTCTGAAATTGGCTGATGTAAAAGGAGTAGATGGAAAGACGACTCTCTTGCACTTTGTTGTCAAGGAAATAACTCGCTCTGAAGGTTTGAAAGCTGCCCGATTAGCAAGGGAGAACCTAAGCTTATCAAGCATCAAAACAGATTATCTGCTTGAAGAAACTACTGATGAAACAGAAGAGTACTATTGCAACCTTGGTCTTCAGCTGGTTTCAGGTTTGAGCAGTGAACTTGAAAATGTAAAGAAAGCATCAGTTCTAGATGCTGACAGCTTAACTGGAACTATAGCAAAACTTGGCCAAGCACTATTAAAAACCCGTGATTTCCTGAACAAAGACATGAAGAGTATTGACGAAGAAAATGGGTTCCACCAAACATTGAAGAGTTTTGTGCAGAATGCAGAGGTTGATGTTATGTGGTTGCTGGAGGAAGAAACGAGAATCATGGCTCTGGTGAAGAGCACTGGTGATTATTTCCATGGGAATTCTGTCAAGGGTGAGGGCTTACGTTTATTTGTCATTGTACGGGATTTTTTGAAAATCTTAGATAAGGTATGCAGAGAGATAAGGGATTCCCAAAGTAAAGAAAAATTACAGAAAAAGAAATTGCAAACTGCACCAACTTCTCCTGATCCACGTCAACAACCATCTCCTGATCCACGCCAGCATCTTTTCCCGGCAATCGCAGATCGACGAGTGGATTTTAGTTCTAGTTCAGATGATGAGAGTTGATGGATTACAGTTGGAGAAGGTATGACTACTCTCTTTACATTGTTGCTGGAAATTCTTGTATTCATTTCTTTCTACAATGCATCTCGAAATGTAGTTGTGAACTTTGGATAAAGCTGCATATTTTGTCGAAATCTAAGTTCTTTCTGTCATACAAAATATACAGGCAGCTGTCATAATTGGAATTGAACCAGATGACTTGTTCCTTGGAATCCGTTGCTTGCGGCAAAGGATCTGGTGGGATTCTTATTTCTCTCTTTGGGGCAAAGTTTCTCCTGCTGCCTGACTTTATAGCTCATAATCATTAGTATATGGTCCAGCATTATCATCGACGGATGGCATTGGGATAGATACCGGTTAGATTGGACAGTAGCTTGACACAAACTAACTTGTGAATTAGTACTTAGATGTGATTATTCCTTTTTGTTCTTTTAATTTATCATTCTTTGTCAAAAAATTATTAATTTGTTCATGATAACTTAGATGGATTAAAGAAAGATCTGTTGCATAATAGTTTGAAATCAGGAATAGTATTGAACGCTTATCTTGGCATCTGATTGAGCAAGGTCAGTCAGAAGTTGGATAAGTACTGGAACCCTGATGAAGAAAGAGGGTTTGAATGGGCTCATAATAAGATATGGGGAAACCCCTCACTAATCGAAACCTCTAAAAGCTGCAATGTCGATGACAATGGCAATGACGGCGATAATGATTCCGAGGGTGCAGTGATTTTTAATTTATTTTGTTCATAATTAAGCTACAATAAGATTTATATTTCCAACATATTTTGGACGGTCCAGATCCATCTAGCTAGAAAACGGTTGTAAATAACTAGTAACTAACTAACTGCCAATTGAATCTGAATTTTCGGAATTCTTTCATTCATTCCTACACAAACTCGCCAGTATTGGATTCTCTACCTAAAACCCTCCTCTCTTTATCTCTCTATCTTGTTTCTCTCTCTTTGTGAAAGAATGTCAGACGAAGGAGAAGAAACAAAAGATGATCCTCCTCAGGAAAATCAGAAGAAGAAAAAAGAACATCAGAAATCAAGAAATGATGAAGCAGACTTAACTGCAGATATGTTACGTTCTGAAGTTGCAGAAGATATTGGTTCCTCAGGAAAATGTGATACAGGTGATGATTCTCAGGAAAATGTGGAAAGCAAGAAGGATGATAGAAAACTCAGAATCGATGTTCAAGATTTTCAGTCTCCTCTCGAGAAAATCTGCAGAGAGTCCACAATAACTAGTCCCGAAGACTGTGTTTCTGCAGACCCAACTGTTGTGGCGTTTCTTTCTGATGCAGATGGCTATTCTCGGGAAAATGTGGAAAACGAAAAAGGAAAAAAGAAATCCAGAAATAATATGGAAGATTTACGGACTCGTTTCCAGAATATATGCAGTGTGTCCTCAGTAACTAGTATTCTGCTAACCAAGGACTCTATTCCTACAGTCACAAATACTGTGAATTTACTTTCTGAAGAAGATGATGATTCGAGGGAAAATTTCGAGAACAATAAAGAAAATCAGATACCCAAAATTGATGGGGAAGATGTTCAGAGCCCTCTCAAGAAAACTTGCGGAGAGTCCTCAATAACCAGTGCTCCTCTGCCAATTATGGAACTAACTGCTGTGAATCTACTTTCTGATACTGATGATTCTCGGGAAAATGTGGAAAAAAAGAAAGAAAATCAGAAACCCAGAAATGCTGCGGCAGTTTCTCTGCCTCTTGGAATCAAGGACTCTGTTTCTACATTGGAGAAGCAAAACCCTCCAAGAAAAGAACCAGAAGAGGATTCATACACAAGGAGGCTTCTTTCTGATGTAGAAACCCAGATTGGTTTCTACAGAGGAGTCATTGATTACAACAAAATGAATAAGAAGTACCCATTTTTGGATTCCAAATCCATTAACAAGTTTATCACAGATTCGTTTCAAGCTGGTGATTCTGTTGCACATGTGATGAATACAGTCAAGAAAATGAAGTTACAGCAATCAGAATCCATGAAGGTGTTCATCAAGGATTGGTTAGCAGTAGATGATTCTGTGGAAGACGTGATGGAAGCAGTTCAGATACTCAAGTTGCAGTACAAGACAAGATTGAGTGAAATTGGAAGGAAGTTAGATTGCTTGGATCCCGAGAAAAATAAGGCAATTGAATTAGCTCATATGATTTGGCTCAACACTGAAAAACCGGCTGTTGAAACCCCCAAGACAAGTGACTACATTGATGGTGAGGGTGAGTGTTCGAAGAAATGTCGCAATGTAGTGAAAATGTCGAAGAAGAATTGTAGAAGTACTGTTCCACTGAATTACAAGATTTCAATCCTGAGAAAGATGATTGATTACAAGCAGGATTATGAGACGTACCCGTTTAATGATCAACTTGATATGATTTATTTCAACAAGAATTATGTTCAATTGGGTTTTTCTGTTGAAGAATTGCTCTCCAATGTAGCGGGCTTTAGGCGAGAATACATGGAAGCCAAAGAAGCCAGAGAATGGCATGGGTGTCCTTTTGAGGCTTTTGATGAACAATTGTATTATAAGCTAGCAGATCAAATATGGGGGCGTCATAAATGAAGTATCTGGATTGGTTCATCTTTGATTCAAGAACTTAAATATGGAATTGAAGACAACGATCCGTAAAGACATTTCCTTTATATGATTGTGGGTTTTGTTTGTTAATGTAGTTTCTCTCATTGACAAGAACTCTTTCTTTGCATCAAAATATGGATTGGTGCATATTAGTACCTTGCCTTTATATGACAGTTTTGATTCTTTTGAACATATATGATGAACAATGTGCATCAGAAGATTCATAGGTTTTGTTGTTAATTGTAGTTTCTCGCATTGAAAGAATATTATGTAAATTTGACTTTCTTTTCTGTTCCTCTATTTCCTGCATTACTTTTGTGACTGACAATGTCACGATGATTAGAACATTCAGATGTGGCCGTCCAGTTCAACATTTTTAGAGAATTTTTATTTTTTTTTAATCGAAAATGACATCAGTTAAGTTAAGTTTGATAATAAGATAATTAGATAAGTGGTCAGGTTTCGAGTCGAGCTCAATCCAAAAAATTGAGCCCAGGCCCATCCAAACAAAGGATAAACTGCTCAGGCCGGATGTAATTTTGGGTCTGGACCAAGACTTCGGCGCAAATGATGAAGCCTGCTGTCGAAAAGTTCGTTTAGACCCCTGTAGCTGTTTCGTGGAAAGTTTTGACGGAGAAATTGCTACTTGCTAGACAAGTATTTCTCCATGTACTTTGGACGGTCCAGATTAATTGAACTAGCTAAACAACAATTTCTCCATACCGAATCCGAATTTTCGAAACCCTCCTCTCATTTCTGTTCGCCTTCGCCTACCTCTCTCTCTCTCTCTCATTCTCTCTTTTTCTGAAAGAATGCCTGACCAAGAAGCAGCTGATACTGAAGATTATTTTCAGGAAAATAAGAAAAAGAAGAAGAAAGAGGATCGGAAATCAAGAAATGATCAAGCAGACCCGATTGCAGTGATGTTACATTCTGATGTAGCGAAACAGAATAGTTTCTCAAGAAGACGTGATGCAGATGCTGATTCTCGGAAAAACGAGGGAAACAAGGAAGAAAATCAGAAACCCATAAATGGTATGGAAGATTTCCAGAATCCTCTGAATAAAACAAGCTCACGATCGTCAAGAATTAGTGCTCCTCTACCAATCGAGGACTCTGTCACTACATTGAAGAACCAAAACTCTCCAAGACAAGAACCAGAGGAGTCATACACAAGGAGGCTTCTTTCTGATGTAGAAACCCAGATTGGTTTCTTCAAAGGTGCCGTCTTTTACAATGAGAAAAATAAAAAATACCCATTTTTGGATTCCAAATCCATGAAAGAATTCATTGCTAATTGGCTTCAAGTTGATGTGTCTGATACAAATTTGATAGAGGTAGTCAAGCAACTCAAGTTGCACTACAAAAGAAAATTGGTGGAGATTGAAGGTAAGCTAGATTGCTTGGACCCTGATAAAGAAAGGGCATTTGATTGGGCTCATAATATTTGGGGCAACCCTGAAAAACTAGTCTTAAGAAGGTCTGTTTATGAGGTGGGTGAGTGTTCGACGAAATGTCAGAATGATGATGATTATGGTGATGATGATCAAGGTGCAGTGAAAAAGATGAAGAAGAATCATGAAATTCCTGTTCCATACAATATAAAGATTTCAATCTTGAATGGTATTATTGATTACAAGCAAGTCGTAGGGAGAACCCCATTTCATGCTTATGGTGATCTGATTAGTTTCAACACTAGTTGGATTCCGTTGAAAGTTCCTGTTGAAACATTGATCTCCTGGACACATAACTTGATGATAGAATACAAGGAAGTCAGAGAAAGGGCAAGGGCTACTGATACTTTTAAGTCTGCAGAAGAACAAGAGTTTTATGAATTAGGACATCAATTATGGGGGAGGAGATGAACTATATGCATTGGTGGTTTCAAGTAGTTAAGGGGGAATTGAAGATAGTGATTTGGAAGTATGCAAATACTGAAATACATACATTTGCTTTATTTGGACTGTCATTGATATACAATTGAACATGAACACTTCGAGCTCTGTGGGTTTTTGTTTTGAATGTGGTTTCTGCTGTAAGCCTGTAACATTTGTGAGTGTCGGATCTTTGCTGATGATTAAGAAAAATACTAAATCCCATATGGTTTATGATTCTTGGGCCACTCAGTGAACATTGTTATTTTCATGTTTGGCCGGTTGTATAGACTAAGGAAATGAATTTACAGAGTTTTTTTTTCTTCAAAATATCAATTTTTAAATAATTAATTTGAAAAATAATTATGGTATTTTTTTTTAACAAATAGCAATGCACGTTATATTCAATAGCGTGATCAACTTTGGGATTTTTAAAGTCACGCTACTAGCAATAGCGTGATCAATGTTTTAAAAAAATACATTAAAGTTCGTAACAATGTATTTATATTTTTTGTTGAACATGCTACTCGAACAACGTGATTAAATTAGGTTTTTAAGAAAACTCGACCCAGCCCCCTTTCCTTCCATACATATTCTAGGTCTTAAAATCAGAGTTTCGCCGCTCCTTGCACTAGACGTCGTTTTCTTCTCCTTTTCTGGCAAGATTCAGGTGTCTCCTTCCTCCTTCTCGAACAACTTGATCTATCAGGTATGATTCCGACCCGAAATGGAAATGGAAATGGAAATGGAGCCTGAAATTTTGACCCAATATGGCATATGGTCCCCAACTTTTTTTGGTGAAATTTCTTGCTTTTTTAGGTGCAATCCGACTATATTTTGTGGTCCCATGTATATTTATTATGTTATTTGTGGAATCATAGTCAAATGTATGGATTTATACTCAAAGATGCTCCTATTACGATTCTTATCAAAAAATGCACCATTTTTTTTTGGCTTTCTTGACTTGATTTGAATGTGGTTGATTTGGTGTAGATTTGTAGTATATAGATTGAGTTGTAGGGAAATGAACCATTTCCATTTTTTAATCACGTTGTTCCGAGCAGCGTGTTCAACAAAAAAATATAAACATGCTATTGCGAACAACAAATATTGCTATTTGTTTGGAAAAATCATTGTTATTTTTTAAAAAAAAAAACTCGAATTTACAGGATTAATTGATTACAGTAATGTACGGTTTGGTTTAGAATTCAGGAATGTTCAGCATTGATTTTTTTTACTGAATATCAGCATTGATTCTTGTTTGTAAATTTTGTTGTTGTTTGTTTCAATACTTGTGAATCTGCATTTGACATTAGATTTCTTATCGGGTCGGATCTGACCCGGGCTGAATACACTTAATATAAATAGTTTTATATTACGTTTGATGCGTACTTGCTATTACCGCTGCCAACAGAGTCTGGAATTTCAAGAATTCTAAAAATCACCCCGTCTCTAGTTCTCTAAAGTATTCGACAAAATGTCTAGCAAAGAAGAAGAGGCAGAAGCTCCGGAAAATCCCGCCATTGATTTGCCACTACAAGCTGCTGTGTATGCTCTGATGGAAGATGCCAATGTACGGAAATACCACAATTATGAAGTAGGAGAATGGACAGGAAGAGTCAAAGAATCTGCGTGGGTTATTGGTCCATTTCCATTGAAGAAAAGGCCAGACATTGATGAGAATGATGATTCTGTTGAAAATGAGAGAAAGAAAAAGAAGAAAAAGAAGGAAGATCTGAACCCCAGAAGTGAACCAGCAGAAGAAGAAGAAGAATCTCTGGAAAATGACGGAAAGAAGAAAGAAGATCACCAGGAACCCATTATTGAACCAGCTGTTCAAGATTCTCTGGGAAATGAGGAGAAATATCTGATGAAACCCAGAAGTGAACCAGGAGAAGATTCTCGGGGAAATGAGAGAAAGAATAAAGAAGATTACCAGGAACCAAGAATTGAGGATTATCAGGAAAATGAGAGAGGCGAAGAAGGGCAGATTCCAAGAATTGAACAGGAAAACCAAATTGCTGCTCTGATGTTGCTTACTTATGTAGCAAAGTACATTCGATTCTGGAGACGCCTTCATCGTCACAATGACAGCAAGTACTCTCCTGCGTTGCCTGCGAAGAGAAGCCGAGCTGATCTTAATGATCTAGCTGATGCTTGCCAGGAACATCAGCACGGACTCAATTTAGAACCATTTACTGAAAGGCTTTTCTATGATACAAAAGCACAAGAAGTTTTCTTGAAAATCCTTTCTGATTACATGAATAAAAACAACAAAAACCCAGTAACAAATACAACTGTCATATCTGAGTTCATCAAAGACTGGGTTTCTGATTATCCTTCAGTCACAGATTGGAGCAATGTCATTGATTTTCTCAAAATGCAGCACCAGGAGAGGTTAAGGCAGGTTGAAAGGGACTTCCTCTACTGGGATGAAGATGAACTAAAGGTATTTCGTTATGGGAATATGATATGGGGAAGTGGGGCTGATGTTGATTCAGAGGAGAAGATAGAGAAGAGTCTGAGGAGGACAAGGTCGAAATCATTGAAGATTCAGGGAGACAGAGATTCTCAGATTGTGCAGGAAAAGACTGATAAGAGTCTAACGAAGGAACTCAATGAGCCTTCGACGCATTTGGATACTGAAAATACAATATTTGAGAGAGTTGTCTCGTATCAGGAAAAGAATGGCCGGAATCCATTTCCTGATAAGAATGACTTGGCTGATTTTACTAAGAATTGGCTTCATATCGAAGTTAGTGTTGAAGAATTCAATGAGTTGATGGATTATTTGAGGACGAAACACTTGAAGAGAGCTGGAAGGAGCTCTGCTTTGAATGTGGGTTCTTCAAAGACTAAAGCTAAAAAAGTTATTGAATTGGCATACAAGATATGGGCATTAAAGCCTCCAAATTGACTAATTATACAGATTAAGGAATTGAATATAGAGAATTCGCTGATTCTTGTTTGCCATTTTTTGTGGTGTTTGTTCTTATTAGCTTTTGGTCATTGTTGTGAATAATATGTTCTTCTAATAAACTTTCAGAAGCATCAGTAGGTTGCTTGTGTCATGTGTGAACCTGCATTTTGGCACTAGTTTTTTCTACTGAATAAATTTTTTGACACAATGTCATGTGTGTCTCCCTATGAGCTCCTCAAGCCATTGCTTCCAATAGACAGTCCTGTACGAGACCTCGCAGACTAGATACGAGACTTGAGGTGATGTTCATATAATCACATTAGTCTGTGTATATATATATGATGCTTGAAATAGTGTTTGAAACAGCATATTTCTGTATGTGAATGAAATTTGCAGGAGTTGTGATTCTTTCCTGCTTCATTTCTGTGATTCTACATTGCTTGAAGAACTGTGAAATTAATGAATAGGTAATGTTAATAATTCGTCACTATGAAATCATGTACTGTGAAATAAACTTTGTTAAGATGCAGTGTACTTTAGAAAGAGCTATAGCTTCTTCTGCATTTTTCAGGCTAGTCTTAAAATCATGCATATTTTATTTGCTGCCCCTGATGCCAAAGGTGAAGGCTTTTTTGGAAGAGGGGGAGATAATTTTGATGATTTAACCAAAGCCCAGTATTTCAAATAAGGCCCACCAACAAAGTCAAAAATTGTAAACTGGCCCACATAAATGGCAGGCCCATAGGTCTGATTAAAGCCCAGAAGGTGCTTTATGTTTTGTCAGGGAAGCTAGAAAGTATCCTCCAAAGAGTGCCAAGGACACTTAATTAAAAAAATAGAGTGCCAAGGACACTAACAAAAATAAATAAATAGAGTTCCAAGTACTCGATTTCAACTACCAAAGTCTCCATAACTGAAATTCCCTCTATATTTCAACATCTCTCTCTTCTCGTAAAACAAGCGGAAACTCTCTCTCTCTCTCGCAATCTGTGTTGAAAAATGGCTGAAGGACCTCCAGGCCATGGAAACAAAGCACAAGAAGTGAACCCTGAAGATCTTGAAGCTTCCATGCCTTTAAGAGATCCTCCAAATGTTGTTTCTCAGCCTCCTCCTTCACTTCAAGAACAGCCAAAAACTGCTGTTTCCCTGGACAAGACTCCCCAAGAACAAGAAAGTGATGAAACAAAAGAACCAGAAGAAGGGGAAAACGTAGAAGAAGAGGATTTCATCCCTTATTCTGATGATGATTACAATTATCCTGAAGAAGATGAAGAGGAGGAGGAGGAGGAAGATTCAGAGCAACCGCAACAAGAAGAAGAGGGAAAAGGAGGAGGAGGAGGCACTTCTTCTGATGAGAATGGCAAGAAACTTTACTCAACTGACTCATTAACATTCAATCGAGCTGCATTTGAGATGATTAAACGTCCTTACGAGGACATTGAAGAATCGAGTAATCCACCAGAAAGTTCGAAAAAGATGAAGGAAGAGTCCTCCGCTAGTGGTGAAAAAGATGAATTTCTCGAGGGCTTAATGATTGATATAAATGGTGAAATTGCATTCTTGAACAGCCTCGTTGAGTATCACTTAAGAAATATGGTATACCCATTCGAGGATTTCCTTGCATTGGATGATTACATCAAGGAATGGCTTAAATTTGATGTTCAAAAGGACAAATTGATTGAGAAAATTAATTGGTTGAAGAGGAAGTACAGGGAGGAAGCTGCAAAGATAACTTCTTTAGGACCCCTAGAGCAAGAGGCGATCGAATTGTGCAAGAAAATATGGGGTACTTCTGAGAAAAGAACAGCAGGAGGTGATTCTCCAATCATCAATCTGACATCCCTGACTAAACATCAGTCTGAGATCACTGTAGGTTTTGATGAAGGCAGTACGGTGAAGGTGAAAAGAATGAAGGAGAAGGGCGGAACCAGCGGGGACAAAGATCATGTGATGAAGTTTCTTGAGAGGTTAGCAGGTGATGATGTGGATGCTGATGTTTCATTCTTGAACGAGCTCATTGGATACCATTCGAACAATCTGATGTACCCATTTGAGAACTTCCTCGTCTTAGATGATTTCATCAAGGACTGGCTTAAAGTGGATGTTCCCAAAGACAAAATGAGGGAGATAATTAATGGATTGAAGAGCAAGTATAGGGAGGAAGTTCGCAAGATGGGAAAGATTACTGATTTGGGACCGCAACAGCGAGAGGCAATCAAATTGGCGAAGAAAATATGGCCTAATGAGATCGAAACTCAGACCAAGGAAGATGAAGATGTTAAGGAGAGTCCGAAAGATGGGTCGGAGCATGATTCATCTTAGAGCATCCGCACCAATTTAGTAACCATTGCTAAATCCTTCATTGAAGCATTGCAGCTGATTTGATTGAAGTCTCTGACTGATCTTGTTGTCTTTCTAGCAATGAATTCCTATCTTCTTCTGGGATCATTATGCTGTTAAATGTTTTGTTACTGTTGAAACAATTATTCTATGCTCAGAATTACCTTTGTTTTGTTTAGATTTTGTTCTGTATTGTATAGCTTCTTCTGCACTTCAAAGCTTACCTGTTAAGAAACTAGTTTTGATGTTTTCATGATTCACACCACCTAGAAACAGATCTGAATTCTGCAAATAAACTTGCACGACTAGACAGTGTGAACGACAAAATGAAATCAACAACTACATAATACAACATAGAAATGCTAGCAATGCTAGCATTTATGGCTGTTTGAAATATTATGGATGTTTGGATTATTTTCTATTGGTAGTAATATGCTGTTTAAAATGTTACGAAAAATTACATAAAGAGAATTCATTAAGTGAAAGAAAAATTACATAAAGGGTATTCATCAAGTGAAAGAGATAAAATAGTGAGATTTTTAAAGTCATTATGACAATTTTATAATTCAATAAAAAGTATAGAACACAACTATCTTTTACAACGAAACTACTAACGATGCAAAAAAACCTAACATCCTAAAACCATACCGAAAATACTACTTAAATGCTTCACAAAATACTACTCAAATTTCCAACTAATTTTAAGTACCATACAACATTTTCGTTAGCATAAACCAAAATGCTAATCCAAATGGGCCCTACATAAGAAACTCCTGTCTTCTTCCTCTCATACTACTACCAGAGGTCTTGCCTGAAGCACTAGTGCTCCTGGGGAGGAAAAGGTTGTTGATGTCTGGCATCACACAACCATTGACAAGAAGTCATATCCCCAAGCAGCTTGCTCAATTTCTCACCGTTCCAAACAGCCAAATGAAGAATGCTGCTATAAATGTTCTCATCGTCTCTGGCAGCGTTTCCAGCCAAATGGACATGTCAATACCACAAAATCAGAAGAAAACCAAAAACTCATCTTCAGATCAAACCAATATAAAGGACAAGGAGAGGGCTAAGTTCAAAATGCTCCATAAATGTTGAAACATTCTCTATTGAGAAACAAGTTGAATATTTTCCTATTCACAGCTCCTCCTAGAAATATATCTGAATTCTACCAACTACACCTGCCCGACCATGCTGTGGAAAGTACAAATCTAAATCTACAATGACATACTACAACACAGAAATTCAGAAAGCACAGGTGAATCCCAATGACACCTTTAGTCTTCTAACTCTCATCATCACCACCAGATGCCTTGCCTGCACCAGTCTTCCTGGGGAGAAGAAGGTTATGGATGTTGGGCATCACACCTCCATTGGCAATGGTCACATCCCCAAGAAGCTTGCTTAATTCCTCATCGTTCCTCACAGCCAATTGGATGTGGCGAGGCACTATACGGGTTTTCTTATTATCTCTGGCTGCATTTCCAGCCAATTCAAGGACCTGTGAATACCCAAAAGCACACGAAACAGAACACATCCAAGTACTTCACAAACTCAATCAGAAAAATCCAACCCAACCACAGCCTTAATCTCACTAAGGGAAAACAAAAACCTACAGCAGTTTATTAACATGGAAAAAATCACCAAATTGCATACAAGGTACCATTCAATTCCAACAAGCAGAAACAGAAATGCACCAAATTAAATTGATGAATGGCTAAAAAAATCTTAATTCACAGAGGATCTATCAGAACAATTTCAAAATGTAAAATTTAACAGTAACATAATATTCTAAGTTTAATTTAGATTATCCAAAACAGGTAAACCCCTCAAATTAAATTGATTTCACTTTGGAACCCTCATTCGCAGGAAAATAAGGTAAAACAAGTTAAAATTTCAAATTTACACGATTAAACAATATCCAAAAGCCACAAAAACAGAAATGAAGCCAAAACTACATTTTCCCAATTATTAGTGACGACTTCTAGTCAAATTACCCAGAATAGAAACCCTAGATTTCAAAATTCACAAAGCATATATAATCATCAGTAAAAAAATAATGGCAGTTATACCTCTGCTGCAAGGTACTCAAGAACGGCGGCCAGGTAAACAGGGGCTCCAGCACCGACACGCTCGGCATACTTCCCAGCCTTCAGAAACCTCGCGATACGACCAACGGGGAATTGCAGGCCGGCCTTGCTACTCCTCGAAGTGGCCTTCTTCGAGGCTCCAGATCCCAGAGTCTTCCCTCTACCGGCCATTGAAACGCTACAGAAGAAAAAAAGCTACCGAAGAAGAAGAGAGACTACGATCGGATTCGAGAAGAACAAAAAAAAAATATATAAAATGGGAGGATAGTGCGTCGTTAATGATGTTGTAAGCTGTACTGGATGCGAATGTGAGATGACGACAATATATAGGGAAGTCGTGAAGGAGATGGACCAATAAGTGCCAAGTGCGAGGATCGAGCTTAATAGCCGTTGATTGAATTTTGATCGAACGGTGAAGATTGGAGAAGTAGGTTAGTCACCGCTTCTAGTTGGCTGTAAAATTTTGACAGGGATCCGCTGTAATGGCTTTTTTTAAGTTTTATTTTATTTTTTAAAAATTATAAATATATTTTCATTAAGTCTATACTTCTGCAGTTCTGCGTCTTTTTCATAGGTGATTTGATTTTTATAATATACAAAAAAATATTATTGAATTATAATCCCGATCAAAATATTTCTAATTTTTAAAAATAAAATAACAATTTTAATGATTAAAAAATCTATTACAGCAAGAACCCGAGTACTAGCCCCGTGAATTATCGATTTATCATTTTCAGAATATCAACGGTGGGATATGATATTAGAGAATCCAACGATTGAAATTTGATTAAAATTGATAATGTGATGATCGGTTATGATTTACACATATTAATAATGATATTATGGACATATTTCATGCTTGAGCAGCTTCATTTTGGGCCCACATCAAATCCATTGGGTTCAAATTCAATGGATTAAGTATGTGCCCATTGATATCCTACATGGCCCACATCAATATTTATGGGCCTTATCAAGGTCGAAGATGATAGTGTTGGGTCTTATTCTTTGCAAAGAGATGAACACTATTGCACTCCACATTTGTCAAGATCACCTCAAAAATAATTCAAAAAACACAACTTTTATACCACCTCATTTGACCCAAATAATCTTTTGACCATTCCTCCACCATTCTCCCTGTCAATACCACCTTCATCCCCACTCCTTCCACCCACTTGGCTCTCCTCCTCATATTGGTTCGAGACAAGGATTATCTATTTGAGTTAGATTCTTAATTTGTTGGCTACATACTTGACTCTCTTCCTTGTGGGGAGGGACTTGAGAGAGGACTTTCACCAACTAGTCAGATGAATTATTGGTAGAACAAAGAGGATTGAAAGCACCCATTACACGAGACGAAAGCACCTTTTGGTATTTCCCTTGTTTTCGAGCGAGGTAACATTTGCCTCTTTACATAACAGATCGGACAGAGGAAGGATCCCTAACATAAACATTTAGTTCCGTCTGGCTTTTGGTCAGTGAAATAATGTGACGAACCTCTGATCCTTGATCTCTCACGCAAGGAGATGTTGTTGTTGGATGTCACGATTCTAGGGCGCCATGATCCTTCTCTCTGGAACAATCGGGGGCGCTAACGAGGGTAACTTTGATCCTAGGGACTCGCAGGTGACAAAGACAGGATATTGTTTGTCCAGAGGAGTTGTGTCAACTAGTGCTCCTCACTATCAATAATCTTGCCTTGGTAGAGATATAGGTTTTGGAGAGATGAGAGGGTGGGAGAGGGAGAGAAGATAGAGGAACAGTGTAGGGATTGTTTGGGTGAAATGGGTTGATTTAATAGTTGTATTTTTTGGATTTTTTTTTTGGATTAATTTGAAAAACAAGGGGGTGCAACAGCCTTGTCCAACGCATCCGATTTACCAGCCATACTTTGGTTAGCGGAAATGCGTAAAGAATTTTATTTTTGTCAATGATTTTTATATTTGGTTGGTAAAATTCTTGGAATCTAAAAAATTTAAGAAAAGCTAGATTCCACTCATAATAAGCCGGAGTTCTCATTTTCTGCCAAAAAGAGAGGAATCCTTCCTAAAGGATTTGAAATCCTCCTTTATTTTTATTTTAAATATTTATAACCTCGTTTTGAGAAACATGTAGTTGGCAAGTTGGCAGTCATCCGGACATGTAGGGTTGGAAAACCGAACCGTTTAATACAGTTTGATTTTTCAGTTTAAATTGATTTTGTCAAATGTATGTTGTATTTGAGTATTTATGTCATACATTACATACCTAATAAGTAAATAAGTAATAATTAATTAATTATATATATAAATTTAAAACATATAAATGAACTTCGGTTTTCAATTTAAAACCGAAACCGAACTGAAAATCGAACTTCTCAAGAATATAAAATCGAAACTGGACCAATAAACCGCAAACCGAACTGAACTCTGTTTTACGGTTCAGATTTCGATTTGGTTCGGTTTCTTCCACCCCTAGAGACATGAAATAGGTTTGTCAACTCTATTTATCGAAAAGTTTATCTTGGTACTATATTGGTATATTTCCCAATTTGGCACTAACAAACCATAATTCATTACTCTGATTTTTTTTCTCAATCTAACTTAGATCAAAATGAGGTCACTGTATACAAATGGGGAAATTGTACATGTTTTTTATTTCATTTTCTTTTCATTCATTTTGGGTAAAAAAAAATTAAAAATTTGAAATCCCAACTTATAAATGGAAAATGGGCAAATGGCAGACAAAATTAGAAGTTTGCTCCATTTTCGCTTTCACTACCAAACAAAATATTCCCCTGTCATTTTCTTTTAGGGACAAGTATTGAAAAGGCCCCTATACTTTCACTTTTAGGTCACTTAAGTCACTGTACTTTTTTTCGGATTAAAGAAGCTCCTCTACTTGAAATAATGGGTCAAGTTAGCCCTTCTGTTAACTTTCTGTCTAAAATCGCTGACGTGTCCATTTAATAAATTACATGTCAGTTAAAAAAAATTGTAACAAAAAGACGTGTCAGCTAAAATGATACACGTCACTAGTGTTAAGAAAAAATTAAAATAAAAAAATTGAGATCTGTGTGGATCGGATCTCCAATCAGTGGCCGATTTCCCTAAATCTGGTGAAGATAAACCAGATCTGCAGAGTGTCCATGTCATCCTGGCTGCTCGTCCCGTCGATGATGATGATCGGAAGAGAAGAAGTCCCGATGAGCTTGAGGACGAGTTCGAGAGGAGGAATGAAGTTTTTGATTGTATCTCAATTTTTTATTTTTGTTTAATGATTTTTGGAATATTTTGAGTTTATTTTTAATTGATTAAGTTTTATTCTTTTTTTTCAAAAAAAATGTCAGCACA
Source organism: Euonymus europaeus (assembly GCA_963580455.1). Classification (NCBI taxonomy): domain Eukaryota; kingdom Viridiplantae; phylum Streptophyta; class Magnoliopsida; order Celastrales; family Celastraceae; genus Euonymus; species Euonymus europaeus. Next base: position 25,141,478 of record OY756961.1, read on the forward strand.
TAACGGACACGTCAGCAAAAATTGACGAAAAATTAACAGAAGAGCTAACTTGACCCATTATTTCAAGTAGAGGGGCTTCTTTAATCCGAAAAAAAGTATAAGAACTGAAGTAACCCAAAAATAAAAGTACGGGGCCTTTTCAATACTTGTCCCTTTTCTTTTATAATCAATTCCCCCTTCAAGTTTTGGCCTTCACTTCACTCCTCTCTTCTCTCTCTCTCTCTCTCTGTGGCTTCAAAAACTATCTTAAATGTACTGCACAAAACAGAATGGTCACTTGAATTTCTTATAGAATTTATGTACATACTCCAATGAGTAGAATATAGCTCATTGCATTGCTTAGTTTCTCAAAATGGAAAGGAAATTGCAGGGAAAGGAAGATTTGAACCAAAAACAAGAAAGTTCGTGTATGAGAGGCTAAAAGGATTCTTCTTTTTCACATTTCATGGTTCAAAAGTGAAGAAAATGGATTAGCTTTTGAAAGAGAGATTGGAAATAAAAGCTAGAGTGAGTGAAGCGAAGGGTTGGGAACTTTAAATCCAATTTCGAAGCCCCAAAAGCAGAAAAAGAGAAGTATGCCAACAGTGTGGTTGTCCTTGAAGAGATCTCTACACTGCAAATCAGAACCATCAGATGTTCATGACCCAAAATCAAGGAAACAGTTGAGCACAATCTTGACAAGGAAAGCAGGAAGGTCTGGCTGTTCAAGGTCTATTGCAAATCTCAAAGATGTTATTCATGGAAACAAGGGACAGGAGAACCCGCCAACTTGCAGCCCAAGATCTATTGGTAGCAGTGAGTTCCTAAACCCAATGACCCATGAAGTGATATTGAGCAACTCGAGATGTGAGCTCAAAATCACTGGTTTTGCTGGGTTCCAAGATGGGGTTCCAAGTGCTGATACTAATGGGTCTAACAACGGTGGAAGTGCAAGTAGTGGTGGTGGTGGTTCCACATTTGTGGGTACTTTAAGGCCTAGTACTCCTGGACCTGGAGGACACCCAACAAGTCACTATTTTAATTCTTCATTTAAAGCATCCGCAACTCCTCCAAGAAAGTATCCATTTTTATCTTCTGATAGACAAGGGGGTGTTTCTGTTCCTTCAAGCAGAAGGGTTTCTCTTGAGACTGACCCTAATGGGTCATCTGCAATTTCTTGCCATAAATGTGGAGAACAGTTCAGTAAATGGGATGCTGCTGAAGCACACCATCTCTCTAAGCATGCTGGTAAGAAAACCCCCTTCTTGTCATTTTAGCTTCTTTTTTGTTTCCCCAAATTTTGTTTATTCATCTTTGTGGGTTTTGTTGTTTTCATCACTCAAAAATTCGATAAGTTTTCCTAATGGTACCAATCACTAACATCTGTTGTTCACAAAATTTAATGAACACCACTAGAAAAGAAGATAAAAGATTTTCTCTTTGTTTGGATATTCGCCTTTTGCTTAGGCTGTGAAAGTTCTTTAGTCTAAGGTAGTTTTCAGCCTTTTTGACAATTAAACCAGTTTTATTCCTGTGCACTCATTTTCTGTTCGAACATTTTAAATTTTCTTTCCATACCCATCAATTAATCAGAAATGAAAACCAGAGAAAAAGTAAAATCTCATTGTACACTTCCTCTCTGTTTGCAGTCACAGAACTTGTTGAAGGTGATTCATCTAGAAAAATTGTAGAGATAATATGCAGGACAAGCTGGTCAAAGAGTGAAAACCATTGTGGCAGGATTGAGAGAGTATTGAAAGTCCACAATATGCAGAAAACTCTAGCTAGATTTGAAGATTACAGGGAAATGGTGAAGACTAAAGCCAGTAAGCTCCAAAAGAAACACCCTAGATGCCTTGCTGATGGGAACGAACTCTTGAGGTTCTATGGCACAACTGTGGCTTGCAATCTTGGCCTAAATGGTTCATCTAGTCTTTGTGTATCTGAAAAATGTTGTGTTTGTCGAATAATTCGAAATGGGTTCTTTGCAAAGAAAGAACTCAAGGAAGGAATTGGTGTATTCACAACTTCTACTAGTGGAATAGCATTCGAATCCATTGAAGCAGTTGAAGATGACCCAAGTATAAGAAAAGCTTTGGTTGTTTGTAGAGTGATTGCAGGGAGGGTTCATAGGCCATTGGAGAATATACAAGAAATGGCAGGCCAAACTGGGTTTGATTCATTGGCTGGTAAAGTGGGTCTCTATTCAAATATTGAAGAGCTTTATCTTCTAAACCCTAAAGCCCTCCTTCCTTGCTTTGTGGTTATATGCAAACCCTGAAGAAAGAAAGATTGAAAATTTGCTTAGAATTTTGATTCCGAAAGTTATGTGAATCCTGTTTCGCACTTTTTGATTCTTCTTTGTAGCTTCTTGTTCCACTTGTTAGTTAATCAAAAGATTTGTTCTTTCCTGGTTGTTGACTATGTATTTTGCCCCCTCTTCTTACATTAGCATTGCTCATGTTCCTGCTGTTGTATGTTCTCCTATGCAGACATTTATGAGAATTGTTTGTAATCGTATTCTGTTGTCCATTTTTTTTAAAAATATCTTACCTATCTAAATTGAACAGTGACAAATTTAGGGTTCACGGACAGATATAAATTCAAACATTGAATAGTACACAACTACACATCATCCTAGGATGATAAAAATCCACCTTTGATGACTTGAGTAATTTCAAGTGTTTTTACATGTGGTCCATTTTGGAGATTATGCCCCAAACAAAGGGTTAATGCAAAGCCAAAGACAAAAATCAACGGGGGTGCATGTCCTATTGTCAGTTTGTCACTGTCTAGGCAGATTTTTGTTTTGTCTCTTCTTCTAATTTTATTCACCTGTGATTGTCTATTATGTGATTTTGCTTTGGAGCCTCTAGATCCTCTTTTGTGAAGGATCGGCTAACATTGAGGATAAGGTAGCCTTTTGGGGGACCCAATCCTCTCCCCTTTTGAATTTTAAAAAAATAGCTATTTTTTATTGTCTTGGCGACTTTACAAGAACACTACCTCTATCTGGGTATGTGCTAAAATTCTGTGTTTTTTTTCCTTCCATTTTCTGGTACTACTGATTAACGCTGGAACATGCACCTCATAAACCTATACTAAACTGTTTACAAATTACAACACTTGGGGGGTTGAAACTTGCTAGTAGTTTTATGGCAGATGGAAGCAACATGAAAGAAATTTAGTGCAGTTGGCTTGACCCCATGATTTTGACTCTTCAACTGGTGCAATTGCAGTCTTGTTAGCCAATACTCAGCTTTCTGTCATACCTCTCTGGCTTCTTTATTTTCTCGTGCAGATACTATTGTAGGGCTTGACAGCTTTGTTGCACAAACCAACAAAGAAAATGAAATGAAAACTGTAGTTAACTGTACAATCCTTGTGAAATGTAAAGTCTCTCTTTGACTTTGGGTGTTACCGGTCAATTTTTTTACATATTTTCACTATAGCATTTAATCAATTATCGATTGATTATCTCGATTTTTGATCAATTTTAGTGTAAAATGTGTATTATTTTTTAAAAAAATACTGACCGATCGATTCGATGTTAATCAGTTTCATCGCTTTTTTTTACAAGCCTACCTTTCACAAACAACATTCACAGTAGATTCTACAATGAAAAGTGTGGTATGGAAATCAAAGAAAAGCAAATAAAAGTTAGTAAAAAATAAGTAATGCCTAATTGAGACTCATCTTGTGAGAATCAAATTGTTCATTTATTATGTTTTTAAGTATGTAGAAGTTACTTTCTGGTGGGAGGTAAAAACCCGAAATCCGAACAAGCTGCAACGGTGTGACAAATGATCTCTTTGATCCCATGCTTGTAACTAAAACCCAAATCTCTTAGCTTCTTTGAAGAAATTTCAGGAGGTTTTGAGACCTGAAATTTCCCTTCAATGCTAGAGAAGAAATATACATGATGTCAGTGAAATGACAAAGTGCCTATGTGAATTGGTATGAACAAGGGACACATTACCTCTGTATATTTGAGGAAGGATGCTCTTGTGCTAGAAAATCAAGCAATTCAGACATTACAATACTTCCAGTACAGCATATATATTGACCCTCTGCTCTAGCATTCTCCATTAGAAATATGTGTGCATCGCATATATCTTCGATGTGAACTAAAGCAAGTGATCCCATTCTGGTATGTACAGCAGACAGTATTGAGAAGAACTTGGATTCTCCTGTAAATGTACACATATACTGCATGTTACAACATGAAAAATCCTTTCTTTTTTTTCCCCTTTCTTTCAGATTCGTTTTTACATGCATGAGGCTTCGATGGCAAACTGATGCAGTTGGAAACTCACAATTAAGGCTAAACCAACGTTTAGCCAAAAACACCAACACTGGAATCCACTAAAACAGAGAAAACACTCTCAAAGTTTACACACAAAATTATGAAGATATCCAAGAACACTAAAAAGCTAATTTGTGGCCCTAGATAGTGGAATTTGACCAAAATAGGGGTCAGGCAGCGTAGCGACTAGTCTTGACGACCATGTCGAATCGAGCATCTCTGCCAAGCTTCTCACAATGTCAAGCTCATGACTTTTCAATCCTATTAGTCAGTTTTATTTTAATTGACTTGAAACACTAGTACTACATCACAATGGCAATGATATGTGTTTAGGAAATTAATTAAGAAGAGTAGTGTAATGACCTGTTATTGGTGACAACAAAACTTGGATGCTTGAAGGAAGACTCGGAGTGAGGAATGGACCAGCAACTGTTGCTGTTATTACTGAAACAAGATCAATGCACTTCTCATTTGCAAATCTGAATGCTGCTTCTTCTGATAGAAGCTTGGATAGTACATAAACCTGCAAGAGCCAAGAATGTTTTAATCAAGAAATACGAATGGTTTCTTGAGAACAATATTCATGATGAATTGACTCAAGCTTTAGTACCCATCCACTTGATTTCATATTCCAGACATGATCGACACGGGTCTTGCATGATTCATCAACTACAGGTCTCCAATCTCCATTGCTGTCTTTAGCAGTCATGGTACTAATGGAAGATGTGAAAACAACCCTTTTTACGGATTTCGATTTCAAGCAAGAATTGAGAAGATTCAAGGTCCCTTTGATACCAGGGTCAATAATGTTTGATTGGACATAGCCCTCTTGAATTTAGAGAAAAAAGAGGTAGTCAATGATTTATGAAGCATTATTTATATCTGAAAACAACTTTCTTAGGGACAAATGGGTATTACCAACTTTCTGTGTCTCAATAATGTCGAATTCCATTGAAGCTGCAACATGAAATACACCATGACAGCCTTTTACAGCCTCATCAAAACTTCCTTCTTTTTCCAAATCAGCTTGGAATAGTCTCAACCGGTCAGTGCCCATCCACAATGATAGTAGATGCAAAGACTTTGCTTATTTATGACATAAAATCAAACAGGATTAAACCTCCATGAACTCAAACAGGTATTTCTGAAGTGAATTAAACTGAGATTATTGAAAATGTTTCCAATGCAATGAAAAACTCACAATCTACATGGAATAACTCCCGCATATTTTCTTAGAATTACAATGAAATAGACATAATGTGTCAGTAACAAAAAGGAGTAAGATTTCCATATCTCAGATCAAACAGTACCAGTTAGAATTCATCCTTCAAGGGTCAAGAAGTGTCAATCTAAAAACCCTATTTTTTTTAAATGATCATGGGGAAACAGTATTTAATAAACAAGGTCTAGAACCCTCATAGAAATCAATAAGGAAATAAAAAAATTAAGTGTCAACAAAAGAACAGAAAATATTCTCAAATTCAAGAAAGATAAAGAGTGTAAGAGAGCATACATACCAGGATCTCTGATTGTGGCATGAACCATATAGCCTCTTTCAAGCAGAACCTTTACCAACCAAGACCCAATAAACCCAGTGGCTCCAGTAACACAATAAGTGGGAGCAGCCTCTCCTTTGACCTCCATTTCCTGCATCTCTGTTGCTGATAAACCAAGCTAGGCAGTGCAAGCTTTGTTTGGCCTTTTCTTTTGCTGTGTGTGTATTTGTGATGTAAGTGCTTACTGATCACAAATTATTTTTAAATCATGACAGAACGAAAACAACCGTGTGCATTTTTGCTTAATTATTGTAATTATTAAAGTGTAATGGGGTTTTTATGGCAATGAAATCAATGCAGGTGAGTCATGTTGGGAAGTGGTGGGGTCCAGCTGATGAATGGTTTCTAAATGTCAAAGTATGTACTGATTGGTGGAAGTTGCTTTCATATCATCAGAAAGAAGAGAAAGATTTAGGTCCTTTCGATTTGTTTTCATGATCTGTTCCCATAAATTACCTCTTTAATTATTACAGTAATACTATAACACTTGCAACAAATAGTGCTTTACTCTATGAAAACTTTACCTGCATGACTTGATCAAGGAGGCTCACATTTCAGGCTTTTAACCTACTAGAACTGGTATCATTAGGGAAAATATGAATAAACAACATATCCTCTGTAAATCACACATACCTGCTTCCATATATGAAGAGCACTAATACAATTAACATGAAGTCTAGACAAAAATTGACCAAAAACAATTCATTAAAACTGTGGCCAGGGATGAGTAAAAGATGAGGAAGGAAATACAGCTTGAATTACAAGAAATACATGGATCCTTAAATCAAGGATGCAATACTAGGTGGCAGCAACAGCAGCTTCCTCAACCTTTCCTTTTGATTCCTTTAATTTCTTCCAGTTTTCAGCACTGTCAATTACTTCTCCAGTTTTTATGAGGTAACGTACTCGTGTCCCATCTTCGAGAATTTTATTACCCACTCGACTTGCTACATTCTGATCTTTTGAATAAAGCATAACATTCGAGCTGTGAATTGGTGCTTCAATCTGTAGTATGTAAACATTCACTTGTATGAGGCATACATTTATGTTTATTGCTTAATATCATTACAGGAAGTTAAGTAAAAAGTTTGTCATGTGTACGATATCAGTGAAAATGGAAAATCATATTTTGTTCATGAATGAAACAGTAAAGCAAAGGAAACAAACCCTGATGATCTGCCCAGATTCACCCTCTTCCTTGCTCTTCATATGTTTTATCTTAATATTTATATCTTTCAAAAGAACCATACTGCTGTGCCTGAAAACTTGAGCTATCTCTCCAATTTTACCCTTGTCCCGTCCAGCTATTACTTTAACTGTATCTCCTACCTTGACATGCATTTTCTGTAAAATTGGGAGACTGTTCGGCTTACATTTCTTCCTCTCCCATCTCTTAAGCTGCAAGAGTTGAGTAAGAAACACATCCATTAAAAGGCTAGCAAATCGGCATTGAAGAACGAAGAACTTCTAATTTGAATATCTAATGTCTAAAATCAGCCCATCCACGAAAAAGGTGGTACCTCGGGAACCTTTATGCCACCAGTGAAGCTGCTAATCTAATCGTCATTTTATTGGCAGCCGCTCTGAATTTAAATATATGATAACTCAAACAAAAAAGATTGCCGTTCTTCCGCATTAACAAAAGTTCACATAAGGGAGTTTCCTCCTGGTTGATCAACTGGATGAGATCAAACACTGTCCTTATGACAGCTCCATAACCAGTTGCACTTATTTCTACACTTGCACTAAGGGCAATTAAAAAAGAAATAGATGGCACTTCCCCCACCTCTTCCATTCAGAAAGAAAAAAAAAAGAGAAAAAAAAACGAGGACCTATCTAAAACCAAATTGAAGTTCTACAGCAAAAGGCCACTGCATACTCCTGCCAGACCTGCCTCATGGAATGTTTTAGTTGTTATATAACTTATGTTAAATATAAACGTAAAATCTCATTGGTTCATAAGGAAAGGAAAAATGACTTCAAAGAAATTCAGAAGGAAGAAAAGCCCTGCAATACAAACCTTTGCTACAACTTGACAAGGCTTCAATGTTGGTTTAGCCTGCAGGAAAACAGCTGATTGATCATTATGAAATACCATGGAAACTCCCATCCTTTTTCTACTGCATACAAGGTTGGCTTGAAAAGGTGGTTCTTTCAAAACTAAATGAAAATGCACCTTAATACTAGAATCCAAACAGAGTTGCATAAAAATTGAAGAGAAAGCTTTAACAGTTACTTTTCTCTTCGGATAAATAATAGTTGGTTAACAAAATTGTTGGTATTACAATAACTTAGGCGTAGTCAAACAAGAAATAAAAATGGTATACATTTTATCCTAGAATGGTTGGACCAGTGTCATTGACTAACAAATACTAAATGTGATCTTAAACTCAAAGCTTAAGGCAAGATTAAAAAGTCTATGTTAGGCATACAAACAAAAGACCAAGGCAGTAAAAAAGTTTTTCTCCTTACTCTGAAATTACAAAATGTTTAACAGTTTCATGCAGCATACAAAAGTCAGAAATTTAATCCACCAAGAAATTGTGTAAGTCAGCAAAATACAGAAACATTTCTTCACTGAAAGGAGAAATGATTATGAGCTACCCAAGTCAAGCCGGTTCATTAGGACTAAATAGTCAAAAAAATTCTAATACAGAGCAATAGTAACTCCTGATTAGGTAAACATTATTGTCTTATTTTAAAGTGACCAAAAGACTGTAGAATGAGGCAGAGCTCAAACTAAAGTCAATCCCGACACCCACAAGCAAGGAGGAACCGTGCATAGACGGATAGACCTGTCAAAAACTTGAGTTTTACTGATTCACTAGCTTAATATGCATTTACTGATTCAAACGAACATTCGCCACATTCAACACTCGAGGACATTGCCAATTTCAACAACGCAAAAAAAAAAAAGGACTTTAACGAACTGAAGTGTTCATGGCTGAAAATTGCTCAAAACCCATTTCAATTTTCATAATAATTTGATATATAAAAAGAAACTGGGACCTGAGACAGAGAAAATGATTGGAAAAGAACTGCAAAGTGAAACGAGTTAGAAGAGACAACGTACCGACAAAGGTGAGAATAAGGGTAGTGAGAGGTGCTGGCCCAAAAAGGAATTTGAGGAGACAGAAAGACCGGTCATCGAGCTTTGAAGTGCAGCCACGGCTGCCATTTTCGCTTCTTCTTCTTCTTCTTCTTTCTGGGAGCTCTATCCGATGATTTATCACGGATAACAGAAGCAGGCGCAGGGTGCGAGGGCATGAGTAAAATAATATTAAAATGAGTGGATTGTGGATCTAAACGACGGCGTATCTAAATAATACCCCAAACGGAATAATATGTTATGTAAATGGGCTTGAGCTAAAAATATCTTGGGCCCATGTACTAATTATATGACACTAAAGTGCATTAAATTGTCTCAATTGCTAATTTAATTTCATCTCTAAATTCTCTTACCCTAATTGTCAAACCTAAATTTTAGGTTGTTTTTTTATAACCAAGAATAACACTATACAAATTTTTTCTTTTGGACGTTTGATATGAATCTAAATTCATATCACCAAGCCTCCGTACAAAGAAATTTCTCACATGACCACATGGTAAATTAGGCTAAAACACATGTGGCCTTAATGGCATTACTCCTGGTAGAAATCGAACTTCGTACCTTTTGAGTTCATACCATTTTGATCCCATAAAAACTTTTCGATTTCATACGATTTGACTTCAGAGTAATTCGTCACTAGACTATCATTAAGTGTTTCCGAAATTTTTAGACCCCTAACCATAAACTTGAGGTCATAAAAAATTGTAATTCAAAGTGAGTTACGACTATTGCTCATTCAATAAGTTTCAAAATGTGACTAACACATGAGCAAATATAAAATATAATTACAAAGAAGATTGTGTTTTTTTTACACTCATTTCATTTCTGAAGTATTATAATATACAGAACTAGGGGCATTGCCACTTTAGCAAAACAGAAGGGTTGAAAAGAAAGGAACTATACACCTTACTATGTCACACAATATTACAGAGCTAATTCACAACCCTATCATCCTTTTGAAGCTCAACCTTGTACATCACAAATCAGACCTGAACCAAGGTTCAGTTTTGTGACAAATGAACAAATGGAAACTTCACTTCATCATCTAAACTTCATATGTGTCGGTACTGTCTATAGACTCCTCTCGCCGATGTTCAGATACTGGAGTCACATTCTTTTGTTGGTCCATATCAATGGAAACTTCATCTGTTGCGCCAGACAGGGACGTCTTGTGATGCTTTTCGTCGCGCCTTGATTTAACAACCCGAGATAGCACTTGCACGATGTCCCTCATCGATGGTCGTTTTCTTGGGGAACGGTTGATGCATTTATATGCAAGAGCAGCAACTTCATTGAGCTCTTGCACGTCGAAATTTCCATCAAGTCGAGCATCCGCGAGTTCGTCCCAGCCCACTTTCCCCTCGGTATTCATTGCTGCCTATTCACCATGTCACAAATATGTCAAAAAGTTTGTTAACAACCAGATTAGATATGATTGATAAAAATGTACTCACAAGAGAGATGGCTTACAAGCTCAACGTACTCCATGAGACCCTGCTGAGGATTTCTGCCAGCTATAATTTCAAAAAGCAAAACACCAAAACTGTAAACATCACTTTTCTTAGTGAAGGTTCGGGTAGATATATATTCAGGATCAAGATATCCGAATGTTCCTCGTATAGCTGCATGTTTGTCTACCATCTCTTCTCTTGAAAGTCCAAAGTCAGATACCTGCTTCAGACCAGGATAACTAAACACATTGTTTACAGAATGAAAGCCTGACTACTAATTGATGAGGAATGCAAATATATGCCTATTTGACATGAATCTCAACGGAGACGAAGAAAATATTTGGGAAAACTGATCTATTATTGAAATGTCTAGTTTTATTGAGGTAAAAATTATCATCTGCACCGAACACGTACCCTGGATCTCATAGAATGATCCAACAAGATATTGGAAGATTTTATGTCCCTGTGAATTACAGGAGGAACTGCCTGAAAATTGGAACAAGAACAGTATTAATCACAAGGTCGTGTCGTGAATACCTCCAAATACATAACAGTTCCCCTAGTAAGTCCATGAGATGAGAGCTTACCCCATCATGAAGATACTCCAGGCCCCTTGCAACATCTAAAGCAATATGGACCCTCACATCCCAGTTTAAGGGTTCATAGCTTTCATCTGCATTATTGAAATATTGAAAGAAACATTGATTAAAATTAACAGGCATTAGCAGAATTTCTGGAAGAAATATTGATTGAAGGGCAAGCAGCTTTGAATCATTTTAATTAGGCGTCTCAGTCAAATTTGTATTGAAAATGGTAGTAGATCAAGAATAAAAGGCTTGCATTATAAAACAATTCAATTATATCTAAAATGTTCTTGAAATAAAGAGAAAAAAATTTGATATCCTTTTATTCACATCATAATTAGAAATAGTCTGTCAAATGCCAATTCTAGTCACAAACTCACACACCATTGCAAGTCTGTTATCAAAGTCTTCACCCTATACAGCCAAAACTAGCATATGCTAAACGAGTGTAGCCACCCCAGACCAGAGTATTGAAATAAGAATCCAGATGGCAAGAATATGAATAAAAAAAATGAATCAACCTGATTTACAGTATCTTCTTAAATTTCACTAGCTGCTCGAGCAAAAGAAATTTCTGGATAAACGGAATTATCCCTATTTGTCAATTACAGCCCCTCACATACAGGATAAGATCTACACATAAACGAAAACACTGCGACGAAATTGTTCAGTTTTTGGCCAGAACCTTTCTATAAAGAGTATATAACATAACAATAGGCATTTAGAGCAAGTGCACCCACACAACTACAGCCCTCAAATACAAACTAATTTCAAGTCAAATTTCTACAACGAGTTGATTGTCAACTTACTGTACAAATGAGAAGCCAAGCTGCCTTTACTCATGTAGACATATATAAGCATATGTTGACCCTTTTCTGCACAGTATCCAACCAAATTCACAAGGTTTCTATGATGCAACCTTCCCAATAGCTTGACCTGTAATGAAAGATTGTGAAAGTCTAAAACACATGCAGCATATGGTGTTTACTTAATTAGCGTTCAGGTTGATTATGCTACGCAGAGGAGGAAAAAAAGAACTTCCCAGGGGCCAACTCAAGTTCAACAAGCACGCTCATGATTTGCAAGTTGCAACATATACTAATATCTGGTTAGATACAATTTTTTTGATAAATGGTTAATGAAAACTTAACTAGGATTAAAACAGAAAATGGGTACTAACATGAGCTATGTGAAAACGATTCAATAGAAATGATTTTCCATAGAATTAAGAATCCGATTGCAAGGCTGTATACTATAATATTTTCCATGCTTTAATCCCTCAACTAAACCCTTGAATATAGATACTAGTATGGTCTTTATCAAAGAATAAGGCGTAGTTGGTTATCTTCCTTCATTTTGAGTTTTAACAGTATGGTTAAGATCGAAGACATTACCTCTGTCTGAAACTCTGTCTCTCCTTGCTTAGAATCTGTTGCAAGCACTTTAACTGCTAGAGTCTCACCAGTTGACATCTGAGCTTTGTAAACTGGACCAAATGCTCCTTGTCCTATTAAGGTTGTAAAATTGTGGGTTGCCTTTTGCAGATCCCTGGATAAGTATTACCAGGAACAAAATTATAATACTAAAGATAAATGAATTGAAGAATCATATGCAGCAGTTGTGAAGTAAACACCAAGTGTATGTGTGGGTAGTTGCTTTAAGAGAATTACACAGATATATGAATATATATATATAACAAGCTATCCAGAGTTTTCATCCACAACCATCCCAAAGTGGCAATTCTTTGTTCAGGAGAGTGCCTTAAAGCCATGATTTCCATTGTCATGTGATATAACATATTACATTTTCCATTGTTTCACCTCCTATCATATGCACTTGGAATCACTATTCCCATGACTAGTTAGTTGAACCACAAATAAATTTATTTCAATAATTTTGAATCATATCCACTGAACTACTATCAAATATATATGAAGTATTCCCAAATTAAACACTTGTCGCTACTCAAAGGTGCACAACTTTTGCAATATAGCAGCAATCCATATCAATTTTTCATCAAACGAACTTTGCTATATATCAAACTAAATCAAAATCAAAACATATGTTTCATCATTACACAAGTCAGAAGAGAAGCATACTTGTATGGATACACTGGTATCCCGGACATGGAAACACCATTGCTTTTCTTGAATCCTTCAAGCCAGAACAACAAGCCATTGCGCCCAGATTTCATTGGTGATTCAGGACCAATAGTTGAGTCTGAAAGTATAGTACCTGAATCAGCACCATTTTCTCTGATAGGAATAGTTGCTGCCCTCCTGGAACTGCTATTCCCTATCAGTGATCGCTTCCTATGGTATCTAACACAAAAGAACGCCAAAATAGCCAATAGCACACCGATCACCACACCTATGGAAATCCCAATAATCAATCCAGATGACTCCCCTCTCATCTCCTCGTTTGCACTTCAATATTCTCTACACAAGACTTCAATCCATTGACAAAGCTACAATACAACCACCAGGTCAAAACCAGACCTTTTGAATAAACTTTCATAATTGAAAGGTCAACTTTAGAACACTCATATTCACAGCCACCAAAGAAGTCAAACCGAAACCAAAATATAATCTTATGTTAAAAATGAGCAAATACAAGCAAGTACATTACGGATAACTAGGTTCATAAACCACAGAGCTTCTAAAGCAAACGAACCTCACCTGGCTTGCACTAATTAGGAAACTTGAAGCAAAGCAAAATCCAAAGAGAATAGATCAACACGACTCTGTTTGGTTGCCGAGAAAGAAAAAAAATGGTCAAATCAAAATTGGAAAGAAACCAACAATTTTGACCAGAACTGAAAAAACAGCTTCTTTTATGTAGCAAGTTTCGATTTTTCCTTTTCCTTTCTTTTGATTTCCGAGCAACAAAACAGAAAACAAGCCCAACAAATGAAGCCAACCAAAAGCAATAAAAACTCAGATCAAAACAACCGAGAAAACATGCTCCATTTACATACTAGAAACCGCAAACATTTACCTGTGAAGAAGAGAGAGGTTGAAACATAAAGTCCCATGCTTTTTGGAAGCCAGAGCAGAGTGAAACTCTAAGCAATGTTGACAGAAAAAAAGACGAAGAAATTTAGATAGAACAAAATGAAAAAGAAAGTTTTGGGTGAAGTTCAGAGAAAGAAATCACAGAAGAAGAGCCATTAAAGGGGTTTGCTATGCTTCAAAAGGACACAACCCAACACAAACAACAAAAAATGGTAGGAAATAAAAATATTATATTTTTAAATTGCGCGAGTCGCCGTTGCCCGTTGTGTTATTAATAATAAATAAATAAAGCGCGCATTAATGGAGCCAGACAAGATACAGAGAGAGGGAGGGAGGTTACCCTTTTTGTGTTTCCCAAAATGGGCTTGGGTTCTGTGATATGAGAATTGTGTCAGGTTCTCCTCGATCCGATCATGGAATTCATGTCGATTTCTCGAGTGGTGTAGCAACAATTTTTCTTTTATTTTTTAGAAATTATGTACTCCATCGGTTGCAGAAAAATAATCATGCTTTTCATTTTTACGTGTCTCAAATTATAGTATAATTTTATTTATTTAATTTGTTTCGTTATTTTATAAATATTTTTATTTTTATATTATTATTTGAATAAAAAAATATTCATTAATTAAAGGTATATTTAAAGGTATATAAGTAAAATTTAATTTTCTCACTATATTAATTATATTTTCTTAATCTGTCTGAAAAAGAAGTGAGACTGTCTTTAGGAGGCATAATGAGTATATGTTTTGATCAGAATTACGAATCTAACAGAATATTTTGCGTGTTAATAAAAATTAAATGGACAGTGAAAACTGAGATAAAATATTTCCGGATAATATTTAACCGTTCAGAATTATAATATCTTTTTTACAATTCATTTAATTTTCATTTGGCATAAATAACATATCGTGGGATTCATAATCCCGATCATAACCCATCTATAATTTTTGTCTAGAATATTGTCCGCATCAACAGTTCAAATTTGTTAGCAAATTATGTAGAGCCAAGCCAAGGATATCCGATTAGCTCATTAAAACACGCAAAATATACATAATTGTATGTATTTTGCAAAGTAGTCCATGAAGATGACTCGTAGATAAATTAAACATTTCTCTAAGAAATGTGTTTTCTTCTGCTAAAGTTATTAATACACAAAATTAATTTAGCATTGATGGTTCTAGATAAAACCCCAAGAATGTTACTCTAAAAATAAATAAAAAACCCCAAAAATGAAATTATCAAAGGACTAATACCAAATTAAACCACAATCACTATACATATACATATATATATATAATCAAGGGATCAAGGGATGTATAGCAGTTGCAAAGAAGTTGATTTTGGCATTTAACAGGTTTAGAAAATATGGATCGAGCTGGTGAAAAGCAGCTATCAACCAAACCCACGAAAGTCAAAAGATTAAGCATAAGTATTATAATTAAACAGAAAGAAAAAAGTTTGAACTTGGTATGTCAAACAAGAAATGAATCAACACATCCCACATTTGATGAATGTGACTCATAATAATAATGATTTGGAGATAAAAATGAAACTGTCATTTTGAAGCGGTGGAATCGGCAGTCAGTCATTACCTTCGAGTGCATTCATCAAATGAGCTCCATTGTTGAATATTTTACGTTCTACTAAATATCATATGTGACTTTGATTACTGAGTCTAATTATTTGTTTATCCCATGATAATCACAACTGGGTTCCTAGAGGTACAGGGTATATATACACAATCTTTGACTGCTGACATATATACATATATATATATATAGGTGCAATATTATTGTATATATATAGCATATTACTTCATGTTCTAATATGTGGTGGAGATCACGATGTTGGAACACAACTAGACTTATATACGAGGCCAAGTATGTCATTTCACAAACTCAAGGGAGTCGAATGTTTTTTTGGGATGGAAGGGAATGCTTCGAGAAAGGCAATCCAAAAAATAAAAAAAAAAAGCCATGAAGAAAATAAAATAAAGTTGATATTAAATTTTCAGTTGCTAATTTGCTAATTTTTTTCTGGACAAGTTTGTCATTTAGACAGTTAATAAAGGCCTAAAATCAATCGTTGAGTAGGTATTTAAAAAAGTCTTTCGCCTGATAACATAGTAAATTAATTTAAAGACTGTGAGGCCACAAAAATATTAATTGCTATAGTGATAATCAAACTCAATACTTTCATTATGATTTGGTATACAGAGATTCACTTATTAAACTATCATAATTGGTTTCAGTTGCTATATTCATCACTATAGACAAACTACTTTTTATATTAATTACTAATTTACTACTAAAACAGTCAAATAAACAAAAAGCACGCAAAGGAAAACTTTAGGTTTTGGGTATGAAGAAAATTTTGCTAGTGTTTGTCCCCAACCAAACAATTGGAAAGTGACAAAAAGCCACTTCTTTTTTAATAATTTGCTTTACTAAACACTAATTTACTTGATTAGTTTGTCTAAATTTTGCTTTTTAGCTTATTGGGTTTTGTGCTCTTTTGTTGTTTTCCCTTGGATTAAACTAATTAATCCATTAATTGGCCAACGCCTATTCACCTTCTCCTGCTTTTAGGGTTCAAAGAAGAAACAAAGAAATTATAAGTGGGAAATCCATGGTTCTAGAATTTGTATTTGAATTTGACACTAATTTTCTTTCAGAGTTAAAAATTTTCTCAACAAATCTCCTCCCAATTTGTATTGGGCCCTTCCTAACATTCTCACAAGATTGGGCTTTACTAAATGAAAGCTTGGCAATCTGCAAAGACTATAGTGGGACTAGGCCATGTCCAAACCAAGGGTTTGGGCCCCATCTGTTAGACTGTTAGTCTTTGTTGGATTCTCACTTCAATGCACATGTGAGAATCAATGCACATTTTCATCAATCATCATTATATATAGCAGCTTATATGAACATTTCTAAAAAATTTCAAACTTCTCAAACTAGAGGAAGTGGGATTTTCTTAAATCCAATCCACCCCTAAAAGAATTATGATATATACCCCTATTATGTAATGTTATTTTTTTTATAAGGACTTAAATAATTTTTCATTCTTTCAAATCTAATGATCCGATGATTATGAAAGCGAGTGAACGAAAAAATTGAAGGATCTAAAATTGTTATGAAGTGTACTTAGAAATATACTAAACCTCAGGGATGCTAGTAACATTCAGAAATACATGAGTTCGAAGGGTATCAAAATGTTTCGAAGCACACGGGTCTCCTCAAAATGACCTAACTACAAGGGTGTCTATAACTTTTAGGCTGCCCTCTCTTTCTTAAACTATAGCATACTTTCCAGATGTCTAGGAACCAGGCATCAAGTAAGCGACCCGTACAAGGCATTGTCTTACAAATGTAGATAGAAAAAACAAGAGTTCGTGGTACTTTCACTCTCACCCCGTTAAACCTGTACAAACTACAAAGATTAACATTGCATGGCAGCTCTTACTTGTCATCATGTCCAACCCCCCATTCTCCTCCTCTACCTTGCTCCCATGCTACTTGATTGTTAATTAGTAGCAAGAGAAGTCCACAACATTAAAAAAATACCATCTGGGTTGCTCTAATTGTCTCTATCCAACTCAGTGGCTAATCATGCTGATTACTCTTGTTCTGCTCTACTGCCTTTCCTTGCCTTGCCTCCTGGATCTGATTCTGGGTTCTGGCAGAGTTATTATAAGATTCTTGATTCGACGATCTACAAGTTGACATGTCATCAAAAAAACTATCAAGCAACTGTCTAAAATAAACAAACAGTAAAGTCTACTCTTCTGGTCCTTGTGTAGAGAAAACCCAATTTCTAGCTGATAAACTTTTCAACCTCTCTCGAGAATGTAGGACCTAAATGTCTCTAACCCCAATAAAGAAAAAGAAATATATCTCCAAAGTAGAGGCCATATGCATAGTCCTATGAAGTTTAGATATCCAATTTGAAAGGTGAACAAGAGAGTCCTCTTCTTACCAACTACAACCAAAGTTGACATAGATAGCTTTTGCCTAAGTTACCTTATGATTTGGGAATTATGCTTAGTCTCTACCAATAACTTAACAAACAAAAAATAAAATAAAAGAAGTCACCTGTTGCTTATCGTATGTGTCAGCTCCAGATATCCTCATTCACTCCCTTCCTTATCAATTTCTCTTCTTTTTCTACCATTTTTTTCATTATCCATTGTTTTCCTTTGTGGGTCCTTGAAATCTTGTCTCT
Source organism: Euonymus europaeus (assembly GCA_963580455.1). Taxonomy (NCBI): domain Eukaryota; kingdom Viridiplantae; phylum Streptophyta; class Magnoliopsida; order Celastrales; family Celastraceae; genus Euonymus; species Euonymus europaeus. Next base: position 25,159,701 of record OY756961.1, read on the forward strand.
TTGTAATAAATAACGTGCACACAAACTGCAGATTTAGATGTCTCAGGCAACCTTTACAAGCCACCTCCCAACCTATGAAGGAAAAAAAAACTACTTTTGGTATAAGAGAGAGCTTAACCTCAAACCCAAGAAACGAGGACTTATAGCACCTTTAGACAAACCTATATATAAAGTAACTTTATATTCACCTTGAGAAAAGAGAAACCTTTACCATGAAAATCAGACTCATCTTTCTCGTGTTGACCCATTTCTTTTTTGTCAACTCAGAATCTATGAGCAGAGCTGATTTTCCTCCAGGATTCACCTTTGGAACAGCCTCTTCTGCGTACCAGGTGCTGATATTTTTTCTATGCCTTGGCTAGTTCTGGTTACAATAGCCAACATATATACAAAGTGTGGCTTGATGATTGTCATTTGTTACAGTTTGAAGGAGCTGTCAATGAAGGAAACAAGGGAGTTAGTATATGGGATACTTTCACCAAGCAATCAGGTAAGAATTCAACTACTGAACAAAAAATGGATAGAAACATCAATTTATGAATTGATTATCATGACATGAAGAACATGCTGCAGGAAGGATATTGGATTTCAGCAATGCTGACATAGCTGTCGATCAATACCACAGATTTAAGGTGAAGTAAAACAATACATTTGTTGACTTTGCATTTGCACTACTAATATAGTATATGGAGTTAATGTGAATTATGGTAGGCTTTATTGGCCGAACCACGTAAATCTTTGTATCCGATTTCTTATTGATTTATAGTTTTGTCGCAACATTTAAGTTTTATGGCCATGTAAGTTTATCTTTAGAATAGAGAGCATGGCCAAAGATTAAAGAGATAGAACTGAATTGGATTAGAATCATACATAATTACGATAAGAATATTGATGTGTCAACATCCCTAACTTAACAAAAAGCAAAACAGTATTCAACAGAGGTTATTGGAGGAATAAAGTAGATAGAACAATATCAGCAAATCCAAATCTAAGTATATTGAAGTTTGAGACAAAATATCTACAGAGTGATATAGACTTGATGAAAGATATGGGAATGGATGCTTACAGATTCTCAATTTCTTGGTCCAGAATCTTCCCAAGTAAGATAAGATCTTGTCTTAACTCCACGTACTGCATTCAAATTTTCATTGCAAGAGTATCTAACTTGCTTTGGAGTTTACTTGTCAACAGATGGAACGGGGGAACTCAATCGAGAAGGGATAAAATACTACGACAGCCTCATTGATTCGTTACTGCAAAAGGGTTGCTCAGCAGACTACAACTTCAATCCTTGTCTTGTCTTGTGATTAGTGAAAATTCTTAACTGAATCCTTAGCTCTTATTTTCAATCAGGAATCCAGCCTTATGTGACACTGTATCATTGGGATCTTCCACAGATGCTTCAAGATAAATATGAAGGATGGTTGAGCAGACAGATAGTGTAAGTATGGCAAGAACTGAATATGATATCATATATTCGTATGTAAATACGATTTTGTTTCATAAAAGCATCAACTTCACTTACAGAAAAGACTTCGAGCATTACGCATACACTTGTTTCCACTCTTTCGGAGATAGAGTGAAACACTGGATTACCTTCAATGAACCACATGGTATGTCGATCCAAGGCTACGACTTAGGCATTCAGGCTCCTGGGAGGTGCTCTATTCTCGGTCATATTTTCTGTAGGACAGGAAAATCCTCCACAGAACCATATATTGTAGCTCACAACATCCTCTTGTCTCATGCTGCTGCTTATAACTGTTACAAAACAAACTTCCAGGTAATTATTTTCGCAAAAAAATGCTTTATTACTGCATGTTTTGATATTCTCCTATCAAGTTGAATGAGAACAGATAAAGGTTTTACTTCTAATCTCCTGCATGCTGTATTCTGGGGTTTTCAGGAAACACAAGGAGGTCAAGTTGGTATAGCACTAGATGCCAAATGGTATGAACCAAGATCTGATTGCGACGAGGATAAAGATGCCGCCAATAGAGCATTGGATTTTAATATTGGATGGTAAATATCCTGAGTTAAAAGGAATTCAAGGAAAGTAATAAAATTCTCATCTGTACCTGTTTGACACCAACTAGGTTCCTTGAGCCACTAATTTTTGGGGACTATCCACTCTCAATGAAAAAGCTTGTGGATGAAAGGCTACCTGTGATTACTCCAGAGATGTCCAGACTCATAAAAGGATCCTTGGATTTTGTGGGAATAAACCATTACACCACCTTATATGTCCGGAATGACAGGTCTCGGATTCGAAAACTAATAATGCAAGATGCTTCAACAGATGCAGCTGTTATCACCACCAGTAAGAATCCAAATTGCAGTCTCTTTACATTCCTTCATTAAAATAACAGCTTACTGATATACATATATCTGCCTCTACTGTAGGTTTTCGAGGTACAGTTGCCATTGGAGAAAGAGTATGTAAAGATCAATTACTTGATTCTTGGATTTTCTTCTAGATTTCAAACTTAGGTCATCTCATAAGCTTTAGTTCTTCTTCCAGGCAGCTTCTCGTTGGCTGCACATAGTCCCCTGGGGTATCCGAAAACTGGTAAAATATTTGAAAGATAAGTACGGGAACCCATCAATCATAATTACAGAAAATGGTAAGAGTAGTTTGAACCTTAAAAAGTTTGAGACATTGAAATGTAAGAGAAGCAACATGATCTTAAGTCTTCATTGCAGGTATGGATGATCTAAACAATCCTTTAATATCATTGAACAAGGCTTTACAGGACGACAAGAGAATAGAATACCACAGGGACTACCTGTCTAACTTATCAGCAGCTATAAGGTACTGGCAATCATCCTGAATTTCCTTGAGCTTTAGATTGCTCTGCATCTTTGAGGCCTTGATCAAATGAGCTTGTAATACAGGCAAGACAACTGCGACGTACGGGGTTACTTCGTCTGGTCTTTGCTAGACAACTGGGAATGGAACTCAGGTTATACAGTTCGGTTTGGACTATACTATGTGGACTACAACAATAACCTTACGAGGATTCCAAAAGCTTCTGTAGGATGGTTTAAGAGTTTACTTAGATATACAAGTGATTTCCATGACTGCATGTAGAATTTTCTATTTCATACCGTCCAAATTAAGCACATACTACATCAACTACAGTAATCACAAATACATGTATAGAAGAAAAGAATTGAATTTTTTGACATAAAGCTCATATATTTGAATTATATCCGTTTGACTCAACAGACATATTTTCTTACCAGTCCTTTATTGTCAGCCTTGTAGCCGTTATCAACCACGGGTGGTGTGTCAATTATGTGAAAAACTCGGTCATCCAGCCAATAGGTGTAGGAAACTGAAATACTATGCGAACAATGCACCTCCTTCAGCTAATTGTGCTTCCTCCACAGCACCATCAGCACCTAACCAACAAACCACACAGCAATGGTCGCTTGATTCTAGAGCTAGTCATACCATGACTCCAGTTCTGTAGCATATTACCAATCCCACTGATTATGAAGGTACTGATTCAGTACAGTTGGGGATGGAACAGGTTTGTTCATCTCACACACATGCACCTTGAGGAAGAATCGGTCTCTCACCTGTTGTTGCATCGTTCTTGGGTGACGAAGGTTGGGAGTTCCATTTGGAACTTGATGGGAATCAACTAAGTTTCCTGTAGGAACTTGATCTCTGAAGTTGAGGCTTTACAATATCTAAGCAGAGACAAATCCAGGCAAAGTATTATGCTCTCAATTCCAGAAGCTACTTGTTGGTTAATTTTTAAAGAACGTAACTCCCAAGATTTTTCAAGATAAGGAATGCTCCACTAATATTTCCTTTGATGGTTGGCTTATTGTCCTTAAACTTTGGCTAAGTGGAAGGTGTTCTAATATCTTTGATTGTTTAAATTTCTCATCTTTATAATTCTGGTGGTTTGATTGCACCCTGTGGTGCCTTTAATAAAATCTTTTCTATTAAAAAAACCACCCACCTTCACACACCTCTACGACTTCTCACGTTGTATCATACCTGGTGCTAGACCCTCTGAATCCTAAACCGAATCATAAAACCCTAAAAGTAAAACCCCTAAACGATAACTGCTAAAATCCTAAACCCTAAAAACCTAAAACCTACAAATCTTCCATGACTGCTCCTCACATGGTTGCGGAAGTTTCCCTTAAAGAAATACATCCTCATTGGAGTAATTCCGTTATAAGATCTGCTATCATGACTACAGGTAAGCAGGCCTTGTTTGACAATCTAATGTAACAAATGAAACTTCCTCTCTGTGTGTGTATATTATAATTCGTATTTAATTGTTCTGACATGAGGACAAACGATTTGGGTTCATTAATAACAGACTACAATGGTGATATTGCATAACGTTCATCATAATCTACTCATTTGCAGATTATTACAACAGAACTGTATCATCTTCAACACGTAATTACAATCTATCTCTTAGAGGCAGTAGAGGAAACCACATTCCAAGCCACACAGAACAACCAAAATCCAATCGAAAGTTGCACACATTGCAAGTCAAAAACAGAGTACTTGCAGCCAATACAGAGGATCATATCTACAGGCTTAAGCTTGAAAAAAAAAATGTCTGTTAGGGTTTGTATGCTTAGCAAATTTATAGGCACACTGCAGCAAGAAATTCATCATCAGATGTCAACATATGAGCATATCTGCATCAAATTTACATATGATGGGCAGTAGCTAGACATGTTTCATCATCAAACTCATTATTCACTGAATAGTGAAACAGAAAAACACATACGTATTCTAAAAGTCGTAAAGTTACAGGTGGACTGCACAAGAAATGATCTCTTAAGGACGCTTGACCAAAACCACCATTATAACCATAATAGCCAGCCCAATCAACGATGCTCCCACTGTCTTGTCAGTGGAGGACGAGTTGCTATCAGCATTTGCAGAAAGATTCTCAGCCGGAGGTGAACCGAATAGATTGTTAAAGAAAACAGACACATTATTCACCATGTCAACCACCCTAAGCTTGATATTCTGCATAAAATCCGAAAATCTGGATCCAGAGTTTCCAGCATGGCTTGCGTTATCAGTGTCATGAACTGAGTCGTCAGATAATGCAGTGTTTCCAGCTTGGCTTCCATTATCAGAATCATGAACTGCATTATCAGATAATTCTTCAAACTGCGTCAGAGAAACCTGATCTTGACTCCCAGAACCTGTGCCATGTGTCTTCTGGATTAAAAATCCATACAGGGAAGAAGCCAGACACAGCTAACTGGCTAAAGAGATGTAGAAGGCACAGACTACAGACTAGAGCATGGAAAAAAGTTTCTAACAGCAAAAAATTTCTTACAGGATTTCTGAGCTTGGAGAAAATCAATAAGTTCTTCGTTTTGCATGACAGCATTCCAGACATTTGGGTCGCATGCAAGTGAAGTAACAACAGACTGGATACAAAGTTACAAAGTAATATTGGATATTACTTCTTTTTAATGATAAGATAAAATAGATCCTACATCTCTTAAAAACTGGGATTAAAGTCATAGATGAAAGCTCAAGAGAAGTGGCCGTAGCCAATTGTCATTAACAATAACCCCATAAGCGAATTTGAAAAAGATTGTATTGCCTGAATTGTTTTCTGTTATAATGGAACTGCAACTGACAATTAGAATTCCTGTACAAGAAACTCTATCAGGTGCCTGAGTTTGGAAGGGTGGGGAGAGTGCTTGACACCTCTGTGCTTTCAATGAAGTTCTCTTTTAACTTTCAAAACAAAAGTTGTAACTTAGCAAGACTGCAAGAGGTTCATATGGCAATTTCAGAACTCAACTAAACTCTCTTCCAGTTCCTCAAAGATATGAATAATCTTCAGTAAGTAAATAAGAACCTAAGACAACTCTCTTATATCAGCAGCCTTTATACAGTGAATACCTTGGGAATCCCATTAAAAGCACTTATGAATATGTTAAGTTGAGCTATCAAGATTCTGAAAAGGCATGTCATACATAGCAAGATATAGTAAAAATCTAATGAGCAGAGTGGTAAGCATGAATGTTCCATCGTTCATTACAGAAGATACTAAAAATTTTGCAGAAGCACCAGCAAAGAATGCAAAGCACCCACCCATCTGAATACCCAATAAGATGATAGATTTTTACATCCTATAAACTTCAGCATTTAGAAAAAGCATCATGCATCAGACAAACCAATTTATCTTTTTTCCCGAAACATTTTAGGATCTAAACACCTGATATGGACATAACTACTCAAGGGAAGGTAAGTCAGAACCTGTGCTGCAGGGCTTTCACTAAGCATTTTGAATGCCTGGACAGCATGTTTTGGCACCGATTCAGTGCCACTGACTATACAGCTTTCATTCTCCACATACCCAGAGTTAGTAAGCAAAGGCACAGACACCCGACCAACTTCAATTGAATCCTTGCACCCAGTAGCATTGGGAGACGACAGATACATCCTAAAAAGGCCATGGTCAACCAAGGATGAAATATCATCAATCAAAAGTTTAGAACTCAAAAGCGCAAATGTGGAAATGAAATAAGTATCCATGTAGTTCTCCTACAGCCTCTACTTTGGACTAGAGACAGCCTCTGAATATTGAACTCGAAAAGACAGTCAGATAAATTGAACTATTAAAAACAAGGTTAAGAAAACCTAACACCTTAATTCTAAATAAAGAAAAAAGTCGAAAGCTAAATCAACACAACATTTTTTATGACATAAAATAATAATGACCAATTACAGAACCGTGTAAAAACAATGATAATTTGACACAATATTTGAAGAATTCATCATCATCATCAACTTAATCTGCACAATAACCAAAGTGAATTTAAACAGTACACCCAAAAATCGAAAAAATCACACACAGAGTAACAAAAACACACAAATATGGAAACAAATATCGAAGCTTTAAGAAAGAATCTCACTTCTCCAGAGCGTCCTTCAATTCATTTGTTGCCTCCTTGGCCTCATTCATGCTCGGCGCGCCTCCGAACACAACCCTAGCCATTGGCTCTGGGTCAACGACGGTCCCAGTCATCAGATTCTCCTCGCCGCCGGCGAATTCCCAGTCGTCGAGTTCCCACGAAGGTCTCTGGACGGAACCCATATCGACAGAACCTTTGTTCCCCTGAGACGACAAAGTCACAGAGAAAGGACGAGACACGTTGAGCACGTTCTGCTCAGCCGGTGGTACCACCGTAAAGCCACCGCGACGACCGCTGTTAATCAATCCTACCCCCGCGGCCTTAGCCACCGACCTCATCACCGCTCCTCCTCCCATTTTTTAAATGTTTGGCGTGAATTTTGCGATTCGGTCTCTGATGAAACTTAGATTGGTGTCTCCCGATTAAGGAGGAAGGGAGAGTCGGGGAGACGGTGGAGTTCTTATATATTCGGAATGGATAAAGCTCATACGTACTACATGTGGACTTGTGGAGTCAATAAATTTTTACTAAAAAATAAAAAAAATATGTGATTTGTATACTAATTAATTAATTATAATTTTTTTTCAATTATAGAGAAATGAGATTGGAAGATCCGAACTCAAGAGTTGAGACCTTTGTGAAATTCCATATAAATGAGTGTCCTCTAAGCTACCCGTACACTAGGTGGACTCTTACAATACAAGAAAAGTATTAAATGCTTATGAGGTACTAATGCTTAATAATTTGAGTATAACATTTATTTTTATATTTGAACTTTGTAGTTTTGAAGTCATGTATGTGAACATTAGACTTATATTTTATATCTTAGAATCGTCATAATGTGTCAAATTCACTTCTTGTTGTAATTACACATACTATTAAGTTGCTTTCGAGCTCTTAAAAACGTCATGTCATTTATATTGGTTTAGCTTTAAAAATATTGATTCTTCTGTTGGGGTAAATTTTTCAACAATCAAGGTCAACGGTTTTTCGCGTTGTAAGATGAAGTCGAGCTCCTGCTTGAAAAGAAAAGATGTCGTACGAACTAGTTCAACTTGGGAACACCAATATGGTGCCTGCCAAAGAAGCTCGGGCGTGAGAATTAATATGGAGTTTATAGATAAAGTTGTAAGATAAATGATGTGAGGATCATATAAGCGATGATGTAAGTGAGAGAGTGATTCTTAGAATGATAAATAGGTGAAACAGAAAAAATGTCATCTTTAATGAGCATGTTTGGGGTATTTATAGATAATTGTAAGTTATGTGAAAATACCAAATTATCTTAACTCAAGCCGCCTTACATTAAAAATTGTATTGTCATATTCGTCGTACGGGAATAAAAGATTTGAATAACCTAACCAATTATTACATTGATAAATAACGGGCGTACTGATTTGTTTATACCGCTTACTATGGTACCAATAAAATGATTTATTATGCTAATTGTTAACCGTTGTACTTTTATAGTTTGTGACAGTCGTACCAATTATAATAGCACATATGTATGCTAAAGTTAAATCAAAATAAATTTACTTGGATCACTCGTTAATATCGAGTCGATTATGTCGTATCGATACCTTGTAACCTGGGTCTGTGAACTACAACATAATTTGTTAAAATATATAATGGGTCATGGCTCAATATATGAATGACTAAAAAATGTAACATCACAATTTTTAACCGTAACACTGCATAAACGGTTTGATGCACGATATGTTTTTAAAAATTATGATTAGAGATTTTATTAAACCCTTTTGCTTTCTTAAAAAAATAGCCTCACTTTCCTAATTACGTCCTTATTCTTAATTTAACACAATTTAAAATTCTAACATTGTAATTATCCTGGTGATTCTTGAAGTAATATATGCTGCTTCTAAAAATAAAAAATAAAAGACATCCTATTTAGGCAATGCCTCTATTATTGTTGTATTGACATTAAATATGACCATAAATACACAAGAAGCTAAAAGAAAAATGATTGGCATATATATATATATATATATTCCCATTGATAGGTATGTCTATATATATATATATATTCCCATTTATAGGTATGTCTTGAGTTTCCAAGTAAAGAAACTAAAATTAATTAAAACGTTAGTTATAATAAGCATTTTTTAATTAAACAGAACACTACAACCAAAGAGAGGAGAGGTGACTTGTGGGACCACCAAGTTAGCTAAGGGCTTGTGACCCCACCTACGAAGCTATAATGGCCATAATTCCCGGGTTTTGAAAGCAATGTAGGGCCCTCATAGAGAGAGAGTTGTGATTTACTGATTTGTGAATGTGAGGATTTGTCGTTTCAAATAACCTAAGCGCATATGCCATGGTTGAAGATTCTTCTCCCCCTTAAAATTATTTATGAATCTCATTTTTATCATATAAAAATTTAAACCATACACATCTTTCAATACAGTCACATCAGCAAAACATATCTCACAATATAATTATCAATTTATCCATTATTCAGACCAACTATTTTCCTTTCCTACATCTTTTCCACAACAAAACTACACAAAAATCAAGATTGGTCTCACCAAAACACATCTTTCAATACAATCACATCAACAAAACACATCTTCCAATACAGTCACATCAGTAAAAACACACATTCCAATAACATCTAATGTTCCCATTAAACATATTGCATGTGCTCTAATAATGGAAGGTATTAAGATTTTTTTTAAATAAAAAAGTGATGCCTACGTGGCAAACAACATCTACAAAATTGGCCCCGTGAAGAGAGGGCCTTGATTTGTTTCACTTTTACACGGTCATGTGAAAGTGTTTTGTCTTCTTTGTATTTGCAATAGTCAAAAAAAATGTGTTGCCTATATACATAGGGTTACAAAATTTTATTTCACTCTGATTTAATTAAAGTTTGGACATGTTCGAAATTTGGGTTTAAATATAAAATTTTGACAGATTTAAAATCTGGTTAGTGTCGAAACTTAAACATATTGTCCAAACCTTAATACGAATTGAATTATTGTTCAAATTATTTATCCGGGTTTAAAACTATCTAGGTATAGTGAATTAAATGTGTCCAAAAACTCAAATCAAACTGGATCCGGTCATGCAAATATACCATAAAATATATTATATTGTCAGGCTCGAATTGACCGGGACCCAAATTGTAACCTATTATTCGGCTGCCCTAGCAAATTTGATACTCAAAATGGCACGGTAAAGTGGTATTTTTTGGGAAAAAAAAAGAAAGAAAAAAGAAGTGCGCTCTGGTACAAGCGGTTGATGGAAGCATCTCTCCCTCAAGGCAGCTCAAGATCTCTGGACTTGCTACTTATCAGAGTTTTTTTTTTTTTCATTTTTGTGTAGGGAGATTCGAACCTTGCCCGGATACAATTTTCTCAAACCACTTAGCTATAGCCTGGCTCGTATCTCTCCGGATTTGGAGCGTAAAGAATCCCATCCAAGATCGGGAATTCGATTTTAAACTAGCACAATTATTTTGAAGTGATTTGTGCCGGATCGCTGATCTATTGGCAAAGGAAGGAGCCTCTCAGACATCGAACTTTGTTATCTGGTTTTGATGTATGTTTTTATGTTCATTATATTTTGCTCGTCTTCTACTTGAAGGCCCCCCTTGTTCATTGGTATTCCTCCGCCACTGGTAAAGACTTTAATGTTATATGTGGCTAAGCCTTTTCATCAAAAAAAAAAAAACTAACATGCCGAATGCGTTTGCGCATTCTTAGTCCGACCCTAGTTTGGACCTAGTGAGCTCTCTCATGGTTTTCATGTTCATGTGAATACCATTCTCATGATCATAACGTCTCGTTGTAATGAAACAACTTTACAGCGAAGTCTATGAACTTTGAATATATGCAGCTATATAGTCTAAATTATTTGGAATAGATTATGACAAGTGGTGTAATGGAATCAAATTGGACAAATTGATCCTTTGCTTTGGCACTTAAATCTAATCTTTTGCTAATAGCTCATTAAGACAGAGAATTGAACATCTAACTTGATTAGGACATTAGATTCTTGAAACTATAATTACAAGAAGAAAAAAAAACTGTGAGGATCATACATTACATAAGACAAAAAAGATAAATTCACATGAAAAGCTATATTAAGATCTCTCTTCTATTTGAAGACATCAACTCCCTTCTCCTTCTTCACATGATTCTTCAACAACAAACCTGCAAATTTACAAAATAAAAATCATCAAAACAAACAGACAAACACAACCCAAAAATGTCTCTTAGTAGGAAATTTCCTATAATGTTTTGGTGGGCATTTTGGTAATTGCATACACTAAGAATGAACAAAAACAGGAGCCTATTCAGTTTCTGAAACAGCTTTTGCTGTTTCATCTTTCATTCCAAATTAAGACGAAATTAATTATAATTATAATTATAAAACTGAAAGACAAAAAAAACCCAATTAATATATCAGTACCTGATGGTTTACAATCTGGTGGATCGTCAAAGAGAGACAGAGAGAGCTGTTTGTGAGCAACTCCAATGTCAAACAAAATAAGACCTGATTTTGGATCATCAACAATGATTCCCTTCACTGGTAACCATAAAAAGAGTTCTTCTTGGGACAAACCCACAACACCAATCAAGCTCCCATAGCTTAGATTGGCTCTAACAACACTATCAAAGAAGACTCTGTCCTCAAACTTGGTCAAACATGGTCCTTCAAGGAAAACTTCAAGGAGACCATCTTGGTTGAGATTGTAGGACTTGATTTCCTTGGGTACAAGACCAGCTGGTAACCCTTTTGAGCGAAGGAGTTCATGGATTGAAGAAGAAGAAGAAGAAAAACAGAGTTGTACAGAGAGAAAGAGTGTGAGGCAGAGTGTTGCAAAGACAACTGTTTTTGTTGTGTTAAAGACTGCCATGGCTGAGAGAGAGAGAGAGGGTAACTGGGTGTGGTTTTTATTTTTTAGGGTGGAAATTGGAAAGTAGAAAGACTGTTTAAAAGCGTTTTGGGTTGTCAAATTACCTAATTACCCTTATCTGTCGTTTGAATGAGTCGCTTAATTGCTTATATATATATATATGTGGGTATAAATTGTATAGTCTGCAGATATGTCAAAATGAAATATCATATAGTCTATGTCAGCCCTCATCGCTTTCATTTATGGGCAGACAAGATCCTGTTCAGCCAAAAAAAATTAAGCAATATAGTACACTAATCATGAGGATAAAAATCTATCCCAATGAAACACTTTTCCTTCCACACAAAGCAATATAATATTGGGAATTGCCAAGTGGGTCCCCCACCAAATGCATGCATGGAAGCAAAATCCTTAATTACTTTTTTTCCTTCCTTTATCGTTAATAATGAATGATGAATCAAATTCTAAGCATGAAGGGTAATTTGGTCAACAAAATATTATCACTGACATATATAACGTATATGCTGGTTGAAATGCTGGATGAAGAAGATGTCGTGAGTATTTGATTCATTTTTTGTTGGATGACATATATGCTGGATGAAAAAATGCGACAAATTACATGAGTATTGCTTCATTCTACCTGTAATTAAAGTACTAATGAAACTAATTATTCTTTCATGATTAATACAAATACCATTATAGTCCATATTGATCATATATATATATATATTAATATTGAACAATTTAAATTATATTTATTTACACATTTTTTAAACTACATTTGTATAACAGAAATTTTTAATTACATATTTATTTTATACATATTTTTAAAATACATTTTTTACATTACATTTTGGAAAATGTAAAAAACTACATTTTCTCATTACGTGAGTTAAAAGGTAAAGTTGGAATAAACACAAATAAATATGGGTAAACTTGGGAAAAAAATTAAAATGAACCCAAAATGCTTCTATCAGATAGCATTTTGAAATGCTATGAAAAATGATCACTTTATGCTAATTATCCTCCAAAATGTGCATGCATATATGCTAAACCAAGCTTATTATGCAAGTGAAGAATGTAAAACGAACGGCTGTATCTGATGAAGGGCAAGAAGGTATTTTAATAGTGTATATGACAATTTGCATGTATAAAGTATAAACCTGTGAATTTTGTGCAGCACTGAATGAGAAAGTGAATTTTGTGCAGCACTGAATGAGAAAGTGAATTTTGTGCAGCACTGAATGAGAAAGTGAATTATGCCAGTACTAAAAAACTAAACAGAGTACTGTTTTGCTCTGTCCGAAAAGGACATGAAAGGAACATCTATTTACGTTTTCTGCCACTGAAGACTGAAAGAGTGGGGTCCCTGTCCAGTGTCAGAGACAGTATACGTGAACAAAAGTTTCAAGATTTAATAATTCGGTCATTCATGGTGGGTGACCAAGTTGGATGTGACAAACAATGGACCAAAAAAGGTTACAGGTTTACCTTGCAGACCAGTTTTCAGTGCCAGATTAGTGTTGGACAAGTGGAAGAAGTAAAGGTGTGTGTAGCAGGTGGCCGGTCATGACTGGGCCACGTGTGGGTGAGGCAGTCCCTATGCGTGACCGGTGCCGAGACAATTATGTTGATGCACTCTGAAGCATCTCCATGACTCCATCTTTGTTTGTGTGTAGATGCTCTTCAATTTTGCTTTGTTTTATTTATTTATTTATTTTATGCCTTCGTTATATGGATTTATATAACATGGATTAAATAAAATCATTACATGTTCGAAAATTGAGTATAAACATAAAAATTTTATTCGGTTTAAATCCGGATTAAGGTCTAAAAAATTTTGTTCGATTTAATTACTCAGACCCTAACTCGAATTGAATTATTGTCCGATTTATTTATTTGGATTTAAACTGATTCAACTACAATCAATTAAGCATGTCTAAAAATTTATGCCAATCAGAGTTCAAAGATGCAAATATCTCGTGAAAAGTCTATGTTTTCCAACCTCGATTGACTTGAACTCGAATTTTTGCCACCCCTACCTTAAGATGTATTGTAATTTATTTACTTATTTATAATAAGAGTGTCAATCAAAACTTATCACAATTTTGATTAACATAACTCAACTAAATAGTATATAAATAAACGAGTAACACGCTTACTAAGCCTGAGTAATTCAAAGACGGCTCAAGATAGAAAATTCGTGAGGGCCAATCTCTGAGTGGATAAAAACACCCAAATATATTTGGACTAAATTTTCTAATATGATATCGAAACAAAAACTCGATTCATTTAAATATAACCCTCTACCCGTATCCCTTTATTAGGTCTTACATAATCGGATTAACAAGTGGGGAAAAAAAAGGGGTAAAGACTTCTAGCGCCAATCGGATTAACACTAACCAGTTAAGTAATATATTAGCAAATGTGCACCACATCTCATTGGAGAGAGTGAAGGGATAGGAAACTCTGGCATTGAATTAATAGAAATATTTATAATGCTGCCATTAAAAAACACATGTTCTAATAAACTATGTCATGTTTCAGTCAAAATCATGAAATATATATATACATACACACACACACATCAAACTGAATAATTAAATCAACAATCAAAAGTGATCTCTTAAAAGAAGGGAATGAAAAAGAAACACCTTTAAACACGGGTCCTCGACACAAGAGATGACCAATTAGGGTGGTTAATCATCATTATTCTCCTCAAAATGATGTAGGATTAGTGTAAACGCATGCCAAGATCCAATGTGGACATTCAACTAATAAGTTCCTCACTTCCTCTGACAGAAAGAGAGAGAAAAAGAAAAAGAAAATTTATGGAGAGCTTAGTAATCAAGTATCTCTCCATGTAAAACCATGAATTAACCCTACTACAACAGCAAAACATATGTAAAAGACCATAACATTATGCCATCAAAGATTCAGAGAGAGAGAGATATATCAGTAGTTTATTAGAGGAGTTGCGTTATTTTGAAGAAAAGACAATCAAGCATTAGATACTGACATTCACAGTTATAACTAGACTGTCAGCAGAGGTTATGAAATCCTCTCTCAATGATCCATGATGGAGAAATTACAAGGAATGTTCTTTATGCAAGCATATCTAAACTTGAGGAAAGTTTCTGCCATAATTTGATCATAAAGATCCAAACCTCCGAACGTTTAGCTTTCACCAGGAGCACCCAAATCCTAGAAATAAGGAATTGTCAATCCGATAATGTTTTCCAGAGTGGTCTGTGCGAGGAATCAAACTAGTGAGTGGATCTAACAAGGATGGACACGGGCTGGGAGTGGGAGAGCTTAGAATCTGAACAAGCTAAGATACATTAGATTTACATTTCTATGCATAAATGATGAGAGTGAATGTAGCACGTAGAAATTGGTTTTGTCTCGACTCGAACGAGCAATGTGCACTATTCAGGAAGTTCTAAGGTCTGCACTAGAAGTCTTTTGGGAGGTTTGAGGCGGAATAGGAGATGGTTCAGCTGGTGACAGACCTAGAAGGTAGGCGGTAGATAGTCACTGTTGTATGAGCCACATAGACAAATGGGGAGAGCGGGGGTGGGTTTGGAGGAAACGAGTAAAAGCAATTGCTGGCAAATTAATGCAAAGTCGGAAACAATCTGAAATCTTCGGATAGTATGTAAATTGCATCCTATCAGATAAATATTTTAAAAAGGTATATTCACATGTATAAGCACTGACAAATAAGCTTGATTGTGGTTTGACGGGGCGGCGGGGTGAAGGTCAAGAAGAGGCAAGGCCTAAACCCTTAAGCCTAAACAAAGAGTGATTCTCCAAATCAAATTAGGGCCTCAAGAAAGTAAACAATGCCATTGAAATTCAGAGTTTCAAAAGTGGCTTTTCCCGTGACAAGTATTCAACCCTCACTAATTTGTTATATGGATTCATGAGCTGACCCTAACATTCTTCAGGATAAAGGCTTCAAGAAAAATGATGATCTTCCCCAGCTAAACACAACAACGAGATATTATCTCCCACAGAGCACAATATGATGAACTCAATCTAGATAATATTAGATAAAGCATATAGCTTAAATTTATGTAAAATCTAATATAGAAGTACTGTCATAAGGGAAACCACTGGTTGATCTTGTAGCTCTTAGCTAATAAATCTGGAAAACAAGTCATACAGCACTATGATGAGCCACATAAAACTACAGCACTATTTGTATCCAGATGAGCAAATTTTTCAAAAGATATTCAGCAACAGATGTAAGTACCCATAAACAGGGGGCATCATCAAATTACTGGCATCCACAGCGGCTCACTTAGTACCATCTGTCCTACGAACGAAACATCAACAAACTGTCAAAGAACCTAAATTACACACCAATTATATCAAATTACAGTTCCAAAATATGCACTGAGGGCATTTGGAGTACCTCATTCTGTCATTCAGACGCAGGTTCTGTTTGGGTTGCTTCTTGTCTCGATCTTCCTTGTGGAGGAGGGCCGTCTCTTCGCCTCTCATATTTTTTGCTCACATATTTCGAATCTCTTCGTTGCTTCGGTTGATATGTAGGATATTGGCAGGGAATTATCTCCCCATTTATGTACTTATCGCCTAAAACAGATACCAAGCCAATTTTAAAAGGAAAGTAAAACAAAATTGGATGACTTCTAAGGAACACATTACATTATGATTACTAAGACATAAACCAACCTCCATAATCCTTGTTCTTCACATCTATGTAGGAATCTGGCAACACCCAAAGAACACCAGGCAATCCTATAGCAGCAAAAGGCCAAAGTGCATTGAAATCCCATTGCACAAACATTACTATGTACACAGCAAAGCAAGTATCTAAGAAAGCCGGCATACCCTTGAATTTCTCAGATGTTTCCTCATCCACAGTGCATTGAAACCCAGTGTAAGTTGTTGTGGAGAAAGCATACATATTCTTCTTAGCTTCTTCTATGCTGTAAGAAAGAAACCCAGTTTGAGATACCACAAAACTACACACAATTCCAAAACTTTTCCCACATTAATAATACCCAGAAACATTTTACTCCAAATAACAACATGAAAAAAAAATCATCTTGACAAGAGAGATTGAGCAATACCTGCCAACTACAGTAGCAAGAGTGTTGAGATAAGTCTCAATCATTTGCTCTCTTGAGGGCGCAGGGTCTTTAGGGAACTCCATCACAATGAGCCAGTGATTGTAGTCACATCCCGGTAACATTATTGTCTCTCGAGGCTCATTGCTACCGCTCCTCCTCGATGAAAACTCTCTATCCGTAGCCGCGGCTCGAATGACTACAGCCTTGCGAGCCATGCTGTGAAATCGGGTTCTGGAAACGCGACTCGATGTGCTTAGTCGTACACTTGGCACTAATTGAAAACTCGAAGACAAGGCAGGTTTTGGAGGCGAGATTAACAATTGAGAGTTTAAGAGAGTCGCCATTTCACGGAGCTACTCGAACGAGGTAGATGAGGATATTTTCTAAGACGAGGCAGGTTTAGCAGGAGAGACTCGAACGAGGTATGGGCCTGACTTGGAGGCTTGGAATTGGTAAGAATAAAATGGGCCCATCCTTCTACTTATGGGCCTGACTTGGCTGGATTTATCAAATATTCAAATGTGAGTGCATTGATACTTTGATAGACTTTGTTTATCCTAGGCTGGGGTGGGGAGAGGGGAGATGTAGTTGGTAAGAATAAAATGGGCCCATCCTTCTACTTATGGGCCTGACTTGGCTGCATTTATCAAACATTCAAATGTGAGTGCATTGATACTTTGATAGACTTTGTTTATCCTAGGCTGGGGTGGGGAGAGGGTAGATGTAGTGCTATTGGGATGTAAATGTTAGTTTAATGTTAGTGGAAAGGCTATGGATAGAGCAACTTGAATGGTGCTTGAAAATAATGATACTTTGAGATTTTGGGTGTGTAGAAAGATTGATAAAAAAGAAAATATGTAAAAAATAAAAAATTGTATTGAGAACTGTGAATTAGAGTGGAAAAAGTAAAAAAAAAAGTGTTTGAAGATGTGTACACTTGATATTTGTAGAATGATAAGAAATATATAGTATGTAAAAAGTCAAAAAGTTGTATGGAGAAATATATTTTAGTGATAAGAATACGTGATTTGAGTTGTTAATAGAAAGTTATATCAAATTTATAAACTTGGCCTTGAACTTTCATATTTCTTATATGTGTGGGCCTAGAATCATGGGTGGCATACGTCGAATCCGTGGGCCCAAGAGCAATAGGTAGGACTCTATCGGTTAGACTGTGGCTAAGTACCTAAAATTGGGCAGCCGCAAAAAAGAGAGAAGAATGCATATTCAGAGAAAATAAGGCTAGCAGGCTATGACTGAAGTCTCCCTAGCCACTGTCTGAGGACGTGCATGCTCCTTAAGAAGGAGTGGAATGATAAGATATCACATCGAAAAATTATGGGTTATCAATATAGCTTATAAAGAAGACAAATCTCCTATTATTAACATAAATTTTCAATAAAGAATTAGATTCAAACTTATAAATTTGAGTTTGAATTTGGGCTTCATCTTTCATCTGCACGTTGGCTAGAATCACGAGTCTTCATCAGAATGCCCCTGCAAGGATGCAAACATAGAATTTGCCACGAAAAAAAAAATCCTCAGACAATAAGAATGGACTTGGGCATTTTGACCCATTAAATTGGGCCGGGGGTTGCAGTGGTATCCGCTTAGAGAAATGGCCATCGCCCCAAGGCCCATAATGTAAATAAATATGAAAAGTTCAGGCCCAATGGCCTTTTATAAGACTTCAGTAGTAAGGACCGAGTGTTTAACTTGGAGTTCCTTTGATTTTAAGGATCCACCTCTATTTTGAGTGTTCTAACTTCCAAGAAGTTGTACATTAGTTATGAAAACTTGTAAATTTTATATTGAATGATATCAATACACTAACTCCTTAGAAGTTGAATGAAGAAAAAAAATACAAAACCTTTCACATCCATGACATCCATGACTAGATATGTAAAGTGGGTCGGGGACGTTAGCCCGACCCACTTGTAGCCGGCGTGGCATGACCTGCAACCTGGGTCAACTTTTTAGTATACAGTTAGGGCAAGTGCAATGAACAATTTTCGCATTTCCTTAATTGGGTCCCACTTTTATTAGACAAAAAATCAAGCCACATATCCAAAACACATCTATCAATATAGTCATATCAGTAAAACACAAATTTATATACATTTTCTCTATTATCTATTAACAAAACATCCACTATTTCATTCACTTATTCATTATTCATTAAAACTACAGTAAAATACTTGATACAGGGGATAGGTCAGGGATCTTGATAGGCCCAACAAATTAGGCCCGACCTTTCGAGCACCAATGTGTCGGGTTAGGAGTTTTGAATTTGGTGGCCTACCCAGAACACGAAACTCGTGAGCCGCCTCCAGACAAGCCCAGTTTACATCTCCATCTATACATGTCAACAAAATGACATTTGTTTTTGGTTTGAAGAACACATAACAATGTCGTTGAAAAAGACTGTCTTATTTCAATTACTTTATCGATAATGATATTTCATTGTTATTGATAAATTCTACTCACACCCAACTCATTCATCGTCATCTTATGGTATCCAAATGTTGATTGAAGATTGGAGATGTACAAGATTAATAGTGGTTTTGGTAGTTAATATCTTTTTCAATTGTATTCTTGATCAAGTCATTATCACTTATCACAATTAATCTCTTTGTTTTCTTTTCCTTCTACTTACTCAATACTTGGCACGAATGTCGACCCGCAAATTCCCATCACAAAGTGTCAATATCGCTTAACTTGTTAAATAACCTTGATCAATACCTTTACGTGCATGAGAGGAAGACTAAAGAAGAGAAGAAAAATGATATTCCTCCTATTTATTTTTGTTTGGATAGGTTAAAATAAAGGATTTGAAGATATATAATGGGAGGGAAAAATTATCTAAATTTTGTTTCTCAAAATGTTTTCTCTCCGAGATGAGGTTATTTGGAGGGAAGAGAAAGCAAAATTAAGTTATTTATAAACGAAAGATTTATTTTGTCGTTGTACATAATACTTTAACTTAAAAAATAAGGATCAAATGGCAAATTAAACTAATTTTTTCTCTTTCTTTTCTTTTATGATGACTATCCAAACAAGAGAAATGAGAGCTTCATTTGTTTTATAATTTTATTTCATCCTCTGCTATTTCTTCGATCCAAACACACCTTAATAGTGACCAATTAAGTCGTGTTTGATGTTAGGAAGACATGGACAATATACTTATCAACAACCAACCAACACAATGACGTTAGTAAGGACATTAGTTGCATTAGATTTATGATTATGAGAACAATGGCAATGGATACATACATACATACATACATGCATGCAAGAGCGGAGTCGGGAAATTTTTCTGCCTTGGGATACTCATTACAAACCTTGTCAATGACGGATCTAGGGTTTAAATTTATCGGAGGCACAATTGAAGAGCAGGGTTTTGGGCAGCACCCTCAGATTTTTATTTCTTTTTGATATGTTTATATAGAACAAAAATAAGGATGTAATAATTATTTCAATCAATACAATATTACATCTTTATTTATCATAATTGTTCTCTAAGCTAACTCTACATGATTGAATCATAGTACTCCACTTAAAAAAAATAGCATCACTCTTTTTGTATAAAACTTTAATTGAACAAAGAAAAATCTCTAATAAATTAAAAAAATGATTTGGATGAAACATTGTAACTCATTCGCGGGGCACAACGCAAAAGACGTTAAATTAGGAATTGCAAAAAAAACAATTAGTGGGTTACTTGAAAATTCAATGATTAAATGTGGAACACATTTTATTTATGGCCGACATTTGAGAGCTTGAAAAACGTCGATTGAAATTGAAAGAGGAAGATATAAAGTTTATCTCATAATTGTCATACTCTAACCTATAAACTTGGGTTGTCAATAAAAATTGGATCAAAAGTCTTAAATAATCTTATTTTATTGAATTGATATTGGATAGTTTCAAGTTTGAACGGGATTAAGTGAGTTGATTCTATATAAATACTAATTTTTCCCAAAAAATTCACCCGAAGTATAGTCCACCTTAGTCTGCATGTATCTACGCCCTTGCATACATGTGTGTGTGGTGTGAAACTGACTGCCCCTTAAATTCAAACCAGATTGACATCATCATATGTGACATTAATTTAGATACAAATTGAAAATTAAAGAAAAGGAAAATACAGATTCTGTAAAACTACCCAATTATCTTGCTTGAGTTTTTAATCTTCAACTATAATTTCACGATTCCTGTGCTTAATTATTAAAGAATTTATGTAATGTATAAATTTTAAAATAGTGGCATGCTTCTTGTGCATATATATAAAGAATGTTTAGAGTAGGAAGTAGAGGACCCTTTTAAGGAACCGCTTTGTTGATAGTATAGTTAGTAAATCTGTGTGGGATCGAAACGTATGGATATAAGATGTCACGGATTTGATTTTCATTGAGAACAATATCTTGTGGTCATGTGTTGGATCTTGACCAACTTACTCTTTCGATTTGTGAGAAATTTTTATGCGCGCAGACCTGACGATCCTAATTTAAACTCATTTAACTATCCAAAGAGCAAACTTGTCTGATATCATTGTCAAATTTAAAATATATATTTTAGAGCAGAAAACTAGTGATAAAATGTTCCTCATCAATTTGTTTTCATTGTCACTCTTAAATACAATAACAAGTCTTCATCCACAAATTAAAAATGCAATAAAAAAATTATAGGGTCTAGAAATAATAGTCTAAGTGTTGTTCTATACATGCATATGTATGTATATATGTATATAATATTTCTTATAGGTAGTCTAATCAAGCATATCATCATCTTATTAATTGTATATTATTTATCAGACATGTAACTACCCTAGTTTTGTTAAATTGAGCAATACTGTTGTTTGTTATCAAGACACACTAAAGTAAACAATTTTTATTGTTCTATATGAATTGCATATGAAGTCATGTAGTGAAGAAATTAAGCAAGTGTAGTTGGTAATTACTGACATATAATAATTGAATAATATATATCCTCTAGAAAGTATTTGAAAAAGAACTACATATAAAAGACACAAAAGATTATATTAATATATATAGATTTAGCAGTGTTTTTCAAATTCATAACTTAAAACTCACTTCAATTATTATGATCATAAAAACAAATGAATCATGTCTTAATCTTAATTGAAATCATGATTAACCAAACACTTAAAATAAATTTTGTATGGTGATTGCTAGCTAGGTGTTTTCAATTGAGTAATTGACTATATATACATATATAATTGTATATATCTATATAATGACGGAATGCAATAGCTAAGATCAACATTAGCTTGAATCTGTTTAAGCTTATCTTTGGTTGTCAATTTTTGGTTTCTTTGTCTTTTTTTCATGTCTTTTTATGTTATAATTTGGTGCAATCCAATCCAAAATTCAAAAGCGCTTAAAGTTATAAGGAGATTGACTATGTTTATAAAATACATATACGATTTGTTTATATCAAATCGATGTGAATATTAACACTCTCAGCATTTCCGAGTTCGGTTATACAAGATTCAATAAATGAATTATACGGGTTAGAATACTCTCACATATGGATGGTCTGTCTGTCCATTGAAAATCGGAAGATCGAACCTGCGAGTGAGTCATAAGGGATTGAGGTACCCTTCACGTGTGGGCCATTTAGGTTTCAAGGTTTGTCCGACAAACAATTATTAGCACATAAATTAAGGATTGTCAAACTGTTAACCCGCCAATTAAAGGCAGAACCGCATAAACCACTGTAGATGACGAAGCTTTAGGGCCCAAAATGGGCCTACAGGCCCTGTAGAAAACGGCCCGGCAAGAAAACAATGCAAGATATACTCCCACGTGTGGGTGGGGGGTTTCTGGTCAAAATTCCCCTGGAGCCACACGTGTTAAGGTTGGATATGCAGTCCATGTTAGCACGTGTGGTCCACAACCTTCCAACTTGGGCCGTTACACAAAACAAATCACGTGGGTTTTGGGCCAACATCCCCTGTTTCTGATGTAGGTGATAAACAATACAAATTCTTTAAAATATTAATTAATATTATAATATTTATAATATGTCGCCATCTATTGTTATTTTTATCAACATATTCCCCATTTTGGGGGTTCAAATATATATATATATAGGGACAACTTTCTTCCTAATAAAAAATTATTAGTGATTGGTTAGTGGTTATAATAGTTCAATCACAAGAAGAATACCATACATAGTGCTTTAGAAAAAAAAACAATTGATCCAAGTATTCGGAGATTTATACATGAAATTATCCTGTTACGAGAAAAATTTAAATCAGCATTATTTAATGAAGATCAATAGTTATAGTTGTATTAGTCTCGATCCTAGTCGGGTGTAAGTGAACACGTTCAATCATTAGGAGCTTAAGAAACCCTAATCATACGTTATCTTCGAGTAAATATAATCGGTTATGCGTATATTATCTTCTATTGTACATTTTGTTTGGTTATTTAGAAGTTTTTGTTTATTTCCCAATTTAGAAAGTGAGATCAACCCTGTTTTGTTACTGGATTAGTGATGTTTTAAGAAAATTATGTGACAAAATGGTATCAAAAGTAGTCTAATATTAATATTCAATCCCAACTTGGATAGGTAGCTCATTATTGTCGTGAATTTCATTGTCTATCAATCACCGTCCTTGGTTCATTATCAACGTCTATGGAAGTTATTATTGGTAGGCATTACTTTCAATTATTGGGGCATGTTGTCTCCAAAAGCAAGACTTTTTAACTTCTCTATCACAATGGAGAATTTCAATCCACATCTCTCTCTCATCACAAACTTTCCTCTTCTTTTCAACCATTTGCTTTTAGGGTGATGAAGTACTTTACCATCAACGGTCTTATATGATAGTCAGGTGGAAAATTATATGCACGCCAATCTACCTCATGGTTCGAGTTCATACTCATATTTACTGTTTAAATGATAAATTTTTTATGGTGTCATTTTTGGTTATCTAAAAAAGTATTTTACATGCACCACAATTATTATTATTTTTTATTTTATTTTCTTCATTCGTAATTTCAAACATAAGGCAAAAAATGTTAATAACAAAAAAAAACAAAAACTTGTGAATTAATCAGCCTAAATTGGATAAGAAAATGGAGAGAGAGAAATAGATCTTCATCAATCAAATGTCTACGTGTCAGCACCTGATCATACTGGATCCACAGTCCTACAAGGGTACCAGTATCACCCTAGCATTTCCGTATCCTCCTCCTCCTCCGCCCTTTGGGTTCTGACCTTGACCAAAACAAAATTTGGTATTTGGAGAAAACTGACATTCCCACGTGGACTGTGGCTTCTGATTGGCGATATGTTGGGGCCTACCTTTTGTGGTGCCCACTTTCTTGGAATTAGTCAACTGTCAACTGAACTTTGATGTCCACGTGGATCGTCCCTCTGAGTAGTGGGGGCCATCCGAATTTTTTTTCATTCCGGATTCTACGCTTCTCCAAAACCACGACCTCCATGGAGAAATGGAGCTTTAAACACTTTACCTTCCATTACTAATTTACTATAGCAAAAAATAGAAAACAAAGATCTTAACTTTAACTAGTGCCTGCCTCTGTACTCTGTTTTCTTTTATAAAAGAAATCTCTGCAAATTTTCTTTTTCCTGTGGAGTTCTGTCTCCTTGAGGGATCTGAGGGTGTGTGAGTTGTACTGTGTCCTGACTCCTGAGTGACCCAGAAATTAAATTTGAACAAAAAATGGGAAACAAAAACTGTTTTTGTTTGTATTGTCAGGCACAATTGCATAAACAAGAGAAGACAATCCCTGCTTTCTTTTCTACCTTATCCGTCCTGCCCACTCCAAAACAAAAAGTTTTCTGCTACATCAACACTTGTTCTCTCTTGATCCATTCAATTCTGAGGATTTCCTGCCATTTTTTCATGACCCAGAACTTGTATTGGGTCCAAGTGACACACTCACTTGCATAACCTCATTCTATTGGATGAATATGGCGGCCATTAATAATGCTGAATTTTGGGGTCTAAACAGTTCTGCACCTTTATTTTTTATAATAGGAGATCAAGTAGGCTTTGGAACAAAATCACTTTACTAAAAGTTAGTGTGCTTTACAAGTACAAAGAATAGAAAAAGATGTAGAGAGAGAGATCTCAAAAGTTCTGCCATTTTAGCAAAACAGTCTCATGAGAGTTATATGAGCAGGATTGCTGGCTGGATTTAAGAAATCAAACTCACATAAAATGTGATGATTAACTTCCAAGCAATGACAGCTAGAGAGAGAGAGAGAGAGATTTCCATGAAACATGAACTGTTTTGTACATGGTTAATTCAAAGTGTCTAGGCAGACTAAAAAAGGACTGCTAAAAGATTTCAAAACAAGTAAATAATAACAAAGACATTGGTTAAACCTAAAAAATACTTCTTGTGATCTCCCATCGAATGAAGCTGCAGAAGTGGAAAATTAAAATGAGACCACACAGAGAGGTGGATTGGCGGCTATGAATCAATCCTTCTTGTTGATCCATTGCTTGTGGCCTGGGACCCATTTGGGACATTTTGGACTGAAGTAGCTTGACACTGCCCTTGAATTCAAGAGCTCCACAATGGGTGCAAATTTCACACATCTTGGTGTTTTGTACTGGTTTATTGATGCACCTAAACTGATTGCATAGTCCATGAGCTTATCAAATGTCCCTGCCTCAACAATCTTGATCTCCAATGGCCCGATCGATTTATCGGATGCACGCCCCTGTCGATACACACTGTTCAGTGACTCTTCAACTGTCAAGCAGCAATCCTCAAACACTGATGGTGGAATTGGAGTTGAGCCGTTGAGGGTAAGTTCCCAAAATAGCACGTAGTGTCCTGGGATTGTAGTGGTATCTGCATAACTAGTGTACTCAGCAAGAGTTGCATCAAATGGGACCAAATTGTTCACTGCATTCTTGACAGCATTTTGTAGCTCAACCTCATCAGTCTTGTCTGAATCAATGCTAAGAACCACATTCTTCCGACATATGAAGTTAAATTGTGGTGCCTTGTTCTTAAATCCAGCCACCCTTAGCACATCACCAACTCTGTAGCGATACAGACCTGAAAACAACATACCACAAAATTCATGATTATAAACAATAATGTTCAAAACTTACAATATTTCCGTACATTAGAACAAGAATAGTTACCAGCATATGTGGTGACAACAAGCTCATATTCCTGTCCAAGCTTGACATCAACCAGATCAACAAGTTCTTGTTGCTCCTTCTCATTAAGAGTCTTGGGCATGGAAATTGAATTAGTGACACCATTGCTTCTATTGACCGGCAAGAACTCAAAATAGGCCATGGTGGGTACGAGGGTATAAGAGACTTCACTTGGGTCACAGAGAGGATTAAGGTTGACTCCAAAGTAGCACTCAGAGGAAGCATACATGGTGCACACAAGTGGAAGGCCATTGCTGTAGTGATCAAGTGTAGGGATGTACTGTGACATAGTGCCAGTAACAATAACATCAATATATTTAGTATTAGGCCACAATTTTGTGATGATCCCTTGCCAAGAATCCTTACCACACACAGCCTCAACAAAATCAGCAAGTTTAGGGTCAGGTTTGAGGATTTTCATCACTGCTTCTCGGACTGATAGATCGGTAATTTGGGGGTTAATTGTGCCATTTCTAATATCATTGCAAAGGAGGGGCCAATGTTTTTCAAGAAATCGGATTGCCCGAATGAATCCGGAGGCGAAAACAGCACCAACTCTAAGGACTTCCTTGTGTTGGCAGAGTCCACAAAGCATTTGTGAGTACATGCTCTGGTAAGAGTCAGGGCAGAGAATGGTTTCATTTGGGCTGGTGTAGTTTGTGTAAGGGTCATAAGGCCTATCGGTAAAATATGAACTTCTGTAATAGCTTGTCAAAACAGGGCGAGCAACAAGACCACCAGGTGTCTTAGCCTCTGATTTTATGAACAAAAAGTACATTCCTTTGCCTTTCTCAAGACCAGGCACGAATTGGCTCATCACAGGCATTAATAGGCTATACAGCAGTGACCTCCTCCCGAGTTCTTCTTCAATAGTTGGCATCAACTTTCTCTCCCCACCGGATGTCCCAGAACTGCAATATCAAAACAACCCATTAAGCCAAAACAATCAAAGAACAAAACCCAAAAACCAGAGAACCAAAAAAATCACATCCATCCACTAAAGTTTCAATCTTTTACACACCTTGTCAAGAACTCTGAAATGGGCTTTGAGCATAGAATTGGGGAGGTATCACCATTAGCAATACGGTTGATATCGGATTCAATATCTTCATAGGTGATTGCAGGGACAATTTTCTTGAAAGTCTCACGGTCTGTGTGACCATTGAGTCCATGTCGCTGTAAATACTCAACACGAGCATTGCGAGAGAGGATCTCTTCAAGAACGTTTTTCTGAACTGCATCAGGGTTTGAAGTTACATCTTCAATGAATTGAAGGATTTTCCTGTTCTTCTCTGCTAGACAGTAATCTGCAGGTTTCAATGCGTTCTTTGGTGCTTCAGGCATGGTGAGAGAGACCTCAAAGAGAGATGGAGACAGATAGACGGGTGGAAATGAGAGAGACAGGGAGGCTTGTATTGACGGGGCTTGCAGAGCAAATGGTGTTTGTTGTGTGAGGAAAAAGAAGAGCGAAGTGGGTATATATAGAGACAGATGTGAAGGTTTCTAATGTCCATTTATTCAATTCTAGGGACTAACAGATGGTCTATTGAGGACATAATTGTCAAATTACTCTTGTATCAAATTTCCAGTTTTCTATTTTCTTGTACACCCATATTGCAACAAAAAATTAAATGAAATTGAAATTCCATTCTCTTTTGGGGTGAAAATGACGGGCATGTTATGTAAGAAAGTAAAGCATCCAAATTCCATTTTAAAATGATCTATTGTTGACTATTCTATCTTATAGTTTACTAGTTTTAGAGTCACAAGCTCCCCCATGTATTCAGCTTTACCTTTTGGAAACAACCTCCACTGAATTTTACTTGCATTCACAATACTGGCATTGACATTTGACATAGGATTTCAATTTTTTTCATCGATAAGTGTTAGAAATACAAAATGCCCACATCGATTTCGTGATAATAAATCGCGCTGTTTATAAATTTGAGCTGAACTAGTCTCAATTATAAATGACAATTTTGAGGAATAAAATTCATACGACCTTAATATCTAAAGTGAAGATTTCTCTCTTTCTTTCTCATTTCCCTAATCACTTCAAATTTTAAAGCAATTTGCAACTACAATCGGAAGAAAAAAAATAATTATCAATCACCATCTCTATAATACTATGGGAAAGAAAAAAAAAAAGATAACAAGGAACAAAGGATGTACGGAAAAAGAGAGCTCAACCGGCAATACCCGGTTTTACTACACTGAAGAATTGACCGGCCGTCCCCGGTTAATCGGCTGTAAATCATGCGGTTACATGCGCGCTTGTACGATGGCTGTCCGGCAGCGTTTAAAGATTGATTTCTCACAAATCCCGTCAAACCCGAAAAAACGGCGTGCATTCCCAATCTCTCGCGATATATTAAAGTGAAATTATCATGGCAAAAAATATCTTAGAGAGAGAAAAATGGAGCGGAAGAAAGAAAGAAAGAAAGAAGGTGTGTGTATATATGTGCCATAAATAATCCAAAATAATTGGGGTTTCTTGTTCAAGTATCCAAGTGGGACATGCCAGCTGTACTCTGCCTATGCCTAACTTATAGGCTGCCACGTGTTCAAATAAGAGTTCAGTTCCTTCACGTAGTTAAAATTTCTAATAAAGCAGTTTGTTTGTCCATGCCTATTCCTTTACAAAAATAGTTGTATCGAATACAGTATGTATAGATTCATTCTACGTATAAAAAACTCTGCGCCATCGAGTTGGTTGAGAATAAATTATAGAGAATTAATTTTTTTACTCATCACGAATATCTTTTAGTCTACAAAAACCTAAAACATTCGATAACATTTCAGGTATTTGAAAAGCGTGAGACTATCCAAATATTTAGATTTTTTCAGATAATTCAGGTGCAGAACATGGTTCCTCTTATCAAAAAAATAAACTGATCAACTCTTTCGCATGGCGAAATAGCTACTCTTTTGTTATATACTAATTTGATTACTATATAATTTTCACATTGTGAAATTGTTGTAAAGGAATCAAGTGGAGTTGTGTGTGAACAGGGAAAGGTATGAATGTAGAAACAAATAAAAAAGGAAAAAAATGGTTAACCTAACCATGACTATGGTGTACAAGAGATTAGACCTATAACTGAAATTTCCACAAAATAATTGTTGTGACATTCTAATGAAACATGCATGCTCACTTGGTCGGGGGCAGTGGTGGGAGACTGGGAAAAAATTCTATTGACTATTGATTTGCTAAAAACTTCATGCTCAGCCGTTTACGAGCCCAACTTGTTAAGGTTGATGGCCTTGACTAATTCCAAAGTTTTCTTCTACAATTTGAATGGCAAACCCAAAAAAAAGTGTTTCTCTCTCATTCAACTTTGACTTGGTCAATTATTTGGGTTATAATTTAGTTGTTGCATCTCTTGAGGATCAATTTGAATAGATTCGGGAGGTCATGAATTCGATTTCCACTGAAAGACTGATACTTTTGTGCATGATCATGTGTTAGGCTTTGGTCTAATTTACCTTGTTGAGTGAAAAAAAATTTGTGGACACGGACCTCACTACTCGAGTTTAGACACATATTATATGTTCAAAAGACAAGTTTATATAACGTCATTCTGGATTATCAAAAAACAAAAATGTTTGACTATATAATATTTTCCTAGAAAATGCACGCGAGAACGAATTCAAGCATTCACCAAATATTAGGAAGGCACTTGTTTGACTTTCTTAGAAGAGTATGAATTCGATTACTTTGTTTTTCCAATAAATTAGTATGACTAAATGATGTGTTAGAAGATTTTAGAGAGCAAAAACCAACAAAACAACTTTGAAATTGGGAGCTAGAAGCATCAATATTTGTTCTTTGCATATATGTATATTTTTGGTACCTACCATATCCTTTAATAGACTTTGATGCTTCAAGTCAAAATGTATAAAACCACACGCAATGTCTAGACGACAATATTTGCCCAAAACCATAAACAAATTAAATGACTTTATACCCGTAATCTCTTACAAATGTCGTGGAATATACATGCGTGTGTTAATTAATTAGGTAAAGTGAGTATTATTGTATTTTTCCCTAATTCGAGATAAAGTCAGCATTATTGTCTCGCCATGTGTCCTTGTTAATTATAGACTTCATATTAAGCTACGAACAAGCTAATTAAATCGAGTTTAGCTAGCAATTCCGAAATCGAGATATTGTTATCAAGTGATCACAGTAAACAAATGCGAGAGCCAAAATATACACATTTAATTTGAGACAACTATTTTTAATTGAAATTCTGTCTATTTTAAAATATCAATTACCCGTTATAAATATACTAAAAACTTTAATTTAAAATTGTATTAAAAACTCATTTTTGTATTAAAACATAATTTGTGTAGAATCATGACTAGCTTACTAATTTTTAACCATTTATAATGTAGTTTTTAAGTTGTATTTGGTACTAGTGAACATGGAAGTTGGTTGTTGGTCTCGTCCCAAAAGAAGTGGGCATGGACATTGGTTGTCCCTACAAATGACCCATTGGATGGGTCTTAAATGATACACATACATTTTACACATATTTTTTGGATTGGATTTCACTGTTATTACAATCAAGTCAGTAAATTAATTACATCATTGCATCAATATAAAGACTATTTTATTTTCGTTCTCTGCCTTATTCGCAAAACACGTCTTGCAAATAGTCATTCTTAGGATAGAGATGTCGAGTTTGTTCATAACATTTCACGTAAATTCTTATGCTCTATGTTTGAAATTTCTCACCAACACTACTTTAGGCCACACCTCCTGACAAAAATATATAAAAACTTTCGAGGGAGTGATTCACAAGTCCGGAGATATACTCCATCGGGATGGGTCATGATACCAAAAAAAAATAACGTATATGTATGTGATTAAGTTTTTATATAAATTATAGTCTGTCGGACATTATTCTTTACATCAGCTTATATTATGTCAGGTATACACCCAATCAAAGGACTTTTAAATCAAATGGTCAAGCCAAATATATTAAACAAACTTATAACGTGACATTGGACACATACGAAGTGAAGCTTGAAGAAGTCCATGGTAGGCAATTATTGGGAATAAACATAACGCCACGTCAGCATAAAAGTTATAAATATATACACACACCGAAAGTTCACACCATATCTCAATATTATATACCCGGAAATCATGAGAATTTGTTGGGTAAAAGTTGTTTCAAGCTGATGACATAGCCACGTCACCCACATAGCCCCCTCAAGTATGCTCTCAACTTCCGCCACGTGTAACCACCCCTCACCTGTCGCTACTTGTCCACCACTTAAATAAATGTCACGTGTAACATAAAGAGGCGCGTTGACCTAATCGTATCACCGACCTGGTCATACAATCGATGCCAACCTGGGCGGGTGCACCGAGAGCAAAGCAGCTAGGCCCGCACCCAAGTGGGGTGCCTCGTGCTTGGTGTGAATAGTGTGTGTCGTGAGGGTTTTTAGGGAATGTGTTGTGTGAGAGAGTGCGGGTGGCGTATGAGAGAGACGGGGACAGTAATGCAAATCTTTGAGCCGTTGACTTTTTGGATTTTCAGATATTTTAGTTTAGGGCGCATGGTAAAGATAAAAGATATATTTAAATCTAAAAAATAAATTAATTTAAATGTGTTTAAAATTTAAAAAATTAAATGAGAGATTATTTATTACACATATCATTTAATTATAAATGTTTATAATGTGTGTCAAAGTTACACGTTATCATTGCATTTTTTTTAATTTTTGGTTTTTGAACATTGCGTGAAATATTTTTGTAAGAACAAATACATGAAATCCAGGAAGAAAATAAAATAATTAAATAAAAATATTCAAAACTCCATGCTTATGATCTTCTCCTGTCATTGTCTTTTCTTGTTAACTGAGAATAATATCACTGCGCTCGTCTATTTTGGACTAAACTATAATCAAACAATTTGTAGCAGAATCAACCGATAGATAGGTTGAGACGAGACCCAACTCGAAATTAACGGATCAAAAATAAGAAATCGACACCCGTAGGCATACATTTTTTACCAAAATTGATAACCAACACAACAATCGCCCGTTAATTTCTCTATCCTTGTCTCTCATTACTCCATCTTTATTTTGCATTGTCTTTTGCTTGAGTTTTTTGGACAAAATTGGATGTAATGAGACATAGAAGATATTGGTTAACGGATTTATTGTTCTTTATATTGTTCATATATGCATTTATTTCCATCAAAGTCAATTCATTAGTTTGTGTACAATATTGATATCATGAATCATCGAAGTGTAGCTACTCCATCATTAAATTTTGTTGGTCCAAACTTATTATAAAAAAATTATGAATATGCAAGATTGACAATGAAAACAAAACATGCAAGTTGATGTGTTTGTTGAGATGGACGGTTTAAGATAGATGGGGAAGTTGGCGAGTTAGATTGTATATGATCTTAAACTCTGAATTGAATTCGAGTCTTACCCCTCTCCTCATTAAAAAAAAAAAAAACTCCCAATTGATTCGACTTTGTTCATCTAACCCACCAAGATTTATGTTTTTCTTTCTGTTCGCGAGAAAATTCATTGCAACGGAATTAGGTGTTAGGTTATTTATATGAAATTGATTTATTTTCTAGTATAGGACTTTCATTTGACTTCTTGGTTTGGTCTCTAAAAACATCTCACACGCTTGTGTCATTACAATAAATGTAAGGAAACATATAAAAGTTTCATACTGTGGGAGTATTCATGTTGGGACATTCTATGCATGCTTAAATAATATATTTTTGGGCATGGAATTGCTAAATTTTTGGCTAATCAATACTTTATATTAACATGGAATCACCAAGTGGGTTAAAACATAACTAATCAATTAAGGAACCAATGATATGGTCCTAAAATCATGTTGCGAGATAGACACACACTTTGGAGTAATATACATTGCAGCACTTACGGGGTCGTTAAGTCAGGCAGGATCATGCCTTAATGACAGTATTGTGTTGCTATGTTAATTAATTAGAAATGAATTGCGTACCATGATCAATTAAATAAGTCTAATTAAGTTGAATTACCATGATCACTCTGGAGATTGCAAACTAGACTTGGTAATCACATGCATGCGATGCAAAATTGCAAACTACTTCACCTTCTTTCTTTTGTGACAGCTTTGAACAAAAGGGGCATTGGAGATTGTGTTTGATGTCTCAGTTTTTTCCAGAAACTATTTGGCTGTTGCATGGTAATTCACGTGATCAGTACGCACTACTGTAGCCCTAGCTAACATTGTTGCATGCATTATGACTTGGAATCTCTTTTTTATCCTCTTCCTTTCCTGTGTAAATTAAAGACCACACATACTCTCTCTCTCTCTCTCGTGTTTTATTGTTGTTTTTATTAGGTGATAATAGTGAAGGTATCATGCATGGGCAGTCTTTTGTGTATTCTATACCTTTATATCCTGTCTGTTTTTTTTTGTGTGTAAAAAGAAAGATAACTTTTGCCTTTCAAGCGTGGCCATAACTTATCCCTTTTTTGTTTTTCTTGCTTTCACTTCATGCATTTTGATCGCTAGAGCCTAGAGGTGATTTAACAATTAATGGTATGGTACAAAGTATTTATCCACTCACTGTTTTATATGCACTCTTGTCGGATAAGTGTCCTAAATACTAGGGGCACTGTTCATGTTTCTTTTATCTTTTATGTAAAACCTTAGCATTTTTCGTCGTAGAAAATGATTTCATTGGGTATAAACTAAACCTTCTTTTGATTCTACCAACGTTTGTTGACTTTGATCGACCAGTCGAGAGTACTGAGTAGGGGAAAACAACGAGACTTGCTCTCTCAGCGTCCCAATGTCACCAACTTTATATGTAAGTATAGATTTGTTTGTAATTCTATATTTATATTGCATCAAATTAAGTTTATTAGCCAGGAACCAATAAAAATGATCGAGTTGATTGAAAATGAACGAATTTAAAGACTTTGAGAGAATAATTGCTAACTTCGACAAAAACTTCATTTTCAACAGAAAACGTAAATTACTAACACGTGAGAGGGGGTGTTAGAAAATAAGAGACTTTACATTTTACATTTACTGTTCTAGTAAAAAAAAAACCATCTACAATAATCATATACATACAATAATGCATATTCACAAAAGGGAAACAAATTCTACATCCACTTAATTACTCAACCATCATTTTTTTTGCCTCATCTAATCTTCACTAAATATACATATACTACAAGTCATTGTTCTCTCAAAAGAAACCCAATAAATGCCTATGCCAAAAAGCCATATCTAAAACACAAGCCCCAATCAATAGTTTTGTTCCATAAAATAAAGTTAAGCAGTAACCTAGTAACCTCGCTAGAAATCAATTTGTTGGTTGAATAGATTCCATGAAAAGCATAAGTATATAGGATTATAATTTTTTAGAAAAACACAAAGGAAAGCCATACCCAAAAAGCATGAAAATGAAGTTTTATTCTTTTAAATTAATCAAAAGCAAAGTTGTTCTAGCTAGCTGGACTCACTTTGTAGACCTAATCAATTGGTGGCTTGAATCAACTATTGCCTCATAGATCACACAACTTTTCTATGATATGATTATCAAAAGAAACCATTGTGTCACTAGCTAGGGACATTATCATAAAAAATGTACATATATATATATATATATATATTATACATTAAAGAATTATTATAAGAAATAAGGAAAGTGAACACGAGCACTTAAAAAGTTCAATGGCTACATGACCTATGTACCTTATAATGGAATTGTTCCAATTTCCAAATATGGAAAGAATTAAAGACATTTAAACAACAATACTATGATTGGTGCTTAGTGTGTCAAAATTAATTAATAATTAATTAGGATTTTTTTTGTTGCGAGATTCAAAGAAAGAACCAACCATCCAATCACTGATCACATGCTAGTAACAACATAAAATGAGTCTGTCGGATCACTTTTAGGGTCAGGATTGGATTCCTGTTGATGATGGTATGTTGCATGAACAAACATTTTGATTATATATGGTCTACCATCTAGGAGAGGAAAAACATATAAATATAAATATAACTATATATTCATGACAAGATTGATTAAAATACAAAGTGAAGAGAAATCCCACTTAAAATATGATTATAATTATCAACTTTTTAATTGGAGTTAGTGTCAAATCCAATAGGCATCGTCAATTTGCTAAATTAAATAGGGGTTCAACCCCCTTTGAGCCCATCGTTTCATGTCTCCTTTTAGGCTAGCCAATTGGGTCCACATGGTGCGAACACCCGCTTGACCACAGACTAGTTCTCCACTTTTAGGCTATGATTGCACTCATATGGACTAGTTGGGGTGGGGTGTGGGGGGGACTCTTTTTTTCCTTCGTAGAGCTTCAATTTTTTCTTGCTTGGGCTCCATCACTGTTTCAATACTATAATACTTAAAAAGACAAATAGATAGATGTAAAGTTTTTTGTAAATTAGGGTTTGAGACCATGTAAGGTGGGGAACATATTCATATGGATAGTTGAATAAAAAAATATACATGAATATAGGCAAAATAGGTTGCATGACTGTATTCCTCACCCAAATAGGGTTTAAGAGCGATTGTGGACCATTTATGTTGTTGTGTAAGAAACTCCTAGTTTGTCTAGATAGTGCTATCTATATATGAAAAATATTGGAGGAGACAATCATATATTTTTTAATACTATTTTTTTATCCTAATCTTTTGACTTAATTTTTATGTTTCTGATGGGTGGTGTGTGTCTTGTTCCCCTACAATTTGGCCAACCCGTGAAGAATAGAAAAGGGAATTGCATAAATTTTTTGGCCCCCCCTTACTCACATCCTTTTTTTCTTATGAATGGAAGGTGGAAGATAACATAAGCGCTCTTTGTCTATTGCCCCCCACAACCACCTCCAAAAGTAAATATATATACATGTATGTATATGTTCTATACTTATTGATAGGCGTGCGCTAAGGATCTCTAGACATGAACGAGAGCAATTGTCACACTGCACACACTGTTGGGGGTTTGACAGAGAGTGCTGTTATTCACATGTATCAAGAAAGGAATATAAGCCGAACACGATTTTAAACCAAATAGAATATATGTTTGGGTCCGGATTTCGGACATATAATAATTAATGTCAAAACTTGATTTAATCTGAATCGAACAAATCGGTCATCTAGATTAAACATAATTTTACCATCTTATAAATCCAGCCAAGTTTTTTTTCCTTTTTCTTTTGAGAATACAGACTTATATTAAGAAAATAACATATAGTCATATAGTCATGAGCTAGAGATTGTCCAACAGATACATACAGGCACCTCATTTAGCATAATAACATGCTCAGAAGAGCTTCTCCCTAACCTAGCGAGGCTATCAGCCACAGAATTGTTCCTCCGTGGAGTATAAACAATAGAACAAAAGTAGATTGGGAAGAAGAGCTCAAATCGAGTCAATAATATATCCAAAAGCATTGACCCATCGTGCGGATCGTGGATTACATTGACCACTGCCAAGGCGTCACCTTCCAAAAAAAAGTTAGAAACGTTCAAATCCATTGCCAGCTGAATTCCATGGAGGAAAGCTTTCGCCTCTACTGCGGAAGCTCCTCCAGCAGAGTAGATCCTTTTATAAGCAGAGGCAACAACATCACCATTGTGGTTACGGATAAAACCCCCATACCGCCAAACTCTTCACCCTGGCAACCTTTGAGACTGAAATAGTTGGTTTATAAGAAATATACAAGATACTAGGTAACCCAACAATTCAAATACTATTGTACAGTGACATACATCAATGTTTTCCCTCCCGTCAACTTCTCATCCATTGCTGTTTTGTTTCCTCTGCTTGCTTTACAAGGAACCAAGCATACTTGAACCTGAATTGAAATGCAAAGAAAAGCTAACTCCAAGATCAATAACATTCCATTCCAACGGCCAGGGGCTAGTACATTAGGAATCACAGGATGGAAAGCAACGTCTATGCAGGCTTGCTTGATGCCTTGATACAACCATCTGAGCCACCAGAAGCAAGCTTCTCTCTATCAAGACTGAAATTGCACTTTAAAGGGAGCCCAGAAACCCCATGGCTTTCATATATTTTGTACTTGTCTAGCTTGAGAACGGGATTAGAAGAGAAGATGGCAATGCAGTTTCCACTCGACTGGGCAACAAAAGTTGGATCGAATGGATGGTGCTGAATACAAGAACATGTATAGGCTTCCACATAAGCCAGTTATACAAGAGATAGAAGCATTATCATCCATGGCGGAAGAGATCATTAAGTAAAAATTTTGGCATGCAAATGACCTGAAGGCAGTTGAGGAAACATTAGCAGTAAAATGAGAAATGAATCAGAAACATAAAGGTCTAACCATACTTTATACTTGTATGGTTAATAGAAGGAAGACAAAATTCTATCACTTGCATGTCCAAGTCAGTTGTCCCCAGCAGAGAGATATGCATTATCCTTAGCTATAATCGTAGGTTCATTTTACATTTCTAATCATATGAAGAAAAAAAACGAAAAAATGGTCATAAAAGTGGGAATATCCCTCATCTAGATAGAGATATATGTGTCAGCATAATGGAATGCATAATCACCATATAATGGAATGCATAATCACCATATAATGGACATTTTCCTGTGATGACGCTTATCAATTCTCGATTTATACCATAACCCTCGGAAATCTAAGCAAGGACTGAAGTCACGCATATATCCTCCTCCCACCCGTCCATCAAATGAATTATAATGAAGTAAAATAAAGGACAAACGTACAAGCTTTGCTGCATCAGAAAAATCCCATCCAATATAAGTGGTGTCGAAAGATTTTCAAGAAAAGAAGAGCATCTAGTGAGGACATAACTAAATAAATGTCCATCATTGGATAGGGAAATTGGAAAGATATGTTACCATGGTAAATAAGTTATTTCTACAGGATGTAGCTCAATTCTACAGAAAGCAAATGATGTCATGGCAACTGCTGCAATTTTCTGCCACAATAAATAAGTTATGGGAAAGCTGTTGTGAAGTGGTGGAAGCCCAAATTGGTATGCTTTCACAGTGCTTAAGTCATTCCTAGGGAATGTAGCTCAAATGATATAGGGCGGAAAAGAACAAGACAATTATATATACTCTTTATGCACTTCTCACCCTTTAACGTCATTATAATCACCATGCCAACTTTTAGATGAATTTATGATAAATTTCACAGGAGACATATTAGCAAAAAACATGTGTACACGAACAGTTGGAAACTCTCAAAAATGAAAAAGAGCATGATGTGGAAGGAGTATATCACCTGATTAGAAAGTGGAACCTGTCATTTGATGTCACAAACAATTATTGAATTTTCACTGACTTTGCTTACAGAGCATCACTAAAGTAGATAAAATGCTCCCCTTTCACCAGAAATTCAATATCAAGAATTTAACCTAGCCCTTGAATGTAAACATGGACCACTTTTCCAGTTATGATATCCCATAATTTGAGATGGGCCCTTTGAACCCCCAAAAAGGAAGAGGTTGGAGTTGTCGCTATAGAACTTAGTAACTCCAATAGCCTGATCCTCCTAAAAAAATCTGAGTCTCTATCCCCCTTTCAACATCAACTAACCTTGATGAGTTGTCATACCCACAGGACCATAAAAACTAGAAACAACCTGTTCTGTGAAAACTTTACATCTTTTACTGCTGCACTGTGAAATCTATATGTACGAGCTAATTTCTGATCTCTGCTCCAAGCATTCCATACATAGACCATGCCATCCAGTTTGGCAGAAGCAAAAAAATGAGCTGCAAACTTAAATACAATGAACAGATCAATATGGCAGGAAATATGCATATCTAGTATGCCACTCAACAAACAAGTTGGCGGGTGTTTGGCGATACTTTTAAAGCTTATACTAGTTTATACTTGATAATTTAGCGTACTTTTGTAAATTGAACAACTTGGATATATGTTACTTGCAATAGCCCAAAGGATAGCCATGTACTTGTGTAAAATGTATGAAAGTTCAGGCCATGGCCCTCCTTGGCCTCGAAAAAAAAAACTCTTGAACTATTGCACAAGTACATTTTACATGAATAACCATGGCTACCTTGAGAAAGTTCAATCTACTGTGTATGGAAGTTCAGGCTATGGCCTTATGTAGATTGAACTATTTGAAATTTTAAACTATGAACATGGCTATCCTCCATCTACTCGTGTAAAATGTTACTCAAAGTCAATCATGCACCTGTGTCATTCAGCTAATTCCGCCTAAAGATATATGGATGAATATGGTAACAAGCAATCGATAATTTCTCATCTTATTTTTACCACAATGCAGTCCATTCTCTTCAACAAAATTCTGAGCCATCAGAAATCATCCTTGAGCCATGAGCCATTATTAGTGCAAGGAAACACCCTTTCAATTCGTCAAATCAAGAAAGA
Organism: Euonymus europaeus; assembly: GCA_963580455.1. Taxonomy (NCBI): domain Eukaryota; kingdom Viridiplantae; phylum Streptophyta; class Magnoliopsida; order Celastrales; family Celastraceae; genus Euonymus; species Euonymus europaeus. The sequence goes on from OY756961.1 coordinate 25,199,215, forward strand.
ATGAAATCTTGTTTCGATTTTTCTTTTTTGAAGCCAAGGAGAGCCATGGCCTGAACTTTCATGCACCTAGTAAAAGATACAGCATTCTTGTGTCAAGACCCATCCCGAAATTACAGCAAGAAAGATACAGTTACCATGTGTTGAATATGTGAAAACTAGGTCAAAATGGCAACACATAACACTACACTATCTTGTGCTCCAACTTATAATCGTCAGCAACCAGTATAGAAGTTAATTTAGCATTTGTTTCAAGTACAATCCGACTCTTAAAGCTCTCCCTTTATGCAACAAATCTCTCTTGCTAATTAAAAATAACATTGAGTGATTAATCCAGCTTTCTAATTGGAAGGCCAACCGATCTATTTGACACAATTACTGGTTGAAGATCATCATCATCAGACCCTTTATCTCAAACTATATGTTTGGGTCACCAGCAAGAAGACCTGGGCACTCCACTCATATCAAAGCTACCATTCTCTTCAATTATCGGGCTTAACTATGATTCTATGTTTGATGCACCAGAACAATACAATTCCTGTTTCCAATATATGTCGGTGTTACACAGCTTAATTGACTAATAATTTCTGATATAGTCATCTTTTTGGTTCAAACATGGATCAAATATAAAGCTGCTTAATTTCATCAAGATTAGCACTTAAGAATTTTATGAATTCTCATTACTCCCCCCCAACTAACCACAACATTAAGAACATATTAAAAAGAAGTCTTTGACTAGAAAGCTCCAGTTCCTGAAAGTCCCCATGATCTAATCCCCGCAACATAAATGGAGTTACCATGGACATGATAAAAATAAAATCTTTATCCGTTAAGCGGATAAACTAACTACACTCTACACCACTTAATTTCCATCCCTCCATTTCACCATCTAAGCTACTTCATCACAACCTTTCACCGTTTGACTCAGTTAGCACACTTATAGGATACTAAAATCATCATTATCTTATGTACTTCAAAGTTAAACTTCATCAATTGGTACATTCCAATTTTCAAGATATTCAAACAAGCAAATTACTGACATTAATCTTTAACTTTAGTGTATTAAAAAACAAACACAAGCGAAGAAAGCCTACCCGGAGAAGATGAGAGTGGAGTATCCCGATTAGGATCTGGGTTCTAGACGAAACTTGAGAAACCGAACCCAAGGTTTCTCGTTCACGCTTGAACACGTACCTCTCGTTGAAGAACCGAACAGGCAAAGTCTGAGGCATAGGCAGTGCTCAGAAGTTCCATCGCCGTTTGAGGTTGCGAGTGAAGAGCATATTAAACTTGTTGAGGCCCAGGTTTAGTGGGCCGTTTTTCTACCACCCAGTCAGGCCCAAGATATCAAAACTGTAATGGGCTGTGAAGTTCGGCCTTAACGACCAACTCCAAAATTCAAGTCCAATGAATATATTGTCATATTATTTATGTAAATATATAAAACAAATCCTCTTAAGTAGGAATAATTGAATCCAAATATATACATGCTTTAAATGCTTGATTATGCATAGGAAAGCAAATATATATATATATATATATATATAAATATTTTAATGACAGTGCATGCAAACAAAACTAATTAATTTTTTAAGGATATTCTATCTATCTATGATATATTTGATAAATCTACAAAATAAGTATTTAGTTAAATCTACCAAAATCCATTTCTTACTATATCTATATCTATATGTGTGTGTGTGCAATTAATTTTATGCCCCTCATGGCTTGTTCTATATAATTGCAATATTTTTCTCGACAATAATTATTTCTTGGGTCTTTGTGAGTTTTGATTTTGTGCAGGAATCTAAAATGGCAGATAAGAGTAGTCCAATTCCAAGAGCAAACGAGAATAATCAGGTTTCTGCAAAACCTTGATGTCTTTCTATTACATGTTTTTGATATAAAGTCAAATGAATTATCCTTTTTTTCCCTTCAAAACAAACCCTTCAATTTTATTTCTTAGATTGGGGTGTTAAAAAAACCAACCCAAACCAAACATCAATCCCAAAATCAAACCAAATTTTTTTATTCGGCTAGATTTTTCGATATTCAGTGGTTATGGAATATTGTGAAATTTATTTTTTGGTTTGGTTTGAAAAGTTAAGGGTGCGTTTGTTTCACATTTCGCACAACTTAAAGCTGTAAGGTCCGAATAAAATATTGTGTCAATCAAACGTCACATTTTGTTGACAGCTTAAGCTGCCAAAATGAAATGTTGTCATCCCATAGTTTTTCAGAACTTAAAGCTGTGGGACCCACAATATTTTATAACCGCTTTACGTAATTGTCCCTCCATAGCCTAAAAGTTTTCAATTACTTTTTATTGTAATACATTTTTTGTAATTTTATGTACAAAATTAATCTAACAGAAAAATGAACCAAACACTCTACAACATTTTATACAGCTTAAATATGTGGACTCCACAGCTTTTTATACAACATTTTTCATAACTTTAAGCATAAATTTTTTGACAGCTTGAAGTTATAAAATGCAATTATGAAACAAACGGACCTAAATTTGGTACAAAATTGAAATAATTTATTTATTTAATTTATATATATACACTAACACCGCTACATAATACGATTAACGAGCTTTTTGGTGTGATTCGGTTTTCTTTTTCTCAAATAAAATTTTCCTTGTTTGAAGGATTTCCATTCCAAATCGAATTGAAAAATTGCATTTCACTCCTATTAATTATTGCAAATGAGTCTTTTTTTTTAATGGGATTGGATTTGGACAGAAAATCAAAGTTGGAGAGATTGTTTAGACAATAAAAAAAAGTTGGTTTAGTGTGGAAAATAGCAATCGAAGGGTTTAATTTGCACAAAAAATAAAAATAAAATAGTAGAGGGGTTAATATATGTACATGTCCTGCGGATTTAATTATAACTTGCATGTATAGTTGTGTATTTTGAGTTGTTTAAAAGTCTATTATATGTATTAGTTCATTTATAGTTATCTTCATTTGCATATATAAATATTTAAATTAGCTTACATAATTTGTCGCGATAGAAAAATCCTATGCCGGCGTTCAAGAAACAAAATCCCGTAAATCCATGACGCTTTAAAATTAAGTGTCATGTGGATTTGTGTGAGTTTTTTTTGTCATTACAAACATTTTTTAAGAAAGCATCGCTAATGTGTTTAATTAACGGCGCATCATCTATGTGCCGGTAAGGGCAATTGCAATGGTGTAAAATTAATGGGTCAATAAAGTTAATGTGTTTTGCTGATGTGGCTGTATTGAAAAATGTGTTTTGTTGTTGTGGTTGTATTGAGATATGTATTTTGGTGATATGGATGATGATGTGGCTTGACTTTTTGTAATAAAAGTGGGACTCAGCCTTGATTTTGGTATAAATTTGATGGGGATAGTATGAAGGGTAGGAAAATAGTTGGGTTGGATAATGGTTTTGCATTGGGAGATGTGTTTTGCTGATGTGGCAGTATTAGAATATGTGTTATGCTGATTTGATTGTATTGAGAGTTGTGTTTTTGTGAGATAGATGTGGGACCCAAAAACAAAATTGTTAGGCCATTAAAAGGGCAACCATTGTGGTTACCCTAAATTTACGACATTTTCTTAGACAAACGTCGTAATATAAAATGAACGACGGCGCTTTTATAAAATGCGGGCATTTAGTGTCGTTTTTAATGCAGTTTTTGTAGTGATATATTGTTGAGCTAAAATTAAGACATTTGTGATCAATTGTTCATAATCTAGGCTTTATTTTTATGAATTTAAGCTCTTTAATTTATTCCATTCTTAAATTCTTATATACCAATTTCTTATTGCACAAAAATACTATCCATATCATGCTTTTGTAGGTCTCAAAAAGCTCGGATCCAACCAATAGGGAGAGCAGTGAAAATAAGAGAAATATTTCTGATTTTGGTACAAATGACTCAAGATTTCCCTTTAAAGTGCATGTAGATCCTTTTGAGGTTGGCCGTGATGGGGCATTCATAATGGATTATATGAGAGACATACCAGATGAAGTAATGGCTAATTGGGCTGGGCCTCAACAAGATGATATTTCAGTGACTCTTGTTAAACCAGAAAATGCTGGTATGGCAGCAAATATTCCACAATTTTTTTAATTCTTGATTATAGTTTTTTTATTATTCTTAAACTTTTGCCATAATATTGGTTTTTTCCAGGAAAAGTTGAAGGGGAATCGACACCTGAGAAGCCAAATACCAATAACTCCGAACATACTCCTTGAAGAGTTTGTATTGGTTGGAAATTTGGGTATTGGAGTTTTTTAGTTGTGATGATATTATTATCGGTGATTAAATGGTTTTAGTGAGACATGCATGATAATTAATTGTTTGCCGTCCCTTCATATCAAATATTTTCAAATTTCACTTCTTTTCTTTTCTCCTCTTCTCCTTCCGATCTGTTCAATGGTCGATAATGGGAGCCTCCTCCTCATCTCCTTCAAGGCTGGACAGTACCAGTTCCACTGGTTAAATAGGGTATCAGACTATTCACTGATACGATTCAACTTGAAATATCAAGTTGAACCATGTCTAGCAAATCAGTTAAACTTTCAAGTAAAAGGACGGTGAGATCGAGAGAAGCGGGAAAGAAAATTTTGGCTTTGTTTCGCTATTAATTTGGATCAAACTTGTGTTTGGGCGTAGCGGTTTTGGGGCTAAGAGGTTTTATCCATTTTTATTTTCTGGAATTTCTCTTTAATTTATAGCCATAATCACACGTACACCTTCACATGAGCAATCTTATATTTCAGCAAAGACAACAGATGAGCTCCTATTATGAAAAAAATGCAAAGGCCAGTGAGTACAACATCCATGATCGTTTTGCTAGTCATGATTAAATTCTGGGTAGAGTCTCTCGTAATGGCTTCTGGTGCTCAGTTGGAAATGGCATACGTACATGTTTTTGGATGGACAATTATATCCCTTCAAAGAAAATGATGTGATAGCCAATATGGGGTGTATGGATCAGGCAGGATCATCAACCACAGGTGGGAATGGAGGCTGAGATGAAGGAGGCGATACTTTTCATGAGAGTTAGATTTAGTTGAAGCGTTGATTGCATAACTTCCGTAGCCTTTTGTCCAACTAATTAAGTATGACAGGTTGGTATGGAAATACACTCTCAAAGGAAACTTCACAGTAAATGGATGGTACGGTACTGTTTACGGGAGCTTAAAGCTCAACTTATACGCTAATTTTTTTCCCAATTTTCTCTATTATCTTACACATTTGTCATTTTATCTCTCAAAATATATGTTAGATTTTGGAAAAAATACATATTAAAACTCAACGAGTATAACTTTTTCCAATAAGACTCATATTCGATAGCTTTTATTTTATTATTAAACTATTTTACATACCCCCAATATTAAAGTGACAGTTTATACGCTATCAAAACTTTCGATTTACTGAACAACACACAATTTTTTTGACAATTTATACGCTACATAACTTATAGGCTATCAAAACTTATGTTTTGCCGAACGGACACAAAGTCTCTGTATGACATATTAGTTTCAACTTTCAATATCCATTCGTAAGATGACATTCACATGTGAATGATGTCAATCAAAAAATAAAAGAGAACACATATCGATATCAATCAGACCATTAAATGTGTTAAATGGTATATACATCCCGACCATTAAATAATTTCTGAGCACTTGAATGACAAGTCTGTAAATTCTTACATTAATTGGACCTTAATTTGATCAGTGTGAAAATATTTTTATTGGCTGACCCCACATCGCCTATGAAGTTAAATCACGAGTCTAATTACCATATGCCTCATTTACGAGTGTGTTGATGCCAAAAATATGTGGAGTTCACATAAATCATAGGTTGGCCCAAGAAAGCCCGGAGCTTATTCTAATTAGGGTGTGGTCACAGCAGCTTCTCTAAGAAAATCCTAACAATAATATGACTGAATAATTGGGATTTGATTACATATTTCAAACATTTTGAATAAAGTTGCAGTAAACAATATCATTAATAGATTTTTTTATCTGGTTTTCCACTAATGGAAGCCAAACTCTTGAACATGATAAAGATCGTATAATTTAAGTAAGTCCACCACTACTGCTTAACATGATAGGCACGTAATCTGTCACCCAACCAGATTTCTGTAATTAACTTTGGACTCATTCAAGTCAAATGACTGCCCCTTCTTTTCTTTTCCTTTTTCAATTAAGGAGAAGGAGGCTAGGTGAGGTTTAAATTAGGAGTTTGAGACTACATATATACTATCTATTTCTCCAACTGAGTTAGCTATTTGGGATTCGTATAAAATGATTGCTCTTACACTAGAATTATCATTCATTTTTCATATTTAATTTTATTTTTTGAATAAAAATATATCGTTAGATTCATAAAACTGATCAAAATATAATTATAATTATTTCAAATAATACTTTGGACCCCAAATGTTAGAACCTCATACAAGAATTCATCTCTCTATCTATATATAAATATATCACTTTTTAATACGTACGATCATAAAAAATAAAAATAAAAAATCTAGAGACCTCTGGTCTCATTCGTTTGATCTAAGAAACGACTCTTATTTGGTAGAGCATAAGAGATACTAAACGCCTATTTTCTAAGCTCGCAATACGCTCTATCATTTTACACTTGAATATTCACGCGACATGTGTACATGTTAATATCCGTAGCGATACTTTGACAGCTTATACGTTATCATAACTTCAATTATAGCAAACACTAGTAACTTATTTAACCGTTTATATATTACGTACTAATTTTATAACTTACACTGTCATAACTTCCGCCCCACCGAACACAGTTTAATGCCTACCCGGATGGTCAGCTTTCTCATCTCCATATGTGTCAGAAACAGAAGGTGAGAGAGAGAAGAAAAAAAACTGAAGGAGATTTTCTAAAAATAACAACAAAGGGATAAAAAGAGGAAGCAGAAGGTGATTAACTCACTTCCCTCTTTGGCTAGGGTGGGAACTTTTTTGTGATCTCTTGCAAAATGGGTTGTTGATTGTTAGTCAGTCAAGTGAACCGTCATTGGGTTCTAGTCAACAGCATTATAGGTGACGATCACGACAAGCTTTTGTTTTAGCCTTTCATTAGGATATTCGTGTACCCTACCTTGACCGTATGTGTTTGCATATATACCTCAAATGCATATTGTCAAACTAGGCGGCACTATTTTAATAACTCATTATTATAGAGCATCTTAAATGGGAACAAAATGAATTTCAAAATCTAAAAACCAAGGCTCCAACCAGTAAACACGCACACACATACACATACGTCACAGAAATCTAGAACAACTGACATTTCGAATTGTTTTGACTTCTGGGTCTTGAAAAGAAACAGAAGCAAACCCAAATTAGTCAAAAGGAATTAAGGAAGGGGGTGACTATCTGGCATGGCCAGAAAAGCAAGAAACAATAATTAAAATCAAGGGAAAATACCATTAGAGGAGGAAAGTCGAGATACCCATGTTCTGATGAAAGGGTTCACAATATTCTGCTTTTGGTTCTCTCTGTGGTGTGTATTTGCAGTCTCTGTAGTTGTTGGTGTTGACAGAATCCCTCTAAATGGGACTCTCGAAGATGGAGCAACAATAGCTTCTTCTGATGGAAATTTCGAATTGGGTTTCTTCAGTATTGAAGGTTCAAAGAAGAGGTACTTGGGGATCTGGTACAGCTTTTCTAATGAGACAATTGTGTGGATTGCAAACAGAGAAGCTCCACTCAACGATTCATCAGGGGTTTTGAAATTCACACCCAATGGAGTCCTTCAACTTCTCAATACCTCAAATAATGTGGTGTGGAATTCAACCCTATTACGAGGAGCTCGAAACCCAGTAGCGCAGCTATTGGCGACAGGAAATCTTGTTGTTAAAGAAGCAAATGATGACAATGAAGACAACTATTTGTGGCAGAGTTTTGATCACCTGACTGATACATTTCTACCGGCAGTGAAGTTTGGGGTTAATTTCGTTAAAAACACTGAATCATTCTTGAGGTCATGGATTAGTCCGGACGATCCTTCACCAGGCAATTCGACAACCCGGATGGATCCAACTGGGTATCCCCAAATCTTTATTAGGACAGGTAAAGATATTGTGTTTAGGTCTGGTCCATGGAATGGAATTAGGTTTAGTGGAATGCCTAATTTGGAGCCAAACCCAATTTACTCTTATGAGTTTGTATTGAATGAGAGGGAGATTTATTACAGATATAATCTTACCAATAAATCTGTGTTTACTCGGATGATGTTGAACAATGAAGGTATATTCCAGCGTCTCACATGGACTACTCGAACGCAGGGTTGGAATTTATACTTGACCGCACAAATGGATAACTGTGACAATTATGGGACTTGTGGTGTTTATGGTAGTTGTAACATAAATAATTCGCCAGCTTGCGCTTGCTTGAACGGGTTTACGCCCAAGTATCCCCAAGATTGGGAGTCTGGGGATTGGTCTCGTGGGTGTGTGATGAAGAGTAACATGACTTGCGGAGGCGGAGAGGGGTTTATGAGGATTCCAAGTGTGAAGTTACCTGATACAAGGGTGGCTTGGTTTAATACGACTATCGACTTGAGAGAATGTGAATTGACTTGTTTGAGGAACTGTTCTTGTAAAGCTTATTCAACTTTGGATACCAGCAAGGGGACTGGATGCTTGCAATGGTATGGAGACCTGATTGATATCAGGGAATACACTGAAAAAGGGCAAGATTTTTTTCTTAAATTGCCTGCTTCAGAATTAGGTATGAAATCTTCTGTGACATTATGTTCAGTTTGCAGAATTGATTATTAGGGATGATATTATTTATACTGATCTGTAGTTATATTGGTATATACTTCTTGATATCTAAATTGAGTTTGTTTATGCAGAGACAAGTAGAAGTTCTGACAAGAAGAGAGTACTGTTGGCCATATTCATTCCTATACTAGCTATGGGATTTATTTTCACGGGACTATGTCTAGTTTTGCACATGAGGAAAAAGAAGCTCAGGAGAGAAGGTAACAAAGCAACTTAATTGCCTTACATGACGAGAATATTTACAGTTTTCATCTTTGATTGCGGAAATATGAAATGTGATCTAAAGAGAATGTACTTCTTCTACGATTTATGGGTGCAGAAGGGATGTCTATGCGTCAAATAGAAAGAGATTACATGGATGAATACCGGGAAAAAGACTTAGAGCTGCCGCTGTTTGACTTTACTACCATAGTTACTGCAACTCAAAATTTCTCTGATTATAATAAGCTTGGAGAGGGTGGATATGGACCTGTTTACAAGGTGTGGCTTCAATTGTAGTCTTCGAGGGCTTTCGTCGTTTTTTGGTGTAGGCGTTTGTTTACCATACGTATAACAATATATACATTAATTAACTGTTGAAAATGTTTTTCAGGGCATGTTGAAAGAAGGACAAGAAATAGCTGTGAAGAGGCTTTCAAAGGAATCTACTCAAGGGCTTGATGAATTCAAGAATGAAGTCCGATGTATTGCTAGACTTCAACACCGAAACCTTGTGAAGCTTCTAGGTTGTTGCATTCAAGAGGAAGAAAAGATGTTGATCTATGAATACATGCCAAATAAAAGCTTGGACGCCTTCATTTTCGGTAAGGCTTCTTAGCCTTAATGTACTTAGATAACTAGACCAGTGAATTCAGCATTCAATAGCTAGCGAGTCTGTTACATTGAAGATTTGATGTGATATGCAAATTTTGATAGATAAGAAGCAAAGTGCATTACTAGACTGGCCCACACGCTTCCATATAATCAACGGGATTGCTCGGGGGCTTCTTTATCTTCATCAAGATTCAAGGTTGAGAATCATTCATCGAGATCTAAAAGCTAGCAATATATTACTGGACTACGATATGAACCCGAAAATTTCAGACTTTGGCTTGGCTAGAAGCTTCGGAGGAAATGAAACTCAAGCAAACACAAATAGAGTGGTCGGAACATAGTAAGAACTCAATTCACTCTAACTTGTAAGTCATATACTCTGGTTTCATATGAACTGCTTAGCTTGAAAAACTTCTTGCAGTGGCTACATGTCACCAGAATATGCAATTGATGGGCTATTCTCATTAAAATCCGACGTATTTAGCTTTGGAGTATTGGTGCTAGAGATAGTGAATGGAACGAGAAACAGGGGATTCATTCATCCAGACCACAAGCACAACCTTCTTGGTCATGTAAGTGCCTCGAATAGCGCCATTTCTTTCCTCCTTGTGTCCGAACATAATACGAACGTTTTACGATTTGTTCAGGCATGGAGACTGTATAAAGAAGAGAGGTCCTGGGAATTTTTGGACAAGTCTTTGAAGGAAAGTTCTGACTCCATCATGTTTGAAGCGTTGAGATCAATCCGTATCGGTCTATTATGTGTTCAACAAAATCCGGAAGACAGACCCAACATATCACAGGTGGTTCTGATGTTGAGCAGCAACATTGCACTGGCTCAGCCTAAAGAGCCTGGTTTTTTCAGTGAGAGGAATCCATATGAACAAGAGTCCTCTTCGAGCAAGGTCGATTCTCGCTCGGCCAACGAAATTACCATTACATTGTTAGCAGCTCGATAGTTGAATTTCTTTTCCCTTCATGGTCATGCTTCAATGTCCATCAGTTAAGGTTTACCCTTGCCTTATTGCTTCCATGTAATTCTGTTTATACAAATATTGAAATACTAGGCGGGCCTCGTCGGCCCACTTGAGCCTTATGTTAACATCAACAGGCCGGGCCGGCCCATGAATCACTGGCCATGATTGTTTCTTGGTTTAATGGTGGTTACGATATATCTTTTCATGATTTGATTATTAGACAATTTGGGTTGTTTCTAGAGCTGTTGACGTGGCGTCTAGCTATGACTGGATCTGTTTAAGATAGTAGGCCAAGTAAAGCAATCAAAGGGAATGGATCATTAGTTGTTGATGTGACAGTATTAAAAAATATGTTTTGTTGATGTGGTTATATTGAGATATGTATTTTAATGATGTAAATGATGATGAGAGTTGACTTTTAGATTTGATACATTTACGGCCTCTAACTTAAGAGGAAAGAGATGAAAAAATATACTCCCTCCGTCCCATTTTAATTGTCCCTTTCACTTTTTCACACAGTTTAAGAAAATATTTAATTCCTTTTCAATTTAACGTTTATACCCCTATTTATAATGACAAATAGTTTGGCACCATAATTAATGTGCATGGTTATTGAGCTTTTCAAGTTAAAGGTAAATAAGGGAAAAAAATGAGAAAAAATAGTTTTCATTAATTGAAATGGACATACATTTTGGAACATCCCAAAAAAGAATAAAGGATAATTAAAATGGGACGGAAGGAGTATAAAAAGATAAATGTCCGATGGTTCATCATCAACTCCAAAGTAAATCATTGCATTCTAAGAATATTATCACTCATGCATCTTTATCAAACCAAAGTTTCCAAAACTATCTGTGTTACTTGTATCTGCTTCAGGACTGTCAAGTCTGAAGAACAGAAAGATATATATAGTCTCGTATATCATTCATTCCCAAAAAAAAAGATATATATGATAAAACAATAATTGATTTAATAATCGAGAACAACATCGGACAATTGAATTCACATGTACTTAAACTTGAGTCATCATACTCGTCCACAAATTTTTTTTCCACTTGACGACGTATGATAGAGTGAGTTAGGTCAAAGTATCGCAAAAATATTACTACCAATGAAATCGAACTCATAACCTATCTCGAGTGAATGCGATTTTTATTACGATCTCATATATTGTTTCACCTTTCATGTAATAGTATTATTTTTTCAAAAATAAAGTAAAATAAATGTTTAGAATGTACAAGTTTTAAACGCAAATTAATTAGAAAATGCAAATTAATTTGCAAGTCATCTTAGATGTGTTCCTAGCAAGCGTATTTATTACTCTTGTCCCCCCCACTACCCACACACTGTCATTATCTCTCTCTTTATGAACTTTACTTACTGTGACTTAAAAGTTATAAGTTTGATTCATAATTAAAAATATTCTCCAGTGAAATTTGCGTATATTCTCTCTGTCTGGGATCCTGTCTAGTAACATTTTAACGTCCACTAACTTGTCCATTACTGTAATTAAAAAGTTTTATATCAATAATTGAAGAAGGTTAAGTCGGGTAGCAGAAGGGGAAACACACAGTTTATACTCTAAAAATACATATTTTTTTAATAAAATAAGAATTTTTTTATACTACTTGAATTGATGAAATGGCCAATAAATTATTTGTGTCCGTCATGGTGTACTTGCTTCGTTATGAAGATTCCTAGTTGAACCCAATTTAAGCTGCTTATCTATATGAAAATTTTGTCCCCATGTACACGTTTTCTAAAATCTCCATTTATACTATTTTTTTAATGTTTAAATAGAAGAAAAAAATAAAAAATTTATTCTTACATCATAATTATAAATTTTGTTTTCTTCAAAATATCCCTCCATCGATCGACCATCCATAAACATACTCAAGACTCGAGAGGGAGCTCTATAATTTCTTAGAATCTAGGAATTCACATGCAATAATTTTAAAGGCGTGTAACATTTGAGTCTATGATTTATGCATCGCATTATTTTGTTGGGGTAAGGGCACAAAAAGCCCTTGTACTTTAATTTTTGGCTCGATTAAGCCCTTGTACTATTTTTTGGGCTAAACAAATCCCTCTACTTTAATATTTGGTTACCGTTAGTCCCTGAAGTAATATTCCGTTTATTATCATCTGATCTGGCATTTTATATCTGACATGGCATATACATATAATGATTTATTTTGATTAGATTAATGACATGCCAAGTGAGGCTTCAGGTCATCTTAGGGTTTCTATTTGGGATATTTTTTCTCTCATTTGTCTCCGACATAGCTTCAAGCCTCCAAGCGGCAGTTCAAGAGCTTCTTCCTTCTCGACCATCTTCTTCCTTCGCCGGAGACCAGCTGGAGATCGGATCGCTTTCATTCGTCTAATCCACATGTATAATGTTTAAAAAATAAAAAATACATGTCAGCATTTTTTAACGGCAGTTAGCAGGTATTTGACGAAATATTATTTGAGGGACTAACCGTGACCAAAGATTAAAATAAAGGAGCTTGTTTAGCCCAAAAAATATTACAGGGACTTAATCGAGCCAAAAATTAGAGAAGGGCTTTTTGTGCCCTTACCCCTATTTTGTTTGATATTTTTACACCTTTAGACACAAATTTCAAAATAAAATAGGATTGTTCCTCCATCCAATCCATCCATGCACACATTAATTTCAATACTCTTTGAAATTCAAATAAGTCCAAGAGTATGACAATGACACTAATGTGAGTCCAAATTTCAATTCGTGATTTGATAGGACTAAATAGTCTAGAAGGCATCATTATGAATATATGTACATATATATATATATATGAAAATTGACAACAAATCACTCCCATATCCCATGCAACTTTGATCAAGGAAACTTCAACGTAACTTCCTCTCTTCGGACTCATATGAAAATTGTAGCCCTCATTATTTAATTTATTTCACAATCAGAATTTAATTATATACACAATTTTAGAAATCACAAGTACTCTTATTAATATGCAGTATTGGTCACAAAAAGATTTCAAGACAAACAAAATCTCACACTCGCTCACCCTAATAAGTCTTAATCTACTACAGTGTCAATAAGGCTAATCAATAAGTCTTATTCTACAGTGTCAATAGGGCTAATCAACAAAGCAATAAGTCTTAATCTACAGTGTCAATAAGGCTAATCAACAAAGCAAGATGTCCATTGTTATCTCCACGTCAAATGACCAGTCATGTGGGCATTAAGGACACAAAGGACACACTTAGGTGTACGAACTTGGCCTACAAAAAAAAAAAAAAAAAAATGACCACTCGATACAATTGCTTTTGTTGGGTACATTAGCTATACTAATTAGGTTTCTTTTATGGATTCATACAGTGAAGCCAATCAACTTTTTTTTTTCTTTTTTTGAAAGAAACAAATCGACTTTATAAAATAGACTATCCAGTATATGTAATATGTGGGACCTTAGCATGCTTTTTTTTTATATATATGATGAAGTATTAAGAAAACAATGAGTTACATCCTTTAAGATTGGAAAGTAATTACGTATAATATTTTATGAATAAATTTGATACATTTATTAGCGATCTGAGTCAATGGTTTTGTTTACTCGTCTTATTGATAGGCCGTTGATATAATTTATATTCTGTCAGATATACTCTCAAACATATTCAGACATTATTCTCTACGCCATTTTCTACATCTTAATAGAAATTCGTGTCTATACTTGTAACTGGAACTGCTCACGTAAATATGTCTCCGAATTTTAAAATTTATGAACGTCTAATCTCAGCCGTTAGATTTGACCAACAATTGAGATTAAAAGTGGGTTGAAACAGAACGACTGCATCCACCCAATTTACTGGACATCCGTCGATCCAGATCTTCTTCCTCACAAAAATACTAATCTCCGCATTCGTCTCTCTCGGCCCCAAGATCTATGTCATCGGTAGTTCCATCCACGACGTCCTTAATTCCCCCAATGTCTGGGACCTCGATTGCCGCTTTAACACCTGGGAACCTTTAACATGTGTGTCAACAGTGAGTTCACCGCAGCTAGTGTGATGGATGTAAACATTAATATAATTGGTGGCAGCCTCGTGGATACTTGGGTCTTTGGGACTCGGGAGTACTGAAGAAGAAGGAGAAGGGGTCTGATTTGGGACTCTGATTTTGCAAATTGGGAGGATTCGTTCGTTAGATCCAACACAGTTGAGATTAGAAGTTGTTCGAATCCTCACTCACATTTAAAAAAATAACGAAAAATAATAATATTTATTATGATAAAATTTTAAGAAATCATGTGTTTTAACTAGCATTGTAATTTTAAAAACTATATAATAAGTATTTATATACTTGGTAAATTATAATTAAAAAAAACTTGTGAATTCAGGAATGTGATTATGTATAATAACATTTTTTTAACTCAAATAAAAAATAAAAAAATAAAAACCTAAGCGAAACACGCTTTTGTATATCCAATGAAGCTTCCAAGAAGGAAAGAATATGTCACAAAATTGCAAAAACAGAATAAGAGACGTAGTACAAATTAAAATGAAAGGTGAAAAACGTTTACAGTAAGAGA
This sequence comes from Euonymus europaeus, assembly GCA_963580455.1. Taxonomy (NCBI): domain Eukaryota; kingdom Viridiplantae; phylum Streptophyta; class Magnoliopsida; order Celastrales; family Celastraceae; genus Euonymus; species Euonymus europaeus. Next base: position 25,214,389 of record OY756961.1, read on the forward strand.
CAAAACTCAAATGATTTTAAAGCAATTATTTGATCTGGTATATAACCCTAGGTGGGTAACTACCTTTAAAGTTTAAAGGCCACTCTTTCATCTTATATAAAGCAACCTCTCTTCCCTAGGCTCAATCACTCTTCAGCATATATGTTCTCACGGGTCTCCCAAGCTCTCACTCACTCCTCTATACATAGTAACCCCATCCCCCCTCTTTTTCCTGTCTACTTTGTTTTTTAAGCAAAACATTTAATACTCTCTCTCTCTCTCTCTCTCTCTCTCTCTCTTTTTTTGGCATTCGATCAATTTCAAGATCAACTATGGATTTTGATTTTGGAGCTGAATTCCAAGACTACTTCCCGTCGATGATGGCGTGTTTGGGGGAAGAAGGATTTATGCTCGAGCTTTGCAACGGGTTCCGGCTGCTTATGGATGCTAGCAAGGGACTGATCACTTTTGAGAGCTTGAAGAGGAACTGTGTGATACTAGGTATGCATGATATTGGAGATGATGAGATTGTGCGCATGTTGATGGAAGGCGATTTGGATGGAGATGGTGCTTTGAGTCAGATGGAGTTTTGTATTCTCATGTTTAGGTTGAGTCCTGGTTTGAGTATTGATGATGGATCCAAGCAGCAAAGCTGCATGGGAGGAATAATTAATTAGATTTGTTCCAATGAATTGATGAATCTTAATTGGTAGCTGTAATTTTCGATCCTTGTGTATATGCGAGTGTGTTTATTTTATCAAAGATGTAGTAAATCATCAATAATAATGTTATTTCAAATTTGCATATATATATTGATTGAAGAATATATATATATATATATTGATTGAAGAATATATATATATATTGGAAATGGTGGCAATGGAGTGATTGTGATTTGTTTCCCATATATTTTATGTTTTCATTTTCCCTGGTTTTCTTTTTTAATTTTTTTTATATATATAGTACCATGTTTAATCATTAATAGTGTGCTTTGCTCTTAATCATAGTCATTAACTTGAGTAAAAAGAGATGAACAAAATTAAGCATTTTTTAATAAATAATCCTAAAAAAATTGAGGGCACTACCCTCGAACCCTCCATCCATCTCTAGGCCCCCTCACATGAAAACTGGCTCCGCCCCTGATTGTGTATATATATTAATGTCTCCACAAAATTATATATTTTTGTGCCCCTAAATCTTGATTCTTTCAAAAAACAATTGAAAAATTGTTCCTTAGGTTGCTAAAATTTAACACATATACACTCAATTAATTGAGAAAAATTAAATGATCCACAATTTTTTCCCCCAAGTTTTGGGGGAAAGATTTTCTGTTTCAATATATATATTCCAAACTTTTTAAAAAATGTCTTGGATCTCAAAAGTGAGGTGCACATATATGTTGCTTGTAAAATACTGTTTTAAATGCTAGCATATATATATGCTGTATAAAATGTTGTAACCGTTTGGTTCAATTTTTACTGATAACATATGTGTTGTTCAGGATATTGTGTCAAATTACAATTACATATAGGGACATTATACAATTCATCATAAAATAAAGACAATTAATTATCAAATTGATTCCCATTTCAAGAGAATTAGGGACATGTTCAACACTAAAAAAGTTACACATTAAGCTTTTTACATTTTCTAAATTTTAAACAAACTATGAATTAAAGTTATATGTTTGTTGATTAATATGAAAGAAAAAAAAAGTTAAAGGAAAAGTTGTTAAGAAATACATTTGCTGATTAATGTGAATAAGAGCGTATATTGACTGATAAATGTGGGGATATTTAAAAAAATCGATGGTTAAAAAGTCGAAATGCTACTCAAATATATTTTTTAGGAAAAATTTGAAAATTTTACTTAAAATAATACATATATGCTACTTCAAATACCCATTTGATAAGAGAAACCATTTTTAGTATATTCTACTCAAAATGAATTACCAAATGGGTCAGTAAAACAAGTACAATTGAGAAAGATTAATTAGCACTGTTAAATCACGAAAATTAGTCAACATGATGTTTGATTGATTTTATTTGTTGCGTATATATTTTAACGGTGTCAAATTAATGATGAGACAATTAGACAAATAAGTGTCAGAGTTGTCGCATTCTAGCTGCATAATTCCTGTTAATTATTAATTTCAACAGGCCAGCCTGTTTGTCACTGCGGACGTATGCAGAGAATGTGAAGAGTGTGGAGTTCAGAAATCATTGGTTTTAGGTTCTGACATATTAAATAAGTCACCAACAGCACCAACACGTGAATCCGAAGCAAAATCAACTTTTCCTTTGGTTTGGTTTTCAGTTTCCTCCATTGATGAATAAACAAACACATTTGCACATGCCATTAATAGAATTCTGTCTCTTTTTTTGTTAACATTAAACAAAAGAAGTATTTTGTTTTTAGGGGAAAATATACTAATATTATGCTTCTTGTTCTCCGACCCTCCATCTGAATTTGACTACTTTGAATAACCCTAACTGAATTTGAATCCAAATTCGAGGCCACTGTGTATTCAAAATCGCACTCACAAACTCCAAATTCTACGATGCCCATCTGATTACGGATACGACAATACCAAAAGAAGCTCCTTTTAGAAGGAGTAAACAAACCAGCAACCCGCCTTGGATTGGACCATGAGGCTCTGGATTCTATTCCTATGGAAGGGGAAATTAAGGGACGAGGCCAGGGGATTATTTGCGGGGATTTTAGGGATTAAAGCAACTAAACAGACCAATAAAAGTGGAATCAGGCAAAGTCCTTGTTATATGTAAAGATCATTTCTTTGCAACTCCTGGTCCTAGTGGACCAAGGCACAGTCCTTGTTATCTTTATCTTTGATTTCTGAAGGTACTTTCTTTTCAATCAGTTTCCTACATCTGCAATCCTATTTGTCCTCTGTGCTGCTCTACATCGCCAAGAACCGAGCATCCAACCAGCAGTATTGCCCACAAACACAGTTGTTATTAGCAGTTACAATGGAATGGTTTACTGGTGGAATCTTGATTGTGGTATGGGTTATTATGATTTAAGCAATGGTGGAAGTTATTGATGAATTCATCGATGAGTCGTCGGAGATGAAGGTCAAATAATGTTTCATGCTCCGGAATTCGCAGAGGATGCGCCAGATTGCGGAAGAAGTTTGTCCAGGGAGATTTATCGTTTGGGAGCTCAAGGACTTGGAACATAATGTTTCTATGGATGAAATGTCAGGAGAGCCTTCCATTCTTCAACATGCCAGAAAATTCCTGGCACGGAACCATGTAGTGGCATGTCTCCGAAGGATGGGGATGTCTTTATGGTCCGTTTGTTATCCAATTATATTTCATAACTTTAAGTTGTTAAAAACGTTGTAGTTAAATCTATGAAAAATATTATGTAAAAAGTTGTAAAGCTCACAATTTTAATGTTTTGTTAGATTAATTTTATAAATAAAATTAAAAAATAGATATTACAATAATTGAGAACTTTTAAGACACAAAAGGACAATTATGTACTGTAGCTATAAAATACTGTGAGTCACACAACTTTAAACTGTAAAAAGCTATGGTTGATAGCGTTTCATTTTGCACAGTCAATAAAATGTGGTGTTTGATTGACACAATATTTTATGCAGATTCCACAGCAAAGCTGTTAGAAAAGCATAACAAACAGAGTCATCGGCAAAAATCATTTGCTCCATCACGAGGTAGCAATCTAGGTTTCCATTTTTTTCTGATCAGTACTACTGCTATTATGATACAAAGCCACCAAATAAACAATGCTAATGCTAAAATGCTAAATATCATACAAAAGACTGACAAATCATTAAAACGAAGATATAGTTCTCAAACTAAGATAAAGCAAACTAATCGCGGAACGATCATTGTTTTCATATTATTCTTGACCTCCATACCACCTGTATTTTAAGGAGGGAAAAGGAGCTCATCTCTTATCGTCGTCATCTCTTCCAATTTACATTTAGAAATTATGAATAAAGCAAAAAATCAAACCAGGCAAAAAAATTTGATGAAAATCAAGCAAAATGATTTTCTCTTATTGTGCTAACAGAACCAAGAAAAAAGCCCCAGTTAAGTACACCGAGGGCTAATGCATTGCTATCAACTAGTCGCTATTAAAAAGGAAAAACATATATGACAGGAACCCAGACAACTACCTTCTATGGGGCCATGAGTCCTTCAATGGTGTAACATAGTGATTCTGCCCAGTCAACTTTAAAGAGCAACGACTGCATTGTGCGCATAACATCATAGCCTGGATCAAGCTTCTGCTGCCAACCCTATGAGAGAGAAGAAAAAAAGACGACTTTAAGAGCAAATCATAGTTAATCACATTTGTTTTGACTGCCCTATATGGAGAGATGTACATTCAGAAATAATAGTAAATCTAAAAGACACCACAGTGCTGGACGGTCTTCATGCACAGGGTATGATCTTTTTAAGTAAATTATGAATGTAAAATACATTCTACAATCTACAGCAACAATTGTCTTCCATTTCCACACTGTGTGTTGCACTCTTAACTGTTTTTTGTTCAAGGTCTTCAATAATAATATACTTAAATGAGAAAAACAAAGTATTCATAGTTAGATCCTTGCATACATACTCCTGTGGCATAATAAGCTGATAATGATCACTCTCAAAGGCTTGAATTTAACTCCTGTTAAAACTATTGAAGTACCGAAAAAGTCGAAAGAAATTATTATGCAACTGGAATCAAGAATTCAAAAAATAGAAGCACACAACATTGTTTCTACCAGAACAGATCATCATGGTGTTTTCAAAGCAAATTCTTTGTATTTATCTAGCCGTGAAAGATCAATACATTACCAGGGGAATAAGTGATACATTAAATGTGATACTGGGAACAAGCAAGAAGTTACCTCAAGGACTAAAGTAGTTACCATCACAGTGCAAATGTTTCCATCAATATTGACTTTGTGACGTCTAACTTGCTCAAGCAATTGCTGGATGCATTCCGAGGGGCGTACAAGAATACCTTCTGTAGAGTCCCAGAAATTGAAAGATCTTTCTACTTCCTACAAACCAATGTAACTTATGTCACGAAATATATTCTAGGTTTTCCATTGACCAAGTAATATCAGGGACGATAACATGTAACAGAAACAACTTATTAATCTAAGGTAATGCGTCAGTAGACCTAAATAGTTAACAAAAATAAGATGGGCATTCTACAGAAGACTAAAGGCAAGTAAGAAGCCCAGTTCAAAGAAGTTAATATTTATGAACTGATAGTACTTTCGATTGCCTTGATTAGTAGCACTCACAATGTATATGGTAACACTTCTTGATTCATTAAGTGGGAACACAGATCATAGTAACCGAACACATTTCATAAATATTTAATCGAAAAATTGTTCAGAACACAGCTTAAATATTTCTATAAACCGGTAATAATGTGCCGCAATCAAGTCACGCGTTTGGATGTCATAGAAATCAACCACTTTTGTAATCATCTTCAGCTTGCCTCAAGGTTCATGTATGATGCATTGAAAAATGATACTTACAGCAAAAGTTGCCATACAACCAATGCTGCTATAACTTGTTTAAATATGCTTCTTTACTTCTTTACTATTTTATTAACAAAAAAAATTCCTTTATTATTGTACTGCATCTCGAATGCATTTCGCGCGTCCCTTCCGCACCCGCACCCAGCGCGGGTGTGAAGTCATGTTTGGCGTGTCAGTGTTGCCTAGTTATATTGTCAGGTACTAAGCATTCAGATCTCTAATTTAATAAAGTGGTCTGGACATGGAGTCATAAATACCGAGAGGATAACACTTGCAATAAACTTCACTCCAGCAAAGATGATGTCCTGATGCATCAATGATCCCCACCCAACACAGAGAACCAAATATTTAATCCTCAAAATCTTAAAATGGGATACAGGCATGTCACACAAGCCTCACTACACTAATTGTCATATCCATGGAAAGTTACATTTGTACGTAAAACGTGAATTCCATGCTCATATGCACGAAATTCAAGCTTTCAGGAGATAACCACAGATTGAAGCAGCATTATATGATGTGTTACTGAATCAAGTATTTTAAAAGTGTACTCTACTTGAAACCGATCTTTCAATTGCCAAATTCAACACCAGAATACAAAATAAATAGTCACCAAAGGCTTGCAAATTTATGATAGCAATTAAAAACTTCTATGAATGTCATAAAAAAGCCTCCTTTTTAAAGAAAAACACATTATCTCTCATGAAAAAAATGCTGTTGAAAAAGAAATTACCTCAATGAAAGCCTTTGGATTTGGGCAATTTTGATGCTCAGATAGCCTAAGAGTGTACTCTGCTGCAGTGCGGCCATCTCTCAGGACGACGGCCTTAAAAAACTCCAGTAAATTGGCTCGATCTCTCTTAGAAAGTTCAGCAGTCATGCCTACATCAAGGAATACGACATGAGGCCTTGATCCAAAGAGAGGTTTATGTGGTGGTTTGCTCTTCTTAGTTTCTCGGACAAGAATATTCCCTGGATGCATATCAGCGTGGATGAAATTATCTACCTGAAAATGAAAGGGAAGGAATTATCTACCTGAAAATGAAATGGAACGTTGTAAAGATTACGTGCAACATTAATTGACTTAATAAATTCTAGCAATTTCCAGACATCAAGAACAGAGAACTCATGCATACAGAAAATTAATCATAACGAAAGTGGATCTCTTCCCTATCTTCAAAAACAGAGAACATGCATAAAACTCGAGAACACTCAATCATGATTATTTTTCCCTTCTCATGTAGTCATGTGCTAGCACGTTTCAAACTTGTGCAGCTCACTAGCTCCTGACTTACTTTAAGGTAGTTGAAAATTGGATTTCATTGCTGACACAATCATTCCTGATGAGAATTACTGAATCTCCAACATAATAAAATATCAATACTGTAATATTGCAGGAAATAAATATCTAAAGCAATCTGATAAGAGCCAGAATTTATAACTTTTGCAATACCTCAGCAAAACTAAATCATAAAAGGGTTGGGAGAATGAGAGATATATACCAAAAGCATCTTCAAAAGTGCATGGCTCCCAATGTGAGCAAGTGCAGTTTTAATCCGTTCATGGCCTTCAAGCTCATCAACGTAGTGCATAACATTTTTTCCATGCTCATAAGTTTCCACCAAGACAGCTGGGTGCACCAGGGGATATAGAGGTTTTGGGAAGGAGACATCCTTCGAACTACGAAAATTATAAATAAAACGACTCAAGTGGGCAGCTTCTCTCGCAAGATCAACTTGAGACATCATGAAGACAGCAAATTGCTGTATGCTTTCATCCAATCTCAGCCATTTCAATGTAGGGATGAAATTTGAGGCTTTTGCTACAAAATTGATTATCATGAAGTCCCTTTTGATTGCTTCACCTACACCAGGATGTCGAACCTTAACAGCAACTAGAACGGGTTTTATCTGCTGACCTGGATATCTGTACCTCAAAGTAGCGCGATGCACTTGAGCTACACTTCCAGATGCCACAGGTTCCTCTTCAAATTTTGAGAAAATCTCATGTAGCTTGCGACCAAATGCTTTCTCAACAGATTTTCTGGTAAAAGAAAAATCGTGTACTGGTGCACCAGTATGCAGTTTCGAGAGTTCAGAACACAGATCTCTGGCGAAAAGATCTGGTCTTGTTGCAGCCCACTGACCCCATTTAATGAATGCCGGGCCTGCCTTTTCCAGTGTATGATGGACAATATGAAGCCAAGTTCTCCTAAACTGACCACCAATAGATTCTACAAATGGAGCCATAGCTACACATGGTATAAACAGCATTGCTAAATATATAGCTCGTAGAAGAATGAGTATACCCTCCATAAGAGAGAACACAAATTCTGTCAGACAAATATGCCCATCTTGTGCTTGCATGTAAAGAGAATCCCTAATGGGAAAATATTCTGCTTCTGCCCATGTTTGTCCAGTACGAGCAAACTCCCCTATTACGTATGCAAGCACGCCAGGAGCTACTAGATTAGATCTCGTTAAAGCAAGACTCACTGCACAAGCAATCCTGCCAATTGGTGGAAAAGCCCGACCCCCATATGAACATAATTGAGAAAGCCTCTTCCAAGCAACATGGGCTTGCTGTGGAAGGGAATTGATCACTGAAAGTGTATAGAAACTTCTATAACCACCATTTCTCTGTAAACCCCCTTTCACTTTGCATAGTAGAAATGGAGACTGTCCTCCACAAGTGATTCTATACTTCTGGTATAATCTGCACAAGGTGAACGGCATCCCAATTGTAGAATGTTCCCCATTATTATTTGCTACAACGTAGCTGGGCCTCTTCTTTAATAGAAAAGAATGTGCAATCCTCCTACTATTACCAAAGAACATAAATCTGCATGCAGCAACCATTTTTTTTTCCAAAAATTACCTATAGTATGACTCAAATATACAACAAGTACACAATCAGAAACAACTAAAAACACTATTCCATAGTTCAAGTTACGCGGTGTTGGTGCGGATAGATAAGTAAGTTAAACTAAAAACGTAAATTAGCTTCATTGATCCTTGTGCGTTTACGTCTGGTACTCTGCCCAGATTCAAAATACCAGAAGGTATATTAACTTCCTTGATTCAATATTCATAAATTCGTCAAAAACACAAACAGTTCAACAGCGAAGACATCTCTCTTCATGTTCCTTGATTTTCAAAAAAACAAGCATAATCTATTCAACGGAGAGAGAAACTAATCGCTCCAAAATTCCTATGAAGATGTTTGATTGCCGCGAAAAAAACACAGGGGGAATCCAGTTGACATACACTATACGATTTCAATATATGGTGAAAACCACAACTCGAATTCAAAGCGAAATAAAAGCAAACATATATTGGATAAATAGAGTTATAGTAAATGATTTGTGACCTCGACATAGTGATTGCGTTGCTTTATGATCGTGCAGCTCCAAAATACAGAGGCGGCGCTCGATCTTTGCAGGCATTTTATTTTATGTTTCTCAAACGACGCCGTTGGAAGCCGGCATCCGACGTAGCTCAGCCATCACCCCCCTTGACGAGCGGTGCTTGGAGGCGCATCTAATATCGGGATTGAAGCGGAGAGGCGGAAAGGGTGCGATGTCAAAAGAAGACACTGTAGCGTCGAAATTGCTAGTGTTCCTATGTATTTACACGTGTCTTCTGTATTATTCTCTGCTTGGTCGCTGCTCTACGGTAAAATTTGCCACACAAAAATATAAAAATAACAAGGACCTGGGCCGGCCTGGCTAAGCCCGGAACACCCCTGATGCGGCCCGCGGGTTTTGTGGAGGGCCTGGCGGGCATAGCTGGTCCGGTTTCTTTTTCATTTTTTAATGTAGGAGAGGAGGAATACAAGTGTGATGGAATTGTGGTGTTACAAACATTGCTTATTGTTGGGTCCACAAACTTATTCTCTCTCTCTAACATCTCTCTTGCCTAAAGTTTCTTTCAACCAACAGCTCCTCTACGGAGGAGGATTGGGCCTTTGGCGCTCTCTCCTCCTCCTATCACCCTACTTTGTTCTTATGATTTTCTTTTCTCTGTGGTTTCTGTTCTCAATAACATCCTTCATGAAGGAGATATGTCTACCTCTTTCTGCAAATCTCTTTCGTTCATGGAGTTTTGAAGCTTCCAATCAGCTTGCAGAGGTTTACTCACCTCAGATCTAGACATGGATGGTCCTCGGGGGTACGATCTTGCAATTTAAGGCGCTCTCTCTCAAAATTGCTCTATGGATTGCAGTATTCTCCAGATATAGTCTTGTTAGACTATTGTGTGTTATTCTTTGGGGCTCTTTTCTCATGGGGTTTGATATTTGTAGGTTGATTTGGCCATTATCTTCATGTATGTTGGTTTGCCATCCTTTTGGGTGAATTGTATTTTCATCTCCTTCGGGAGCTTTTTAATATTATTGTTATTTCTCAAAAAAAAAATTGCTTATTGTTAATAGATAAGGCATTGGAGTATGATTTACGTATTACGATATTACTATAATTAATAAAAATTTATTATTTAATAAAATAACCCATTAAACAAGATTTCTGACTCGTACCTGATATAAAAGTAAACTTGTCAAATACGTAATAACATATAAATCATGCGAGAATGAGGTCTTATTTTGGTAGTTTTGTGTTGTCTAAATTAGATTATTGTAATGCAATTGACAAAACAATTACACTGAATCACTATTTATTAATCTCGTCTATGAAATGTCGGAAGACTAAATTTGTACCATTATATATGGTGATTATTGTATTTGAAGATGAATATTGTATAATTAGTAGGTATCGATCGGTTAAAATGAAAGTTAAATAATAATAAAAATTAGTTTGGGTGGTTCTCCCCCTCCTTTATCCAAGATGTATTGCTATTTGATCTTATCTTTCTTCAAAAAAAATGGTTGTGAGTAGATATTTTTGCTACTAATTTGAATTAACAACATGCATTAATGTTCATGAGAAGTAATTAACAAACAAAAAACGTTTTGACAAAACTAATTAACGAAAATGAGAATCAAAATAATACAATTGGGCAAATTAAAAATCTCAAACAGAGATTGTACAGATACAATTAATGCAATAGACTCCAAGTCAAATTCTGAACATGGAAAAATAATAACAAAGTTCGGTAGCCCTCAACATCAACAATTCTTTGATTATGCAAGTCCATTGACATCCAAGCCACTTATTGGGAGATCAAACATCAACATTTTACTACGGTAACTATCCTTCTCATCTTCAGTACTACCACAGCCGTTCAGGTAAGTCGCACCAGACGAATTCAATGGATTAATCGAGCTCGATGAAGGCATCGTCGATAGCAGCGATCCAAACCCTAAGTTGTTGCACAAAAACGCCCCGTTTTGAGACACCGTGTCTGCGACGCCTTGTTTCGGCTCATGATCAAAACCATAATTTGGGAAGTTGTAAGGCTCATGATGTACACTATCATGCCCAAAATTAGTCGTGCCAGAGTTAGAGAATAGAAATGGAGTTTGAAGATGGTTTTGTTGCAAATTTGGCGTACTAGTTACCATTTCTTGGTTCTTGATATTGTCTTGGCAAGACCAAAGAGTGTTGGCTAGACTAAGAATGTCTGGACTCGACAAAGATTGAATATTAAGAAGAGTTGGAAGATCAAATTGAGGGGGTTTGAGTTTTAGAATATCAAGGCTTGGTGCATGAGTGACAGGATCAATACCCATGCTCAGTAGTTTTTTTCTTATGTGAGTGTTCCAGTAGTTCTTGATCTCGTTGTCTGTTCTTCCTGGCAACCGAGCAGCAATAGCTGACCACCTGATTATTAGATAGATTAGTAAAACGCACGTGATGGTTAGGGATATATTATGTTAATCATGTATTGTTATAAGATGAAAACATGAGCAGTTCAATTCGCTCACTTGTTTCCCATGACACCATGCAATTGTATGATGGTCTCTTCTTCCTCAATTGAGAACTTCCCTCTCTTGATGTCTGGTCTCAAGTAATTTGTCCACCGAAGTCGGCAACTCTTTCCACACCTCTCCAGTCCTATATATTCAATTTGACATAGTAAAACAAAACCCAAAATTAAACAAAGCAATTATTAGAACACAAGCGCCACACACACATATATATACCAGCATACGTACCAGCATGTTTAGGGAGGGTTCTCCATCTCCCATGACCATGTTTTTGAATATAATCAATTAGCTTTTGATCTTCTTCTGCTGTCCATGGACCCTTCTTCAAACGATTCTTTTCACAACAAAGAGAGGACTTCCTCATGTGTTTCCAAAGCTGATTCCAATAGAGTAATAGGCTAACACAGTCTTTCGCCACATATATGTGTGTAGCGTGTCACACACACACATATATATATATATCGAGAGAGAGAGAGGGGGAGGAATTCAATACAAGCAAGTAAAGGGCAAACGAAAGTGAAGTCAAAGGGATTTGGTACCGCCCTTTGTTACGTGTCTTGTTATTGAGAAAATAACAATCAAGTTTTAAGTTTTAACATTCTCGATTTGATCCAAAGAGGGAGACAGCTATTTTTTACTAGAATTAAAGTATCAACTATGAATTGACTAGAAAATCTAAATCACGTAAGACGTGGCGTCATATTATTGATGGTTTCAATAGGTCTCGTACACTTGGCTTCATTTGATTAGCTCTCATCTTGTCTCATAATAGTAAAGCAAATTGTGACTGTTTTGTTTCCCGCTTCATCATTGATTATTGTTTACATAAGTAGTAGCAGCCACCAACAGGTCTTTGCCACGTGTAGCATTTTTCGGCGGACTGTGTGGCTTGTTTGGCAGCAGTACATGGCTTTAAGTCCAAGCCTCGTAGCCGAGCCGGCTACGGCTGCTGAGCACGAATCCTTTTCTTTTTCTTTACAACTTTTTTTTATTTATACATAAATTAATGTTTAGGTTTTTTTTCCTCCCCTAACATTGATTCAATTGAGGGTCGAATTCGGATCCAGACCCTGTTATCCGAATTAGCATGGATTATAGAACGACTCAGATTAAATAAAAATTCCTTTCTCATATACACATACATGAGAATTATCTGGTAAGGACGTATTTATTGAGGTTTATATAAGTATATATCTATGCTTTTAAGTCCTTAAATTTGATCAAATTATTGAGCTTAAAATTGATTTAAGATTTATGAGTTTCCGTGGAGTAGTATAGGTGGTAGGGCATATCTTGGTATGTGTGGTTTAGACATATGTCCCTAGATTTGATTTCATGCTTGAGATTACATTTATCACTGAGCTGAGACATGTATTGAAATATATTGTTAACTTCAAAATTTATCATGAAGGGATGAGTCCCGAGTCGGCTGAATCTAGGGTTGATGATTCTCCATCACCAATTTTTTATTTTATGATTTAGTCTTTAATTAGATTTTAGTGTTTGTGATTCATGATTTTAGGTTTGCACCCTTTAGAATTTATAATTGTTCAATCAACTTTAATTCCATGACTTCAAAAGTAGAGATATTTATATAAATCCTAATAGGGTGAGGGCATGTAAAATCACTTTCGGAAAATCATATCGCATTTGATAATTTCTATGATTCGATATAGATCGGTAAGTCGTTGTGCATGTCATACCATCCATCGTATCAAGAGTCAAGACACAACGAAATACAGTTTGTAGAGGCTCAATCAAGGCTGTACATAATTGTTTGGTAAAAATCTTGTCAATCGAAGTTCGGGAGTCGGGACAAGTTTCGGAATATCACGTGACCAATAACATTTGGTCCTCGCTTAATTTACATAAAATATTGGTTTGACCAAGATACCAATATTTATAGCCCACGTGACCAATAATATTTAGTCCTCTCTTAATTCAAAAGTACGTGCACTATGCATGCATGCTCTATCATAACCGGCTACCCCATCTCAATTTACTCCTTAAATTCTGGTTCTTACACCCAAAACAAAACAGTGCTGAATATCAAACAAGGATCATTCTCGGCTAACTCATTCACATGCGCTCCTGGGGGTTCCATTTTTTCTTGGAAACCACCAAAGAGGATCACAAGTTAAGAAGATAATTACTATATTTTTTGACTAAATAAGACACAATTCTAGGACAATCTGTCTGTCTATCTAGCTAGCTGGTTTAGTCCCAATTAAGGAGCCGCTACATATGCAGCACGAAGAACACTCACACGCTTATGTGCATATATATATATATATATGTATATATATATATATATATAGTGATGTGGAGCATGCTGATTAATTAATTGAGAAAAGGCCAGTCTATTCAAAGTCTTTATAATTTAAAGCTGTTTACAGAAGATAATGAAAGCAACAAGCCAACCCTACTAATTTTGAGCAACCACAAATAGCAAGACAAAGATTTTTGTCAAAGCTTATCTTCTATATACGTACACACAATTCAACAAAAAAAATTAATAAATATTTAATTATTTGAGCAATTGAAAACTTTTTGCGTTTTCATTGACTAAAAATGAAATAACACATGTCTGTCCTTTCAATTTCTTTCTAATTGTTATAGTTTGAAGAAATTGAAAGTGAGGAGGACAAAGAGGTGAGAAGGTTTGACTCAATTTGATGGTAGAGGTATTGTTTACTTTAGACTTAAGATGGCCGCGGAGTCTGTTGTAGAAATTCTACACTAGACTTTGATGTAATTTTAGTTAAAGGCCTTGTGTTTTTTTTTTTTGACAAATTATGTATGTATTTTAATGGGATTTACAAGTTCAACTGTCTTCTCTTCCCAAACAAAAGTCAAATTAGATGTGAAAAAGATAAATTATTTTGAGTTTATATTTAACGGTTTCAGAATTTTGGATACGCTACGCTACGCTACTGATGAGTGTTGGTTAGCTTTAGTACGACGATGTAATTGTATTTTTGAATGACCAAGTACCTTTTTATAAAGGGCTAAACTCTAGCTCAATTGTACACACTGAATTTCTCGTAGTAAAAGAAGAAACCACACACACTCTGTGTGGATGTAGAAACTCTTATCGAACCACATAAAACTTATTTTGCTCTTCTTTCTCTTACTCTGTTTGATTGTTCTGTGTTTTGCTCTATTATTTGTTGTGTTTGCGAGGTTTTATTTCAAAGGAAATGTTGCATGTAATCATATCATACTAGTAAAACTAGTTAAAGTGGCAATGTAAGGTCACCAAACTACAAATAATACTCTAAAGGGGAATGGTGTTTGTGTTCTTTGGTTTAGGGTTCGAAACGAACTATAGAAATTTTGCTTGATACATGTCCCTTTAAAAAAAAAATAGTGAGTTGAAGTCCATTTGCGAGCTCGTTTGCAAAACCTCTTAAAAAATATACGAGTGTTTTTGTGAAACTCTTGGTGTGTTAAAATCATCATCGACAGACAAAGCACATGCATCATCATTTACTAAACCAATAACAAGATTGAAACAAAACAAAGATAAAGAACCAAAGCAAAAATTAAATTGTAAAAAACAACATTTAAATAATTACGTGGTTCGATAATAACCTACGTTAACGGGCCATCAAAATCCATATCCACCATATAGGAGAAGATTAGAATGAGTAAAACTCATCATTTACAACATCAATGAAAATATACGAGATACTTTTAACAAGCAACGTATAAATAGCAATAAAAATGAATGTATGTATCAATAATTCATAATTGAACTAATTATACCAAAATTATAGTTAAATTGTCACTACTTACTCTACTATTTCATGATCACTTATTAGAACTAGTGATTGTAAAAGATATACTTTTTTTTTATTATTTTCTTTCATTTCTTAGTAATATAAATATAAAATAATATATATAATTCAATCAAAATGACTTTAGACTTATAAGCAAAATTATATTTACTGGATCGAATATTAATAGAAGACAATAAACAACCGAAAATTTTGTTTTGGAGGCACTGCTCTTGAATCTCCGCAATGCTCCCTCTCATCCCAAATCCTAGATGCATCCATGATAATAATGTCTTTGTGACTTTCTAACTTCTTAGCATGGTTATAGAGTTTTTTTTTTTTTTTTTTTAGGATGTGTTTGATAAGGGTGTAATAATTATAATGATAATTAAAATTACATGGATAAATAAATATTTATGTTTGATATGCATGTATATTATTTACTTGGGTAATATTTTTAGACAATTTTCTTCATATTTTGAGAGTAATGATTACCCATATGGATATATGTGTAATGATTACCTTAATAATACATTATATTCATATTTATTACCTCTTATCAAACACACCCTTAAGAGGAAGATGAAAACTCGCGTTGAGCCAAGCACAACTAGTTCTTTCAGGCCGGGCTTTTAAAAACTTGGGTAATCAAACCCGGCCCATCTGTAGAAAATGGAAATGGGCCTCCGAAATCACTTGCTGGAATGGACCTCCAAAACACATCCGTAAAAAAAAAAATGAATTCGCACGCATGTCCACAAAAGGCGGCGTCTTTGAGTTCTTGTCGTCGGACGCGGGCGGCAGTCGTATCTCTATCCACTCACAAGCCGACACGTCATCAAAAGCGTACCTTCCCCGCCATTTCTCCGTGATCTCCAACGCCGCACCGCAGACAAGGTCCCTACAACCATACGCATTTCTTACGTGTCGCTTTCCTACCCCGGAAAAGAAAGTTCAAAGTTTAAACCCATTTTTTGTTCCTTTTTAACCAATTCTGTTGGTACTATTGTGGAGATGAAACGCGTCTTCTTGAAGGTTCGTCGAATGGAGAATCCGAGGATCGCTTGAGATCATGTGTCTTCTTTTCCAATCTCTGGATTCCAAAAAGTATCACAAGTCTCCACGCTGGTGATTCTCTTGCACGTTAAGCATCTCAATCTTCTTGATATTTTTCTACCTTCTCGTATAAATACGTTCTGTTTGATGCTAAGGGAAATTTTGACTATTGATTGTTGATTTTGTTTTCTGAGTTTAACGAAATGCCGCGTGAAGGAAGAACTGAGTTTCTTAGCAAATTAGCGTTTGGTTATAGCAATAGCATGCGCGAATTGACTGTGGGATCTGTGGTTGTTGCTAGGGATCATAAGGAATCCATTCATGGATTCCTCTCTAGGAGGTTTGGTTGTTTTGTTCCCTAATGCTTTTGTATAAAGGCTGTCAGTGCCTATATAAGATTGATAGTCTTGTTCGATCATAAGTGGTGGATGCATGAGTGTATCTATGCTGATAATGCATTGGAGCTACAATGCACTTTATTGTTGTTTGTTTTTGGTCTGTGATGGCAATAGAATGCATTTGGTGCTTATTAGAGTGTTAAACCTTTTAATCGAACTAGGACGCTAGGTTTGTTTTACAAGTTTTCTTGAATGAATGTTTTCTTTTTCCGGATTGCTTTGTTATTGAATAGGGAATCTATGTGGGTACCAGCTTATCCTATGGTATCTGAAACTTTTTATCGCATAAAGCAGAATCATGTCTTTTAACTTTCTTTTTTTCCAAACTTATTAGAACTGTTTACAATTTTGAAATTTTATGTTCCTGAAGTGCACAGCATACTTACCTTGTTAACAGATTTACAATGCATGTTAACAGTGCAATCTAGAAACTGCTCTCTATGGTATTTATTTTCCCCCTTAAGGTTGTATTCTTATGGACATATGATGCATTCTATTGTCGAACAAGTGAATATGTCTCACACCACAATGTTTTGTTCAAGTATATTTCAGAATGTTTTTGGTGGGGCTGACATGTACTCAAATTGGTTAATTTTTATACTATGTATGAATCTTGATGTGAGAAATAGACAGTACCAAAATGTTATTTTCTTCACTTATAAATGCCATAGTTTTTGCAAGAGTTATAAGTCTGATGAAAATTTTCAAATGATTCTGCAGTTGGCAGGCAGTCATGGGCGAGAAGTCTGAGAATATTTTGAAGGACTGTTACATTCCAAATTATATGCTTGAAGCTGGATCAAAGGTCAGAAATGAATTCCACATACCTGCATCTCCATTGATAGTGTTCATCAACTCCAAAAGTGGTGGTCAGCTGGGAGGGGAACTTCTTGGTACATATCGTGCTCTTCTTAACAATAAACAGGTATGCACTTTACTTGTGCATAAGTGAGACTATCAGAAAATTGTGAATATGCATCTTTTTCATGAACGTGAAATATATGACATGAAATTCAGTTATTTTAATGTGATGATACTTATTGACTGATTTCTAGGTTTTTGATTTGGGAGAGAGTGCTCCTGATAAGGTCCTCCGTCAAATTTACACTAATTTGCAAAAACTCAAGTACAGTGGAGATACTGTGGCCTCTGCAATTGAGAATCGACTGAGAATAATTGTGAGTTTACTTAACAAGTAGTGACATATTTTTTATGCTCCTCGGGGCTTTCATGACCTTGATTCATTCTTCTAGCTCTAATGTATACCCTGATTATTAGGTTGCAGGTGGAGATGGTACTGCTAGCTGGCTCCTTGGAGTAGTTTCTGATCTCAAACTTCCTAAGCCTCCTCCAATTGCTACAGTGCCATTGGGAACTGGAAACAACATCCCTTATTCATTTGGATGGGTCAGTATCTCTGGCTTTGATGACAATTACTTTTATAGTTTCATTTCCTCGCCTTTATTTCTGTCCCTTCGATGAAGGAGGGCCAGGAGGCTGGTTTTGGGATAAAGGCTTTGATTATGCTGATGCCATGACCGTGTAATGCAACTCATAATAATTTTCTTGTGTCTATTATTTGTCTGTTTACGTAGCTTTAGTTGTGCTGAACTTGTTGCTTACTTTTTTATTATTATTAAACCTACCATGCATATATTTATGATGGTGACCTACACTTGAGAAATGTAATTTCGAGTTTGATTTCACGACCTTGAAGCATTGCTCAAATCCTTCATTTTCTTTTAACTATCGTGTGGCTTCAACATTGACAGGGAAAGAAAAATCCTGGCACAGATCCTAAATCTGTGATATCATTCTTGGAACAAGTAAGGACTGCAAAGGAAATGAAAATTGACAGGTAATGTTTAAAATTATGACATCATTGCTTTCGCTTGCTAGCATTTAAAGCCACTTTTGGTCCAATTTTTTTTGATGAAGCATACATTTTCTATCATTTGTGGTTGGTCCAAAAATTACAGAAATGTAGGAACTCTCAGGAATTCATTATTAAGGAGTTCTTCTAGAGAGTGTTCTGAGTTGCTATACTATGTATATACATTAAATTCACCTTATCCCAGCACAAATTGGTTCAGCCACCTGGATATTATTCTGTAAAGGACAATAGTCACATGGTTTTCCCAATTATTTTAGGTAAAGCTTTGTCGAGTTGACTGCTTTGTCAGGCCATCGTGTTGGTAATACTATAAACATATTCCTTCTTCATCTTATTTCTCATCACTTTTCTTATTGTGTTCATCGGCCCTTAGTTGTGATACGTGGCAGCATATCTGATGGATGGAAGGTAGGGAACTTAACTATAATGTGTAGAATGACGAGAAATTGTACTGGCCAGAGTTTTGAAATTATACAGAAAATTTTGGTTGCATTGTCAAGGTATAGGTCTCACAAAATATCAGAATTGAATCAGACAAATATTTTGAATTTATCCTAAAGAAAGAGATATCCTTGGGAATCATAAAAATTCCAATCTATTTTCAGTAAAATTTTATTACAGATGTTATGGATACACAAGCATTCTTCCTTTTTTTTCTTCTTCTTCTTCTTCAAATCATTAAGGAGGAATTCTGAATGGATTCTTTTAGTTTTAAACTGATCACACAACTTTGCACTCAAGCATGCATACTAAATAAAGTTACACAAGTACCGGAATTACTTGAACCATCTTTAGTATTGTCATTTTTCATTCCTTCATCTTTCCCTTTTACCTCCTCAAACTTTTGATATGTGGTGCTTATTTGATCATTTGATGTTTCTTTTGCTGATATACTTTATTCCCTCTTATTTGGGTATTCAGCTGGCATATCATCATGAGGATGAGGGCTCCTAAGCAAGGCTCTTGTGATCCTATTGCACCCCTAGAACTACCCCATTCGTTGCACGCATTCCATCGCGTCTCTGAAACTGATGTGCTGAATATGGTGAGGTTCATGATCAACAGTGTATTTATCTGTGCATGCTTGTATTTTTAATTATTATACTTTTAATTCTGCTATTAATATAAATCAATAACCTATGCACATTCTTGGGAGTAGAACCCACGTTCCACAGTGCAACAAAGACTGTTTTCCATTTCTATGCTGACTGATATTTTCTACTACATCTCTTCTTCTTCTTTTTCCTTGATATCCACTACTCAAAGAGTTAAGGAGTTGAATCATCAATGATTATCAAAAGGAGTTAAAGTGTAGGTTTATTTATTTATTTTTTAAATTTTTACATGGAGTTAAAGTGTGTAGTTAGAGTCAGCTCTGGAAGTCTCAACTCTCAAATGCAGCCTCCGTTCCCTGATTGTTGCATCAGGGAGGAATTTGGTTTGTTACCAATGGTTGAGAGAAGTTTCTATGTAATTATTTGTGATATAATTTTACGATCGACTTCTCAACAAGTCCAAATTATTAACCCTTCAAAAATCCTTAGGGATCTCACTGCACATAAGCCATTTTGGAGACCAATTTGTGGTGTGAATTCTTTGGTGGGTAGGGAAAACTGAAATACTCGGAGGTAAGTACTCAGACCAGTGAAGAAAAAAAATGCTCCATTTGCTGGCTGTAAAATAATTTGGAAAAAGGAAATGATATCCATTGCACAAGGTATGGAAGTTGCATGTTCCTTTACCCTCACATTGCAGTGAGGTTGTGTCTGTGCTTTGAACCTATGATATCTAGGTTGCACAACTTCGATACTGCACCAATAACATTTTAGCAAAAGAATTGTCATGGAAATAACTTCTTTTATATCACTAGTGATGTTTTGGCAGAATGAAAAGGTACAACTGCTTTCAATGTATATAGGATAGTTAGCAGTGGTGGTCAGCAATAATGAGCTTATTATAATAGAGTTTGCTGGGAAAGAAAGTCAAATTTTGGTTGTCGATGACTCGATGGTGGTTGCCCATGGCTAGCAGTTATTGCAATGGGTCATTGGTGGTATCATTGACTGAGGATGAGCAGATAGGCAGGGGTTATGGAAGAGGTAGGTTGGAAAAGAAATGAATGAAAGTAATAAAGTAGGATACAAATTCGAAAGAATTGGTAGGGAGCATAATTCTACATCAAATTGAATCTAAGGAAAAATACATCCAAGACTCCATCTAATTTCGATTTCATTTTGTTTGAGATTAAGGCATGATGATGACTGATGGACAGCTCCTCTGCCTGGTTCTCTAAAGTGGAACACTGATGGTTTGTTGCGTTTTAACAAAGCAGGGATTGGGGGAGTTTTATGAAATTGTAATGGTGACTTTCTGCGTGTTTGGCTTGAAGCTAATGGCATAGCTGGTTTTATGGCCAAGTCTGATGTTGATAGAGAGGAGCTGATGATTGCTTGCTTGTAGTTTTGTGATATTTCTTTTTGCTCCTTTTGTCAGATTGTTCTTCGTTTTGGGCCTCATGCGCTCTGTCTTTGTCGTTTTTTTGGGCATTCTTGCCTTATAGTAATATCTGATCTATCAAAAACAAAAGGCATGATGATGACGATAACTAGGATGATCATACCAAAGAAGAATGCAGAAAATGGTCATCTGAATTTAAGATTAGTTGTCCATCACTCCATTGACCAAGAAAATGGTTCTTGTTGTATGTAATTATACTTCTTTATCAATTTCACATTTCTTGTATGTAACTGCTGCTTCTTTTTTAGATGTTGTATTTCTTCTATCAAATGCAGCATCGTTTTGCATGCTTATTAACAGCTCTTTTGTTGGATTTTGTCAGGAGGGTCACCACACATATCGTGGTGGTTTTTGGAACTATTTCAGTATAGGTAAGGGACTTATGTATGTCTTTTATATAAAATGTATGACAATTCTTATTTACTAATATTGACATATCAGAAGCTTTCCATTATTGAGATGATTAACAATAAAATACAATAGTTCATTTAGTTTTTTGCAGGGCATTGTACAATTTATACTCTGAATCTAAATCTATGGATGTAGTTTGCATTTGATACAATTCCTTGCATCATTTGGAGCGCATTTGATGCATTTTATAGAAGACAGTGTAAAAAAGCTGTAGAATTCTTAAACATGCTACAACTATTGTTATTACCTACTTAGAGATGAATTTTTTAATTAACTCTATACTGAAAGAGTCTGTAGTGCATGTTGGGTGGTTCATGAGAATTCCTCATTTATGCTTTAGAAAGTCACACCTTACATGTGACTACCCAAGTCTGATTACGAATCATCTCAATTTTTGGCTGAAAATCAGGTCACTTGACTTTATAGCTATTCCCTTTATGTATTTTTTTCAACCCCCAATGAGAGAAAACATTAGTATGCTATTGCTAAGGAATCAGCCATTGGTGGGAAGTTTTGGGTCTAGATGAAGCAGTTTTAGGGTTTAGCCGTTTAGAGAAGTTACACAAGGTTTGCCTTTGCATTAGGAAGTTATAACTGCATCAACCTAAGATAATTATGGTTCTAATTAATCTATCATAAATCATTATAGTTGATAATCGACATGTGAGTCATTCTAATTTGATGTGAGAACACCTATGTACAAGATAAAATTTTATCCCAAGTGGCTGGATCTTTTACATTAATATACTTGTTGAGTTTCACAACATTAAGTTGTGCTCTTTACAGGAATGGATGCTCAAGTTTCATATGCATTTCACTCTGAAAGGAAGTTACACCCGGAAAAATTTAAAAGTCAATTGGTGAATCAGGTATCGTTGAGTTTTCCAGGTTATTACTTTTATCCTGCACATTCTATTATCCTCCAGTTTTATAATATGTCCATGGGTCAATGATTAAAGTTTTCATGATGAACAGTCTTATCAGTATGTCAAG
Organism: Euonymus europaeus; assembly: GCA_963580455.1. NCBI lineage: Eukaryota > Viridiplantae > Streptophyta > Magnoliopsida > Celastrales > Celastraceae > Euonymus > Euonymus europaeus. The sequence continues at coordinate 25,236,841 of OY756961.1, forward strand.
TACCTGGCATAAATAAAAAATGTTGCATTGACAAATTTCTGTCAAAGAAGATTTTTTTTTTTTTTTTGTATAGATATTCTGTTATATATCAAAAGGACCAAAGCTGAAATATCCTTTTTTATATTTTCCTTGTGGTTATTTTGGGCTTCATGCAGGGAGAGGGTGGGATGGTTTCAGCAAATGAAAAAATGAAAAAAAAAATTAATGTGATAATTCTGCAAATTTTTATCCCTTGCTTGATGAAGCCCCTTTATCATCCACGGAAATGATTGAGCAGCTGCAGATTCTCGGTTTTATATAGAACTTACTGAATTGTTTGCAGGATCTGAGAAAATGTTGAAATTATGTGTCCTATTTGTTTTCTTTCAAAAGTCCTACATATTTAATCTGTCAGTAGATACTGAAAGTTTACATCGTGAATGATTTGAACTAGTAGAAGTATAAATACTTGGCTGGAACCAGTACATTGTGATCTGCAGTGTTAAATAGATCTATTTGGGACACCTTATAAGTTGGGTCTCTTTCAGATATAAACTGGGTTGCAACTTATTTAGATGTGCAATTTATTTTTCGTTTCCTGATCAATCCTCGTCGATAGCATTCTGATACCTTTTCTCTTTCTTGTACCTTTTGTATTTGGTGGTCAGAGTACTTATCTAAAGCTTGCAGGCACTCAGGGATGGTTTTGTGCATCTCTTTTTCATCCTTATTCACGGTGAGCATTCTGCAAGATGTTTATGTGTGCACTATGAAAAATAAATAGTTCACCCTTTTACATCATTCTGCCATACCACATCAAATCAAGTAAATTTGCTGGAGTGCTTGTTCTTTTTATGGAGTTGTCTATACTGGCTTATTTATTTTATGTGAAAATTTTAAGGCATATTCTTTCTAAGTACTCTGAAAATGCAAAATTTCAACCTGGTTGGATCTGTAATGATCAGTTTGACTTTTTGGTCTTTGTAAGTTGAGTGCGATGGTGTATCCTTCTTCGCTTCCTTACCATCCAAGTGTTTATTACATCATCTTACTGCCATATCCATATCTCAGAAAATGAGGCTAACTTAAAATTTCCAAATTGAATGAATCAATGTGCAATACAAGTATCTTTGCTTTGCATTGAATTGAGGTTCAGTTAAATCTATTTGAAATTATTCTGTAGCCAGATAAAACAGTGGGGAGATTGGTATGCTCTAATATACCGTGAATAGCTATGTTATTTTGATTTGAAGTTCTGATTCTAAATAGCAGTCATGTGATAATTGGAATGGATAACATGAGTTTTTTTTTTTTTTTTATATATTATTATTTTGGGTAGAGGTGGAACTGGTTTCTACTTGGCTCCATTTTGTGTGGATACTAATAGAAAAGAAGAAAAAGGAATACTTTCCAGAATATTTGTGATTGGATTAAATTTATCTGCTACCTTCTAGTATAACAGTATTGCAGTGTTTTTGTTCCTGCCTCACGTCAAAGACATTGTTGAGGATATATTGATGAAATGTTATATGTTATGTGAATCAGATGTTATAATTGCTTTATTTTTCTTGAACAGCTTTAGATGGCGTCAGTGATCGAGTTACGATCTTTTCTTTGGTTGTTGGGTTTGTGTTAACAGCTTAATTTAATACAGGAACATTTCACAACTGACAAACGTTAAAGTAATGAAAAGGCAAGGTCACTGGGAAGAACTCCTCATACCTCGCAGGTAGTGTGCAATCTGTTTCCCTCCTTAGACGTGAATATATTGTTTATGCCCTTTTGATTTCTCTTTGGGATATATGTTTCTCGGTTGCTCCATTAATTAGGGAAAAAAACTGTTATGCATTTAGTTATTTGCGTGTATGTGGTTCATATTAGATCCTTCTTTTACTTGTTACTTGGATTTATTATGTTATGTAACTTGACGGTGCTTTGTTTCAAATCATTGTTTTGTACCTCATGCACTGATACTTTTTCGTGATTCAGTATCAGGTCCATTGTTTGCCTCAACTTGCCCAGTTTCTCAGGTGGACTCAATCCCTGGGGAAACCCAAATAGAAGGAAACAATGTTGTGTAAGTTCTGGTCCATATCTCATTGTCCTCTGTTGCATGATATTAATAACAGAAGTTCCTCCAGAACCATAAAATTTGGAGTGGTTCTACTTTCAAAACATTTTAACATGTAAATCTGCATAAATTGTGTTACAGAGGGATTTGACCGCACCGTACGTAGATGATGGCCTTATCGAGATTGTTGGCTTTAGGAATGCTTGGCATGGGCTTGTTTTGCTTGCTCCAAGTGGACATGGGACTCGTCTTGCACAGGTAGACTACCAATTATCAAATTTATATTGGTTAGGATGGATTTAGTTCCAAAAGAAACTATCTTTACAACTTTTTGGGATGCCTCTTCCTATGATTTTGCAGTTATGAAAAAGCCATCTGGTTTAAATCTCTCCACATGTACAGTTCTAGTTACATATTTGCCATTTTTAATCTTTGTACAGGCAAATAGAGTACGCTTTGAGTTCCGCAAGGGTGCCACTGATCATACATTCATGAGAATTGATGGGGAACCATGGAAACAACCTCTCCCAGTTGACGATGAAACTGTTACCGTGGAAATTTCACACTTTGGTCAAGTGAGCATGCTTGCCACTCCATATTGCCAATCTAAAAGTGTATATGATGACCCTGATTCACCCGTGAGTTACCCTGATAGAGAGGATGACAATGACTATGATGAATCATCAGAAGATTGGGAGGAGAGAAGGAAGCTTGGAGCTGCTGAGACATTTAAATTTCCAGACGGGTTCGATATGGCTCACCTGAGTTGAGCTTTTTATATTCTTGTTTTTCTTACCTTTCACTTGTAAATCTGCACCTTTTCTCCATGCTTGATTAGAATGCAATTTGTTTGGTTCTATCCCGTTCATTTTTTCATAGACGCGTGTAGCCGACTTCAAATTTTTGTGGATAAAAACTTGGATGGTAATGACTAATTGCCGTGGCCGTGCCTAATTCGTCTGTACTGTGTCTGCACAGAAGACGTTATTCAGTTTGACCGCTTGAAAAACGGACTCTTCATTTTCGGTAGAAATTTTGTTGTAATTATTTAATATAGATTTAATCCTATAGGCTATTGATCTGATGGTGTTTTTTTTTGTGCTCAATTTCAATAATACAAAGGCAATAAATTATTTTTTAAGGTGGCTTAACGCTGCAGTTGAACGTTGATCGACTTCATCAGACCAAACACAATAACGCTGCAGTCACATAGTCACATGAGATTTTAGGCTTTAACAAGGACCTTTGTGAGGATAATTGACAGAGCAAACTAGAAAAAGCGAATTTGAAACCAAAGACGCAGTTTATTTGTTCAATTTATAAAAATTGAACGCAAATAGGCTTAGAGAATAATTTATGCACCACGTGTCAATAGCCAATTACAAGATTTTTACCTTAGAACTAATTTTAATAATTGTCATTTGCAATGGTGTGGTTTTAGGTTTTAACTTAGAAAAAGCTCATGCTCTAGCAAAGATGACTTGTTTTTACGCTAGTCTTATTTTTTGACATATACCTCTTAATTTTCTAGTGACATTATTGTTAGGGGATTATTCTGATGATAAGTAATGTAATTATTTTGGTTTAGAAAAAAACTTAGAAAAAGCTTTGCTTTATTGCCTCCAAAAGTATAGTGGACAAAAACTAGCACCTTGTTTTTCTGGGCAAGTACTGTGGGTCCCTTCCCAAGCCGTAGGGAATACTGCCCCTGGTTTTTTCCTAACCATTTGCCAAGTACCGGCGGAGAATACTGTTCTTGTGTTTATATACACCACTTCATCCCCAAAGATCCCACAAGAAACACACGAGTTTCAATCTTTCATTCACCACCAACATAAAAAAATCCAAAACCCACCAAGAACAGCATCAAGAATCAGTATGAGTTTAGCAAGAAAAGCCTGGGTTGTGGCGGCAAGTATAGGAGCAGTGGAGGCACTGAAAGACCAAGGAATTTGCAGATGGGATTACACAATAAGATCTCTCCATCAACATGCCAAGAACAATATCAGATCTTTTGCTCAGGCAAAGATCCTAGCTTCTTCTCCTTCAACTCTTGTTTCTGATAAGAGAAATTGTAATAAAGCCAAGAAATCAGCCGAAGTACACGGAAAAGTTTTGGAATTGAGCTGTTGGGGGCCTAGTACAGTTAGGTTTTAAAGCGATTACTGATTGAGAATGTAATCCTCACTATATTTTGAAATAATATTATTCATTTTCCCCAATCGCAGATTCGGACTAAATATGGTGATGTTGTGTTCATTCTTCCCAATCGCACCTAAAGTAAATGCCTCGATGAAATTCATGTACTGTACAGAGACCATAAAATGTCATTCCTTCGTTCTGAGCTTGTTAAACCAAGTGGTGTCAGCGTTTTTCAAATGGAAAAACGACATTTAACATTTTTATTCAAGATAGAACTACTAGATCATCGTCTTTCACAATTCCGGGTGTATTTTCACTCTCGTTTTAGCATATTCTCTTCTCTATCTACAGTTGGAGTGCAAAGTATCCCGGATAGCAACTGTAAATGTCGGGCTGGGTAGACTAAGTTTGCGGGTCGACCCAACTCGGTCCCCAAAACTAGTTGAACGGCCCGGTACTTCATTCGCGAGCCTCCTCTGGGTCTTGCCAGCCCATTTGGCATCTCTACGTCACATCCACCATGCAATTAATAAAAGGCAAACAAATTGAGTAGTCCCGTCCCGTAGCCTATTATATTCTTCCTTGCTTCACTGTGTGTGTGTCTGGGGGAGAGAGAGAGAGACTGAGATGGGGATTTGGGATTCAATTTATTCAACCATCGATTCCGTCAGAAATAACGCACCCGATCTTACACCCGTCAAGAACTTTTGCGGGCAATCGTACAATCACACACGGAATGCCATTAGTGCCGTTGGAGTCAACACCGTCTCGAAGGCGAATCAGCACTGGCCCGACCAGGAATTTCAGTCTAAGATCAGCAAGTTTGCGACCGAGTTTGCTAAGAACGCCGCCATAGTCGCCGGTCAAGAGGGCATCAAGAGCGTCGTCCCTGGTGTGCCCTTCTATATTTTCTATATATTTCTTCAAGTCTATTGCTTTTTTAGGGTAATTATTGGGACTAGTTGGGTGTTGATTATCTTCGTTAGTGGATTTCTGATTAATTTTATTTTGATTAAATTAGCACCATAAACACTTTTGTTGCTTGCCCAATAGTGCAATTTTAGGATGATTTTGAATAATAGACTATGTTACATATTGACCTCAAGTGCATAAGTAAGGTGCCAAATTTGAGTTCTTGGGGGAGTTGTTTAGTTGACATGTTCTATCATGTGTGAAAACTTGAAAAACCCATGTGAAAATGCATATGCTGGCTTAAAATTAGTAAAGAGTTCTCCAGAGAACACAAAAGTTATGGGAAAAGAGAACCTGGGAATGATCTGTGAACAAATCGAAATAGCCTGACGTCAATTTAACATCTTGTGACATATATACTTGGATTGTCTGGCCCCTGGATGTGTAACTTTGGATTGTCTCCTCTAATTCTTCGCCTGTGAAATAATTATTAATCATGCATGCGCTTGACATTCTTCCAAATTAGAATCCTCATAAAGTCTAAACGGTATAAGAGTGATCTTTAGCAACCGCTTTTCTTTACTCTAGGTGGAGTTTTTCTATGCAGCATTAGTTCAAAGACATTACGGGAAACTAAGAGCTCCAATCATCCTAAAAAAGAAGAGATGGAGTCTCTGGCAGTTCTTCATAGAGAAGAGATGAAAGCAATGAAAGCTGAGATGGCAGAGTATAAAGGAGAGATTAATGCATTGAAGGCTGAGATAGGGGAACTGAAGAAAGATCGCGGTTTTGGTCCGTGGAGTTGGTTTTAATAAGAATCCAAAGTTTAGGCAGTATCTGGTATGACGGACGGTTGAATAATAATCATTGTTGGACATCTTTCCTGGCACTTCTCTTGGCTGGATGTTGCAGCAATGAATTTGTGATGGACATCTACTTATTTTATTTCTGGACTTATGCTATGAAGTCTGAGCTATTGAATATGATGTAATTAGTTTAGTCTGCTAATGCTTGAGGCTCGGAAATTCAATGCTCTGTGATTGTTTTAATTCTGTCTGTTGTACAAAAGAGCAATATTTCCCAGTTCATCGACAATAATAGTTTGCATGATATATTTTCCTGGAAATCTCTCTCTTAATTTGCAGTTTGTGATTGTCTCTTTAACTGGCTGGGGTTTACTCTTTTATGGAGGTTACAAATTCTTCACGAAGGGCAAGGGCAAGGATAAGAAGGAAGAGGTACATTTTCCAATAGCTATTACCTAGTTTTGTACTCTTAACTATTGATGGATTTTCCCTGTTTCTATCTATTGCGTTATCCACACTCCTCAAATCCTTTTTCTTTCCAAAGTTGGGTTAAGATTAAACGAATAGGTAAATTCCACAGCGGTTGGAAGTTGGTCCAGTAAATAAAAAATAATTACCACAAGTCTCAACCAATCTGGTGTCCTGTATCCATGATGAAATCCATTTGGCTCGGTCTTTTGTATCTTATTTTACCATTTAGTGTGCAATCACTCCTTTACTGTACTCTTATGGTTTGCATATCTTTCGTTATCGCTTCCATCCACGTCTGACTTCCCCTCTTCTCTTCTCAGCATCTTCAACTTCCGTGCATTCTGAACTTTTTGCATCAGAGTTATCACATCCTACATTTCCTTGGTCAAGTTTCTGGGAGCTATTCCTATCATTGTATCCAGTTGTATAGATTTACGTGATGTGACGTCTTATCGCTCTATCGTATATCATATGCACTTCGGCTGGCGCCCTGAACTAATGGACCTTGGGTAATTGGGTTTAACGTTTTTGCTTGAGATGACTTTGCATCAATACAATGTCGAAAATGATGAAACCTTCGTTTAACAGATAAATTTTATCTTTACCTTTCTGTTCGACTCGTTGGGATGCTCGGGAGACTCTTTCCCATGACCTGTCTTTTCGAATTGTTGGGTTGCTCTGGGCTAGGCTAGGCTCATGTGTAGATTTTTCACTGCGAGTTCTCGCCATTGATGGGTTAGGACTTGTTCAACTACGAAATTCGACTATCAATGAACAACATTTCAAAATACCCTCCATTCAACAAAATCGTACAAAGTACTCAAGGCGTTAATGGGTTAATACCTTTCCAGTAAGAAATTTGATAGTCGTTGGAAGGGCGCATTGAGATTAGATTGAACATTCCAAGCCTAAGAACAATTGCGGGGATAGCTCAGTTGGGAGAGCGTCAGACTGAAGATCTGAAGGTCGCGTGTTCGATCCACGCTCACCGCATTTTTCAATTATGAAGTTGTTTATAGTGAAATGACGTCGTTTTTATGATTTTCCCCAATTTCCATTGAAACGATGTCGTCTGGTATGAATGTATGTTCTACATATCATTTCTACTGTTATAGTTATAGGCATAGCTGCATAAATTCAAAGGAACAAATAAAAGCCATAATAAACCTTTTTGCCTATGAAATCAAAATGTAAGCCGCATTGTTGGATCAACAATAGGAATACAACCACTCCATCACCAACAGTATAATACATAATCCCATCTCCTCAAAAAGTAGTGAAAAACAAGGTATCCGAGAAAGAAAAGAAACAAAGGTGTGTGTATCTATCTAAATATATATACTGAATGTGACAAATTAATCAGTACATTTCATTTTAACTAGACACCTTAAGATCAGACGCTTGATATATCATTTAGCCACGTAGCGGGTACATTCTCTATGCGATACATTCGAAAAATGTCATCTCTGTAACGTATTTGTACACTTGGATATGATTTGTAGGCCTCGAGTAATTAAATGGTATTCTATATATGATAAGATTGTTCTTCGCGTACCGACAAATTTTGAATTTAATCCTTCTTCCTTATAGGGAGGTATACAACGCTTAACAATCTCTAACGCGTCTTATCTCAAGAATGGTTCAAGGTAAAGCAAAATTCGATTTGTATCATTTTCGTTATGTATATCGAAAGAAGAATATAGGATTAATTCAAGATTTATTGTAGGAGACTGATTTATTTTTTATTTTTTTTCGATAAAAGAGGACTGGTTATGTAGGAGACTGGTTATAGAAGCTTATTCGCTGAGATTAGAATGATTTTAAGATTACTAGCTGTTTTCTTCAATTCATCTTAATTACAATTATTTGATCATTTTAGATTTTTGATTCGTCTATTAGGATCTGATTAATGTTTGCAGATAGATGTATGGAAATGTTTTGATGAAATTGAGTATCTAATTAGTTTGTTTCATTAATTACGCCAATTTTCACTCATCTTCAGCGATTTTTATACCAAAATCTGATTTATTTGCCACAGATGGTGCTTCACCCATGTTCCATGACACCAAATTGGCAAGCATCGATGGCTTCAACAGAGTATCTGATCGCTATATTGAGGTCCCTTGCGGCTGTACAAGCAAAAAGTATGGCGATACAATGGGAACCCTGAGTGTCTTTACCGATGGACAATTCGTCATTAAGTGTCACTGCACACCAGAATGCCAGACTGGTATATATGTTAATCTACATATATATATATACATATACATACATACATATATATATATATGTTCATGACATTTTTTCTTATTTATATCTGACTAATTAATGATTTGTTGTTGGATTAATCGCGGTGAAAGTGACGCCGTACGAGTTCGAGAAACATTCAAGAAGGGAAGGTAGCCGAAAATGGAAGAGCCATATCTGGGTCACCAATAACGGTAAGAAAGTCCCTCTCTGGAGAACAGGTCTGCTTGAGTATTACAAACATGCGGCGAACGAGGCCAACGTTAGAGACATTTACGATTCTCGCCGGAAACGAGCTTTTCATCGCGACGAGTTCATTCGCTGCTCGCAGTGCGGCAAAGAACGCAGATTCTTCCTCAAAACCGAAACGGATTGTCGCAACTATCATGATGCCTTGGCCATGGAAAAATGGAAATGTTCGGATATGCCATGCAACAAGTGAGTAATTAATCAACTCTGGAATCAATAATAACTCATCAACAATTTGATTTAATACTAATCATTTATTTATCAGTTCAGATACTCTAAATCCGGCATCAAATATTAAGACGAACCAAAATCATGATGGATTTTTTATAAAAAAAATCAAAATCTTTTTCAAACCCCGGTAGGAGATACACTACGGATTATATAGCAGGTTCTTTTTTTTTTGGGTCATCCCTAACTATGTGATTGGCTCTGCTTTGTGTTAATTCGTAGGATGAGCTGCAACGATGAAAAGGAGAGGGGCACTCGGAAGAGATACAGAGGCTGTCCTCGTGCCGCGAAATGCAAAGGTTGCACCCGCTGTGTGTGTTTCGGCTGCTTTAAATGCAGATTTTTTGACTGCGAATGCCGGATTTGCATGGATTTCATGCAAAATTCGGATCCTTAATTAGATCAAGGATTCGCATGCGGTTTCTAGTTTTTTGTTTTCAAATGCTACAAAAAATGGATGATCAAATTATTATGATATAGTATTTATTTTATGTTTATTATGTTTTCAGACTTGTAATTTTATTGCTCGAGTTTAGGCTCATATCGGATCTTTAAAGTGTAAAATTGCATGATGTTGTTCTCGGTTATCAAAGCTGGAATTACTGAAAATGTAGTTAATGTTATAAAATAAAAAATTGTTTTCTTTGAATGATTTTGGCTACAACTATATACGTATAAGTTTTCCTAAGTAAAAAATGGGAGTAATAATTAATTTGTCATGTCTTGGAACGAGTATGATATCATTGCCATATTTAAACTAATTTAAATATGTAATAATACAATTTTCTTATATCTTGAAAAGAGTGAAAACTGTACATGATTTTCATAAAAAAAACTGTATATGATTTCTTTTCCATATGTAGATAGATGCAAATCATTTTCTACCTTTTTTTAAAATATGTTGCTACCTTATGGCTTATATAGATAAATGCAATATGAGAATTAATTGAATTATATTAGAAAAGTCAAATAAAAAAGGCTAATCTTGTAATTTACCATAGTATTTTCCGTTTCATGCATAAAAAAGGAAAGGTATATATATCTTTTAAAAGAGACAAATTAATATTAATTAGCATCACTGGGTGACAGCCTAATGATAAATCTTTTTGAGTTAAATCGTATGGACTCTTGTGATTAGGTGTTAGGTTTTGGCCCAAATTATCAAGTTATCAGATGAGAATTTTTTGCGCAGCCTGGCCAAATAGGTCGATTTTAAATCTATATCGAATGATTTTTTCTTGATTCCAAAGAAAAATTATTATTTTGTATCAACGCTTCGACTCACGTATACAAGTATTTGTTGTTTAAAGTATCATTTCGAGAATTCAAACAATATGCTAGTGATCAATTATTGAGGTCAAGGATTCGCAAAATTCAACCCAAACAGCATAAACCCCGACCCTAACTCACAAATTTCAGTTAAGATTTGAGTTTATAATTCAATATATTTATATAATGGATCGGTTATAGATTTTGGTTAATCTAAACTCATTTAACTCGACCCGGCCTTAATACTTAAAATGACGTAATTTTATTCTTTTATAAAAGATAGAGCATCAGACGCAAGGATACGCGTACTTTCTAGGTATGGACTCATTTTGAGTATATTGAAGATCGTCCAAAATTCGCAAAATGTAAATTTTGTTTCATTAAATATTTATGCTCATCAAAGAGACATGGCATCTCAAACTTGAAAACTCATTTTTTCAAAGTGCACAAAGTCTCCATTTAGGAAAATACCTAAAAGTAAAATAAATAATAAAAAAAACTTCGTTTGAAATCAGTGAAGAAAGGAAGATGGTCCTTCGGGCGGTGTTGATCTCCGGACTGTCACTTTTAATGTATTGCTAGGAAGGAGTTAACTAAAATGATTATCATTGATCAGTTACCATTTAAGTGTGTGGAGAACAAAGGGTTAAGAAATTTTGTAGAGGCAATACAACACTTGTGCAAGCTTCCTTCTAGGATGACAGCTCTCAGGAATACTATGAAGATATTTGTAGGAGAGGTAGACTTAGAGGAAATTTTTGTAGAATGAAATGGTTTGTATCACAACTAATACTTGGACATCAATCCAAAAATATCAATTATATGTGCGTCACTGCGCATTGGATTGATAGTCATTTGAATTTTAACAAAAGAATCATAAGCTTTGTTCAAATTCCAAGTCACGAAGAAGAGGTGATTGGAATGCCATAGAATCATCGACGTTGCAATAGAGAATTGATAAATTATTCACTATCACCATAGACAGTGCAAAGTCAATTGATAAAACAATTAGGCATTTGAAATTTGTCACTTAGCATTAGAATCATACCTTCTTAGGTCATGAGTTTTTGCAAATGCGATGTTGTGCACATATTCTCAATCTTAATTGTTAAGGATGGGTTAGATGATGCAATTATAAGAATTATTACTGGCATATGCTATGTGAGGTCCTCACCAGCTAGATTGGCTAATTTTAAGAAGTGTGTAGTGAGAGTAGAAAATGATTGCAAAAAATCATTATGCGTGGATGTGGGCACTCGATGAAGTTCAACTTATTTGGTGTTGGATGTGGCTATGAATTATGAAAAGATATTTAGGAGGATTGAGGAGTATGATAAACGATACTTGAAGGATTTTGAAAATAGTGAGAAAGGAAAATGGAAGGTTAACAAAAGCATCGGGCCACCTACTAAACTAGATTGGAAGTATGTTAGGTTACTTATCAAACTTGTCAATATAATATACATGTTTTTCATGTCAAAAGGTCCAACAGAACACTGTCATGTCGATCAGTATAGATTGGCCCCAAGTGAATCTACTAGGCTCATGGAGGGAAAAGCTATTACAAATGGTATCAGAAGTGATGTCCAAGTCAGGATGAAGATGTAGGGCTCACGTTAAGGAGAGAGATTGTAGCACATGTTTGGTACAGAGTATAAGTTAGTTTATACTCTGCCAGACATACTCTCAGACACTCTCAGCTTTTTCGTTTTACGATAGCTTATACTCTATCACACATACTCTCTACCGGCTCATGGACGGAGGACACAAGTCTAATATGTATGTGTACGGTTTGAAAATAGTTTTTTATTTTGATTTTCAAACTCATCATGGCTTCTAGTCAATTTTATTTTTTGATGCGGGTTTAGGGTACCCTAATCAAAATTGACGTGACCCTACGCTATACTCACTACAAAAGCTGGCTTAGTGACAGTGCTTTTTAAGCGTCACAATTATAAATAAAGTGTCATAATTGATTTATTATGGTACTTCTCCAAATGTTGCATAAACGTCGTTAATACATGGCGTCGTAAATATATTTGTGGCGCTTTATGGTAAACGTCTCTAATAATAAAGACAAAATAAAAAATTAAATTTTGTGGAATGCTTACCCTATTTAAAGAAAGCAACCTAAAATATATATTTTCCAAACTAATAAATAGATTTCATAATCAACTATTTTCGTTCTCCACCAAAATAGGGTAAGCACACACACTACAAACATTTTGATGCGATTAGAATCTCCGTATGTCCCCGCAACTCCATCATCTTATTTCTTCAACACTTTTGTAATCACTATAAGCAAGTTCTAAAAAATATTGGTATGTTAGTGAACAGATTTGAATCCCTCACTTGTATAAAAATATCAAATTAGGCACTTAACTAGTTGTTTAATTGATTGGCTGAAGGACTATGTGGTACCCGTGTACTTATGGGGTCCCAGTTTTGGAAGCTCTTGCTTGTAGAGTAGGTTTGGTACTTGTGGTTGAGTTGGAGGTGCATGCTGTCCTTGTGGAAAATGATTCGTTGATAACTACTCATGCTCTCAAGTCTGAAGACTAATCCAATGCTCTTGCTGACCCCATCTATGATGATTACAAAATTCTATGTCATTCTTTAGATGCTTTTACTGTTCTTCATGTCCATAGAGGAGGTAACTCAGTAGCTCCTACTCTAGCTAAATTTGCTGCTTGTCAACAAGTTTCTCATCTCAAATTTGGCTTTGTGATTTTCCTTTATGGGTACAATATCTTGTGGATGTTGATGTAATCTCCTCTTCATAGTTTTCTAATGGAAAGCTCTTTTATCAAAAAAAAAAATTAGTTGTTTAATTGTATATTTGTCATTATAAATGCTTCTTAAATATAATAGTAATATTATTATTATTATGTAATGTAATGTAATGTGATTGTGTGTAAGAATATTATAAATGTCACATGACATGAATGTTTCTTAAGAGTCATAAATTTTTAGAACATATAATTAATTAATTTAATTATACTAGTAAAATATATTGTACTAATATAATATAATGATTATCTGACCATTTACAAAAGAATTAAAAAAATTATTGATATTTTCTATTATGACTCTTTCAAATTGAGTTTTTTCAACCCTGCCCCCCTTACTTTTTTAAAAATATATATGCTACCAATATTTTTGAATTATATATACACACTTTTTCATATTTTCATGGGCCAATGTCGTGCTCGTGCTCGTGCTCGTGCATATGAGTATAATACAAGCTATGGCTCATGAAGTTTACGACCCAACATGCATTTGTATATATGCATCATATTAAAATCGCATTGCACAACCAAAAAATAAAAAATAGACTTAAAAAAATTGGGGGAAATGCCCTAGATCTCGCACTATTTTTTTTTGCCCCCTTTATCTCAAATATTGACTCCTCCACCTCCTATTCAATGGTAAACGGTTATGAAATGGTTTCTTTTTAGAAAATTTAAAACGGTTTTTTAAAAAAATTTGTTCGTTTTTTTGCATATAACATCTTAAATGGAAATGATTTTTGATATTCTCTGATTAATAGAGTACCCGCCAAGAGTACCTGCCAAGACGCCAATTGTGATCTCTAGATGTATGAATATTACAAAACCCAATATTTGGTTTAAAATGTTTGGATTTTTTCTCTCCTTAAAATGGATCTTTGCCATACAATTGTTCTTCTATGATCTGTAAAGATACTCATCATAAAACTCTTCAAAAAATACATTCATAACTAAATTCTTCATTTAAAATCATTATTATTAATTAGGATTGTTTGATGGGACATCATCAATTTTGAAAAACAGACAAGGAAAATCAAAACTATTAAGAACTAGAAACATAACAGAGAGATGATTTTGTGTTTCCTATGGATCTTTAACGAGGATAATATCCATTGTTGGACCAGAAAGCATTTGGCTGATTTTGCTCAAATGGCAAAACCATATCCTCCACAGGTGGTAACCATGTCTCGGTCCCCGTTGCCATCCCCATCCCCGTACTCGTACCTGTTTGGCCTTGAGCGTTCAGCATATCCATAGGCCATTGTCGGTTCAGCATGTTCATTGGCTTGTGATCAACCAAAAGCTGCCCGAGTTGCGAGTACGGGTTCGTCAAAATCGACCCCGGTGCAGTTGCAGGCGCAGGCGGTTGAGGTGGTGTTGGTGTTGATATAGGAGCTACTTGAGCAGTTGTACCATTCACATTATTGTCATAAGGTTCAAGAGCGTTGCGAATACCCTTTAGGTTGTTATCGATCACCCATTGGAGACGGTTGAGAACCGCCATGTCGGAGCACTGGAGCAATTGGCCAGCCCCTGTATGGACCAACTGGAACATGAAATCAGTCATTTCGATGTCCCCATTTTCCTTTCTTTTTCTATTGAGCTGCTCCCTCGCCTTGATAATCCTCTCTCGGAGGAAACTCTCTTGATTCATCATCTTTTTAGTCTGTTCTATCTCCGGCATATTCTTGAACTTCTCCAGCATCCGTCTTACTCCATCGGGAGAGGGAGAGACCTCGAACTGAGAATCATAGGGATTAAGGATGATTACACAAGCATCAATTCCACAGAGCTCGCTCAATTCCCACACCTTTTTCATCAATCCACTCTTTCTCTTTTTGAAGGTTGCCTTTCTTGCCGACTCATTACTGATATAAGCAAGTTTCACTTTCTTTCTAGCCATTTTGGCTAACGAATTTGAGAGAATAAGGAATTTTACGTCTCTTTGATGGATTACTTGCCTGAATAATTCACTTCACTCGTGATATGATGCTCTATATAAAGTTAAAAGTCCATGAAAATATTCTACCCTAGCTCATTTGCACAAAATCATGGAATTTAATAGTGAATATATCCTAAACAGGCAATCAACTAAATGTGACAACTCATAAAATTCTTTTGCCAGGAACATTTTATTAGAAACGGATCACAGAATGGACGAAAAATCTATAAATGGTGTTTTTCTATTTTTCAAATCTCATTATTTTTGGTAAGTATAGTAATGTATATTATCTACTTCCTTCTTTGGAGATTATTTGAATTACGTCCATAATTTGCATATCTTAGATAATGTTTCTAGAAAAGCAAAAAATACATAGAATTGATATACATATATACACACACATTTAGGCATGTATTGAATACACTGTTTTGTACGTTCTCGATTACAAAAAAAAAATACACGGTTTTCTTATCCAACCAAACAGTGTCACTCTTGAACAATTAGTATCAACAATTAATTAATTTGGACTTTTTAGATGTAAATACCAAGTAAGATATACAATAAACGAAAATCCATCTTAAGGAAAATTAATACATATCGCATTTTTTTCAATCAATGTTTTGTTCTCGCCTCAGTTGGTGGGTCACTCGGTCCAATTCGGTACATTCATTAGCCCATTTAAGATTGAGTTTGTTTTTCGGCACTTTCTCGGCCCATTATTAGCCCTGTTTCAGCCCAGCCCAGCCCATTTAATACTAACGTATGAAATAAGAGAATGTGCTATAAAGCAATCTGTATTCTGTTGTATGCATACCGGATACCGTGTAAAGCCTACAACGCTTTGTTGTGGACTAAGATTTGCTCTACAGTAAACAATGTAGAGGACATGACACCGAAGGAAGAAAACACAGATCAATAAGGTCATCTCCTCATGCAGTTGCACAAAACAGAATGCATGCTAAAAATCATACTGCAACTTACCAGCCAACAATCAGCGGCGCTTGCCCCTGCCTCGCCGCGCACTAACAATACTAAAAATCAATGAAGCAGCAACAGTGCGAAAATAGGACGACTTAGCTTCATCCCCTTTGGTAAGCAGTTGCAGTTCATCTGCCTTTTGAAGAGATGCTGGTCTGTAGAGCTGAAATGGAAGCTGCCAGCGTTGTTCTATTTCCTTTACACAAATCCTCGCCAAAATTCTCAAATGTAATTGTCATAAGCCCCATTGATTTCGGGTCTTCTGTTAAAGGGTTGAATACAAACTAGAATTTTGTAGGTGTTAGAACAGATGGTGATGCTGCAAGAATCAATAGTTCAAACCAGAGTGGTATATATCTTGATCTTTAAGTATGTCTTAAAGTCTTGCAGTCATTTCCCAGACACTCCCCTGGAAAAGACAACGTAGCAAATGCAAATATATCTTAAGGCTTCCAGCCTCATTTGAATGTATCAAACAGCACAGATAAGAATGGGGAAAACAACTTTTGCAATATACTATACTCATTCCAATGATGGTTTAGAAACTAGCAAGGACTATGAAATCCCAGATGGAGTTAACGAAGGAAACAATGGAATCCTTATGAAATCTTACACACATCTGACGAAAACAATGGCATCCGTCACTTGACTATATTAATAAATAAATATGTTCTGAACGAAATTTCAGGCAAAAGAGCCAATAAAGTAAGACATAACCTCAATCATTCCAGATACTTCTACCGACTCGCAACTGCAGGATCCCCAAATCTTCAGGACATTCATTGGCATAGATTATGAGTAGCAGGGTAATGCGATTGCTTCTCATCTTCCACGAGGATTAACTAGCTGAGAAAATACAGCACTAGTGGCAGCATCTTCCGCATCATCATATGTACCAGAGTTTTCCACATCAACCATACTCACACTGTTATCAAATGGCTCAAGTGGTGTCAATGGAATACCAGGGATATGGTTTGTGCTATTGTCTTCAGGTTCTGTAAGTGCAGAGGAAGTTTCCTCAAGCTGGAGAGTATATTCAAGATTCCACAAGACATCGCCCATTGATGGCCTGTCAACTCCATACTCAGCAAGGCACTTCTCAGCGGTCTCTCCAAACTTTTTGAGGGAAGCTGGATTCACCTTCCCCACCAGATTGGAGTCCATAATATGATCCAACATGCCCTTTTTCTGCCAGCTCATTGCCCACTCAGCTATGTTAACTTGCTCCCTTGGAAGAACAGGGTTCAAAGCTGGTCTTGTGCATAGAACTTCCATTAGAACAACTCCAAATGAATACACATCTGATTTCTCCGTGAGCTGTTGCCTTCTAAAGTACTCAGGATCGAGGTAACCGAAGCTACCTTTGACAGCAGTACTCACATGGGTCTGGTCAAGAGCTGGACCGGCCTTTGAGAGGCCAAAATCGGCGACTTTAGCTACAAAATTATCATCCAACAGAATGTTTGTTGTCTTGACATCTCGGTGGATAATACTTTGTGCAGCACCAGTGTGTAGATAATGGAGCCCCCTTGCAGCACCAATGCAGATTTCAATTCTTTGCTTCCATGACAGAGGTGGTAGATCCATTCCATACAAATGGCTTCTGAGGGGTCCATTAGCCATGAATTCATAAACAAGGACCATTTCTGACCGTTCATCACAGTATCCAATAAGAGAGACAAGATGCCGATGGCGGAGCTTGGATAACATCTCAATCTCAGTCCTAAATTCCGCAAGGCCTTGTTCGGATCTTGGGTTTCCTCTCTTGACTGCCACCTTAGAGCCATCTTCTAGAGTTCCGTTGTAGACCCTTCCAAAACCACCAACTCCGAGAAGCAAACTTTCATCAAATTTGTTGGTTGCATCAAGAATTTCTTGGAATGTGAAGATCCGACCAAGATTAGATGAAGCTAATGAAATGCAGCTTGCTGTTCCACTCTTTTGAGAAGCTGTGGACATTTTTGTCATGGTCTGAGAGTTTCCATATAAGGGCAGAGGCCGCCATGGTTGGCCTTGCGGAGGAGTCTTTGACCTACGTGCCATCAAACAACAGTAACAGAAACAAACTAAGGCCACAGCAGCTGCAGCTCCGACAATGGTACCAATTATTATTCCAATGTTTTTCTTCTTTGAGTCTGATTTAGGAAGGAAACTCTCAACAGAAGAAAGCCCATCCAAGCTTCTAGCTTCATTGCTTATCTTCATGATCTCCAGGCCATTCATAGTTGCATTCGTAATATCTGCCACGGTATCTGGACCAACACTAACTGTCAAAGTACCTGAATCTACTGAGGAATTGGAAATAAAGTCCTTGTAATAGGGTGCATTCAGGTTGCCCGTCAAGGATGATAGGTCAAGACTTTCAACAGCAATATCATCATTAATGTAGAGATTGAAGACCAGACTGTTCAGGGACCTGCTCAAAATATCACATAGATGTACCCGAACAAAATACCTGAAATTCGGATTGACAGAAAACACCCATGTTATGTTGAAGTTTGCATTTTCTACATTCGCCTCTGCTCCCATTGTTTCAGCGGTGGCATAAACCTTATTGGGTGCTGTTTCCGGTGTGACTGTAGGTGGATAATTTATGGATGAAGGGTTAACTGAAACATTCAAAGCAGAGCTGTTGACATGGAGGTATTTCGCATCATTTTCCCAAATTCTTCCAAGAGTATCATTTTGGGCTGTAATCAATGGACCCCCCATGTTAAGCCGGTAAATAGTTTCGAAGGCAAGTTCCGAAAGACCACTAAATGGGGTAGAAGGATTTAGAGCCAATGCATGATCAGGGAATACCTCATCCGGAATGGAGACAACTTCTATAGCATTAACAAATGTTACTGAATTGTTCAAAGGAATGAAAGAAAGTGTCAAAGAATCGGAAGTCACATTTATTGCATACTCCTTGAACATATAAGAACCATTATAATTCTTGAAAGTGAAGTTGTTCAAGAGCAATACATCAGCTGTAACTACGGTTATTGAGGCAGATGCCAACTTTTGGCTTGAGCTGGGAAGAGGATAGAAATAAAGGCGGACCCAATGCCGGCCTTCTTGTTCAATTTTAAATTTATAAGAGGCTACGCTTGAGAAAATTCGAGCAGATTTGTAGATTGGAGAGGGGGCACTAGAATTGGAACTTGAAGCAACAGAGTTCCCACTTTTCAAAAGCCCTGAATCGGGAACGAAAGTTCTACCTTGGAAGGTGACATTCTTGGTAGAACCACAAGCAATCAAGTAATTATCAACAGGAGTGAATGAAGCACATGATTTGTGGCACAGGAACTCAAAAAACAGAGAACCCATAACAAAAGTGACCCATTTCTCAAGCTTCATCTTCACCATTTTCAGACACCAAAATGCTGAGGAGACTAACAAATCAAAAGAATGTCCAATACACAACTTACCCAACCAAACATAAATACACAAATCAATACTTCTGTACTGACCAATCCCCAATGCACCAAGATCTACAGAATGCCCCAAATCCACAACTAACCAGCCCTCAAAAAAGTGAACTTCTTAGAAAAAGCTCCCAAATAACTCCTCCCCACAACTAAATATTCCATAACTACTAGATCTGTCTAAACAATGCCAACCGAACTAAACTCCATATAAACCAACTAAAAAATCACTATAGTCAAAGAATTTGCAAGGCAACGCCAAGAAAGATGAATTTTGCTCAATATGCACAACAAGGCCTATTTCAGTTAAATTCACTTTCAGTTACCTTACCTCCAGAAGAGAAACAAATGATGGGTACAAAATCCGGGGAGAGGGCGAAATGGGTATTGATTGAATGCTCAAAAGATCAAAATCCAGCTGACAAAGAGGGAATGCAACCATGGAAACCCATCAAGCACTGCTTTTTATTGCAGCTAGAACAACCAGCACCGTTCCAGGCTGTTGATTAGGCTGTCATTTACCAGTGGAAGAGATAGAGGACCCCACAAAGAAGAAGAAAATTATACGATGAAACTTTCCTTCAAACTCTCTTCAATGTCACTTTAACGCTAGAACCCCCATCCCCAGGCTGTTAACAGAAGGAAGATATTGTGGTCTGATTTTGATATAACTGTCAGTGGAATATAATAACATGAAACGCCATGAGAGAGGCCTTTCTCTTGACTCTGGAGTCTCCCACTTTTTGTTTTTATATTAAAAAAAAATAGTGAAGAGAATCTGAATGGTGCTGTGCTGGGACCAACGACTAACGGGACCCACTTTAACGCGGAAGGCTCTGGGTGACTAGGTCCATGTACATGTGTTTGTTTTTCTAGGAAAGCTTCATTACTATTTTTTTATTTATGTATCTTAAATTATGAAAAATGCAGAAATGCTCACAAAAGTTAAAAAAAAAAAATCCTCTAAATCATTTGAATTAGGAGGGCGCTACAACCATTTTTGGTACAGTTAGATACGATCCCTGTCAAAATTATAAGTAAATTACGTTTTGTTTTAAATGACATATTCGGATTTAGTATTTAGAATTTAGATTTTAAGAATTAAAGTAGGATTTATGATTATAATTTAGGGTTATTTTTCTCTAGATTGACTATATTCTAATATTATCATCACTAAAATATTGAACAACACACACAACTATGTTTGACATAATTTTAGTTGAGATTTGGAGGAGAGTTGTACCTACAATGAGTGTAGTCCCCCAAACCTAAATCAATCTCTCTAACAACAGTTGCTCCAAAAACACCCATCGATTCCATGCCTGTGAACAACCTATCCGAGTCAACCCACCAAATCCACTCGATCTCTAGGTGAGTCGGCCAATGCACTAGATCCAGTGGCCAAGACGCCTAAATTTTTTTATTTCACTCTTCAACATCAGCCTCAATTTATGTTTTCATCTTCTAGCCTCAAATCCAGTTCGACAAACTCATACAAAAACTCACCTCCACCTCCTACAATCTCACCTCAGGCACATCTCTTATCTCAACTTGACAACTTCATTCAATCACTCTCATGTCTCACTTCATACACCTCTCACGGTCTCATCTCGATCGGTCTCTAGGATATGTATTTTATTTAATGATTCGAAGATAATGTCAGCTCTTGATTTTTTTTGGTCGATCATTAAATTAGTTGTTTTTTATTTAGTTATTGTTGTGGTCACTTTCATTTGCAATAATAAATGAGAATTCAGTTTTAACATTCATCCCATAAAATTGTGATTGAGGTTTTAGCATATGATAGATTCTCTTTTTTGCATAGCCAGATCTAGAGATTGACATGACCAAACCATGCAAAAAGAGTAATGAATTTAGTACGCAACATCGCAATCATACAACTCCTATATAACCAATATCACATGTGACAGCTAATAAATAACATGACACATGATGTAACCTCAATATTTTCATATAAGTTAGCCAAAATTAATGACACTAATGTGCAAAATAATGATGTCCTTAATTACTAACGTTCCTATAGATTCTCACGTTTTATATATTGTAATCTAATAAAAACAATCGTATATTGTAACCCAAAAATTATTTTAAAAATAATATTTTATAATGTTAAATCGTTACTCGTATTTTTATTGAAGGATTACACCGTCTCTAACGAGTAACCACATTAGAGTGACAGAGGACCGTTATCATGGACGTCAATGTGTCCATATATGGAAGCGCCGGACTCGAGCATATGGTCATGGATCCCAACTTAAACGTCTCTGTCAATTTTTTTTATTTATTTATCAGAATCTTTACTATTAAGTAATATAGTTTTTAATGATCTATGTAGTATATTCTAAAGTAATTATTTTAATTTAATAATAATAATAATATTTTCCTTTTCAGTTGATAATTGAGTGTGAAACAAACGAGTGAGTGGGAGCTGGAGAATTTTCTAGTCAAGAAAAGCAGAGGAGCAGTTTAGAGAAAGACAAACAAGATTGGATTTGATGAAGACGAAACATCTTCTTAATTAGTCTTCAGGGATTTAGATAGATTGGACATGCAATAATTTGGAAAGAACAGACCCAAAAAATGGTTCCTCATCAAGTTTTTTTTTTCTTTTTCAAAATAATAATTTTTTAATAATTAATTAACGATATAACTACTCCTCTCATTTATTTACACAAAAATAAATTTACGCCAATTTTTTTTTGAAATTTTGACCTAATGGCGATGTTTCGAACAAGGTCATATCATATTTCAAATAAAAAAGTTGTTAGGAATAGCATTATTTTAGATCGTATATAATAATGCTTCTCGAACAACATTATTTAGTCCAGTATATATATTAAAAAAATGCAAGACTAATTTCTCCATAACATAGCAAACATTTTATCCTTTGGCTAGAGTTTGGGTGACAAATATATTGTACGAGTGGTAGAGTTTGTATATACAACAGGTGGCTTACACTTTCTCTACCATTCTCACGTGTCATTTCTCGTTGTTATGCAACTAAGGTTGATTATAGTAATATGATGGAATAAGGTTTTACCTTAGCGGCCTGTGAGAATACTTGTGCACCTACTCTTTTTTTAACCTCATTCCATATCGGGTTGAGTGGGCAATATATTTTGGTCCATTATTGATACCCGATGCAGGACTCCGTTGAATTGGTGATGATATTATGATATAAACTATGGTTTATGTTAAAGGATTGTTTTGAGAATTACAGACAATGCTTTGTTTTTTTTCCTATAAATTCATTGTCCAATGACGCTGTTAAAAATAACGCCATTCACTTCGGATGATTAACGTTGTTCGGAACAACGTCATTAGACCAAAACTACTAAAATGCATGACGTTATTACGAACAGTGTCATTCTAAAAAGGCTAAAACTAGTGATGCTATTTCCAACAACGTTAAAAGTTATTTGTGCAAATAATTGAGAGGGAAGTCCATGCCAATTTTAATCCTCATTATAGATACAATGTGGTTGTGTGTAGTGGATAAGTCACCGTGACAGTCACGTTCGGTGCCGTGAATAAAGGCGATCTGTGCGTTTTGATTGTCTATTAATTAGCAGAAAACAACATCGAACTAATTCCCACATAAATATCAATTAGTCAACAACTCATGCTGTTTGTGCGAGATACGTGGTCTTCTGCATGTCCTTTTTTATACAACCCGATTATCGTTTTGTCAAATCTTTGCAAAATGTAATTGACAGAATTACCCCTTCATGCAATTGTAGCCTTTTCAACTAAGACGCCATGGAGATTGGGGAGAGTTTATGTAAATGTAAACTACGAGTATTCCACTCCCAATCGATTATGCTATACCCTTGAATGGTAAGTTAGTACTACTAGCCAGTAATATAAATTGAGATATTTCAAATCTCTCTCTCTATATATATATATATATATTTTTTTTTGACTTATCAGTTGATTGGACTAACTGTCAAAGTAGGTCGGATTAACTTTGTAAGGTAGATTATCCGATTGAATCTAGCAAAGTGTGTGGACATACACACACTTAGCATACGCAATTATCCAATAAGTTCAACAATGACCACATATGAACTGATTATAACCAACAAGTCTAATAGATTTTTGCTTAGAAAATTTATTGGTTGATTAAAGAAGACATCTACCTCCCTTATCCTTATACGAAAACTTTCACATCTAAGATGTGAGATATTAAGGGATTATTTGACGCTCAAATTAATTGGAAATACTCCAGTGCTCAGAGCTCTCCCTTTACTAACAACGAAAGTGCAGGAGTTGTCCTGAGAATTACCTTGCGTGAATGCCGCTTTTTATATCGAGTGATGTGATTCGATTCGATTCATTAATAGAGAGTCTCTTCATCTTCAGTTTTTAGGAAGAATGTGTCCCTTTTTTTAATAGTAAGAGACTGTTTTAATTAACATTTCAGTTAACTTAGGTGTTTGATTTTCCTAGGGTTTTCAATTCATTTTAGGTGTTGGTCACTTCGAATTTGTCAGATAATGCTTTTCGGATGTCTGTCTGATAAATTATTTCATAGTTCGAGTACATTTTCACATGACATATTCACGGGTGTGGATGACGTCCACATGAAAATTATGTCAATAAAAAAGTAAGAGATACACTATATATTGATGATAACCACACCATTAAATGTGTCACATGATATATACACTCGAAACACTTAATAATTTTCCTGTCTTTTACTTTTCTCGGCCTGAAACATCATAGAGTTGGGACGAAGAAAGGTTGACTCTGACTCCACTGTCTTAACCAGTTCAGTACTTGAGAGCTGAAGAAAGGTTTGCGTGGGCCAATCTGGGCCTGTCACTAGTATGTCCATAGAGTTGGGCCGAGTTCCCTCCTTTTGTTAAATCAGGACATCCCAGCAATCACAATCCAGACCTCTTGGAGACCATGGCCTAAAACCGAACTTGGCCCAATTTATACGAGGCTCGTTACCTTGCACATCCGTCGCGCGTTCCACTCTCATTAAACATCTTGATTGAGCCAGGGTCAGTGAAAATAGTTGGCGGAATTAGCAACTTCACATTGTTCTGTGCTTCCGCGTTAGGGCATCTGAATTGACTGAGACTCAGCCGAAAATCTACTCTCAAGCGGTAATTCGTTTATTCATCTTTCTCTTAGTGTGTTTGAATAAAATTAGGGGTTTTGTCTCACAATTCATTCACTCTCGGGCATAGCTGTTCACGAAACGTGGCATGGGACGTCTCCGTGAATTAGGATATGGAATTTCATTATATATCTATGTTTTTGTGTAATCATGCCTTTGATTTTGATTCTATGCCGTTTTCGATTTCAACTTTGTCTGTTTGGAAGCTAATAAATTGCAAGAAAGTAAAAAAGAAAATAATGTTCGTCAATGAACCTTTTTAATTGTAAGATAACTCATATGGGTCTTGCAAATGTTGTTGAATTACACTTAAGAGTGCATACTCTTGTTTCTTGGATATTAAATTCATAGTTTTTATGCACTGGCAGGCGGCAATGCATGTATAATAGAAAAGATGAACAAATGTCATAGTTCAATTACTTCAATTGATAATAAAGAGTTCCTGATATGTGGATACTTTTGTGCCTTGCTAGATGTCGAACTCAAGGGAAGCAAGGTGAGTTTTCTTGAAATAAAGTTTTTGTTTTCTTTGTTTAATTTTTGTAACTTTAATTTGAAGTGGGATAGAGTAATGCTGTTGTTTATTCTTCTAGGTCTGCTTCACGAAGTGGATCTGTTTCACCTGCTAGAGAACGTCGATCAAGATCATTGTCAAGGTCCCGGCGAAGTCAATCAAGATCCAGGTATAGTGGTCATCAGAATAATTTAGTACGAGGTTTTGCTAAAAAAAAGTACCAAGGTGTTTTTGTCTCATAAATGAGCTCAGAGCTGGATGTGATTTTCATGGTAATATTGTATGACAGTTGGTTTTTATCCCTATAGGAGCCAGGATCCTGTTGATGAGGGAAATCCTGGAAATAACTTGTATGTGACAGGCTTATCCACAAGAGTTACCAATGCTGATCTTGAGAAGTTTTTTAGCAGAGAAGGGAAGGTATTATCTTTGTGAAAGTATCGTACATTATGTGTGGCATTCAGGTTGTCCTTGCTATTCACAAACATGCCATGCTATCCGAGGATACCATTTGACTTTGTGTAGTAATTACAATTTTGCTTCTTATCCTGATCACATTGTTGCATTTGAAATGCATTTTGTATAAGCCATTGGAATTTTTTTTGTGTAGGTTGTTTGTTACCTTGAATGAGAAATTCTTTAAAACATTTAAATTTTATTATTCTAATTTGCTTTTTGGTGATTTAATGTTTCAACTAGTTGCTTCTAAATTCAAATGCATGGTGTCGGAAGTTTCATCAAGTAATGAATTTAATTGATTTGCGTTACTTCTCTTGATAATTCATATAATCAAATTCATGTGGAGGAGTTCGGAATGTCTGACTTACACTTTTAGATGACTCAGGACAATAATTTTGAAGAAAGTCTCAGTTATTTGCATTGATTTGTATATCATAAGTTGCATCTCCAGGATCAGTTAATAGTTTCATACTTGATTCGTAATAATGTTTCAAACTAACCTTTTGTTTCAGGTTTTGGAGTGCCATCTAGTTACAGACCCTCGAAGTCGAGAATCCCGTGGTTTTGCATTTGTAACCATGGAAACTGTTAAGGAAGCAGACTGTTGTATCAAGTATTTGAACCGTTCAGTCCTTGAAGGTCGATTAGTCACTGTGGCAAAGGTATTAATTTTGTCGAAGGATTCCAACTTATAATTTGATTTGAAGCTTCTTGCTTTGTTCGGAAATGTTCCCTGATGAGTTTTGACAGCAGGTCTGGTATTTTTATCTCCATCGAAATCACAATCTAAGCTCTTAACCGTTGAACCTACCCTCACAACATGAATTCTGCACCGGCACTCCGTACTCATCGACTATTTTGGAGAGGATTGTATGCGCATTAGTCCTTTTGTTGACTAGTAATGGTATCTGTAGTTGTTATTTTTATCTTCTATTTCATGACATGTTGGAGAGGCAGAAAACTGTTAATCCTGATGTCATTTGCCCATCCGATCACATGCTTATTTCTATTTCACACACACACCCAAATATATATATATATATATATATATATATATATATATCTTATATATTTCTTTGATAACGTTGAAATAAATTAATTGTCTGCCCCGAGTATGTAAAACATACGGAGGTAAAAATATGACTGTTGAAAAACCAGACATTCGTCTTTGATTCTTTTGTGGTTGTGTTGTCATTGTTGTCCACGGAAGGGCAGTTCATGGCATCGCCTTGGAACATAATCAGTAGTAAACTGAAGTATGCCAATTCTTTTTGATGATTTCTATGATATTATTCTGCATTTTTTTCCCATATGCAGGCGAAAAGAAAACGAGGCAGGACACCAACTCCTGGCAAGTACTATGGTGCAAAAGATAGACGAGGTACACTTGAGAATCACCTATGGGTTTGTGTGGGAGTATGTATGTTTTCATTTATTTTTGCTTATATTGACTAGCTCATGGTCAGGTGTAACCATGTAATTATCGGTTCAATTCTCAGCCCTTACCTAAAGTCATTGATTCCATTAGGTTTTCATACAAGCTCTTTTCCCAAGTAATTAGCAAGTTTTAGTTTATTTCTTTTTTCTTATTTTTTCAATTGTCAAATGGATTTGAGGCAAAGATTGGCCATGTTTGATTAACTATTCTGTCAATATTGGGGATCAAATTTTGAAGGGCATGATCGCAGACGGTCTCGTAGCTATTCACCTCGCCGATATCATGGCAGAGATTATTCCCCAAGGGACAGGAGAGGAAGATCAGGCTCTTCATATCGTCGGATAGATGATTATGACTTACACAAGAGGCGTAGGGACCGGTCCCCATAGATAGAGCAAATGAATCCATTTGAAAGCCCGGGGTCCTTATCTTATTTACCCTCTGGTGAACTTATTTAGACTTCAATTGTACTGTGAAACATTCAAACAATCGTCTGTTTGGAGCTTATTGTGAATCTTTCCTTGATACTCTGAGAAAATACAGACGTAATGCTCCATGGCTCTATGGCGATGTGCTCATTATTGCTGTAAGCTGCTTATAACTGGATTAATTTCTTGGTGTGTGAATTAAAAGCTTTTGTTGAGAACTTTTGGTGGGCGAGAGGGTTACTTCTTGTCTTCACAATTGTGATATACTAAAAGCTGCAAATTCGGAATCTGGGTCTCTGCAATTTCTCTGGAGTATGGAATTATTTGCATCTAACGGTCACTCTGCTATGCTTTTCTACACTGCATTACTCTATTCTTTCAATGCAATGGGAATTTCAGACTCCCTCGAATTATGTTTTTCTACACTGCATTATTCTACTAGCAGATTCTTTCAATGCTGCATTAGTCGAATAGCAGAGTTCCTCCATCCGCAAAATGATTGCAGTCAAAGGTATTTTCTCCCTCATAAGTCGAACTGCAGGCTTATTCAAACATCAAACTGGAATTGATACTAGCCTATAAGGCTATGGAGAGTATTTGCACACTATCTGTTTAGTACGAAAATTCCTGGGCCTACAAAATCTAAGTGAACCCAATCGTCAAAGATAATATGGGCCCCCAACAAGATAAGTCCCAAAAAACTAGCCCAACCCGAAACTAATTCCTTAATTCAAACCCGACGTATCTGACTATCTTCTCCACCACTCTGTAGACTGTAGACTACCCAGAAAACTCGAATCCTCTCGAAGAAAGATTTGTGATGAAGATCTCTGTTCTTCCGAGAAACAGCACAGTTGTTGTCACTGCAAACAACAGAACAAGGTCTGGGTTGGTGCGCTGTCAAGGAATGTTTGTTTTTATTAAGCGCATGTGCCGTTACTTGGTTTCCTTTCTTGAGAGATTACTATCTACGCAGAGAAGGTTTTTTTTTGCTTTCCATAACTGGATTTTTTGTCCTTTCTGAGTGATTAGTGTTTGAATAGGTTTCTACTTGTAAGTATATATATATAGGTCTTGTACGAGAGGTTTAGGGTTGAGAGCGTTTGCAGTTCCCTCTAGACTGGAGATTCAACGAAGCCTACTGGACTCCATATTTTTCTGAAACTTTTATCAACAATGTCTAAAGAAGTAAGTTAATTGTTTGCTAGTTTTTATTAAAGATCTGGGTGTGCAATTCGTATATTGGAACTCTGGTTTTGGATTTCAGCCGCAACTATGATTCTATGGGGAAAACATGGGCATCATTGGTGTGAATGGATGAATCTTGTATATTGTTTCAGTACCTTTAACCGCTGAAACAAGCTACTGGACTCCCTATTTTTCTGAAACTTCTTCTTATCGTCAATGTCAAAAGTAAATTGATTGATTTCTTTTTTTTTAAAGATCGGGAAGTACACTTTTTATATCTGGATATTGAAACCTCAGGTTTCGGATTTCGCCTTCCACTATTATTAAATGGGAAAGCATCGGCTTTGTGGTGTGAGTGGATAAATTTGCTTTCTATTGTTTCAAGTATCATAACCTGTTAAATTGTTTATCTTTATGAAGGGAAACGGATTCTTGAGATCTTTTGGGAAGGATACAGTTTTTTAAGATCCTTATGAAGGGATACAGTTTCTTGAGATTTTTGTTTGAACTGTACAAATGTAAAGAGGAAGGTGACATAAAGCTTTTTAACTGCTACAAAGAAATTCAAATAAAAAAGAAAGCTTGAAATTCAACATGGTGTTTTTATGTTCTTACCGGATAATGTTTTGTTTTGTTTTTTCTTTGTTTAATTTCACTGAAAGGCCCTTTTGGGAAGACTGGTTTGTTTGATTCGTTATCTTTATTTAAGAAGACTCTGATTTGGCGGATCTGTCATTAATGTTCATGCCATGTAACATTCCCGATGCGTGTTTAGATGTCTTGTTTCATATTACATTTCCGTCATTCTACTATCATTAGGATTTTATGTTGGAGATCCTGGTTCCTGGAATACATTTTTTTCTTTGACGTTTACTAAGACCTTATATCAGGTTTAGTTGGTTCTTTTTTCTACTCTATTGATCAAATTATAATATAAGAAATTAAAACCTGCTGGAAAAGGGTGTGGAATGTTGATGGTTTTGCAGATTTTGGATTTTATTTACTGTTCTGACCCTTGAATTTATCTTGCTTATTATAAAATGGAAATTTCTTTTCTATTTTCTAGGTGGAATTAGCTTCTAACTGGGTCTTGTTACTTGCTTTAGAGGATAGGATGGATTGAGCTTTTAATTTTGTCTTGTATTCCTTTATTTTTGTGATGTTTGGGATGCATAGTTATAGCCTTATCTTTGACTCTAGGCTCCGAAAAAGGGATTTGAAGTCAAGTTTCAAAGGAATGCACCTAGTGTGCTGGACAGTCCTATTGTTAATGAAGCAGAGGAGGATACTGATGCTGATTATTCTAGCAGCGGCTCTGATGTTAGGGATCACCATTTTCGTAAGTTTTCCTGATGAAACTGTAGAGAATGTCCTTAAGCCTCGCATTTATATATTTGGGAGTTTAATTTTTGTTATCCTCTTAATCTTGTCATTATTCCCCTGGTCAGCCATGGGTATCCACACACTCAACAAGCCAATGTTGAAGTCATCGACTGCATCTTCATCAGCAAAATCGATCAACCGTGGCACTAATCGAGATGTTCATTCCATTACTGGGACTCGTAAACCTGTAAGTAATTTGGAAAGACCGAGAAATTGATACTTTCGGCTGGAAATAGTGGTGGTATCATCAGGGCTTTCCCTTTTCTTCCACAGTTCCACTCCTCCCTTTTTGCAGCTTTTGGAAGAGCATCTTAGATTTATTAGTAAGCAAGGTCTGTGAAGAACTGATAATTCATATGCTTCTAATATGTCTCAAAATCAGGCCGTGGACTTGTCAAAACTAGGAATGAACTCACTGCGCAGATATTGCGTAGCATACAATATTGTAGGTCCAACAAACTCTTACAAACTTCTTCTTCATGTTTGTGTATGTACGTGTAGATGGTTTGGGTTGCTTACTGAATTCTTTGTTCTGTAATTTGAAATTGCAGTCAGGCATCAATTCCGATTCAACAAGGGAACAAGTGCTTAGAGCTGTTGAGCAGCATTTTGTTTCGCAGGTCTCCCTCCCTCTCTCTCTCTCACGCGCACACACATGCATTTACACATCTGACATCATTTCTTGATACACAGCCTCCATTGGACGAGGTGCAAGTGATTAGAGAACTGTTTCATCGAGCAAAGGAACCAAAAAACAAAAACATCAAGCAAGAACGGTGAAAACCTGATACCTTTTGTAATGGTGAAGCTTTGTGATTACAAAGGAATGAGAATAATTCCTTGGCAAAAGGAAGAATCTTTCCTCTGGACTTCACTCCAATAGTTTAACTTGTTGAATTGTCAAGCATTGCGAAGATCGTATGCATTGCTGATTTCAATTTGGTACATGTAGTAGTGACGGGTTAACAGTTGGGCAATTGTGCTGCGGCTTTAGAGAAACCTTGATCGCCTTCTATTTTCATTTCCTGGTCCTCAAGTTTGCAACAATTCTTTTACCATCTCTCTCTCTATACCTAATTGCATGTCTTGTAAACCATGGTTCATGCATATTAAATACTTTTGAGTTTCCAGACAGGTTTGGCTAAATTACATATTGAAATGAGCAGATTTTGATTTTTACACGTTAGCTTGTCGGAAATCTCGCTAAACATTCAGAGGAACTGAGATGAAGATCCCTTAATTGTACAATCCCTGGTTGATAAGTTACCTTTTACTACTCATTTGATCAAGGATTGGACTTGCGGAGTTGGACTAAAACTCTCTTTAAAATTTCTAGCTATTCGAAGAATTGGACTGAATACTGAATAGTACCCAGACGATTTCTCTCTCTGGCTACCGGCACTAGTCTCCGGCTACTGAATCCACTGGAGATTATTCAACTTTTAAGGTGTGCTTTATTTACATTCCACTGTTTCCTAATTACATACTATCTCAGTATCTCTACAGCTCTTACAAATTGGAAAGAATATCTAACTACATCCCGAGTAGCCGAGTAGTAAAAAATTTACACATTTATGAAGTACACATCAAATATAAAAATCATATCAAACAAAGATATATTCACAAAACAAAATATCGAAGATCGATGTCATTCCATAATAATTAAAGCAGTACACAAGTAAATGATAAACTCATTAATAAAATTCACAATAAATTTTCAAAAAAAGAAAGAAGCTTGCGGTAGATTAAATTTTTCATCATTGTGATGACATTACCTGTTCGAAGAGGATGCAATCGAAAGATGACATTTGTCGATTTTGGTGTTTACAACATCTAAAATGAGATTTAAATATATAAGTTTCTTACTGACGTTGCGCGATAAAAAGATTTAGCGGTGTGGATGTTCTCATTGAAAAACAAATACTTGTTAAGTTGATCAAGTTGATGAAAGTTGAAAAATACTAGGATGTAAATAAATAGCCAACCAGTAAACCACCTGTTCTCGGTGACTAGAAGCCCAAACGAAGGCCTAGCACAATAGGATAATCAGCACAGGCCACATCAGCAAACTTGTGACACACCGGTCTCATGGCGCGTGGAAGACAAACTAATTTTCACAATAAAACAAAAAACACACTAATATTACGCGGTGAGATAGGTTCTCCCACTCTCGCACGAAAACACCTCTCCGTCTCTTTCATCACAAATTCTCTCCTTTTTTATCTTCCCTAAATTCCCTCTCCAGTGCTCCCAAATCGAATCCGAAA
The DNA here is from genome assembly GCA_963580455.1 of Euonymus europaeus. Taxonomy (NCBI): domain Eukaryota; kingdom Viridiplantae; phylum Streptophyta; class Magnoliopsida; order Celastrales; family Celastraceae; genus Euonymus; species Euonymus europaeus. The sequence continues at coordinate 25,269,160 of OY756961.1, forward strand.
CAACAATCACGAGGAGGTCAAACGATTCAGTCGAGTTTCCTTCGCTCTCTCTCTGCTTTCGAAGAAACCAAGTCCCGAAGGCACTGTACTTGATCACCAGCTCTTCTGGCATCTTCAATGTTTTGATTCTATTGAATAGATTGTTATTTGGCTGAATCGTTTTGGATTTGATTAATTTGAATTTTTCCTGTTGTTCGACTATTCTTTTGGTGGTTTTATCGATTTTCCGCTGCTGGAGTCAAATCAGGTGTTGATTGTACTACTGTTTTGGTTGAGTTTGGTTGCTGTTTAAGGCTAGGGTAACTGTGATCGATGTTCATCAGGTGTTTCTGTATAACATATGTTTGAACTTGGATCTGGTTGTATGCTTATATTGACTTGTAACAGTTAGGTAAACAAAAATGCTGTGTTGACTGATATGCAATCCCTTATTATTGAGCGGTTAAAAGTATATAAAGTGTTTATCTATATTGAACAGATTTCTCTCGTTGTTTTTTTTCTTAAGTGCAGGGTATGATGCTTCAGCTGTCTATAATTTCTGAGGGTGTTGGAGTCAAGTAGAAGGAAATGGGAGGCTGCTGTTGTTGTTGTTCTTCCAGGAGAGCTGAATTGAACTGCCCAACTGGATACTATTATGTACGTATAATTTTTTTAGTTCGTTGTTTGATTATGAAGTTATAGAAAAACATGTTGCCCAATGGTAGAGTTGTAAGGGTTCATCCTAGAGTTCTTAGGTTCAATTCTTAGAAACAGCATCTTCATATATTATGTAAGGTCTTCATACATCTTACCTATCCCTGACCCCCACCCACTACGGGAGGCTTGTGCACGTATTTTTTTATTTAGATTGTGGTGTTAGGCATTACAATCAAAGCTATTCTTGTGGCTTAATAGCTATTCAATATGTTAAATTTGTTGTTCATAATTTTGGTTGAACATAACCTTGCTACATGGAAAATTCACTTGTTCTCTTGTTTATTAGATACACTTGTTGATGATTAAGTAAAATTCTGTTTTTTATTCTTAGCTTAGCCTGTCCAAGATTACATGGGAAGTCCATTTAGGCTGTAATCTATTTTTCATTTTTTCTTGTTCGTATCATCAAAACTTTTACAGAAATAATGTATTTCTACTTAAGATTATCTTTTGCATGGGATAAGCTGCCTGTAGAGCAATTGGAGGCTGTAATTACCACATTCTAGACCTCATGCGATTGTTTTAAGGTATACATTTATGCACACTCCAGATGTTTTTGCTATATTCATGCATGTGAAAAAATTCGTTGTCAATCAATTCTTTTTGATTCATGGGAAGTATTGTGCACATGAGAAGTATAACATTGCAGCATTGTCAAGAAATCAAAGGCATGACACATTAGCATTTTACTTCACCACCATTTTCATTCATGGTACTCATATCAATTGATAGATTTATCCACTCTCATAGTGAAGTAGATTTCACGCTGAAGTATTAGTGGCTTACTTCGCCATCTATTTGCTCATGTCAGTAGGTTTATGTGGTGCAATATTCATCAAATCATTTGTTCAAGTAGACTGACTGACTTTTTGATTTGACAAATAGACGTGATTGTAGATTGACTTACTTTTAACATAGTTTCAAAGAATTTTTCTAATTCTAGACTGGGAAATGGTATCATTTCTTTAGCTGTCTTCTTGTGGGGAAATGTAATAACTAAAATATATTCATTGCTTGTTTAATCTTCAACCTCTCTGCAGTACCCTAGGGCATTGGAAGAACGTGTTCCCTTGTCATCACCCCATGTTGCACCTTCTGCACACTCTACGGGGTTATTGGTTGATACAAATCTGGACACATCTATTCCTGATGCTTACAGACCACCACCGATACCTATGCCATTTGATGCAACTCCTGGGCCTCGTCAGGCTCCAGCTGCAGTTCAAGAAATTTCCAGCGATAAGAGAGATGCGTCGGTGCAAACAACAATTTCTGATTGTCTTCAAGAGTCAGCCGGTGGCAATACCCTAGATACATCTCGGAATTGTGAAGATCTGAAGCAATCAAACAAAGGCGAGATAAATTGCGATATTGATTCATTTAATGGGGAAGAAGTTGAGGATTTGAAGTCAGCTATACCTGTTTCTGCAGTGGAAGAGGAGGACGCTTGTCCTATCTGTCTGGACGGTAAAACCCTTGTTCTCATTCTTTCATGCATGCATGCAAATTGCAGTTGCCTTCTTGCTGTACTTGAAATCATTTTGATGTTTTTGCTATTTTGGCTGCAATATATTTCTCTCCTTGAGCCTTTTTACCTGTATGGGTGATAATGGCTTGTTCAGTCCATCATGTTTGGATCAGAGATCTTGTGTTGAGACTTTTTTAACGTCTTCCCTGCAGAGTATGATGAAGAGAATCCCAAACTTACCACGACATGTGAACATCATTTTCACCTTGCATGCATTCTTGAATGGATGGAAAGAAGTGATTCCTGTCCTGTATGTGATAAGGTTTGTTGCAAAAATAGATTTGTTTTTTGTTGATGGGATGTTGGCATCCTTCGTCATGAATGACATCACAGTTTCTGTTGTTCTTGTGAATTTGTGATGCAGGAACTGATATTCGACCCTCCAATTGATTCGTAACAAACATCCAGGAAGTTCATCAACTTTTATAACTACTTAAATTTAAGTTTGTAAAGCCAAGGTTACAGGTGCATGGAATTCACAGTTTTTGAGTTTGCTGTTCAGTGTCCACATATTTGGATTGCTTTTCTTCTATTTTTCTTTGTAATACTTCCCTCTTCTGTCTCCCTTTCACTCTAAAGGAGTTGATGCCATTTGGGATGCCTGTGGCCCTCTCCCTCTATATGCCTGTTGCCTCTAGACATTAGTTTCCTCTTGGCCCAGAACATTCCTCACTGGAACTTGTACTACACTTTGATTGCCGTTCTTTTGGATTTAGGGTTAGTATTACCATGATTTTCTCTGGGGTTGCTTGTATCTAAATGGTTCTCTGGTGTTGGTGGATTTGATAGTGCGAGGAAAGATTGCGAACACCGACTGCACAGGCCTTCAGCTTTCTTATCTTTCCTTTCTTCCGCTGTAGCTGATTCGTCAACTCTTTATGATTCTTAGCCAAGGAACCTTGATTCGTCTGTACCTGATTCTCTTTCTTCACCTGTGACTCTACCTTCTTCATCAATAGAATACTTTGCCAAAGCTGCTTCTTCTGGGCATTCAACTGAGGATGTGACTTACTCTCTTCATTAGGAGATGAAAGATAGATCTATATGATTTTCTGACTTTCAAGTGCATTATTTTTTTGACATTTCCATCATTGACTGCCTAATACAATCGGAGACAATGGTGAAAATATGGCCTAAGCACATGATGATGATAAACAAACGAGAAGTCATCATTGGAAGCACAGCACTGCAAGAGAAAGTATGTGACTATATGATGAATATAAGACGAAGTCACCTGGAATTTTGATGGTGCAAGTAAATCTTGACATTGTTATTTAACGTGTAGGGTATGCAATCATGCTTCCCGTAAATGAGAATTAGGGGCGATAAAATTGTCTAATTCTGATGATTGATTTGTGCAAATTTATTCATTTATTCCTCTCTTCATTTGCTAGACATTTTTTATTTATTTTTTATAAATCAAATTTGAAAACGTTTTCTCTCTCAAAATACATTTTAGATTTTAAAAAAAATTACATATTTGAATTCAGTACGTAAAACTCTTTCTAATATTACTCATTATTGATAGTGTCTTTTTTTTAATGTTTTTTCAATTAATGTAATTCATATATATGACGTGTAAACTGTCTATTCGAGCTGAAATTTTATTACACTATGATATTAGAATATATATTGGTTGTTTTTTGCATTTTAATTGAAATTACGTTGGGTACCCAAACACATTAGGGTTTAGCACTTAGGACATTTAAGATTTTAGTAGCGAATCTGAGCATTTTAGGCTATAAAATGAAAATTCGATATACGAGCCGGTTAGGGTTTAGTTAATTTGTTCTTTTTAGGGTTTAACACTTATTGTTTAGGTTACAACATGAAAATCTAATACACAAACCCATATCAATATCCATAAATAACTACTAGAACCTATATAACTTACCTATCAGCACAAAACAAACAATATAATTAAAAATAATGTAATTGAGAATAACTAAATAAAACCTATCAATAATGAATCTTGTTGAAAAATCTTTACTTGCTAATTCTGAATATACAATTTTTTCGAAATTTAATATGTATTTTGAAAGAGAGTGTTTTGAAATTTTGTTTAAAGAAAAAAAAATCCTATTTTTATTTTTTATTATTTTTGATTTTGCCATGTCCTATGCTTACAAAACATGTCATTTGATTTGGGTTAATATTAGGATACAAAAAGTTGAGATATTTAGCTTTGCTCGTGCGGATATAATCAATTTAGGTATGATAAAAAATTCAAAATAATTTAATTTATAACATATAAATATATCGAATATTCTATGCTGTCCAATCCCGATCGACCGGGACCCAATTTTTTCCACACCTGAGGAGAATGCATGAAAATTTGGCCAAAGCACTTGTTATGTCTCAGGAACCAATGGACTCGACCTTTTGTTTTCAAATTTCCTCCATACGTGGAATATTATTTATTACACGTTTTTTATTTTTCACCGATTCTTAATTTATTTCATATTTTTTCACAGGTTCTTTCTTAATTCATTTGATTTTCTTCCCTGTTTCCAAATTTCTTTGATTCTTTTCACTGTTTCTTAATTTCGTAAAATTTTCTTAATTTATTTTATTTTATTTTATGCTCTGTTTCTTAATTTCATTGATTTTTTATTTTTTTAATTTGAGTTTTTTCCTAGCCACCTCAAAGGGTGCTTCTTCTCTATGCATCCACACAACACACCGTGGCATATTGTCCGAGGTGGCATTGTACTTTCAACCGCTTGGGAGTGGACGGCGGTGTCGCGGAGAGAGGAGATTATGGCGAAGGTAGGGATAGGGGACGAAGAAGAGAGACTACGTTCACTAACCAGCTCCAGGAGGAAAGCGCTCCTTATACGCCGTCGTTTTTAACTTTATGGACTCTCGCTACTCTATACTCCAATGTCGTCGTCGTCTTCGGCGGGCATTGGGTCAGTCTCTCGACCTTAATTCACATCGCAGTTCATGGGAATAACCGCTGGGAAAGTTCTCGGCCTTTCTAGTTCTAGGCTACCAATTTTTTTCCCCTAGGCAATTACGCTATTAATGTAATTCGTCAATTTTTTCCTTGAAACCTTATGATTGCTGAACTAGGGTTTGTGATTGGGGATAATTTTTGGAGATTGGATAAGGGAGAGTAAAATTTTGTGGTATTTCTGATGAGTATATTGAAGCTCCTTTATAACTTATTTGGAGAAAACTTGAAGCTAGTTCATTAATTTTTAATTGCTGATGAGTTCATTATTTTCCTATGTCATTTTGTGTAGTTGATGAAGTTCAGTTTAACTTCATAAGGTTTAGATGGAGATATCGTTGGTATCAATCTGCTCTGCAATGTAAAGATGTGAACTTTCATAGGGCTCGTTTAGGTTAATGATTTGGGAATTTGAAGATATAAATTAAATTATTCAAAGAGTGAATAATAAAAGAAGGACGAAACTGATATTATTGTGAAGTTTAGGATAGTGATTCTGATGCCATTGTTGTTTGTTGAATAGATATGTTCTAAATTGTCAAAAGTGGTATTTGAGTAGGTGAAAATGCCACAACTGAGAGCTATGTGAGTCACGCCGACTAATTTCTCCAATTATCAGATGATAATGCATATGAAGAACAAGGTCTGCTAATTAATGGAGACTTTACATCTCAAAGGAAATAATATAGAAATGAATTATAAAAGTCCCAAAAATAGCACTTAAACAAATTTCCTTTAATTATTAGCAATTAAATTTTATGTCAACCTTTAATGGATATTAAATCACCAATTGTTCGTCATAGTTAAGCAAAGGAAAATTGGTTTGTGAAAATTTCCTTTTATGGTGCAACTGACCTTCATTTACTCACAAAAGTCTACTGCAGGCACATGCTTTGCATGTATTTATAGTCTCCCTTTCGCTCTATTTGTGTAGAACTATCCGCCTGAACCTGAAAAAAACTATTGAGTCTCTGTTTGTTTCTGCAAAAAAAATGTATAATCCATTGAAACGCCGAGACATGGATTTGATGGAACTGTAATTGTTTCTTATATATATATATATGTATATGTTTAGTTGTTATTGTTTATTTTTTGGTTTTATTTGATTTGGCTTTTGTTTTGTAGTTAATTTTTTTAGTGTGGTTGATTATGAAACAGGATGATGAAAGACTACAAGGTACAGACGATTGCCGGTGGATTGGACGAGATTCATGTTGAATTTGAAGGACCCAAAAACAGTAAACAATCATCTAAACTCACATCTCGTTAACCATATTTGATCTTCTCTCCCCTTTTTGGCTCTGTTTTCACTGTATTTAGATTGTTCTTTATGTAGATACTTGCAATTTTATAAATATGCTTGAATTGAATCTACTTTGCCTTTTCTGCTGAACCCTTGTAGGCATCTTCTTTATTTAGCTTAATTAGGTTCTCTCTATAGGGAATGCAATACTGATAATCGCTGCAGCTTTAATGTTCAATGATTTTTCTCAATGAGGATATATAAACTTATAATGTTTATTGGTTATGCGCTTAACAGATTGAAGTTCTGAATTGAATTTGATTGTAACTTTGCAGCTTTATACGAGGGAGGTGTATGGATGGTAAGGGTGACGTTTCCCATAAATTATCCTTATAGATCGCCATATGTTGAGTTTATTAACAGGATCTACCACCCCAATGTTGATGAAATGTGAGCCAGTTTTTTAGTTTTATCTATTGTTTTGCTGTAGTTTTTCAAGTTTGCATTGAAGTCTTTAATTCTAGTTTGTTTTCAACTTTCAGGTCGGGTACAATCTGTTTAGATGTTCTCAATGAAAATTGGAGCCCATTGTACCGTAAGCATCTGCACTATGATCTCCAATAGGCAAAGCTTCATCGTCTATTTCAGTAATCTTTAGATTCTGGCATCATTTGTGATTAGCAGAGTTTGAATCATTACAATCATATACTAATTTGCTTTATTAATTCCTAACAGAACTGCGAAATGTGTTTGATGATTTTCTCCCTCAACTTCTTACTTATCCGAACCCAGATGATCCTCTGAATGAAGAAGCTGCTAAACTGATGATCTGCAATCTTACTGCTTATGAGCAAAAAGTGAAAGGTGGTAGCAGTCATACTCAAATTTATATTCTCTTATCTCATTCTGCAGTTTCAGTTTCACCAATGTAGGCCTTAAATATAATCAAAGATTGATTCAAGTATTGTTCTTTATTATCAAATTTTGATATATCAGCTTTTTGATGCAATATCGAGTATCTGTAACTGGTAGAATTGTTTTGTATTGTTGAATGTCATGCATATATATCAGCTTTTCGATATAATTATATCTTTTCAGGACTAACTGATATTGACATGTTCAATAATCAATATTTAAACTCTAAAGACTAAACCAAAATGTTGTATCTATATGTATCTACTTATTTGCCAATGCTCAAGTGCCTCATTTTTTAATCCGCCATTTCACGCACAACTCTTTCTTTGTGTTCATGTTCTTTTTCTTCCAATTGGTAAATTCAACTAGTCTACATCCACGGCTTACACATCTTTGTGTTTTCCAGAGCATTGTCAGACATATGCAAAGAGGTCGGAAGATATTGTTGCCAAGGAAGAGGAGAAATCTAGCGACGTGGAGCTGACTGACGATGAAGATGACTCTGGTAGCGACAAAGCTGCTCGTGAAGCTGGTCCCTGAGTGAATGCAATATGCATGATGTTTTTCTAGGAATCTGTCTTGGAAATGATGGGACATTCAGCTCCTGGAAAATTAAACCTTAAAGAAAATAAGGCTGGCAAAACATTAAACATTCATGCCCCAAATTTAGTTTCTAAATCTATGATGTTTCGGATATTTGTTGCTTTGTAAACTATTTATTGTTTACAGATTGATATTTGTTCCCTGTTGAAATTGGTTTTCATTTTGTTGGAAACTGCTTATATTGATCCTCAAAATTGTAGCAACTTGGGATCAAAGCAGCTTGCTTTGCTTAGCGTGGTGAGGATGCACCCGAGATTTCAGGATTCTGTTTACTGGTGCATAGTTGCCTAATGGAGGTGGTGTTTATTGCACAGATTAGTCATACTTTTGCGAGTGGTTTGCGTCACTTGATTCATCCAAAAACTTGCTGAGATGACTGCTTCTCTGTTAAATTGAACTTAATATTCTTGGAATTTGGTTTTGTGCTGGGAATGTTAACATTTAAAAGATGTATTTTCTTTTACTTAAGTGATTTTATAATGGTATGATAGATCAATAAGCATAAATAATTTTTCCTGCTCCTTCAATAGTTTTTATTTCTCTGCACCTTTATTTTTATTTTATTTTAACATCCCTTTGTAGTCTTAAGCAGTTGAAATTGAAACTCTGAGAATTTCTTCTTATTTCCTTACTGATGTTCTTTGTGGAGTAGAATGAAATTGAGCTTCAAAGGCATATGCTCATCTCAATTCCTTGACTGGAAATTGATTTGGTGAGCTCCTCTTTGTTTTCTCTATAATAGTGATTGATTGATGATGCTATGGCAATGGTGTGTTGTCTTTACGCTGTTTACATCAAATGGGAATTGGTGATGTTTATTTCGATCAGGGTTTGTGTTTGGTGTCTTGCAATGGGAATGAGTAAAACGCAGGAAAACTTGAGGAGGTTGCTTGCAGCTGATCCTCAACAACAAAAGACCAGGTGAAGTTTATGCATGTGAGTTGTTACTCTTCGTGAGAATGCATTGTTTTAAAATGTGTTTTGGTTTCTTATCTTACTGTTTACTAAGATACTCTGCAGTATGTTTCTAGTCTAAGAGAACAATTGGAACAGTTGGCAGAAGAGAGAACCCTGGAAGGGTGGCAAGGTACGTATTTATGCTATGAGTACAGAAAAAGCCCATTTCTTTTGGTTCGACATGTAGAGTCGGAATCTTTTTTACACCAAACGTGTACAAGAATACTAATATTTTGCTCATTGGCGCTTAATGGCTGTGACTGTGGGTAGAACTTTTACCAACTTGAGAAGAATGGGGAATATGGCTAGATAAACCATTCAGTTTCTTTTCTTCCATGAGGTCTCTGTGGTTGCTTTTTGTTGATAACTGAGGCTGTAGGAATCCTGTTTCCATTTGGTGCATCTCCAGCACACCATATTCGTATTTATCTTATCAATTTCAAGTCATTAATGCATAGGAAAACAGCATCATCTGCAAAAAAATTGAGGGTGGTGCTGTGCAGAAGGGATTGAATCTTCTTCAGTGAACTGATTAGGTTGTTTCTGTGACTCTCAGATGTTTCTATGTTTGCTTTCTGTATATTGCATTTGCGACCGTCAACTGTATACTTTCATGAGCTTTTTTTTGTGTGGTTGGAAAATAGTTATTAATGTGGAAGGTATCTGATTGCGTCCACCCAGTGCATAAATCATCTAAATCGGATATTTCCTATGTTCTAGGCAAGTAGGAGATATGGTAATAGATTGTCGAGTTGATGTGATACGTACTATTTTTTTTTTTTTTTGAATAAGGGAAAAGGGATGAGACTCAAACTCGAGATTCAAGATTACATAACATCTAATCCGTCAATTGAGCTATTTGAAATTTGTGATACATGCTAATTTGTATGTAATGTAACTCTCCATTTTTTTTTCCCAATAAAATTGACTAATAGACTATCAATTTCATATACACTTACGGTCAATGGCCTTTTTAATGCTTGCATTCAAGAAAAGCTCAAGCCACTAAGACCGTTGTTTTCATTTTGACAAATCTTCAGCTTCGCTGTCAAGTCTATTGTATTATATGCCAAACTTTTCCTGGTAACTGTAGCTGTGTATGTAGGTATATCTATCAATCTATGACTAAAATTGTGTTTGATCAAATTGTACAGTATCAACACTGTTTTGACGAAAATCTGATAAAAGGACTATCGGAGACCGCTACACAAAGCTCGAATATTAAGTAATTTATATAAGAAAATTAATTCATCCCTAACCCTAATGTTTGATTCCGCAAATACCCTTCGAGGTTTTTTTGCCCCATTTTATCTAAAATTCTAGCTCCGCCCCTACTCCTATCCCGGACCCGGAGTAGAAATAATTATACAAAAGATGTTTAAAATGTCAATTTGTGCACCCATTTATGTGTATAAATTGTATTTATTATATAAAGATAATATTTTTACTATTATTATATATTGGTGTGGACTTAATTCTTTGGTACACAATTTCCAGAAGCAGCAATTACTCCATTTGCAGCACACTTATCCCAAATCTCAGCTCCCCCTTTGATTTGTCGAGCTTCCTCTATCGGAATCCTCCTTTTGCAGTTCGCAACTGTTGCCCCAGCGACAACTTCAGATATTCACCCACCATAGAGAAAGCAACCATAGTTGAAATTAGGTTCAACCTTGCCAGCTGTGTGTAAGATATGACAAACGTTTTTCTTTTTCTTTTTTGATAATTGTGTAGGATTTAAATTAAGTAGGATTAAAGAAGAATGTATGAAATGTGCGTTTAGTAAAAGCAGATAAAATAACAAACAAACAAACGATTAAATTAAATAGGAGAAATAATAAAAAGTTAATTTTTTTTAAATATCTTGGCTCTATTTTTTAAGATGACGAAAAATCAGTGAAGATGTAGTTAATAGGAATAAAAACAGGTGTATTAACTGAAAGAGTGCATCTGAAATTTTTATGGCATCGAAAGATTCTTTTAAGGTTAAAGAAAAAATTGTATAAATCAATTATACGATATGCAATAATGTATGCTTTCGAGTGTTGAGCTATTAAAATGTAATATATCCAAAAAATACATATAACAGAAATGTGAATATTTCATATGACCACACGTGAAAATATGGAATATGAAATGATATTATTATTTTATTTAAGGTAGAAGTAACACCAATTGAAGATAACTTACGAAAGAAATATTTAAGATTGTATGAGCATGTACATCACAAAGATATATAGGAATGCAACCGAGGAGAATCAAAATAATTTGTATAGGATAAAATATGAAATAAATAGAAAGATCTAAAATGAAATGGGTTGAAATAGTAAGAAAAATTGGATTCATTAAGAATATTTCCATTTATTTGCTCATATATTCATATAAGTGATTCTAAATTTTTGGGATAAAACTCGGATAATGATAATCCAATTACAATTATCAAATTTTTTAAAAGGCCATTCTTTTGCATGTAAAAGACAACTTCCAAAGAAAAGTAATGATAAATTAATTAAAATCCCGGAACAACATTTAATTAAGAAATAAGCTGAGTCAGTTTCCTTAAATAAGGAAAAAAAATGAGGCGTGAAAGAAGGTAAAAGGCAGTATCTAAAGGATGTCAAATTAATCCAAGTGCTTCCCCCATTGCATTAATTATAGCATATGGTTTGTGTCGGGTTTTTTCCCCTAGTTTAAGTTTTTTTTTTTTTTTGGGTGGAAATGCTTAATCAAAAGATTAATTTGTGGATTTAGACTTTAGAGAGATGTGCCGACAATTATCAAAAATAAAATTCTTTTCCAATACAATAACGATAAACCCTAAAACACCTATTATCAGTTGTACATACAGTAAATAGAAAGTCTTTCTTACATAACTTGGTTTCCTCATTGTCAACACAAACAATCTACTTAGCCTAAAATGATGTTCACAAAATAATAATAATAATAATAAAGTCTAGGGTTGGTTGACATGGCATTACAATATTAGAAAGTAGTAGTCCTCGTCTACTCAACAACAACAAAAAAACCATAAATTCTGTGTTGTGGTCCACATAAAACAAAACCTAGTTTTCTCTCAATAAATAAATAGACGGCGTTGTTAGTACCAAACATCCTAAAATATTTATAATTATATGTGGCAGCGCATATATTATAGAATTTGGAGTCAAATTTAGAGTTTAAAATGGAAAATGATATATATCCCATGAGGTTGTATCCCATGAGATCCCATATTTTATTCTATTGCATTATTACAATGGAATAACAGATTTTATTACAATGGAATAACATATTCCATTGTAATAATACGTATTCCACTGTACTAAAATCTGTTATTACATTGTATTATTACAATGGAATAACGTATGTACAATGGAATAACAGATTCTAGTACAGTGAAATAACGTATTCCATTGTAATAGTACGTATTTCACTGTAATAAAATCTGTTATTCAATTGTATTATATAATGGAATAAATTATGGGATCTCATGAGATATAACCTCATGGGATATAAAATGATACTGGTTTAAAATTCCTCGATTAAGATACTTTTAAGATTTTAATTTTTTGTTGAGATACTTAACATTTACGATAAATAAAAAGGAGCTATGAATTAATGTAATAAAGTATAATTATATATGGATTTTTGTGTGACCAATTCAATGTCTACATTGAAACAATGACCTATTATTACCACTCTTTCTTCTTCTGAACTCTTGTTTTAGACTGATGATATTGTCAACACCTTTGAAATGTCTGTCGGTGAGGACAAATACATACAAAATTAATTAATTAATTAATTAATTAATAAAATAGTCATATTATCATAAACGATTAAAGTAAATGCAAAAACGGCAACGTATCGTGCCTTCCTCACTACACTCGTCATTTTCTTTCATTCACTACCTAATTTGGGACCCTGTTCTTCTTTTGCCTTCACTAGGAAGGGGACCCACTTTTATTTAATATAGACTACACTTTGGATATTGCTCAACCAATGAGATAGCAACAAACATTTCCAAACTGTTTTCAATTCATTTTACCTAATTGCCCCATTATGATATTACATTATCATTTCATATCGTGTTTTTTTTTTCTTTCGCTTAAGGTGGGAAAAAATGTTTCGGATTGAACAACATAGGTTTTATGAAATATTTGTGTTTTAGGTCCGAATTAATTTAAATTTTTAGATCTACTTAATTAGTCATAACTGGATCGGTGTAAATCTTGACAAAAAATCGGATAAAAATTAAATTCAGTTTAGGATTCAGACAATTAAATCAGACAATATTTTTATATTTGAATCCAAACTCGATTTTAAATTGGACAAAATCTTTGTGTTTCAATATGAATTTCAAACATATAATTACGTTCAAACTTTAATAAAAAATAGAATAAAATTTGCTACCTGTACATTTTACACTAATATTTTTGAAATCAAGGATAGTTTATTAGTTTGGGTAAATAAAAGACCACAATAGTGTGCAAGTTATTAGGCCGTTAGTTGTTGATGTGACTATATTAAAAATGTATTTTGCTAATGTGATTGTATGAAGAGATGTGTTTTGCTGACGTGGATGAGTATGTGGCTTGACTTTTGAATAATAGAGATGAGACCCCCAATTAATTTTAGTGGAGAAATGAGGGAGAAAATGAGTGTCAATGACTTGACTAATTAGACCGCATTGAAAGATGTATTTTGATAAAGTAACATTATTAGAATATGTGTTACATTAATTTAATTATATTAAAAATTATATTTTTATGAGATAAATATGTGACTCATTTTTAAAATTTAATGAATTATCACAGGATGTCTCATTGTGGTTAAAAAAAACATGAATGCCAAAGACACATATCCGGCCGTGAAGGGTAGGCTTGTCTTTTCGTTATACACTCGTCTGACATTCGAGTCGCAATAGGAATACAGTGTCAATTTGGGCAACACAGGAAAACTGTATGGCCTGCTATCATTTCATACACATGGGGCTTACTGTAGTCCTGGTCCCAGAAAATTTAAAAAAATATAATAAAAAAAGCTTTTCAATTACTGCAATCCCTAAGTGTGTGACATCGTGTACAGCCAGGATCATCCGATTCCATGATTTGCGGAGTATTCGCTGCGAATCTAACATTACTTTGAAAAAAATGAAAAAAACACTCCTATGGTTCAATCTTTAACTATTTTATTTTTAAATTAAAAATATATATCTTTATTATGTGTTGTCACTTGAATAGGTAAAAAATCACTGCATTTTTTAAAAATAAATCATAAATATCCTTTTTATAATCGACAATGACATAATACATATTTATAATTTTGAAATTCATATCATCTTAAACTCGGACCATTAAATTCACGTTTATAAATTATGTTAATGTTCCTCTCTTTATTGAAAATAAATAAAAATGATTAATTTATTAATCTACTCTTATTTATTTTATATCTTTACAAATAAATGACATTGAATTTCAACAAAATAATAGGGTGTGACTTATGGGTGGAGTAGTCTTAATGAAAATTATATTTGAAAGAACAATATTAATTAATATTTTTTAATTTATATAAAAAAATAAAACGAATCTATCAAATAAGCGACGGAGAGAGTAAATTACAAGACCTTGATACCAGCAAATGTAATTTCAGTTCTCCATTGCCGCTTTGAATTTTCAAAACGTATATTTTAGTCTACCTAGTCAAAAGTTGAACCGGAATGATTCCACATCAACAATCACTCAGATTTCCAATTTTGCCCTCGTTACAGCAATTCACTCTTCTTGACTTTTTAAACTAACAGAGCAAACCAAGTCTCCCTTCTCCTTTTTCTCTTAGAATCCGTACAAAATCTCTGAAGAGGAGAGAGTGTGAACAGAATTGCAGGAAAATTTGGGATTCTGAGAATAACAACACTCTCTATCCTCTTTTTCTCCTTTTCTGTTCCAAACACATAAACAAAGTACGACGATAAAGCCAAAACGCGTGAAATGGGCAGTGATTGGATGATATCATCGTATTCTCGAGTAAAAACCTGACCATTTGTAGGGTCAGTTCTATGATTCGCTCTAAATGTCCTTTCTGATTCGGAGGAGGAGAGACAGTGAGACTCAGAAATTCATTGTTCTGCGTTCTTTGTGGTGACTAGAGATGGTCCGTTCTTTATCGGGATCAACAAGATTGTTATGCTCTTCGATTCATTGATCTGTGGCCACTGGAGAAGTGGAGGATTTGCCAGTTCCCGTGTCTGTTTGGTTTCCGGGAAAAGCCAAGGGAAGCAGTGAAAATTGTCCTTTTTCTGAATTACTTCCAAGCTCAAGTGCTGATTTTGGTAAGTGGTTTTTCTCTACTTCAATTAGAGCAAAAATCAACAGATTGAGACTCAATCTCTGACGAAATTCTTGATTTTCTTTGATTTTTCACTCATTAAGCAGATTGATCAGTTTAAATCAATTCCTTAATGTTTAAAAACCGAAATCACAAACTGAGTAGAATGAGCAAAACGACGATGAGTACAGGAGGGAGAGACTGGACTCAGATCTACACCATATACGGCATGGACCAGTGGCAGACCTTATTATTCCTGCTGTTTCACGCGATCTTGTTCGCAGTTCTCTCCCTTCTCTTCCTCGTTTACTTCGATTCGGTCTGTGCATTCTTCGAGTCCTTTTTCCTCTTCACGACAGGAGGCGCAGCAAGATTTGCCGCCGGATTTACCGGCTGCGTGACGGCTCTCTCAGCCGTCTGCCTCTTCTTCGCCGCAGGTAACTTCTTCTACTCCGCCTTGCCACTCCACCACGACATGGCTCAGCGGATTGTGAACTCCGTCGGAGACTGGTCCACCGTGAAGCTCGCGCTCGACATCGGCTGCGGCCGTGGCATCTTGCTTAACACTGTGGCGACTCAGTTGAAGAAGACCGGGAGCTCGGGTCGGGTAGTCGGGTTGGACCGGTCGAAACGGACCACACTTTCCACTCTCCGAACTGCGAACATGGAAGGTCAGTCTCGTCATTACGCAACTTAATTCCAATTTTAATGATTTTATTTTTGTAATAATGAGGGTATAACGGTAATCAGGGGTCGGAGAGTATGTCACATGCCGAGAGGGGGACGTGAGGAGTTTGCCATTTGTGGATAACTACTTTGATGTGGTGGTATCAGCTGTGTTCGTCCACACGGTAGGGAAGGAGTACGGGCATCGAACGGTGGAGGCTGCGGCGGAGAGGATGAGGGTGTTGGGTGAGATGGTGAGGGTATTAAAGCCAGGTGGGGTCGGAGTGGTGTGGGACCTACTGCACGTTCCAGAGTACGTGCGTCGGTTACAGGAATTGAAGATGGAGGACATCAGTGTCTCCGAGCGGGTAACCGCTTTCATGGTAAGCAGCCACATTGTGTCATTCAGGAAGCCTAGTCAGCACATCCTGGGGCCCGGTGAAGTCCGACTGGACTGGATATTCTGACGTGGAATATAGATAAAAAGTAATTTATCAAAATTAGGAGGAAAAAAAAGAAGGAAAGACAAGGTAAAGAGAGCGCAAAAAAAAAGGGATAGTTTATTTTTTAATATATATATAAACATCTGAGGAGGCGAAGCCGAACCAGATATTAGGTTGTCTGGAGTACATATTTATATATTTAGTAGTTCTATATATATTGCTATGTGGTTTATCAAGTGGAATTGATAACTGAATTAATTGAAATGTGAAGTGTTGAGTGTGTTTATGTACATGTTATTTTAGGTATAATGAGGTTGTTGAGGGCTTTGTGTTTTCTCATGATATTTAAAGGGGTCAAAATTTGTCAATTACTTGCCAAATGACCCATGAGAAATAGAGTCAAATGTTTGCACAACTTGTGGTAGAAAAACTTTATTTTTATTATATGTTGTACACTGAGCATATGTTTGATATAGAGTATAAACTAACTTATATTTTATCAAATATATTCTCGGACACTCTCAGCTTAGCGTATTGATAGTTTTATACTCACTCAAGTACTTGAAAATAAACTTAAGTACGATAAAACACTAAACGATGATTTTATATTGTATATGATCATTAATAATATGATTTTAAGTTTTATTATTATAAACATTCCTAAAAAAAGAGGGGCGGGCGATGCGGTAGTAGCCTCCCTCTCACCATCATTTCCTGGCTCCGACCCTATATGTTGGGTTTGGATAATCAGTGGTTTAGGGTGGTTGTCCCGTCACCGTCACCGTCTTCAAGTCATTAACAAAGGAAAACAATCTGGTTGGAAGATTTGGACTCATAAATTTGGTTTCAAGCGGTCGAGACCAAATAATTGTATAGTCAAGCTGTAGAGAAATAGTAACGCTCAAGCAGCGGAATCTAGAGGGGTGAGGAGTTTTCTATGCCGGTGGCAAACGCTCTTCGCTCTCCCTCCTGACACTGGCCAAATGTTAGGGTTTGTTGTGGGGGGTGAATTTTATTATTGTTGAGAGGTTTGGCTTTAACCTTTTTTTTTTTTTGCTATTAATATATATATGTATATATAAATCTCCATAGATGATTATATTTAAAGGTGTGTTTGGATTGAGGGAGAGGAAGACTCGTTAAAGAAAGAGGAGATGAGGTAAAATATTTTTTATATGTTAAAAAAAAAGGAATAAATTTGTCATTTTTTTTGTTTGAATAGGTATCATAAGAGAAAATAAACGAAAAAATGATTTAATTTATTATTCTATCCTCATTTTTAAGTTAAAAGTATTATGTACAAGAGAAAAAGAATGAATATTTCACATAGAAATAACTTAATTTTTATTTACATTCCCTCCAAATGATCCCAATTTTGAGAAGGAAAAATTTTAACAAAAAATTATATAATTCTTCCTTCCAATTCTCTTCAAATCCGTCCCTTCATTTTTTTTCTTCTAACCTTTGCAAACAAGGGAATTAAGGGAAAATTCATTTTCTTTATATCTCCCTCCCCAAATCCCTCAATCTAAACAAACTCTTAGGGTGCCACATAAATAGTATTTTATTAACTTGCTCTTGAGCGAGTTAGATAGGAAAATGATATATATCTCATGGGGTTGTATCCCATGGGATCCCATATTTTATTCCATTGTATTATTATAATGGAATAACAGATTTTATTACAATGGAATAACGTATTTCATTGTAATAATACGTATTCCACTGTACTAGAATCTGTTATTCCATTGTATTATTACAATAAAATACCTCATACGTTATTCCATTGTATTATCACAATGGAATAACAGATTCTAGCACAGTGAAATAACGTATTCCATTGTAATAGTATGCATTTCACTGTAATAAAATATATTATTCCATTGTATTATACAATGAAATAAATTATGGGATCCCATGGGATATAAAACGGTGCTGAGTTAGATAACTGGATATGATATGCATATTTTTTTTTTAGTTGGAGGATGAAACTTGACATTATTTTCATGCTTCAAAATCCAACTTCTATCAAATAAGGTGGGATGGTGATGAAGATAATTGGAGCGTCCCAACAAAAGAAGAAATGAGAGTGCTATCGTGGAATATTGACATTAGAAGCATGGTCTCTCGGAAGAAAAAACAAACCGGACCACCTTCTGTCAATATGATTATTGCTTTTGTTTTTTCTTTTGCAAGTGCTTGGATTAGATCTAATCCTGTTGCGCAACCACCTTCACCTTCACCTTCAATCTTATGTCTGATGATAATCTCTCTCCTGGTAACCTTCATTATGAAATATCTCTCTTGTGCTTTCTTCATCCGCAATAGCAAGCCTAAGTTAGCTAGATTTTTCGAATTTTGTGCGTTCGCTTTCATGTTCTTTGTTTTGGCAATTTTTAAACATGCCACTCTGGATTCCCTAGTATGTTAAATTTAATCATATATTTTCTTTCTTGAATGTTCTTTCTATGATGACTTTATTGGTTCTGTCTGCAGTGTTCATAATCTAACCACAAATTGATCAGTGTTCTATGTATTAGTGAGAGATATATATTGAAACCAGGAGCTGTCGATAGCCTGCCAACTACAGCAAAGCAAAACAAGATAATTTATGTATTAGTAGACTTTTAATTTCCCAGAATCAGGTTTGAAGAATTTTTCATTGCTGTTGCATAAATTGTTAGAAAAAGTGAGATTTGAATAAGTTAATAGAGAATGTGTCAGAAGGAGACTTTTCATGAGTTTTAGGGCAAGAGGTGCTTTCAAGTGAATGGTGCGGTGGCCTCAAGGAGATACAGATGCAAATAAAACCTGGATTACTGCACAAATGACCAAAATGTAATCCAGATTTATGACTATTTAACCCGAATTTATCACACATGACACAACAACATAGTGCAAGGGGACATGGATTCCTGCAACAAAGCATTGGGACCCTACTGATAAGGGAAAAAATTACTCAGTTGCTTAAAAATGTCAATAACTTCATAACAAGAGAACTAATAAAGTGGAAAAAAAGGCCAGTAGGGGTCTTTACATTGTTTCAACTTTCAAGGAATTATACAAAGTGGTACTGCACAAGACCATCACACCAAATACGAGACCAAGTTACAAACACCTAAACAGCTCACTCTCCCTGAATCAAATACACTAGAGCAACTAATCATTCAGCATTTTCCTTGTTTAAACAGCTTATAGATTTACAAGATTTGAGGGGAATTAAAATTGGATACTGTCTGTAACTGTAATTTGATGGACAGGAAAAAACTTGTCCTCGAGAAGAATCTCATCAACATGGAACAACAGGAAAGCAGGATGAGGAAAGTCAGGCCGGGATGCAGAAGGAGGAGCTGAGTGGCGGAGGCAAGACACACACCAGATGAGGCCCGGGAGGATTGCAACTTATATTTGCCTCATCAACATTTGGCAGCCCAAGTTGCGGAGGACGAACATAGCCAGCTATCAGTGGCACACATAATATAGATATAACAATTCTTGAACCTAAGATCATTTCACAGAAATGGGAAAGATCAGATGATATCTGGCAAGACAAGACAATGGTTTCTTTCGAGAACATCAAAAGTGAAAGAAAAAAAAAAGTAGATTAGTAACCTTGCTTTGTGGATAGAGAAACATGCCCTCTCTTCCTCCCAGCAATCATCCAATTTTCAAAATTGGCATTGATTTCATACAGAACCTCATCCTGTAACAAAATGATGATAAAATTCAGTATTCACAACTGAAAGGAATATTCAAGTGCATAGATAACCAAGTTTCTATTACTATACATTAGCTTCAACAAAAGCTTCCAAAACTAATTCTCATCACAATAGAGCCCCCTGCTATCATCGTCCTACCAAACTTGAAAGAAGAAACCAGAGGCGAAAGTCAACAGTAAAAGTCATGCTTTTCCTTTGCATTTCTTAATCCTCAATCAATATGCAGAGAAAATTATGTGTATATATAGATTATCACAGAACCAAAGTATTCAAACTGTGGGTTTTGACTGAAAATCTATGCTGACATAAAATAAAAATAAAAACCCACGTCTTAGAGAGAGGACTTCAATAGTTCAAGTAGAAAATTCTGAGGAATAGGTAGCAGGCTACTGCCGGGTTCTTTCGACTGAAAGAACTAAAGTTACCTCAGCAGACTGAAGGACCTGGCTGAAGAGAACATAAATTTTTTGGCCAAGGGCATGCACAGAATAAATGTACCAATATCAAGAGAATGAAATCTT
This sequence comes from Euonymus europaeus, assembly GCA_963580455.1. Taxonomy (NCBI): domain Eukaryota; kingdom Viridiplantae; phylum Streptophyta; class Magnoliopsida; order Celastrales; family Celastraceae; genus Euonymus; species Euonymus europaeus. The sequence continues at coordinate 25,289,728 of OY756961.1, forward strand.
TGGGTAGTTAACGGTAACTTTCTGGTCTTAGTTGCTAAATCAATAATGAGACCATTCCAGGACTTACATTGTGTTGAGGATCTTCATTCTCCTCAAAATCCTTCAACCTTTCAATCCTCCACATCATGGTAACATGCTGCCCAACTCTAAGGCCATTAGAAGAAAGAGGAAGAAACCCAACAGCCAGGAATGGGTCAAGCACGGGCCTCTGCAATACAAGAGCGCTCTTGAAGATCAAATCCCTGGAACCCTCATGTTGTGTGGATTCCACAGCCACGGGCTGGTGTGCTCCCACAGTTCTATTACCAGATATTCCATATTTGATGTTCAATATAGTTTCTGGCTGCAATACCATGGCTTCATCTGTGAACCAAAGATTCATTTGATAAGAACTGATTTATTCAAAAGGTGACAAAAGGCTAAGAACTCCATTTGCATACTTCCAGGAAGCATACTTCTTTTTTTGACGAATCAATCTAGCTACAGCATATATAGACATAACTCATAGTCATACTTATGAATCTAAATCATCAACTCCTGCAAAACCGATTAAAAAAACTCCTGCAGTATTACCAGTACTACTATGGGCTTTCAACGAAAGAAGAGTATTTAAGCTTCAAAATGTTTCTCTTTATCAATAAACATAAAGATAATAGCAATATTCAACATGATAGACATTCATCAATGCATTTGCATAATAACATGGGCTTACATGCTCAAGAGATGACTTAACAGAAAGTTGTATATTTACCTTTACTAATCGTCTTTGATAAGCAAATACTAAACAAAATTGCTGCTCTAGAGATTGGAGAGATCACAAGCGGGAAGAAGCCAAAAGTTGGTCTTCCGTCACCTTGTCCATCATGAATAAATCCATCTTGTAGATCAAGCCAAGCATCATAGATTGTCAATTTGGCCTTCACTTGGGACTGCAGTATAACCTGGAAGTAACATACAAATAATACTAGAAAAATAGGTGAATAGGAATTGCTAATTCCTGCAGCTCCTAGAATATTCTGAACGCATGACACAAACATATTAGAACAGTTGATGCTAGAAAATCAGAGCTACACGAGTTTGCAGCACATTTCCAAGGAGGGGGTTAGGCCAGTTTTAAGATGCTATCTTCAGCATAAAGACAAATTCAAACCATTGTTTAACTAAATTTGGTGACAAGGCTACACAACCAGGAATGTGTGGCGCAGAAAAGTGCTATGAATAACTGAATTGTGTGTCTAAAAAAACAAATGAGCAAATAAATGCTGCCTAAGTGCAGAGGATTATGGAAAAAGTGAATTTTCAGATAATTAGGTATAACCATCAAGCTAGACATTTGGATAAGCCCTTTTCATCAACATTTTCATGTTTTAACTGTAAGACAAAAACAACACAAATACAAACAGAGACAATGGGCAAGAGAGAGAACAAAGCAGATACAGATATCTCTATGTTAAATCTCTAAAGTCTCAAATCCACAGGAGCATGAAAATTTTGACTAACTAATGGGTCATCATGGTAGTTCTTCTAAGATTGTCCCAAGTGATGCAGCCAACTTTCAAACGGCATAACTTCATCTATACAGAGAACTATATCTGTCTAGAGGAATAGAACACATATGGGTTGAGCCATTCAGGAATAAAGTAATAAAGCATATACGACACAGACTTGAAATGATGTTTTCCAAGCTTTATTCACACTCTGAATACCCAAGAAATTATTTTTTAAAAAAAAAAAAAAAACCTTCGTCAAACATTGGAAGGAATGATGCTGAAATGTTAATGGAAAATACCTGAAGAAGTAAAGTGCCATCATTGCATTTATCTGCCACGCGAGTGCTCACATGGAAAGGATCAGAGAAATGCACCGCTATTGTCCTGCACATCAAGGCAGCAAATTTCCATAAGCTTCTGTCAAATTTCTCAACTGAAAGACAATGAGGAAGAATGGATGAAAACAACTACAATAAACAACACATATAAATTAGGCGGAGTGACAGAAAAGCCCATGCCTCTCAAATATCTGATTGTGAGACACTCCAAATTTAAGTTTCAGAGCTATTGTCCTCATGCCATCCACAATGCTCTGTCTCTGTGAGCTTACTGCACAAAAAAAGTATCACACACTCGCACTTTCCAGACGGAAGCAAATACACAACATGCATGGATGAAAAATAACCAAATTTCAACCTGAATATGATCCTCTTGAAAGTTCGTCACTGATAGCACAGATCGGTATCCAAAGAATAGAAGTTGCGTCACTTGCCCAATCTGGAAACTTTATGCTACCATCTTGCGAACTCAATTGCTCAAAGTTTTCCACAGGACTATCTTTCCGAGAACCATCAATCTTTGCCATGTCTAGAGCAGTATGTGACACATTGGCATAGTTCTCCATCTCAATGGCATGTGACTCTTCAATCTTTAGACCAGGACCAGTATTAATTTGCAATACAGCTCCTCTGAGGGAGTAATTGATAGGCCTTACTATGATCCCAACCCATTGGAATTCATTTATTAACAAAGCAGATGAAACAGCTGCAGAAAGATCAACCAAAGCTCTTGGTTTGAATACCTAGAAAGTGGATGCTTTATCAGAACTCGATCAATATGAAACAGATAAACAAAAAATAAATACATGGCCAGTCATCAAAATGAAATATCGGTAATTCAAATATCGGATCAAAGATGGTTCCATTTTTTCATCTAAGATAACGATGTGAATATCATATAGTTCCATTTTTTCATCTAAGATAACGATGTGAATATCATATATTCATCTCAGATATAGGTTTTATACTTGTATAGTTGTATGTAAGGCACTAAAAAGTTGCAAACCAGATTAACGGCAGATATAGCATTCGTGGCATCAGCATTAACATCAAAATAGTCCAAAAATTCAATTTCACTACCAGTTGTCATTATTCTGTTGATATTAGAAACACTACCTTCAAGATAGGTTTCGTCGGCTTTTCATAACTCATAAAATCATCGGTGTCTGCTGGGCCACCTTTGGAGAAACTATGAGATCTAAATCTTAGTTGACCAATCTGCCCAGTGAGAACCCCCAACACATAAGAACCTGGTTGCTGTGGAGGTAAAGCAAGAGTGATGGTATTCCTACCAGGCTTCAGTACAATAGAAGCAGAGGTTTTTAGCGCCTGAAAAATCAAATGAGTTTTAAAGACTAAAAGTAGAAGATGAAACACAAGTTGCTGTAAATATATTTTAACTATCAATAATGCCAATAAATTTATGCACGAAAAGGATACCTTGGCACCTTCATCAGCATTAAACGTGGCCATCAAAGTAAGACTAAGTGAATCGAGAGTTATCTCATCCGGAAAGCCACTCCAAACTGTTACAGAGAGTTTACCAGGATCCCCATCACATAACTCTAGTGGAGGTCCAGGATTTCCAGAAAAGGTAATTAATGATGAAACATCTAATGGCACAGGGTTTTCCATTTCACTATGAGCAAGACGGACAACCTCTGCCTGAAAAGCTTGGCGTTCCTTCATTACGAATAAGCCTTTCTCCAAAGAAAGCAATCTCACACATGATGATAAGTAGCCAGCTTGATCATTGAGTATCTTCTGGCACTCAGCTAAGTTAGGCAGGACATCAGCCAATAAATCTTGCCATCCTTCACCAGCATATAGGGCACAAACTTTCTCATAGGACTTTGCAGCTAGATCAAAGTTTCCATGCCGAAAGGACACAGCTGCTATTTCACCATCCAGAACCACTCCATGTCTTTTCCACCAAGAACGGTGGTAATTGTCCGCAGCACCTTTACTTAGCTCCAGAAATTTTTTCTGCCATTATGAAAGCATATACATAACTTTGAAATAAGATGTAAGAAAATTGACAAGATAGTTCGGCATGTACAACGTAGATACTAACATGGTAATGCATAGGGTTGAAAAAAATTCAAGAATGACAAGTTAAAAAGAGAGAGGGACTTAAAAAGACATGCAAGAAAATGAAAATAAAGGGAAATGGACTCTATACTCTGCAGGATTAATAGATAGTGTAGCTCATGATAGGAATAAATGCTGACGAGAATTCATGCCGTGGATTCTCAGAAATTCCTTGTGCGGATTCATGTTGCCCACCCAAACATATTTTCCGGAAAAGGACTTGAGGATGATGAAGTTGTTGTAGACATAAAATCAACAAAGATACGGAAGGAGGCTTATTATATATTTATATGAGTCTTACAAAGGAAAAATTAAATATGACTCCTCTTTCATGATCGAGACATAGGCTCAGGGTTGGTATACTGACTGGGACATAGATTCTGTAATGCATTATAGACTCCATGATTGCTTTTTTCCCTACCATTATGATCTCTGGAGTTAAGTAACAGCTAGACAGCAATGTAAAATCCAGAGAGGGTGCAGGAAAGAAAACAAAGAATGTAATGCTTGGAGAGTCATCCCCTTCTCTGTTTTGTGAAGCTTATAGTTATCATCTGTCAGTTTCTACCCCACAACCATGTCTACACCGACTTGGAGGAGTTTTGCAAACTTGTATTTGTGACCTCTATTCTCAAATCTTTTTTATTTTTCTGACGAGATGTTTTCTGTTCTGAATTTGGTTTCCTTTCAATGCATCTGTTTTATACTTCCTTTGAAATATAGTAGTTGTATCTGGCTTTCAAGAACTTTGTTGCGTAGGTAGGAAAGAGAAGATCTGACCACTATGGCACTAAATTGCATCAAGTAGTGAACAAATGAGAGTAAGTTGGGTAACATAAGCAAGAAAATGAAAACTGAAGATTCAAATGAAATCTAACCCTTAGACAATTGGTTATAATTGACAAGAAGCAGATAATATTTTAATGAAGGAGATAATCTGTTAAGTAGTGAGGAGAATTTTAAACATAACAGCATGGTATTGATACCTCAAACTCATTCACAGATGACAAACATTTCCACAAATCAGCATCAGAAATTGTATGCTGCAAAGCATGCTCAGCAGCAACATAAATCTCAGCGAGTCTCATAGGCCGATCAATTGAGCTCTCAAAATTTCCTGGTGAAGAGTTGGTTCTTGACATAGAAATTGAACTTGTTTTATGAGGTGACATCCTCGACATTACATCTGATCTGTCAAAGGATAACCCTTAAAGAATTATACATATACACTTCCAAAAAATAACTAGTTCAAGAATCTTCAAAGAAAACGTAGTAACCATTACCCATCAAACATTTCAAACATATTTCCAGCAGAAAGGGAGGCTCTTCGCCTATTAGCCTCACGTAAAAGGACAGAAGGTTCAAGAGGCAACGGTTTTCTCTGAATACCAAAGTGCTTTGCCCTAGGAGTAGCTTGAAGAATTGTCTGCACTAGAATAGAATGGCCAATAAAACTTTAGTATGTAAACTAAGACAGATATTGCACCAAAGAACTCTGACTTCAGCACCTCAACAATTGTTACATTTTTCTTTAGAAATAAAATAAGTATTACTAAGTTCATGTCACATAACTGGTGGGTAAAAGAAAAAGAAATCTCTAGTAAAGGACAATTCACTCTATTGCTAGATTCCATTGCCATTTAATTCTGAAACCCCAATTTTCCTAATGATTCGTCGTCAATCCTTAGAACAACAAACTGAAGTTTTACAGACCTGTGTCATTACAACATTGGCAGGTTCTAATTCGAAGGTAAGAAAAACTTCAACATGCCAGACATCTACTCATACTATTATTGTTTTAAAGAGAGTATAAGATGCCAACCATCAGTGAGAAAGCCTCAGGTCTCTGTTTGATACCTGTTTTGGACAAGTTGCTAAATTTAAGTATCAAACAAAGATGCGCTATAGCCTAGTAAAAAAAAGTAAGCACATGTGCACAAGACTCTCACAGGAGGCGAGATCAAGGACAGGTAATATGTGGAATATGTGGAGATAGGAATCGAAGATCGTACCCCCACAAAATATGTGGAGAGGCTATTTCCAAGAATTAAACTCAAGACCTCAAGGTTGCAACTCTTACCACTGGGACACATAAACCAAAAATTAAGGCTGACTAAAAACTGAAATTTTCACACGGAACAAGAAAGTTTCATTTTGACAATTCTTTCATGGCACTAAGGCTATGCTTAGATGTGGGGTTGGGGAGGGTTGAGGGGGTACTGTTAGGAGGGGTTGGGAATTAACCACCAACGCTTAACACCCCCTCAACAGTCAAATCCTGAAACCCCCAAAAATAAAGAGTTGGGAAAGGTTCATTCTCTCACTAAATGTGTATTTACAATATCACCTCAAAATAAAGAGTTATGGGGTATGATAGTAACTTTATACTTTTTTAAAAATTTGAACGTCTTCCACCTCCCAAATAAGTTTTTCAACCCATAAATCAAACTCTCCTCATTCTCTCCCAAGCACAGCCTAAATGAATCCAACTCAAGTTATGCTACTTCGGATGCCTGGCGTCATCTATCTTAAATCACAATTACATATAGAAAAGGCAAAACAATGGGTAATTCAACAACAAAAGCCAAACTAAACTGTCAATCTTGCAATCTCTTTGACACACACCCCTTAAACTTGCCTTTTCTTTTTCAAGCACCTCAGATGACGCATCAGGTGGAACTGTAGGCCAGGATGCTGGCTTGGGCCAAGGTAGCAAGCTAAGTGAAGCACTGCTCACAAGAAACAACACATTGGAAGAAAATTGCTTGATTAGATAACTACATGTTTGTTAGGATCATACATAAATTAAAAAACAAAACACATGTTTGGTCCTAAATCAAACTTTTACCTGTTGACGGGACTTCTTTCCATATGAGTTCCGTAACCAATTAAATATGCAAGCCTCATGAACTGCAACAATCATAAATGCACATCACAAAACAGACAATTACAGGAGCAAACTTGACACATGACAAAATACCAACCAAAATAATTTGATAATTGACATGGTACACAACATTGCCTTAAATATTTTTAAAAATAAATGGCAAAAGTGATACAGCCTAAACATCTCACCACCCCTCCTGAGGTCAAATGATGAATTCCAGTCACTTTTATGAGCAGAAAACAAGTGCATCACAAACCAACATGATTAGACAAGACAGAGTATAAGTTGGCAATATAAGACAGACAAAATGGGAAGAATGATACCTTGACCCTACATAGTGAATAAAGATCTCCCTGAAGGCGGTAAAACTCCTTTTCTATATCAGGTGCCACTAGTCCATCATTATAATGAGAAGTTGTTGCTTTGAGCAAAGCCAAGCACGCCGTTATAACCCAAATTTCTCGCATACAAAAAGGTAGCATATTCTGAGGAAAATTCAAAGAAAACAGAAAGGATGATGTAGAAACAGAAATGAAAAGATAAATCAGAATGACTTTTTGAGATTTAAAGCTTATATGAAACAAAAATATAACTCAACGCAAATGCAAGGAAAAAGAAAAAAAAAACAAATACCTCATGCAATGCGAGAGCCTTGGAGAAGCCAATTATAAATGGATAACCCCTCGATGCAACCTCAAAGGGACGATTCAGCTTGAATAGAAGCTGTAAATCACCATCTATATATGAGATTATTTCAAATAGAAAACTCAAAAACTACTTACAATGTGAGACCACAAATTGTTAATCTCATATATAGATGAATAATATGTGGAGAGGCTGTTTCCTGGAATTAAACCTGTGACCTCAGGTTACACCCCTGCAACTCTACCACTGAGTCATATATTCACCCATGTGTAAATCAGATTCAGAAAAATAAAATATATAAATAAACTCAAAGAAAGAAAGACTAATGCAAGATGTTCTTGAAAAGTAAACTAAAATGAAATCTGCAAAAGGGGAATGTATATGCGCACACACACACACAAAATGTATGTATCTATAATGATGTAAGCATCCATTCATAAAATAAACAACAGTTATCCGCACTACGTGTGTAATTGACAGTACAAAGAGATGTGCATCTTCACTTGAAATAACTGGGTAATGCTGCTAATGTATAGGCAAATAAATTAAAGACATCATTGTCATCCCTCAGTAAAGCACCTTTGATTGACAGGCAAAGAGATACTGTCGGAATTCGAATTCTCTAAATGAATCATCTTGAACAATCTGCGTCAACGGTTTGTTTCCAGGATTAAGCAGTGTTGCCTGATCATCACCACGGTCTACACCTCCAAAGTCCCTCCGCTTCCCAGACATATTAGCTTTCATGCATAAGATAAGAAAATCAATGACTAGTTCACGCTAAAGGAGAGCTATCGTAATTCGTAAAGGGATGTTTGAAAATAAAATTATCAGAAGCATGTGGAAGATGAACTCAGGGAACTGATATAAGTATATAACCATAAGGGATTAAGGGAATAACGATCAGGTGAGGAGAAAAGACCCAGAATGTTTTTGTTTTCTCATTAGGATTTCAGTCACTTTATTACAGAAAAAAGAAAATTAAATAAATTATTTGAAATCAGAATATCTGGCCCAAGTATCTCGAGTATGTAATAATTTTATTATTCTTCCAGCCTTGCTTACAAAGATAAAATAATAAAATAATTACATACTCGAGATTCTTGCTTACAAAGATAAAGACAACAAGTTTCAAATATCATTAGGAAAGTTTTTACGAGACATTCAAACAGTACTTCGCAACTGCAATTGCCAAAGTCATACGTGCATGTAAAGATGATACATTTTTATATAAGAGATATGTCGAGAAAACAGAAATCAAAATCATTGCAAACAGAAAGAAAAGAAAACGGAAGAGCATAGTTCGCACCTGTTTCCAGATAGCAGAGTTCTAGCTCATCATATTCCCTTAATGCATCTTCGTGAAGATTTGCCATCTCAAACATAAAAGCCAAACTTTCCTGTGAGCATGAAAAAATAGTTAAAGGAGCAAGAAACCTAGAATATCAAGAACACTCTAGTAAAAGGAGCACATCTGCTGGTAACCAGCTCCTTACACTTGCACAGGGTGTAAGGTTCAACTCCACCCTCCCTCAAAAATTGATAATATAAACCCACATGACATAAAAAATATAAAAAATAAAAAGAGCAACATAATAAACAAGCAAGAATACATGGATAAGATTACAAGAAGAAGAAAAAAACCTCGTGCAAGGCTGGATTGGGGACATAATGTACGCAGACCTTATCCCCACATAATATGTGGAGAGGCTGTTTCAAGAATTGAATATGTGGCCTTCAGGTTTAGATTGCACCCCGACAATGCTACCATTGGGCCACATGTTCGCCTATAAAAACAACATCCGTGCACAACATTTCTGCAATGGTCGGGATTAGACATGTAGAGAGGCAGTTTCCAGTTAGGATTTCATGATATGACACTCAATTTCTATCTGTGGTAAGTGCATTTTTTTTAGCAGTGTCAAAAACAAACAAGAAAGCATTTCACTGTATGATCTTTGAAATGATTTATCTGTCCATAAGAAAAAGTAGATGATGCGAGTGAACAGTTTTCATCAACTTCCAGATATTATACCCTAGCAAACACAAAACTTTTACCACGTTTACTTTGGCCATAAAACTTGAGAAAAGGAGAAACCTTCAAAAAGAAAAAATTACAGAAGTTCCAAATTGGCATAAAGCGTTGTTCACTGAGCTTGCGTATCTCATCCTCATAAAACTGTATCCGCCTATCTAATGTATTTCTAATGGACTCCATAATCCTGGACTCCAAGTCTTCCCAAAAATTTGGTTCAGGGCCATGAATATCTAATTTGCAGCACCTGAGGAAATCACAATTTCAGAAAATTAGAAAAAACATGTAAAATTAATTTCACGACTTACTGTGTGCAACAGTGTCATATGCATCTTTGGATAAGAGAAAAGTGTTGCTCAAAGATTTTCAGATCCCCAATTTTCTAATATTCTTCGCAACCTGGTAAGAAAATGTTCCTTTTGACCTCAAATTCCCAGTTAGACATTTCCAGTGCATATCCGGCCCTTCTGAGATTCGGATTAAACAACTAACCAAGGAGAAGAAAATGGTTCTTATGATGATGGAGAAGACTTCAGCGATGACAAAACTAATATTAATTATCAATCAACTCTCCTTGAAGACTTTGCTTTTGCTATATCCTGACCACACATTGGTTGATATATACTAGTTTTGAATACGATTCAAAGAGAAGAAAAAAAATCAAGTTTTGCTGAAATATAGGAAATCATAATATGAAACTATGTAGGTGAGTTCATGTAACAGTTGAGAAAAAAATGTCACAAGCAAAGTAGTCAAAAACCAATGCTCATGGAAAACTAAAGAGTGTCACATTAACCCCATTTTAAGAAGAAATTCTAACACAATCAAACTATCTATTAAATAAGAATGCATTAAAAATGCCCAAGTTTACCTCTCTCTTCTTTTTGAGCTGAACTCAACTTCAAGCTTCGCATATACTTTTTTTGCCATTTTAGTAGCCTGATCATTACCCTGGTGAGCTTTAGACACAAATACGATAAACCATTCTCGCTCTTCATTTTGAACAATCAACTTCAGGCGTGGTTTAAGGATGGTTTTGAATTCATCAAGATCCTGCAGGAAAAAAGTTAATATGTATTGGAAAAGAGCATTCCCGAAGTAAATTAATTGGGAAATATAATAAAAATAGTGAGAACTGTTGCTACGAAATTATTTGTTTCTTTTTGGAAAGAATAGAAGTAGGCCAATTTATAGATATATAAGATTTAAAAGTCCAATATAAAATAAGATTATCTTTAAGATGAAAAGCTGACCTAGTGGTAGCCACTACTTAGGATTTCAAACAGGTTGAAGGTTCGAATCATCCCACAAGCTAAAAACGACTTATATTAGAAGTCAATATTATTGATCCAAAAAACAGATGAAAACCTGGCCTAACCAACTGCCCTTAAAGACAAATAGTAAATAGGAGGGACAGAAGGAGAGGTCCAAGTTTAGTTCTACTGGGGATTTGAGACTTTTGAGTATACTTATAGAATGAGTGAGAGAGAGAGAGTTATGAACAACTAAACCTACACAAAGGGACAATAACCAGAATAGGAAAATACGTGAACATACATGAAGTTTCTGACATGTTACTTCTTGATGCTACGTTGAGCTTCCCAATGAGTGACAAATAAGCCCCTTTCCTAGCACGTCTTTTCTATCTATGTTTGATAAGTTAGTTCATTAGTATGTTTGGTAGAAATCGTTGGCAATCTCCTATCTGCCTAAGCTTTTTGACTGTAAATGAATGAGAACTGTAGAGCTAGTTTAACGCTTAATTTTGGTAAAATCAATCTATGATCTCTCCCTCGTCTCTTTGTTTGTCATTCAGTCTATTATTTCTGGTTCAATGTTAGGACTACATCCTATACCACAAAATCTTTACATGAAAAAAAGGGTTCGACAGATTGATCAAGGAAACAACGAATGAGCAATGTGGTGTGCACAAGGATCCTGCCATGGTGGCAGATTCTGTGGAGGATAATTATTCACAGCTTTACCCCCGCATTTGCAAAATGCTATTTCACTATTTTGAACCTGTGATCCTCAAGTTGCAATGAAATAACTTAATATCTTTCTCAAAAGCTAAAGCTTTCTCCAGGAATTGAGAATTAATTGAAAAGTACAGACAAGAACAAGGAATTACAGAAACAATACAGGATTTAGAATGACAATAACCAAATAAGGTACAAATAGAGCGAAAAGGATGAGTTTGATTGAAAGCATGCTAGTATGCTACTAACAAGCTTTTACAGGTTATACTCTTCTCTCATATATTTAGTGGTACGGTGGTACCCCATAGCTGGCTATTTCCATGGAAGGTTGCATTGAAAGATAATCAGAAGTTCAAAACACAAGCTTTACACATTTTTACAGAGGATGATCTTGTCTTTTATCCTAATACTCTGCCACATCAATTTTTTCATAAAAGAAGAATTTCATTCTGCAGGGGTTCTACATGTACCCTAAATCGATGACTTTGATTTCCAATCGACTGGAGAATGATGGACGATGCATAAATGGATCACTAAACACGTTCTTGGAATATTATCAATTAAAATATGCTCTAAAATCTTCCTTGTTATGGTGCCAAAAGACCGGGTTCAACTTAGAGTTACTTGTAACCTACTCTCATTCAACCACTACCCATCCAGAAAAGGACTAGAAACAATTGAAATATGAAAAAGGTTACTAAATTACCTCACATGTAACAAGAACAACAGTTGCATATGGCTCTCGAAACCAAAATAAGGACTGCTCCTGAGGAGATCGACTACGAAGTCTAGAATCAGTAGTCAAAATAAATTCAGCAGGCAGTTTTTCCACAAACACAGCATTGCGAGTCTTGTTATTCAAACAAGCCCTTTTAAAGGGCAACCGCTCCTCAAATCTGCTCTTGACAGTAGGCCATAAATCACTCACATCTTCAACTGCAAAGCAATTTAAGGCAAATCTAGTTAGACGGAAATATTCTTCTTTCCAAAAAAAATAAAAAATATGTATTGCCTCAGTATCCGTGGGAGAGGTATGGCAACAATGGCCAAGAGTTTGAGCCGTGTGCATTTCTTACAAAATAAATTACGGGATAATAACATTTTGCTATACTGCTAATGTTTTCAGTAATTCCCACTCAACAACCATTTATAATGATCCAAAGACAGTCGTTTTCCAGATTCATGCTCATCAAAGTTTCAGCATTTTTAATAATTTCGAAGCAGCAGAGTGCATTTGCGAATTGCGATCAATCACTCCAGCCTCAAATTGCCTCTCGAACAGTTCAAATTCATTAAACACTGAAATCACACTTGATCGAAACCAGAAACTACGTAATTCAATGCTGAAAACCATAATCTGCACGTAAATAAAATATACAAAGAGAATTTTCTGAATTTGATGCGAGATTTACCAGCAATTATGATGTGATCGCACGAGTTCTTGATCGTTTGAAACTGAGCAAGGTAGTTCGCCATCTTAGATCTCTTAGTTGCGAATACAATCCATTGATCGGTAGAGACACATAAGAGCGGAGAGAGCTCGAGCTTCAACTATGCTTCGACTGAGTATTTCGTGCGCTGCAACTGGGATTCATGGTGTCCGGGGATCTAGTGCTTCGCGACGTTTCATGCCCAACGAAAATGGAGGCCCGTCAACTACTGTTGGATCACCCGTTACATCTCTTCATGGTCTAGCTGGCCCAACAACAGCTGATGCTGGGTATTTTCTGGACGGGCCTTAAAATTAAGGGTCAAAAGTCCAAGTTCCTTTTTTAAAATATGTTCTCTCTATAAAAAAATCAATTAACATGAAAGGATATTTTTTATGAACATGTTGATATTTGTTAATTTTAAAATGTGAGAGAATTAAATGTCCAACCTTTTCGAAATCGCGAGGAGTAGCTACCACACTAAACCATTAGTTCCTTTATACATGAAAGGATGGTTAAGGACCATCGGTGTTATACGAAATTACTATGTACATAGGGTTATGATTGTGTCAATTTTACCATTATTTATTGACCAACCAACCCATTATCGATCAGATATTATCGATTAGACAATCTATCCATAGAGTCTAGTCGATAATAACACCCGAAGTCAATTGGAGACTACTAATAAAAATTGAGTTAAAAGCTCAAAATCTTTTGCAATATCGATCATTGTCGGCTAATTACGGACCCATATTTTTTAAACATGAACCAACCCATTATCAGTCTGAAAATTGACCCATGAGGCTACGATAGTCGTGCCTGTAATGATTTCAGACTTTTCTTAAAATTGTTTGGTTGGGGATACCCAACCCAGCGCAGGTCTATTAACACACATGGGCAAAAAACCCGCATCTTTATGAGTAATGTTACATCCACCAAAATATGACCCTCATTTTATCAACAAATTTATGTGACATATGTTAACAATTGATTATAAATATATATACATGTAGGATTCACTTAACATTCGACATTCCACATTAATTAGGGTGTGTTTGTTTCACATTTCACACAACTTAAAGTTGTGGGGTTCGCATAAAATGCTGTGCCAAACAAACGCTACATTTTATTGATAGCTTAAAGTTGTGCATAGGCCCTACAACTTTAAGATGTGCAAAATGAAATGTTGTAATCCCATAACTTTTCAGAGCTTAAGGTTGTGGAATCCACAGTATTTTACAATCACATTACGTAATTGCCCCTCCATATTTTAAAAAAATTCAATTACTTTTTATTGTAATACATTTTTTTTGTAATTGATCTACAAAATTAATCTAACAGAAAAATGAATCAAACACCCTACAATATTTTATACAGCTTAAAGCTATGGGTTCCTTTTTATACGACATTATAGCTTTAAGTACAACATTTTTGACAGTTTAAAACTATGAAATGTAATTGTGAAGCAAACGGACGTTAGACGTTAAATGGGCTCACATTTTAAGTGTCTCAAAACATGATTATATCTTTATTACAGGAAGGGAAGGGTGGTTATTAAAAGATGGGCCTTACTGAAGTTTGATAGTATGGACTTATAAACAAGACAAGTAATGGAGTCTTTAGAAGCTTGGCCATCATCTTAAGGCCCATGACTCAAAACAGGTCATGGGTTTAAACTCTCACCCACTTATCCATAAACAAACTGACGTCGTGTCTCACATCAGAAGGAGAAGGGGCACATGTACTAGTTATAAGCGTGGTTCTTTGGCCTTCCCGGCGGAGTGGGCTTGCGTCTACTCTCGTGTCGTTGGCATACTCATTTCGAGACGCTCTCATGTTTCTCGCTGCATCACAAACAAAACACTAATGTATCTTTCATGTCATTGAAATCATGGCGATTAGTGTCTTTGATCGTCATTTGCCCCTAAATTACTATATTTTATGACAAGGCATTTGGTTTGTCTTGTATCATAGCAAGTGATTGCAATGTCTATGTATGCATTGTTGCCATTATCAGCTAAAAACAAACCATCATTCATAATTAAATTAACCTCACACTATCAACTAATCACATTATATATCTCTCCCTCACACACACGCGCGCACTATAAGGCAATGCAAAACCTAGCCATTTGAACACCTTTTGTTTAAAGCTCCTTTTACTTATTTGAATCACACAGCTAACTATATGTAATAAATAAAAGCTTAGTTTTGCATGGTTCATGTGTAGCTTTCATGCTTACATGAAAATGAAATTGCATTAGTTTTTTTGTTAAATCCATGATGTTAATTGATTCCATGATAGGCGGCTTTCAAGTTGTCACTAGTGCTCACCTATATAAAGCCAATTCGAAAACCATGCACTTCTTCTTTTTCTTTATTTTTTAAAAAAGATAATTAATGCTATATATACACATGATTCCTTGAATCTAATGTGTCATGCATTAGAAGTAATCATGCAATATAAGCCAATGACATTACTTTGTTGATTATAATTTCAAAATGATAAAGATTCTAGCAATTTGAAATCTCAATTATATAGAGTTGTATGCGCATGATCCAAGTTCATGCGACGTGATACACATTATACATATTAAATTTCGTGCATATAACTCAGCAGTTAGGGTAATTGGGCCATCAAGTGCCGAGATCTCCTGTTGAATTTCAAAATTTTATAACTAATTATCTTTCTTTAAATGGCGTTTGAATTAAAAATACATAACTATAAAAACATTAATCTTGTTTGCACGTGATAATATATGATTACATGTGGTTCACTCTTGAATGTCTCTTCCTATCATTAATTAATTTAGCAGTTGATCTTTTTATCGAATAAAAAATTCGATCGATTATCTTTAATTTTGATCATACACTAATAAATTGACATGCACGTTGGGGATTCCATGGAGAAAAGGAATTCTAGTAGGTCCACTTGCATTAAGTCACAGAGATTGAGAGAGATATTTTAACCACACATAGCTACCAAATTATTCAAGATTAATTGATCTAGTCAAATTAACATGTTTGTGAATTGATTTATCTTGATAAAGTAGATCACGTATATCTATTGACTATATATTATGATTATGATACAACATATATGTATATGCCTATAATATCTACTACTACTATATTTATGTGTGTAACGTACGTGTTAGAACATATTTCTTCCACAATAACAACGTGCGGAATGATGCAACATCGAATTGTCTAGATCTGTAAGTGCGGAGCTAGAGTACAATAATATCAAAAATTAAAAGTTAATTATAATAGAATTACAATTGTAACAGATTGAGGCACGAGTATCTCTATTTTTCAATGATTTTTAATTAAGCCCTCTATTGTTCGTCTTTGTCTTCAAAACCGGTACGATAAAATTCTCTTAACTCGCCTCTTATAAGATACAATAGTCCGATTTGGTTGTCTGACTAACTCGAATCTACACTTGAATGACTAGCCTCACTGCTCAAACTCTTATGCCCGCGGAATTCAAACCCATCACAAAAACACAAGCTGTTCTTCCTTATTAAGTTATGTGCATACATTTTTTTCTCGTTTAAAAGACTTTAGCTCGTTCAATTTGAGAAAACACACTTGACAATCTAATTAAGATAACAAATATATTGATTAACTATATTAGAAAATATAAAATATTTTGTCTATTAATTTAAAATACTCCAACATGTAATTTGGCATTAATGAGACCGCTTGTATGTTTGACAATTAATTTTGCCTTGTATTGCAATCACAAGCACAAAATCCACACAATCAAGTCATCCTAAACCCTATCCGATAAGTATAGTGAGAAATGCATAATGCATTTTTCATATAAAGGTTTCTAATTAATTTATTAAATAGTAAAAAAAAACTATAATCCATACATTAATGGATAATTTATTTGTTTTTGAACATTATCATCATCTTGGCAACACACTACAACAAAAAGGTTCTTTAGCGACGGATTTTTGCGACTGATAAACCATCCGTCGACAATAATATATTTGCCACGGAAAAAGTAAGAAATTCCGTGGCTGTTTTTGATGGGACGCTGGTGGAATTTTTTGCAAACTTTGAAACGGAATTTGCGACGGACTCATCCGTGGCTAAATTTTTCCGTCTCAATTCCGTCGCAAATTGCTTTGTCGGTCACGCTTTTGTCTAACATTTAGCGACGGACATATAATTCGTCACAAAAATTTTGAAATTTTCGCCACTTTTTGACTGAATCTTGACTACTGCTTTTTCCGTTACAAAATCCGTCGCAAAATTTAGTGACGGGAAAAATTCCGTCGCTAAATCCGTCGCTAAATTATATTTTAATACATTTCACCGACACTTCATCTCCTATTGTGAAGAAAGCCAGAAACTCTCCTTCGACAGCAAATAGAGTCCGAAATCGGAAATCCATATCTGGGTCGTTGCACATCCGAAATCCATCTCAAACGAAGTGGATCATTTCTATCCATATTCTTCAGTGTTAATCGGTAATTTTTTTTTTGTTATTGTCATGATTTAATTATTATACACTTTTAATAAATAATATGTTTTGAATTTTCTAAATTCATCATCTTAATCCATGCAAGTTCATCGATGATAACCACATATTTGTGTTAATTAATATGTATCAATTTATTTATTATTGTCATTATTTATTTATTATGCAGTTTTTTGGTAAATAATTTGTTTTAGGTTTTATAGGAGTAGAAGTAGTGGTTGTTCGAAAAGAAATTTTAAAGTTTGTGTAGTAGTTTTTTTTATGAACTAAACTAAATATTATTATTAATATAATGACAACAATGGGAGATTTATTGGTTAATTTTAGTGTTATTTTTTTTTATTCTGTTATTTTTTTTTTAGTAAATAAAATTTATTAGGTTATAGAAGAGAAGCTAGAAGTAGTGGTTGTTCCAGATTAAGTTTTAAAGCATGTGTAGTTGTAGTTTTATTTTTAACTAAACTAACTAGTTAAATTAATATAATGACAACAGTGAATGAATTATTGGTGAATTTTAGTGTTATTTTTTTTGTTATTTGTGTTATTCGTTTTTTTAGTAAATAAAATGTTTTAGGTTATACAGGAGGAGCTAGAAGTAGTGGTTAAGAAATTTTAAAGCATGTGTAGTAGTAGTTTTTTTAACCAAACTAATTAGTAATATTAATATAATGAGAACAGTAGAATTATTTATTGGTGATTTTTAGTATTATTTTTATGTTGATTGTTTTATTTCAAATCAATTTATGTAGGTGATTTTAATATAATGGATGTACCTGAGTATCGTTTATGGATGTATAATCGAGTGGGACCAAATCGAGTAGGAATTACACAAGAGTTCTTGAATGGGCTTGAGGAATTTATAGCTTTTGCATCTGAAAATAATACTCAATTTCAGAATACAGGAACAATAAGATGTCCATGTAGTCGGTGCAAATGCAGAAAGTTTCTTGATTTGCAGGAAGTTAGAGTGCACTTATGCAGAAAAGGTTTTCAAGATGGATACTATTATTGGACAGCTCATGGTGAAGAGATGCCTGAAATTACTCCATACGTTGATAATGAACCAACAGATGCAAGAAATTATTACGGAGAAGGCGCTGATAGGGATAATTTCAATGTATACGAGCAGATGGTAATAGATGCTGCGGGACCGGAGGTTGGGGCTGAGCTGCTGCAAGAAGATAATTATAACCAACAATTTGAGAATGAACCTCCTAATCCTGAAGCACAAAGTTTTTTTGAGATGTTGTCTGCTGCCCAAGCACCACTGTATGATGGATGTGAGTCACATTCGGAGTTGTCAGCTTCAATGAGGCTTTTAAACATTAAATCCGATTATAATATGCCTCAGGGTTGTTTTGATGAGGTTGCTCAGCTTATGAAAGAGGTGATGCCAGCTGAAAATAGGATGCCTGCTGATTTCTATCAATCCAAAAAGTTGGTCTCCAAACTCGGACTTGGGTATAATCGAATTGATTGTTGTGTTAATGGTTGCATGTTGTATTATAAGGATGATGTGGATGAAAGGCAGTGCAAATTTTGCCAAGCAGACCGTTATAAACCTCGAAGAACTGGACATGGTCAGGCGAAAGAGATTTCTGTTAAACGGATGTGGTACTTGCCATTGATTCCTAGGCTTAAGCGACTATTCAGTTCTATAGTGACAGCGAAGGAGATGAGGTGGCATTATAAACATCAATGCGAGGCAGGCATTTTGTGTCATCCATCCGATGGAGGAGCATGGAAATATTTTGATCGAGAATATCCAGATTTTGCATTAGACCCACGAAATGTAAGGTTAGGGTTGTGCGCAGATGGTTTCACTCCTTTTGGACAATCAGGGAAAAACTATTCATGTTGGCCTGTCATATTGACACCTTACAATTTATCACCCGAGTTGTGTATGAAAAGGGAATTTATGTTCTTGACATCAATTATTCCGGGTCCAAAAAATCCAAAGAGTATGATTGATGTTTATCTACAACCTTTGATTGACGAGCTAAATCAATTGTGGAACGAAGGTGTGATAACATATGATGTCTCATTGAATGAGAACTTTGTTATGAGAGCTGCTTTGATGTGGACTATCAATGATTTTCCTGCATATGGTATGTTGTCTGGATGGAGCACTGCTGGAAAATTAGCATGTCCTTGCTGCATGGAGCGTTCAAAGGCATTTACCTTGAAAAATGGAAGAAAAAATTCATGGTTTGATTGTCACAGACAGTTTCTTCCTATGAACTTTCTATTATTTCCATTCACAATCTGCAATAATCATTCCCATATTTTGAAACTGTATTTTTACTTTACTTCATGCTTTGAGATTCAGTGCATCATGGGATGGTCACTGACTACTTGTATCTCTGTATCTCTTTTAATCTGGTGTTTATTTGCTGTGTATTATCACTGACTACTTGGTAATGATGGTAATTAGAATCTGAATATTGCTGATGGATAGTCATCACTTTAGTGGTCATGGTCGTGCACCATCCGGTCGAGGTAGAGGTCGTATTACTCAATCTAGTGGTCAAGTTCCTCACCCTAGTGGTCGTGTTCCTCACCCTAGTGGTCGTGGTGAGCAATCTATTGCTGGCAGGGGAAGTTCTAGTACCCAATCCCCATCATCTGTCAACTCTAGGATACTGAACTATAATTTGGAGGATAATCTATTCACCTCACAACAATCTCCCATCTTACCCATTAGTCCATCAATTCCAAACACACAACCTGCTGCCCCACCCACTAGTCCATCAATTCCAACCACACAACCTCAGTCTGCTCCAGAACATGTAAGTAGCTCATCATCAGATACTCGGATTTTGATACGAGCACATCTTGGTGCGGGGTAAGTACACTTTCCAGCAAAATGCTGTTTTTTTTAATCTTGTTTTAATCTTTCTTTAAAATTATCTTTTCATTTCCAGCAAAATGCTTTAATTTTTCTTTAATTACAGTACATGTTGCTCTTTTTTTTTTAATCTTCTTCAGTTACAAGCCAAGTAAGTACACTTTCCAATTCTTTAAGCACTACTTTCTTTTATTTTCTAGATTTCAGCCAAGTACTGTACATAGGAGGATATCCATGATAATTAAGAGCAAGTTCGAGAAACCCTTCGCTGAATGGACAGCTATGGATGAGGCTCAGAGAAGTTATTATTTTCAAGAGTTCAAGGTAACTTTCAATATTTTACTGGAATTGTATAATTGTTTGTGTATATATGGTGCTGATTTAGGAAGTGTTGGGTTGTTAAAACTTTGTAGAAGTTGTATAAGTGGGAAGCTTATGATGATTTTGTGATTAGAAGAGAATGGAGTTCAAAGAGTGCTGCTTTGATGCGAGGCATCATGCAGAGGGTACGTAGTGGTGAGGATAAAGGAAAATGGATCCCTGAAAATGTGAGGGATGAGCTTGATAAATATTGGGAGACTGAGAAGTACAAGATAAGAAGAGCAAAAGGAAAAATGAATCGATCATCATCGACGGGAGGTAGTGTTCATATTGGGGGCTCTATTCCCACCACAGAAATTCGTAAGAGAAAGGTAAAATCTTAAAATTTAAAAAGTTTGATTTTTTAATTGTTTACGTGAATTTAATTGGAACTAACTTGGCTTTTCAATTAACTTTGTAGGAGGAAAAAGAGGGGCGATCACTCGATGATTTCGAGCTATTTCTACTCACTCATCAAAGAAAAGAGACGGGAGAATTTGTTGATTCTCGCTCAGCTGAATTAGCTGTAAGTACCAAATTTAGATACCATTATTCAGTGAACTAAAAAAAGGTCGGTCACATTTTTTTTGCTCATACTTTACAGATGTCTAGGTAGTGCATGTCCTTGCTTCTCTTTCTCCTAGCTAGCTTTATTTACTTTAAATGGCCAATCTTAGTAGCTACTACCTGTAAACCAAACATTGACCAGTGGCAGAGTCTGACCTTAGGAAGGAATGGGTCGCACACAAATGGCAAGTAATTAAATTAATATATCTATATATATATATTGAGGTAGGTCTAGGTTATATAGCATGGTGAATAAGTTTTACTGGTGTACCATCATGCTATAGAAAATTGCAGTGGTAGTACCAAACATTTTCATGCTTTGAAATGGCAAAACAAGACTAGCAGAAAAGGATGTGTCTCCTTTGCGAGTAGAGGGACTTGGAGGTATGTAATGGATGTATATGGTATTTAGGCAGCCCACCTTTATTCTAAGTCAACTTTTATTTTTACCTTAGCATGCAAGCCTCAGAAAAGCAGCATCTCAAATTTACTTATTATCTTCTTAACTTATTTTTGTATAATTATAGTGATTTAATTATTTTTACTTTTGAAACAGGCAAAATTTTATGAACTTAAAGAACTCGCATCCAGCCAATCATCGACGCCAGACAATAATAGGATTTTTTTTTGAGGCAGTAGGCGGGTTGAATAAAAAGGGTCGTTTGTACGGACTTGGCTCCGAGGGACGTCTCTTACATTATCCATCTGCAGCTAGCGCGCACTATGAATTTCGAAATGAGAAGGAGTTACAGCAAGAAATAGAGGAGCGTGTGGCTCGGATGAACTCCGAGTTAATTGATAAGGTAGCAGATTTGCAGCAGCAGTTGGTGGAGAATCGAGAAATGCAACAACAACAAACACAGGAGCAGATGTTTCGGATGCAGGAGCAAATGCAGGTGCACTTCCAACACCAGATGCAATTATTTATGCAGCAGCAGATGCATCAAATGCAGCAGATGCAGCAGATGCAACAGCAACATATGCAGCAACAGCAACATATGCACCAGATCTTCCCTCCATCAGTGACACCGCCGCCAGCCTTTGTTGATAATACCAACAACAATGAACACAACAGTTCTGATGAGTATTCCGATAATGAGTAGACTGTTTTAATACTTTTGAGTACTGTTTTAATACTTTTAATACTTAAGAGGCATTTTATTATTTCATTATCAAATACTTTGAATGCTTTTAATTTTTAGATAACTATTTTAATGCTTCTAATTTATGTTCCCAGTAAGTAATTATTCATCTGTGAAATTTTATCAAAACAATTAAAATGTAATTTCAATATTTAAATATTAATTCAGCATAAAAAAGGTAAAATGATATAGAATTTAAATTCTGTATTTTTCAATATTTTAGTTATTTGCGATGGCAAATCCGTCGCAGAATTCTAATTTTTTAAAAAGACAAAATCCAATTAGCGACGGAATATTCCGTCGCTAACTAAAATGTTTTTTTAAAATGTTGATTCAGCAACGGAATGTTCGTCGCAAAAAAGAATTTCTTTTAAAAAAAATATTGATTTAGCGATGGACATTCCGTCGCTAAATCCGTCGCTCATATATTCCGTCGCAAACAATTCGTCACAAATTCCGCATCTAATTCCGTCGCAAAACATCCGTCGCAAAATCCGTCGCAAAAATTAGCAACGGCTGTTTTCGCGACGGAATATTTATCCGCTTCTAAATCCGTCGCGAAACAAATTAGCGACGAAAAAAATAACTTTTTCCGTCGCTAAATTAGTCGCAAAATCACGATTTTGTTGTAGTGACACAAAGTTTGATGTGGCTACTATCGATAATGCCGTCTTCAATTTGAAGGGATATGGTGAATATTTTTGATGTCAAATCATATAAATACGGAATTTCTGAATTTTTTTTGTTTTTATTTTTTTGAATAATCTTTTTATTTTTTTTAAGAAGACTTTATATAAAGTCCGAGAATTTTTTGGTGTATAGAGTACCAAAACTGATGTCAACTTGACCAATTAAACGCGGTATGGTCATGCAAATTGTGATGAGTTTGAAACAGAAAAAAAAAAAATCTGTTAAGAGGAGAGAATCAGGCCTTTCTTGTGGCGTAATGCTAGGGGGTTTTGTCTGTTTGGCAAGAGAGGAAAAAAATAATTGAAATGAAAGAAAAGTTTTGCCTAAAAGAATCTGTAAAATTGCATTATCCAAATTAGGAAAGATAAGGTGTTCAAATACCTAACCTTTAATTCAAGCTTCAATTTTTATACATATATATTATATGTATGTATGTATGTATGGAAAAACAAATTACTTTATATATTAATTTTAACATATAGAGATAGATCAATACAAACAATTAGGGATCACTAAATATAAAGAAAGATGAGAGAGAGAGAGAGAGAGAGATTTATGTTTAGAACGATGAGATGTGGAAATTAATTGAACAAGCCGCATGGTTGATGACAACCACCATACACATAAAAGAGTATCTTGCAAGTACTTTTCATTACAAAATTCAATTTTGATGATAACGAACGCGTTTTTGCCAAGAAAATGAAAGAAAATACGGAAGAAAATAAGTGGAATATATCAACGAGGACATCAAGATCTGGTGTAGAATCTGAATATTCTTCCATTAAACGTGTTCAATATATATTGGCCCCATATACATTAACTGCACCATATTTTCAAGCAACTTGTAAGTAAATGATCGTATTTGACTTATAATTGTTTGGCATGTAGACCTCACTGTAGATATAAATAATATATATATATATATGCGCGCGCTTTATATATACATACGTCAAGGCTCAAGTGCGAGCATTCGTAAACTATAACTTACGAACGTCCGCTTATCTCACCTCTTAAAGAGTGAATGGGTGATGTCCATAATTTATAAGTTACGGACATCTGTATGTATATGTTATATATATATATATATCAGGAAAAAAAATAAAACAAAATCAGAACCATTGACATACCCAGGTTCTGCGTAGAAGGTGATCAACAGAGCAAGAAATTGAATTTGCTTAATTTTATATCATTAATTTAATTCCTTTCTCAAAACTTTACTATAGCTAGTAAACTTACCCAAAAAAATGATCAGTAATTAATGGTGCTAAATTTATCAATTTAATTAAGCACCAGCATCTTTCAACTCCATCGATATGAAGACAATGAATTTTGATGAAGTTGTTTTTGTACACACGAGAAGAGAAGCCAACCACACAAAAGATGCCCTAGCGAAGAAAGGAGTCCATAGATCGCAAATTTTCACTGCATGGTTATGGGTATTAAATAGTCGTGAGTTCGATTATGACTCGAAATAATATTTTTATTATCATAAAATAAATTAAATTTTGACTCAAATTATTTTATCGTCATGTCATAAATTTTTGAATGTGTGAGAGTTTGATTTCAAATCAAATTTATAAACAACAAGCATCTATTTTAACGTTCTCGCTTAGCCATATTTTCACCTAGGACATACGCACAAATCAATGTTGAAAACCTCGTTTGTTGTGATCAGTCAATAAATTGAATGATTAAAATTAATTAGTGATTTAATTAAAACACGTGCATGCCACCACACACATTGATGACTACAAATCAAGAAAGAAGTGACATCAATGGGTCCCATCCGGTCGATCATGTAACCAGCATACGACCCCACAAACCATATAGTTCCAATATTTCTCTAGAATTAAAAGATTTTTAGCCACCCTCCACAGTTGTGGGGCCACTATAGGATTGATTCTCTTGTGTGTGCTGTGTGCGTAGCTATCGATGGAGTTGGTTGTTTTGTGGTGCGTGCATTCCTCAAAGGCATTTCGTCGAATATCAGTTTTGGAGTTCAAAATATTTTTAAATTTAAAAAATTATAGTTTATTTGATTGATTTAATGAATTTAATGATATATTTTTTATTTGAATAAAATTAAATGTAATTTAAAAAATATACGAAATATTTTATGTTTTATATCTAACGATTTAAAATTATCATGCAGTTTTCATATCGAAGTTAATTTTTATTTTTAACAAAAAAATATATCATTAAATTTATAAAATAAATGTGATGGACCCCAAAAATTAAATATGCACATGAGAGAAAACCTCTTTATATGAGAGGATCAAGTCCGAGCTTAATTATTGTAGCTAGTGATCAACTTTTGATATACTTGTGCGTTTCTTTATATGTAGATATAAAACAAAAGTGAAATAGCTACATAGCGTTCCTAATTAATCAAAGTTAGTAGCTAATTTGGATTTTTAAATTTTTCATTTTATTAGAGGTCCGATCACCTAGTAAGCTAAAGTAATTGCGCAAACAAACCCCTAGCCATGGTCTTAAAAAAAGGCAAATATACTTAATTTTCTAATGGAATTTATTCAATTTACAACGAAAAAGTTTTATCGCAAAATATCAATTTTCTTGTGGTGATCGTCCCTACAAACCGCCATGAGATACATTGTGCGATGCTTCTAAGTTCTCTTCGGATATGAGTAAAATTGTCATCCCTATAAACCGACTAGACTTGAGACCCAATCACATTTTGATAGATTCTTCTAGAGACCGAATCCTAAAATTTAGTGAGGTAAAGTAGAAAAAAAAGTGTTGATCTTTCATCTGGAGGAAAAAAAAATCCAAGACAATGAGGTCCAAATGGCGGCAATTAGAGTCAAATTATCCTCTTATCAATTAAAAAGAAGAACAAAAGCATGGCATGGGGCGGGGTCCCTTTGGATTAATTGGAGGGATTTGCATAGCAAAAGCGTGACATCTTCAAGCGTAAAGCTTGTCTCTTTTTTGTTTCCTTGCGTTTGATGCGGTCACAACCCCATTTGAACCCCACGTGTCGCCACCTCCCACCTTTGGGAATCACACGTGTCGGCCTGTTGACGGTCCAAATTCCAGTTTGCGTCACTATCAACTACCCTATCACCCGCCCCCAAATTTCACTAACACCCAATTTACTAACCACTCTTGTATTTGTCAAATTTAACAGAATCAGCAAGGTTAATCAAGTAAATCCACCATCACCAAATGACTAATCTACCCCTCAAACGTTCCCGTGTTGCGACCCGATTCGATGACACTTTAGTACACATTATTGACAATAACACTTGATCCGTGCCTTTTTATAGACACCAAAGTCATTCCAGGAGAAGCTTATTTAGAACAACTTCCATGCCATTTGAGTGCAGCAAACATACCACACTTCCGTTCACATTGTTTTTTTTGTTCATTGCTTTCATCCCTCTAAATTTCAAGAATCAAATTCATCAAAATTCAGTTCTGCTGATCAATTTGGGTTGCACCCAATTCATGGAGAGTACCGACTCGTCCACCGGCGGCTCTCAACAACCGAACCTCCCCCCGGGGTTCCGGTTCCACCCCACTGATGAAGAGCTAGTTGTTCACTATCTTAAAAGAAAGGCCTCCTCTGCTCCTGTCCCTGTCGCGATCATCGCTGAAGTTGATCTTTATAAATTTGATCCGTGGGAGCTTCCGGGTACAACCAAATATATTCCGTAATTTGAACCTGTGACCCTAAGTTGAGACTAATTTTATGGGGTTTGTGTTTTCTTTCAGCTAAGGCGACATTTGGGGAGCAGGAATGGTACTTCTTTAGTCCTAGGGACCGGAAGTATCCGAACGGGGTGAGGCCAAACAGGGCAGCAACATCAGGGTATTGGAAGGCAACTGGTACTGATAAGCCAGTATTAACATCTGGAGGTACACAAAAAGTTGGTGTCAAGAAGGCACTTGTGTTCTATGGAGGTAAGCCACCTAAAGGAGTCAAGACTAATTGGATTATGCATGAGTACAGGCTTGCAGACAATAAACCTAATAACAGACCACCTGGATGTGACTTGGGAAGCAAGAAATCATTAAGGGTAATCACAAATTAGTCCAATTTTGACAACTTTTGATTATCAGGATTGTTGTTTTTTCCAATTACTGACAATTTGTTTGTTTGTTTCGTTTGTGTTATGTAGCTTGATGATTGGGTGTTGTGTAGAATTTACAAGAAGAACAATACCAACAGACCAATGGGTCATGACAAAGAAGAGTTTATGGAGGATTTGATTGGATCGATACCGCCTTCGATAACGATCGGGAGCTGCAATCAAAATGCAAAACTGATGCTGACAAGTCATGACCATAACCTGTTCGATGGAATGTCGAGCAATGATTACTCTCTGTCAAAACGAGCAGATTTTCCTTTGCTTTCTCTTAAAAGGCCACTCCCTTCTCTGTATTGGACCGACGAGGCCGACCCGTCTTCGAGCAAGAAGTTTCAAGGTGATGATCATCGCAACAACAATGGAGGAGGAGGAGGAGGAAGTAGTTCAATTGCTACTCTGCTTAGCCAACTACCACAGACACCTCCATTGGACCCACAGACAATGCTGGGGTCTCTTGGAGATGCCATTTTTAGGCCTCCATATCAACTTCAAGGCATGAATTGGTGTCAAGCTTGGGAGTTGGGATCTGGGGACTGAGACTTTGGATGCTAGACAGGGAAGATAATAGCTAGAGAGACAAACTCTCTCTCTCTCTCTCTCTCTATATATATATATATATATAATATATATATATATATATACACATAGATACAGATATAATAGGTTTGTTTTAATTTCTAGGTATAGATGCATAGAAAAATCAATGAGATGCAAGCCGCTGAAGTGTAGAAAACCATTGATGTATGTATTATTTTTGTTTGAGGACAATAAGGTCCATAATTATCATGTACAATTAATATTAACCTGATTTGGGTATATATACAACTCCTACTTCTGAACAATTTATGAGAAAATACTATATATTGATTATGGTTTGTCTATCATAATTGTCAGTTCAAGCATCCTTATCAGTCATTTCTGGATTTTTTTTTTGTCGTATTCACTATATCATCTTTTCCCAAAAACTTAATTAATTAGTAAATTTTTTACTAATTAGAATCTCTCAATTTGGGACCATCTACCTATTTATAGTAACCCATTATCTCATTTGAATTAATTAATCTTATATTCTTAATTTTAAATAATCTAAGAACAAAAGAGCAAGATATTTGAGAGTGGATGTCATTTTCAATTTCAATGGATTAATTAGAGTCTACAGATAAGAGTGATTAATTTGGTTAGTAGATTAAATGGTCCCCGATCAAATTACTTTTAATTTATCTTTGTTGACTATGGGAACCATGATCGCTATCAATAAAATGGAATCATTATCTTAAAACCGCACAATTAATTTTACACTTTAATTCTCTATTTCCCTTTTGTGGAACACGTACAAACCAACTTTTTAATGATATTTCGTATTACTAGTGCTTAGTTATGGAATACTAATACGTGACCATATATGAATTGTGATAGCTTTGTCATTTCTGCTACCCATTAATCTACTCTCTTTTTTTTTTGTATTGTGTATATATATGCTTTATTGCTTTTGATCAGAGACTGAAATTTTCTACGTATATGTATGCATACATAAGTACATATGTACATGTATATGCTATCATGTTATGCATGCATGTATTACAAAGATGATTAAGGTGGCAAAAAGTTTGAAGATTCTTGCACATATATATTTCATACATGCATATGCATGCGTGCACATTTTTTTATAGTAATTGAGAATAACACCATATGAGTTTGCACTTTGAAAATCTGATATGGGCCCAAATTATAATCTCGGACTAAGTTAGAACAAAATTCAACACGTAACTATAAAGATATTATTCCTTTTCAAACCAGGTTAACACACCTAGGAGATAACTTCCATTAAGACTGTAAGATGAGACTCTTACAAATGGGGATACAGTAAAGAAAACCCCTACACAATACGAAGATTTAACTTCGGATGAGTATAAACACGAAGCATGATATAAACATAAAAACTCAACTAAAAGAAATCAAACAACCAAACTTAACCAGCTGCCATAGAAAATTGGGGACCTCCTCAACCCAGATTCGGGGAGCAGCAGTACTCATACTGACAGGGGGAGGATGCCACACTTCTGTAGGAACCATATTACTAGGAACAAGAAATGGAGAAGAGATTCAAAATCGGGAAAAGAAGAATTCAGCTTCTGAGTGGATTTTATAATCACCGAGAATTTGCAAAATAAAAGATTGTGTTGATGCATGAGTGGGCAAGGTGAAAACTGAATTCCATAATAAATCCTATTCCTCTCCCCACCACCGAAGAAGAAGCCTCTCGATCTTGTCCATAGATACACGATTAATGTCTCTCTACAAATATACAAATAGCTTAGTGTTAGAATAGACATACAGCGGGGTTGGTTCAGGCCAAAAGATCACCCTGATTGTCTACTTGGTTTTCATAAACAATTAATGAACCACCCAGTTTACACCTGATGTAGGACAACACAAGTTGGCGTCACAAGAGTGTCCGAAAGAATAATGAAAGTCAAATTGGAAAAAATGGCTAGGGTTTGAAGTGAATGAATTCCCACTGGCACAAATGACTAGCTTTCCTCCTTATTAGGGTAGAAGCACAGTTGGAAAGAGTTGTTTCTCTTCAAGAAGGCCGCGGGTTAAAGAATATTTGCTCATATTTTGTCAGAAAATTTTACGTTTACAGACACTTTTTGAGAATGACACATTGTCAGTAGGTATCATTATATCATATCGGTGTTTAGGCGACTGTTGAAAGATTCAGTGATTCGCCCTTTTGAGCAGTAGGTGTGTTTCAAACCAAACATTTTATGAGGGATGATCGAGTTGTCCTCTGAATTTGATTAATTAATGAACTACTGTTAATGTAAGGCTAACTAATATTAATTTAAACAACAAATATAGCTCCATAATTGGATAACTAGGAGTAGGATACGTTACAACTCGTTCCTTAATCCTTAACATCTTACTTGGTACTGAGTACTGACTGTCCCACAAAATTGACAGATGGTTAGCTTCTTCCCAACTTTCCAGGCAATAAAGCACAAATGGACCCTTCATTTCATTTGAGCCCAGGCCCATATGATTTTCTAATGGGTTTGACCCAAGTGAAGTGGGCTTCATGGCCCAATGACATTTTTTTTTCAGCAAAAAATGCCAAGAATTCACACACCCCAAAGTTTATATATACTTTACCTACCCTCTTTTAGACCAACCAATTAGTGCAAGACAATTCATTCAAATACGCGTGATTGACACTAATACTACTAGTCTTAAAAACACTTCTAAAGTCTAATGTACTTGGTCAAAATTCTCCAAGTTGACCCTCTAGACATTAGAGAGACTCTTTCTATTCAACATAAATTAATTAACCTAACATGACTATATATGTATTGTGTGTGTGTGACCTGCCGGGAAAACCTTTTGATCGAGCTCTTCATTTCAGTAGAAACTATGCAGATACTTGCTTCTCATCATCATCAACAACAAGAAGCATCGCTGATGAGCAGAACCCTTTCAACCGCGAATAATCGAGGTCGTCGAAGCAACAATTGTTGTATGGGGACGTCGGCCAGGGCTCGGCCGTCTTGTACATGCTCTAGTCACCCTGGTGCGGTACGGTGTAGACGACACGGGTATGTTGTGCCTGATGAGAAATCAAGGAATCAACAAGCATATAAGGAGATATTGAGGAGGGCTTTGACACCTCCTATTCGTCAATTAAGCCTCCGCCGGTGGAATTTCCGGCCAACGCCTAGTCGACTCTCTAACATGTCCATCGTTTAACATATATAATTAATATTTCTCTACCATGTATATATATATGTTTATCATAGCATCATGATGATGTACTTCTGGACATGAGTGCATTATATTCTGTTTAAGAGTGTAAACTAGTCGAAAAAATTATATATGTTGTCCGCCATCAATTTTAGGAATCACTCTGCCACGCAAATCACAAAACCATAAACTTACATGTTATTGCAAAACTTAAAAACATATATATATATATATATATATATATATATATAGAGAGAGAGAGAGAGAGAGAGAGAGTATTTGTCACAATTAGAGTATAGGACAGGTCGCTGACAGACCTCAGAAAATGCAGAGACTATAGGGCCCGGAAACGGAATGAATGTATTGATGTCTAGATTAATTTCGTAGGCCTATCTTTCTTCAGCCCAATATTCAAAATTCATAGAAGGCCCAATATTATGCTCTATGTCGGCAGTGGATCAGTGCTTTAGGGAAATGCATCATGCATGCATTAATAATAAGGTTTAATATTTGTGCGTGTTCTATCGCGGATGGCATTCATTCATGTTCAAGCACAAGTATAAATTGCACGTGCCAAATGTGCTTCTATATTTCAATGAAAATTACACAATTGAGAAAAATAATTTATAGAAAAATACATAATACATTTTTATTAAAACTAATTTCATCATCTCTATATTATGCAACAATTTTTTTAGTGTTAAATGTGTCTCTTAATTGAACACGTCCTAAATCACTTAAAATTTGGAATAATTTGATATATAATTTTTATTTTATGATGAATTCAATAATGTCCAATTATTGTTCCTTAATATAATTTGATGATCAATTATTGTTCCTTAATAGAAATTGATCTCCGATGAAAGCGTACGCATGTCAATTAAACAAATTAATAAGTAGCGTATGTGAGATCAAACATTTAGCACCAATATTATCTTGCTACTTAATATGATCCGTAGCTAGTTCATTATTAGGTATTGTTAATACATACTTTATGCTATTTTTATTATTAATGTTAAATGAAGCTAATAAAATTGTCAAAATAAAAGAAGTCATACTCATACAATATGCTCACTAAATCTTGCTTATTTTTGGTAAATTAAAATGAACAAATAAAACCAAAGAGTAGGGACATATGATTTGGTGCACCCAAACCCTTGTGTACACGGTATCAAACTCCAACCACGTATTCTCAATGTAAATGTGAAGTAGCGGTGCAGCCATGCAATTTGACCACACTTGCAAGCAAAACAAGTCAAAAGAGAGAATCCACAGTCAATGCATATCATCTAATCCATTTTTAGGTAAAACCTAGTACTCAAATCATATTTCTTCTCCTTATTTGTGCCTCTAATTAGTTCAAAGACTTTCACAGCCATTGATTATGACCATTATGTGTAGGATACCTAGATTCCTTCTTTGATGCTTAAGAGTTTCATAGCCATTGATGTCAAAGATCCGGGGAGGAACGGTGCACGATATAATTATTTAATGGAGACACATCCTAATCTGTTTGATAGAGGGTCTGCGCTAGCTTAAATTCAGTCAGACATACTCTCACAAATACTCAAACATTATTTTATACTCAAATTTATACTCTATCATACACTCTACGCTTAAATTTCATAAATCAAATAGTTTCATATCCAAATGACAAATGTACCCAATATGCAGAACCTAATCAATAATCTTCGATTTAAAATAAAATTGTACAAGGATGTGTTTGGGGTGCACTAAATCTATTCCTCCCTAACAAACAAAAAAAAGATGTCAAATTCCCATTTGACCCCTATTTGGTGCCTACATACATGCTAATCTTTTCCCCAAACTCCCTCCTCTAGGAATCTCTACAGCCAAAATGTTAAGACCAAAGAATTCCAAATTATATACAGAGAAAAATAAAAACGCATCCTTTCTCATATTTTTCACTGCCTAAACTCGAACCCGCTGGACTGGGTCGGGTACTTGAATACAAACGGGTCAATCGGGTTTGTGAAATTCTGAGCCAACAGGCCCGAGTTATCCATCGTTTGCCCTCTCAATCCACGCTGTTTTCCCTCCTCCTCCACCGAGTTTCGAATCTTCTTATCCATGTCATACACCTGATCCTGGTGTTGGAATTGAGGGACGTATAAGTCATTTTGTCCATAACTAACCATCCCCCGACTCTTATGTCCTCCAGGAACGAGTTCAGCCACCGAGTTCAGCCCGGCTAGACTCGCCCAATCGAAGCTCCCAGAACCCAGATTGTGTAAATTCACTTTCTCGTCACGGTGTGATGTGCTGAGTTCGTTCGTACGAGGCAAAGTAAAAAGCTGGTCGTCAATCTCCGGCAACGAGTTGATAACGTTGTCGAGATGTGAAGAAGACGAGAAGGAAGAAGCATTCGTGTTGTATTCCTGGCTCGAAACACTAGAAATTGATTTCTGAGCACTCGAATTCTTCTTGTATAAGCGACACAACACCCATTCATCCAACTGTAATCACAAAAAAAGTTCAATCAATCAAAAAAGAAAAGAAAAGAAAAAACAGAGCATGAAACAGATTATGCTCAATTGAATGATTTTGGTACCTTTGAACTGCCCTTTTTGCAAGAGGAGTCGATGAGGCGATACTCGTGCATAATCCAATTGGTTTTGATTCCTTTGGGTGCTTTTCCGACATAGAAAACCAGAGCCTTCTTGATTCCGACTTTTCGACCTTCGGTCGTGATGATTTTATCCGTACCCGTCGCCTTCCAATAGCCAGACCCAGCAACTCTATTGGGTCGAGACCCGTTTGGGTATTTCCGGTCTCTCGGACTAAAGAAGTACCATTCCTTTTCTCCAAAAAACGCCTTACCTGACATAGAAATGAATCAAACAGAGCATCAATACACCGTCAAAAAAACATAAATCATGAACCCATTTGTGTTGAATTGAGTACAGGATTCCGAATTCAATACTTACTGGGTAAAAGCCATGGATCGAATTTATACAAATCGACCTCTCCAATGATTTGTAGCGAGAATGACTGACCGGCGACTTTGCGGCAGAGATACTGAACCATAAGCTCTTCGTCGGTCGGATAGAACCGGAAACCCGGTGGCAAGCTCAATTGGGCAAGTGGGTCTTTCTCTTGGACTCCCATTTTCCGGCCACAATTCAATTTTTACGAGAAAGCGAGAAGTAAAAACGGTTTCACTCGGTATGGCCAGAAAGGAAAGAAGAGCAAGAGCTCTCTTAAATTAAAATATTAATTTTCTTTTCTTTTCAATATTGGGAGACACTGGACCTATTTATATAGCAAAAACGAAAACACGTTTGTTAATCACCGTTAAAACCTCGACACGTGTATGCATCAAGCGGCCTACCTTTTCTAAGAGACGGATAATAGAGCATTTTCTTCGGTGCATGAACCATAACGAAAACAGCCGTAATGAGTCATCTGGGCCACAGACACGTGTCGGAAATGCCCAAGTATGTATAAAAAAGTTGTACGAATTTTGCATGAACCCAAAAGAAGGGTGAATTTTATTTTCATTTTTGGTGAGTGTTGCGTTTTCCACGTGAGAACACGTGGACAATGGTTCGGCTTGTTCCTCGAGAGTAAAAGGTAGCGTCACAAGAGGTAGCATTAATGGTAGCATAAACGATTGACACGTTATTATTATTAGTTTTATTTATTTCTTTTATTAGTACTTTCGTTTTCATCTTTTGGAAAGTGTCCTTTTTAGGGTTTCCTTCACTCAAAAACCTCTATGTGGGTTGCTGGAATTTAAGTCCATCGGTATTATCATCAAATCCCATTTTTTTATTTGACTTTTCTATTTAGTGGATTTTTTTTAATTTTTTAATTTAATTAATTTTTACATATTAAATTAATCTCCACCCTTAACAGACCAATAACTCTCAAATTTTTTGGAGTCTATAATTTTCATCTAATGATTGAGTATAAAACTCTAGTGGAGAACACACAAAAATCGGTGTGATGTGGCACACCTCCAATCCAATAGATAAAAATTGTAGTTGATACTTGTTATATTATATTTGATATATATTTTATACCAAAAATGTTTTTCTTAACGAATTAATAGTGAAATGGGTTTGGATTATTTGGGTCGTTTTAATAGAAAAAGCATTAGCTTAATTGATGGAAGGTCAAGGTTTTCTAAAATTAGTAGTATGGTACCCAAAATATGCTCCTCAATCACGAGTTGTCTTTAAAAATTTTGTGGACGTGTAATATTTAGATGAAGAGAGATGGGTGCATCGTCCATCATGGATTGGATATAAATTGAATTTGTTTGGTGAGTCAAAGTGGCACGTAGACAAGATATATACATAGTACTTTCCCCTTTTTCTTTGTGAGTCATTTGGATTTATTAAGGTTTATGACTTTGTTTTATGACACGTGCAGTTTATAGCAAGTGGCGAACCTAGTATCCTTTTGGCACCATATCTTTGAATTTTGATGAAAAGAGGAAATAAATTAAATATTCATGATCTTGTTTCTACAAACTTGAATTTGATATGATTCAATTAATATTATTTTTTTATTTCATTTTTGTGAATGTTTGTTTGAAGCAGGTGGTTTGAGATTTTCACTCATGAAGGTTCATGAGTAGTCTTCCTTATTCTATACCTTTCGATACTAGATTTTTTACTTGGTGTAATTGCGACTTTGTGAGATTCAAGAAAAGACTGATTTACACAAACTTTCTTCCCCAATTGCATTTTATAGAGAAAGCATTTTTATTTGTTGTAATCTTATATCAAATTGAGATAATTCAATTGAATTGCATATAAATAAAGCTCTAAAGATTTCTCTCACATAAAAGACACGTTTTCTAAACTCGAGTACTTCAAAGATGGCTCATGATAACAAAGTGCAGATCTTTAGCTTAGAGTGGACAATAACATCACAAGGAATGTTTAAATACTAAAACCTAATATAAACACTTACATAGTATGCTAGCTTAAGCCGCATATAGTGACCACACATGATGACCATTGGACAAAAAACGTCATAACTTTTATGTTGAACTTGAATTTGACTTTGATTGGGAAAGTGGCTGCTTGATTAGTATAATTGTGACTAAGAAAATTAAACTATGATTAAAATTCACTAATATTTTTTTAATCGAGAACTATATGTTACGAGATTGCCTTTTTGAACATTCGATATGAAGCTAAATTTAAGTTTGTCAAATCTACTCACACATAAGTCTCATACTTGACGACATTATAATAAGTTAGACCAAAACACAATGTTTAGCCACAAGGGTATTGCTCATTTACCATTGTGGGAATCGAATTAACTCAAAACTTTCCGAATCCAACTATTTGGCCCGTTAAATTCATGCCAAATTAAAACCGATGTAATACCAAAAATTCCATATAAACATGTACTAAATAACGCAGCCTTCAATGTTAAACATCCCATTTGAATGGGATAGATAGGACCAAATTTGCATAGAATGTGATGATGAGCTCACTAAATTGGACCAAAAATTTGTCTTGCTAATCCATTGGATTCTAGTTTTGAAAGAGTATCATTTTGACAAACGCCTGGGGGATATAATGAAGTTAAAATTTCAACATATATAGTGATTATAAGAAATTAAGAAGATACTAAAATGTATTGCAGAAGTCGCTCAAATGACTTAATTTTTCTGGGTCAGCCTGACAACAAAGACTAGTTATCACATTACTTTCATATTTAGTTCAATGGTGTAATTAGCCAAAGTAGTTATGATTTCCACTTTTTGTTTGATCTAAGAAAGTCCACATTATATGCCCAAACTGTTGTTTTTTACAATAAATAATTATATATAGCACAATTTTCAACCGTTGTTGGGTTACCATATATATGATTTGTGTTCGCACTGTAAGATGATCCAGTAACCTAAAGACTTCATGGTTTTAGGTTGAAATAAGGATCATTCAGGCCATTAGTGACGGAGTTATGGGTTGACACTTGACAGTATTGGTGCCCAGCCCCGATAGACTTAAGAGGTATCAAATGGGCTGCATGCCCGTGGGCTCGGTATGGCCAGCCCGCTACCTAGCACATATATGGGCCATGCTAAGCCCGGCACAAAAACAATTCCCACCAAACTTGCCAGACTTGAGTAGCTGAGAATGGTAGTTAATTACTGGTATATGGACATATGGTAGTAGTGCATATGATTCTAGTAAATGCAACAGTGAGAGTGATAGATATAGCAAGAAGAATTGAGTCTTGGAGCAGAGACAGCAATGGCAATGGTGAGTCTATGGGCACTATATCTGAGACCAGTGATGCGGAGGCATGCAGCGGAGATGGCAAGGGCTTTGGGTTATATTGCAGTGCAGCAGATCATCATGAGAGGCACTACTTCTTCTTCTTCTGTTCTTATTTACCACTGCTACTTATCTTTCTTACTGATAAATTACTCTTCATGTATTTCTATTGAGGAGAAACAGAAATATAATGTTCTATCATGCATCTTTTCTGCATATTTGAGTTTATGTAGCTGATCCTAAATTCTTTTTTTTTCTTCTTCTTGGGGTGTTTAAACATTTTTTGATTTATCAGACAATCTGCATTAAGATCTATTGTTGGAAAAACACATGGAAATATCTCAGATTTATAGCTTTCTTTGGCCACATGAGGGTCATTGTGCAGTGATGAGCAGAAGCTACTCACCAACATATTGTCATGTTCCCCACAAGGCCACAAACATATATATAATGTCAGTTCAACCGTGCAACTGCCTTATCTTCACATGTTGTAATCTTAACATGACTCCTGTTATACTCAAATTCAAGAGAGTCGTCTAATAGTTGAAATGTTACTCTCACTCGCACTCTTGCATCTTTATAAGAAAGTATAAGTGGGTGTTTTGGCAGGCATACATCACCTTCATTGACAAGATGTCATGATGTATATCCATCCGGCTAAGGTAAGGTATGATGGTAGTATATGTCTTTTATATATAATGTCGCAATTAGATTTATAATTACTTTGGCATGTATAATGAGGCTCTTGAAAATGGTACCGGATAATGTATGAGAATGTGTGTTTTTGCTGATGTAACTGTATTAGGATATGTGTTTTGAAAATGTGGATCGACTTTTTGCAAAAGATGCGAGACTAGTATTGATTTTGATATAGTTTTGTTGAAAAATGGATAAGAGACACTTAACATTTAGAGGCTTTGTTAATGAAGAAATGGGAAAATGTATAGAGATTTGTGTTATGTTGAGCTGATTGTATTGAAAGACATGTTTTGAGTATGTGAATAAATATGTGACTTGATTTTTTGTGTAATAGAGTTAGGACTCAATTGGAGAAATGAAAATTTTGGAGTGTGTTACCACTTGAGTTGCTCATTAGTCATGGTCTTCATTATTAGTGTATTGATTAGATAATTAATTACCTAGCTTGGATGCTTAACGACAACTCCACAAGACCTAAGATCATGTTTATCCAAAAAAACCTACATGGTAGCTACTAAATAAATAAAAAATGCATCAATAATTATTATTGTTAGGATTGAGATTACCAATAAGGATGTTAATTATTACAAGCAATGTCACAATTGGTATCATTCATAGACAG
Source organism: Euonymus europaeus (assembly GCA_963580455.1). NCBI lineage: Eukaryota > Viridiplantae > Streptophyta > Magnoliopsida > Celastrales > Celastraceae > Euonymus > Euonymus europaeus. Next base: position 25,328,168 of record OY756961.1, read on the forward strand.
CTTTCATAATTGTAAGGTATACCTACAATAGCAACCAAACAAGAGGGGTCATGGTGGGAGGAAGATATTATTGATATAGTTGAAAAGAGAAATTATAATAAGTAGGTAACGATAAGATAATATTAGCTTATTATTATAATGATAAAATTATCATTCTTACCGACACCTCATCATCAAGAGGGACCATCCTCTTTCATGTGATATATTTAAGAATATGGAGTTCCACTATTCGTTTAGAATGTGGAAGTTTACAATTATAATTATATCAATGAATAACAGGATAACTCGTCTCTAGATCAGTTACGAGTAAAATACTCAGGTGAGATTCGAACGTCAGACTGTGTACCTTTTTTATTATTATTATTTATAAATAGGCTTAATCTAGAAATATATAGATAATAAGCCCTCAATAAAGAAGAAAAATCGAACATTTAGACAACTTAAACAGCCTATAAGAAGAAGGCCAAAACAAAAATAAAAGACAACATAAATACACAATATTCCATACGCAAGATGCCATACAGTACCCCTTCGATGTCATACACCACCCCTTTTATACCTACGGTGGACACGTGAGACTGTGTACCTAATCACGAGTCCTAACATTATCTGCTTAAAGGGTACTTTCATTTTATAAGTTCTAACTACAGCTAATTATTGGAAACCCTAATGATTGCCTCATTTTTGCTTAAAATAAAAAAATTGTGATTTGATTGAATATATATATACCAAAGCACATTATCGCATTAAATTGCAAGTCCTCCGAATCACAAGAATGGAAAGGAAAAAAGGCATCGATGCATAGAAATAATGTATATTCGGAAGTCACACTATGAGAATGAATAGTTTTATGGATGATCGGGGTCTGTTAAGGAAAAATTACAGCGAATTTGTTATTTTTTAATTTAGAGGTTTTAAAAAATTTATTTTATTTTTTGAAAATATTATGTAAGTGAGTTTAATCAAATTTATGAGTTCAATGATGCTTTTTTTTGTGTTAAACAAAAATTAAATTGAATGTGAAAAGACATAAAAAAATATATTAAGAGATGAATATAAATTTGAAATATTTTATGCTATTATTGCATTCAATTTAATTTTTGGTTGAAACAAAAAAAAATATTAAACCCGTAAACTCGAAAAAAATAAAAATAAAAATTTATAATATTCCTAACTAAAACTACAAAGAGATTCGCAGTAGAATTTTCAGAGCAAATCCCGAAGACCCACTATTTTATGGTTGGCTAAGCTGCAATTTTATGCATGGCACATAGATTGATTGCAGTGTGTTCATTATTCTTTGCTGACTCTGCCAGCAACATCCACTGATCCACATTGATACAGACCCCATGTAAATAAATAACCAAATCTCTTTCATGGTGTCTTTAAGAAAAAGATTGGAAATTGACGTCTCAACCGCTTAACCTTAGATTCATTCACAATTTCTTACATTCATTCTCTCTGTAACACAGAGCATAGGATCTGCCGATCTGGAAGCTCTTACATCTATGTTTGTGTTTTAAGAGAGGTGTATGTCGGCAGTCACATGGGGTCCTCATGAAAACAATTAATCAAATCCCTGCCTCATATCATTCCCATGTGCCCAGCTTCATCACTCTCCTGCTGGCAAGAACTCAAAATGTGCTGAATTGAATCCAACAGTTTTCTGATTCTATCACTCACTTATCTTTTGGCTCTGAAGGGTGCCTGCCGAGTTGGTCTTGCAATGGACTCTGCAACTCTTCTTGATCATGCTCTCTTCCAACTCACCCCGACCAGAACCAGGTGGGTACTTTGTTCATGCAGACAAGCTGTTTGATTAAATTCTTGAAAGATGTGGCAGGTTGTCTGTAGTATTTAGTTCTGGAAAAAAATTAGTGGATTTCTCTGTATTCTTGAAGGTGTGATCTGGTGATATATGCGGGTAATATGAGTGAAAAATTGGCTTCTGGGCTTTTGGAACCATTCATTTCTCATTTGAAATGCGCTAAGGATCAGATTTCTAAAGGAGGGTATTCCATCACTCTACGCCCAGTGAGCTCACATGCCTCCTGGTTCACCAAAGCCACTCTGCAAAGGTGAGTTCGTATAATTCTTGTTTACGAGGTCCTTCATTTTAGGGCAAAGTCTACTGAATTTTGAATTGGATCATTGTATCGTCAATTTCCAATTGTATATGATTTAAGGTAATTAATGTGGGCTCAGATGTGTAATTGAGTACATTGAATTATCATTCAAGCTAGCGGTGAATTTGGTGTGATTTGGATCGAATGGTCGAGTTTCTAGAAATTGCCGTTAATGATGAAGTTAGGGTTGTTCTCTGTGTGTGCATTTCATGCCTTACCAGATCAACATTCTCTTATTTTTTTTCTTCTTCTTATTGTTGCTTCCATCTGTAATTTTGTGCTTCTTTCGACAGATTTGTGAGATTTGTCAGCACACCAGAACTTCTCGAGAGATTTGTGACCATTGAGAGAGAGATAGATCAGATCGAGAGTTCAGTCCAATCAAATGAGCTGTCAAACACATTAGAGGCGGAAGGTATTTGTGGAACTAGGTTTCCTGAATCCTGTGTACAGTGAACGTAAAATTTGACATGTCAAGCTGCGGTGTTGATTTGGCATTAGCTCATTAACTTGGGTTGATTATTCATGCTAATACTCCTGCATGAAGTACGTAATCTGAAAATTCTTCAGTCGGGTGGTATCTGTTTGATGAAATTCACCGATGATTAGGAACTAATTTCCGTACTTAAAACAAGTCATTTTTATCTTTAGGTCTTACTGTTCATACCTTGGCTTCCTGATGATGCATTATACTAGAGGGGTGCTGATATTATACTGAAGCATCATAGCTGACTAACAGCTATGGGATCTCAATTGAATTCTTTTTGTGTGTATGGAAGTTGAGTTTGACTTTTCCCCCATGTTAGACTGTGGTTCTCCTAACTTGTAATTGACTGTAAATGTGTCAGCGGCTAGTGGGAATTTCCAGAAGTCATCTGCATCATTCAAGGTAAGTCATTTCTCTCAGGTAAATGTAAAATACAACATTTCCATGTTGGTCCCTCCGATGTTCATGTCATACTAACAGAAATCTTTGTTGTTATGTGGAATTTAGCGGAATGGTGAGTCCAACGGAACTGATGATGCCACACAGGAAGAAGATTCCAAGTAAATTATCTGCTCTTGCAATCGGCAATTATTTTTGATGACATTATATAATTGTTTACTATGCATTTATATCTGAATTGATTGGTCACTTGGAGATGATGAACAGGGTTCGTCTTCAACGAGTTCTGGAAAGTAGGAAGGCAGTACTCCGCAAAGAACAAGCCATGGCCTATGCCCGTGCTCTGGCTGCTGGATTTGAACTGGACCACATAGATCTCATATCCTTTTCAGATGCTTTTGGAGCTACACGTTTGAGGTGCATAAAAGATACTGACAATGACTATGATCTGATATAAACTGTTCTCTGGTTAAAAACTTGGATATTGGTTTCGTAATGTACACAGGATATTAAAGCAATTACTTTGGAGTAATCTTTTTGACTGATTTACCTAACAAGTTCCCTGATATTCATTCTTCGATTTCTGATGGTTTTTCCGTTCCAAAAAACTATTACCCCTGGATTTTGTTTGCTTTAACCTGATATTTGTAGTCAAGAACTCCTGTGTTTAAATTTATGTTTGTGGTTTCTTGTAGGGAAGCATGCATCAATTTCATGGAATTATGCAAGAAAAAGAATCAAGATAGGCTTTGGATGGATGAAATAGCTGCAATGCAGGCATTTGCAAGGCCTGAGTTGCCTTATCTTGCAACATCTGGAGTTGTACTTGCCGGCGAAGAAAATGACCCTAGTCTGTTAAATGCTTCTGACTCAACAAGTGTTGGAAGCCTAGATGCAAAACAAGGTAGATTCAAGTATCCAAGTTTCTTCTCTTCTGCGAATAGTCTTTTGATCTTTACCATTGTGCATGGAAATTTCTAAGTTCCGAATTCGACGGTTCTGATGTTCCGTTGTGATTCGTTTCTCAGTACTATCATGTAATCTATTGGAGTTTGACCTTATTGACACAAAATTGATAACCTATAAACTGTTCCCCCCACCATGTTGCACTATTGAAATGGTGAAATGCATTTCTTATGCACTGCCATGTATCTGGTCATTTTTACATATAAGTTTTGCTATTAAATATTGGTTCGAGTTTCTTTGACAAAGATCTGCTAGTAAACATAACTTTTAGGCTAATTAATAAAGAAAATTATGCTCTGCCACAAAAATCCTTCCACTTAATTTGTACTTATATTAACTTGCTGTTAAACAATTGTACAATAATCGAACTTCTGTTTTAATTTATTGTTCCTGCATTGCCTGCGTCACTACTATGCTTCATTAGTCAGGTTTGATAGTGTAAATAGAAAAAGGTAGATCTAGTTTTCTCAGTGGACTACTGGTTCATCTTTGTTCATGCACATATTTTGCAGACAGTGGCTTGCCATCATCTATTCAGATGCTGCCAACAGATGGGAAGACCCAGATGCCCATGCCATGGCCAAACCATCTGCCTCCTTATAATTTTCACGGTCCTATTTTTCAGCAAGTTCCTCCATATCAAGGCTTCACTTTCCCTGGTATGCAAGCTCCCCCTCCATATTATCACGGGAACATGAAATGGCCTCCAAATGTGGATGATTCCAGTCAAGGTCATGATTGGGAACTTGATGATCGGGGAAGTCTTAGATCATCGATGAGGAATAGGAAGAAATCTTCACATAAAAAGGATCGGGAAGCTTCAGAACGAGACAACTCTAGTGAACTTAGTGATTCCAGTTCTGATAGTGGATCGGAGGAGAATGCACAGAACAGCAAAGGGAATTCTTCAGGGGAACAAGGTCATAAGAAAAGGCATGGGAAGAAGTCCAAAAGAAAGGTTGTCATCCGCAATATTAACTACATCACTTCTAAGAGGGATGAGGATGAAGAGACCTCTGATGAGGATGAATTCATTAATGGAGATGCTATTAAACAGCAGGTAGAAGAAGCAGTGGAGTCTTTGGGGAGACGACATAAATCAGTCTCACGGCATCACAAGCGAAAAGATGGGGCCAAGTATGATAATATTGGAGAAAATTCAAAAGATATCGATGATCAGGAAAGTACGAATATAGAAAAAAGAAAGGACTCCTGGGACATTTTCCAGAGCCTCATTTTGAAGAAGGATTTGGATGATTCTGGAAATTCTACACACGCTGTACAGGGTCAGGAAGAATACTTTGCAACTAAGACTTCTGGCAATGAGAGGTCGTCTGTGCTGAACCTGGAATCAGAGAAAGTACTGAAGCGACAGGGAGTTTCAAGTGATTCATTTGTTGTGACAGGGCGAAATACAAGTGATGAAGGTGTAACTCGCATTGGAAACTTTGAAACTACTGAAAATGTCGGCTCAGTGATAAAGAAAAGGGAAAGTGATTATGAGGAAATGTTATTTTCAAGGAAAATTGAAGAATCAGGAACCTATTCCCATGCTACTTTGTCCGATCTTGCTACCAGACCTTCCAAATCCAACGGTCGAGAAGAAGGAGATTGGTTCATTCGTAACCAGTTGGCTAAATCAGCAGATCAGGATGAAGGCATGGACTTCAAAACCTTCGATGGTGATTGCCATTACCATGTTGAGAAAAATAAGACGGATGTTCTAGCTGATGATTCTTTCATGATCCATACTAGACCCTTAGTAGATGAACGCCCTGATTCTTTATTAAAATCTGACATAGACATTGTTGGACCTAATCAATATGGAAATTGTGGTGCAGTAGCTTCACTTGATAAGGATTATGCTTTTGGTGCTGATGAGCCAAATGATCTCTGCATGGTACTAGGACGTAATTCCGCTATGGAACGAGCTGTTGCAATTTGGACTCCAGAAATTGATTATGAAAATGTTTTATCCGCTGAAGCTAACGGAAGGCACTCTGTTGTTGAAACACCTGAAGTTAACAGAAAACTGCCTTCTAATGGTAAAAAGTCTACCGGCAAAGTTTCAAGTAAAGATGCTAGCTCCAAAGTTTTCAATGGAACACTAGGGAAGAGCAAATCTGAAATTATATCAAGGAGCAGGAAACCATCTCCTGTAAGTGAAGCTGCCGCTCAGAAGCGGAAACTAGAGAAGGTATTAACAAAATTCAAGCTCTTTTTTAACTTTAAAGTACCTGAGCGATAGTATGGGCGGAAGAAGGAAAAAAAAGATACAGAATATTTTGGTGGTTTACATTTCAAAACATTTAATTTGATATGCTTTAATTTGTTTTATTCAATTTCCTTTGAAAGAAACAGATCAGTGCAATAATTTTTCCAGAGTCTTAGGATCATTTTATTACAAGAAATGCATGTGGTCAGTGTTTGGAAACCACCATGAAACTGCCTGCCATTCTTATTTCTCATGTTGGAACTCTTAAATGAACTGATTCAACACCAATCAGTGCTTCCGAGCAAAAGAACTTCGTTGATTTTAAGGTTTTTGAAATTTGCAGTCCTCAGTACATTTCTAAAACCTCTTTCGTCTTTATTCTCTTTTTCCTTTCCTCTGAATCATTTTTCCTTTATTTTTCCTCCATATAAATAGGAAGCAGAGAGGAGAAAGAGGATGGAAGAGTTGCTGATTCAACGCCAGAAGAGAATTGCTGAAAGAGGTTCTGCAAGGAGTAGTCTAGCAACAGTTAAGAAAACCTCAGTGGACAAGAAATCTGCTACACTTTCCATAAAGAATGACAAACCTAAAATTCAACCCCCTACCCAAGGGACAAATAAGTCAGATAAACCAATCTGTAAGAATTCCACCATAGACCGTCTTGCAACTGCTCGGACTACCCAGGTTCCATCAACTAAATCTAAATCTGATGATCCCAAAAAAGCAACTGTGAAGGAAAATGGTCAGGTCACCTTATTGCAGAAGAATTCTGGTAATGCGAACAAGAAACAAAGTCTAAACAAAGTGAAATCTGATGTCCAAGCAAAGAGGGAAGGCAAAGCAACCTCAGCACCTCCAGCAGAGATAGCAGCCAGAGCGACAACTTGGTCCCCTGGTGCCACCAATGATTTTGAAGATATAAAGGAATTACGTACTACTGCTTCAATAGATAAGAATGAAGTAACTATGGTTCAGGAAGTAGATAGTTTTCGCGGTAAAGGTCGTAATGGTAATCCTTTCGACATTATCTCATCTGAATCTGTGGAAGATCACCATGCACAAATGGATCATAAGGGATTGACCACACCAACTCATTACAATAAAAAGGAAATTGCTGATGCTCGTGGAGAGTATACCTCAGAAATTACTGTACATACCATGCCAGAATCTTCAAAAAAAGCTGTGGTGATTTCTTCTTTTAAGGAGTACAGTGCAATAAATGAAGATATTCACTCACCTGAAAATCGCAAGATAGAAATTTCCACCCCTCCAATTGATGGAATGGACTCTGAAGCAACCTACTCCAGGAAGAAATGGAACAGTGATGAAAACTCTCCTAAAGCTGCCAAAGGTCTCCGAAAGCTCCTTTTGTTTGGACGTAAAAACTGAAACTCTGCCACAAATTAATCGCGTGGTCGGGAATAAGTTAATTCTATGCAGCTTTCTGTTCATTCCGTTTGATATTGCCTCTGCTTGGGATTATGGTTTTGTTGAACGTAGGTAAGGAACTTGTGTATTTTTTTTGTTTGATCACACAGCCTATGTAGGCCTGGTGAATGATCAGATACGTAATAAGGCTTTGGTAGTTGCTGCCAAATCTTTTAATGTAAATCCGAATTGTTATTTACTAGGATGGGGTGAAAACATTTATTCTTTGTTTTGTTTGCATCCTGAGTATGTGAATCTATTTTTTGAATTGCTTGTTATGTTTTTGTAAATTTATTGTGTGTACCAATAAAAGCTCTCCAATCATTTGTTATTACATGGCCTTTTCTTTAACTAATGAATCTGTGTCATGGAAGGATTCCTTTTCAGGGTGGATATACCAGGTATTTTTTAGTGACATACTTGATCCAGAGGATGAAGTTACTGTTTATGATAGCCTACTAACAAAGACTCTGGTGAACTGCATTATTGCTTCCTCATCATGTCTACATTGTCCTTTAACACAATGAATACCTTCGGTACCTTTCTCCCTGCTTATGCTCTTGCTTGATATCAGTAAATTTTAGCTACTACATCTTCATAGTCAGGGAGTCTAGGATGAACATGGCCAGGGGAGTTGCCTCTTTGTTCTTTCAGAGTATGCATTGAACTGTCAGGAGAACAATGACCGCTGGCAGATATTTCGCTCTGATAATAAGCCAAAGCATCACCTGTGCCCTGTGGAGAGGCGCCTAGATCGGATTAGACGAGGTATGATTTTTGTGTTCGAACATGACTTGTCTCTATCAAGTTTTTCCGTTTTCTCTAAGCTTGCACTTTGTTTCTTCAGGTGATTATATTCATGTTTACCTATCTTTTCCTGTTGCTTTAAAGGACTTCACTTCCATGTCATCAAGATGGATGATTGAATTCTCATGAATTTTCCTCATCTCACCTGATGAACTCCCAGCTGATATGGCTTCTCGATTTGTCTTTGTTGTGTAGTTAGTATGATTTAAGACACTGAAAGAGTAGATGTGCGCCTTATCCAAATGGCTACCAAACGATTGTGCAGTAAGAGACCTTATGTTCTTTGGTGTCTGGAGCTTCAATGTTTGCGTTGAACCTTCATCGCTGTTATCGCTGCATATATCTTGGATGTCCATGTCCAAGACTTCAGCTTTCTGCTCAGCCTTGAAGCTAACCTCATGGTGTGTTCTTGGTAAGCCAGATGAAGAGTGTACATATTAGAAATATCAGTTATTAATCTGAGCTTCTCATCTTCAGGTGCAGAACCTATGAACAAATTCTCCTTTATCTCATAATGCACAAGATTCCCAGGTAGTAATTGAACATTGTCCTTGTCAATCTTGCAGCCATAATACTTTCTGAAGAAGCATCTAATCATCTGGAGCTCTGGCAGTTCACCACATCTTGATGCAGCAAATATCAGACTCGCCACTGCTACATGGACTTCACTAGGCAAGCAATGCAGAACACTACTGAAGGGACGTTGAGGCAATAGTTGGCCTTGGGGCTATAGTAAGCGCTGACGTGGATCGAGTCTCGTGGGCTATGTCAGATTGGGTTCAATGGGCCCATTTGAGTTGAGTTCCTTGTGGACAATTTTTAGTCCAGACACACCCCATGTACTTAATTCTCCATGTACATAAAAAATGATTATTCCCACTTTCACACCCACCTCATTTCCAGCCTCACACTCACAGCATTCCCACCATCATTTCGTTGTCAACTTTTACATCACCTAAGTTTTCTTAAACCCAAACAACACTGGCTCGCTTTGGTGTTGGAGATGAGTTGTTAATATAAACTATAAATGTAGCATTTGTTTCCTCTTTGCATGCTCAATATTTTCTAATCAATCACACATTTTATCACCTCTCTCTCTTCCTCTTTAATGTTCTACCCACTCCATGCAAATTACCAGAAACGCATTCTATCACAGGATCAGTTGCAAGCTCAAAGGGAACACTGACATGGATGTGGTTGCTGCTCTCCTTTTCCTGTCTCTCCTTGTCCTCACAAGTAAGTTGAAGAGAAACCAAAGCTACTTTCTGTCCATTAACTAATTGTTCATTCAGTCTTTCTTCATTTGTGTACAGCAGATGCACAAACATCAAACAGAATAGGCGTAAACTATGGTCGACTTGGAGACGGTCTGCCATCATCATATCAATCAATTGAGCTCATCCATTCAATGAAGGCAGGGCAGGTGAAGTTGTATGATGCCAATCCAGAAATCTTGAAACTCTTAGCAGGCGTAGATCTCCACGTCTCGATTACGGTCCCTAATCATGACATAATCAGCATTGCTTCCAACCAAAGTATAGCCAATGAATGGATTCACACCAACCTCCTTCAATACTACCCTGAAACCAAGATCCGATTCATTCTTGTAGGCAACGAAGTCAGTAGCGATCCAGACATTTGGCCTCATTTAGTTCCTGCAATGCAGAGAATCAAAAACTCTCTCAAAATACTTAACATCAGGAACATAAAAATTAGTACCCCTCTAGCCATGGACATACTCGAAACAACATTCCTCCCACCCTCAAATGCTACTTTCAGGTTCGAAATTGAGTCCGTAATATTGCCATTGCTGCATTTCTTGAATGGGACTAAATCCTACTTCAGCATCAATGCCTACCCTTATTTTCCATGGTCAGCTAACCCAACAGACATTGGTCTTGACTTTGCACTAATGAGAGGAAATCACAGTCAGGTCGATCCCATGAGCGGATTAGTCTACACTAACATGCTCGACCAAATGCTAGACTCACTTCATTTCGCTATGGCCAAGCTTGGACACCAAACCATTCGCATAATGATAACCGGAACTGGCTGGCCTCACGCAGGAGATTTCGATCAACCTGGTGCAAACATTTACAATGCAGCTACCTACAACCGCAATTCAATCCAGAAATTCACCGTTGACCCTCCAGTTGGCACTCCAGCACGCCCAAATGCAGTGATACCGACTTTCATCTCCTCACTGTTCGACGAGAATCGAAAGAGTGGTCCGGCAACAGAGAGGAACTTTGGCTTGGTGAGCTCCAATGGGAGGCCTATATATGAAATTGATTTGAGTGGGAAGACTGGAGTGACAGAGTATGGTCCTTTACCAATGGCACACAACAATAGGCCTTACAAGGGAAAGCTTTGGTGTGTTGTGGCTAGAGGAGCTAATTCTTCACAGCTTGAACAAGAAATAAGCTCGGTGTGCAATCAAGCCAATGGAACTTGCGATGCGTTGTTGCCAGGAAAGGATTGTTATCGGCCAATTTCGCCGATTTGGCATGGGAGCTATGCGTTTAGTTCGTACTGGGCTAAGTTCAAGAGTGAAGGTACTAATTGCTACTTCAATGGACTTGCCCAGCAAACTACAAGAAATCCTAGTAAGTATTGTTCTTTCAAAATTGGTACTTGTTTTACTCTTTTTGATGATGAGACTATTTTGGTTAATTTTTTCTTGAGCAGGCCGTGGATCTTGCGAGTTTCCGAGCGTGACCATTTGAAGAACAATCAGCTTCATCTTTCAAGCATTAATGGAGATGATCAGATCATACATTGAAATTATTTGCTTATTATTATTATAATTGAATAGGTGAGAAAAATGTGGTGCCTTCATTGGCAATCAAGAATGAAACTAATATCCTAACATTAATGGTTCAGTAGTTGGTTGGTGTGTCATGCTTATGAAGAAAATTGCAGAGTATATGAAAGTAAGTTCCATGCTTATGATGAAGCTCTGTTATTCAAATCCCAAATTGAAACGACAATTAGCATAGCACGGATAACCCGAAACCCGACACGGTGTACACCCTAGTCCAGTGCCTGATGTTCGCTTCACTAATTGAGCCCATAGACATATTCTAAATAGTCGAAGTAGACCGCACAATGAAAATAAGAGAGTGGGATTTCTAGGATGGATTGTTTTATAGAGAAGATAATCACTCAATAATGAATTAAATCCATTTGCTGGCAAAAACAACATGCTATGGGAATCAAAATAAAAAACAAATCGAAATACGTTACCTACGATTGATGGTTCAACTTACATCTCCAACTCTTCAAAGTCAATGTCTCCATCTTCCATGAAGTCTGGGGCCTCCTCTTCAACATTGTAATCTTTATCGTCTATCCCAGAATCAATGGAAATATGTTAGATTTTTTAGTGAATGAAACAGAGAGAAGAAGCCGAAGAGAATCGAAGGCAAAAAACGACAATAGGTTGGCGCCATAAGGATGTTTAGAGAATATAATTTTCAAAATTTTTCAAGGTGTACATAAAAAAAGAAAAAAAAAGGAGTGTAATAGTTGAAACCAAATATTACATTTTGATGACGCAGATTTTTTAAATCTATGCTTACGTGGAATCAAGGCATTGAATATTATGAACTGTACACAGTCTGTAGTTTATGAAAAAGGTAGAACTACCACTTGGTTGGTTGGTTATACGTAATTCATCCCTTCCTTTTCGTTATTCACAAGCAAGACAACATAATTCTCGAATCAATTATTGGTTAGATTGTCCATCTTTTCTAATTGAAAATAAACAATGTTGAGTACAAAACAATAGTGTATAATGCAGATTTCATAAGAGGTTTTTTCTCTCTCAAACATTCAGTATTTTTAATTTTTTTAAAAAATAATTAAAATTAATATAATTATATTTTTTGTGATTTAATTTTGTCATAAAGAATTAAGAAAATTATAATTATCTGTAACTTTCTTACTTTTGCTTCTCAATGAATATAACTGTCTCATAAAAGTTTTTATTCCTTGTGGGGATAGGAATATTTTGCTTTCTGGTCACTAAATTATTTTTGCCATATTTTTTATTCTTTTGGACATCCATTGGTTGTCTTCTTGATGTGGTATCGGTTCCTCCTCATCTATTGAGGTGTAACCAGTCAAAATAACTCTGAATTTGAACTGTATTGTAAGCATCTTGAATTCATCTCATGGAGAGGTGGTTTATGCAATCAAACCAAATTTTGAGGAATCTGATTGCATATATCACTTTTGTAAGTATGAAATTAGTTCGAGCTTAAATTTGAATTTAATCAATGACTGAGCTGAGTTGGGTTTGACAATGCACTTTATCGTTTATGAGAATTTTTTTATTGTTGTGCACAAGGATCTAATTATCTATCGTTAATCCAAATCAAATGTCTCAATGATAAACACGTATAGCGTCATTTTAGTTATCAAAATGACGAAAACAAAGACTGATGAAAAAAAATTATAGAATATAATATATTACTTGATCTATCATACACAATTACATTAATATTTTGAGGATTAACTAATCCAAATAATTGAAATTTAGGTAGAGTAGTGGAAGTCCATTTTTAAAAAAAATAAATTGTTTTTACTTTGTGGTAAGCATAAATATAAATACTATGTAGATTTTTTTTTTAATTTTTTTTATTGAGTATGTCAATAAACAATATTATCAAAGCAAAAAAAATTCCATTTTCTTAACTTCACAATATTTATTTTTATTTTCATTTGTGGTTGGCAAATATATTTCAAGGTGGGTGAAATACACATTTTCAACAAACAGAAGAGGTTGAAGGGTCGTTTTCTTTTGGTAATTCTTCTTAATTTATAAAAAGGAGTCTGTGCTACTCCTTCAATGCTGACTTTTTACTGTCGGTGGGTGTTCTTGTGTTTATAGACGGAGAAAGTTGAAGAACTTACACTGCGAGAGACACAGATTGAGTTAGTGAGATCTCTGTGTCGTTGGAGTTTAATATCACCATGACCTCAAAGCTTTTGTTGATTGCTGTTTTTGTGTTTGATCTCATTGCCTTTGGTTTGGCTATTGCTGCTGAGCAGAGGAGAAGCACTGTGAGTGAAATAAAGTCCCTTTCTTTCCTGCTATTTCAATCTTAGATTTGTAGTTGTAAATTTGGGTTGTATGTTTTTCTGCTAATGGTTGTGTTTGGTAGCTGAGAAATTGGGCTAGGATATGAAAACATCTGAACTTTGTGAAGTACAATAAGATAGTTCAATCTCTCCTTGTGCATCTTGGTTGTCTATGTTTGTATGGTGTTTAATTTGAGATGAAATTGCGACCTGGATCCCTTTTGCGGCTGAAGAAAATGTTTAATTGATTGTCATTGCGATTGGATTGATTTTTTTTTTCCCCAATCCTATACTCGTTGAAATGAATCTTTTGTCAATCTTTGTCCCGTCTAGCAGTGTTAAGCTTGTTTCTCGAGATGAATTCCTTTTCGTTCTTATGGGAATTTGTTCTGAGATCTTCTCCACTATCATACAGTTTTTGAATGGCTATTAGATAATGCAAACTCACCAGATCCCCTGATTTAAATGGATGCTGGTGCTGGGTTTATTAAGCAATGGAAGTTTCAGATCTTTGTCTCATAAACCATGTGGCATGTGAGGACTAATATGAACTGGCTGTTTTGGAATTAGATGGTTTTTGTCAGTTAAACATGTGTTGGCAAGTCTCATTGCCTGCAGAATGCCTGGTATGTCACATTGTCAATGACTATGATTGGTTGTAGTTAGCTCCTTATCAACTAATTTCTAGTTTTCTTCTCTTTGAGTTTCTAAGTTCGATTGATTTTCTTCACTGGTGTCTGTCGTAATGTATACGAACTGATTTACCCATTCAAGATCTGCAATTATTGTCAGTTTTCTCTTTTACTTGCAATTTTTTGCCTTCTCTTTAATCTTTAATGTGTTTTTAGATTCTCCTTTTATTCGGATGCTTAGAAAAGAGAGGGAAAGGATAGTCTGGATGGATAGCAAAACTCAGTATAGATTTGTAGTTAAAAAACACTAATATATTCATAATATTAGTTGGTGTTGATTTTTTTCATCCTTTTTTATGCTCTATCCTACCTCCCATTATGTTGTAGTATTAGTTAGTGGAGTGTGGACTGATAAATTCCTAATGAAGTCAAAATACCAATGCTGTATTCTTTTGCAGGCTGTTATCAAACAAGATCCTGAAGTGCAGTATAATTACTGTGTGTATGACTCAGACATTGCAACAGGCTATGGTGTGGGTGCATTCTTGTTCCTCATGGTCAGCCAAGCCCTCATAATGGGAGCAAGTCGTTGCTTTTGTTGTGGAAAGCCTTTGAGTCCTGGAGGTTCAAGAGCTTGGGCTGTTGTCCTATTCATCTTCTGCTGGTAAGTGAATGCTCCCATACTAATATGTGCCATAAAATAATGAAATGATTGATTGCATTATGATTGACGAGTTCAAATAGTCTTTGTACTTACAGTCCATCAAACCATTTACTACTTTGTCCTCATGATTACGCTACATTCTTTCACAGGCTGTTCTACATCATTGCTGCAACCTGCTTGTTGGCGGGTTCGGTGACAAACGCTTACCACACCAGATACAGGACCTTGTTTGATGAAAACCCTCCCTCTTGCGAAACTGTGAGGAAGGGGGTTTTTGCAGCTGGTGCAGCATTCACTTTTTTCACGGCCATAATCTCTCAGTTCTACTATGTCTGCTACTCTAAGGCCAGGGAGAGCTTCCAGCCATATGGCCGAGACGCAGGTGTGGGCATGGGAACCTACAAGTGAGATTATCTATGGTGATGATTACCATTTGATATATGTCTGTGACTAGCTGCACCCCCTACTTTGATTTGTCGATTTAGTTGGTCCTTGGTTGTATTACAAATCTATTATTTTTGCTTGTCCTCGTTACCTTGCTATTTTTTGTACTTCTTGTCATATACAAAACAATAGGAAGTCTTGTGTATTTTGTATTCTACAGATGAAAAATGTTGAGAAATTTGTTGAACAAGTTATTGAATCTTTAGTGGTATTGGTAAGCGTTGAGATTTATAGAACTTTTGCCAATGCATCTTGTTATTGGTTCTTCGATTGTCTCGCATCTGTAATTGTTTCTTAACCTGACTTCAGGCGTTTAGATATGTTACACTTTTGGTTTAGTGGATGCCTAAACAAAACGGATTGTTTTTGAAAAAAAAAAGAGATCTGCCAGATCCTATTTAGGCTTTACATAGAGATTCATGCATGAAGTACACAAAATAATACCTTAATTAACACAAAATGTTTAGGATAAAAGCTTTGACAATGATCATGGCATTCAAACTACAGTTGACCTCTCATGTGTGCCTAAGCATCTTGCCAGGTCATTCTTGGAAAATCACAGAATGCAAATGTGATTCAGATGCAATGCAACTTCCCTCGAACATTGCAGGTCTTCTAGTTCTTTAATACATTTTTACTACAAAACATACCAAAGTTGGTCTGTCAATGACGTATAAGACAATTCACTAGCAATTTAAAACTAGCTGGTTACTTGTGCTACAATCATAAATGTATATGTATGTATGTATATTTATGTATAGGGTAAAGTTCAAATAGGTCACTCAAAGATAGGGTCGTTTGCAATTAGGTCACTGGCTTCAAAACTTTTTCAATTAAATCACTGAATGTTATAATCATTAACAAATAAATCACTCCGGCCTATTTCCGGCTAGTCAACCATCGGAGACTCGCCGGTCAACACTGACATGTCAACTTTTTGATGACATGGCGTGTATATGTAATTAATTATAATAATTCCTACAAAAAATAATGACATGTGATATATTTAATTTGAAAAATAAATAATTAGATTGAATCAGACCTAACCCTAAAATGAAACATCATTCTTGGCTTTTAGCCGCTCACAATAATAGTTGAACAGAGAGTCCACTCCCCTGATCGAGTGACCTTCGGATTAACACGGAATCAATCTATTATTTTAATCATGCAAATGGTGTAGACATATTTGTTTTTTATTCAACAAATAATTTAGTGACCATTATTTTGTGTCAACTATAATACAGTGACTTATTTGCAAAAAGACATCATTTAAAAGAATATAAAAATTGGGATAAAAAAATTCACATATGTGAAATCCATGTCATCACATCTATGTGGCACATTTTTGACATGTCAATGTTGACCGGCGAGTCTCCGATGGTTGACTGGCCGGAAATAGATCGGAGTGATTTATTTGTTAATGATTATAACATTCAGTGATTTAATTGAAAAAGTTTTGAAGCCAGTGACCTAATTGCAAACGACCCTATCTTTGAGTGACCTATTTGAACTTTACCCTTTATGTATATGTATGTATATATATATAGAGAGAGAGACACTGCAATGGCTTCAACATTATTCTTGATAATGGTCATGGTTCTTGATGTCACCGCTTTCTCTTTTGCTCTTGTTGCTGAGCAGTGGAGAAGCACTGTATGTATAAACTCCCTCGTTACTCTCTTACATTGTTATTTTCAGTGTTTCTTACACTTGAAAGATCAATCACTTATCTGTTTATCTGCATAAAATATATATCAGATTTAGAAATATGCCGTAGCAATACCGATACGCAAAGTTGGCAAGCAAAGAACTAGAATTTGTAGAACAAAACAGCTGTTAAGAATTAATGTTACAAATACAGAGAACCAAAACATTCATCTACATTCGATTAATGATTTGAATGTATGTCTTAACCAAGCTTCTTTGTCAGGCCAAGGTCATGATACATGAAGAACGGAATTTCGGCCTCGAATGGGGTTATAGCTACTGTGTTTATGACTCAAAAATTTCAACTGTTTTTAGGATTACTGCATTTGCTCTTCTCTTGGCAAGTCGAGTACTCACATTGAATCCAAGCTGCTGCTGCTGCTATCGAAAGACTTAGAACCCAAAAAGATCTTTTGCTTGTGCAACTGCTTATCTCATAATCTGCTGGTTGACATTCTTCATTGCAGAAGCATGTTTATAAGTGGGTTCAGTAATAAATGCCTACCACACAAAGGAGAATATCGTACTCTCCGCACCTGATACTCTCCATTGTCAGACCCTAAATGGGAGTCTTTGAAACTGGAGCATCTTTTGTTCTGCTCACCAGTCTTGCATCAAAGTTTTACCACTTGTGCTATGCTGAGCCCTGTGAAGACTTGCAAACAAATGACAACGGCGACAACAGTGAGAAGTTGGGGTCCTTGGGGACTTGCCGATGCTTCAGTGAGGTGACACTTTCACATGTTGTGAAGTGTGAGGCGAGTCTTATTCCACAGCTTGCCAAATCATGCTGCTTTGAGATTTCTTTCTTTTCTGCTATAAAAATGCCAATAATGGAACTATATCTTGACAATTATAGCGATCATATTCATGTTTAAGCTCTCAAAACTAGGCATATATACATGCTTCAATCCCTTCTCATTTGTTATATGTTCCTCAAGAAGTTCACACTTCATTTCATTAATACTTGGCTGGGGTGTTTACAGACGATGGGGAGGGGAGGGGTGTTTTAAGTAGCAATATTAATCCCTTGTCTTGTAATGTATGGCAGAACCTGGGCAGCAGAAGTAGGGTTCTGCCAGGCCAGGCCAGACCAGACCAAACAGGTTTTTCCTTTTGACTCTCTATGTGCTCACCCCAGCCCAATCCGTCTCCTATTGTCTAATCTTTCATCATTCCTCGCTTTAAGGAAAGAAGACGCAAGGCAGCTTCCATTGAAAATCATAGCCTTCAATAGCTTTTAACATTGTTGACTAACCCAATAGAACAAGCTGTAGTTGACCTCCCAGTGTGGCTAGGCATCTTGCCAGGTCATCCTTATGCAAATGTGATGCAGATGCAAAGTAGCTTCCCTGTGTAATCGCAGCTCTTCTATTTCTTTATTACATTTTGACTTCAAAACATACCATTATACCAAACTCCAAGTCAGTCAATGATGTATAATGCTTCAATCATATATATCTCTCTATATATATAGATCCATTAAGAGTTGATCTCAGTTTCTTTTCTTGGTCGACTCCTTCAACAGATAGAAAGATTGGAGCCTCCAATGGCGTCAACGCTAATCCTGATGGTGGCCATGGTTCTTGACATCAGTGCATTCACTCTTGCTCTTTTTGCAGAGCAGTGGAGAAGCACTGTATGTATATCAGATGAATCACTTAATCTGTTTCTCTGCATAAAATGCATCTCACATTGATGAATCAATTAATTTGTTTCTTAAGAATGTTTGTTTCTTTGTTAGGCCAAGATCATTATGGATGAAGAAATGAACTATTTTTACTGTCTCTATGACTCAAACATTTCAATTGTACTGGGGATTACTGCATTTTGTCTTCTCTTAGCAAGTCAAGTACTCACAATGAAGCCAACCTTGTGGCGGTGCTGTAAACCAAAGACTTCCAGCCCGAACGGGTCTTCTACTCGTGCAATTGTTCTTCCCATTATTTCTTGGTTGACATTCTTCATTGCAGCGGCATATTTATTACTAGGTTCAGTTGTAAATGCTAGACGAACCAATTACAGGACCATTTTCGCAGCACCTGATGTTCTCCATTGCCAGACGTAAAGAAAAGGAGTTTTTGAAGCAGGAGCAGCTTTTGTTGTGCTCACCAGTCCTGCATGAAAATTTTACCATACCTGTTGTACTGAGAAGAACGAAGACTTGCAAACAAATAACAATGGTGGCAACGATGAGAAATTGGGGACTTACACAATGCTCCAGTAAGGTTACACATTTTGACAAGGCATTACTATCTTATTCCACAGCTTGTCAAGTTGTGCTTATTCTGATGCTTCACTCTTTTTAGTTTTTATGTAAAGATGCCAATAATGGAAGTATACATCTGTTAGCCCGGACCGGATACGATGGGCTTTTCTTTTAGGGTTTTTTGATTCACTGTGTGTTCAGCAAGGCAGCTTCCATTGAAAATCAGAGTATTCAATATATTCTAACATTGTTGACTACACAAACAGACCAGCTAAACTAGCTAAAAGACGTGCAAAATAATTCATTTTCAATTGATACTAAACCATTGAACTTTCCTCTGAAGTACATAGATTCCAAGATCCATGTACAGAGATGATGAACTAGAGAAAGCATGAGATGAGAGACGGCCTCGACAAATATTGCTGTTGGTCATTGACTCATTGTTCCTCATTTCTTTTATGAATCATATTGAATTTTAATATTAGTTGTTCTTAGTGTGTGACAGTGTTGTAAAAGGCAAATTAAATGCCTGAGGCACAAGAGGAAAGCCCGATCGAAGGCGATTAGGATGAAGCGTTGGAGTGTGCCTTTCTTAGCCTGGCGCGCCTAGTGACAACACTGGTGTGTGGAAGGATTTGAATCTTCAACCTATTTCAAAATCTTACGGAGTGGTTATCACTAAGCCAACAACTCATTGTTCTTCCAACAAAATTTCTTCTGTTAGTCTATGATCGGAAGTGATGAAAACTCAAGTATGCTTACTGTGTTTATGACTCAAAAAATGGACTCCTTTGACAATGACTGCATTTCTTATTCTAATGGAAAATCTAGTAGTAATGAAGATGAAGATGGCAGGGACAGCACCAGTAAAAAATTAGGAACTGGCTCAAATGGTTTAGATAGGAGACAAAATTTGTCATTGTATTTCTGTACTCACAGCACAAGTCCATTTATATTCTTACTGTCCCCTCCAAAACTTGCCCCAAGTAGTGGCAATGTGTTGACTGTTGATCCAGTAGTCATATGGACAAAGCCCAAATTTAGACTAGGCCCAAGAAAATTCTTAGGGCTAGATAACATCACATTCTGAATATAATGATTATGCTGATTGATTTTTCTTGATAGATAGCATGACTTGTTAGCTTCAAGTCTACCACCACTCTAATAAGATTTAAATCTCATGCTTAGCTTTAACATTGAGTGGATTATTCATCTCTAATGAAACATAATTAAGAATTAAAATAATTAAAGCCACACTTGCTTAATTATTCAACATGACTTCTGATTTTTTTTAAACCGACACCAAATATGTTTATCCTTCGAACCGTAGACCCGCGCATACATAAATTTATCATTTGATGATGCTCTAAGTGGAAATCAAACCTAATACTTTTCGAGTCCATGCAATTTAACCTCAAATATATTCACCAAATAAATTACCTCCCAAATATTTACTCTGCCATTCCACCTAATGAATTCTACACCTTCACAGGATTCGTCTTTCTTTCGCTTCTCGATTAATGGTTAGGTTTAGGACTTTTTCTCAATCATGACAATCAGAAGATGAGAAGTCAGTTGTTTATAATCTGAGAATATTAGGCAGGCCAAAACATGAATATTGGTGGCATTTCTCCTTTTGTTTCTTGCTTTTATTTTGAATTTTTTAATAAAATCATGCTAAACACAGGCTGTTGGGAATCAAGACACATGGTTGTTTATGTTATTAGATTAAAGTGTTTAATGTATTGTGAGTTGTCTTTAATTGTTAAATTAATTTAATTCAAACCATACAAAGCATGCCAAGGTAGTGGCCAGTTGGTTTTCCTAAACACAATTATGTACCATGGGAGTAGCAGTGGCCTTTTATTGGGATGACGGGTATTATAAAAAAAATTACACCAGACTTCGTTTGTAGTGATGAATTGGTAATTTAGGTCACAAAATTTTATTTTTAAATTATGAATGTATTTTGATCGAATTTATGAATTTAATCATATTTTTTATCAAAAATAAAAATTAAATTAAACAATGCAAAATATATGAAAATAAAATGAGATCGGATTAGTGGCATGTCTAATGTCAACTACTTGACCTATATTTATATTCTAATTTCAACTAGTATTTAAATACAAAACAAGTGGAAATATTAAATTAGTGAGAATGGAGAGGTATTCACATGGGATTTTTTATTATCACTATAAGCATTATCTTGATGGTTATGCGCCAAACCCATCATATCGTGAGATGAGAAATTTTTGTGCGCATGGATATGATAACTCATGTTTATGCGAGTATCAGATATTTAAATGATGAATTTGTATAGTATCATTCTCGAATATTAGAAAAATGCAATTAATTTAGTAATTTGAATGACATATTCCTAACCCAACATAAAATTATAAATAGGAAGAAAAAAATAGTGACAAAACAATTGAAACAACGTTATTACAAAATGATTTTTATGATTTTTAAATGATAAACAATTGATTTTTTTTAAAAAAAAGATTGATGTGGAAAAAAGTTATAAACAAATTTGTAATTGCTATCTCATCTTTTTCCTAATTGATAATTTAAATTTGATGGTATCAACACATGAAATTGAGGAGTTTTTTTTTAATTATATTTTAAATACCCGGACTCAATTTTTTATTATTGAAATAACATTTGACACTGTTGTGAACAATATCATTGTCGAAAACAAATCTAATAATATTGTTGTGAATTGTGAACGTCATTAATATGAGACAAAAATAGTGTAATAATGATTCACAACATCGTCACTAATTCGACAATAAAATAATTTAATTAATAAGGAAGTTGTCAACAACATCATCACTACACTTTCATTACTTTTGTTATTTTTCTCCCCTCTTTTATGATGACAACACCAACACAGCTTGATTGGCCCCTAATTGAATTCATACTCTCTCTAATGGCAGTGCAGGTCCACGATATTAAAATCTATTTATTCGAGTATTAGTTTATATTAAAAATGTGTAGAATTAATTAATTCCATTATATTCAATGATCAAATATTCTTCCTTTGTAAAGTGGACGACATCAAATGTGCAAAGTGCAATATTACGCACCACAAAATTTGGATAGAAATCCATTTCATGATTGAATGCACAAAAGAGCCATATACATACATATATATATATTTGGCACCAAATTAATTAAATTTTGTTGTGTTTTGTTTTGTTTTGGATGCCTATTCAAAAGTTGTCACTCCAACCGCAAACCATGCAAAGAATGAAAGAAATAATGGGACCCATGATTATGAATGGGTCATTTCTCTAAGATTTGATAATTTTTTATTTTATTTTTTGAAAGGTAAGATTTGATGAATTGATGTTCTCGTTTGTCCATATGGAGGTACAGGGCCAAGGGTTACTTCATTGTCAAATCATTACATAATGAGCTGCTTAATATCAATTATCAGCATCATCCAATCCATCCCATTTGTTCAAAGGTGTGGCTTGGATATGTTCCTCCAATGGTGAAGTTTTTTGCTTGGACATTGGTGCTTAGAAAGCTTAGAAAAATTCTTACTAGAAATAGGCTTGCAAGTGATGGAGTTGGTTTAGGGATAAATTTATTTTATGATACGGAGAATATTCAAATTTAGCTTGTCATGTTTATACTCTGCGAATTTAATTTCTACCGAGTTGATGTACTCACGAGATTTGTCACTTATACTACACGAGCTCATGAATTTAGTCGGTATACACCTAAACGATAATAGTTGCAGGCTCCTATGGTCAAAAGAGGAAACAATTAGTCGGATCAACATCTGGTTGGATAACAGTAACATTCCCAAAATTACAATTGGATTGATCATTAGTTTTCCTTGACATGTTTATGCTACTAATTCTTATTTACGACATTGTACTATATATATAAAGTATGTATAGGGAAAGAAGTAGTAGGAGCTCCAACTTGTATATGGAAAGAGAATGCAGCACATGCCTCTATTGAGGCTGTGGCAGGGCATTGAATACAAATTGGTCCCCAAAGAGCAGTTGGAAGTTAACATGGGTGTGTCAACTTCACTTAAGGGTAATGGGCTGGACACCATGTGGCCAGGACAGAAGGTGGTTGTGTATGTCTAACTGTACTTTTCTGGCATATGGTCCTAATTGGCCATTTGACCCAATAGAAGCTTCCCCTTCTTGTCAAGCCCAAGCCCATTATTTATTTATTCTTGATTAAAAAATATTTGGTTTTCGATAGTCAAATTAATTTAGGGAACTTATACATAAGGACGAAATGTGATAGATTTTTTCCAATGAGAATATATCAAAAGTATAAATAAGCATAAAGTATATCATATCATATATCTAATATATAGTAATACATATCATTACATTGTAAAATGCATTTCCAGTAATCTTTTTCATCAATTTATTTATCCACTAGATCCTCCATCGCAAACTAAAGTCTATCATCTCTTTTATTGATTGAAGCTCTTATAGATTATTATTCTTCAATTAGATCTACGCATGCAGAAGTGACAAATCTTGAAGTGAAGATTTTGATCTAGAGAGTGAAATATTTAATTAAAATAAAAAATTTGTTCTTCAATTGTCATCACATAACTTTTTTTTGGCATTTTTTTTACAGTTTATTTTTTGTTCTGTTAGTGATGTGTTTCAAACTACTTCTATAATAACAATCGAATGAGAATAACAAGATCTACAGTTCGTTGTGGTAAAAAATGAATATAGTCATATTTGAATACAACAAAATCGAAAGGGAAAAATTACAAAAAAGCACCCTAAAAACTGTCAAAAATATTCATGTTATGTGATGACAATCAGGGAGAATAACAAAAGAAAAACAAAAATCTACTCATCATGAGGGAATGCGCCTGAAGGATAACAAGAACCCCCAAATTTGAAGGTGGTGAAGACGGGATGTTGACGCCCTGCTGGATCGTCAAAGAGGTCTATCACTTTGGCGATGTTGATGAACGGTCCCATACGAAGAAGACACATTAATTTTAGATTTTTAAAATAAAAAATGAAATCATGATACATGTTATTTTATTTGTCAAAATCATGTCAGCACACTAATGACCAAATGAGCATTTTTTTTGTCAGAATTCGCCAAAAGGGTTAACATGATCCAAATCAAAAAGTTGAAGAGTCAAAATGATCTAAAAAAGTAAGTTCATGGATTATCTTGATAGTTGTCCCTAATTTATTTTACTTTGGAGTTAGAAGTAGAACAAAATTCAACTTATCTATAATTTATTTCATCTGTCCTTATTTGATAGACTCACTTTTTATTTTAGGTTGTCCCAAAAAATAGCCCACTTTCTTATTCAAAATAAATAAAAAAAATCACTAATTTGCCAATTTACTATCAATTATTTTACATCTTTATTAATAAATGACATTAACCTTTAGCAATAATAAAATATGAGTAGAGCAATTAAATGATATATTAGGAAAAAAAAAACTAAATTTATTGTTTAAATGATATTAATAATATATTTTTAATTTATGTGAAAAAATAAGTCAACACATCAAATAGGTACAGTATTATTTTATTTTTTCAGTAAAAAAGAAAGTGGTAAATCCAAAAGGAGTTTCCCTTCAATGCTCTGTTCGACCGTCGACAGTGTGAATAGCCAAAAACATCACCGAACACCAAAACCAAAGTACAAACTACAAACCCCCATCTTCCTCCTCCACTTCTTCCAAAGCATTGTATTCTGTTCCTTCTCTCTCGTCGGATCTCTCTCTAGATCGCACCCCCAAAACGAAACTGAAGGAATACGAAACAAAACAGTGCTTTCAATTCAGTTCTCTCTCTGTGTGTGTTTTTATCGGGCATTCCTTGCACTGAAATGGGAATGCCCATGAAACGATGAGCGTAACAAAAACGACAATAACAACCCGAAACGGTGACGAAGAAGAAGAACAAGAAGACGAGGAGCGGTTCTACGAGTCCATCGATCGTCTTCTCTCCTCCAACTCTACCTCATGCTCCACTTCCGACTCTGACTCCGACAAGAACCCGAATTCCCCTACCGGCGGTGCAGTCTCCTCGTCTTCTTCGGCGTTTCCTGTCCCTAGATTTCCCCGCATTGCAGCCACCAAATATGACATCTGGATCTCTCAGCCTGCTTCCATTTCCGAGCGCCGCATGAATTTGCTCCGGGACATGGGCCTAAGTGGGGACCCGTCGTTGTCTCGGTCTAAACCAGGGCATCAATCAGGGCAGTCGGTGGATTTTTCACGATCGGTGAAGTCGGATCGGTTGAGGGATCCACCGGGTATAGTGCGATCGAAATCCGACGGTTACGATGATAAGTCAGATTTTTCTGTTTGTTCTCCTTCGATTCTTTGTTATGATTCATCTTCTTCTTCTAATGTTGAGTTTTCCGATAATAAGTGTGACCGTGATAACAACGGCGGCAACAATGTTGTTGGAGTTGATGACAATCATAAAGATAACGGTAATTCGCGGGTAGGTGCTAGCAAAAGTAATGGATCTTCTCCTGTTGCCGCTGTTACGAATGCCTCTTCACCGAATAAACCGCCTAGTGGAAAGAATCTCAGAACAATGGGAGAGAGTCGGTCGGATTGCATTAGTTCTAATGGGAATTTAGGATGCAGTGAGGGATTTAGACAGCCTGTTGGGGTATCGGAATGCCAAGGAAATGGTGGTGGGGTTGGCAGTGAAGTGTGTACTATCAAAAATCTTGACAATGGGAAGGAGTTTGTGGTGAATGAACTCAGAGAGGATGGGACTTGGAACAAGTTGAAGGAACTGGGAACTGGGAGGCAATTGACAATAGAGGAGTTCGAGATGAGTGTGGGGACTTCACCAATAGTGCAAGAGCTACTGAGGAGGCAGAATGTAGAGGAGGGTAGTAGTGAAAATCTCGATTGCAATGCAAGTAATGGTATTGGTAGCATTTCTAAATCGAAAAAGAAAGGTCGTTGGTTTAGGAGTATAAAGAATATGGCGAGTAGCATGACCAATCATAAGGAGAGGAGAAGTAGTGATGAGAGGGATACCTTGTCAGAGAAAGGTGGTAGGAGGTCAAGCTCAGGGACTGATGATAGCCAGGATGCTTCGTTCCATGGGCCTGAGAAAGTTAAGGTGCGACAGTATGGGAAGTCATGTAAGGAGTTCACTGCATTGTACAAGAACCAGGAGATTCAAGCCCATAATGGATCCATATGGAGCATTAAGTTCAGTTTAGATGGGAGGTATCTTGCGAGTGCTGGTGAGGATTGTGTCATACATGTTTGGCAGGTTGTGGAGTCTGAGAGAAAAGGGGAATTGTTAATGGAGAAGCCTGAGGACGGGGATTTGAGCCTTTTGCTAATGGCCAATGGGTCCCCAGAACCTAGTTCACCATCACCGACGGTGGACAATCATCCTGAGAAGAAGAGAAGAGGAAGGACATCTATAAGCCGGAAATCATTGAGCTTGGACTATATTTTTGTTCCTGACACTGTCTTTGCGCTTTCAGATAAACCCATTTGCTCATTCCGAGGACATCTGGACGATGTTCTTGACCTGTCATGGTCCAAATCTCAGGTTAGCCAGTTAGTTACCATTCCATTCGTTCTTTTCGTCATGCATTATGTATCCTCATATGAAGAGTAGTTGGATTTGTTGGATTTCACTTCTCAGACCAATGCCATGTATCATATTCCATTTCTTAAGTAATGTAAGCTGTTAGGGTTTCCTCTGTGTAAATGGGAAGGTGTGCATGATTCCTTTTACTGTTATGGCTTTATCTATCTGTTTACATGGAAAATTCATGGTTTGAGTTCAGGAAGGTTGAGCTAGATGGCTAGATGGAGTTCAATAAGTATAAATATTAAAAAACATCACAGTATGGTTTCTGAAGAGAGGTCATTTTTCAAGTGCTGGTCTATCTTTAGGGCGGATTATGTTTGGGATAATTCGGGTAGGTTTTTCACCAGTAAACTTTTACATGAAGTTGCAAGGCTTAGAGTTAGAAGTAGCATACTTGCGCCTGAGTGCATGAAACTTTGACCATCGCCCCCTGAATAAGCTAGGTTTTCCTCAATAAAATGTAGGCTTTTCATAAGAATTTTGGAAGATGTAATTTGTTGTTGCAGATATGTATCTCATAGTTTCAGAGTTTATTCTTAATCTATGAAGAATCACTCATCTTACAATCTGGTTTGGCTTGATTTTATTCAGTCTCACCCTCCACACCTATTCCTTCTGTAACTGCAAGTAAAATGGCCTTCCCTCGGTTCTTTTTTATTTTTTGGTGCTTCTATGTAATTGCGTACTCTTTTTCCTGCAGCCCTTGATACCTGCATGGTATAGTTCATGAATATGATGAAAGAATTGTCTAATTAATATGAAAAATAATGATACTCCATTTTTCAGCAACACTTATGGGTTAGGCATTTTAGGTTTTTGAATATGAGGAGGCAATTGTCTACTTAATAGGGCAGGCGTAAAATAATTGGTTTTGTTTGCTTGGGAAAAATATGGAATCAGATCTTGTGCCTTCGATGTATTCGCTTATGCTACTATACATAGATTTAGGTGATGGATAAATATTCAACTACGTGGCTAGTAGAGCCAGAATTTAATTGATTCATCATTCAAGTACAAGGGGTATAAACAAAATTTGCTTTACTCATTGGCAGTGGCTGTTTTCATTGATACATACTGTCAAAATCTGTGGCATGGGAGGGGATCATACCATTTTTAGCTTTTGGAGTTTGTTTGAAACTGAGCTTTATGCTATTTGGGATATTACTAATCGGAGCACCAAGGTGGTGCAAACAATTTACAAGATAGATAAGCTAATGCCTTTATCAAGTGAGAAGATTAAGGTTTACTTTTATCATTTATCAATGTCTCTATGCCCGGGTGAAACAGTGATTCATGTTTTTTCTGCTGCTATACTCTAACTAGAGCACTTTGTTCTCTGCCTGTCCTCTTCTCTGTCCCTATCTTCAGAATGGTAATCGAAATGCTAATAGTTGGTAGAGGACCTATTCTAGCACGGGACTTGTGACTTTGTGAGGCTTGGGGGTGGTAAGAAGAGCTATTTGCTTGCACCTATTGAGCTTTCACTTTTTTAAACACTGCATTCTATTTCTGAGATCTCACTTAGATTTTGTTCCCCAGTCTTTCTTATTTTCCAAATGTTTATTTATTATCTTGAATTTAGGACTGGCAGCTACTTTTAAAGTAATTAATATTTTTTTTTCTTCGTTTTTGCCCGTGGAAAATGTTTTTTCTTTTGTGGACACTACTCTTGACTGTCATAACAGTTGTGCAGCAGTGAAACATTACTAATGCCAGATCTTCAATTTTAAGTTTTTTCCGATGGGCATTACCCTATGATTTATGCTTCACTCAGTTGCTGCCTAGGAATACGCCTATGGTCCTTAATGCCTTGTGCTTCTACATGAGCGCCTGTGTGCACTTTGGACTTTTGAAGCTGTTTGGCATTCTTAGGGAATAGCCCATATTTTAGAGGCTACAGTTGCATGGAGCCCATGTAATAAATAAACATAACTCTGAAGTTGCATTAGGCCCATGTAATAAATAAACATAACTCTATAGTTGCATTAGGCCCATGTTAATTTAAAATGCAGTTGGTTTGTAGGTGCTTTGACTGAAGAAGCCAAACCACAACCACCCCACCCCCACCCCCCACCTTCCAAAAAAAAAAAAAAAGAAGCATTACAAACCTTAAGAGGGTTTTTGTTCACCTATGGGATCATAGGGACCATACTGCTGGTATAAGGGACGACAAAGAAGAAGGAATATGGAATATACAGACCATTGTCCTGGTCACATGTATGTATACTTTGGCTAACTATTAAGGACTGTCTTTAATACTAGTCTACTTGCATGCTTTTATTTTGTGTATAAAATTAATTAGGGCCTTGCTTCACTCAGGCTGCGCCATTAAGACTTAAGTGCGCCTTCTGCGATACAGGGTCTTGTCGCCTAAGTAACACCTTTGACAGTGTTGGAAATAAGGCTTTAGGTTTCTATGCAAATAAGAGTTTGGCCGCATCGCCTACTGCCTTGGAGTTCTCATCCTTTTAAATTTGGAATTTGCACAGCTGTTTTGCATAAAGCAATGAACCAGCAAAATAATACAAGGATTACTCCCCTTGTTCTGGCATATTGGAGGACTAGTGTGAGGAGAAGTGAAAGACGATTTCGATTAAAACTATTTGCTTTAAGATTTCCCCTGACAGCATTACGAATGCTGTTCATATGCCATTCTCATTTAAACCTTTGGGAAAACTATTTGACTCAGATACCTGACGAGAATCGTGAGATGTTTCTAGATTTCTTTTCAAGCATTGCCAAAATGTTATGAATCTATAAGCCTCTCTCTAGTTGTGTGGGAAAAGGATAAGCAATTAGTGATTCATACTGCACGGTTTTGATATTTTTCGGAAGCGTTGTTTGAGTTTTACTTTCATGCTTCTTATATTTGCCTTGTCAAGCAGTTGACACATGGTTACTATGTTGAACTATATGGCTTACTGTATTTATTATCTTACTGGTTCCTTCTTTTATTTCCTCAGCACTTGCTCTCTTCGTCAATGGATAAAACTGTGCGATTGTGGCACTTGTCTAGCCGAACTTGTTTGAAAATATTTTCACACAGTGATTATGGTAAGTTAACGTTTTTCATATTTTGTCGTGCCATATTTCTCTCTTGGCCTCAAATTACGTCTCCTAAAATGTGTGTGAAATGGAAATCCTGTTATTTGAATGTCTTCTGAATTGAGGAACTGACAGAAAACATCAATTTTATCTCACTGCATTGAGTAAAGTTAAGTTCACTAGTCCTGAACTGGTTCAATACTGCTACCCCATTTTATAGTCCATTACAGTGTGTACTATTATTGAATTCTCTGTCAGCAACCTTGTCACCACATCTCTTTTATGACCATCACTCTGGTTCTGTTTTCTTTGTTGTGGATTTTCCTTCTGTAAGATATTGCAATGTTTGCAATTTCTAATGAAACTTGGTTGTTTCGATCTTTCTTGACACAGTAACTTGCATCCAGT
Source organism: Euonymus europaeus (assembly GCA_963580455.1). NCBI lineage: Eukaryota > Viridiplantae > Streptophyta > Magnoliopsida > Celastrales > Celastraceae > Euonymus > Euonymus europaeus. Next base: position 25,358,395 of record OY756961.1, read on the forward strand.
TTAATCCTGTTGATGATAGATACTTCATTAGTGGATCCCTTGATGCAAAAGTTCGCATTTGGAGCATTCCTGATCGTCAAGTTGTCGATTGGAATGATCTGCATGAGATGGTCACTTCAGCTTGCTATACTCCAGATGGCCAGGTTTGGAAAGTATAATTGTCTTCACGTAATTTGCAAAATTTATATGTAGCTGAAACGCTGAATCAATTTCTGTTGGTTACTGAAGGGTGCTCTTGTCGGATCATACAAGGGAAGCTGTAGATTGTATAATACTACTGGTACAATTTGATGATAGTCTCTCTTTTCTTTCTCCCTATCGATTGTTGAAGTTAATGTTTTTCTGAGTGGAAAAATTCCTTTCATGTGTTTGCATATCATCCTCTTCAGGAAATAAGTTGCAGCAAAAAGATCCAATAGATCTGCAGATCAAGAAGAAGAAATCTCATCAGAAGAAAATCACTGGTTTCCAGGTAATTTGTCAACTCCCTGTATGTTTTCTTCAGGTTGCTATTTTGCTGATTGCTTTCAGCTTCTTATATGTTGCACTAAACAGTTTGCACCAGGAAGTACATCAGAAGTGCTTATAACATCTGCAGATTCACGAATACGGGTGGTACAGGTGGTTGATGGTGTTGTTTTGGTCCACAAGTTCAAGGGTAAGGATACAATGAGTATTTTCGTGGATGTGTTATATTGTGCTTCACTGCCATGAACTAAGTGTGGCTACGTTCTTCACTCGTGTAAAACTTGGGGATTAATATAAATCACGGGATACCTGGATAGTTTAGCATAAATTTCGATGTTACAATTGGAGTAAATCATGGGGCATGCCAATCTCTTTTATGGTTAGATACTGTATACTTTTGCACGATATCTTAGTATTAATATCAATTAATGGCCATTTGCCTTTTTGACGCTTGAGTTCACTTTGGTTCTTTGACAGGGTTTCGCAACACCGACAGCCAAATCTCGGCATCTCTGACAGCTAATGGAAAATATGTAGTCTCTGCCAGTGATGATTCCAATGTCTATGTCTGGAAACATGAAACCGATTCCCAGCCTAGCAGAAGCAGAGGTGCAACAGTCACACATTCATATGAGCATTTCCATTGTCAAGATGTATCAGTTGCCACACCATGGCCTGGGATAGGTGACTTATGGGGATTATATGGCATTTATTCTACAGATCATTGTGGACTTGAAAACAACCTTGACGAGGTTTCGACAGCCAACCATCCTCCTACACCTGCCGATGATATTAGTGTCACTGAGGGTTCTCGGTCAACTTCTGGGTTCACCAACAGCCCAGTTCATGGAATAATATCCAACGCAACCAATGGTTACTTCTTTGATAGAATGTCGGCAACATGGCAAGAGGAAAAGCTCCTTGTGGCTTCTAAGAACCATAGCCTTCGTCTTGCCAGCCATGATATCGCCAGTGAGGTAAACCAACACATGCCAGCTTGGGGTATGGTAATTGTAGCTGCCGGTCTACGAGGGGAACTTAGAACCTTTCAAAATTTCGGATTGCCAGTTCGGATATAAGTAGCCACAAAACCCCAGAAGCCTCTAGCATTGAAGAATCTACTGCAGGTCCATTGCCACCTTGGTTAAATGTGTAAAAAGAGATAGCCAGTGAGATATGTAATATTAGTTTCATTTTTTCCCCTTTTTTTTCGTGAGTCGGAAATGGGGCAGAGACTCATGCCTAATCCAACCGAGCATCCATGAAAAATATAGATTTGTCAAGAAAAAGAACTACACGATGAATTTAGAAACCAATTGATCGGGAATTGTAGAGTTATGAGCATGGGAAAAGCTTGTTGAATCAAAGGGAAATATTTTTTTTTTCCTTTCATTTTTGTTGACCTTGTTAAGTTCATCACGTATTTGATGTTTTCAGGCATTCTGCTTGTTTTACTATTTGTTTGAAGTAAATTGGTGGGCTTTTGAGCGACTCAACTGAGCCCAAGTAATAGATTTTTTTGGACTTTCTGTTGGGCCTGAAGCTACCCAACATCCATCAACATGCAACCCATAATGGCAGACTGGCAATCATACAAACTGGAGGCTCACTGGCTCTCCGTTCAACCAATTATCATCCAAACTTCCAAAGCCATGCCTAGCCAAAGTCCTTGCAATCCTTTTCAACTTCATGACAGGAACCCATAACAGGAATGGAATTTTTTGTAATCAGACTAAAATATCCCTACCCAGGTCATTAAAATACATAGAAAAAAAACAGGAAATCCAAGACTCAAATCCCCATTGGTTGCTCGGAGATGATATGGCAGAGAAACATCTTCTGCTAAAATGATCCAATCCTTGCTGCCCTACACATCCCATAACATTTATATTGTTATGCGCATATATATATACACACACACATCCTCATATGAACATAAAAAGTATCTCTTTCACATACTGCTTTTAGAATCTGTCAATTCTTGAGATATATCCAATTGGTGCTCTCAAGCAAGAGCATTTCACATTGGTTTCGTGGGTTTTACTCTGCAAGTGAAAGATGGCTCTCCAAGCTGCTTCAATTGTTGCTTCTTCCTTCTCCATCCCCAAAGAGGTTTGTTCTTTGTTTTGAAATTGAAGCTTTGGTTCTTCTTATGCTCAATGATCTTGGAGGCCTATGTGACTAACATCAGAAATTTTTGTTATTGCAGAGCAAGAGTTGTGCATCTTTCAAGGATTCAAGTCTCTTTGGGGTTTCACTATCAGATCATGTCAAAGCTGACTTGAGCTCTTCTGCATTGAGGTCCAAGGTAAATTTAAGGATTTAAGTAGTTAATTTGTTCGTTGAATAAGCACTATATTTGTAGTGGCAGTAGCTATGGAAAATTTGAATTACTAATAACCAAGATTTATCTAATTGTGTAGTTGTGCTGATTTAGTTTGGACATGCTTAGGCAAGAATTTAACCACCTCACTCCATTGATGTAAATCTTGAAATATTTTGTTGAGACATGATTGGTACTAAAATGATGTTAATAATGGGGACTTCACATTTTATGTAGAGAGAATTTAGCAGAAGAAACGGAGTTGTTAGAGCCCAAACTGTAGCAACAACAACTCCAGCAGTCAACAGGAGTGCACCTGAAGGGAAGAAAACCCTAAGAAAGGGCAGTGTTGTAATCACTGGTGCCTCTTCTGGTTTAGGTCTAGCCACAGCAAAGGCTCTTGCTGAAACTGGAAAATTGCATGTAATCATGGCCTGCAGGGACTTCTTGAAGGCCGAGAGAGCCGCCAAAGCTGCTGGTATGCCCAAGGAAAACTACACCATTGTGCATCTGGATCTTGCATCCCTTGACAGTGTTCGCCAGTTTGTCGAAAGCTTCAGGCGATCGGGGAGGCCACTTGATGCTTTGGTGTGCAATGCTGCTGTGTACCAGCCAACTGCTAAGGAACCTGCATTTACTGCTGAAGGATTTGAACTTAGTGTTGGAACTAACCATCTTGGTCACTTCCTCCTCTCACGATTGCTGCTTGAGGACTTGAACAAATCCGACTATCCATCAAGGCGTCTCATCATTGTTGGCTCCATTACAGGTACTTAAGATATAGAATTATAGCTGCATTGTCGGCAAAATTTTAATACAAAGTTTGACTGATCAATGTGGCACAGCAGAGTTGCAACTTAAAGATTACAGTTTCAATTCCTGGAAAAGCCTTTCCACATATTATGTGGGATAAGGTCTAGCATATCCTCCGTATGCCCGACCTTACACACTGTGGGAGCCTTATACACGAGAGTTGTTTACCTTTTACGTATGTGTGATATAGTCCATTGAATCACAGGGAACACAAACACTTTGGCTGGGAATGTACCTCCAAAGGCGAATCTTGGGGACATGAGGGGGCTTGCAGGAGGTTTGAATGGGCTAAACAGCTCTGCTATGGTCGATGGTGGAAATTTTGATGGTGCCAAGGCCTACAAGGACAGTAAAGTCTGCAACATGCTCACAATGCAAGAGTTCCACAGGAGGTTCCATGAGGAAACTGGTATCACATTTACCTCTCTTTATCCGGGCTGCATTGCCACGACTGGCTTGTTCAGGGAGCACATACCCTTGTTCAGGGTTCTTTTCCCTCCATTCCAGAAGTACATCACCAAGGGCTATGTCTCGGAAGAGGAAGCCGGAAAAAGACTTGCTCAGGTAAAAACCAATAATGAGCATGGAAATTGAACTTATTTTACTTAAGTTGTGTATTTGTGCATAAATTTCTGCTTTATGTGTTGGTCATTAACATGAACTGTTTTGTAATGGACCTAATGGCTATAGGTTGTGAGTGATCCTAGCTTGACAAAATCTGGAGTTTACTGGAGCTGGAACAAGGACTCTGCTTCATTTGAGAACCAAATGTCTCAAGAAGCTAGTGATCCGGAGAAGGCTCGTAAAGTATGGGAGATCAGTGAGAAACTTGTCGGGTTGGCCTGATTTTGAAACCTCGACTACTTGTGGAGGCAACTGCATCTTTTCTGCCGACAAGACTGGTATCGGCGGAAAAATCTAGTCCATTTGTGAATTGTGAGTGTGGAGTTTGGAATAGAAACGCTTTCTGTGCTTCTTTTTGTGAAAAAAAAATAAAAAATTCTGTTGATGAGTTCAAAAAAGTTTGAATCGACAATAAGATTACTTGCTTATATTACTTGATCATGAGACCCATCTAGTATCAACAAAAGTTACAATTAGCAGCAAACAAACAGAAGGTAAAGAGGAAATCTTCATAAAAAACCATTGTAATTGCAACGACAAAAGTCTGTCAAAGCATTGCTTTTCATTATAGATATTGAATTGGACAGTATATGAACAACAAACAGATAACGCAATCAAAGTCTAAGTATATGAGTGAGAATACTAATATCACATATCATATTGACATAATCCAACTAAGTAAATTATAATCAAAGGTCAAACATCTCTGACAAAACGACACGTTTTCTGAGCTTAAGAATCAATGAAACGGCCCACGAAGGAATCAATGAAACGGCCCATGAAGGTGTGTTTGGTAAACAATTTTGGCAGTAGCATATTAGGTGCCGTTTGAATAACCATTTTAACTAGCTTATATGCTAGAAAATAACATATATGCTACACATGGATAAAATCACAACCAAACAACAATTTAACATGTAGCATAAAGTTTAGAATATTTGGGCAATTTTTGAAATGCTTGTTTTTGTAGCATTTAAAAAACCATTTAGCATTTCACTAATGAAATGTCTTAAATGCCCCAACTATTTTCGTTTAATGGCCAAAGTGCCCCTTATTATATTTACATTTATTATTTTTGAAAAAATGTTAATATTATTAAAATAAATGTTAGAAATTTTTGAATATTATTAAAAATATTTAAATGTTAGAATTTTTTTAATATTATTAAAATTTTTAAAATGTTCATATAAAAAATAGATATTTTTTTTATAAATATATTAATCTCATTGTTTTTGAATTTCTGCTAATACCCCTGTATGTAATTAGCCACAGTATTTGGAATAACATTTATGTTATCAGAAAAATTGAACCAAACACCCACAACATTTGAAACAGCATAAATGTCAGCATCTTAAACAACATATACGCTACCAGCATATAAGCTAAAATATATGCTAAAATCCAAATTGTCTTCCAAACGGACCCTTAGTATGTATGCTGGTTGCTTTATACTGCTTGAAATGCTGACATACGTTGGCACCATATGTTGTTATAAATGCTGTGGGTGTTTGGTTAAATTTTTCAGAGAAAAACATATATGCTGGTATAAATGTTGTGGCTAATTACATGCAAGGGTATTAACACAAATTAATAAAATATAGATTTATATTTTTAAAAATAATCTTTACACTTTAAATACAACAAATTTTAACATTGTTAATAATATTAAAATATTATATATTTTTTATACAACTTTTCTTATTATTAATATTTAACATTTTTTACATTTTATAAAAAAAATTCTAACATTTCTAATTATATGAAAATATTTATATATTTTGTATACAATTTATCTAAATTTTGTTATTAATGTTCAACATATTTTTACATTTTATTAAAATAATTCTAACATTTTGAATAATACGAATTTTTTTTTTTGCTATACAACTTCTCTAATTTTTTTTTATTAATGTTTAACATATGTTTATATTTTATAATAAAATTCTAATTTTTTTATAATAATATCAAAATATTTATATATTTTGTTATACAACTTTCATGTATAATAGATGATGGTAGTTTTGACATTTCATGTATAATAGTCAAAAAATGTTAAGCAAAATGACAATTCTGGGAATGTCATTTTTAGATGTAAAAATGTTGAATAATATGTTGAATGCTGAATTGCTGTTTGGTTAGGTTAACATTTATCTGTAGCTTATATGTTATATGCTAATATGTATGTTGTTTAAAATTGTTTACCAAACACCCTCTAAATCTGTGGTCAGACAATATTGTTGATGTATTTGAGCGAGAATTTCTAACACTATCACTGATTCCTTCGTTCACGTGGTTTCAGGTATAAATTTTGGCATTTCACCGAACAAGGTAGCTTTTCGAACCATATGGATGCGTAGTTTCTGGCGGCTCCTCAATAGGCACTTAATGGGCCTAACGAAAGTTACTCAAAGTCCAGCCCAGTGGTGATCCAGGAACTTCTTTAATGGTATAATCTCAAATTCCCCTCCCAGAAACTTTTTTAAACAAAATAGAAAATACACAACACAAGAATTATAGTGGAAACTCCAAACCGGAGAAAAACCACTTTTATTGTCAAAAGACAACCAGAGACAATTTTACTATGTGGAAAATTGTTACAACCACACTCTCAGTAACTTTCTCACACACCCAAAAAACAAAGAAAACAATTACAAGCCCAAGAGAATTTTCCCACAAAATTCTCTCACTCAAAACCACTCATACAAGTTTTTCTCTCATTTTTGGATGATCTTTAGCACCTAGTGAACTACTCAATTTATAGATGCATAAAGTTCATCCTTGGTACATATTTTCAACAATGGCATTTGCCAAACTTTCAACCATTCAACAATGGTATGCATTCAACCATTCAACAATGGTATGCATTCAACCATTCAACCATTCAACAATGGTTATTGGCCTAACAAGCTTGAATTCAACAGCAATGGTTGTTGGCCTAACAACCATGCACTTTGCATGTGGATATTACTAACAAATCAATATTATTTTTTCATCAATCACAACAAATAATATTGATTTGTTAGTAACATCCACATGCAAAGTGCATGGTTGTTAGGCCAACAACCATTGCTGTTGAATTCAAGCTTGTTAGGCCAATAACCATTGTTGAATGGTTGAAAGTTTGGCAAATGCCATTGTTGAAAATATGTACCAAGGATGAACTTTATGCATCTATAAATTGAGTAGTTCACTAGGTGCTAAAGATCATCCAAAAATGAGAGAAAAACTTGTATGAGTGGTTTTGAGTGAGAGAATTTTGTGGGAAAATTCTCTTGGGCTTGTAATTGTTTTCTTTGTTTTTGGGTGTGTGAGAAAGTTACTGAGAGTGTGGTTGTAACAATTTTCCACATAGTAAAATTGTCTCTGGTTGTCTTTTGACAACAAAAGTGGTTTTTCTCCGGTTTGGAGTTTCCACTATAATTCTTGTGTTGTGTATTTTCTATTTTGTTTAAAGAAGTTCCTGAGAGGGGAATTTGAGATTATACCATTTGATCCTAATTTCCCAACAATTTTGGCATTTCACTGAACAAGGTAGCTTTTCGAACCATATGGATGCGTAGTTTCTGGCGGCTCCTCAATAGGCACTTAATGGGCCTAACGAAAGTTACTCAAAGTCCAGCCCAGTGGTGATCCAGAGCCCACTTCTCAAATCGCTGGGTAGATTAATGGGCCATTGAAGGGGCCGTATGGCCGTATCCCTCTTTTTTTTAGCGGGTTAGGTCTCAATTCTCGTGGTTTAACTAGGGTTTTGCTGCTTTCCATGTTCATTTGTCCCAAAACCAGAACGACACGAAGTCGACGACTGAACTTCAACAAGAAACTGTCACGTCCATTATTGCTATGTGAGTTTGGTATCTTGATTTTATTTGGGGAGCAATCTGTCATCTGTGCATGTTCTTGTTTGTTTCATTGAATTCTATATAGCTTTCGATTTTTTTGCCTGATAGATATAATAACGAATGGGTAAGAAGCGAAAACACAGCGAGGCGGAGGTTCCGGCACCAAAGGATGACACTGCCCCCGAAAGACCCAAGCGGACGCTTATGGGATGGAAAGACAAGACCCAAGTGAAGGAACAGCCTGATTCTGCTGTTTTTAGGAACAAAGAGAAAGTCCTTGTTACTTGTTCACGCCGTATCAGTTACAGGTGGGCATTATTTGGTTTGTTATGAAATATTTGGTTGTTTTCATGTTTAGGTGAAATTGGGATATTTTTGTGACTGAGTGGGTGATTAATTTGTCAGGTATCGGCATTTGATGTTGAATGTTGTGTCTCTCTTGCCACATTGCAAGAAGGATAACAAGGTTGAGTCAAAGAGCAGTAAAGGGGCAACGCTGAATGAGCTTGTTGAGCTCAAAAGCTGTTCTTCTTGCCTATTTTTTGAGGTAGACTCTGATTTCTTTTCACAAGTATATTTTTTTACTTACTGTTTTCTGGGTTTGTTCCGTGCTTCTTAGAAATAAACATGCAAACACATGTTTATGTTGGTTGATTGCAACGGCAGTTGCTAGTTGCTAGTTGCTAGTAACGGAGCCTCAAGTGAAGAGTGAAAAGCCATTAGCTTGTCTCTTCTCATAATGCTCCAGACATCAGTTGCCTTTTTTCTACATAATTGGATTGTTTTGTTCCATTTATTGTATAATACATGAAGGCATACAAATAAAGCTAAAGTAAAGGCTCATTGCTTCATGAATTTTGAGCTTTTCTTTCTAGTAAGGAAATTAATTGCGATTTGGATTCAAAAAAATGGAATACAGTTTTGAGATTTCTTTACCTTAGATTTTTATGCAATGAATTATGGTTTTTCCTTGTCTATTTCAGTGCAGGAAACGTAGTGATTTGTATCTGTGGATGGTCAAGTGCCCCAGTGGTCCCTCAGTGAAATTCTTAGTTAATGCTGGTAATATTCATCTCTGCTTTCTTGTAACATGATGTTGTGAAGATAAGTTTTCTGAAAAGGAATGGCTTCTATCACGTTTTAGTTGCCTCTGTATCTCTGCTCTAATTTGGTTAACAACTTTCCTATAATTTTGTATACCATATCTTGTCTTTATTTTCAGTGCACACAATGGAAGAACTGAAGCTCAGTGGAAACCATCTAAAAGGGTCACGACCTCTCTTAACTTTCTCTGCCAATTTTGATAATGATGCCCATTGGAAACTCATCAAGGAGATGATCATTCAGGTGTCTGAAACTTGTTTCCTTAGATCCACTTTTTCCCCCTCAATATGAGCATGATTGTTCGTTCTTAATGAAGTTAACTCATATGACATATGGCTCTCTACCACTTTTAAAGTGTTTTAAGAATTTATTTATGGTTTGCTCTCACGTGCTGTGAGATGCTTCACTTTCTACACCAATTGGCAATTGAACCCTAATGCTTGATATCATATTGGCATATCCATGAAATCTTATAAGGGAGGCAATAAATTCACTCCTTCAATTGTCATTTTGCACTTCTTGTAGTTCTGGATAGATTGAAAATCCAAATTCATTTATATAGTTCTGTTTACAGCAAGCAAAATATTTGAGCATTTGTTCCATCCCTTTCTCTGGTAATGCTCTGGCTCTGCTATGTCATTCTTCTTGTTTAGGGAATTGTGACAGATAGTGATAATTCTTCAAGCAAAAAGAATTCTTATTTGGAGTCGAATGGTGATTTTGTGGAGTACTTACGTGGATAGTAGTAAAGCATGAGAAACATTTTTAGACTTTGTAGTGTGCAAATCTGGATGGGTAATTCTACAGCAAAGATCTTTGATTCTTGTCTGATATTTGTTTGTGGGTAATTCGTCTTTATCTGCATATAAATCTTGATTTATTTACATTGCTTTTACATTTTCTTCTTGTCAGATTTTTGGAACTCCAAAGGAGCATAGGAAATCAAAGCCTTATCATGATCATATCTTTGCTTTCTCCATCCTCGATGACCATATTTGGTTCCGAAATTATCAGGTTAGTGGGAGTCAAACTTCATGTGGAGTTTCTACTCGATCTTCTGTCTTGTACTTGTGTTTAATCGTTTATAATTAACTAGAGGAAAATTGGAGCTTTTCAATCAAAAAAGTTGGTAATCACACTGCACACAGTAGAACAGTTGTGAAGGTATTATTGATGCATACATTTTGCCTTGAAAACCATTGATAAGTGCATACATTTCTGAAGTCAAGAAATGCTAATGGCTTTTACGTGTATTTTTTTTAAAAGTTGAAATGTTATATTGTTTGTGTGTAGGCAGTCATGCTGTGCTGTTGTAAAAATCATGGCAGCGCCATACTTCCTGGCCTTAGTTTCTTTGTACTCCAATTTTTCTTTCTCGGTCTTTTTTCAAAAATATTTCATGTTTCTTGTAGTTGCTCAAAAAAAATATGTTTCTAGTATTGTTTAATAAATGAAGCTTGTTACATATTATACTTTAACATGTTTCTTATTGGTACCTATTTTCTTTATCTGATCTCAGATAGATGTTCCTCATAACGAACCTGATAAAGTTGCTCGAGGAGGCATAGATAAAATGACACTTGTTGAGGTTTGTATTGATGAACTGTTACCTTAACATGTGGCATATATCAATTTCTTATGGTCATGGTTTGATTCTTTTACTTATTGTTTGCAGGTTGGTCCAAGATTTTGCCTTAATCCAATAAAAATATTTGGTGGCAGCTTTGGGGGCCCAACACTTTATGAGAATCCGTTCTATGTATCCCCAAACCAGGTTAGTGGAATTTCAACTGTATATCTTGAATTTGGGTCCATATTGGATGATAATAATGCCTCGGTTATTAGTATGTTTTTTTGCTTAGTGGGTGGGAGTGACAGCTCGTCCCAAGATTTAACCCAACTATAGGCCGTTTTACATAACTGCCATGACTGTTGTTCCTCAGTAGCATGCTGCTGCGATGGGCAAAAGATGATAAGTTCTTGTGGCTTGAGTTTTGGACATAATTCTTATAGGAAGATTTGACAAGCCCTGTGACCATTAATACAAATGGATTGGTGATGTGCTGCGAGTCAAAGGCCGCTGGCCCTGTTCTTTCTTTTCCAGCCCAAACGAATCCCATCAAGGGATTGCATAAAGTTGGTCTCTATTTGACCTATGAACAGATAGTCCTACTCTTTACATGACTACAAAGATTTTTTTATGCTGTTTTTCTTCTTACTCCTCTTCCCCCAACCTTTTTTTTAGTTTGCCCTTTCTGGGGAGTTTGCATCTCATCAGCATTTTGCTGTCATCTTGTAGTTTTTTGTTAATCACGAAACATTATGGTTTGTACTTTGTTTTCATTTCTCAGATTAGAGCATTGGAGAAGAAGCAGAAGGCTGGTAAGTATGCAAAGAAAGTCAAGGCAAAAACTAGGAGGAAGATGCATGAGCTTGAAAATCCACTGGAGCCAGATGAGTTTGCTGATATGTGGAAAGAGTGATATATTTTTTACCTTTATTCTGGTGAAAGAAAAAGAGCATAAGGTTACTTATATTATATTGTATCCAGTATGATGGTATTTCATCTTTCATGTTCCAACTCTTCGATTTTGTCTTCTAGATCAATTTTGTTATCAAACCAAACACATATATATCTGTATCAATTCATGTTTTGGTAAGGTAACGGATGATTGTAACATTTCTTTGAGAAGCAAATTAAAGTTTCATCATCGTGTGACGAACATAGAGCAGCTTCCTAAATGAATTATCTATGCATTGTCTGATCAAAATTGTCTTTCTATATTTTTATTCCTTCGTTTCCTTGAGACACTGAAAGAATTTATTAAAAATTCTTGCTTTATATGCTTCCAGTATACGTCCTCACAAGGTGATTATTCACTCGCTAATATACAATCCAAAACAACATAGAGAACTGTAGTTTCTTGTATGCAGAGTGTAGATGATTTGAACACTTGAAAAATAAACCTAAAAACTCGATTCATGGGAGGCAATAAAACGACCGTAAACGTATCAAAGCTAAGCGGTTTGATCATGGTGATGAATACATATTTGGAGAGTACACTCGGTATTTCATAGATAACGAGATTGTTTCTCAGCTTATGACACCAGAATTCTACGACAGAACACAAGAAAAATAAAGGAATTCAAGTTAAAGGTAAATGAGTTCCAGTTCTGAGGAGTTCTTGCATGCTTGTCTTAATGTGAGTCCCATTCTGTCCAATTGGCTTCACTTCCTCTCCTTGGTATGCTGTCCACTCTTGTATATTTATCCACTTTGAAATTGGCACCACACAGCACACCTTCACTGTCAATCCTTGGCATTGCCTTTATCTTGTTCATTGGATGCTCAAAGCTCATCAGACCTCCTTCACTGTGAAACATAAACCCTACAAGCACACACAATTATGTTAGAATATTACAGTTCATGTTTCTGCAAATTAAATTAAATCTATATATTTTACACTTTTACCTATTGGAAATGGAGCAAATGATTTGGCACAACCCTCCTTGATTACATCCACATCATCAGATATCACAACAGACCCATCAGCTGCAATCCCCCAATACAGCTTAACTCCACCATCAGAACCCTATAATCATGATCTTTAGAACACGATTCTTCAAAACAAAAGAGTTAAAGCCACAAAAGAGATTGTGGCAAATATAGACGTACCAGTGCAGTAAACACAGTTCCAGCCTTGCTGTCATAGACAACAAAGGCAAAGGTTCCATCAAGATCCTTGACAACCTGATCAGCAGGGTATGGTCCTCTATCTCTAAGAGTTCTATATGCTTCAATCACAAACATCGACTCATTAACTCCTTTTGTTAACCCATATTGCCTATTCAGGGTATTCAGATTGTTCAAACTCCCTAAGAACAAGCAGTATATGTCATCAAACCCACAGAACAACCTGTGCAAAACAACAAGACAACAAAAAACAATTAATATGTTTCTCAGACACAGAATCAGAGAGTGTGTATGCATGTAGTTTGCCTTGGATGAGGAGAGCAAGAATGGTCACTGCAGACATAAGCAAGCACGGCAGCATCGCCAAAGTTCATGGAAAAGGTGTTTTCAGGATGGCGAGAGATGAATTCTTGGAGGGTCTCTTCAGGTAGTTTAGCCTTCTTTGAACCATCTTGTGATGCAGGACTGAGAAGCTCCTCAGGTGGGTTTCCACAAGCCTTGTGAAATATCGCCAACATTTCTTCAAAACTAACTATAGAGTTCTTTAGATGAGATGCAGAGATAGTGTATTTATAGGATTTTTCTTGCTGGTGTGGATCTTAGTGGAACTAGATAAGGATTTGGTTTTTTCCCCTCTCTCTCTCTTACTTCAATGTATAATGTAGTCTTATCCTTCTCTTTTTCTTTCATTGTGTTTGTTTTTTTTTGTCCTCAAGTGGTTCTCCCCAGTCTCCACCCTCTTTTTTGTCAAGAAGTACTTGGTGTCTATGCATCATTTCGACACGTGACCCAATAATATTTTTAAATCTTTTTGATTGAATTATAAAAAATTTAGAAAATACTGACAAAGAATTTAAAAGTCATGGTGGTGGGCTAAAGATTGATCAAATTCAAAAGATATTATTTTTGACAGGAATAAATATGGGCCGCCACGGCCCACATATTTTACCGGAGGTATTCTGGTTTCTGTTGATGGATTGGAGCAGCTTCTGGGTTTCGTGAAAGAAAGAGACGTGTACTTCAAATCTTAAACGCTTGGAAAATAACCTAGTGACGAATCTGGGATGAAACTGTTCGAATTTGAAAAATCATGAATTCAAATTTTAATTTAAAATAATAATTTGTGATCACGTGTTCGGCTTTGAGTCAACTTACGATATCATTAGATAAAAAAAGTTGTGCATACGGATATGACGATCCGAGTTTAGTTTACTATATCGTAAAGCGTAAAAATTAAAAGTGTCTGAGAGTATAGGTGATAGAGTATACGCTAAACAAACAGGGAACATATAATAATGTTCGAAAGGGCGTACGATGTCGTTTAATTCAGGGAGACCTTATCCATCTGTGTGTCTCAGTCTTTAGTGTTATTATTATTAACTTATTATACTCACTAGCATCCGATTTCTGTTTCCTTCACCCAGTCTAGTGTAGTGGGGTCCATGATGATAATTAGAAAGTAAATTTTTTTGTCAAGGCCCAAGTGATGAATGGGCTGGCCCAGTTTCTAATTCTCCTAATTTACTAGATTTCTGTTGATTGGCCCAGCAAAAAGTCATCAAATGCATATTAACTATTAAGCAAGCCTTCTTTAGTTCCCTCTCTCCCAACCTTTTGTCCACATATATTAAAATTCATGTCATCAATTTTATGTTAAAATGTTGAATGGCAACTAGGCCTTGATTAGTGTCAAAGCTAAGATAACAATCAAAATTAAATTATTTTTTTAATAAGAATAATAATAATTCCTACGTCTCTACGAGTCGTTGATTCCTTCCACAGAATCTCTGCAGTGCGAGTTTATTTGTATTTTGCTCCCTCATAAAAATAAAATCAGACAAAATCCAAATCCACTTCACGTTTCATAGTGAGCCCAGTGGGCCTAAGGATACTTACCCGATACCAAATCCCATATAAAGGGTGCATTGGGCTTTTCTAAAGCCAATATTTCACATGAAAATGCCCAACTTAACATGCAGTCATGCACAAGTAAGCCTGCGTCTATTCAGGTTAAAGAATTACATGGATTGGCCAATTGAATTTGAACTGTGTTTGTTTCTCTAACATGTGGAATTTCTATATTTGACTGGTTACAACGAAAAGGACAATTTGTTTAACTAGATTAACATCGTGTTATGAACTAATTAACCACTCACGGTTAATTTTTTTTTCCATTGATAAGTATTGAATTAACATTGATGTTCTACCATCACTTTCTTACAAGAATGATGATCCTCAATTACAATCTTGTCAATCTCAAAATGTCATTGATTCTTTCAATGTTTCTTCTTCTTGCACCTTCTTCGTCGGCAAATGCTTTATCGTCTTTGCTGATGAAAAGTTTTCAAGTTTGGTTCCCAACGAAGGGGGTGATCATAAAAAACAACGCGACGCACAATGTGAGTCTTAAATGTGATGCGAAGGAATTCCATAAGAAAATAAAATTACTTCCTCCGAGAACAGAGGAACGATTATGGAAATTGTCTTCCCCTTACGTTGGTGTGTTATGTCCAAATTGACAACAAAATTCAAGGACTTTTCTGGGCATATGCTGCGAAACTAAAATGCAATACTACTTGTTCTTGGAGTATTAGAGATACAAGCATTTTTATGTACAACGACAACATGAAAAGTTGGACTCCAAATATGTTGTTCAATTAATTGATTTTGTTTATATCATTGTTTACTTATTTCACATGGTAATTTTGAGTTCTTCTTCTTTAGCAGCATTTAACTCCATCTCTTTAGCTTGCTCTTCCTTTTCTTCTCAAGCTCCTCAAACCATAAATTTGAGTCATGAAAGATCAACTTAGGAGTTTGGAAGATTGAAAACCATGGAAATGAAAACCCTCCATTAATATTATACTATTAAAATATCAAATTTTACACTATATAATTCATATTTTGTTTTTTCAGGAAAACAATTATCACCCTTAAGCTGGAGCATCCATTTCAGCAAAGTGAGCACAATCACTAGGAACATCTCTTAGGATAAGCACCTGAGAACTAGACAACATGGCCTTGTAGGCTAAAGTATCAGCAAGTAAGTTGTTGGTCCTAGAAGTATGAACCACCTCATAGCTAAGACCATTAGAAGGAGAGATACAAGCCGTATGGTGCCAGAGCAATACGATTTCCTTGCAAATCCGAAATTATAGAGAGAACATCTCTTTCCAATATAAAATTTGTAATGTTCAAGTGAATGATTAATCAATTCTATCCCAAATAGACCAAGCTTCCGCTTCAGCAAATATGCTGTTGAACCTAGGCTACACAAGAAGGGGGGGTTGAATTGTGTCCCTAAATTTTAATTGAGGATCCTTTTTAACCAAGATACCAAATAAGCAATCAATACACAAGATAACAAATTTTTTAATGTAAATATGAAAGCAAATAAATAAATCATGCAAGGTGCGGAAAAGTAAAACACACAAACGATATATAGTGGTTCGGAGCACCCTCCTACATCCACTCCCTAAGCACCCTTGCTTAGGTTTATCAAATCCACTATGAACGAAGGTTTTGAACAAGTTCACCTCCAACTTTTTCAACCGGGGTTTTCTCAAGATCACCCTCAACTTATCACATGCGGTTTTAAAAGCTAACCACCAACTTCTCACAAACAAGGTTACCCAATTAGGGTTTACAATACAGGCTCAAAGGTTCCACTCAATTGATTTGTATGGACAAGAATAAGAGATGGAACTCTCAAGGTTAGTGTATAGCTCACAGGTGTATGCTTCGAAGTGAAACAGGAACTTGAGAAGAATTAAGACTTGCTTGAAAGATATTGTTTGAGAATGGCTCGGAAAGTATTGAGAGAATAATAGATAATCGACGCTTTGTAAGACTGCACCTTTTCACTTCTTTTCTCTTGCACAGATCAGCTCCATATATAGCACACACGTAATTGACAATTAGAGTATTGTCATTCCTTGATTCTCTCTTGATAGATTAGGTAATCAGCTCCTTGAATACCATGTGCATTGCTTTGACTTGCACGAAATTTCCCACATGAGATCATCACTTGATTACAGCTCCACTATTTACGTAGCAATACTTTCGGCTTGCATGGCATGTGCATTTAATTCATCAAGTCAATTTTGATCAGAACCTTACATCTTGATTTTGCTCCAGTAATCAACTCTTCTTAAATAGGAAATAGGATCTCCTTCTGACTTTGAGAGTGACAGCTACGTCTTCCGCCTAATTTGAATTTCAAAAATTGATTGCAAAGACCAACTTGTCATTCCTTGACTTCTCTCATCAAAACTGAATTTTCGGGTCTTCAAGATTTCTACGGAAATAATCTTCACATCTTCTTTTCACATGATTTGAGTAATTAAGTTCAAGTCTTGCTAATTTGATCTTGTCAATCAACTTTCATAAAACTGGAACAACATCACCTTTTGACTTTGCAATATGATCTCTTCATAAATTTTGCTTTCGTACCTCTGTGCATATAAACATATAATGCTTTCTTGAAGTCTTGAAGCAATTCATGCGGCCCTATAATTCAGCTTCAACTTTTGGAAACCTTCCTTGAAGCAATCTTCTCAAAATAGAAACCAAGTCCTTGACTTGATACACCATAAAAAAATTCCAGCAATTTCCTTCTTCTTTCGCCAACTTGATTCTTTTCAAAAGTGCTTCAACAATCTCTAGTGGATTTTGCAATGGTGCTTAGGTATTTCTTAGCAAGCCCTAGGTCTTTCAAGACCATTCTTAGACCGCTGGATGACTCACAAAATCACTAAAATTTCAAACGTAACCTGAAAACTTCAAAATATGCTTGTAAGCTCATTTGAGCTTCATGCTTGAATCATAGGTTAGTTTAATCCAAATAATCAATATGTTTGTATGAAAAACTATATCATATATATATATAGATATACATGTAAACTTTCCATTTGAACAAACATCATTTAATCACATTCCAAGCCACATGATGATTCAATTTAGAAAATAAAAACAATTTTCGGACATAAATTTTGGGCTTATAATTTCAGTAAGAAAACGTCAAAATTTCTCAATAATTTCTTGATGAAAAATGTTCATAATGATGTCAATGATATCTCTACAAAATTTCAATATAATCAGATTTCATTTGATATAATACTAATAGTTCAATTCACAACTAGGTTTAGCTAAAAACACTCTAAAGAAAACCGATTTTCTGCAACTTTCAAATTCAATTAGCTGTCAATAAAATTCATCAAATACCACATGTAATCAAATAACATAATATGATAAAATCATCAAAATTAAAATGTAGGACATTTGGTCCAACATATGCAACCCCCGCAGAAGAAATATTTTTGAAACTAGAAGCAATCACCACTCCTCAATAATCTCTAATTACTGCTCCAATACCTGCATTTCTCCTCAAAGATGACCAAGCCGCATCAACATTAACTTTGAACCTACCAAGAGGCAGGAGCACCCAACTACTTGGGAATTTGAATGAGGCAAAGAGGCAGCTTGAGCAAAATTGCCTTAAAAAGTAATGTCAGATATGGATAGGCCAGGTTCAATATGGACAAACTTGTTATGGGCAATCCACATGAAATAAAAGAGCCTAAAAATACTCTCAAGAGTAGCCTTGGAATAAGCATTAACCAATTGAGCTACCCAAGTAAGAGGATTAAGATCCGAACCTGACAAAGAATTAATCCGAGGGAGGTGATGACACCAGATGGGATAAGACTGAGAACATTGCCAGAATATGTAGAAGCTAGTCATTACAAGAGTAACTCTTGTAACCACTTAGCTAAGTCAAATTATGCAATCCATGTAATAAGTCTTTAGCCACTTAGCTAAGTCACTATTTTTTATGAACATTTCTATAACTATTATATTATTATATGTTTTTCCTTTTATATCTTAAATTTATTAATTGTGTTTGTTGATTTATCTAGTAATTGATACTTGATATAACAATCACACAATCATGTATAATTAAGTGAAAATCTTATATATTATACTATTATTATTATTATTTAATAATAAATTAAATAAAACATACGGTTCAACTCTTGACCCTTTGGATCAACCGGTTGACAATGGTTGGACCCTCAAAATTTATTGACGCGTGACGTTTTGCATCTAGGTTCAATAACACTGATCATGAATTTAAACCCCAACTCCATTTATCTTCATATTCTTAATTTGATTTTGTTCCATCTCTCATTACCTATGAGATGGTTCTAATTGTATCAATACTCATACACTTTTGAAATTTATGTTCGTGGGTGAATGGACATGCTTATTAATGATAAAATAATGCTGGAAATTTCTAATTTATGTGGAGAATTAAATATTAAGTGGTCTCTATATATGTATATTTATAATCAATAGTTAAAATACGGGTCACATAAATTTGAGGATAAATTGAGGTTAATATTTTGGAGATTTGTACCATTATTGTTCATGATAACATCGGAGTTGGAGTAAATCATTGCCGGGAAAATAACCCATGTGTTTATATATAATTGAATTGTAAGTATATGATGAATAAAGACAAATGTATTGTAAGGAATTATCGCGTGAATGGGAACTAACAAAAGTAGGGCGGATTAGATATGCGAGCGCTCCTTTCAACCACCATATATTTGTTGTCGTTTTGGTCTTTGTGTGGGACCCATCTATTAATTTTGTACTTTTTCTGTCACATGCTTTATGAACTTGAGAGGTACTTTCGACAGCTCATCCATCACTGGATATTAATGCAGTTTTAGGTGTAATTTTTGCTTTCATGGAATGAATTATTGGGACTTATACGTTTAAAAAAAAGATTTTAGCCACTATTAATGACACTGATTATTATATAAATAATTTTGCTCACTTGACACAGCGTTATTGGAAAAAGACATAATCAACGTCAAATGTTATTTTGATGAAAAATTGTGACAAAGTGACAAACTGCTATTTAAATTTAAATAAAATATTATTTTGGTAAAAAAACAGTTATATTTGTCTAAATCTGGCATCTTTATTCTTCAATTATTTTTCTCGGAACCTTCTGGATTTTTTTTTTTAAAAATCCCTAGTGGGTTAAAACTAAATAAATAATTAGTGTAGGGTATTATTTTTCAACGCATTAATTAGTTTTTGCCAAACTCAATTACTCAAGTGAATATAATAAAATTAAAGATTTAGTGATATTGATATTGCCCACTTGGATACTATTATAACATTTGGTTTATTTATTTATTTATTTTACATGGCCCACCCTCAACATGATTATAATTTAATTATATGCACAATTGGGAGAAAATGACAAATGTGTCCCGAATTTCATTCATATGTGTGTGTGTATTCCCTCCAGACATGACGAGGTCATTGCATGCATCAGCCAGCAACTATAGCCAAACAAAAAAATCAATTGGAGAAATTTTGGGGTAGATCTTTACATCTTTGCATATGATCCATGCATGTGATATGCTATCAATTCATATATGTTGTGCATATCTAATTAATTTGTTCAATTACACAAATTCTGACTCCAAGCATGTGGGAATATTCGTACGAAACATGACTTATATAAGTGAAGTTATGCTTATATATCAGTAGTTGGTCTTTTATATTTGGACTTTTTGACACCGGATATTATGTTCTTCTTTCTATGTTTTTTTGTTTATAAGACTCTTGCTAGCTAATTTCCTCATCAATTATTGAAAGGATGAAGCCGAAGTCATCAATCACGTACACTTTTTTTTTATCCGAGATGGAAATCTGAAATGATCTAATAAACTCAAGCTTTCGATGCTATACATATTAAAATTTATCACCTAATGATGGTAAAATTTAGTTAGAACGCAACGCTTGATTACAAAGTTTTCAATCTTAGTGAAAATTAAACTCAAAAACTTTAGATGAATTTATACTATTTGACTACAAAGAGATTTATCGCACAAGCAGTTCATTTAATGAATTTATATTATTTGACTACAAAGAGATTTATCGTACAAGCAGTTCATTTGATTCATATATATTTAATTTTACCTATACGATTATACAAGTGTTTCACACTATCTCAAATTTAACTTGGCCTATTGAAATCCTATAACTTTGTATCGTTTGATGAGAATGAGACAACAGTTTTCTGAAAATTGGAAAGAGTTAACAACTAAGTACTCGAGAATCTAAATAATAAAGATTTATTAAGTGAAAGTAGTAAAATTTTCTATCTAGATAGTAAATGTGAAAAATAAATGTGGCAAGCTAAAGTTGGAGACCTAAGTCCAGTCCGAGTCAAGATCACGACGGATTTAAAAAATTAAAATTAAAATCGTTTTCAAATTTTAAACGAGCACATAACTTGTGAATTGTGCCCAAAAATTCGACCGTTGTATCCAAAAAAAATCTAAGTGCATTTAAAAAAAATATGGGGACTTAATTGACCCGAAATGAAATTATAAGAGTTTTTTTTCTAATGCTTATTAATTTTTTTTTTTACAATTCCTAAAAATTGTACATTTTTGTGTCTAGGTGTAAATGTAAATCTAATAAAGAATATACCAACAAAAACCCTGTGCCTACACCTTTCCCTAAAAATTATTTATTTAGTACAGATTACCGTACCCCTGTATCTCTCTATAAATCCCTTTTCCCTACCGCTCTCAATCTCACACCGCTCTGCCACCGCCACTACTACTCCACCACGGTCTTCTGGGTTTTGTTTAAGGTTTACGTCTTGCATGGCAGTGAGATTGCTATCACATGTGGTGTCTGACCTCTGTCTGGGAAAACCCTCACTGAGGTCCCTTTCTGTTAATGCCAGCGTCGCCGACGCCTTATCAGCTCTCAAGAGCTCCAAAGAAAGCTTCATCAGCGTCTGGAGTTGTAGTCCCGGTGGCGGATTGAATGAAAAAGAGGAGTTTCATTGTGTTGGCAAGATTTGTATGGTTGATATGATTTGTTACTTGTCTCAAGAAGAGAACTTGCTGTCTCCTTCTCTAGCCCTCAAATCGCCTCTCTCTGTTCTCCTGCCTGAAGCTCCTGGACTTGTCATGCACATCGAAGCCTCTTCTAGGTATTGAAAATTGCTTCAAATTTTGAAAGTTTATTGCTTATTCACTCGTGGGTTTTTTCAGATTTTTTGGAGATTTGGGGTTTTGTGTATGGTATCATTTTGATTGATTCAGTATTGGGTTTAGTACATATGATCCTTTCATGTTGTGTGTCAAAATGAGTTTTGAGTTCTATTTAAGTATTTATACAATCTATTAGCTTGATTCAATTTTACTATTTTAGCTTAGTTGAAGCCATTGATTTTGTTCTTAAAATGGAAATTCTTTGAGACTGGGGTTTATCATTTGTGTGTTTGTAATTTTTGTTTCAATTTGAGATTTGGTTTCTGTTTCTACCATCAATTCAATTGGTTCAATGTTGGGTTGATTCATTTTTCAGTTTATTAGAAGCAATTGATTTGTTCCTCAAAGGAGCGCAAAATCTGGTAGTACCAATCAAGACGAGAAGAAGAGCTAACCACCAACAGAAGCTTTTACAGACTATCCATGGAGGCTGTGAATATTGCTGGCTAACACAAGAAGACATGATGCGGTTCCTCTTATGCTCAATTGGCCTCTTCTCCCCAATCCCTGCACTTTCAATTGAGTCACTCAACATTATCAGCAATGACATTATAACAATCGACTACCACTCCCCTGCCTCGGAAGCAATTGGACCCATCTCTCGTTCATTGTTAAACCAAACATCTGTCGCAGTAATCGACCCTGAAGGGATCCTAATAGGTGAGATTTCTCCGTCCACACTCACTTGCTGTGACGAAACAGTGGCAGCTGCATTGACAACACTGTCTACAGGAGAATTAATGTCCTACATTGACTGTGGTGGACCTCCAGAGGACCTTGTGAAGGTAGTGAAGGAAAAGATGAAGAAGTGGGGGTTGGAGAGAATGCTTGAAGAATTCTCCATAACCCCATCTTCCCCAACCTCACCATTATCATCATCTGATGAAGAATCAAGCAATGGTGGAGTGACTAGGTCAGGGAAGTACAGTAGGTCTTTGACTTACTCAGCAAGAATGGTTAGGAGAGCAGAAGCCATAGTTTGTAACCCAGGAAGTTCACTTGTGGCAGTTATGATTCAAGCAATTGCACATAGAGTGAACTATGTTTGGGTCATTGAAGATGATTGTAGTTTGGTTGGTATTGTTACATTCTGTGACATGTTGAAGGTTTTCAGAGAAGAATTAGAGTCCATGGCCTAATAAAGGTGAGATCTGCCTTTGTAGCCTAATTTTGTGAGATTTAAGGAAGTTTGTGAACATTGAGGAGTTTCAAGTTTGGGTCTTTTTGATGGGTATGATTCGTAATTTTTTTGTACTTATTTTTTTTGAAAGAAACTTGTTTAATGATGAGAACAAAAACAAAACAGATTTATCAATGTACTCTTTCATGTCTGTCCCTACTCATTTTGTTGAATAGGAATTTGAATTTTGGTTCGAAAATCAAGATTGTCACAATTGATTATAGTTCCCAAAATTCCCCCAACTTTTGGGATCTTTGTTCATAATGTTTTTTTGGGACATTTATCCAAACTTGATTATGATCACGATGGTCACAGTTGGATATGTTTTTTTGGGACATTTACAGGTGCACAAAATATTATTCTCATAGTGACAGCTCATGAGTGTGTAGGATCCAATTCCAGAAGGATCTGATATACAATAATCCTATCAAGCTTGATTTATATATATATATATATATATATATATATAGAGAGAGAGAGAGAGAGAGAGAGAGAGGAGTATAAAGCCTGATATTTTAAAAGGACTGGTAAGCGCAATGCCTAACAGATATGATCTTGAATATATATAATATGAGGCTGTCAAATAAAAAAATTGTATTGATATATCTGAGTGTTGCGAGACAGAGAGACTCAAAATGTAGATTAAAAGTAGTCTAAAAATCTTGTACATGGTCATTATTGGATTACAACTTGAGCTCATGGGGTTTGATAAGAAGATGGGTTCTGGTTTATGGAGAATAATGGATTATCGGCCAAACCATACAAGGCCTGGAGTCGGCAAGACGACCTTACCGATGCCATGTCATTCCAGCTACTCTGCAGACTGCACTTCACATCTCTCTCAATCCAACTCATCATCTTGTTAGGGATGGGAGTGTAAGTATCCACAGAAAACAATATGCCAAGCAGCCCCATAACGATCATTTTTATCCTTTCCTTATTTTTTTTTTTTAGTTTGAGGAAGGACTGGAAAGTCCCAAACTCGAGACTTACATGAGATACCACACCATCTATCTGAACTACTCGTGGTTCTCAGATAATAAAAATAATAATAATAAGTAAATGGGCATAATCATCATTTTTAGCTCTTCCCTGTTAGTTTAATTATGATGATAAATATAATATGTACTTGTCCATTGTATACCGTCTTCAGCCAACACCTATCTCTGGAAAAATCCAATAAAAGAAATGTAAAATGGCCCAACAACACTTATCCCTGAAGCATGAGCGTGTGAGGAAGTGATGGGCACAGGCTAGCCCAAAGTGTACAATTCCTTAATGTGCAGAAAATATACACCACAGGATCCGACTAGAATTCTTCATGCATACCAATTTCCAGCCATGTGACTAAGATTCAGAACTACAATCCAATGAAGGAAATGTGAAAAGTGATTTTAAAAATGGCCCTAAAAACTACAAGGGATGCGAGTGCAAAATTTCGAACCTTAGGTAGGAGCTGCATACGCACCAAATTAAGCACATGATCAATGGCTAACCTTAGTTGCTTGGTCTGCAACCCCAAGATTGCCCATGTGTTCCAGCATGTGAATGAATCTAGTCAAGCAGCTTAGGTTTGTGGGCTCAGTTGCAATGTGATGTACCCCTAGCTGATTTGGTGTGAAGCACAGATTCTTATGATACAGTTACTAGTAAGCTTGTAAATGTTGGCTGCTGGTTCATGACTCATGAGCTAGTGCGGCAGTGACCTCAGACCTGCTAAAGCTGAAGCTGGAGAGGTTTCATTGCCTTGGTCAGTCTCTTATGCATTCAATAGATGCCGTTGCATGTGTCATAAGACTGCTTTGCATTATCATTATCTTTAACAAGCTTGTTATGTATCCATTGAATTCTTATTGATCCAATAGTAGGTGATCAATTTTCGTGCACAATAATCCTCATGTAGCATCTAACACAATATATGTAAGTACGAGATTAATCTCACATAGACGAGTTAAAATCTAATCGGTGTACATAATGTGATAATTTTATGAAACTGACAAATAAATTAAATTAGTGTTTGATGAGTTTTGAGTAACGAACAAGTAAGCAATTAAACGAGTTAGTATCCAAGAAGATAAGGAAACTATAGTATGACTTCACCAAACAATTTAATTACAAGTTTATAAAGGTCAAGCAAATGATAAAAACTCCGGTTATAAAGTTGATTCCCCTCTCGGCTATGTTGATCCATTGATCATGACAACAACAACACGTATTATCAATAAAAAAAACTAATTATGTTTGATCATAGTCTTTATTTAGAATTAATACTCATTAATAACATAAGAACTATATATCACAACTAATTATTAATCCCCTGAACCCTAATCGGAGCAGTCGACAATTAATCTTTCTAATTTTAATTCACCAAAATACATATATTCATTGTTCACGAGATTTAGCTAGATGAGTGTATATGCTAATAATCCAATTGATGGTCAATCAATTAAACAAACAATACACTTTGAAACATGGCAATTAGTTAATTAACGTGAAATATTTTTATTTGTTGATATTTTTCGCGCATAAGATGGGTCTCGGTCTTATTAACATACAAGTGTGTATGTGTGTGTGTGTATATATATATGCCTGAAAAGGCCAGAATGGACAGCTTTGCTTACGTTGTTGCATGGCTGTTCCTGTGTTCGGTAGTGCAAAATATGATCATGTGTAATAAACTCTGTTTTTTCTTGCGACGACTGATTAACAACGACTTCCAATATTTTATGATCATGACATATGAATACCCACCATAAAAGGTGGCGCATATTACACCAATCTCATCCATGATTTCCACCGGAGATTTACTCCCTTGATAAAGTCAAAATATATATGAAATTTCATTCACAAAAACAATTTTTATTTTTTCAACAATAATTTGTAATTTTTTATTTCTCTCATATATATATATATATATATATATATCATATGATGTACTTGATATATGTGATGTTAACTATCCAGCTGTGGAATCTAATCACATGTTGGCCTAGGAACTCCCTAACAAATTGCACTGTATTTAGTAGGAAGCTTCAATGAAAGGGATTGATGAAAAAGATTTTGTATGTATGTGTGTACGTATTTGTTCTGGGAAATGTCTACACACAGATTCCAGATTCTACGGCTCAAGTTTAGTTCAGGTTAGATGTCTAAAAGTTAAACTTATATGATATCGTTATTGGTTATCAAAACGATGCGTGTTGTATGATCTATTGTGAAATTATTATTAATATATTGAATTACTTCATGAAGAATTATTATTAATATATTGAATTACTTCATGAAGAAGTTTGAGATATGTAGTAAGATGATCCGAAATGAGCATCATGGAATGTGTTTTGTGGAAATCTTTTATGGTTCACAGTTTTTTTTTAAAAAAAAAAATTAGGAAAGGAAGATGAGACTCAAGTTCGTAATTTGAGATTACATATCCAAACTTAAGGAAGTAAATTACTCTAAATTCGTTCTCGGTTTTTTTTAGCCGTTATAAGCTCACATAAAATTGGGTTTTGATCTATTAAAAAAAAACTATTTTTTGGATTTATTATTTTTGTTCTAACATTTCGTTATTAATTAATTTTCGCAAATGAAAAGTCTAGCCATGTGTACATATTACTCGAGATGTGAACGCTGCATGCATCTTTGGGTTACAGTAACCCCACAATTAGCGCCGACTTGCGACTCTGATTGCAGAATGTTACCTTCGCGTAATACATGGGGAGTGACTTTTTTTTTGAGGAATTAAATTCTCAGCTCTTAGTTTCACCACTCCGCACGTGTTCGCGTGTGACATCCAAGACCGACTTTCCCGTATGAATGAATAAAATTAGTCCAAGGGCTGCCATTTGTTTGTTCATAAGAGAGAAGAAACACACTGAGATCTCTCCTGGTGAAGGTTCCTTTCATCTTACTTTTTTTTGTTTTGTCTGTCAGTGTTGTGGTGGGTACAATATTGGGCATCCTAAAACCCAAGTAAATCAATCAACGTCGTTGTAAGATAACAGGATTTTGGGGCGAAATTTTTGCGTTGAAAGGGAGATCTAATTTGAATGTTGATGTTGCTTCTCGAAGATATGAGTGGGTTTTGAGGGAAAAGACAAGACATTTTACGTTGGTAGATGTTGTTGTTTGAAATACTGGTTCAGGACTTTTGTGAGATTGAGAGAGACAGTTGAGCGGTTATTTCTATCAAAGATGAGTCATTCCTGCATTTTGGTGAGTTCTGTGTTCTTTCAAAAGGGATTGGTGTTCAGTGATTGCAAATCCACTCTCACAATATTGAGGGAACGCCATTTCCTTTGGGAGTTTCTTGGCAGTGCGGTAGAGTAATTTCTCTTTCTTGGAATAAAAGAACTTTTGAGGTTATTGCCTCACCCGTCGACATTGTTGTAATTGTCAATTGGTAATTGTTGGGGCAGATTGATAAGGTTTATGATTAAGGGCTTAGATTGCTTAGAATGGCAGAAGATTCGAAAGAAATGCGGTCGTTGGCCTTAACTCCAACATGGTCTGTTGCTACAGTTTTAACAATCTTTGTAGCCGTTTCTTTGATTGTGGAGCACTTAATTCATCGCCTGTGTAATGTAAGTGGCATCTAGTATTTACCTATTTTTAGTAGTGGTGATCCCTGATGTCTTTCTATCTTGTTACTGCTGTTTTAGTTTAAATACTATGAATGTTATGTGAAATTGCTTTGTGGCATTTCTGATGCAACTTCTTAATGACCTATGCTGGAAATAGAGAGATGATATAATCAATACAGAGTGTTGAGTAAAACAAATGTGATCGGAGTGGGCTTGGTAATACTATTACTCTCACATGCTGTTGTTTAGTGGAGCTATTCATCACAACACAAAAATGACACTAAGTGCTGATGTCTATTATTCGGACTAAATTTGATATTTTTTGCCGCAATAAGAATTTTGGTATGTACTTTGTCCACTCTTATATGGACTTGTTGTACCTTTGGTTCAGTGGTTGCAGAGAACAAATAGAAAGCCTCTGCTTGCAGCTGTGGAGAAGATGAAGGAAGGTATAAGTACACTAAGATTTGTCTCTGTTGGTTTAGAGAGAAAATGATTCATATGCGTAGTGTTCATCTTCAGTATAATCTGAACTCTTCCTTGCTGTATTTTTGTTTTCAGAGTTGATGCTTCTGGGATTCATATCACTCCTTCTAACAGCTACCTCGAGCACAATAGCAAATATTTGTATTCCGTCAAAGTTCTATGACAGCAAATTTGCTCCATGCACCAGGTCTGAGATTGATGAAGAAACGGAAAAAAAAGCTTCCGAGGACCGTAGACTGCTTATGCTTTATGCTCTTCCAAACTCACTTCGGAGAATGTTGAATAGCGTAGATGAAAAGACCTGCAAAGAGGCATGTCACTTGTACAAAAATGTTCTAGGATTCCAGTTTCAATTTTCGTTGACTCTTTCTGCACGAAGAAATTTTCCAAAGTATTTTAGAGGATTATTTTATTGCCATTTAATGTTCTTATTGATGTAGAATATATAGACATTTTTTAACATTTACTTTTAAAATATTCTTTGATGTGAACTCTCTCTGCTTACATGTCGAATTAATATAGTGGGGTGTTCCTAAAATTTCTTCTGTTGTGCAGGGGCACGAGCCATTTGTTTCATATCAAGGTCTCGAGCAGTTGCATCGCTTCATTTTTGTCATGGCGATCACACATGTATCCTACAGTTGCTTAACAATGTTGCTTGCCATTGTGAAGGTTAGATCTTCTACACCATATTATTCTATATCTAGCTCAAAGCAGTGCATCTATGAAATCCAATTTTGTGGTTCTCTAGTTCTACAAACTTTCTGCTTCTTGTGGACATATTGATTCTTTGTCCAAAGTGTTTGTTCTTATTATTATGGATTTTTTTTCTTCTAATTCCAGTTTGGATGGTGCAATGGGATAAATAAAAAGAATGCTTCATCTTAGTATGGTATTTGGAATGGGCTTGTATTATTTAGGAAACATGCTTCTTGACGCAGTTGAAAATAGATAGGAGGATAAACCAGCGTAAATCCAACAAGAAGTCCTGGAAATCGACCAGGTTCAAGAACAAAGTTCACTTACAAAACAAGACCAAAGTTACGTCTGGAACAAAAGATGAAAACCTAAATACCAAACACTGGAACAAAACATACAAAAATGCTAAACTATCCTTTGCTAGAATAACATCACAGCAACATGGCAAGGTTACTTCATTGTCTTTTCTTTCCATTGTGCTTGGGCTTGCTTCGGTCTAACTGGGCTTCAAACTGGATCACTAGCCTCTCTGCATCACTTTGTTTTGTTTTTCCATGTCTATATTATGTATGCATTGGCAAGGTAATGCTAAAGGAGACAACTGAAATAGAGGTTGAATCCTTGGTGGTCAAATGGATGCTATTTAGTAAATATTACAATGGAAAAATATCTTTTTCTATGTAAAGAAATGTCAACAATCCATTATGATTAAGCTCCTTGCTATGAAAAAAATAGGATTCTTTCTGTGGGGGAGACCAATTAACTACTGGTTGAACATGCTCTCTGAATTTTGAAATCATCTGTTTCTGCTGGTTATAGAGCGAACACTACTTTGCTTTTGATTATTTAGTGTTAAGGAGGGTTTCTTTGAGCATCTTGGTGCAATTATATGTTTCTCGATCATATATTTTTTCCTTATGCATGTTGTGAAATGAGAAACTTGATGCACTTTTCAGTATCTTCAATTGAAACCAAAAGCATTTCTTGCCAAAATTTTATTCACGAAAGTGGAACTCTTTTTACCTCTACTTTCATTACTTTTGAATTGTAGATGTTACTTCTCCCTTGCAAACAAGAAACTAGAACTCCATTTTTTTGTTGCTTATAGTCCCTCTTTGATAAGTAATTGTTTCCCCAGATCCACAGTTGGAGACGATGGGAGGATGAGGCTCATATGGACCATCAGGACTCGTTAACAGGTAAGCTTAAAACAGTACTGTAACGTTGGGTACATGATGAATGTTCATGGTCAGTGAACAACCTTCTGTTGATTAGTTTTAAAACAATGATTTGCAGAGCCCATATACTTATAGATTTGTCACTTCATGCAACTTTGCTTATCCACATTTTTTTTAATTTTGTCAATGTGATCATTGAACACTATTGTCAGAGAAGTACTTTAAAGACGTAATTATTTCAAGGTAGATGCTATTTATCCCTACTACACAGTATTACAACAGGATTCACGAGTTTACTATTTCGTTGTAACAGAAATCGTACGAGAGAAGACAATGCGGAGACAAACAACCTTTGTTAGATATCACACATCAAATCCTCTGACCAGGAATAGCTTTCTTATTTGGGTGGTGAGTTCAGAGTTTCTTTCTAGGTTAATTAAAGTATGCTATTTAAATTGCACTTTTTTTTAAGGGAAGGACTAGTTTTGGCACAATGTTATAGTTGCTTCATTGCAACTCAAGGCATTAGAAATTCTATACACATAAACACCCTTATGACAAAACATGCTTCAAATGTTATTTGTTATTTTATGATTTCAAATTTAAGTATGAAACTACTTGTATAACAGAGGCATATATATATTATCATGGTCTTCTTAAATCAATCCTTTGTTTTGTGCTTTATGGTTTTGCCAACTAGCAGACATGCTTCTTCCGCCAATTTGGTCGCTCCGTTGTTCATGCCGACTACCTTACACTCCGCAAGGGCTTCATCACGGTATGCTGGGCTCTCATATATTAGCTGTCGAAGGTTTCCTGTGCATTTTTTTTTTGGGGAAAGGATTTTTTGAATAATTTGCTGATATACTCTAATCTAAAAAAAATACAATAGGCTCATACTCTGTCGTAAAGGATTTGAGTTGGTCAAAGCAGAGCAGAATAATTGTAGAAACACTCTTATATATAAGAAACAAGCTCATCTAAGAAGCTTGGCAACCCCAGTTTGGCTTGCTTTCTGTAACTCCGATCGAGGGACTGAAATTGGCTACCTTTAGGAGGCCCTCATAAGACAGAAATGATAGAAGGTACATTGGTTACGCAGGGTTAATTCTGGCTGTGTTATTAGCCACTATTTATGTCAGAATGCTGGTTGTAAATAATGCTGAATTTTGAATTCTTTCCAATTCTTCTTTTCATTTGCAACATGGTCCTATGTTTGAAGGCTAAAGATATAAGCCCCAAAGTGATCGAGAGAATTTATGTGGAAATCGTTGAATTCGTTCCGCCTAATGAAAGAAAGTATAGCAAGCCTTAGTGAGGTTAAGCCAATGAAAATATGCAATCAAGATAGGAAAGTGCATGCATATGCAATGAAAGAAAAACACAGCATGAACTATACCACCCAATTAGGTAAATAAACAAAATAAATGAGATTTTTTTTAATAATTTCATCTAGGAATGCATCTGACTCCTTTAGAATAGATCTAAGGGAGGTTTAGCTAGAATTAATTCGTAATTGCAATTTTTTATCCTTTACTTTAGACTTCAGTTGTGCCTCATCAACCCTTTCCCACACTCCTTTTAAATAACTGTCAAATGCTTCGTATCATAGGTTCATCCGTTCAAACACACTCTATAATGATCAATAATGACTGACATTCAAATTGATTTTCATCTTAAAGAGTCACTTAGGTGTCTGTAATAGCAATAATTTACTGAATTTCCAAACTATTGAAGTGATTTTTTAAAATTATTTTGTAATACTTGCCAACAGCTCAGCAATTGTTTTAGGTCTCATTCAACGCCTTAAAGGACAATTTCTGGTCTCCATAGCACGAGATTAAATGCTATTGAAATACACTCCCTATTATATTATGCCATACCATTGTGTGTTGTTGTTGCAAAAGGAAAGAAATGGTATTGTAATATATGACTCTGCTTCTGCGTCAACTTTTTTATATGTTTGAATTATTTTAAAATTTGATAGATTTTTTTGTTAATATGCAAGGAAGTTATAGTGATATTAATGCTTACCTTAATTTCTTATTCATGCAGAATCACCACCTCCCTTTGAAATATGATTTTCACAGCTACATGATTCGCTCTATGGAAGAAGAATTTCAAAGGATTGTTGGTGTGAGGTGAAGGATATATAATGCGTTTAATTTTTTCCCATCGGAACAAAATTAGAACTTGAATTTTCAAATTCATGGTCATGTATGATGTATAAACCTTCGCTTCTGCTAGTTGACTTCAAGTGTGTTTGGTTTGGAGAACTTTTTTAGTTTTTCATTTTACTGGAAAAAAATGTGGCTCAAAAACCAAATTTTTTTTATTACCTCTTAATTACTAATGAACACAAAACCTTTTTTTTAATTATTTAGTCGTGATTTCATTTTTTCCGTTTTATGTTCCTCTTTCTAGCAGAAAACTTTTCAAAATATGAAATGCCATTTATATTCTTTCAGAACACTTTATCTCATTTTTCCTTGTAAAATCTCCATCACTATTCATTGGAGGCTTGCATGCAAACTGTTCTCTTCTTGTCATACACACACAAATATTTTCTCCTCCTAGGATGTGAGAGCTATGTTGGTATTTTGTCCATCATGAATCATGATTGCAATCCATTGAGAATGCCTAAGCTCAAATACCTGTTTTTCTCTTACAGTGCTCCACTATGGGGATTTGTTGTTGCTTTCATGTTATTTAATATTAAAGGTATACCCTCTTTCTTTTTCCTCTCATAGGTGAACTTTATGACGTTATGTGCAAAATGAGACTATTAGTTCTTGCTTTACATTTACATCAAAAAGTGTCTAAATAAAGAAGTTGTCGCTTTATTAAATGCTCGGGCGAACATTAGAGGACTTTGTGAATGAAATTTTGGAAAATTGCTTCTAACACGCTGTGGAAAGATGAAACAAATGATTGAGCATTCGCAAATAATGGAGATAATAGTTCCCATCTACATTTCAGGCTTTTAAGTTTGAACTCATTATGCTAATTATCATTTGGTTATTGCACCTTATTACAGGGTCGAATCTCTATTTCTGGATAGCGATCATTCCTATCACTGTAAGCAATCAATCTGTCCAGTTTCAGTTTATCAGTCACCTGTAATAATCAGGGTGATTGGAGAACCATTCCTTTGTCTGATGATTCATTAGAAGAGCTCATGTTATTTATGCCATTTTATTCTGACATATTTTGCTCATATATATACAGCTCGTTCTTCTGGTGGGCACAAAGCTACAGCGTATTATTGCAACCTTGGCACTGGAGAATGCTGGCATAACTGGATATTTTGCAGGTACAAAGCTGAGGCCTCGAGACGAGCTTTTCTGGTTCAAGAAGCCAGAACTGTTGTTGTCTTTGATCCACTTTGTTCTTTTCCAGGTGGAAATCTTTTCACAATTCAGTCACTAAATGTTACTAGAAATGTTGCTATATCCTTTCTCCCCCCTAAATTCATGACCTAAAGTTGGTTAGTCTGATTCGTGTTTCTTTAATTTTTCCCTTTGCAGAACGCATTTGAATTGGCTTCATTTTTTTGGTTCTGGGTACTCCTCTGTGACTGAATAATTTTTATATCACAATTAGTGATTTTTCTTCACTACAATTAGCAGAGGGTGTCGGATATTCAGTTCCAGCTAACCTCTCTTTTTTGCTGAATTACAGTGGCAGTTTGGCTATAATTCGTGCTTTATTAGGAACCATTTTCTCGTATACTTACGGCTTGTTTTTGGGTATATATAAGTATTTAGCTGCTTGTGATTCCATGGAAGGTATATTGGCTCCTCTGACCCTTAACCTATTCTCATTTTTTGGTAGTTTTGCAGGACAGTTCCTCTGCAGCTACAGCACTTTGCCACTGTATGCACTAGTCACTCAGGTATTTAATAAATCCAGAATCATCGATCATCTTAATTGTTGAAGAGCTATCTATCTGGAAAATAGAGTTTACTGAGTACTGTTCTCACGACCCCACCAAATTACCTTCACTTCTCCCTTTCTTTTCACACCACTGTTTTTCAGATGGGAACAAACTATAAGGCAGCGTTAATTCCGCAAAGGATAAGGGAAACAATTCACGGATGGGGCAAGGTAGCTAGAAGAAAGAGAAGACGTGGATTTTGGGTTGATGACTCAACAACCGTACACACAGACACCAGCACAGTGTTATCACTCGAGGAAGATGATTGTCAGTTGACAGATATTCCTGATAATGGTGCTACTACATTCAATGGAATTGAGTTACAGCCACACTCCGTTAGCATAAATGTACCTACCAACCCGGTTACTAATGAAACTTCAAGCCGGGTTGGAACACCTCTCCTACGGTCCTATGCCTCTGTTTCTTCATCAACAATGTATAATCTTCGTACCGAAGACATTGCGCGATCGTCTTCTCTGCCGGCCAGAAGAGGGTGAAGCAAATATGAACGACGACATACAAGACAGATTTTTGCTTCGTCGTTGTGCCATATGACGACAGTTTCTTTTTAGTAAATTTTAAACAGATTAAGTCAGATAGAATAATCAGTTTGTCTCAATACACATGTTTAAAGCTAGAACGTTTGTTATAGTGCACTAGATCGATGTTTCAGATCTACTTTCATTCTGATATGAAAATATGAAAAGAGAATTCCTTTTACAATCGTCTTTTTGCAGCTTTTGAAGCAAATGGAGAAAGAATCAATCCAATGGAAAGGATTGACCTGAAATGCTTGAACAATCCGATACCAAATTCGATCACTCTGACTATGGAGAGTAGAAAACTGCTATTCTATTTGTCAGGAGGAGGGGTGGGTTCCTAATTGGGATTGCCAATCTTATGTTTACATTCGAAAGAAATCGAATGCCTGCTAAAATGCAGTCAAAAACTAGAGAGAAAAACTGCAAATTTCCTTTGTTCTCTTGTTTGCGGTGACAACAACTGGGCTGTAAACATCTATATATAACCTTATTGAGAGACGGACGTAGGAAGATAAATTTATCAAGCATGTCCAGTACTACTACTTATTTCCGTGAAGAGTTGATGAGAGAGATATTCACTAGATTGCCGGTGAAGACATTGATTAGCTTCAAAAGCATATCAAAATCTTCTTGTTCTCTCATCGAAGAACGAAGTTGTATCGACTCACACCAATCAAGAACCCAATAATAAGTCCCGCCTGATTGTCCATTCCTATGATTTTGACATGTAGACTAATTCTACTCTGTGCAGGTAGATTCAACTTGAAGCATATTTTGAGGTACCCCACCTCTTGACTACCCTCCTATTTCAAATTTAATCTGTCAGTTGGGTGTTATGGGAGGTTGCCTTTTCTTAGTTGGGGATTTTGATGAAGAAATTCAAGTATGGTCGACGACAGAGCTTGATTTGCGAAGCACATGTCCTCCAATATTTATTTTTGATGGAAAAATTAAAGCATGGTCGACGACAGACCTTGATTTGCAATGCAGAAGTTCTCCAATATTTATGTTTGATGGACAAACTCAAGCGAATACTGGAGCCTTACTTTTGTTTTAACAAGTAGCGAAGGAACCCCTGAGATTGAGAATAGCTGCAAACAACGAAGATATTTTGAGAATAGCTGCAGCAGACAACCAGAGTTCTATAGATATTGAACCGAAACACTTGGTGGAGGTGATAGTTTATCAAGAGACTCTTCTAATAATTAGCCATTATGTAAGCCAAAGATAGTGGGAGGAGACAAAGTAATAAAATTCTTAACTTGGTTGGATAAATGTAGTAGTTTTAGGTGTTATGTTGGACAAAATTCTTAACAATAGCCTTAATTACCGTTACATCCAATTTCCCGCCCGCACATACTTCTCCAAAAATTGCTTCACCCCACCAACAGAATCAATATTGAGAATTCTCAAGTTGTGATCATAAGAATTTTTCAGGGTCAGGGAAAATTTTGGCTCCTGAAAAATCATGTCTAATGGTAGCATACTCATGCAACTGTAAAGAATAAAAGGGAGGTATATATTGTGGCCTTCAAACAAAAAGTGCAAAGAAGTGTTAGGGTCCCTAAATCATACACTAAAGACCTTATATGGGTACAGTTGAGATTATATTTTCCTATATTCAAAGGAAGTCGATTGTTATCTTTTCTACTCAAATGCTCAAGTCATGTTCCCCGGGTCTAATCTCAACGTAGTTGATGATGCCACTGTCTCAACCTCAGCTCACTAACTTGTTCCCAAGCATTCATGGAAATGATAGATGCACGAATTCTCTTTCCCACCTGGGCTCCAGCCCCTAAAATTAAAAATGAAACAATGTTCACTACCCCATTGAACAAGCAACTTGCTTGAATGTGACAAGGAATGTAATTCAGAATGAAATTGAAGAACCATAATGACTTTTTTGATTGGAGAAGAAACATTAATTATACTTTAGCAATGCTGGAAAAATAATCAAATTTAGGGGCAAACATTTCTTACCTAAGCAGTTGAAAATGCTTCATCCTTCTTCATCAATAACAATCTTCGAAGATGTGAGCTATCTTATGCCAATCTTCACCTAAAAGCTTCTTGCATCTTTTAAGCAGATTTGGACATCCTTTGATCCTCAATTCCTTCAAGGCAGTGAGACGATCCATCCCACCCTTTGGCAGTGACAACACCTTTGGATAATATCCGATCTCTAAAATTTCAAGAGAAGCGAAGTCTTGGAACCACTCCGGAAATGAGGAAAAGTTACGACAACAATGAAATGAGAGCCTTTGCAGAGTGTTGAATGATTTTTCAGGCCATTGGTGTAAGGTCACAAGCAGTGGCAATGATTCAAGCGCCAAAGATTTAAGGCTCACCTCGACGTCTTGGTTTTCATCTTCCTCCTCCAAATTAAGCTGTATTCTACAATTGATAATTAAAATCTTCAATCCAGTTAAGTATTTCAAACTCCGAGGGAAGAAAACTTAATGTTTGCAGTAAGAAAGAACCAAGTAATGTAAGGATTTTAGGTCCCCATTTTCATCTTCTGATAAATGCTTTGTTGTTATTGCTAAGACTCATAACTTAATGAGTTTCCTCATGCCTCTTGGAAACTGTTGGTTTTTAATTTAAGAAAAATCTAATTGACAATTGTGAGATATATTGAATCAATTGAATTTTGACAACAGTGAAGTAAGTTACTACGGTAGGTGAAGTAAGTTACTTCATCTGCACGGGTTTTAAGATTTTAACTTATGAGCTTTTAATTTTTATTGTCTGGTGGGCTTTATGAAAGTGTTTTATAGTTAATAGACTATCCTATACAATTGAGATATGAAGTCTAATTCATATATGGAAAGCCACATAAGAGTTATATTGGAAGTTAAACATGTAACTAACGTGGATTATCTTTGATTATTCTTATATTATCAATTCCAGTATTGGATGTGTGATATATCTCTTCAGGTGATAGAATGCTAAGAGTGCTGGTGGGAGAAGAAGTCTCCATAGTCAAGACAAGCTGGTCTTATATATATACCATGCACGTTAATTTGAAGATTACCGAAAGCAACGCTTAATTTCCGAATATATGAGCTTCGGTCGTTAGTTTTATTCTCTCTTATTGTTCTTGTAATAGTGAGATGACTCATGTGAATTGGGTCGAGATTAGGTTGAGAAAGAGAGTTTTGTGTTCTTGGTGAGAATGAGTGATTCCTTATTTATGAAGTCTTTTGGAGGCACCAAAAGCAAGCTCTACCTAGGTGGGTTGAGTGTGGCGGGAAAACATACACTAAATGAATGGGATGTACGAGCGATGTCTTTAGGTCAAAGATATGGTTGTAATCTTGATTCATGATTAGTGGATTGTTTCTTCAGGTTGGTCGCTTATAGACTCAAGATTTTTTCCAGTACGATTTCCTCGTTAAAATCGTGGTGTTTTTTTTATTTATATTTATTTTTCGCAATTTAGTTTCCATATTTGTTGACTAACGATCTTGGTGAGAAACACCGAACTTTCAGAAACTCTTCAAGTGATGAACAATAAAGAAGAAACAAAGAATCTCAATTGTATAGCTGTAGATGCCAGAATCTACAAATTCTGAGCTGGACGGAAGCTCGAGCTTTTGGTGGGTCACTGATAAACTAAGAATGTTAATCTGGACTCAGCCTACAAAACAACTCAAAAAGCTACCGTTAGACACTCAAGGATCGACTGTGGGGGTGTCGGTCGTTGGGGCTGCAACGATCAAGTCAGTCCAATATGATAGCAAACACTTGGGCCCGTGGAGGAGACCGACTAGAAAGAGAAGAATGGATGGTGTTTGTGGCTGATTGAAGGTGGTGGAAGGTATTTTAAGTTTGAGAGATGCTTAGAATCAGCTGATCGCCAGTGAATGATTCCAGTGGTTTGAAAAAGAGAATGCTCTGGTTTTGGCTATTTTTGAGTCCAAGTTTCCCATCTTCTTAGAGAATGAGGGGTATTTATAGCATTCTAGCTCATCGTGATATAAGATTCAATTACTAAATATAGTATGTTTCTTGGTACTTGAAAGGACAATGGTATGTCAAAAAGCAGAAAGCAAAACTGGAGGTGTCAGGCTTTATAGGAATATCAACGAAAGTGATAGATAAAAAGTAGTGAGTTGACGTGCAAATGCGACTACAGCTAACAGCTAAAGTAGTATGAAGTCATTTAATGTAAAGTAAAGTTTGGTTAATACGTAACTCATTTGAGTAGGAAATCTCTGACAATTGAGACACTTGCCAAAGCAAATAGTTGAATTAGCTTCAGAGAGTATCTAACGACCTGCAGGTTATACCTGACAAGGTCTATGACCTACCCCAGAGGTCATACTAATCGAGCTCTTGGACCTGTACCAGAGGTCATACCTGGCGAGCTCTTGGACCTGTGCCGGAGGTCATACCTGGCGAGC
Source organism: Euonymus europaeus (assembly GCA_963580455.1). NCBI lineage: Eukaryota > Viridiplantae > Streptophyta > Magnoliopsida > Celastrales > Celastraceae > Euonymus > Euonymus europaeus. Next base: position 25,397,366 of record OY756961.1, read on the forward strand.
TCATGCACTAAGTGATGCACTTTGAATATACAAAAATCACAATTTCCTCTATAGTCTTGCAAGAGTGATTTCAATTAAAACTCTTTCATATACTGTACTCTAATCCGCTCAATGTCTTGATTGTTATTTGAGGATTGAATAAGCCCGTGTCCCATCCAAATTTGAGTCAAATAGAGGCTGTTTAATAGAAAATAACTAGAATATATTGCAAAATAATGAAACACGATTTCAAATGAGCGGACATTTCATCATAACTTAGACTTAAAGCAGGTAAAATGTCGGCCCCTTTATGTAGCACCTGCCATATCTCATGATCTTCTATGAATTCTCCGCCTTTACTTTGTTTTTCGGCCTCTATTTTTAACATATCATACCCAACGATTTCTTCTCCACCCTAGTGATCTTGTTTCTTTTTTATCTCTAAATCATCTATCCCAAATCACTCAAGAATCTCCATTTTTCCTAAAATAAACATTGACCTTAATCAAATTCCCTAAGTCACCCATGAATATATCATTGGGTATGATCTGTAACAATCATTCACAATAAGCGGTAAAAATCATTCACAAGTCATATCCAAATTAACAAATTTGAGGTATGACAACCTCAAACAATGATTCTCTCAAATCCAACACCCTCAAATACGTACTTATAAAGATACATGTTATAACAAAAGATTCACAAACAGTGTCTTCCAAATTAAAGGGAACATTCGCAGTTTGTTTCTTTTCTTAGAAACCCAGAACTTCTTGTTCTAATAATGACATGTTGGAGAATGAAAAATGTTGAATCTCTTCAGATATATTCTTGCTATGACTATTTATTGCACATAACTCGCTTTGCGACACTAAGAGTGCAAGATCATGCACTAAGTGATGCATTTTGAATATACAAAAATCACAATTTCCTCTATAGTCTTGCATGAATGATTTCAATTAAAACTCTTTCATATACTGCACTTTAATCCGCTCAATGTCTTGATTGTTATTTGAGGATTGAATAAGCCCGTGTCCCATCCAAATTTGAGTCAAATAGAGGCTGTTTAGTAGAAAATACCTAGAATATATTGAAAAATAATGAAACACGATTTCAAATGAGCGGACATTTCATCATAACTTAGACTTAAAGCAGGTAAAATGTCGGCCCCTATATCCAAATTAACACATTTGGGGTATGACAACCTCAAACAATGATTCTCTCAAATCCAACACCCTCAAATACGTACTTATAGAGATACATGTTATAACAAAAGATTCACAAAAAGTGTCTTCCAAATTAAAGGGAACATTCGCAGTTTGTTTCTTTTCTTAGAAACCCAGAACTTCTTGTTCTAATAATGTCTTGTTGGAGAATGAAAAATGTTGAATCTCGTCAGATATATTCTTGCTATGACTATTTATTGCACATAACTCATTTTGCGACACAAAGAGTGCGAGATCATGCACTAAGTGATGCATTTTGAATACACAAAAATCACAATTTCCTCTATAGTCTTGCAAGAATGATTTCAATTAAAACTCTTTCATATACTGCATTCTAATCCGCTCAATGTCTTGATTGTTATTTGAGGATTGAATAAGCACGTGTCCCATCCAAATTTGAGTCAAATAGAGGCTATTTAATAGAAAATATCTAGAATATATTGAAAAATAATGAAACACGATTTCAAATGAGCGGACATTTCATCATAACTTAGACTTAAAGCAGGTAAAATGTCGGTCCCTTTATGTAGCACCTGTCATATCTCATGATCTCCTATGAATTCTCCGTCTTTACTTTGTTTTTCGGCCTCTATTTTTAACATATCATACCCAACGATTTCTTCTCCACCCTAGTGATCTTGTTTCTTTTTTATCTCTCAATCACGTATCCCAAATCACTCAAGAATCTCTATTTTTCTTAAAATAAACATTGACCTTAATCAAATTCCCTAAATCACCCATGAAATCCTCTAAAAATCAGTTACGCATCTCTCTTGATTTCCTTCTCAGTTGAACCCTAACAAGAATGATTTCAATTAAAACTTTTTCATATACTGCACTCCAATCCGCTCAATATCCTTCATATACTACACTCTAGTCCGCTCAATGTCTTGATCTTTATTGGAGGATTGAATAAGCTCATGTGCCTAAATCATGTCTAATGGTAGCATACTCATGCAACTGTAAAGAATAAAAGAGAGGTATATATTGTGGCCTTCAAACAAAAAGTGCAAAGAAGTGTTAGGGTCCCTAAATCATACACTAAAGACCTTATATGGGTACAGTTGAGATTATATTTTCCTATATTCAAAGGAAGTCGATTGTTATCTTTTCTACTCAAATGCTCAAGTCATGTTCCCCAGGTCTAATCTCAGCGTAGTTGATGATGCCACTGTCTCAACCTCAGCTCACTAACACTGTTCCCAAGCATTCATGGAAATGATAGATGCACGAATTCTCTTTCCCACCTGGGCTCCAGCCCCTAAAATTAAAAATGAAACAATGTTCACTACCCCATTGAACAAGCAACTTGCTTGAATGTGACAAGGAATGTAATTCAGAATGAAATTGAAGAACCATAATGACTTTTTTGATTGGAGAAGAAACATTAATTATACTTTAGCAATGCTGGGAAAATAATCAAATTTAGGGGCAAACATTTCTTACCTAAGCAATTGAAAATGCTTCATCCTTCTTCATCAATAACAATCTTCGAAGATGTGAGCTATCTTATGTCAATCTTCACCTACAAGCTTCTTGCATCTATTAAGAAGATTTGGACATCCTTTGATCCCCAATTCCTTCAAGGCAGTGAGACAATCCATCCCACCCTCTGGCAGTGACAACACCTTTGGATAATATCCGATCTCTAAAATCGTGGTGTTTTTGATTTATATTTATTTTCTGCAATTTAGTTTCCATATTTGTTGACTAACGATCTTGGTGAGAAACACCGAACTTTTAGAAACTCTTCAAGTGATGAACAATAAAGAAGAAACAAAGAATCTCAATTGTATAATTGGATAGCTGTAGATGCTAGAATCTACAAATTCTGAGTTGGACGGAAGCTCGAGCTTTTGGTGGGTCACTGATAACCTAAGAATGTTAATCTGGACTCAACCTACAAAATAACTCAAAAAGCTACCGTTAGACACTCAAGGATCGACTGTGGGGGTGCGGTCGTTGGGGCTGCAGCGATCAAGTCAGTCTAATATGATAGCAAACACTTGGGCCCGTGGAGGAGACCGACTAGAAAGAGAAGAATGGATGGTGTTTGTGGCAAATAGTTGAAGCAGTTTCAGAGAGTGTCTAGCGACCTGCAGGTTATACCAGACAAGGTCTAGGACCTACCCCAGAGGTCATACTAATCGAGCTCTTGGACCTGTACCAGAGGTCATACCTAGCGAGCTCTTGGACCTGTGCCGGAGGTCATACTAGGCGAGCTCTTGGACCTCTGCTGGAGGTTTTGCACTCGAACTTGGGCCTCACTTTGAACAAGTTTTATGATGATCTGTCAGTTGTTTCGGTCAAACCTTTACTTTGACTGAAAAAGTGGGCCAAATCACCAATCGTAGTCGGCAACACCTCAGTCACATCCGATTTTAAGAAAGAAAAATAATAAAATCGCCACCAATTGAAATAAGTGCAATTGGTCACCATGAAAATCATTTTGGTCTATGAAAATCTAAAAAATGGGCAAGTGAGTTTGTTGCACATGAGGAAGGTGTAAAAAACCTATTTAAAAATAGTTGTCTAATTAATTTTTATTATCCCATTAAATGATTAATTTGAGTTAAGAAAATCAATCATCACATTTCAACAAAAACATATACATGGGGTATAATAACTATACATGGAGTATAATAAATATATTGAAAGTCTAATATTGAGGTTCAGAGGACCCTTCCATCCAATGGTCAAGTTTTCATGAGTGGTGTGATCCAATTTCGTCCAAATATATAGCAATCAAAAGGAAAACTCAAAAGAACACCACCATAATATATGACAACCTCAAACAATGATTCCCTCAAATCCAACACCCTCAAATATGTACTTATAGAGATACATGTTATAACAAAAGATCCACAAATAGTTTATTCCAAATTAAAAGGAACATTCGCAGTTTGTTTCTTTTCTTAGAAACCCAGAACTTCTTGTTCTAATAATGTCTTGTTGGAGAATGAAAAATGTTGAATCTCGTCAGATATATTTTTGCTATGACTATTTATTTCACATAACTTGCGTTGCGACACTAAGAGTGAGAGATCATTCACTAAGTGATGCATTTTGAATATACAAAAATCACAATTTCCTCTATAGTCTTGCAAGAATGATTTCAATTAAAACTTTTTCATATACTGCACTCTAATCCGCTCAATGTCTTGATTGTTATTTGAGGATTGAATGAGCTCGTGTCCCATCCAAATTTGAGTCAAATATAGGCTGTTTAGTAGAAAATACCTAGAATATATTGAAAAATAATGAAACACGATTTCAAATGAGCGGACATTTCATCATAACTTAGACTTAAAGCAGGTAAAATGTCGGCCCCTATATCCAAATTAACACATTTGGGGTATGACAACCTCAAACAATGATTCTCTCAAATCCAACACCCTCAAATATGTACTTAGAGATACATGTTATAACAAAAGATTCACAAAAAGTGTCTTCCAAATTAAAGGGAACATTCGCAGTTTGTTTCTTTTCTTAGAAACCCAGAACTTCTTGTTCTAATAATGTCTTGTTGGAGAATGAAAAATGTTGAATCTCATCAGATATATTCTTGCTATGACTATTTATTGCACATAACTCGTTTTGCGACACAAAGAGTGCGTGATCATGCACTAAGTGATGCATTTTGAATATACAAAAATCACAATTTCCTCTATAGTCTTGCAAGAATGACTTAAATTAAAACTCTTTCATATACTGCACTCTAATCCGCTCAATGTCTTGATTTTTATTTGAGGATTGAATAAGCACGTGTCCCATCCAAATTTGAGTCAAATAGAGGCTGTTTAATAGAAAATATCTAGAATATATTGAAAAATAATGAAACACGATTTCAAATGAGTGGACATTTCATTATAATTTAAATTTAAAGCAGGTAAAATGTCGGCCCCTTTATGTAGCATCTGTCATATCTCATGATCTCCTATGAATTCTCCGTCTTTACTTTGTTTTTCGGCCTCTATTTTTAACATATCATACCCAACGATTTCTTCTCCACCCTAGTGATCTTGTTTCTTTTTTATCTCTCAATCACCTATCCCAAATCACTCAAGAATCTCCATTTTTCCTAAACTAAACATTGACCTTAATCAAATTCCCTAAGTCACCCATGAAATCCTCTAAAAATCAGTTACGCATCTCTCTTGATTTCCTTCTCAATTGAACCTAACAATAATGATTTCAATTAAAACTTTTTCATATACTGCACTCCAATCCGCTCAATATCCTTCATATACTGCACTCTAGTCCGCTCAATGTCTTGATTTTTATTGGAGGATTGAATAAGCTCATGTGCCATCCAAATTTGAGAATAATAGAGGCTGTTTAATAGAAAATCTCTAGGATAGATTGAAAAAAATATTGAAACATGATTTCAAAGGAGCAGACATTTCATCATAACTTAACCTTAAAGTACGTAAAATGTCGATCCTTTTATACATTATTCCATTGTATAAATCTATTATTCCATTGTATTATGCAATGGAATAAATCATGGGATATTAAATGGCGCTGATTTTTTAATGGTGGTAAAGTTCTCACCCTCCAGAAGGTTGTTGTGGGGGATCCCAAACTGTCTGTATGCTTGATGAAGTCTTCTGTGAGCATTGTAGGTATAAGCTGTCGTAGTATTTTATGAATTCCATAGCATCTTTGAGATATTCATCACCAGAAGTGCGAACCGTTAGGAGCAAGGAGTTGTAATGTTGCCATTCCCCTGTTTCAGTGTCCAGGACCAGTAGAGTCCAATGGTTGGCAGATTCCTTGTTCCCTCTTGAATGAAGAGGACATATTAAGTACCTATTTCGGGGGGATTCTCGATGTATTACATCTGTAACATATCTTTTTGTTGCTGCAACATCGTTTTTCCTGAGATAGGCCTGTAACATAAAATTACAGTGTCAGTTGTGCACTTTTGGACATTAACTTGAAAATTTTGAAACATTATCATTACCATTGAAGAGCTGGTCAATACGAAAGTCGATGTGATCTCCTCTGTCGGTTTGGGGGGTTCAATGGCGTGTTGTTGTGTTTGTAACCTCATTAGGATATCAGAGTACCCATCAATGATACTGTTGTTCACCATTTCAGTTCCTGACAGGTTAATTATGTCATTCAGATAGATGGCTTGTTCTCCAGACCAAGCCTCGATGCTGAAACCACATGTGAACGATGGAATAAGGCAAAGCACAAGATAAATACAATGGAATGAAAATTATTTACAATGGATTACACACTGTAATATCTTGATTCCATTGTCATATGAAACAAGAATATTAAATGCATTGTACTTTTCACTATGGAATAACTCTACCCATTGTAACCACACCATGGGTTATTTTTTATACCATTGTTATGTACGATGGATTACCTTATTCCATTGTTATATGCAATTGAATAATGTAATCCATTGTTATAATAGTATAGAGAATGACAGTGGGAAGCTTACTCGGGGTTCTCATAGGCAACCATTTTACTGATAGTGTCATGGTCTGCGTCACTGATGTGCTTGTTTGTTATCTTTCCATTTTTCTTTAGTTTCTTCATTTGTGGTTTGAAGCTTTCAACATCAATCGGCCCGGGAGATGATAGTTTCCTATTGGCTCTGGTTTTTCTTGGTTTTTGGGGTGGCTTGGTCACCGGAGGATAGTCAAAATTATCTGTAGTCTGAGTGGAAGTCCTGCTTGATCTGGTTTTCACATTTTTCAACAAAGATCCTGGTTTTTTTCTTTTTCTTGTTCTGGTTGCCCGCACAGAAGGAGTTTTGTCCTTTTTCACATCCCCCTCTTCTAGAGTGGTTTCCTACGAGGCATGTTCGGGGTTCAGCACGGTGATTCTTGCATGCTGTGCATATGCAGTAGACATTCTCTAGAGTTCACCCCGTATCTCCTCTCTCTCTTCCAACAGTGTAGCATAATCAGCTTTTTGTTGTTCGAGTTCTTTGTCTTTGGTAGCATATGCAGCAGTGATGTTCTGCAAGTCATTAGACAACTCTTCAGAAGAAAGCTTCAGTTTTTGGTGCTCCATTGATAGGTGTTCATGACTTGATTTCAGATCCTCATATTCTGCCTTTAGCTTTTCAAATTCAATCACCTTGTTGTGCAATTCCCCACGCTCATCCGTCATGACCTTCTCGATGTCTTTGATCCGGAGTAAAGCCTTTTCATATTTATGTTGAATGCTAGATGTGTCATGAACATCTTTATCAGGCTGGATCATGTCAACAACACGTGAGAGGCTCTGATGGAATGGTATCGAGGGCATTGAGGGTGGAGTTTCATAGTCTCCTCTGTCATCATCGTTTCTTATAGGCTCATCATCATCAGCGTATCGTCATGTACACCATCATCATCGTCCTTGGTTGGATTATCAACCTCTTCATCCTCTTTTTGTAAATTTTCTTCCTTGTTCGTCTCTTTTTTTGGATTGTCCAATTCTTTGGTCTCCTTGTTTGGAATTTCCAATTCTTCAGTCTGTTTGTTCTGATTTTCTTCATCTTCATTGTTTTTGTTTTGGGTTTCTCCTTCGTTGGGACCTGTGGGTGTTTGTTGTCGATTGCTTTCGACACTGAGGACGTCATAGATGTTTGGGGTCCCTTCTTCTTCTGTCTCACTTATAGCATCTTCACCATCGAGTATTTCTTGTTCTTCCTCAGTTTCTTTCAGCTCTCCAGAAATGACCTATAATTAGAAGTCAATGAAATAACTATAAAGGAACAGCAAACTATGTGATCAAAATTATATAACACAATATAACACAATGGAATACATATTGAAATGTAAATAAATATTCCATTGCATTTAGAACACTGGGGGAGTAAGTAACATTGTAATAACTACAATGGAATAAGTATTTCATTGTAGTTATTACAGTGGAATACTTATTCCATTGTAGTTCTTACAGTGGAATACTTATTCCACTGTAAACACTGCATTTGCATATTGGTTCATTGTGTTTAGTATAATGGAAAACTATAAACTCCATGGTAATTGTTAATGGCATAACAACTTTACACAATGAGATTAGTGAACAATAAGAAGTGGTGCAATGAAAATAAAAATGTAGTACATACCTGAGTTTTTTTTAAGCTTATTGACTACATCAGTAGGAAAGTTTTTTGGGAAGTTCTTCAAGTCTCATTTGAGGAATCTTGGAAAACTTGGACTCGGGCTAGCGTCAAACACTTTCGTGTGTTCACAGAACCAGTACTGTGAGGAATATATTTCATTAATAATTTACATACATACAACAATTACAAGGTTTTTTTGTGTTGCGTTAAATTACCGTCATAATTGCTTCACATCCTGTGACTTTTGAAAAGTCGCTGAACTTTTGTACCGAGGCGATTAGATTGCTGGATATTGCCCTGGACCAGTTGTACTCTTTCATCTTGTCGATGTCTTCAATATGTTGAATGAAAGACCATGGGAGTCCATCACCACTAGTAGAAAAAACAGTGTTAAGCAAACGTAGAGCACCATTAGCCTTGCGAAGTCATCAGCAGCAGTGTCTGTTTTTTTTTGCAATTGCAGCTTCAATTGCAGGCTTAAGATTGGTCGATTTGATGATGTTGACCTTGTCATCAAATGTTCTGCTAACAAACAGGCTATCTTTAGGCTTTGATGTCCTTTGCAAATTCATTACGACGTTACTAGATCGTACACCGAATATAAGGGTGACGTCGTGGTCCGATAGATAAACAGGCTTCTTTGCTAATAGGAAGGCTTGGCTGTCATTATCGTATGTGCTCAGTATATCGTGAACAACTGAGTCTATCTTCTTGATAGTCACAGCAGGGTTGTGGCTGCCGAGCCATTGTTTGAACAAGTGCCAAAAAGGTGTCTTCACTAAACTTTGCTTATGCTTCTTGGAAGGCTTCAATGTTTTCAAAAAGTCCCCAATTGCAACCAGGTTAGATCTGTAATGGTGAGGATATACTTTCTTCTCGCTCACCATCTTGTATCTTTGTCTTTTATTTGAAGTAGATGGTGTCGCTGTATCTTTCACCATTGTTAATTTGGTCCTGGAAACAATCAAGCAATGTATTAAAATTAATCGGTGAGAACGAAATCATTTATTCCATGGATACTTTTGGATGTAATAAGGTATTCCATTGTCCCGTACCAATGGAATACCTTTAACCATTGTCAGACATCTATGGAATATGTAAAGCAATCATAATTCATCAATGGAATAAGTAAACTCCTCAACAAGTACAATGGAATAACGTTATTCCATTTTTTCAACACATGGTATTACGTTATTCCATTGTAAAACACAATGGAATAGGGTTACAAAGTTAACGTTACAATGGATTAACGTTAACCCATTGTAATTTTTACAATGGAATAATTAAAAATCATGTCAACCCATTATCTCGTCACAATGGAATAATTATATATAACTGTTATATTACAATGGGAATACATACTGCAATGACGAGATGAAATATCCAAGACCCATTTTGTGGGGCAAAAAATGCTGATTTACAGAAACAATGGAATACTCAGTGGCGTCATTTAATCATTATCTTCACAGAAGTCCCAATTTTTACAGAAACAATGGATTTAGGTTTTTACTTAATGTACGATCACTGCTTTTAACACAAAAATTGAAGAGCGATGGGAGAAACAGATTCTTTTCTGTCACTATACCATAGACAAAGATGATATTACTTGTTATGTCTAGAAAATGAGACAGCGAATCGTTGGTTACCTCGAATAGAGGGGTTCTTAGAGCAACGGTTACTATAGTCGCTGGAGCAGAGAGATGTTATTGTAGTCGCGATGGTGATGGGGATGAAGAAGACGGAAGAACGGCAGAGAGTGGGTGAGTCGAAAGTGTCGATTCGATGAATGATGGAGCAGTAGAGAGAGGGAGACAATTTGATCGTGTTTAAAATTCCAGAAACAGAAGTGTTGGTTGCGTTAAAGCAGGACGTGGGAGAGAGTGTCGCACAAATTTCAAAAAATCCCAGTCATCTTCCACCTCATTATGTCACATAATTGCCACATAGGTATGGGATCCCATGGGATGTAAAACGGGACTGTTTTACTAGCGTCCAATCCGGTCAAAGGACTGGACGCCGTTAAGTCCATCTAATTGGGTGACATGTGGCAAATGAGTTTATTTAATTTTTTAAAGAATTTTATCGTAAATATGAAATGACAAAAATAGATATAAAAATTTAATAAATTACGAACGGAAAGTTAACAAAAAAAACTTACGACGAAGGGAAGAACTTGACACAACGAGCAATGTAGACCAACTGTTCGATCACAGTAATCAAGGGAAAAGAAAGAAAAATTGGATCTTGGATCTAGGTTTACTTTTCATGCTATTTTGATTTTAGCAATTAAAGTTTAGTAGCTTGTAAAGTGATTTTGCTTCACTGAAAAATAACCGAACTCTTGTCTCTGCAGGTGGGGGTTTTATGATTGGATTCTTCACACCAGGCGATTGAAGGAAATTTTATTTGGGGAACCATTCAAGTTCTTAGAGTTGTTTGGGTTGCTAACAGAGAATCCACTCACAAACCCCTCTGCAACTCTCAAAATCAACATTAGCCAAGGGCTTCTTCTTGTTGGTGAAGCAAAGAATCTCGCTTGGATTCCTTCTTGGGGAGGCAGAGGACTCAATTGCTCTCACCTTCTTCTAGGGTTTAGCTCGCAACCAGCTTTTTCCGTCAATGCCCCGTGTGCAAGCTCAGTCGATAATTCACCGGAAATTGAACGTTTGGATATAATTGGGTTGTAGTAATAAGGGTATTTTGATAATTATAAGAGTGTAATAGTTTTCAATTAATTTATTAATTCAATGGTTAAGATTTGATAATTTTTTAATAACAAAATTCAACGGTGATTAGCTCAACTGCACAAATACAATTATTTGATAGTACTTGACCGTAGTGCAGCCCTAGAGTCCAGGCCCCGCAAGGCACAGCTGTTTAATATAAGATCCGTGGGCCTTTTCGTAAATAGCCGAAAGGGAAGAAAAATCGCGAGCATCCGAATGAATGATCCCCAGCTCCCAGCAATAAAGTGAATTATTGATTGTTTTATACATCACAATTAACAATTTTAAATAGTTCAATTGATAAATTAGATGTCTATAATTTTGAACTCCACCCTTTTTTCTTAGTATTAAAAAAAATTACATCACCATCGAGATATTCGGGACACTAAATACTGAGATTTATATTATTAATGAAATTAACTGTGTCTAAATCACCTGCATCAAGAGCTTGGGCCAGACTGACTGGTTTTAAGATCAATATTTTTTTCTTAAAAAAGAAAAGTTTTTTCCCATGAGAATCCTCTTTTTTTTCTTTTTTTTAGAGTGTGCACAAGATAAACTCATAAGTTTGTGTAATACTAGTTCATAAACGATATGTGATAGACAAGTACATGTAAATTTTATATATAGGCTCCGTACAAATCGAATCCACAATTCAGTGGATTCAGTGGTCCGTAAAAGAGGAGATGAGGGGCTGTAATTGGCAGCAATTAACACTTCCCCCAAATCACCCTCAACTCTTTTTTTTTTTTTAAAGAGTTTGTAGTTTTTGGTTTAGAATTCAGAATAGCACTTAAAATATTTAAATACATAAAAGAAAACTAAGAAAACCTTCATTTGAGATCATTTGGGGGAGTTAATTACACCTAGAGTAATTACAACTACGACCCTATGACCCTATCTCTATATCAGCCACCAAAAAATCTTGTGCATCAGGCAAGCATTTTGAAAATTTTATGTATGGGTTTTGCAAGAATCGAGCCGTAGACTTTTAGACAAGGAAAATTATTAGGGACTGATTTGTGATTTTCTTCATTCTTCAATAATGATTTTATTTTCCTGAATTTTCTCACCATAAAATTTCGGTTCTTTAGATATTTGAATCGGGTATCTCTATGCACTTTTGTAATTGGTAAGGTATTAGTGTAGAAAATTAAACTTAAACTCTCTATTTAATTATTTATCCGACGATCCTATAAGATTCATTAGAAAAAGTAAAAATGTTATTGTGAATCTTTTGAGATAACAAGATGATACTTTTCTTATAGTGATATGATAAAAGGTGTAACGGCCAGCATAAATAATTGCTTGTCCGTGTGATAAACAACTTAGGATAAAATTATGACCCACAAATTTTGGATATGATACAAAAAATTTGTAATATCAATTATAGTTTTTTACTTTTTTTTTCACTTTCAAACAAAAAATAGAACAAATAATTCAACTTTAATGACATTACTCTCCCCACGAGCCAAAAACTATTGTCACAAAAAGGCTTAACCCAACATCATTAACCCCAGAATGATAAAAGGGGTACATTTTAAATTTTCCATATTTTAAAGTCAAGACAACCAAAACACTAATCAAAATACCCTCAAAGCTACAAGCACAACTACACAAATATTCCACCACCAACATCTTCCAAGTAACTTGGTAAATTAAATCTTCACATTGAGCAAGATAAGCAAAAGTATTGTGAATTTGTCAACATATCTATTATAGAAACATCAAAAGCGATGTCTTATAAATAAGAAATACGTTGGCAACTAATATTGGTCTCCTGTGTTTATTGTTGGTCTCCTGTGTGTAACAATTTCGGTTGACTATAAAGAAGATGCAAATTCAAAGTGTTCAGCCAAAAACCATAGCGGATAAAAATTAAGTATTGAATATTTTCCCAACCAATACTCTTCTGCTAAAAAGTTACGTTATTTCGTTCGGTCTATATAGTCCTTACCACCACACTGAACAACATAAAAAGCACATTTTCTGAATTTTTCCCATGGCAAGAGAAGGTTATTGATCAAACAGCTCTTGAATGGTTCTAGGAAGGCACCAAACAACCCCGGTTCCACTAAAGTAACTTGTACCACAACTGGTTAGGATCTGTACATTGCATTAAAAGATGATCGACTGTCTCCACTTGATTGTGACAGAAAGGACAAGAGGGTCCTTTTTCAGAGACGATACCCATTCTAAGAAGCCTATCCCTGGTACTTAATTTTTCTTGAATTATAATCCAAAGAAAAAATTCAATTTTTGGAGGTGCCTAAACTTGGGAAGATGATATCGTGAGAATAAATGTTTCACTAGCCTCAGAAGCAACTTTCAATGACTTCACGATATAGTTTCCGTCAATCGCATGACGCCAAATAATTTTATCTCCCTTAGATGGACAAACATCTGACCCACTTAAAACATTCAGTAGATCGTTCTACAAATAAAATTTCCTTTTGAGTCCCTGCACTCCCCCAATATGGTTTCTTGATTTGAGGGACTTAGCTCGTGTCTTTACTTTTTATTCAACTAGAAACTACCCTAAGGGGGTTAGGACGTTAAATAGAACGATAGTCAAAACACTAAATAACTTGGAAGGAAATAAATTTATAAAATCGTTACATATATCAAAGATAAAACAAAAGACAAAAAATTGTAGTAAATTGCAGATTTGATTTGGAAGTCTCAATGATGTAATTTAGCAAAAAACAACGGATGCAATGGAACAACCACTAGTGCTTAAGTATGCGACTTTTGAAGTCAATCAAACAATTTTGAACTCAATCAAACACCGTTAACATAGCCTTAATCACCGTTACATCGAACTTCCTGCCCGCAGATACTTCTTCAAAAATGCTTCAGCTTGCGACCAACATCAATAGATCAATTTGATACAGTCACCACGGCTTAATTTTAGAGCGATTTTCCATTATGGAGCACAAATTAATCAAGTGATCTTTGAAGCATGATTAGTTGACTTTAACTCAAAAAGTGTTGACAACTTCACATTAGAAACTTTAAGCATCATCTCCAGTATTCGGATTCGGGTTGTTTCGCTGTCTTGAGCTAAGGATTGCCTTTGTTCCATCATCATCTCGTATTCCGTCGACTTTCATTTTCTCCAACAATCCATCCACTTCTTTCCCGAATCTGACATGTGTTTTGATCAGGGCATGGTAAATTTCCATACTTTTAGGCATATTAGTCTCCAATGAACTTGCAAATGCCTCCACTTCTTCAATGCTTCCAGTATCACCAAGCCTAAACCCTAAGCTAGAAATAATATTAGGTTTAGGTCTCCATCCTTTATTTTCAGACTGTATAGACAGAGCTTCCTTCATGCACTCAACAGCCTTTTTCATATCCGGCTTACCCAAGTAACTTGCCGCAACAATAGACCAACTATTTGGAGTTGGAGTTTTCTCTTTCCTGACTATGCCCCGAAGCACTACTTCAGCCTTTCCAATCAACCTGTTCTGACAATATCCGATAAGCAGAACATTTGGAACTTGGAAATCATAACAATGACAAGAAACCTCCCTCTCTGTCAGCAATTTTTCAGCTTCTTCAATTTCCCCAAGCTTCACCAGAGATCCCAGAATGGTTATATAGTCCCTATTCAATTTCGGTTGTTTCTTGCACTCTTTTTTTATGAACCTGTGAATTTTTATTAATGAGTTGCAATTGCAGTACGCATAACAAGGAAGACTATAAATGAAGAAGAAACACCAACTTACAACCAAACACCAAACCATGAATCAATAAGACTCCAACATAGGTAGCAAAACTGTGCTCAAAGACCCTATTAGCACTAACAAACCATTCGAGCCTAAGAAAGGAGCTCTTACACCCCAAAGGCATCTCAAGCGCAGCCAAATATTCCTAATAAGGACATCACCATCAGGCAAAGTACACAAACAGGTTGATTAATAATGATTCTGCAGCCGTCATGAACAGTGGCCGTGAACAGTATTATTATAGGAGCAGTCAAGAGTATGAATCAACAGCAGCCCCCATTTCTCAAAGACCATAAGCATTTTCCTATATGCATTTTTTTTTCTTCAGAAGGTCCTCCACAAATAAGAAAATTAATTATTCCACTTGATTGCTTCTTGTTCTTTTAAGGCGGCTTCAAAGAGACAGCTTTAAAGCCTCATGGGCGTGGTTCATGGGAGAAGTTTCAAGGCAACAGCAACATGAAGAGCCGCTCCTATAGGTAGAACTTCTTCATCAATAACGAGATGATCATTTGAGTGTAAAGACTGAACAGATTTATGACTTTCCTTCTTTGTACCAATCGTGTAAAATGCAGCAGCAATCTTCGGCGAATAGAAACTGAAATCCTCCAATGCCGCACGGACCAGTACCAACTATAGATGTAGAGAATAGTACCCATGGTCAGAACTTATCTAACCAAAATATTGAAGACCAATTTTCCATGAATTGTAGACATAACTCTAGTAGCCAGGAAGCCCATTAACCGAGCCTCCATGTCAACCAGCAGCTCAGCCCGTTAGCCAAGAACATGAGCAGGGCCTATAAGCACCGAGACCAAAATAATCAGCAGCTTAAACTCCTCAAAAATGAATTTCACTTCCTTGAACTTTTGTGATCCCTCAAAAGCTCTTTTATACATACTTCCCAACACCCTGCAACTTAGAATAAAAGCAGGCACACAATCCTTCACTCTCCAACCCACCTCAATTTTTAGATATACCTGACCCTCTCACAATGGAAGTACTCTCCTTCACTCCATAATTTCATTTTCCCATTTCCCCTATCTTCACTCAAGATCCCTCCCAAATATATTCAACCTCACAATCCAAGCATTTCAAACAAAACTCAAGAGTCGAGAAGCCTTCAACATAATCTGAGGCTGCAGAAAATTAGAAGTCTATGCACTAAACAACATAGAAAAAATCACAGGGACTAGGCTAGATTTTAGAAACCTCACAACACTCGAGTTCCCGAACAAAGACACACACTCCCAATTTCCCCTACCTTTCACTCATGTTTCCCATTTTCGAAAGACCTCATTGACACTCAAATTCCATATTCTAAAAAAGCCATGAGCTTCGACTTCAACAAGACCTGCAAAACAGAAAAGGAAGAGGGGAAGGGTGAGGTTAGCAAAAGCCACTCCTCGAGATTCCTCGCACCGCAATAATCTCACTTGCACTTGAATTGTGAAAGATCCCACAGTCTCATAATCTGACTTTTACTTCCAAGACTTGCATAGAGTGAAATCAAGTGATTATAGTCTAGTGCATCTTTACCTACTTTCTCTTCACATTTCTTTAACCATGTAAGAGCTTTCTCCTTGAGGCCTGCTTTTATGTAGAAATTAGTCACTATGGAATATGTTGTCCATTCCATAGTTATATGAGGTTGGGATTCCATTTCTTCTAGGACCATCTCCATATTCTTTAGATCAGATCTTTCCCCATAAAAGTTAATGCAAACTCCGTAGCTAAAGTTATCTGGGTTGACCCCATTGGCTTTCATCTCTGCAAAAACATTAGGAATTTTCTCGAGCTGCCCACTATTAGCGTAGAGGCACATGAGATAATTACAGGTGAGAGCAGCTGATCCAAAAGCCAACGCCTTCATCGTCTCCACATGGAAGAGTGACTTGCCTACCTGACATAACAATTTTGAAGAGCACCATAAGTTTTTTCAGTTTTTTCTTGGTCCAACAAGATACTGAAGTAGCTCTCCGCAGACTCCAGCCCACGAGTTTTACCAATCAGATCCATGTGCACAGCATGTTCAGCTGGTGAGAATGAGCAATGTCACTTGCTATTCATCCACTCGGAAACCTGAACTTAGCATCCAACACCAGCAATTCAGAAATGTTTTTTTAGAGTGCAAGCAAATCAAAAATGCGAAAATCAGGGGTTAACATTCAAGATCTAAATATCCTTAATGCACAAGGGTGCGCAAATCTTTAATATACTAAAACAAAAGGCAAGTCAGTGGGTTTGTGGGCGAGTTCAATGTATTTTTGTATTCTCGATTGTGGGATTAGGTGTGGCGTACAGCCCATCGTAAAGACTTTTTTTTTTCCGTCAATTTTTTTCTCCATCTGAGTTGATGTTGGACTGTATTCTCATCTAGGCAGACTAATTGGCATGAAATTAGTGTTTTATGACAACGACCATGACTATAATTGTCAATGTTGGTCCCTCCATTGTTATCAATAAATTAAATGGATAGGAAATTAGGGGTTGGGCCAAATTAATACACCTTGAATTGATGATTTCCAAGTCAATGTGTCCAAAGTCTGGAAGTTGTTAGCAAGCATAATCTCCTAATCTCTCTACATATAAATCCATGTTGTGGAAATCTTCTAGTCTTTAATATACTAATATGGAAGGCATGTCTATGTAAAATTTTAGCAAACATGGACATTATGTGTCCATCCATTGTTTGGGTTTTTTCCTTTTCAAGTCAAAGTGTTGAAATATTGTTTTTAATGGGTGAACAAAAGGCAAGTCAGTGGGTTTGTGGGCGAGTTCAATGTATTTTTGTATTCTCGATTGTGGGATTAGGTGTGGCGTACAGTCCCATCGTAAAGACTTTTTTTTCCTTCAATTTTTTTTCTTCATGAACAATAATGAAAAATCTACTCATCAGTTTTTAGAGTTCAAACCTAACAGTTTAAAAACACAACATCAAACAACATATCTTATGAATCACATACTAGCTTTTGAGAGCTAAATCAATAGCAGCATCTTTGTAACAATTTCTCTTCCCAGTACTGCTACCATAGAAAACACAATCGCTTTTAAATCTAGACTCTTTCACAACATTTGCTTCCATTTCCAACTACAAGTAAGTTCTGACGAACAAAAATTCTTTCAGTGGAAGAAAAACTAAACAAAATTAGATCAACAAAAAAATGAAGATGGTGAAGAAGTCTTATTCAAAAACAAAAAAAAAACAAACCAAAAGACAAAACATTAAATAAAAGTAGCAAAATAGTCAAAAAGAAGCTGACAAATTGAGCAGCTGCTGATTTATGCTTTTTAAAATGAAATCATTTATCATTTTAGATATTCTCAAGATTCAGAATATCTAGGATGTAGACCAGTGCATTTTTCAATGCAAACTACTGTCAAATTATCTCAAACATAAGAATCCATATGTATCTCAATATCGAAGACTTGGTAGAAGAGTATTATATCTTACGAAAATAAAACCTCATATTTCTTGCTAAGCCTATTGATAAGCATATGAAATATAGCGCTCTACGTACTACTTAAAGACTTAGAGATATTACATCTTAAGCCAGAATGAATCCTGTAATTCATGAACAAACTAAACACAGAGATTGATTGTCATGTTGACAAGATTCAAGAAGGAATTATTAAGACACAACATGTTTTTTTAGCAATAACAATACAATCTATTCAATTTTTCAAAACTAAAATTAACAATAAAAAAATTACACAAAATAGTTCACCACATAAAGGAAAAAAAAACAACAAAAACAAAAACAAAAACAAGAACAACAAAAAAACAAAAAAACAGAAACAACCCGCCGCATAGCGCGGGTTGTGACTCTAGTATACAAGGATTCTGCCTGTTGAAAAAAAATCGTTTGGGTTCTGTTTTTTTTTTTTCATTTTTTTTATGTATATACAAGATTGAGATACAGGAATATGGTTAAATATTCCAGAACCACTACCCAGGGATGGAAATGCCACTGTCACTGCCATGATGTAAATTAGCCAGAGATGAATGTAGAGAAATTCTAACTATAAATTTGTATTACTAACAGCATTGTAAAAGATAACGGAGAAGAGAAGAGCATACTGACACTGAAGATTAAATACCTTAGAAAATCAAGAAAACTGGTCATCCATGCATGCTTAATCACATAACTTTAATTTCGATTTTATGTCCTCATAATCTCATATTATCATAACATGCAATAAAAATATCCATTACTTTACCACCTGATCAAGAAAAATAAAATCATAGATATTTGATATTTCTAATTCATTCATATAAAATTCTTACATCGTAACACAAAAAACAAACACTACAAGAAAAGGCACTTTTAGAGACGGAAATTAGGGACGGAAAAATATTCCGTCTCTAATTAGGGACGGAAATTTATTTCCATCACTAATTCCGTCTCAAAAATTGAACTTTTGACTTTTTGACTTTTTATTGACGGAAATTTATTCCGTCCCTAAATCCGTCCCTAATTAGGGACAAAAATATTGACCTTTTGACTTTTTAGGGACGGAATATTGACCTTTTGACTTTTTAGGGACGAAAATTTATTCCGTCCCTAAATCCGTCCCTAATTAGGATGAAATATTGACCTTTTGACTTTTTAGGGACGGAAATTTATTCCGTCCCTAAATCCGTCCCAAATTAGGGACGGAATTATATTCCGTCCCTAATTCCGTCTCAAAAAATTGATCTTTTTGACCTTTTGATCGTTCCTAAATCTGTCCATAATTAGGGACTGAAATACAAATTCGTCCCTAATTTCGTCGCTAATTACTCAATTTAGGTTTTCCGAATAATTGGTCGATTAAAATCCAAAATTGGCCAAAGGTTCCTTCACAAAAAATGTTTAGAATAACTAAATGTAGCTACATGTCAATTTTCAGCTCATTTGGAGTTCGTTTGGTCGATCATGCAATTAAAATGAGAGATTTAACTTCGAACGAGATATCTAAGTGTACAATTTAAATTTTTCAAAACATTAACTGATTGAAGTTCCAAATTGCTCGAAGGTTCCTTCACAGAATATGCTTATAATGATTAAATGTAGCTACATGTAAATTTTCAACTCATTCGAAGTTTGTTTGAGTGATCACGCAATCAAAATTAGGGATTTAACTTCGAGTGAGATACCTAAGTGTACAATTTAAGTTTTTCGAATAATTGATTGATTGAAGTTCAAAATTGGTCAAAGGTTCCTAAACACAGTATGCTTAGAATGACTAAATGTAGCTACATGTAAAGTTTCAACTCATTCGGAGCGAGTTTGAGCGATTACGCGATCAAAATGAGAGATTTAACTTCGAACGGGATATTTTGTGCACAATTTAGGTTTTTCGTAATATTGACCGGCTGAAGTTTAAACTTGGTGGAAGGTTCCTTCAAAATATGCTTAGAATGACTAAATGTATCTACATGTCAAGTTTCAACTCATTTGGAGTTTTTTTGAGCGATCAACTGATCAAAATGAGGAATTTAATTTCGAGTGAGATTCCTAAATGTACAATTTAGATTTTTCGAAAAATAATGGATGAGAGTTTGTTTGGTTAATCACACGATCAAAAAAAATTAATTTAATATATTGCTAAATTAGGAACTTAGATTTGTTTTATAATTTAATATATTATAAGATAATCAATCTATTAAACTTATTAAATTTTATTCAATTAATTATAAAAAAATTTACTCCAAAATTCTGGCGCGTAGACTGAGACATTATTACCTCCAAATTTTCCGTCCCAAATTCCGTCTCTAATTAGTTTAGGGACGGAAAATTCATGTTTAGGGACGGAATTTGATTTTCCGTCCCTAAAATTGATTTTTCTTGTAGTGAAAGAAAGAAAGAAAAAAAAGAATAAGGACAAGTATGACAATCCTTTCTCAACTAAAAATCAACAAGTTCGACAAAAAGTCACTTTTACTATTTCCACAAAGAACTGAAAAACCCCACTGTCCATCAACTGATGATAATCTTGAGGCCATGCACGGTCTATGGCTGATGTGCTCTATGCACACTTCAATTTAAAATGATTACTTCATATTCCGATGAACTGACATTAGAAAACTTTCGCCTTGCGGTAATAAACCTCAATTTTGATTTTCCACCAAGAGCAATAATAATTGCCCTTGATCAAGTATGGTAATTAAATTTAGTTAACAAAACTGAACTCAGTTTTTGATAGGTGTTGACGTCACTATCAATAACTTTGGATGAAGAAGGAACAATCTCCTTCGACCCTCCAGGCGCAACATTATCCTTGTTTGCCATAACGAGAATTTAGAGAAATAAAACAGAGACGTCAGGATCATTGCTCCCATAGCATAAAGAAAGTGAGAATAAGAGAAATTTTTGTCGTATAGATCTCACACAAATTACACGTATAAATGGAAGTATGACTACAGCTAATGATAATAACTCTTTCATGACTTCAGCCTACAAATATTATCATGGATGCTTATACACAAAACTATCCTTAACTATCACCACTAGTTTTGGAGCCCATTATCTTTAACTACCACCACTAGTTTAGGAGCCCCAATATTAATGACATATATACACATGATTATACATAGGAAAATCTCCAATATTCATGGGATATATCCAACAATTTGTATAAAAAAACATGGCAGACACATTTCTATTCACAATTGCCGAAAATATTTTGGGAGAGATAGGATCTCTTGCCCTCGAACAAGTACGTTTGTCATGGGGTCTAGAAAGCAATAAGAAAAAGCTTGAGGAGAAGTTATTGACCATCAAGGCTGTGCTCCTGGATGCCGAGG
This sequence comes from Euonymus europaeus, assembly GCA_963580455.1. Classification (NCBI taxonomy): domain Eukaryota; kingdom Viridiplantae; phylum Streptophyta; class Magnoliopsida; order Celastrales; family Celastraceae; genus Euonymus; species Euonymus europaeus. The sequence goes on from OY756961.1 coordinate 25,418,899, forward strand.
AGAAGAAGGCAAAGAACCGTGAGCTGCGTATCTGGCTTGGCAGGCTGAAGGATTTCCTCTATGATGCCGAAGACATGTTGGATGAGTTTGAGTATGAAAGGCTGCACAAGCAAGTAGTGAAAGAGTATGGAAGCACCAAAACCAAGGTATGCAGTTTCTTTTCAAGCTCGAATCCATTAGTCTTCCGTTTCAAAATTGGTCATAAAATTAAGAAGCTCAAAAAGAGGCTAGATAAGATAGCAGATGAGAAGTCCAAATTTCATCTCTCGGAGCAATTCACTTATGGACTGGGGGAGCACATACACAGAGAAAGGGAGATGACCGACTCCTTTGTGCGTGAAACGAGAATTATTGGAAGAGATGCTGACAAGGAAAAGCTCATGGAGATTCTGTTGAAATCAGATAATCAAGATGCAAGCCAGATAATATCTGTTATCCCTATTGTTGGAATAGGTGGGTTGGGAAAGACTACTCTAGCTAAGTTGTTATACAATGATAAGAGAGTAGATTCACATTTTCAATTGAAAATCTGGGCTTGTGTCCCTGAGGATGAATTTGAAAAGAAGAAAATAATAGTAAAAATGATGAAGTCCTTTACTGACCAGAATCTGAGCTACTTGGATACTGACCAACTACAAGCTCGCATTCGAGATCAACTGAATGGACATAAATTTTTACTTGTCTTGGATGATGTGTGGATGGTCGAATGCATTCGCAATATATGGGTTGGGTTGAAAGAATTGCTGGAGGTAGCTGCCAATGGAAGTCGAGTCATTGTAACAACGCGTAATGAGAGAGTGTCTGAAATGATGGGTACTACTGAAGGATACAAGCTAAAACGTCTTCTACGAGTGGACTGTTTGTCTTTGTTAAAAAAATGGGCGTTCAAGGAAGGAGAAGAGGAGCGCTATCCAAACCTCCAGGAAATTGGAGAGGACATTGTGAAGAAATGTGGAGGGATTCCTTTGGCGGTGAGGACATTAGGGACGCTGCTCTACTCGAGAAACGAAGAACGGTACTGGAAATCCATAAGAGATGATGAGATATGGAAACTAAAACAGGAGGAAGGGGATATTTTACCTGCAATAAGACTAACTTATGATCAAATGTCATCTAAGTTGAAGCAATGTTTCGCTATTTGTTCTGTCTTCCCAAAAGATCATGTGTTCGACAATTTTTCTCTGGTTCAGTTTTGGATGGCACACGGCCTACTTCAATCTCCAGATGGAAACCAGGAACCTGAAGATCTTGGCTTACAATACATCAAGGAGTTATCCTCAAGATCATTCTTTCAGGAATTTGAAGATTATAGTTATTTTTTCTTGTTTAAAATGCATGATTTGGTACACGATCTTGCGCTCTTGGTTGCTCAAAATGAGTGCTCAATTGTCAACTTTCAAACCAAGAGTATACCTGACGGTGTTCGACATCTTTCGTTCTCGGACCCAGAAGTTTTGTTTAGTGAAGAGGTTCCGAGTCTTCCACAAAATCCAAGAAATGTGAGGACTATACTTTTCCCATTTGGAGGAACAAAACCTACAAGTGAAAAATCCTCCCTCGATGCATGCATCTCTAGATTCAAGTTTCTATGGTTGTTGGATCTAAACAATTCATCATTTGAGTTCTTGCCCAGCTTTATTGGTGACCTGAAACATCTGAGGTGTCTTTACTTATCCCGCAATCGTAGATTAAAGAAAACGTCCAACTCAATCTGCAAGCTCTACAATCTACTGTTGAGGATACCAGATCAATATGACAAGCAACGAAAACAAAAACTGAGAGAAAAATGCAAAGAGTTTATTTTCGGTAAAACTAACTACACAACTTTCTTTCTCTCTACCACACCTCTCCACATACCTCTATATCTCCTTATATAGAGGTACAATGCCCCTAACAAGACAAACAAGCATTCAACACCTTACATGTACAACTTTGACAAAGAACACCTAGGTGGCTAGTGGGTTGGTGCATGGTGGCTTGGTGGGTTGGTGTATGGTGGCTGGTGGGTTGGTGAATGGTGGACTTGGTGGCTGCTGCTTCTAGACATGGTGGCTGGCTGTCATCTTTGACTTGTATGGGTATGAACCCATCAATTCTCCCCCTTCATACCCTTAGGAGGAGAACGCAGATCGCCGCTCTTCAGTTGCTGTCCATCCCGGCTATGTCCCGACATAGCTCGAGCTTCTCGCGAGTAACAACTTTTGTCAACATGTCTGATGGATTCTCTTCTGTGTGAATCTTCACCAGCTTCAACAATTCATCTTCAATCACTTCACGTATCCAGTGATAGCGAATGTCGATATGCTTTGTGCGGGAATGGTACATGGAATTCTTGCTCAAGTCTAGAGCACTCTGACTGTCACAATGTACCTTGTATTCCTTCTGAATAATACCCAGTTCCTGGAGAAACCGCTTTAGCCACAACAGTTCTTTACCAGCTTCCGCTGCAGCAATATACTCTGCTTCTGTTGTAGACAAAGCAACACACTTCTGCAGTTTTGACTGCCATGAAACGGCTCCCCCTGCAAAAGTGAAAACATACCCTGAAGTAGATTTTCTACTGTCAAGGTCACCAGCCATATCTGAATCAGTATAGCCATCCAGAACTGGATCTGCTCCCCCAAAGCACAAGCATAGCTTTGACGTACCCTTTAGGTACCTGAGAATCCATTTAACAGCCTCTCAATGTTCTTTCCCTGGATTGGAAAGAAATCTGCTCACAACGCCAACAGCGTGAGCGATATCTGGTCTTGTACACACCATTGCATACATTAGACTACCGACTGCTGAAGAGTATGGTACTGCTTTCATCTCTTCAATCTCCTTCTCTGATGAAGGACAAGATTTCTTGCTCAGCTGAAAATGGTTACCTAGCGGAGTGGTAACCTGCTTTGCATTTTTCATGTTAAACCTTTCAAGCACCCGTTTAACATAAGCTTCCTGTGACAGCCACAATTTCTTGGCTTTCCTGTCACGAACAATCTTCATGCCCAATATCTGCTGAGCTGGGCCTAAGTCCTTCATGTCGAAGAACTGGGATAACTGGGCTTTCAATCTGTTAATCATGGCTCCGTCCTGGCCAACAATTAACATGTCATCAACATATAGCAGCAATATCACAAAGTTACCGTCTGGGAACTTTTGAACATAAACACACTGGTCTGCGGCAGTCCTCTTATAACCATGACCCATCATGAATGAGTCAAACTTCTTGTACCACTGTCTCGGTGCCTGCTTAAGGCCGTAGAGACTTTTCTGCAGTTTGCAGACTAAGTGCTTCTTCTTAGGAACTTCAAACCCTTCTGGCTGCTCCATGTAGATTTCTTCCTCCAAATCACCATGGAGAAATGCTGTCTTTACATCCATTTGCTCAAGCTCTAGATTCATACTTGCTACTAACCCAAGTATGACTCGGATTGATGTCATCTTCACCACCGGTGAGAAAATCTCGTCAAAGTCAACTCCTTTCTTCTGTTGAAATCCTTTGACGACCAACCGAGCTTTGTACTTCACAAGCTTTCCGCTGCCATCCTTCTTCAGCTTGAACACCCATTTGTTCTGCAGTGCTTTCTTCCCTTTAGGAAGTTTTACCAACTCGTAAGTCTGGTTTTTCTGCAAGGAATTCATTTCTTCTTGCATAGCCTGCATCCACTCACTACTTTCAGCATGAGTGTGAGCTTCTTGAAAGCTCTCTGGCTCCCCCTCATCAGTAAGCAAAATATAGTCTGAATCCGGATATCTCCTCGACGGAATCAGGGTACGGCCTCTCTGTGATCTTTCTGGCTGAGGTACAGCTACTGGAGGAGGTTGTGATGGTTCTGCAGCTTCTGGTGGAGGGGGTTGTGGCTCCCCCTGCTCAACACCTTCGGTATCTTCTTCTTCTAAATCTTCCTCCTGCAATTCATCATTATTTGCAGGTGCCACTAGTGTAGGATCTGGAATGGTGTTGGCAACACTGGGAACAATGGACTTGGAAGATTTGTCCGAGTCCTCAAATACTTCATTTTCATGAAACACAATATCCCTGCTTCTGATAACCTTCTTATCAGTTGGTTCCCACAGTCTGTATCCGAATTCATCATCTCCATATCCGATGAAAATGCAAGGAATGGATCTGCTGTCAAGCTTCTGTCTCTGCTCCTTGGATACATGTGCAAAAGCTTTGCACCCAAATACTCTTAAGTGAGAGTAAGAAATATTTCTTCCAGACCATACCTTCTCCGGAATTTCAAAATTCAGCGGTGCTGACGGTGATCTGTTGATCAAGTAACGGGCCACACGAACTGCTTCACCCCAGAATGGCTTTGGCAGCTTTGCCATACTGAGCATACACCTTGCTCGTTCCATAATGGTTCGATTCATCCTCTCGGCTACACCATTATGTTGTGGGGTACGTGGGACCGTCTTCTCGTGCCGAATACCGCTTTCAGCACAATATGCTTCAAATTCTCTGGAAACGTACTCGCCTCCATTGTCTGACCGGAGGCACTTCAGCTTCTTTCCAGTCTCCCTTTCCACCATAGCGTGGAAATTCTTGAAATTCTCGAACACCTGATCCTTGGTTCTGAGAAAATATACCCACACCTTCCTTGAAGCATCATCAATAAAGGTCAGGAAATATTTGTTACCTCCCAAAGACTCTTCTTCTAGAGGACCACAGACATCAGAGTGTACCAAACTCAGCAACTCTAACCTTTTCGTGGAAGATGTATTGAATGAGACTCTGTGCTGCTTCCCGAATAAGCAATGATCACAAGGGTTCAGCGGAATATCTTTAGACACTTTGATGAGTGCCTTCTTTGACAGGGTGGACAACCCTTTTTCTCCCATGTGACCGAGTCTCTTGTGCCAGAGATTTGGAGAAGTCTCTTCCTCCACAGCATTGATGCTTTCTGAACATACTTTGGCCTGTGTTCTATACAATGTGCCACAAATATGTCCTCTGGCATAAGTCAAAGCACCTTTCGTCAACTTCCAGGTGCCATTGCCGAAATGATTGTGATAGCCCTGTTTATCAAGAGCATTCACAGCAATAAGATTGAACCGGAGGTCTGGGACGTGTCGGACGTCCTTCAACACCATAGCACATCCAAGATTTGTCTTGACATGCACATCACCAATAGCCACAATCTTGGCAAAACTATCGTTGCCCATCTTCACTGTACCAAAATCGCCAGTTCTGTACGAAGTGAAGAAATCACTTTGTGGAGTGGCGTGGTGCGATGCAGCAGTGTCGATCACCCACTCAGGATCGTGGCTTGCTGCATGTAAACATGTCTCTTCATTGCAAGAGAGTATTGCTACATCCTCCGATATGGTGACCAGAGTTTTGCCACCTTCATTCTTTGTCTCTGAGCTGGTTTGACCTTGCTCCCGTTGTAATTTTCGGCAATTTTTCTTGATGTGGCCTTCAATGCCACAATGGTAACACTTGTATTTACCTTTTTGCTGTCTCCTGCCGTCACTGGACTTTCCATGATCCTGGTTCCGTCCTCGGCTCTGACTTCTACCTCTACTCCTGCCTCTCCCCTGAGGCCGTCCTCTGCTTTCAGTAACAAGGGCATGAGACTGGTCTATGCCCAATTCCTTCCTTCGACTCTCCTCGTTGAATAAAGCATCCGAGACCATCTCCATAGTGAGTTTGCCTCCGGGTGCAGAGTTACTGAGAGAGACCACCAGCGTCTCCCAACTGTCTGGTAGGGAACTGAGAAGTAGTAAGGCTTGATCTTCATCTTTAAGAATAAACTTGACAGCTACAAGTTGATTCACCAAGTTCTGGAACTCATTGGTGTGCTCAGCTACAGAAGTACCATTTTTCAACTTCAAGTTGACAAGCCGTCTAACCAAGAGAGCTTTATTTCGAGCGGTCTTGGCTTGATACATGTTTTCGAGCTTTTTCCAGAGCTCGTATGCATTCGTCTCCTGTGCAACATGGTGAAACACACTGTGGTCAATCCAATTACGAATTTGACCAATCGTCTTCTTGTGTTTCTTTGTCCACTCAGCATCTTTTATATCATCTGGTCTCTTGCCCTCATTTTCCAAGGGATCCGCCAGATCTCTACAATTCAAGAAATCCTCCATCCGAGGTTTCCACAAAGCATAATTTGTCGGTGTCAACTTCATCATAGCTCCTGATGACTCTGATGTAGAAGCTTCCATCAGAAAAGATTCGGTTTCAAGCTAAACCGAGTAACACCGAAATTTTGGAGCTGAATCTCGCAAAACCGATAGCACGGTTGCGTCCGGAAGGGTCGAAAACCTTGGGAACCGGTTTGACCTTCCTGAAAACCGGTCCGAAAAATACCGAACCGGCCGGTCAAAGTTTATGTAATTTGAACCGGACTTAACTGTTGACTAACGGTCAACTGACAGTCAACTGACACCGTTTGCTGACGTGGCTGCTGACGTGGCACATTTGCTGGCTGTGCGCTGACGTGTCCCTGTGACGTGGCGCTGGCGTGGCAGATGATGACGTCACTGTGACGTCAGCATGACGTCACTTCGTCTTCTTCCTCCAGCATGCATGAATAGTGCAGAAAATTTCAGAGGGAGAGTGTGGCTCACCCCGACGTCCGATTTCGATGATTTTTGAACCAGGAGACTCGTGAGGTGATGAGGAACACCCAGATGTGTTCAAAACTTGATTTCGTTGAAGTCGAAAAATTGACCCGAGAGCAAAAACATGCTCTGTTTCAGTCCGGGATGACTTCCGGGACTGAACCTCGGCTCTGATACCACTTGTTGAGGATACCAGATCAATATGACAAGCAACGAAAACAAAAACTGAGAGAAAAATGCAAAGAGTTTATTTTCGGTAAAACTAACTACACAACTTTCTTTCTCTCTACCACACCTCTCCACATACCTCTATATCTCCTTATATAGAGGTACAATGCCCCTAACAAGACAAACAAGCATTCAACACCTTACATGTACAACTTTGACAAAGAACACCTAGGTGGCTAGTGGGTTGGTGCATGGTGGCTTGGTGGGTTGGTGTATGGTGGCTGGTGGGTTGGTGAATGGTGGACTTGGTGGCTGCTGCTTCTAGACATGGTGGCTGGCTGTCATCTTTGACTTGTATGGGTATGAACCCATCATCTACAAGCTCTATTCCTAGATGGATGCGTAGAACTCGAGGATCTACCAAGAGATATTCGGAACATGATCAGCCTGAGAAATCTGAGAATCACCACCAGACAGAAGAGTTTAACAGAGAATGGAATTGAGTGCCTAAAATCTTTAAGAAATTTGGGCCTAATTGGATGCACCAATCTCGAATACGTCTTCAGAAGAACGGTACACCTCCATGCTTTGAGAACATTGTACATTGGTTCTTGTCCTAGCTTGGTGTCTTTGTCACACATTCTAAGGAACCTGACTGCATTAGAGGCATTGATAATTGACAAATGTATGCGAATGGATTTAATGGACGAGGTTGAAGACTCTCAAAATTTGAAACTTCGGTTGCTAATGCTATATAGTCTGCCACAACTCACTATCTTGCCAAGATGGCTTCAAGAGTCTTGGGAGACTTTGGAATGCTTGGGTGTTCGATTTTCTCCCAATTTCACATCATTCCCTGAGTGGCTGCACAACTTCAAATCACTCAAAAATATTTTGGTGGAAGACTGTCCTAGATTGCTGTCACTGCCAGATTCCTTTGCTTGTCTCACAAACCTTAAGGAATTGAAGATTGTAAATTGTGCACAACTGAGTGAAAGATGCCAGCCAGAAATAGGTCAAGACTGGCCAAAGATTGCCCATGTCCCACACATCTATCAAGACCAAAAGACGGGTAAGAATTCTATGTACAGAGGCAAACACATGCACGCATATGCGGATTCAGTTTTCTTTTAAATTACAATACTAAATTTTGAAAAAACTTGTGTCTTGAATGTCAGGCCTGTTGGCTCGCCATGAATCAGATATAAGGCTCAAGGGTTCAAGTCCTTGACACACTCTCCACATTGCAATGGATTTCTCTTAGCTGCTGTCACATGTGGTCTTGTGGTGGTCAATAACTATGTGATAAATAGGCTCGGTGCTTGCTTCTACTGCTGCGAATAATGGATCCGGCGGTGGTGATCAATCTTCTTATTACCTCTTTTCTGGACCCTTGATTAATGTGCCACTAGGAGAAGGCCGGCACGCCACTGCCATAGATGTTTGTTAATTTGAGTCTCAAATATTTGTGTCTTTGCGGGTGCTTTCTTTGTCTTTGTTAGTGTGAAATATTTATGAATTTGAAATGCAAAACCCTAAATTCGAAAGATCATAAAAAGGGCTTTGCTTTATCTGTTTCAAAACATTGGTTGCTTGCTTCAAAAGAAAACACGTTGGGTTTCTATCTCTTATGCCTAAATGCTAGCCTCCAAAGTTAAGGGTGTAAAGGAGTTTAGCCGAGCTAAGTGAAAAACACTGAGATTATTGCTTGTCGCCCGGATGAAACCTACTAATAAAAGTCCTTGTCATCTTTGTTCATGACTCTTTAATTGTGAATAACTGTAAGATGAGATAAGTTGGCAAGCTTAACTCTTGCCAGAGACGGGAGATCCTATGTTGAACTCCCACGTCCAGTAAACTTATTTAGATTCCTCGTTACAGAAGGAAAAAAAAAAACACTGAAATTGTGAATTCATTTTTACAACTATAAAATTGTAGAACCATGAGATATATAATATTGTCAAAACAAAAGGAGACATATGATAAGGCAACAAAAGAAGAAGATTGATACTCTGCTGAGAGACTTGTCAAGCTGCATTTCCTGCCTTCTCATCCTAGGGTTTTTGTAGGAATTCGGATACGGAGAAAACCTTGTATCTGCCATCCAAATACCCTTTCAAACACCAGCTCTCCCAACATCACAATAGTTGGATTCAGTAGACTTGTCGTTGTTGTACCTCCATAAGGATTAGGAGGGTTAGCAAAATATTGATGGTCGTAAAATGATTCCGATTGAAAAAAGTGTGGATTAAATTGTTGACTTCTAAGGGAAGCAGGTGACGCTGAAAAAATCAAGGCATCGAAGGCCGGAGGAGGTGGGCAGGGTACACTGAGACCCACTTAAGGCCTCTTGGTTTCAGACTCGGAAGGGGATGCACCATGGCCATAGCGAGGCACCAATGTACCAAGAGAGATATTAGACTTGCAGATCGGACAGTCCTGTTTCTGATGGTCGTCGGCATAAGGAGAGGAACCTTGGACATGGAGCCACTTATAAATACAAGGCCAGCAGTACAACTGGCCACAGAGAGTGACAACAGGGTTGTGTGCCGTTCCTAGGCATATGTTGCAATCAAAGCAGCCACCAAAGCTCATGAGAAATCCTTGGAGTTGTTGATGGCATCACACTTCTGCTTGGATAAACAATCTCCATTAGATTCAAATTGTGCTTCTGGATGAAAGAAACCTTGTTCCACAACAATGAGTTCTGTTTCAGGCATTGAGTTCTATAAGTATATAGAGGTATGCATAACCTCAATATTATACACAAAAACCATTCGCCACTAATGATGCCAATTTCAAGGTTTAGGGACCAAACAGTGCAAAGTGTATAATCAAAGACTAATCACACACCAATTTCAACATTCTAGGAGCAAAGCATCCATAAAGCACAAATGAACAAGGACTAATGAATCAAAGCATATACATTTTTTTTTGAAAGCAATCACATAAGAAAAGAATAAAGGAAGGTAGGCCCGCTTTACTGGCCATCTAAATTAAAAGAAGTCCTACAAACAAAAAAGATTCACCAACCACCAATAGTAAAGAAGAAATATGAGCATTTTATACAACTTTTATATGAGTAGCATAACTGTAAAAACTTGAAGAGGCCACATATGCTTCAATGTAGAAACATAGAATCTACTCCCTTCCTTTAATATGTATAAAAAGTAAATAATTCCATCCCAAGTGCATCGATTTATTGGGTTTGTAACCACTTTATCTTTTTTGATGTTATGAAATGGGTGGAATTCATTACACTTTTCTATTTTCTTATCATTCAGATTTCCAATAGTACTCAATCTTGTTGTTAATTTACAATGAAAACCATTTCGAAGAAGAATACAATGAAATCGGACTTGCATTTGAGACAAACTTGTGGCTATCTTGCAAGTTAAAACAAAGAAATTAACTTGAAAAAATCCACCAAAACAATGAGAAACAAAGTAGAGTGAAATCCTAGCACCACGCATATTTCCTACGAAAGATTTTAGTTTTAGTAAGCAGTAATTTAATGATCAAGCCAGGACCCAAATTTCCAAAGGAAGAAAAAGATAAATACACATATGAGGGGACAACAAACAAAAGGAAAGAACAAGGGTGCTTCCTTGAGATGATGAGAATTACGAGATAAAGTCTTGAAATGAAATACCAGTATATATATATATAAAATGCCAACTGCGTGACTGATGTAGAGGACAAAACACTGATTGAGACCTTCTATTGTTCCGAGCAACCTTAAAGACTCCTAGATTGAATCACTGAATCCTTCGAAACCATAAACAGAACAGAGAAGCCTTGAAGACTCATAAACTAGACCCATTAATCCATCAGAGCCAGAACAAGAACAGAGCAACCTCAAAACCCCCAAAATTGTTATGAGTCTTATGCGCAGCGTTTTGTGTTTGTCATTTTAAAATATTAGCCGTTGGATTGTTTTGTTTTGTGTGGCTGGATCTTATGCTGCTGCTTGTTTTGTGCTTGTGTGAGTCTAGGGTTGGATTATTCTGGTTGTATTTTGGGTGTTAGGTACTTGGAGAGTAGCCTCTCTCGAACAGGCTCCCTTATTTTTCTTCCTGAATTGTAACTCTGTCTTGGACTCTTTGATTATCAATCTGTCATATTTTCTGGTTAGTTGCTGTTGGTGTGTAACAAAAATATTAAACACATTAATCGATCAAAAACAAAACAGCCAAACCCCCTTTTATTTCCTTTCTGCAAACAAGAATAAAACACAAATATCACAAAGAATTCAAACTTAAAAACAACGGAATCCGTATTGAATGACAAAGAAAACGTACCTAATCGTTAAGAACCGAAAACAGATCGACACAGATGGAGGAGTTGATTCTTCTCAAAGCCTTCCAGTCGACAGAATCTGATCAGAAAACCCGAAACTTGTAGATACAGACAGAGAGAACGAGATGAGAAAACGTAATCTTTGACAGAAATGGTTGGGAAGGAATGATTAATATCCATGTATATAGAGCCGACTGGCTGAACCATAAAATAATAGTTTACTGAAATAACCATACAATATTCTATCTTCTTATCATTAAATTAAATGTATAATATTTATTATTGAAAAAAATAATATTTAAAATAAAAAAAAAGTTGTTGCATACTAAATATTCAGTTTATCCCTAATTAATATTTTCAATATATATACTTGTTCAAGATATGCGACACCGTTTCTTATTTACCATTAAATTAAATATTCTAATATTCATCATTAAAAAAATTACATAAATGTCTATCTTGCCCTAACTAATAATTTGACGACATTAATCTCACTACAAGAATTTCATGAATTATAGACAGAATTTTTTGTCGATAATCCTAAAAATCTATCGATAATATTAATTACCGATCGAAAATTTCTATCGTTAAAACCGTCATAGGTAATCTAAACAATGATGAAAAAAAAATTGTGGGTAATTACCGATGGATTTTTTAGTCGATAATCCGGCGGCCAAAAATTTTAAAAATTAAATTTTGTATCTTTCTTCAAAAAATATATAAAAAAAAATCATCGGTAATCCGTCAACAAAATAAAAATTCTATAAATAATCCATCGACAAAAGAATGAAAAATAAAAAAAATTATTTTCATACCCATTTTAAGGGTTTGTTGTTTTGGGTTTAGAATTTAGAATATCACTTAAAATACTCCAATGCATAAAAGAAAACTAAGAAAACCTTCATTTGAGATAATTTGGGGGGTGAATTACACCTAGAGTAATTACAGGCCCCAATGACCCTATCTATATATCAACCCCAAAAATCATGTGCATCAGGCAAGCATTGTGAAAAATTTATGTACGGGTTTTGCAAGAATCAAGCCGTAGACTTTTAGACAAGGAAAATTATTAGGGACTGATTTATGATTTTCTTCATTCTTCAATAATGATTTTATTTTCCTGAATTTTCTCACCATAAAATTATGGTTCTTTAGATATCTGAATCGGGTCACTATCTCTATGCACTTTTGTAATTGGTAAGGTATTAGTGTAAAAAATTAAACTTAAATTCTCTATTTAATTATTTATCCGACGATCCTATAAGATTCATTAGAAAAAGTGAAAATGTTATTGTGAATCTTTTGAGATAACCAGATGATACTTTTCTTAGTGATATGATAAAGGTGTAACGGCCAGCATAAATAATTCATTGTCCTTGTGATAAACAGCTTAGGATAAAATTATGACCCACAAATTTTGGATAGGATAAAAAGTTTAGCAATATCAATTATAGTTTTTTACCTTTTTTTCACCTTCAAAGAAAAAATAGAACAAATAATTCAACTTTAGTGACATTACTCTCCCCACGAGCCAAAAACTATTGCCACAAAAAGGCTTAACCCCACAAAAAGGCTTAACCCAACATCATTAACCCCAGAATGATAAAAGGGGTACATTTTAAATTTTTCATATTTTAAAGTCAAGACAACCAAAACACTAATCAAAATACCCTCAAAGCTACAAGCACAACTGCACAAATATTCCACCACCAATATCTTCCAAGTAACTTGGTAAATTAAATCTTCACATTGAGCAAGATAAGCAAAAGTATTGTGAATTTGTCAACATATCTATTATAGAAACATCAAAAGCGATGTCTTATAAATAAGAAATACGTTGGCAACTAATATTGTCTAAGGACGCAGAAAATATGGCAGCCTTTTGAAACTATACAATAGCAATTTAAGAGAGGGCTTATTGATAGCAGAGCGTCTGACTGACTGGGGCATTAAAATACGAAGATTCAAAAAACAGATACAGAAAGAAACAAGAACTTAGCCCAGCAAAGGCATTCCTTACCATCACTACAGGAATTTCTCAATACTAGCAGCTAGAGTGGTTTTTGGAACGGCTCCAATAATGGTATCTTTCTTTTCTCCGTTCCTGAAGATTAAGACAGTTGGAATGCTTCGAATCCCATAATCAGATGCGACTGATGGGCACTCATCAGTATTAATTTTGTAGACTTTGATCTTCCCAGCATATTGCTTTGCCAGTTCATCAATGATTGGGAGAAGCATACGGCAGGGCCCACACCATGGAGCCCAAAATTCAACAACAACAGGGGATTCAGATTCAAGAACAACTGACTTCCAAGTTTTATCAGTAACGGATGGCACTGCAATTCCAAGGCAGAAAAAATGGCGAGTTATGGCATTTGAAGATCTTTTCTCAAATACAAGTTACATTGTATCTTGGGAAATAAGAACAAAAAAACTTCACAAAACAAGAAGGCCCATAATCATTACTTTGGAGAAACAGAAAAAAAAAAATGATTCAGGTAAGAAGCATCCTTGATCACAGTATCAACTTCTAAACAATAAAAAAAGAGTAAACGACTCTTGCAAGACTTCCGCTGTGGACGGGGTCGGAGACAAACAAAAGGTTCTACCTCTTGAATGCTCTCCAACTCCTTTTCATCCATGTGATCAAGAAAATATCAAGTGGTATAGAGCACATCATCAAAACTCCACTTCATACACGCCTCAAAGCTTGTGTGCTCATGTACAACAAAGCCTAATATGTCTCACATTGGAGGTCATCAATTATCAAAATCCTCTCCTAAACTGCCTAAGAGACAAGAAAGATGAACTGCATGGGGAAGAGAGTAGGATTGTATATGTAAAATGTTGGTAAGTTCCCACGGCCCAGCTCATTTTGCCTTCCATAAAACTGGTTAACTTCCGCAATTCAAAATCGACATCAAATTAGATGTTAGAATTAAAGACTCCTCTCCTTGAAAAGGCCCACTTATTTCTTTCCCTACCCACAGTTCAACAAAAGCCAAAAGGGGGTTCAAGCCTTGTGCCGATTCAATTCTCACTTGGCACAGTTATAATCCCCAGCCACATTTTATATTCCCACCAAACCAGTCATTGCTGAAGAAATACCCAAAACATGAAGTTTCCCACATGAGCTTCTTTTCAAACTACAGTTCCTTTCCCCCAAAAAAAATGAAGATTGCTTTTAATACTACTTTCTTGCAAAGAAGTACCTAATTGCAAACTCCATTTGTCCTTTTCGTAAATTGTTGAGCATAAGTCTCAATTCCCACATAGCCTCCCACAAAAGTTAAATAACACAAAATCAATAATAAAAATAATAAAAGGAAATAAATCAAAACAGGTATTGGGGCAAGGGACTCTTGGTTTCCAAATTGCTCTCCAGGGAAAATTCTTCCTTCTCCTCTTTTCATTTAATTTTTTCCCTGTGCCTCCCTAACTTTAGATATCGCATGCATGATGCAACCCTTCTAAATCAATTGATCTTCCATTTTAATGTTTGAGAAGATTTGTCCACCTTATCTTAAACATTGATCAATAACTCCAGTTCCCAATCCATGTTCTTATAAAATCAATGATCCAAGTTTAATACCCCTTAAGAATGGACAAATTTAACACACTGTTGTCTTCTTATTCATAACCAGCTCAAAAGAAGATAGAAAAATTGACATCAAAGTTTCAGTTCCACCCAAATATCATTCCAGAAGTTTATTGTATTATCATTTCACACCACGAGAGTAGATAAAAGTTTGACATTCTCCCCCATCTCTTCCATTCACCAAACCATGTGACTTAGCATAAATGAACCTTAGCCACATGCACACTTTTTTTGTGGTAAGAGATAATTTGATCCCTTAACCCCCTGTCTTGTTTGTTGAATAATTTTCGACACACCAAACTTCCTTCCCTCATTAGTACATCCACATGAAAATCTTCTTCGAATTCATTCCATTTTTTTTTTTACCGATCCGGCGTATAGTAAACAAATCTGCTAACTTTAACCTCACATGACAAAGATACAAATCTGCAAAAGTCATCTGCCACATCGAATACATGTTGCAGAATCTGGCTTGTGCATATCGAAGATGCACATTACACATGGTGTTTGGTCACAAAATACTCCTAAAAGAACAAAATTTTGCTACAATTTCACACTCTAAGCCCAAGTAATAAAATGTGATAAGCATCAACAGGAAACCCAGATTCATCTGTTAATTTTTCAGTAGATTCAGATGTTACAACGCCAACATTTATCAATAATAAAAAACTAACTTGATTCAAGAGAAAAAAAAATCTTTAGCTCAATTATCTCTAGTCTACTCTGCTTAGGCGTGTCATCAGTCATCACCGCCTCACTATTAAATTGTATTATGCATTTTGTAACACTTCCTTGAGATTTCATGATAGTTATCGTTAAACCGAAAACAAAAATGGTCATATTTCAACCCAGTCTTCACTAAGCATGAGTATAAATTTGTCAGCAACACTCACTTCAGAAGGGAAAAAAAAATAAGAGTTTTCAATCTAAAAAAATATTGACACTGAATTCCATTAACAGAAAGAAAAAAAAAAAGGGTTAAAGAGTAATACGAATAATAGTGGTAAAAGAAGAAGTCTAACCATCAACGGCAACATCCTGAGCCTCGCACACAATTCGTCCATTGCGACCTTGTCTTGAGCTCGGATTCCGACTCTCCGATCCAAAAGATCGAGTTTCAGGAGTCAATTTCATCCTGAGGCCTTTGAACTCCGGTACAGCCCTCGATCTCCGGCGACCAGAGACCGAAGATAAACACAATGAGGCAGTAACCGGCGAAACAACCGGTCTAGACAAGTTGGAGGCACGAGGAACAGCTATCGATTCGAGCACAGTGGCCATTGGAGCAGTGGATCGAAAGTTTCCAATCCAGAAGAAGCGAAAGAGAGATTTGTGAGTGCGAGATGTTTGGTTCAAGTTGATTTGGATTTTAGAACGGATACGATGGTGGAGCCCATCTATTTTTAGGTGGATCATCGATGTGCTGCCGTGTATAGTTCATGCGAGATTTTACGTGGACGATATTTAATAATTTATATACTTTAATCAAAATTATGAGTTTATAAATATTAGAGATGTCAAAAATATCCGTAATCAACGGGTATCCGTACAACCCGTCCCAAATCATATAGGTATGACCCGTTCATTAACGAGATGAGTATTTTCATGGGTAAAATAGAGGGGCGGACACAGGAACGGATTTGTCGAAATCCAACCCGCCTCATATCTGTATATATTATTAATTATATATATGTATATTATTTTTAATACATATGTTATTATTTTTATTATTATTTATAAAATTAACAAGAATAAATCAATAAAAAAATTTCATAAGAATATATCATTTGTATTTATTTATTTAATATGTAATGTAAATAATTATAAAACTCGTGAATTGGGAGGACGGGTAAATAAATGGGGATTCCCCTCCCCAATGGATATGTGTAAGAATTTGTTTAACAGGTACGGAGACAGACGAAGGACCCCCGCCCTTTTGATATCCCTAATAACATATACAAGCAAGAGAGAGAGAAATGTGTGAGAATTTTGCTGAGCTTTATATATGCTATTAATAAAAGCCACGGAGAAGGCCTATATTTGTGACATTATATCCTCGTCTGAATATGAAACTGAATGCCAAAAGCTCATTGTCCACTTCAGAACCTTAATTGGCTTCCACTTAAAAAGACATAGATTGCCCACTTCAAAACCTTAATTGGCTTCCACTTAAAAAGACAGTCTATCAGACAGACTCAGATGTTATTATAACGATAAAAAAATAAACATAATAGTTAAATCTAAGGTACTATCTTTAAATTTCAAACATGATAAAAACATCTCAAACAAATTCCCTAGGACTGCTATAACTCGCATGATATAGACCACGAAAAATATGAAGGTGAACCACAATGAGAAACATACTTGCCCCATTAGCATGCATATAACGGAGCAACCAGCCCCCTTCAACATCTCTCATAACGTGTTCTACGCTGTTGAAAGCTAGATCAACGCCAGTCACTATCTGAATGACTAAACAAAGACCAGCTAACGAACCGAACCCCCACCAATAACTAAAAGCTGATGCCAATCTTCTATTTGCTCCAGCTTTTCCAGCAGTTTTTTGTTATCTATGCTCGGTATCGCTTCCTTATGCTGCTGGTGCGCTCTCGCTATCTCCCTAATTTGCTCCATGTTGTATTCTCCCCAAACGGTTGCCTCTGGGTCTTCCTTCAGAATATACTTGCACACTCCATCCCGTGGGAGAGTTCTCTTATAGCCATTTTTAGCCAGTGCCCTTTTTCCAGCATTCGTACCAGTAGTTGCATTTCCACCAGTCCATCCTGTCCTTATCGCTACCCGCGAGCCAGTTGGTTGAAGAAAAAAGGGTAGCATCCCAAACCGCATTCTTTGATTAAGTAGTCTTTTGTGTAGTCGGTGCAGCAAGCATTTCACCAGCAGAACTTTCTTATCTATAACCCTTCCCGACAAGCTGAAGAATTTGTCTCTAAATTGTTAAATCTACGCCTTTAAACATCTCCTCAGTGTCTCTAATAGTTCATTTTATTGGAAATTTATTTATCTTCTTCTTTATTTAGCTATTTATCGTATGCTACAAATGGCTCCAATGTATGAATTTATTGACCCTATCACTCATGATAGTCATGTTTGAAAGTTTAAGGTTTGAGTCATACGTTTATAAATAATTTCAAACTTCATGAGATGTGATGAAACACACAATCGAGATGATCCTTACGAATGAAAATATAATCTCAATTCAAAATTTACGTTTATGACAAACTAATGATCATACAAAATTCAACAAAGCTCGACACGAAGCAGAAAAGCGCTCTAAGGAACAGTAATCAGGCTTTGAAGGTCATACAAGAAGGCTATTCGACCAACAAAACGGTAATGGTAGGCGTAGCTCAACCAAGGACGATGAAGGCACGTTTTCCAGGACATGTGCCAACCAACCAACCCAACAAGGTCCCACAACAAAGCTCTACGCGAAGCACAAAGACGCTTTAAAGTATTGCTCCCAGTGAGAATCGAATCTAGGACTTCGAGAGTCCATACAATTTGGCCCCAAGAAAGAGGTCACAAGGTTTGATTCACAACTTCCCCTAAAACTAATAACAGGTCAACATTTCAAAACGAGGATCGCTTATAGGCAATTTAGCGTACTAAAATTTGCACTACTGCGATGTATTCAAGAAGAACAATAGTCACAACCACCAGCAGGCAACCACTTGTCATAGATTAACTTAAACTCAAAAGAAACTTGAACAAATTGCAAGATAACACAAGGTAGTTTGAAAGAAATTACATCAAACAGTTGATAATTTATTAAAGAATCTGATTTTCCACCTTTGCTCAGTTACTAAACCAAAAAATGGAAAAACATGATACATATTATAAGAAAAAAAACCAACCAGACAACAAATTAGCATATAACTATAGTAATTCTATAGTGTACTCGAGAATCCTTACCCGGTCACCTTAATTTGAAATTTGAATCTCTCTTTTTTTGGCTAGGAAAGTGCATATCGGACATCATACTCCAAATCCACATAAGATCGGATGATGAGCAGCTACTTTTAAGAATATATGCAGAAAAACAATTTTCACAAGGTCTAAACTTCATGCTACATACTAGGTCAAGTTTCTCTCACGCATCAAAGCTTCAATCTTCTCAACATCTTCAGGGATATCTACTCCATGAGCCTCGTGGTCAACTTTTATCACCTATAAATAATAGATTGGGGTTGATCACATATTGACAAGCAAATATGTAACATCGTAAAAAATTTAGAACTTTTAAACAAAAATTCAAGGGTTTGAAATCCTTTAGATTCGCAACAAAGGCAGAATTCTAAAATCTCCAAAATCATTTAACGTATGCGGTTCTAATGTGTGTGTGGAGTACTGTAGTTAAGTTAAATTCTAGGCCATAACACGATGCAGAGTGAATAGCAAGATATGAGGATGTTGGGTTTCCTAAAAAAACGTAATTTGCTGCGTGTGTTTTTTATTTACAATAATAAGAAAAAATTTATTCAGAGCATCAAAATGAGAATTTCCAAAGTTTATTAGAAAGGGCAATTCAACACTTGCTGAAAACCAATGGTAACTGTGACAAATACTATAAATGTATAAAGAAGTGTGCCCTGAATTTTAGGAAAAAGTAAAAAAAATGATTTTGTTTCCACATAGGATGCAGAAGTCAATAGTAACTCTAAGAATGCATTCAAGTTTCAAAACAATAAATCAAACTAGGTGAATAAATAAGTCAAAACTGGCAATGAAAAAGGAATTTAGCAAGACCTTCATCTTATAACCATTCTCCAGGACTTTAAGCTGCTCCAGATCCTCCTCTAGCTGTAGTGGTGTAGGTTGGAGATCAGGATATATACGAAGAAACTTTGAATCATAGCTCTGACCATATACATATAAATATGAAGCCATTAGTAATGAGCCCCAATTGAGAAACAAGTTGGAAACCATAAGCTATAAATCATAAAGTCTTGCTGAAAAGGCTAATCAAAGAATTAATGACATTTTCATTTTGATACCTGAATCCCAAGATGAAGCAGATAAGGAAAATCTGGATTGATTTGAGCCGACCTGTGTAAGATAAACCAATTCATCAACCAGAACAAATCATTGAAGCAGAAAAGAGTAAGCGAGAAGAGAGGGGATAGGGGTTCAAGTTATTATAAAAACTCACTTATTGTATGGAATCAGTCCTCGTGAAAAATAAAGAGCATAGCCACAATTATCCACAACACATTTAACTCGATTTGGATCAAAGGCATCCTCAGGTTTCAAAGAAGTGACTGCCGTGCTAAATACTGCATCGGGGGCTGCCTGTGGGACACAATGCGTGTTCACAATAACAAACTGAATAATTGATATACAGGACACGATACATCAAATTGCCAATGAAAAGAAATAAAAGTTAAATATTTTTTAGAAGATTTTCAGCTGAATCACCATCAAGATTAGGGATTAAGTAGTACCTCGTGTTGCACATAAATTTCTCTAAAAAAGAGATGGAAATTTGCGATACACCAAGGACAATTATCTATTCAAAACGGTAGTAAAATAATAGAAGAATCACCTGCAGCGCTTTAACAACCCCATCTATAATCTCAGGCTCAATAAGAGGCTCATCCCCTTGAATATTAACAACAATATCATATCTCTTTTCTAATTTCTGAAGTGCTTCATTGCAACGCTCCGTGCCTAATGGTAATCGACATGTCATATAATGTAAAATATGAAGGAAAAAGCATTGACATCAAAGTTCTCTACTATATGATAACCAAAAGCTCACCATTTCGGCAAGATTCTGATGTCATTATCACATCAGCACCAAATCCAATGCAGCATTCCGCAATCTTTTCATCATCGGTTGCCACTACTGGATTCAAAAAAAAGTCACTAGAACTGAAGAACATTAATACCGTGCATATAGAAAGGTACACAAGAGGAGTCCAAAACATCAGAAAACTTATGCTTTTCATAGGCGCAACACCAATAAGAAGTTCAGCAAACATGTTCAACCTAAAGACAGTTAAGTAACCTTACAAAATGTTGAGAGTTATCTGAGATCAAAATCATATGTGCCATAAGCACACAATCAACAAAGACGTAATTCCTTTACTGAAACCTAAACAATTTTTTGGGATGATTAAGTAAATAGCAAGGGAGATAAGATCAATTACATCCACATTGGTGTAAAGTAAAAGTTCTCATCAAACAAGACATTCACTAGGCCAATTACAAGAGGTAAATCATCTATCACTTAAAAGCAAGATGGCATATTATCACCCTCACGTTTCTCCTCTACCCAAACATGGGCAATTGTATGAAATAAATTCTCCCTCTCCCCTCTCCGAATTCCTTCCCATGCGTTTTTTCCCTCCAGTTAAAAGCACAAAGCTCTTTCTCAACACATCAGATGAGAAACAAATTCATGCCCCATATTTGCAAAGCCAGTTCCTAAATCTAGTCACCTACTTGGGATCAAAAGTGAAGTATTTTCATAATTTTTCCCCCTGAGAGTGTCACGTCACAGAAAAATCAGCTTTTTAAGCTTAAATTAAATAAATAGACGCACCAACATGATCCAATGTAGTTGCCAATTTGCTCCTCTCCCACGTTCTCTGTAGGAGACAAACTACAAAATCAGTAATATGGTCGTGTTTGAGAAAATACTACCAAAGAATAAAAAAAATGAAAAAATAAAGCAAAGAGAAATCACAAAGCAGTTGGGGCAATTGCTATGTTTTTATTCCTGTCCTAAATTGTAAAAGACAAGTAACGCGTATGCCCTGGTTTAACAATCTCTTTTCAAAGCCACCTTAAGAAATCAATGACATTTCAGTAGTCATCAGCTAGCCCCACGACTATGAAATTGAGTCATTACCTATGATTTATAGAAGTGTAAAAAATCTGCAAATGATGTAAACAGAAATATACAGAAGATTTTGGGGAAATCGAAAAATCATGAAAACATATATGCAAAATATTTTGCTCATCAACCCCAACTACCTCAATATGAAGTTTCCTAATTTTTGCATTTCTAGTCTTTCTTACACATTAGAAAACCCCACGATTTCAGCTAGTGTCACTACCCCCGTAGCTATTGCCACTGGGATCATCTAAGCAATATAAGTCATAGAATAAACGTTCAAGGATAGCTCCCATGTAAACATCTTCATCATCGTTCGAGCCTTTAGCCAAAACTTTTAGGATTGGCATAAGTAAACATCTTTGAAAGAAAAAAAAAGAAGGTGCAGTTCACATGCTACCTTTTCAGAAGCTGGTTCTCAATTATGGCTCAAGAAACACCGCAAGTTTTGCAAAAAAAAAATCACATTTGAAGCAATTGCAGTGGCGGTAAAACTTTCCTCTTTTCCCTAGAATTCCACTTAATTTTCCATTTTTCCTAAGTCATATAGCAGTATGAATACAAACCAACATATTGAACTTCAAGCTTTCTTGGAATTTGATCACAACAAGAGCTAAGCCCCTGGATCTCCTTCCATGATTTTTTAGTACGTATCTAATTTATATACTGTTGACAACAAGTTCGTATAAGTACAAACATACGGCGTAAAGAGCTGGAAGATCCATAAGTTTTTATTAACAAATTTTGAACCCGAAAAGCATAAGTAGATTCAAATTAGATGAAGCCGAATGAGGAAAATGGGTACCTGGATCATGGGTTTGCCAAGGATTTCGATTAGGGGCTTCCCCTCGAACCGAGAGGAAGCAAAACGAGCGGGTATGATACCCACGACCCTGCTCCTAAACTTTCTAAATCGACCCAGATACGCTCCGGCACCGATAGCCACTGCTATGGCAGCTCCGGCAACAATGCCATGAACGATCCAAGACTTGGTCGATGAAGAAGACCCAGATGATGGAGAGCAGACTGAAGTAAGGCTCATCTTCTTCACTTGAGTGGTAATATCTAGCGTCACTGACTAAACCTTCTGCAGAATTTTCTATTTTTCTTGATTTTGCTGATTAAGCTTGGGTCAGTGGGCTGCGTAAGTGAAATAAACTGGGCTTGGCCCAATTGGTAACTATATTTCAAACCCAAAAGAGAATGGCTAATAAGATTTTTTCAGTTAACCGATGTGGAATTTTTGCCCAGTTGTTACACATTGTTTTTGGATCAAAATTAGTTCTTTCCATTTGAGTATAGTTTTGTAATTTGGTTTGCCCTTCAATTTTCTACTGCTCTAAAGTCAACATAAGAGGTTTAAGTAATCTCTGTAGAAACTTAGCCCTTGATGCACACCTTGTGAGACTTGACCTTCTTGAGAGATCATGGAAATAGGATTAAGGACGTTCAATTTTTACCCAACACAGAGTCGAGGAGGATCAATGAGATCTTGTCGTTGGGGAGGACTGTGGAGCCGAGAGACATAATCGAAAGCAGGATGAGAAAGCACATCAAGAACTGTTATGTAGGCGCATCGTTCGCATGTCCCGGGATCTTAAGTTAGCCAATTCTAGAGCACCTGCAAGTTCAACCAAAAGATAGGAACCAAATCGTAGTACAAAGAACCAAAGAGAATCGATAGAGATATCAAGATCTTACTGTTGGCGGTGGATCATGAGAACTATAGTTTATAAACAAAATATATCGAAGATATTGCCGCTCAACACGGTATCAAACGAGATTTCAATCCAATTGATATTTCCACTTGTTGAATCTAACAAAAAAAAGTTTATAAACAAAATCCAACTCCTCTGTTCAGAATTTTAACTACCTCTAACAGAGAGAGGAAAGAGAACCACTTGGCAAGTCTTTTATTTTTAAATTGTTTTTTAGGCCAGGAAGGCATACTCGGCCCCGCCTTTGCATACTAACCGGGTTGGGCATGTGTTTTGAGATTCTGATGGAATTAACAAAACAATTATCAAACCTGCGCCTCTTGCAAGAACACAGATTTGGGTCGAGAGTTGCCTCTCTTTTGCTGGGAGAATTTCTTCTCTATTTCTTTATCAAAAGATTCATATCTCACCCCTGCCCTCCCCACAATACATAAAAAGCCCTAAACAAAAAGGCCAGCTAAGAGCTAGCTCACAACTACAATATCCCAAAATATTACATTTAGCTAAAAAGTCAAAGCTTAATAATATTAAAGGTAAAGTACTACTTAATTCCAGTAGTTACTTCCTTGGCTGCTCTAATCTTAGCTCTTCTTGCTCTATTATACGCATTCTTCAGTACACGGCTTTGTTCACGTTCATCATTCCTTCCCTCTTGGACTTGATTATTGTCCTCAAGAACAAAGTCTGGAAACTGCTGTTTCAAAGCTGCCATATCTTCCCATGTTGAATCTTCATTTGGTAACGAGGCCCACCTCACCAGCACCTCCCAACGGAAACGACCCCCTTTTTTAACATGTCTGTACTCCAATGCTTCAGCAGGTTGCACTATCATCATGCCATCTCCATCTACCTGAGGCAAGGAAGCAACAACTTTGCTTGGGTCCCCAATTCTTCTCTTCAATTGTGAAACATGCACCACAGGATGAATTTGAGCATCTGTAGGTAAATCCAATTTGTAAGCAACTGCCCCTATGCGTTTCACAATCTGATATGGACCAAAAAATCGGCTCCCCAATTTGTACAAAGCTTGCTGAGCCAAAGATTTTTGGCGATGAGGTCTCAGCTTAAGATACACCCAATCCCCTACCATAAATTCCTCCTCTCTTCTCTTCTGATCAGCATAATTTTTCATCCTATTATTGGACTTCAATAAATTTGCTTTTAATTCCCGCAATAGTTCATCTCGGTCTACCAACTCACGATCAACCTCATCATTGATTGATGCCCCCTCTGTGTACCCAATCAAAACAGGTGGCAATCTACCATATAGACATTCAAATGGAGTCTTTTTTGTTGAAGCATGAAAGGTAGTATTGTACCAATACTCTGCCCACGCCAAATACTCCTCCCATTTCCTTGGATTCTGGAAAACAAAGCAACGTAAGTACTGCTCAAGGATTCGATTAGTCACCTCCGTTTGACCATCCGTTTGTGGATGGTATGCCGAACTCATGGCTAGTTCCGACCCTTGCATTTTAAACAACTCCGTCCAAAAATTACTTATGAAAATCCGATCTCGATCAGTCACTATAGAACGTGGTATGCCATGGAGTTTAACAATGTTATGCACAAACAGCCTTGCAACAGATTTAGCAGTATATGGATGAGACATAGCCACGAAATGAGCATACTTAGTCAATCGATCAACCACAACCAAAACACCATCACATCCATTAGACAAAGGTAATCCAACAATAAAATCCATAGTCACATCCTCAAATACCTGGCTTGGTATGGGCAGTGGTTGAAGCAATCCGCTAGGCCTTCGCGAATCACTTTTGACTCTTTGGCATACGTCACACTCAGCCACTACTCGCTTCACATCTTTCCGCAGCCCCGTCCAATTAAAAACTTGAGAAACCCGCACCCAAGTACGATACTCCCCCGAATGTCCTCCCACAACAGACCCATGAAAATGGTTTAACAATTTCGATCGCCACCCTCCTTCATCTGGCACATAAACCTTTCTTTTGAAATAAACCAACCCATTACGCACTTCATAATCTGCATATCCCTCCCTTTGTGCTTCAATATTGCTAACTAACTCACGCATCAGAGCTGAATTTTGCATGGCATTTCTTAAATCTGGCCATATCTCACAGCTCGGACCGGTTATGGCACTCACTTCAGGACTGCCTACTTTCCTGGACAGCGAGTCGGCCACTACATTCTCGCGACCGGGACGATATAAAATCTTGTAATCAAAGCCCATCAATTTTGCCACAAACTTCTGCTGCTCTGGGGTTATAATGCGCTGGTCCAATAGATGTTTCAGTGGTCGTTGATCAGTTACAATAAGGAATCGCTGCCCAAGCAAATAAGGTCTCCAACATCTAACCGCCTCCACCACCGCTAACATTTCTCTAGCATAAGCTGACCACCCTTTCTTCTTAGGTCCCAAGGCCTTACTAATATAAGCTTAGAGGCCTCCCATTCTGAACCAAAACTGCGCCAATGCCCACGTCACTAGCATCCGTGTGCACCTCAAATTTTTCTTTAAAATTCGGCATAGCAAGAACTGGGGTGGTAGACATTGCTTTTTTTAAAGCCTCAAAGGCTGCCTCACCCGCTGGTGTCCACACAAATCCACCCTTCTTCAGCATCCCAGTCAAGGGTTTAGCAATCAATCCATACCCCTTCACAAACTTTCGGTAATAGCCTGTAAGACCCAAGAATCCCCGAAGTTCAGAGAGAGATCCTGGTTTCGGCCATTCTAACATAGCTTCAATCTTCCTCTGATCTACTTTGACTCCTTGCCTAGAAATAATGTGACCCAGATACTCTACTTCCTCCTTGGCGAATTCACATTTGGATGGCTTGATAAAGAACCCATGCCTCAACAACACTTCAAAGACAGCCCTCAAATGTATCAAATGTTCTCCCCAAGATTGAGAATATATTAGGATATCATCAAAAAATACTAATACATATTTTCTCAAATATGGCTCGAATATAGTGTTCATTGCACTTTGAAATGTAGAGGGAGCATTGCACAGCCCGAAAGGCATAACCAAATATTCGTAATGACCGCTATGCGTCCGAAACGCTGTTTTGTGAACATCTGCTGGGTTCATGCAAATTTGGTGGTATCCCGCCCTTAAATCTAGCTTCGAAAAATATTCCGCTCCCCCTAATTCGTCCAACATATCATCAATGGTTGGGATTGGAAAACGATCCTTGATCGTAGCCTCATTCAAAGCCCGAAAATCTGTACAAAATCGCCATGACCCATCTTTCTTTTTAACCAATAAGACCGGTGAAGAAAATGAACTATTACTAGGTCTGATAATTCCTTGACTCAACATTTCTTTAATCTGCTTCTCAATCTCATTTTTCTGAAAATATGCATAGCGATAGGGAGCGACATTGACTGCTGCGGCCTCATTTTTCAGCGGAATTTGGTGATCGAAAATTCTAGTCGGAGGTAACCCAACAGGTTCCTTCGAAACCTCCGCAAATTCCTCTAAAATTTCACATAATTCACCCCTTCTGCCCATCTCGTGCTCCTTCACTTCAACTGAGCTATCCTCCAACAAAACTTGCACTGCAAAGCACTGCCCCCCAGCTCGACCCTCTTTCTGCACCTCTCCAATGTCTACTGCTTTAGCCCCCCGCTGACCATGCGCCACTAATTTAATCCAATGGCTCCCCAATTGAAATTCTATGGTCATGCGGCTATAGTCAGTTACCACCCTGCCTATAGTGGCCAACCATTGCACCCCCAAATTGACATCCAAACCGAGTAGAGGAACCGCAAACAAACTGACAGTAAATTCGATTCCTTGTAAACGCAAGGTTACATTCTGAAAAAATTCATTACACACCAGTTTTTCCCCATTAGCCACCCTTACCTCAAAAGGTTCCACTAATGACGCTACCAAGCCCAGTTTCTCAGCCATCTCTTTCTTAATAAAATTATGCGTGGACCCATTATCAACCAGCACCACTACACGTCTGTCCCTGATCCAAGCCTCCAACCTCATGGTTTTTTGGCCCTGAATTCCTGTCAAAGCATTCATTGAAACCAAACATTCATCCTCATGGTCCTCTTGGCCACCAACTTCGTCCAGATCACCTTCAACACTGCCTCCGTCACCAGGTTCAATTAAGAAGGCTTGTGCTACCTTACATTTATGACCAGGAGTAAACCTTTCACTACAATTGAAGCATAGTCCCTTCTCCCTCCTCTTTTGCATTTCATCCCACGACAACCGTTTAACCCCTGTAGGATTCAACTTGGTTCCCGTTGTTACTAAGGCTGGTTTTGAATTTGCAGATGATATACCCTTCCACTCTGCCTTTTCATCAGCTCTATCTCCCCCACTCTTGACCCCACCATTACTGGAACTTCCCCCTTTAACTTCAAACTTAGAGGATTTTCGAGAATCAACGAGATAATCATCCTCCCACCTAGCCACTTCCATAGCCTCACATAGATCCTTCGGCCTACGCATCTTCACCTCGCGGCCTAACTCGGGTCTCAGCCCATCTACATATGACCCTATTAAAGCTGCTTCAGTCCACCCATGAACCCGATTCATTAGTCTCTCAAACTCCACGTTGTACTCTTTCAATGTCCCGTTCTGTCTGATTTTTGAAAGTGCACCATCGTGATTAGTATATTTAGTAGGTCCAAACCTCTTCATCAACTCCCTCTCAAAATTACGCCAATTCATCTCCAACCTCCTTCTACGATAGAGCTTGCGAATCCAAGTCCACCACTGATTTGCGTCACCCTCTAAATAGAATGCTGCAAACTGCACGCGCTCATGCTTTTTAATTTCTTGAAACGTGAAGTATTGTTCTGCTCTACTAAGCCAAATCACTGGATCGTCCCCATTAAATTTGGGAAAATCCATTTTAGGTTTTCGAAACTCCACCTTTCTTCCCTCTGATTCTCCTTGTCCCTTACGAAGTCCGCGTCGTGCCGGTAGTCCCCGATCCGACAATGAAGATTGAGAATGGTCTTCCGTGCTCGCCTCCGATCCTTCATCAGTGTCTGACGAGGTTTCAATCTGTTGCTTTTCAAGCGCTCCCTCACGGCTCTTGCGTGGTTCAGATCTAGCCAATCGCTCCAGTGACGTTGACATTCGCATCAACTGATCTCGAATCTGTTGAACGCTGTCATCAGTCGCTTGCATCCCTGCTTCTAATCTTGCAAACCTCTCCTGGTTGGGTAACTGTCGTTCACTCATGATGATCTCCTTGTTCTGCAGCTTCCGGTCTCACAGATGCAAGCCTCTCAATGAAAGCACCAATGATGGAATTAACAAAACAATTATCAAACCTGCGCCTCTTGCAAGAACACAGATTTGGGTCGAGAGTTGCCTCTCTTTTGCTGGGAGAATTTCTTCTCTATTTCTTTATCAAAAGATTCATATCTCACCCCTGCCCTCCCCACAATACATAAAAAGCCCTAAACAAAAAGGCCAGCTAAGAGCTAGCTCACAACTACAATATCCCAAAATATTACATTTAGCTAAAAAGTCAAAGCTTAATAATATTAAAGGTAAAGTACTACTTAATTCCAGTAGTTACTTCCTTGGCTGCTCTAATCTTAGCTCTTCTTGCTCTATTATACGCATTCTTCAGTACACGGCTTTGTTCACGTTCATCAGATTCGCATGACGACCGGCTTAGCCCGCAAATCTAATCCTGCGGCTCGCCTTCGGACTGTTTCCGGCCACTTTATATCTCTATCCAGGACCAGGAGAGACCAAACCTCAATTATCAATACCCCCGACTGTGCGGAGATTGAGCATAATGACTACGATGATCAACATCATTGTTAGGCCTCCAACGTTTCTTCTTTGATCTCCTCTCTCTTCTTGAACTGCTTTCTTCATGTCTGGCTTTCTGTAACTCCCCATTTTCTTTGATCCTTTTCTTACTGAACTTGTTTCGAGAGGAAGATTTCCTTTTCTTATCTGAGGACTGAACACTATTGTCTCCACGTGGAAGTGGTTCTTCTTCATCCTCATACTGCCAGTTGCAAAGAATTTCCTGCTTATCTCCATTGTCTGACTGTAACGGCTCCCCAGCTCCAGGTAGCAAACTATCAAAAGTCATTTCTCCCATAGATCCTCCTCTGCGCTCCAACAAAACTGGGTCTGGTCTAATTATGGTACCAAGAATGCTTCTGTAGGGGCCTAGGCTTAATCTGGTCTTCGGATTTGTCAAGGTTGAAAGTGCCATGGAAAAAGCTGATCGTATCTGAGCAACAAACCAAAAGAGATTCCGTCAGTCAGTAGTTACATGAGTTGAAACCTACTTTTACTCATTTAGTGCCCAAAGAAGAGTAGTCAGTACGTGAAGCCTGGACAATCAAACAATAACCTAACTGCTCTCTGTGACGAATAACACCATTTCACTGAACCTTTCTATAATAGCAGGCCGAAGCATTTACATGTTTAAAATGAAATTAAGCTCCATATGATAAAAAATAAAAACTTCGAATACTCCACATTAAAAGAAAATTGTTACAGAAACATGATGGGGAACCAATAAACTATTTCACACACCTGGAAATAGTTAAAAGAGTTCTTCCCGATATCATTCTCTGGTGCCTAGTTCATCATTTGAAGGGAAATCGTCAATAAACAACAGTTGAAAAAACAGCCACGACACCAAAGGTGAATAGGTTTCTATCAAAATGTTTATTTAGATGCAAAGCACGGGAGAAATGGTGACAGGCCTGCAGAAAAGCGGGTCTGTTACATACTTAAAGCAGATCAAAGATGTGAAAAGTGTAAAATGATATTAATTAAGACAAAGGTAAGGGCAGCATTTTATTTGGCCTGCTTGAGAAATCCTACCAGTAATAGAACTGCCCAGCCAACCAAACGTACCAGTAAAAACTCAAATACCAAAAGGCAAAAGACCATATGAATTCTTGCTAAAACATTCTGTCATTTGCTAAACAGACAGTAACATAATAAATAAAGAAATAACAAATATGCATGCCAACCTGCGGGTCCTCAATGGAGATAAGGAAGGGCCGCCCTTTATTCATAAACCTAAAAACCAAGAAACAAATATAGCAAATCATCAAAATAAGAAGGAAGAAAGAAAACTTACCTATAATAAAGTTCAAGTCGATTTTTTTACCCTCTGCTACTCTTTGGAAAGAAGATTCCTGCTCCATTGCAAGATACACCAACATCCACCGTGTTCAATTTGCGTCCATAGAAATCAAAAAAGTGCACCTATGCCTCAAGCAACATATTTATAAGAAATGATAAATCTATAACGTCATATTCTTCAATCCCCTAAATGGTATATATCTCATCTAAAATTACAAAAGATATGCTTCAACAATTTAACAAAATTCATTTGTTTTCTGATTTAAAATGTACTTTCCATCCACTTGCTGATCCTTTTAAATTATAAAAGAATGTATGGCATTCAACTGATTGCAAAAAGTCACTGTAAAAAATGATGCGGATCAAGAACGTGAGTTCCATGGCGAATTTTGTCATATTTGGATTGAGATCAACAATAAGGTGACTTGACTTGAGCTAAAAAAAGGTCAATATTTCAGTTTTTAGTATTTTCCTATGTTTACGATTTATTTTCCTTGAAAGCCAAGTTTAAGATATTTTGGTAAGTTTAGGATTTTTTTACCTAGAAAGCTAAGTTTAAGATATTTTGGTATTTTTACATTACTTGGAGAAGACTCATAACCTAGCCCATGATGTTAGTTCATTGTCTCTCCCTTATGTGTCTTGTAACCTAACAATCTATCAATCAACATAATACTCTAACAATACACTAAGCATAGGTTTCCAAGAACAAAAAATCATAAACTTACCAAAATACCCTAAACTTAGCCTTCAAGAAAAGAAATCATAAACTTACTCATACCCTAAATAAATAATAATTTTCTTAATAAAAAAGATAGTTGACGGCTAAAAATACTACACTAAAAGACACTACTTAACGCATTCTTTTTAGCGCGCATGGGTCAAAACCCCTAGCCAATGTCAATCCAAATAAAGTTGAGCCCATAGTTGTCAAAAGCTAAAAGCACACTCCTATCGCTTCGAAGCACAAAGCACACTTAAAGAGCTCTCGAATTACTCAGAGAGCAAGGATAAAGAAAATCGATAATAACTGATAGTAAGCTAAGAAACATCCAAATTCAAAGTTTCCAACCAAACTAAGAAGGTTAACAAATAACAACCCCACAAGTCACAAGTACAAAAACACCCAAAGAAACTTAACAAAGACAAAGTCAACAAGTCAAGACTTAAGAAAACAAAATGATGTTCACATCACGCTATCACAATTCACATCACGAAGTCAAAAATAAGTAACAGGGCTGTCTAGTGTCTCCAGCTCCTGAACCTGATTTGAGGAGTGGAGCGAAAGAAGGCTGCGAATATGGTCTCAATGTGACGGTTATAGTCAAGGCGGGTAGGCTTTTTTAGTACTTTCTATTGGCCTAAGTGTTTTAGTTAACCACTCTTTGTTGTACCATTTAAGACAATTACACAACAAAGATTGCAGAAAATTAAAAAAGGCCCAAGCTTTGCATGCGCATATGCAGGACTTCAACAAAGCAGCTACCCCTTGAGGCCGGCAAAGCCTTTTCCCTGGCCCTACACTTCGCCTAACTTCAACGCTTAAGTGCAGACCTCAACGATTTTTGACAACAATGATTAAGCCTAAGGCTATTTCAGTAAATTTGAGAATTCATGCCACAGATACATAGTGAAGAACAAAAATGAGAACAATACCCAAACAAATAGCTCATAAGAACATACCAGAAGAACTCCCAAGTTGTGTTCTGGAACAGGATGGGATTCGCGGAGACACTGAACCATAAAATATAGATTTAGAGCAAGGTTATTAGCACTAAAAGAAAAGGCAGGATTTAAGGTTGACATGCAACGGGCAACGGGTGAAGGGAAGTGAAGACAATGTATGTAGAAGATAAATCTTCTAAAAGATGCTAAAATCAGAAATTTCAAATTCTCGATTTCTTTCACAAGATGGGAACTAGAGGGAGCAGAAAACCACGAAACTATAAGACACAATTCTCCTTCATAGAGATTAGAAAAGACTAGAAGACAAAAATCAAACAACCAAACGAAAATGATTCACATTGCACAACAAAGTATAATCATACAAAAGAAGTCATCAAGCATGAATAAAATAGAACCACAGGAATTAGATATTTTTTTCACTCCAACCCAACCTTCTGAGCACCCGACCACCAAGCAGGAAAGTTATTTATGGCTTGAATTTCATGTTTTACTCGGTTGAAATATGGGAGGGGGACTTCTTCAAGAAAGAAGTGGAGTTTAACACATCACCCCTGCCATACCCTTTTTACTCTCTTTGCTCAATCAAGAGCTCTTTCCAAACAGAAGAAGCTTCTTCCAAAGCATGCGGCTTTCTGAACGTAGATTATGATATCTACATAGATGGGTCTTATGTACATTGCAAGTATTATATAATGAAGTACCACGTGAGTAGAACATGCTTGCAACTGTCCTATAAGGACTGCAAATGCAATAGAACCCTAAGGCGGATTTTCAATCAACTCATCCCTCCAAGATCTCATTTCAACTCAAACAGACCATAGTCTACAATTGGAGCAAAATGCCAAGGAAAAACTCTCCCTCAACCAATGTCGACAAATGCCTTGGAGCCAACAAAACAATTGTAAAGATTTGATCTTGCTTAAAGTTAACATGTGTTCAACCACCATAAGTGCCATACAAATTTATATTCAAAGGAACTATGAATGTTTCCTCTGCAGCAGTTTTTTAAATTCTTCTAAAGGAAAGTAAGCATCATTAAAACATATGAACAGAAAGGGCTTTGTTTTTAATCCAACAGACATATGATCAATTCAACATTTCAACTCTCACAATACTAGGTAAATGATTAAAAATGATTGAAGTTACTACGTGTACTCTTCTTCATGATCATATTTCTGTAGGCCATCGTTAGTTACCACTGCCAATAAGCCAGTAATAAAGTAAAACAAGCCAGCAATGCAATACTGCAATAGTACCACATGCAATGGCTAAGAGAGAACAAATCCACGAATCACTATATGGGATTTTGAGGAAAATGAAGAGTTTTTTTTCTTGATAAACAAAAAGAACAGAGAGTTTCATACCTGCAACATTGCTATCAGCATGGCAAGAAGGGCGTAAGATCCTATCCCACCAGAATATACCTGCAGATTTAAAACCGAATATGAGTTGGGCAGAACTGGAGGAAATAACATTTTAATTAAAAAAGGAACCTCCTCTAACCATAAGAACTCATACCTCATTAAGTTCTCTCTGCTGCAAGAATACTTTCAAAATCAAACACAGAGGCCGTAATGGAGGCCACTTGGATACTGCATCCTGGAAACTTACAAGCAACCCATCATAAGTTTGTGATTGTTTCTTCCTAGTGTGTGTGTTACATAGCAAGAACTTTAGAATGCAGCATTAGAAAAAACATATATATAATGCCCTCAAACAAAAACATAGTTACAAAAGCATAAATCATCCTGTGCTTGCTGATGCAAAAGGATCGCGAAGTTACAAAAAGTTATAATTTGAAATTTTGACTAAATTGCACAATCTTACAACATTGGGATCCCAATCAGCAGATAGCCTGTAACTTGTGACATTCAACATAGTTTGAACAAGTATGAAGGAACAAAAAGAGAAACCCATTTTAACCAATTCTAATAGTTGATAGCTCGCTCTTTTAATGAATACTTTTATATATACTATGTATAAATTATAATGTGGTTTGTGCTTTGCCATCGAATTTTTTTTCATTCGAAATATAATAAAAGTTAAAGGTGTTTCAACTTTCAATCTAACACATAAGGTAGGGAGTGCTGATACATATCACATCCCAATTTAGCACAAATAACTAAATAAGTGCTGAATACTTTTGAGTCAGCACACAAATAATAGTGCCCAAGGTGTACTACTAGACAGTAACACAAAAATTTGACCAACACAGCCATTTCTCAATAGAATGCTGGGTTTAAGTCTATGTTCAATCAATGAAACATTGTTCCCCATCCAAATGCAGTTAGTTCAGAGATGTTTAGCCAATAATATATCCACCTAATGAACCCAATATCGTGCTAACATATAAAACTTAGACTAAGAAAATATATTTTCCAGAAAAATACGATCATGAAGAACATTGATTTGAGGCAGCAATTTATCTGATCTAAATATCTAATCTATCAAAAAGTCACCTGCAAATCTCATAAAAAAATTAAGAAAGGAATGGAAGCAGTTTGGAGGCATCAATGCAACAAACCTTGATAAAATCAGCAGCTACAGGTCCGTTTTGCACATCAAAACTGTAGCCACACATAAATTATTGGAGAAAAATTCAAAATGGAAACAATTAAAAAAAATTGAGGAACAAAAGAGTTGCACATCAGATGATGATTCAAAAGTAAAGTATATGAGCCACAATTTCTGCTTTGTGTATAAGAAAACTTACAATCTTGTCCATGCATCAAAATTCAAACATATAATACGGAAAGCAGAATCTGTCACATGACTAATGCAAAGGATATGCCAATTTTTTTTAAGCAGGTCTACTTATAATGGACAAGAAAAAAGGGAAAGCATTGGCACAAACATCAAAATAATAGTTGCAAAAACAAGAAAGTGATTATGATATTCAACAAAATTAAAGGACAATCTCCATTGACCTCATTGGGTCAAGTCAAATGGAAAAATTATCAAGAATTTTAATCTTAAGTTCTCAACTTTCCTAGCAAAAATTTTGACATACAAAACATTAACAGCCTGAATTGGATCCAGAATCAATTCGCAACTACAGACTAAAATACCACCAAAATAAGAATACAACAGGATCCAATATTACCTAAATTCAATTACGTGTTTTTCTTTAATCAAGTGTTCACTTCTGAGACTTCAATAGGAACTGTTTTACATCTTGTGCGACTAAAATCTCATAAAAACTCTTTTCAAGAGACTTGGAGTCACTAAAAAGAAAAAAAATAAGAAAATGCCAAACCAATTAATATATATGATGTTCTCACATCTGAAAGTCCAAAACCATTAGAAGAAAATCTTGTCACTTTGACATCTAAATAATCATTTGATTTTCAAATGAGTACAAAAAGTGCAAGTGCTAACCCCAACCATAAATGATGTCAATAACAAAATTGCAAAAAAATAATAATATCAAATAAAAACCAAAAGCTAAAAAAAAAATCTCTTCAGTGTTATCTGTATTAACTTGGAGCTCATAGATAACAACGGGGGAAATTCCTTTAGCAATTAGTATGATTTATTCCAACACAGAGGGTAGGGAAAACGACCTTACATCGAATGCAATACCACTCTTCTTTTCTACAAATTTTATAATGGGCACGCGAGCCCTTGCAATCACCTAAGAAGTTAAAAGAAACAAAATCAGATTATGAGTGGAATAACAATGATATTTTAGTAGATTGGAACGCACCTGTATCTTTTTCGCAACTCCCCTTTGTGACAAGGCCCTAGAGAGAGCCTGCAAACCAGGCTGTGGGTTTCTGATACCCGACCCCAGAATCACAACCTAAAATTAATAGCATAAGCCAAATTGCTTAATTTACTTCACTGATTATCAAATTCGTCTATCCATCATATACAATCTCACTATAGCAAAAACTCCAAGGACAATATATGGTCTGCCAAAAAAATTAGTTTTGACAAACTTATAGGTATGAAGATTGAAGAACAACTAAACAACATATATAAGCCACACTTTCCATAACAGAATGTCAACAAATCATGCTACAAGCATAAATTCAAGCCTCGGTATGTTATGGAATGATGGGCAGCATGCATGTGTTAGGCTATTAGACCTAGGAATACAACTCTTCATGCTTGACTGAGTGCATTAGGCAGGAGCATCACTCAAGGACCATTCAAAGAAAGGAGAAGTATTCAACTACATTAAGATGGAGACAAGTTAAGATACCTTAACACTGTCGATTTTTATCTTATCCAAACAAAAGTTTAGATTCTAATATGCAGATTATCTGGACCCTTAGGAATTGGAACCAAACATTCAGCTTGTGAGCTGGAAGGTCGGAAAGGACACACAAAAATATGATGTATGCAAAGGATTTTTACAAATAAAGCAAAGATCGAGATTAAGTAACGTGCAGACATCGTGAAGACACATGTAAAGCCCGAAAACATGAAGAGAAGTTTTATAGGAGTAATCAATAATTAAAAAAGTGGAAGTAACAAAAAGCAGCAAACATACATCAATATCACTAGTCGGAAGATACAAGCCAGTCTTGAATGACCCAAAAACTTCCACCTGTAAAGCAGCAGCAATAACACAACTTCATCAACTTTAAGCTTTCTCAAATTTAAATGAAAGGAGGGACGAAGATACAGTACCCTGCAGTTGGGCCAGATATATTTAATAATACCAAAGACACATTCTACTGCCATGCTGCGGGAAGCTTGTTCTTCAGGAGTTGGAGACAGAAAATCACAAAAATCCACTATTTCTGCAACACAGGCAAAAGAGGACAATTCACAGAACCATTTGATGCAAAGACATGATAATTTTCTGATTGTCATGCCACTTCTCAACCAATATGAGTTGAATTTCCATCAAGTCCGTCAATGTTACTTGCTTCGATTAATTCATCTTCAAGTCAAAACTCTAAAGCCAAACACTTAAGTCGTTTCACTTTTACTGGTGTCAACAAGCAATGACTGGTTGGATTTGGCTATTATTTATCTATGTGCAAGTCATTAATGTCATATAGATGGTAATCTTTTAATGATCACTCAGATCCCCAAGTCACCTCACCACCACCACCCCTCTTTCTCTCTCAAACGTTCTCCAGCTATCCTGATGAAATTGTGGATGCAAGGCAATCCAAATCAGTGAAGCCTCCATAAACTCCAGTTACTCTGTCAATCTTGTCATGGCCCAGCAAGCACAACCCTCAACCACATTCACCACTATTGAAACCATCCCTCCCTGCACACTAAAATTTTTTCATCCCTTGCAAACTCTAGCCTTCCATCATCATGCAGTTCAACCAAGAAAACTTGAAGCAGCACCTGCAGGTCCTCATCAAATGGTTTGTAGGCCTCCTGATTGAGGCAATTTACGAGATAGGTCCATGTCTACTCTGCTCTGATGATTGATGATAGTCTCTGTGAAGCTTGTACTTAGTTTAGATTCTTGGATTGCCTTCTCTCCTCTTATGTCGAAAAAAGAACAAAGAAAATGCTTTCCCGAATTGATTACTTTCATAGGCAAGATAACTGAATTACTCGATTTGTGGTCATTATTTAGGCAACTGATTGTCTAAAACATGAGCAGCTAAAATGGCTTTTTTCTGAACAAAATGCCCATAATTGTCAATGGGATCTATTTTCAAGGGAATGAAATAATTCTCACAATCAAAATGTCCCGCCTTAACGTATTACATGTTAGAATTAATGGAACGCATAAACAAAAAATTGATGCATCTGCAAGACTGCAATTTTTGTACCAGCTCAGTAAGGTCAATTAACATTTGAAGTACATTGCTTGAAATTCAAAACTTCAGTAACTTAATTGAAGCTACTGACCCCGTATTATTCAATCTTTGATGAATGTGAGGTAGGTCACCCCTTTTATAAGCATTAGTTATTTCCAAGTCAAAAATTCCGGCCCAAGATTGACATGTCTACCAAAAAAATAAACTCGGTTGCCACTGACCTATTGCTCATACGTCTAAGACCAAACAGCCAAAGCATAATATGCATGCTGATGGAGTAAACCGAATAACTAATTAGCTATAAATTGATAGAATAAAACTCAAATCAAAGGACACAACACAACTGATGCCCAATTTCAACACACAGGGAAACAACCAAATTCAATTCCCTTTTAGAGCACTGAAGGCAACATGTTATACTATAAGCACTTCAATTTCTCAGCCTTGCATTTCCACTGACAAGATAAAGCGAAAACGCCGAAAAGGTAAACAAAATAAACAAGAATTTCTTGCTCAGCTTTTAAAGTTGATACCTTTGTGTAGCTGAAGCATAGGGCTCTTAAAACTGCTATTCCCCCTGAACCACCATGCACTCTCGAGTTTAGGCTCAATTCCTCTAACAGGCGTTACCGGTTCAGCTAGTGCACTATCCAGCGTCACCGACTCAGGCGACGGCTCTCCAACATTGAGAGAGAAGAAATCAGGCGCCGCGGGATCCGGACCCACAGCACCGTCGAGCGTAGACAGTGATATCTCATTGCGGAATACGCTGTAGGGCTCCAAGGAATCATCAGACGCCGGGGATTGAACATCGGGAGTGGTGGGTGCTGTTCCGAGAGAGAGCGGGGTTAGGGTTTCGTAGAGGTAGACTGGGGTTTGCGTTTCTGTATCGCCGCCGTCCATCGGAGATTTATATGTGATGAGCGACAAAGCGGAGCAAACGGACAATTGGGAGTTTCTCTCTTTTTCATCAACAAAATTTATCTAGGTAGGTTTTGTCGTGCGTCAAAAATTAAAAAAGTTATACTGTGCCGCTGAATTTCAATTAAGGGAAAACAATCATTTTGGCCCCTGTATTTTTATAAAAAAGGTAACTAAGCCCCTTAAGTTTAAAACGGGACAAATTAGCCCCCGTACTTTTCAATGTGGAGCAAAGAAGCCATCCCGTCTCTTTTCCGTTAAAACGTGTCCTACGTGGCAGCTAACGGTGGATCCAAGTAGATGGAGTTCCAGCAATGTGTTAACTGTATTTTATTTCCTTTCATTTGTATGTTTTTTTTATTTGAACAATGTTGTTGTTTATTTGCTTGATTTGTTTTTTCCCGAATCATGTTTCATGTTGAAGTACCATGTTTTCAGTTGAAGGATGATTTTTTGCAATTATTTCTGATGGCATCACTGGCTAAAAGGAAGGGTTCAAATGCCTCATACTTCAAACTTTCAAGGGCTTAAATGGACCAATCCTTGAAGTATGAGGACTATTTTGCACCAGTTAAAATAAATTTATATTGGATTTCCAACTAATTTTTTGTCCAACCAACATATTTATTTTGACACGTGTCCATTTTTCATTGGGTTTTGCCAGATGTTGGCCATGTCATTGTGAATAAAATAATTGAAATGCCACACAAGCTAGTTAGCTGCCACGTAGGACACGTTTTAACGGAAAAGAGACGGAATGATTTCTTTGCTCCACATTGAAAAGTACGGGGGCTAATTTGCCCCGTTTTGAACTTAAGGGGCTTAGTTGCCCTTTTTTAAAAAGTACAAGGGCCAAAATGATTGTTTTCCCTTCAATTAATGAAAAAAAAAATATTTTTTTATTTATATTTTTAATTTAAAAAGTTCAATAATTAACTCAATAATCATATACATCATAAATAAGAGTATAAATATCAAATTAAAAAAGAATTAAATATTTTCATTGTGTGAAAAAGTGAAAGGACAATTAAAATGGGACGGGGGGAGTATAAAACTCAACTTTTACTAGTAGTTCAATTCATATAGCATTTCATATAGGTGGATTATATTGTATTTTTTCAAAAATCAATTAAACATATTTTTTATTTATTTTTTAATAAGTAAAATTTTAAAACGTTTTTTCTCTAAAAATACATTTTAGATTTTGAAAAAAATTACATATTTGAATTCAGCACGTAAAAATCTTTCTTAGAAGATCCATTGTCAATAATTTTTATTTCATTTTTTCAATTATATTATTTTTAAAAACAATGTAACTCATATATATGATGTGTAAACTGTTTATTCGAGTTGAAATTTTGTTATATTATGATAGTATAATATATATTTGTTATTTTTTGCATTTTTATTGAAATTATGTCAGATTTTCATTTAGAATTTTAGTAGAAAATCTGAGTTTTTTAAGTTACAACATGAAAATCCGATAAACAAGTCTGTTAGGGTTTAGTGAATTCATTCCCCTTGAGATTTATAACACTTATTGTTTAGGTTACAGCATAAAAATCTGATACACGAGCCCATTAGGGCTTAGCGAATTCGTTCCTCTTAGGTTTAACAATTATTGTTTAGGTTACAGTATGAAAATCGATATAAGAGTTCATATTAGTACCTATAAATAAATACTATGACCTACGTAATTCACATATTTGTACAAAAAATAATGTAATTAAAACAATATAATTAAACATGACTAAATAAAACCTATCGATGATGGATCTTGTTGGATAAATCTTTACTTGTTGATTCTGGATATGTAATTTTGTTTGAAATCTAATATGTATTTTAAGATATGTGTTTTAAAATTTTGTTTAAGAAAAAAATGTGTCATGAAATTTCAAATAAGATATTTTATTTTCTAAAATTTTAATTTTTCATGTCATACGCTCACAAAGCATGACATGTAGACTCGAATTAATGTTGAGGTACAAAAATTTGAACTATTTAGCACTACTCTTATCGATTTGTTTGACTTGAATTAGACTAAATTTGAATATAAAATTAATGTTGAAAATTCGGGATCAAATAAAAAAAATTGTCAAATTTAAAATTCGATTAAGATATACAAATATTTTATCCAATTTAATTATCTTAACTCTCATCGGAATAGATTTATTGTTCAATTTACCTATTCAAATTAATTAATTAACTACATCCAAAATCTGAACCAAATCAATTTTGAACATGTAAAAACTCTCTATATCGTTGGACCCGGATTGAATCGGACCCAATTTTTTTCACCTCTAAATCTAATTTCAAGACTCGCACTTATGCCTTAGTTGGGCTTAATGAGCCTTTCATCTGTAGAGGTCGGGGGCCTGTTGGACTAATGAGCATCTAGGTACTTAGGCTATGGACCTTTCATTTGTAGAGGCTGCCGGCCTTTCTTCTGTAGATGTGTTGGGCCTATTGTGCCATTGATTAAGCATTTAGGCTATGGGGCTGTCATTTGTAAAGATCGTGGGCCTGTTGGGCTTCTCAATAAACAGTGAATTGTGGGCCTGTTAAGCTGCCCAAACCTTAGGCCTTTCTTGTTGGGCTCTTCAGTAGACCTTGAACCTGTTATACTTGCACGGTCCAACACCTTTTTCGACCCCTACAGTAACTAATGCCAAATTGTCAATATATGAGATTCAAAAACCATTTATGGCATGCAGCCCAGTTCATTCCTCATTTGCCACTTTTCTTCAAATATCTCCCATCTCCTATTAAGCATATAAATCCTGCAAAGGAACAATATATTTCTACTCATTTCACATATTGATTGAATGTCCTTGATCAGTAAATCAGACAAATATATCCCTTCCAAATTGGGAGAAGCCACACCAAGAGTTAAAAACTTATCTAGTAGTTAAAACAACTCTATATACTTTTCAATGATGGCTTGAGGATCATAACTAAGTTGCAGGCATGTGAATGTAAAAGATCGATCAAGTCTCAAAATTTAGGCAAAAAAAAATTGCACGGCACACTCCCGCTACTCTTCTGTCTTGTTTGCTCCTAGCTTTTCGAACTTCTCTAAATTCTTGCCTCCGTTTTTTGTGAACTCTCCCAGAAGCATATCAATATAGCTAGGAAGAGAGTCCTTGAACTTCTGTGAGCAGCTGTTATCACCCTCCTCAATATCTTGAACCCCACCTTTCACCAGACATCCAACTTGAGCGCCATCCATGTATGCCTCACAAGCAATCATAATATCGTGAGCACGTTTGAAGAAGTGGCCCCGAACAAAATCCTCAAAATGCTGCAGCAGAAAACATTCAGCTCAGAGGAAGAATCCAAAACCATGTGACCGTGTACATGATAAATTGGATAAGAAAACCGATAAGCCAGCAATCACAATATTTTTCTCCTTGATGAATAAGGGCATGCTTTGCTGGCAAAGCCAGAGGGCTGTCTAATAATTATATGATAGTATCTCCTGATAAAGCAAACATAGAAGCAAATCATCAAAGATTTTGTTACTTTATGAATTATCTAATTAAATCCTTAAGAAAGCTTAATCCAATTTGATCCACTGTTGAGTCAAAATCAGTTGGACATGCTGCAAAATGCTGACGACAAACTGCCAGTGACAAAGGCTTTAATGGTGAAGATGATATGTAGGAAAATCCGATGAAAACAAAGTACACCACATCCTTCCATGCCCGTTTACTTTTCACAAACACAACACCAGTATTCCCATTTACCTATTACCCTGCTAGAATACCTAAAGATATTTAGTGAAAACAGTAATCACAATCCTAATGGCCAGCATACAATTAGGACCCTGGGTAGTAAAACACTTCAAACCAGGGAAAGCCTGACAAACTGCATCCTTCTTGGCATTTTTTAAAGGTATTTATCATTTGTAATTAAGAAGAGGGGGAAAAAGAGCTAAAGAAAACATTACCTTAAAAGCTTTTTATATTAGTGAATTCTTGGCTTCCCATCAATCTCTCAAATTGACATTTGTGTTTGTATGTCTAATCTAATGCCATTATATCTGTGCAATAGGAGAGGGACTACAACAAAGACTCAGTACTGGTAAATATTACCATTTATGAGTGTGAATCGGCAATTTCTCTGTATTTTCATATATCTTTTTCCTTAACTGTTACACATTAAGTATAACCCTAAATACAACTCTGGAAATGTATAAAGACTGAAATACCCTTAGGTTAGGTATTCTAACACTCCCCCTCAAGTTGGAGCATAGATATCAATCATGCCCAATTTGTTACAAATGTAAGCTACCCAATTACCCGCAAGAGCTTTAGTGAATATATCAGCTACTTGTTCTCCAGTTTTAATGTGCTCCACACGAATCAACCCTTTCTGAAGTTTCTCACGAACAAAATGACAATCAACTTCAATATGTTTCGTCCGCTCGTGGAACACAGGATTAGAGGCTATATGGATAGCTGCTTGATTATCACACCACAATCGAATGGGAGTTGAGTCCTTTATACCAATCTCTTGAAGCAAGTGATGTACCCACATAAGTTCACAAGTAGAGTGAGCCATAGCTCTATATTCAGATTCTGCACTTGACCGAGCTACCACGCTTTGCTTCTTACTTTTCCAAGAGATTAAGTTTCCTCCAACAAAGACACAATAACCTGTAGTAGACCTCCGATCTATTGGACAACCCGCCCAATCAGCATCACAAAACCCTTCTATTCTACTATGACCCTTATCTCCATAAACAACACCACGACCTGGAGCACTCTTAAGATATTTCAGAATGTGAACAACTGCATCCCAATGAGATGTTCTAGGAGATGACATGAATTGACTGATTACACTCACTGGAAAAGCAATGTCAGGACGCGTTACAGTGAGATAATTGAGTTTCCCAACCAACCGCCTATACCGTTCAGGATCTGGAAGTAAATCTCCATCCTCATTTGTGAGTTTCACATTCGGTATCATGGGAGCATCACATGGCTTGGCCGCAGTCAAACATGTCTCCTGAAGAATATCAAGAACATATTTCCTTTGAGATAGAAATATACCTTTCTTGCTACGAAACACCTCAATCCCCAAAAAATATCGGAGAGAGCCTAAGTCCTTCGTCTGAAATTTAGTGTGAAGAAAAGATTTGAGATCGGTAATGCCCACACTATCACTCCCGGTAATCACAATGTCATCGACATAGACCACAAGAAGAATGCACCCACGTGCTGAGGTGCGATAGAATACTGAATGATCATATGCGCTTCTCCACAGTCCAAACTCAAAGAATACCTCGCTGAATCGTCCGAACCAAGCACGAGGGGATTGTTTCAGTCCATATAATGATTTGCGCAGAGAACATACTTTCCCCGACTCCCCCTGAGCAACAAACCCAGGGGGTTGCTCCATGTAGACCTCTTTGGTCAAGTCACCATGAAGGAATGCATTTTTAATATCCAATTGATGCAGTGGCCAATGGTATGTAGCAGCCAAGGAGATAAACAACCGAATGAAAGGAAGTTTAGCAACAGGAGAAGAAGTCTCAGAATAATCAACACCATATGTCTGAGCATAACCTTTAGCAACTAACCGGGCTTTGAGACGGGCTACAGAACCATCCGGATTAACTTCAACTGTGAAAACCCATTTGCAACCAATAGCATGCTTACCCACGGGAAGGGAGACGAGCTGCCAAGTACTGTTCTCAAGAGCAGCCATTTCATCTTGCATAGCCTGTCGCCACCCAGAATGAGACAGAGCTTCGGAAACAGACTTAGGAACAGACATAGAGTCGAGAGAGGAAACAAGAGACTGAGAGGTAAGAGATAAACTGTTATAAGACACAAAAGAGCAGATAGGATAAGTACAAGAACGTTTACCTTTTCGAAGAGCAATCGGGAGATCTGGGCTACAAGGAGAGGAAGGACTTGGATCCGGAGACGAAGAAGTAGGTAA
The DNA here is from genome assembly GCA_963580455.1 of Euonymus europaeus. Taxonomy (NCBI): domain Eukaryota; kingdom Viridiplantae; phylum Streptophyta; class Magnoliopsida; order Celastrales; family Celastraceae; genus Euonymus; species Euonymus europaeus. The sequence continues at coordinate 25,463,484 of OY756961.1, forward strand.
AGGGGAAATCATCTGGTCTGACGGGGATGCGACTGGAGGTGCCACAGGTGGGAAAGAAGTATGCCGAGAAAATGTCTTGATAATTGGTGGACGAGAAGACTCTGAAGGACTGTCTGGAGGGATTGTACGGTAGACAAGAAACTCATCTTCAGGAGCAAAAACTGGGGTGGAAGAATCATGAACAAAGGGTGTAGACTCAAAGAATGTCACATCAGCAGAAACTAAGTATCGTCCGAGAGCAGGAGAAAAACAGCGATACCCTTTTTGATGTCGAGAGTACCCTAAGAAGAGACATTTCAGGGATCGGGGATCAAGTTTTGACAGATATGGTCGAACATCCTGTACAAAACAGACACATCCAAATATACGAGGTGGAATAGAGAAGAGAGGACGAGAAGGAAACAAAACGGAATAAGGAATATCACCCCCAAGAACAGAAGATGGCATACGATTTATTAAATAGCAAGCTGTATTGACAGCGTCGGCCCAAAAGACTTTTGAGACTTTCATATGAAACAATAGAGCTCGGGCAACTTCCATCAGGTGGCGATTTTTCCGTTCAGCCACCCCATTTTGTTGAGGGGTAACGACACAAGAAGATTGGTGAACAATTCCATTTTGAATCAGAAAAGAAGACAGAGAATGAGAAAAATACTCTTTAGCATTGTCACTCTGTAGAATACGAATAGAAACATTATGTTGTGTTTTAATTTCAGCATAAAAAAAACAAAAGATAGAATACAATTCAGCACGATTTTTCATTAAATATAACCAAGTCACCCTGGAGAAATCATCAACAAAAGTAACAAAATATCGAAATCCATACTTGGAAACAATAGGACAAGGACCCCAAATGTCAGAATGAATCAACTCAAAAAGGGACGCAACCCGTTTATTGACACGAGGAAGATAAGACACGCGATGGTATTTGGCAAACTGACATGCCTCACACTCCAACTTAGACATTGAATGTAAACTAGGACAAAGACGCTTTAACACATTTAGAGAAGGATGACCAAACTGACAATGCAACTGGTAAGAAGAGAGACTGCTAGTGGAAGCAATAGACCGTGGAACCGATGGAGAATCAACAGCAAGAACGTACAGACCATTGGATTCAGAACCTCTACCAATAATCTTCTTCGTCACAAGATCCTGAAAAACACATGAAGTAGGAAAGAAGTGAACAGAGCAATTCAAAGCACGAGTAATTTTACTGACAAACATCAAATTAAAAGGGAAATGGGGTAAACAAAGAACAGAAGACAAAGATAAAGAAGAGGTTGGAGAGGCAGTGCCACTACCAAGAACTGGAACACTTGAACCATCAGCAAGTATGACACTGGGAGACATGGGAGATGACTTGAACGAAGAAAGAATACCTGTATTGCTTGTCATGTGATCGGTGGCTCCAGAGTCAATGACCCAATTATGTGATGAGGAAGTGAGACAAGCGGTGTGATTACCTGACTGAACAAGAGTGGCAGCATGAGCAGAGTTCTGGGCAGCTTGGAATTGAGCAAAACGAGCATACTCATCAGCAGAAATCACAATGTGACCATCAGAACTCGCAGCTCTACCTGGAGTCGGTAACAACCCATCCTGGGTGACAGCATTAGCTAATCGCTGAGGTGCATTTGGTTTCCCATTCAACTTCCAACAATTCTTTTTCAGATGACCCAGTTCTCCACAATAGAAACAAACTCGAGGACCTCCCCGTCCTCCTCCATCACGACCACCACTCCGACCACCTCTACCACTACCACCTCGACTACCGCGAGCACTCCATCCAACTAGAGCAGAACCCTCTCCAACACTGGATCCTCCGAGGGACTCTTTAGTAGAGTCTTTACATACCATCCGCAATCGTGAGAAGGCCTCAGCGAGTGATGGAAGATCGGTGTCAGTGAGGAGCTGAGAACGTGGCACTTCATAATCAGAATCCAACCCGGCAAGAAAACATTGAACAATGATCTCCTTTTGTTGTTCCTGCATTTTCTTTACATCAGCAGTAATGGGATATAAAGTTTTCATCTCCTCAAACATTTTCTTAAAAGTAGTGTAATAGTCCACCAACGTTCGACCCTTCTGATCAGCGCGATACAAACCTGACAATAACTCATGAACATGAGATAAATTTTTCTTGCTTGCATACAAGGTGTCGAGATAGTCCCACAGTTCCTTGATCGAATCACAGTGACCCACCATATCATCCACAGAGTTGTCAATAGTATTCTGGATTAGATTATAGAGTTTGTCATCTTCCTTCAACCATTGAGCTTTCGCAAGTGGTTCTGTCGGGGGATCATCAGTGAGATGTTTCTCCATATCAATGCCAGAGAGATACCTTCGAATAATACGTCTCCATTGATGGTAGTTAGTACCATTCAATTTCCGATCAGTAATACGAGCAGTAGCTGTAATAATTTCAGTATTGACCTTCTTTTCACTAGCTTCAGCCATAATACCCAAAACTGCCAATGGTTACACCGGAGATAACTATTAAACCAGAGCCACAAATTCAGAAATCAAAACAGCCCCAATCAGAATAAGAATGCCAGCAGAACTCCAGAAGGCAGGTTACCAGGTTAGGCACGTTAACAACTCATTAACAGTAGAATCCAATACCGGTCAGTAAAGGGCAGGGTGGGAAGTGAGATGGTCAGCAAAGTAATCTGGAAAATGTGATTCCAGAGATACTAGAAAAATTCTAGAAGTGATTGCTGTCCTGGAGGCAGCAACGAACCTTCAAAGTTGGCAGAAGAGGCGTCTGAAATTGCCGATTCTAGAACTTCTCCCGATTCAGAAGTGGTGAGGAAGTTGTCACAAAATCAGGAAGCAGAGGTCGCGTGATTCACCGAAACTCAGAGGGGATGCCGAGCGAACCACCAGAATGCAGAATAGAGGTCGAAATCCAAAGCAGAGGTCACCAGAAGTGGACATGCGAGTCGCCAGAACCGAGATCGGAAGCCAGAACAGGGGTCGCGCGCGACCAGAAGAGGTCACCGGACCTTGCGACCTCGCGATTCGCCGATGCTCGTCGATCGGAACTCACGCGTGAACAGAAGAAGGCACCAGCGATTCGCCGATGCTCGCCGATCGGAACATACGCGGAACCCTACCGGAACTTATGCCGCCTCCGATACCATGTGAATCGGCAATTTCTCTGTATTTTCATATATCTTTTTCCTTAACTGTTACACATTAAGTATAACCCTAAATACAACTCTGGAAATGTATAAAGACTGAAATACCCTTAGGTTAGGTATTCTAACAATGAGTACAAGAAACAAAGCACAATGAATACAGAACTTAATAGAACTACTTATTTGCCAATCTTCCATTACTAAATGACTGAATATGAAGTTCCGAACCATAAGACATACTATCCCATGTTAAATAGAGAAGAAAAAAATAAGAGAGAAAAACAAGAAAATCGGATAAAGGATATCTTAAAGAAAACTATTTACCTTAGGTGGCCTCCTCATTATGTAAGTCATTGTCCTCAGCGATAAGATAAATGTATCTTCATTGTACTGTTGCGACTTCAACTCGCCTTTTTTTGATCCATTCATATGTGCATATCCCGGCTCATTAAAGAATGGCTTTTGATTCAAGATTAGCGCCTGTATTGAGACCAGAACTTGTAACATGGTTGACTTCTTAGGGATCCACTTCTCATTTTTGTTGCCAGACCATGTATTAAGAAGACTGAGGCATACTCTCCCACAGTGATATAAATTTGGGTTGAGACGAAGGCCACCAGAGTGATAGTAGACACGCTAACAAACATAGTTCCAAAGTTACGAGGATAAAAGGAAACAGTAGATGAAAACGTAATCCGACGCACCCAAAAAGCCCAAACACATACCGGTGGTACTTTAGGATAGTCACTTGGGAAGAAAATATCAAAGAAGAAAAGACCATCATGGTAGGGAGTACCCTGTGCTCCTATTATTACAGCCCTCATGAGATCCATTCGTGTTTCATAAACCCTAACATATATCATATCTGTTGAAGTAGGAAATTAGGAAAAAGAAAAGGACAAACAAAGAGTGAGTAATTATATAATGCAAATGCATGGAACCTATGAAAGCAATTATGCACGGTTTGGTGCTCTGAAAACACATTCTTTCAAAACTTGAGTTTTACAACCCTACATCCTCATAATAATATTATTTATGGTAGGTTGAAACCTGCCAACCAAACCTTCTTTTGGCAATAATAACCTACCGAAATTGGAAAACAAAACTACAATTTCTGCCTGATGGCCCTGATCAGTGATCACGTCACCATTGTCCATTGGCCACTGGAAAGTGGAAAATAATACTCAACTCCAAGTTTCTTAGGTGATTAGATGATCAAACTAACTCTCAACTTTTATAGGTTATTGAGCTTATAGGTATCAACATACTCCCCCGAGGGCAGGGGGTGTTGTGTGAGAGAAAGATTACTTACTGGCCAGGTGTGGAATTTATTCACTTTTTCACTGTAAAATGAACATAACTCACCAGTCAAATCCTTCTCCAGGATTCTCCAGTCTTCTTGTATCCTCTTCGCCCATCCCTTGGGAGGCTGATTGAAAGTCAACAAATGAAAACAAAATCCATTCAAACTAACGTTTTCAAAAAAATCAAGGTAGACATATTTCTACTACAATAGCTACCTGTTTCACAGAAGAACCTTCAGATTTATATTGATGGTCAGAATAATCTTCAACAGTATCGAACCTCTTAAAATGCTCAAATTTTCTCAGAATATCATTTCCCTCAACGCCACCATGGCTTCTAGCTGCACCTTCTTCAGTAGGGATATTTGCAGCATCAAAAGGATCAATAAAACTTGGAATACATGTATAATCACTCAAAGAATTCATTCTGGGATGTAAGACCCCCAGCCACAAGAGCATGGGTAGTTTTAGAATAGGAGGATGGTTATGGTTTGATCTGATGCATATGTTTGTGCAGGAAAATTGGAAAAATATAGACTACTTGGAGTTGCATGCTCCTTTACACTAGTAGGATCACAATTCCCCAAACAAGGCTAAACTCCAGCAGGGAGCATCACAGTGTCCCAATGAATTTATGAACTACAAATGCTGGAACTACTGGAAGTACCTGATTTCTTTCCACAAGGCAACGAGAGTGAAAGGAAAGTTCCTGACTCAACGTCAAGTGGGAGATTCAGAATGCTCTGCCCGGAAGAAGTTAATTTCGTTTGTCTTTGACTGATTTGTGGATGCAATGTACATGAAAAGAAATCCACATTAGAAGGGGGACTTGACACATCCATTGGGGTCAACAAACTTGACTTATTGACTGGAGTAGGCTTCATGTTGAGCTGAGCAGGCTTCAATGAGAGGGAAGTGAGAGATGGCTCCATCTCCTGAAGGGGATTAAATAAATTGGTACCACTAGCAATTTTCTTCTTTTCATAAGCAGAGAACCAAGGAACAGATGCCCCCATTCCAGGAGGAACATTCACACAATCAAAATGGCCTTGCAAGCTTGCATACTCATTAACATCAGCATAATTATTAGATAAAAGACTAGTATAATCATCGTCAAATAACTTGTCAACTGACAAATTCAAACTAAGACCTTCTAAGTTTATTTCTTTATCCCAGCTTTGGATGGAACTCTTACCAACCCCATGGACCGATTTGAGCACTTCCATATAAGAAGGACAAAGAAAGATATTGGCATCTTTCTGGGAAAAAAAGGAATATAATATAGATAAGAAAAAACTAAAGTTTTCTACAAGTTTGAAGTACAATACAGATAAGGGAAAAAGAAGCAAAAGCAGAGTTACAGTAAAAAATGTTATGCATCAGGAATACCTAAAAGAAGACAGAATAAAATTACCTTTATTTGATCATTGCCAGAAGCATTAGTATAATTTTTTACGACTTTCCCTTTATTTTTCCCACTGACATTATCTTCAACAAAAATTACATCATGATCGTCATCTCCATCAACGTCAATTATTTCATGCAAAATAATCTACATTAAAAATAGAATGAAATAAATGTTAACATTAAGAATTTCTAGGGGATGAAAATATAAATTTTCATATTTTAATAAAAAGATAGAAAGAAATAGAGATTGATATAATAAGAGCAATAAAAATGAAAACAACAAAAGAAAATCAACTACAGTGGCAAATTGGTAATAATAGTAAGATCTCAGAAGGGAACAAAATTGAGGAATCTATGAGTATATAATATTAAGAGTTAAAACCCAATAACTATGCCGAGACAATAAACAAATCCACCAGTCATTTAGCGAGTGAGAAATACAATGCCATCAAACTTTATGACATCAAGTCATAGCACATAAATGTCAAGTCTCCAGATCATAGTACAGTCTCTTATCACATAATGCTTAGTAATCACACTCAGTGATAGACATAGAGGCTTTATTCACTATAATGGAAGAATACCTTTAACCTTCTACAATTTCCAGGGTAGGGTCTCTTTCTACAGTAGATAGCAAGGTTAAACTAATGCAAAAAGAATATCAGTTGCACTGTTTTTATTTGTAAGAAAACTGGGAAATATTTTTTAGGCATTTAAGTTTTTTTCCCTAGTGTTCTTTGAGGAAATTTTAAACTCCGTTTTCTTTTCCTGAGAATAAAGAAAAACAAAAGAATATAAAATCCCAGATTTCACGGATAAACGTTTTCAAAAAGTATATCTTAACAACCAAAATCCAACCACTAACCATAAGAGAGTATAGCTTAGACAGATTTTTTTTTTTTTGATCCATAGGAGGGGGAATACCCACAAACCACTCACTCAATTACATGTCGAACCTTTCTAGGCCAGCAAACTCCAAGATGATCTTCCCATATCAGATTCAGCATATCCGTAGGAGGTTGATGGACTATTTGAAATCCTCGCTCATGGCGGAGAATTGAAGGCCCTCATGATGAAAATAATGACATTCATGATTCATAAGGTAGACAATCCCAACACAACATTCGTCATTCATATTACATATGTAAATATATAGATACCATTGTACATGTGTACGCATGAATACGATTTTGGTGATGCCACATTGGAAAGTAGACGAGAAGGAAAAGTTGAATGGTTGGAAAAATGTGTTTGGTAGGAGGAAAAAAAGAAGGAAATCTGGTTCTAAGAACTAGCATTCTACACTTACTATTCTGGAAGGTACCACTTCACCAGGCGCAGAGAATGATTAAGAAAGATAATCATGAAACAGATTATCCCCATGTACCTCCACATATGGCACATCTAAGCTAAAAATAATTGCTAAATTATAATACTAAATATAATACCTCCAATAAAATCTTTCCATTGAGCCTGGTTTGAGCTTCTTTATCGGTAACATATAAAATAACATAAAAATAAATAGTAAGACTTGAGCATATTTTATTGTACATATAAAAAAAGGTCATTTGATATTTTATTATTTCATTCATTGTATATAAAATGGACATTTAAATTACTAAAAAAGGCTAAAATATCAAGAACAACAACAACAACAAAGCAAACATGTGACCCAGTGATAGAGTTGTACGGGTGCAACCTCGACGACACAAGTCCGATTCCTAGAAATAGTCTCTCCCATCTAAAAGGTCCACGTACATCGTGTACGTCTCTGACCCTACCCAGTACAGGAGCTTTGTGCACAAGGGTTGATTACCTTTCATCAAAACACTAATTTGTATTGTAGTTAAATTAGGGAAATCTATTTAATTTATACCTTAAAAAGTTTAATTCAAAAGGAGAAATGTCAATTAGTTTTCTTAAAGTTTTAAAACTACAATCTGTTAAACAGCTTTGCACATCTCTCTCCAGTGTCTCTCCATCTATCCAGCTCTTCTCAGAAGTCTAAAGATTTCAGCAAAGAAAACCCCTCTTATTCCTCCTCATCCCTCAAAATCAAGAGAATTCAACATCAAAGTTGGATATTTCTTTGATTCAGATGAGGTATGTCATTAATCTTCTCGATTTCAGATATTTTGTTTGCTAGATTTCACTGTAATTGAAAAAATTGAAAAATCGTGCGATACAGGGCGATATACATGATATAGAATTCATATTGTACGAATTACTAGCCCATCTGATATGTGTGTGATACACACAAAATCCTTCAAAAAGACATATATCGTATATCATACAACATTAACATTTATGTGTGGACTAGAGAGAGAAATTATTCAGTTATAGTATTATACAGTTATACCCTTCTTATTTTTCATCCTAACCAAAAATTAAAGATTTCTCCTCTTAAGTCACACGTTACTCATGGTATTGTGCTTAGTTTAGCAGCTTTAAAGGGAAGCCTTGACAATGGAGCAAAGCAAATTGTCAGTGACTATAATTTTGACTTTGCAGATCCACTTCAAATGTCTTTGCAGTGATCATAATTGAACTATGAATATTTTGAAATTCTTATCCTCCAAAAGTGCAACCTGAAGCTAACTCAGTCATATCTGGCCACTCCATGCTCTAGCCCTACCCTACTCCTATGAATCCATCATGGTTAAGTACGCATTCATATGGTGTGATTCTCCAACCAACAGCATTGCACTGATTGGCAACAACCGACAAGCCTCGTCCAACTCATCTATGAGTGAATTGAAATTTGGCTCAATTTAATTTAGCAAGAGCGTAACTCTGACATAGCTAGTTGAAACTAAAATGATTATGCTTTAAATGTAAAACAGCACTCCCCTAACTTTCCTAGTAATGATCCAATTTACAAACAAAAATGGTACAGAAATTTAGTCATCATGAATAATAATACTAACAACGGGAATAATTTAATTAGACGATTTTCGAAACTTCCACAAAATGCAATAATGAGAATTTAAATTCCCAAGAATACAGAGCAACCAAATGTCCAAATCTCCACAATTTAATTACAACAGATTCCCTTTGGTAAATTCAAGTAACTCAATAACCATTAGCAGTAAAATTAAGTGAATAAAAAACTTATCAGAGTACTTCAAGCACATATACTGATTAGAGTATTTTCAAGCCAAATACTCAAACAATCGCATAGTTTGATATTTATATAAACTGCAATAAATCATGCAAAACCACTCCAACAAAAAAGTCACGAACTTTTTATCCGTCCGAAATCCAAGACACAAAGAAGTAAAAACGTATGAATGTCACTAATCAATTGATATCAATCAAGATACCTGTTTCTGTTTCTGTTTCTGTTTCTGCCTTTTCGGGGTTCGAAAAACCTGAGGCGGAATCTCAATTACTTCCGGCTCAATAACCGCCCGCTTCCTGTTTGGACAGCAAGAAAGTAAACGATGATAGAATAAGACGAGAAACTCAGAGAAAATCCCAAATCCAAAAAGCGTCATAAGATACCTGGAATCCTGCGTAAGAGGCGTGGCTTGCGTCATTGATCGGCTCTACGAGAGTTGTGCAGGGAGGCCCGATGAGCAGAGACGGCGGCTCTAACCCTCCCAGTCAAGAAGCAGCAGCTAATTTGTGTCTTTCACGGCTTCGCGCCTAATAAAAGTAATCCAACTTCAGTACTGGACCCTCCTCTATATATAATAGTTACATTCAACCATTTTTGTATTCATTTGATTATCTTTTAAGTTTAATATTCATAGTATCATAATTTATATTTATATTTAATTTATAAATCATACATTACGATCTTATGAGTTCTCAAATCATGTGCAATACTTCAATTTCTATTTAAATATATATGCATTTGACGTTGTCAAATCATTGCGTGTGTTGTCTCCTTCAAGCAAAATGAACAAATTTAGTATAAACATAAATCAAACCAATTAACACAAAATGATATAACACAGATAATATCATGTCGACACACCTTTTCATCGATCAATATCATTTCGACATAATAACCTCATTATCATTCTGTGAGATACTGTAGCATTAACGCTCCAATGAATTCTTATAGTCAAAAGTTTGGAAAGCATGATGGCAATCATTGTATTAATGATGATTTGTAATTCCTTATGCTATTTAAGAGTTGAGTTTGTTTTTCTTCCTCTTCAAACAAGCCATGCACTAAGGCTTTGATACTAAACAATCAAGTGATTGACAATAAATTAGAATGCATGCATGAGAAGGTTACAGGTTTATCCTTGTAAGAAATATTAGATCCAATGCACATATAATTAATAGATTCGATACATAAACAAATCTAGTGCATGTATAAACTTGTAGAACATTCAAGTACTCTCAAATACATAACACGAACACACTTGTCTTGAAACTAAAAAACGCATGCAAAAGAAATATGCATTAAACCTACACAATACTCAATTCAATGGAACTCAAATTTCTTATTTTTAAATGAATCTGTATTAATAGTGTATTATTTTAACACTCATTCATCATTTTTTCTCTTTGATGGGCACAAATACACTTGCCTTGAAAGTAAAAAACACTTGTAAAAGAACCTACACGATACTTAATTTAATGGAACTCAAATTTCTTTTTTAAAAATAAATTATTATCAATGGTGTATTATTTCGAGATTCATTCATCACTCATTCACTTTTTCCCTTTTGTGGACACCATTTTTTGATAACTTATTAATCATAATATAATATCATGTGTCACAAAATTAATCACATGTCGTATTTAGCCACAACAACCAAGATGACCCAGTCGTCGCCATTTTAGAGGTGTCCATTCTTCCTAGGTATCATCTCAAGAAATTTGACACTTGCATGCTAAATTTAATTAATTTATACTTTTAGGTTTATGGATGGCTTAAATAATATATATTTTATATTTTATATATGTAGCATTTTATATTTTATATATATATATATGTAGCATTTATATTTTTATAAGTAGCATTTTTTCCAATATATTCGAAAATCATTATTTACATGCTAATTTATAAGTAGTTTCAAAACCACCATTTATCCACATACACATACAACTTGGATATATATATATATATATATATATATATATATATATAGAGGAAGGTAATCATCTTTCGATTGTCGCTTGTCGCTTCTCTTCTCCCCTTTTTCCCCAACTCTAAAGAGGTGAATGGTGAAATCTCTTTGTAAGAGGTCTAGGAGCCCTTGTTTGTCGTTCAATTGCTCTTATACATACAAATCCTGCAAAACAGCAAAACATTAATTAATTATTCAATGTTTCGAATTTTTCGTTCTATTTGGAAGACTCAGAAAAATAATTGCTACTGTTGGTTCAAAAAAAGAATACAGTAATTCCAGTTTTTCAAGGCCTTTTCATGCACTTTTCTACAACTACATTTGGTAACATATAGAAGCTTATGGTGCAAAATCACTTTTCCTTTATTTTACTCTGAGATTCTATGAGATCCAATAGAGTATTGTCATCTGCATTTAGATGACAATACTCCTGCAAAAAAGAACTGTCAATGGCCGTTCCCTTGTCGAGTTTCAATACCTTCAAATGCTCTCTTCGTGAGAGGTATTTCCAGCGATGCCATTGAGGGTATTTCATATGGTATCAAAGACTCCAGGTCCTAAATAATTATCTTCCAAAGGTTTAAAAAGAAAGAAAGAAGAGGATAAACAACACCCGTGCGCAAAAATATCAGAGTGGGCATGATCGTTTCCGTGTAACTCTACCATTGGACCACATGTTAATCCTGCAGAATGCAACCAGCATGTGAAAAATGAACATTACAATTATTATCAACGAGAGATGAGATTTGAAACAAGGTAGGAGACACAAACAGAAGGAGAAAACATCACCAAAAGCCGTGATAGGCAGAGAATTGTCATCAACTGTGTGAATGTTCATATCTCCGGTATAGCTTTTCACATTAGTAAGAAGATGAAAAACAATGTTGGTCATGTGATTAGAAGCTCCAGATTCAACACACCATGGCTTAGAAGATGAAATCTTGTTACCTGAGAGCCCTAAGGCAGAAAAAGCGGAAACTATTATTTGTTGCACGATTTCATGAGTGAGGGAACGACATGTGGAGCAGAAAGCATGACGACAGAACTTGAGGCACCATCTAAGGCATGGAAATCTGTTTCTTTTCTCTTGGGAGGCCGAGTGGGACAAACTGAGATGATACGACCTAACTTCTTGGGATGCCGGGTGGGACAAGCTGAGATGATATGACCCGACTTCTTGCAATAATTGCAGAATTTTTTAGGACAATTTGTTGCAATATGACCAAAATTTTTAGAACTTTAACACTAGATTGTGCCCATATAGAGTCCTTTATTCTTCCACCATAACTGGAGCACTTGACAAACAATTGAAATTCCCAAGCAAAGTAATTCTTCCTATTGAAATAAGATAATGAAGTTAGACAAAGATTGGAGAAGTATTGGTGAGGAAGAAGAGAGGAGGAGGGAGGAGGAGAGGCGGCTCAATCTGTATTTTCATATATCTTTTTAACATCACTTTACATCTTTTACATACACTACCCTAATAACACAAAGTACCCAAACTACCCTCCTATCTCATAACACTCCCCCTCAAGCTGGAGCATAGATGTTAGTCATGCCCAGCTTGTTACAAATAAAGTTAACTCGAGCACCAGCTAAAGCCTTAGTGAAAATATCAGCTAGCTGATCATGAGTTCTCACATGCTTCAACCTTACTTGCTTTAATTGCACCTTCTCACGCACAAAATGACAATCTACTTCAATATGTTTAGTTCTCTCATGAAAAACAGGATTCGATGCAATATGAATAGCAGCTTGATTATCACACCATAATTGAGTCCCTTCCGAGGGAATATAACCCAATTCATGCATTAATTGTCTCACATAACATATCTCACTTGCGGTGTGAGCCATAGCTCTATATTCTGCTTCAGCACTAGATCGGGCTACCACAGACTGCTTCTTGCTCTTCCAACCAATCAAATTGCCACCAACAAACACACAGTAGCCAGTGGTGGACTTCCTATCAAACGGGGATCCCGCCCAATCAGCATCAGAAAAAGCTTCAATGTTCACATGATCATGGTTTGCATATATCAAACCCTGACTCGGAGCACCTTTAAGGTACCGAAGAATTCGTAAAACAGCCTCCCAATGAGGAACACGAGGATTAGACATAAATTGGCTAACCACGCTCACTGAGAACGCAATATCAGGCCGAGTCACTCCAAGATAATTCAACCTTCCCACAAGTCGTCGATATCTCTCAGGATCATCAAACACATCACCCTCATCGGGATAAAGTTTCACCCCAGAGACCATAGGAGAGTCACAGGGCTTTGCACCACTCATTCCAGTATCTTGTAATAGATCCACAACATACTTCTTTTGGGACAAGAATATCCCACGCAGACATCGAGCAACTTCTACACCCAAGAAATATCGTAGAGGACCTAAGTCCTTAGTCTGAAAGTGGCGTTGCAAGAATATTTTCAATGATGATATACCATCTCTATTGCTTCCAGTAATAACTATATCATCTACATACACCACTAACAGAATATTCCCTGCATTAGATCGATGATAAAACACTGAGTGGTCTTTTTCTGATCTCTTCAACCCAAACTGTTGTACCACATCAGAAAACCGACCAAACCAAGCTCGAGGAGATTGTTTCAGACCATATAACGATTTCTTCAACTTACACACCATACCGGACTCCCCCTGAGCAACAAACCCAGGTGGTTGCTCCAAGTATACCTCTTCAGTAAGATCACCATGAAGGAAATCATTTTTCACATCCAACTGGTGTAAAGGCCACCCAAAAGTGGCAGCAAGAGAGATAAGTAATTGAACAGAAGTGAACTTTGCAACCGGAGAAAAGGTGTCGGTATAATCAACACCATAAGTTTGAGCATACCCTTTCGCCACCAAGCGGGCCTTAAGACGATCGACAGACCCATCGGGATGAGTCTTAACAGTAAAGACCCATTTGCTACCAATAGGTCGCTTGCCCGGAGGTAAAGGCACCAAGTCCCAAGTATGATTGTGTTCCAAGGCAGACATTTCATCAGTCATAGCAGTAAGCCACCCAGGGGACGCAAGAGCCTCAGATAAAGATCGAGGGGTGGTAATAGAATCAATAGCCAAAGCAAATGTCCGCAGAGACTGAGAGAGCCCTGCATAAGAGATAGTAGCAGATAAAGGATATTGGGCACATTGGCGCCGGCCTTTCCGGATTGCAATCGGGACAACAAGATCAGATGCCGGTATAGGATCAGGATCAATAGGAGGAGCAGGGGCCGGTACAGGATCAGGATCAATAGGAGGATCAGGATCCGTCGCCATAACAGGAGATGGTAAGGGCACTGTAACAGAAGGAGTGGATGGTGGACAACGATACACAGAGCGAGGACCTCGGACAAATGTCTGTAGCGGAGGTGGAGGTGGAGGTGGAGCAGAGATGACTGGCTCAAGAGGTGGATGAAGATCATAAACTAGGAACTCATCAAGGGCAGAGAAGGAACCAGGAGAAGAAACTGGGGTAGTATAGGACGAGTACGGAGTAGACTCATCAAAAGTGACATCAGAAGATACAAGATACCGCCCTAGGTCAGGAGAGAAACACCGGTACCCTTTCTGAGTACGGGAATAACCGAGAAAAAGACATCGTAATGATTTAGGATCAAGTTTAGTGAGATGAGGTCGAATATCTCGAACATAACAAGTACAACCAAACACTCGAATAGGAAGAGAGTGAATTGCATCCCTAGGGAACAAAAGCTTATATGGAATTTGACCACTAAGAACAGAGGAAGGCATACGGTTAATAAGGTAAGTAGCAGTCAAAACAGCATCACCCCAGAATATTTTGGGAACCTGCATGTGAAACATAAGAGCACGGGAAACTTCCATAAGATGACGATTTTTACGTTCAGCTACCCCATTCTGCTGGGGGGTATCAGGACAAGAAGACTGATGAAGTACACCCTTACTGGAGAGAAACGAGGACATGTCTTTGGAAAGATACTCTCGAGCATTATCACTACGAAGAACACGAATGCACATAGCAAACTGAGTAGAAATTTCAGTAACAAAAGAGCAAAAGATCGAAAATAAATCCGAACGCTTTTTCATTAAATAAACCCACGTAGTTCGAGAAAAGTCATCGACAAAAGTAACAAAATAGCGATAGCCAGAACTAGATACAACGGGACACGGACCCCATATATCAGAATGAACTAAGGAAAATGGAGCACAAGCTCGTTTAAGACTTCTAGATACATAAGACCGACGATGGTGGTTTGCAAATTGACAAGACTCGCAAAATAACTGTTGTAGAGACGATAAAGGACACAAAAGCTTCAAACTAGGGAGCGCCGGATGACCAAGACGACAATGAAGATTCAAAGGAGAAGGAGGACTAGACACCATCAGGGAAGAAGGTTGGACATCCAATACATATAGCCCTCCAGAATTAAGGTGACCCCTACCAATCATCCTGCTCGTCGAGAGATCCTGAAACACACAATGATCATCATAAAATGTTACTGAACATTTAAGAGTCTTTGTAATAGCACTCACAGATAATAAATTGAATGGAAATGATGACAAAGTGAGAACAGAGTTCAAGGTCAAATGCGGAGTAGGAGATGCAGTGCCAATTCCCGTCACCTCCACCAAGGTACCATTAGCAACCCGCACATCAGGGTAGGAAGAGGTGGAGGAGTATGTATCAAGTGTACCTGTATTGCCAGTCATATGATCAGAAGCACCAGAATCAATAACCCAATTCTGAGGGGACACCGACAGACATGCTGAAGCATTAGTAGTAACAGAGGCAGCACTGGGAGTAGAAATCTGGCTCATGATACGAGAATATTCGGCAGCTGAGAGACTGATACGACCATCATCAGAAATGGAGGTGTGCAGAGCTGGAACAGCACTCACATCTCCACTAGAAGCAGCATGGGCAGAGCGAATCTGTGGTGGTTTACCATGTAACTTCCAGCATCGATCCCGAGTATGACCCACTCCACCACAATGGTAACAAGTAAACTTGGCATCTGAACCACCACGACTACTACGGCCACCACGGCCACCGCGGCTGCCACGACCACCACGACCTCCACTAACCTCATATGAAGAATGACCACTAAGACCAGACCGTTCAGCAATATCTGGTAATAAAGAAGTAGGTCGAACAGAGCGGTTGGCCCTAGAAAAGGCCTCAGTGAGAGAGGTCTCTCCACTAGCAAGAATTTGTGACCGTGCAGATTCATACTCGGATCGCATTCCACTCAGAAATGCAATAATAGCCAATTGCTCTCGTTGCTGGCGTCTCTTCTCAATATCAAGGTCCAAAGACAACAGAGAATTAAATTCTTCATAAATTCTTTTGAAAGACGCAAAATAGTCACCCAGAGGTGTATCCTTCTGTTCGGGTCGAAAGAAGGACAATGCCACATCATACAATCTGTTCATATCATTCTTCCCAGAATACAGTACACCTAGATACTCCCATATTTGTTTAACAGTATCACAATGGGTCACCAACTCAGAAACTTTAGAGTCCATGGAATTCAATAATTGACCATATAACCGGGCATCATCACGCATCCATAACTTGTGTTCAGCCGTATGCTTAACAGAGTCAGGGGGAACATCAACAAGATGATCCTCCCTATCCATTCCCCGAATGGCAATCAACACAATTTTCCTCCAATGTTGATAATTAGGGCCAGTGAGTTTTTGATCAGTGAGCTTGCTGGAGGTGGCCACCACCTCAGTGACAACTTTCGGAGTTTCCTCACTCATGATGAGTATGACAGCAACAACAATAAATTATCCAGAACACCTAGTTCAAGAATGTAGCCAAACAAAGAACACATACAAGGCAGAACCCCTTCAATCAGAACTGAACCATCAAAGAACCTGTCTTTCCTAGCACAAATCAGCAAAGAGAGTAGCCAAGACTCATTACAACACATGAAACTGGGCAACTCAACTCCAAAAGCAAAGACCCATTGGCATAAGAGCTAGAATAGTGCAGAAAAATAAGTAGTTCAGCAGAGGAAAAGAAGCAAAATCTGAGAAGAAGCAAAATCAGTCGTCCGGCGGCGGCGCGTGGAGCAGCGGTGGCGCGTGCAGGTCACGCGCGGCTCCGATCAGTGTCCGATCGGGACAGAACTGGGCGCCTGACGCCGACCACTGCTTCTGTATAGGAGGTGCGCTAACCGGAAGTCTAAATCAAGCCAAATCGGAGTTTTTTCCTTTCTCTGGCAGCAAAACTAGGTCACCGGAAAATCAATCCGAACAGCCCAGAAACTGCCCACAAATCAGACACAAACAAAGCTAATCCTGCTCTGATACCATATTGAAATAAGATAATGAAGTTAGACAAAGATTGGAGAAGTATTGGTGAGGAAGAAGAGAGGAGGAGGGAGGAGGAGAGGCGGCTCAATCTGTATTTTCATATATCTTTTTAACATCACTTTACATCTTTTACATACACTACCCTAATAACACAAAGTACCCAAACTACCCTCCTATCTCATAACACTTCCCAATAAAACGAATAAAAAAACTGATTTTTCCGAGACATGATGCGTACCAACAAGAAGAAATCACAAACTAATCAATAGACCAGAGAGAGGCACAAAAACAAAGAGATCTAAGAACACCAGATCTAACAAAGGAATATGACCAGAGAATGATAAACGAAGCAACACGTTACTCAAACACAAGAACAAGGTGGTGAAGGCGTGAAGCACAAAATGATATCAAGACAGAGAAGAAAAACCGAAGACACCAGAAAACAATTTTGCACAAAATGAGGCTCCGTTACCATTTCAAGAATACACATTTATTTGAAGAAAATAAAAGTCGTTTGCCCTCCTCTTCTGGAGTCCTTCATTATATATTGTCTTTATAATCAAATAGCTAATTAATTGACTGTAATCTATCTTATTTAATAAGGAAAGTATATATTATATATGATCTATCTAACAACTGTACATAGTTAGGACTAATTATACAACTAATATATAACAGTCAACCCTACTTGAGCACCATTAGTATCCCTAATTTTATGTCATTAACATCCCTAACTTTATGCCATTAACATCCTTCAAAGCAAACCATGCTTCTCAAACTAAGTTGCCGAACTTTCATGATTCGAACTGTCATACCCAAACTTTCATAAATAAATGACAACCCTAACAGCTTAAACACAAAATAAAATTTTAAAACAGTGCAACCATCCTACCATCAGCCCTTAAGATCGTAAAGAGAAATAATTCCAAGTTGAGAGACAGCTGATATGTTCGTAAATGAAATGTAGTAGCATCGTCTCTAATGGTATCAATTTCATGGTGCCTTAGGTTCTCCACTAGTTAGATTATTAGCTGTAATGTGATGATTATGTGTTTCAAAGATGTATGCTCTTCTTCATTCAATATGGGGAGATTCATGAATTTTTGCAAAGAATTGTTGTAAGTACGAAGCAATTGATTCATTATCAACTAACAACTACTTTGACCAGTATTTTTCATATGATTCTCATACCTTTCCAAAAGCTGTACTGAATTTCTGATAATGATAAACCTGTTTCACATGCAGTGCCTCATCAGCCAATTGTTTAAAATTTGCATGATTCAATACTAAATCTATAAAACTGAATTTACCTCTAGTCACTGACGATATTGAGGTTCCGAAGTACACAGTCCGCTTTTCTAAGTTCCAAATCCATTTCCTTGGAATAATGATTGGGCTTAGACTAGTTTCATGGTCAGCAAATACCTGTACATGAATAGCTTATATGTGACAGCCTAGACATAAAACTAAATGCTGCAGGTTCTAAAGATGGAGCACCTTAATAATGAAAGCAAAGCAATTGAAATGAATAATTCACCTCATTAACTTGAAAGTATGTTCCATTGAGTGGGAAGCCTGCCCTCATTGCTGTACGAATAGGTATCTGTCAATGCATATGTAGACAAGTCAGTTTTAACAATCTAATGTATATAGTTTCTGCTCAGAAGTAAGGACAAGGGAATAACTCAAAAAATTATTTGCCCACCAAAATTGTTCCACGAATGGTGTTAGAGTTTTGTTCTCGTCTACAGCAACAAGAAAAACATGTATGATCATTGCACAATCCTGACTTTTTTCTGCACCTTTTCTGTGGTTGTTCAACTGAATCTGCTGTTTCACCTGAAAGTGAATATCATATTGAAAACATCAAGTTATTAGCAATCTCACAAATTTTCCTGAACTCAAGTGTCCATTTGAAATGCTCAGATGATAATTTAAGGTATAACAGCGTGGGTATTTCAATTAAGACGAGAGACATACGTCACACAATCTCATCTTCAGGAAGTACAAATATCACGTGTTGCGCATGCTGCATTACTAAGTGTTAATATAAACTCACTTGAGAAATACGGATATCGTTTATGATGATGTACCTGGTCTCCAGATAGCAAGAAGATATGGGCATGGATCCTCGAGATCTCGTCTGTCTAGCTGCATGAGTACCATAAGATATCAGTATACATGGATATATGCTATTTTAAGTCATTGCATGTCGGGTTGTCAGCCAACTTACCCCTTCTAGAAGAGGGTGCCAATCTGGAAGTTCATAGCTTCACGAGAATAAGACACAGTTAGTACACAACGTAGGTCTAGATTTGCTGATATCATACAATAATCAATTTTACAATATAAAAATGTAAACATCACCCGTGTCGCAGTGGGCGGGATCTAAGACAGGCAAAATGCACGCAAGATGTACACAGATTTTATCCCCACATAATATATGTAAACTCTAGGTTGCAGCCTTGCAGGTAGGTTTGCATGTGGTAGAGTTGTAGCTTGCAACTCTACCACATGCAAACATGTGGCCCACTGCGAAGCCTTATGCACCAGATTCGTCTACCAATTTTACAATGTACCTATTAATAGGAGCCTCATACACTTATTTTACATATTTTTTCCCTAAACTTTGCAAACTCATTCGTTGTCACTTTCAATGTAGAAGAATATAGTAATTTTTGCTAATTTTGTAGAGTACTGAGTAATTTGTGTACCCTCATCAAACAAACTGATCTCACATTGAATTGATTCTAGTGATATGTTATTGCGATCAAAATTCCAGTGCATATATATCTTGGATTTTGATAATACTAAATGACATTTCACCAAGTTTTCCTAGAATGATATGTTCACAGTCACAGGAAAGAAAGCTTTCTTCACTTACACTTGATGCTCTGTTCTTAAGCGACTGGCATTCTTTAGCTTGCGCCTGGGAATGGAAGCAACTTCTGGACTTAAAGCAACTAAAGCTGTTGATATATCACTGTCTTGAACAATTGCCTGGTGCTCATTGATGTAATATCTTAAATTTTTCTTGGACTCTTCAAAGCTGAGTTTGATAGAAGGAATTTCATTACAGTCATCCCAGAAGAAATCTTCAATATCGCATTCCATTGATTTTCCACACATAGATTCTGCTGTTGCAGGTGATTCATCACATCTTGGTTCTAATGGCTCTTGCACAATTGGAGTACAATTATTACATTGGCGTTCAAAATTTGGAAAGTGCTCAGCTTCTAGAAGGGATATCGGTGCAGGATTGACATTAATAGAATGGTCTTGAACAGCTACAAGCATCGTTGAAGTCACTATCCTTTTATCTGATGGCCCTGGCAGGGCAAGCCTTCCGCTGCACTTCCGAGTTAAATGTGATTAGCATACATGCAATTCATGTGTTCATGTACAGGAAGAAGAAGAAAAAAAATTAGTAAAGAAAAAAAGAAAGGAAGAAAGAAAGAAAACATGATCATTTAGAATCTGAAGCTCTTTGATGGAAGTCCAAATAATGGTAACATATGGTAATCCTATGTTGAGATTTCTTATCTCGTTATACCAGCAAAAATTGTTCTCTTTGAACTTGAAATAATACTTTCATTCTCAAATATAAAAATTCTATTGTATCTCTATGAGTTTTCTCATCAACCTGCAATATATGTATTACCATTCTTAGTTTTGGCCATCCACTTATCAATAACTGTACATTGAATAAAATTGTGCTGAAACATTACGCAAACCTTGAAAATGCACTAGCAAAGTGTTTGCACTCTCCCCTCATTGGGCAAGAATTGCAATTTGGTTTTTTCTTCGTGCAAAATACCTGCAAGATAGAGAAGAACAAGGAAATTATTAAGGATTTGTGTATGTAGCAGTGCATAAATGAAAAAGACAAAGATTTTAGCAAAAGCTCTAGTAGCATATTTAAATGAGATTGTTAAAGTATACCTTTCCAAAGGTGATCATTTGATAATGAAGTTCATACCTGTATTTAAACGAAATATGCTCAGCTGAAATATTTTTGTGATGTGGTAAAATTTTACCACTTAGCAGTATATTGAAGATAAACGATTTCCAGGGTGCTTTCGAGTTTACAATGTTTGATGGTCAAGGTTGCATAAGCGTGGCCATAGGTACTTTTGCACAGAATTCAATGCAGGATACCTGTTGAAAACCCATATAAGGTTTTCTTTTTTTATGACAAAAGTCAAAAAGTTTTATTAATGACATGCAAGTAATGCTTACTGTTCTAGAAGATGTATAAGCAGTTCTTCTGGCAGTGGTTGTAACGGGACCCATCCTAACCGCACAGCAATCCTAGCAATATTTGTATCAACCTAATAGAAGAAACATATTGATCTTTGATAGAATTGAGAAATTTCATAAGCAGATAAGTAGTAACGTATTTGACAATATCTTACCGGGAAAGCAATATGGTGAAGTGTCAAAAGCCTCACACACTCTACACTTTTCAATCCCAATCCATATATTTCCAGCAGGTATCTCCTGTAAAATAGATATCTCATCATGGGATTCTGTCGCTTTAGTGTACCATGTATTATGAACAATATGATATCTAGAGATTGGCATAGTCTAAGATTTAGTGGAGATATTCTTTGAAGTTATAAGACATAGAAAATGTGTTTACAAATCTACTCCTGGTCTTACTTAGCATCATCAGGTGGAACATTTCGCAACCATTCAAGGTCAATGCTTCCATGTAGTGCAACAACTCGATCCAAGAAGTCCTGAAAACATGAGCAATATTCACCACAACTGTTTCTTACATAAGAATTAACTTTACCAAGAAAAAATTATTTCTGACCTTAATTCGTTTTGCAATTACAGTTTGTTGGCCACGTTCTTTTATGGTTTCTGCCACCTCACTGCATTCAGCACACCTTACTGCCTCCCAGTCAACAGAATCTGCTTGATGACTGTCTCTTGATCTTCCAGTGGAAGCCATTCTCCTTAAACTATCCCAGTCGAATGGTTCAGCTTGTTTCTTTTTAACCTTTTTTAGGTTCCTTCCTGATGAAGCCTTGGGTTCACTGCATGCCATGCCTGAAGAATATTTCTGTTGCTTGGTTTTCAGCTTTCTTGCTCCACATCTTTGCTTCTTCGCGTTGGCCGCATTATAAGCTAGGTCCTTAGTCAGCATATTTTGAGAGCTGAAATTTATTGTTTTTTCTCCTTTTCCACAGTTATAGGTCTGAAAATTCTTTGCCATCGCATCTTCTGCTTGTGAGCTGTTCTCAGGGTTCAAACAGCACTTGCCTATTACAATCATATCCTGCAGATCTTTTGGTGGCAATTCCTTTTCATTTGTAATAGCACTGTTATTACTATCCACAAGGAACGTTATCCTTTCATGGTCTACATACTCTGCCTTTGGCATCTTTGAGACCTCTGAGAAATCCAAAGGGGAAGAAAAGAAAACTTGAAGCTTATGAAAATGCTCATGGAAATCATGTAAAGCAGGGGATTTATATGTACCTTTCAAGCTGTCAATCATGTTCAAGCTTGATGCTTGATTTGAACCTTCCATCTCTTCAAATGCAACGCAACAATGTTCTTTGATTTCATCAGTTTTCCCTTCTGCCTTGAAAAGAGAGACTGTTACGTTCTCCAAATGATCATTCAAGTCTAATTTCACCTCATCAGGTTCACTGACAAAATATGGGTTTCCCTCAGAATCATATGTTGGCTCAGCTGAAGTGATCGTACTACCAATTGAGCTTTGCCCTTCGGTGGTCCCCGAATTCTGATAGCCTTTTTGATGATCCATTTCTGAATGGACAGGAAACTTTGCACCAAGTGACATATAGGCAGAGCTGAGAGGAATAGAAGTCATAGTGTTCTAACTAAGTTATTTCATATTATATTTTGTATTTAGCATCAGATGGAAATGTCTTAACTACCTCGATCTATGGTCAAACACATTCTGTGTAAGGAAAACTCCAACAACTGAGTCCACAACTGAACCTTTCCATGGTTTGAAGCGTCGATCCCCTGTGAAGCTCACGAAATTTGTTATTAGTATAATTCCAAGTAATCACACATTTCTTATTAGACTCATTTCTTTATCATTTAAACATAAAACACTGAGTATATAATTTTAATGTAATATATAAGTAGAACATTTGTCAGAAACAAAATTTATTTCCTTCCCATATGCCATTCCTTGTTGCATTACTAAATATTCAAGATGCAAAATTTGAATATAATATTGCCTAAAGGGAATACTTCTGATTCAAGTGGCAGTGCAATTTTTTATCTCATGAAATGGCACAGAAAACAGTATCGAGGCCTATAAATTACTCATGCAAATTGCCAAGTGTGCATCGCTTAGTTAATTGTAATGGAATTAAACGATAATGTACCTTGGATTTCATAAATCCGGCTTATAAATGCCAACGCCCTTCCGCGGAAAACCTCTCTTTGTTCTTTCCACCAATTCTTATTTTCTTCAGCTGCTTTATCTTCACAAGCACCATTATCTTTTGTCATGAGTAGCTTCCAGTTTCTCAAAGTCTCACCATCGAGATCTACTTTTGGCTGGTTATGGTTTTTAGCGGTACCTACTGACCCTGGATAGAGAATGAGAGTCCCATCTTTGCAGTGAAGGCCATGTACGTCACCATCGCTCTCTCTGTATTGGTTGACGGTGTCATGGTTTTCTAAATACGTAAGTTGCTTAACATTGTCATTGTCCTCTGTCCCAAAAGAATCCATCTCTTCTTCATTTAAGACAACCTTTGTACCTGCATCAAATGCAAAACAGAAGCTTCTATCACATCTAGGTTCCATGGTCGTAACTGATTAGATGCACTTCATAATAGACAAATAAAATGCAAATGTGCCATATTTCAACTTCATGTTCTGGTATAGTCTCAGCTCCTTGCATCTCAACAGCCAATGCTGTTTGTTGAGAACCCATAATGCAAATCCTTACATAAGTTTGCTTCACTGATTCCAGGATTGTTAGTATATAAATCATTGCTGCAAGCCTCAAGCCGTTGGACATCGATAGTAGGTAAGTCTTTGCCACCTGTAACTTCATGGTGATTTTCGATTGCTTGAGCTCCATTGAACCATGAAGCTTTAACTTGATGAGCGTCCACTGTAGCCTGTTCATTATTCAGGTGATCTTCAATGTCAACTTCCAAAACCCGCCTACTTGACTTCACAGCACTCTCACTCATTTCTGCTGTGGCTGATGCTTTTTGGCTACTTTTTATAACATATTTCCTTTTCTTCCTTTCATCTGACTTGGGTTTTCTACTCCTTTTCATGTCACACTTACTTTTTTCTATTTCTTCACACATGTTTTTCTTCAAAGAAGCACGCTTCAGAGTTGCAGGCTTTGGTGTCTTAGGTTCTGGAGTTTGTATAGGTGTGACTTCAACCACCACTTTGGGTATGTGTTTCCTCTTTCTAGGCTTCTTCTGTGCTCTTTCATTGAAGTCCATCCCATGATTTTTACGCTTGTTCATATGATTCTTCTGTGCCCTTTCAGCACGAAGCAGCAGGCCATTGTCATTCAACATATGAGATATTGGAGGCTCTTTCACATCTTTATCATGGTTTCTTCGATCATCTGCATTCAAATTTGCAGTCTTAGTATATGCTCTTTTCCCTTTATCATTAAATCTAGTGGTGCAAGTAAGAAGCGGAAGGAAGATAATGCCACCGGAAATCGCAAGAGTTGTTAACATTGGCAGTGAATTTATTTCAACACAAAATATCACAGCAGGTAGAGATCAGATACTATAACTCTCTTCCAGTTCCTTCCACTGTAAACAAAATTTTACAAAAGGTTTCGTTTGTAATAATACACTACCAAATTTCTCAAACAAAAATGGAACCATGAATTGCAAATTCAAACTCAAATATTCGTGTTATATAGCATTGCATCAGCTAATTCAAGCAAGTCTTCCACATACAAATGCATTACTCAACTTCACTTTCATGTCCATTACAAGGTTTGGATAAACGAACCTTTCTCTTCAAACGAGGGAAGCATGGAGACATTGGAATGAAAGTTTCCCTGCAAAACTCTTAAGAGAAAACTTTGACTAGGATAGTTTCTTGACTGCCTTTTAATATATACTTGCTGTGGCCTCACAGGACTGGGCTTCCTGGGGGTCTCTGGAACCCAAGAATACTGCCTTGGAGACTCATGCCTTGCATTGTCTATTTTGATGCCTTCCGCTCTCCACTGAAAATCCTTGCTTGATGGCATTCTCCTGCTAGACTTAAAATCCTATCAAATGTACAAGCCATCTCAGAATTAGCAACCAAATAAGAGAACAATAAGCTTGGCTGAATATCAGTTTCTGTGGTTATAAACGATCAGAAGAACTAAGCGTATAAGCAGAGATGCAATTTGCAACTTCATTCAAGGAGACTGGGAGCAATAAAGTTACAGTAAAGGAAGAAAGGTTTTGCACTAGAATCGTTCATTCTAATCTCGAGCAGACAGATATGAATGCATTTTATAAATGCATTCATCTAATATCCAATGAGCAGAAAAATCTCTAACCACAAAGTAACTGGATTACAACTAG
Organism: Euonymus europaeus; assembly: GCA_963580455.1. Lineage (NCBI taxonomy): Eukaryota > Viridiplantae > Streptophyta > Magnoliopsida > Celastrales > Celastraceae > Euonymus > Euonymus europaeus. The sequence continues at coordinate 25,489,310 of OY756961.1, forward strand.
TTAATACGTTAAAAATAGAATAGCCTTCGTTTAATAATGAACAGTCAAAAGTACATTATTCTCTGTCTGTGCTTCTCTAAGCTGGTCTCTTCATAAAAATAACACTTGCTGCTCTTAAGACCTAAAAATCTCGAACATACTTCACCCTCTTCCATTGCTTCACTCTAATGAAGTAATGCTTGGTCTCAACACCATGTCTACTAGACAATGACGTACTAGGTTCTCCAATATGGAGGAGGTAGGCTGGTAGCTGATTCGTCATCACAATACAACAGTGGGCTTTTCTCACAAGCATATTTCAATGCCATTCTTAGCAAAATTCTATGATCAGCAAAAGATTAAGCGACGGTTCATTGCTTCTTGGAGAGATAACAAAACATTGCAGAACAAGAGAAAAATAGTAACCTTAGGCTCCCTTCACATAATTTTCAAGTCCATCAAAATCATTCACTCCACAATAATCAACAAAATACACCTCTGAATCTCTTCCACCCTTATTGTTGAAATTCGCAGTGCCTGCAACAACATACCTTACCATTGCACAGTTATGGTAGTAAAAGAAAGGCTTTTCTGATTATCAGCTTTCTCGGATGAATTCATAACTCTGATGTCTCTGGTTGAAAATAGAGCAATTCAAACTAAAAAATACACATTTTTATCATGATTCTCCCTATAATAAAACCTACATTCCCCTCATTTCCCTCAACACAATCAAACTTACAAGTACTAGTCTTAAGAGCATAGTGGAGGCTGGAAACAACTGTGGTTTCTTCAATTTCTCAATGAATTCAAAAACCCAAAAAGTGCATCAAACTCTACGGTGAATTCCTGAATACAAAACTGAATCAGAAGTCTACATTTCAGCTACAACAAGTTCCCTTTATTAAATTCAAGTAACTGTAAAACCATTAGGAGCAAAATCAAGTAAACAAAACCCTAATGTCAATCCAAACAAGAAATTCAAGCCAACTTTGAATCAATCAAGTAAGCAGAATGCAGAATACATACTACTACAATGAGTGCAATGAATCGTATACTTTCACCATCAACAAAAAGTCACAAACTTGAGTTGAATTTAACAACCAAATAGACCAAGCAGAGACCCAGAAAGGGAAAAAAACAACAAACATTAGAAAGAAAGAAAAAAGATAAACTTTTTAAGGACACCTGTCTCTCAGCTTCAGCAGCACTGAATTGGTAAAATGTGAGATTTCTGTTTGGGGGGGAGAAAAATAGATTATAGTTGAGAAAACCAACAATTTCATAGAGACCCATGTGTCTTGTTTTCAGTAATTGGTGCGCCACCTGGCTCATGCATTCATCATCTTCCTTTTAATTTCATCTCCGGTTAATTCTAGTCTTGAGGATCCAAAATAAAATAATGACCCAACTGATATTTTCGTCATATCAATTAAAATATCTTATTCATCTAAGGGATTATTTCGATTATTAAAATTGGGAATTTAGAGACTAGTCATCATACAATCATAGTTTATAGAATAATATCAAATTTCTATATGCTTCTAATAAATACGTTTTGATAGAATCAATCAAATAAATAAAAATAGATAGTCAAAAATTCAAAATCATTAGTATCAATGATATCGTCGGTTTTGAGTTTTCCAATTTCAATCGACATTGGGTACTAGCATTTGAGTTTTCCAATTTCAATCGACATTGGGCACTAGCATCAACGTTATTGTCAACTTTGAGTCTTCAATTTCGGTCGACATCGAGCACTAGCATCAATGATATTGTCGACTTACGTTTATCCAATTATCGTAAATATATCAGATTCAAATAATTTTATTTTTCTAATGCGTCTCACTCAAGAATACCTGAACCTAAAAAATGACTAAAGAGAGGAAGTTAGACTTTTTATAAACCACATTGTTTAGACTAACCAAACTAATGCGGGACAAATCTTGACAATAGTAGAATAATCCTACACAAAACATTAACTTTGAAACTTTTTTAATTGTTTCTTTTGAAAGGTTTTGGAAACAAAGTTTGAGTCAAAAGGCATACAAATATATTGTTATAATTTTAAAAATGAAATAAACCAATCAAAAATTATTATTAACTTGGTCAGTTGGGCCGGCCAACCCTCGTATCCAAAAATGGTAAACTTCTACTTTGATTTCTTTGGCAGATTATACAAAACATAGATATGGCCATGGAAAAATTGAGAGAGAAAAAGTTAGTAAATATTGTGAATTTGAAACCATACAATATCTATATATATATATTATGGAATGTGATTCTATTATAGTACTTGAAAAAAGAAACGATTGAGATTAAAGCTTCTTGCCAAGACACAGGGAATCCCAAAACTTGGACTAGTCTTCAACAAGTGCATGGAAAGGAGAGGTTGTAAGTTGATGCACATCTCGCACTTCAATTCAAACTCAAAAAGTTTTGACGAGCATATAATAATATACATATCGATGCCTCTTTTAAGTACATTTTCCGCAAAAAGAAGAAAGGTGACATGAGAGGTGGATAGCAGGCCAAGCTCCTCCATTGTCAATATTCCCTTGAAAAGTCTGTTTCTTCTCTCATGCTTAGGTGGCCCCAATTCAACCATTGCAGTGCACACCTCCTCCTATAAATAAAGCCAATATGCAGGCTATGGAGATATAGCAAGCAAGTGATCACACCAGTAAACACAGAAGTCTTTGCGTCTTACTTAGTCTCAGATCAACCATGTCTTCCACCAGCGGAATCTGCGACTGCGCTGACCATAGCCAGTGCAAGTAAGTCTTTGCTGCATTGCGCTGTACAAGTAGTTAATGTTACTTTCTTCGGTAACAATAAGGTTGAGAATCTGATATTCATAAAGTATTCACCAAGTTCTACTGTTTTTTCTATGGCAGAAAGAAAGGAAACGGCTATGCTCTCGACATTGTAGAGACTGAAAAAAGGTATAATATTTGCAATCGAGAAATCTCTCTCATCTTAAATATTGAAAGATATGATAATTAAACTTACCTAATAGGCTAATATGCTTACCTTGATAACTAATGGATGATCTCTTTGTTCTTTGCAGCATGGAGGTTCCCGCAGCTGAGAATGATGGTAAGTGCAAGTGTGGCACCAACTGCACTTGCACTAACTGCACTTGTGGGCATTAAGCAGAATACATAGAAACATGATGCGCAAGCTATTTACAAATAAGTAATAGCCAATGTAATGGTGTTGAATAATTTGTGTCATGCTACCTGTGATTGTGTGTCGGTCAAGTTTCTGATTCTTTCACAGCTATGCAATGGCCATGACTTTCGCCTTCTGTGGTTAAATGAGGTGCTATTGATTTAGTATAAACTCTACAGTCTCCAACATTTCATTTTGATAGATAAAATGGTGTACAGTAGTGCTATTTAACATGCTCCATACTATTTGTAACCTACTATGAATCTATGATGGATAATTAAATAAGGCACCACCCTAAACCCTAAGTATGGTAATAACCAACGTTTCATCACTACTAGAAGCTGAGTGCTAAGTGGATAACAACTGTTCCTACTTCCTAACCCATTTTGTCCAAAAAAATTATGGAGCAACTTCATGATGAAAGAATAATTTAAGACGTTAACCAGAATCACTTATCCTTAAAAGTATGTAGATTCACTGGATGTAATAATATGTACAAGCCAAAAATTAAGAAAGAAGCATGTACAACAGTGGAAAACTACTAAAACCTGGCTATGATTATCCCTTAAGTTCTAAAAATGCACATGACATGGCAGACAGTCAGACCAGATAAAATTTGAGGTGTGCAAAAAATATGCAATAGTATGCTCAGGCATCGTTCGACATGAGTATCATATCAACAGAGAGATGGACCAGATGATTCATCAATGTCCATAAGTCAATCGATCCGAGTTTCATATCAACGAACAGATGGTTCATCAATGTTCCATAACTTATTATGTTCAAAATCATGAGTATTATCAAATATGAATAAGCATTAGGGATCATTGGACCTGTGCCTTGAGTATGGATGCAATCTCATTCTAACACATGTAGAACGATAAATTGCATCAGATTACCTCAAAAGAAAATGAATTGAAAAGAATGAAAAGTTGAACAATCAGAAATCATATAATTGATACGAGTTTAACATTTTTTTCCCAGTAGAAGGATTTCACAACATTTTGGAGGCTCTCATGCTTTCCTCTATGTAGCTATAGGCCACACAAAGTCAGCGCCTTAATAAATTCTTTTTCAATTCCATAAAAAGAAGCTCATGATTCAGATCTTAGTCAACATTACAATGTCCGACAGCACTACGGATTGAAGAAAAGATACATAGAGTAATAGATTAAACGATGAGAGGCCTTATATAAATCTTAACGCATAATCAACATATCAAATAAAGAAATCTCCAACAATACAATGACACAAGAAAAAGGAAAAACACCAGTACCAAAAATCTTACTCCACATCAAAGATGTATTCGTTCCACTTTTTGTAAATAAAAAAAAGAGTAAATAACTTCAAGGGGTTCAAAAATACAAGAAACTAAATGAATACAAGTAGCAGTCAAGAAAAACTGTCCATCATTTTATTTATGATTTTAACAAAATCAGTCACATTTTTTTGAATAGAAAAGATATATTAATAGAATCAAAGGGTACAACCCCAAAAAAACCAGGATTACAGATTGAAACAATCAAAAATATTATAACAAATTCCACTCAACTAGAGCTTAAGCACAGAGAGCCATCCATCCAAAAAAATGCAATCGAGCACTCCTTATTGTGTAAGATTCTAGAGTTTTGTTCTTTCAAAATTAAACAACATAATCAGTCATATTGAATTGTGAAAACATTGTATTCAAACTCATTCTATCAACTAAACTGTTTTAGGACCCTTATATGTCAAAACCCTCAGCACGAAGGCACTTACGATGAGCCTCAATCCACTTTCCACAAGCAGCTTCTCCATGCTCAACAATGCATTCGTCTCTAAGCTTTTTAGTGTCGGGGCAAGCACAGCAAATCTTCTTCTTTGGCTTTGACTCTGGGCCAGGAGGAGACGTTGCTGACGATTGGGTTTGAGGTGTCCCTGTCAACGCTGGGGCATGAGTAGTTTGCAAAGGAAATCCAGCCATCTCAAGGGTCCTCGAGGAAAAAATAGAGGTAAGGTTTTATATTAAAAAAAAGTATGATAAGGCTACTAACTACTCAGTAAGAAAGATTGAACACACATTCAAAACTCAAAAAAGAATACTGATTGAACCTTGTAAGTTAAGAAGATATAGGAGAAATTCGAACAACAGCTTCACGGTTACAAAATTAATCATAAGCATGTAATAAGCTTAAAAGAACATGAAATAAGGACTATTTGAGAACCAAGAGGGCCAATCAGCGCCATTAAGATCCACCATCAATTAGTTAAGCATCAAGCCATTACCTTTTAAGCAATTAATAGATTCTCAATAATCAGACAGATAAGAAAAGAAACGAAAAACAATCCAAAGCAAACCGATTAAACCGCAACAATACACAGCCAAAACCATCAACACAAAACAAGGTAGCCTGAAAGAAATAAATCGTGAAAAACAGAGAGAAAGGAAACACACCAAAAGATAATTGGGTCTCAGACTCTCAGTCGCCGCGTCCACGTAACTCTGGTCGCTGGACAGGGCGGGGCCGCGGGGGATATGTACCGTTTGGTAGCAGAGCTACAGAAGCAATATATAGACGGTCACGTGATTCTAATGGGCCGGGCTTTTGGTTATTCACATGTTTGGTACAGCGTATAAGCTAGCTTATACTCTGTCAGACATACTCTCAGACACTCTCTATTTTTACGTTTTACGATAACTATACTCTATCACACATACTCTCTACCAAACATGCGCATATCTATTCACAATTTCACAGATATGATTCTGATACCGGTGTTTAAAATTTAGGATCTAACAATTAGGGTTTAGAATTTAATATTTAACGTTTCATTTTAAAATGTAAGAACATTTTCAGCAATCTTCTTATCATATATTCACTATTTCCAAATTTAAAGAATATATCAAAAAAATCAATCCCGCAATTTCTCTACCCTTAAATTATTCTCTACTCAAAATTTTATTATTCGTGCCAAATCAATGTATTGTTTCGTTGGATCCCATTCTTTCAACATCGAGAAATTTCTCTAGAACACTTTCAACTTATCCCCTTATCCTCACATTCAAAAGGGCATTTCAGTGTTAGTTTGGTTCTTTTTTTTTTAATTTCAAAGGACATTTTTTATTTTTTATCTTCTAATAATTTTCATTTTTTGTGTTTTCTAAAACTAACAATAAAACATATTTTTGATTGTTTTCTATTTTCAGAAAATGAAGAAAGGAAAATGACTTGGCACATTTGAGATCCTGAATCAACCCAATTATTTCCAATTAAATAAATGGACAACAATGACGTCACATCCGACGCAAAATTTTGATAGTAAAAGACGACCTTCACAAAATTCTTCCTTCAACAAACAAAAAATCAAAACCAGATATCGAAAAAAGATTACAACAGATGGATGCCTTTGTTATTTTCAGATACATCCATTCTTTTAATATTATATATATATATATATACACACACACATACATATACAAGAAAGTTTATTGACTTGGTGCAGAACAAGAACTTGCATTTAACATTCTGATAGATATGTAGAATCCACAAAACGCCACCAGATCCCATCTGGACTTAGCTTAGGATTCAAGCATCTTCAAGATTCTTAACCAGATTTTTAAGCAAAGTAACCCAGAATCCCAATCCACTTGAAAAGTTTCATAAAAACCCAACTACGAAACCAGGAATTCACAGTGATTGCAGTTCAAAAACAGGCAGCGGAGAACATCAACTGCAATTCTCTAATCATACTTCTCCCTCCATGAGTAGACAAGAAAGAACACCCAAGAAGCTGCCATTGCAATATCCCCAACAACCTTCCTGGGCCAGTCACTAGCAAGATCTCCAAGCCTTCTCTCAAAGGAAACCCTCCACAATGCCATTGAAACATGAAGAAGCACAAACCCTTTAGCAAAGAAGCTCTGAAACTCTCTTTCCCTAACAAAAGCCACCATCAACAGAAGGAATCCAATGGCAAACAAAAGTAACCCGGAAAAGGAATTCGAGGTCTGGATCAAGAGTTGATCATGGGGTGTTGACCCTCTTAGCTTACTTGCAATCTCAGTTCCATGACCAAATGCAGAGATTTCATAGGTGTAAAAGATCATCATAACTCCACAGTATAAAGCTATTGTAGAGTGGAGGATACATATCAAGAAGAACCCAGGTGAACCCATTTGATCAAAAGCTTTCGGTGGAATCTCTCTCCCCTTTTTGTAACTCAATTCAGCTTTAAATTGCAGCACAAAAAAAACAAGCATATGAACCCAATTTGATCAAAACCCCTGATTTCCAATTGACCAGGATCCAACACTGATTTCCACTTCACTAATAGATAAACAGGGGGGAAAAAAACCAACCAAGCATAAACCCCAATTGATCTCCTCCACCAACACAAACACAAGATTCAAGCAATAATCAGAGCATAAAGAACCTAATACTATCTATTAATTAACATTGCAATGCAGAAAAAGTGAGAAAGCTTATCACAACCCTTCAGAGCCCTAAAATCTTTAACAGCCACAGGGAGGGAGGGAGGGACCCAATGAAGCCATGGATCCAAAACCCATCACCTTACAGCCTAGCATGCATATATTGAATTGAGTAGGTACTAAACCCGGGCCCTGCTGGAGAGCATTTACGGTGCGCTGTAGATGATTTTTGGGGTTTAATTTTTTTTAAGAAATAATTAAAAATTATATTTATGTTTTGATTGATATTATAAATTTTATACTATATTTTTTTGCATGAAACAAAAATAAATTGAATAAAAAATGCATGATGATAACTATGGATCATTTGATATCAACTAAAAGTTACTGCACATATTTAGGTCGTAACATTTGATTTTTGTTTCAAATTAAAAAATATAATTTGTAATATCGATTGAAATGCAAGTATAAGCTTATAAAAAAAATTAAAAAAATTAGACTCCTAAAAATTATTTACAACAAATTCTGCTGTAAAAATCTACAACAGGGACAGGGCCCGAGCACTCAAGAAGGAATCTCAAGTCCTGTTGTAGATTTTCTAAGGCAAGGCCTGGAGTAGATGATTTTAAGAGTTTAAAATATTATATTTGTTGTGGGGATAATTTTACTGAGGATAGACGGATTAGGAGACAAGTAAAAAATTGAGGAAAATGAGTTTCAGGATTTGTTTTTTCACACGTTTTTTCAATGGCAGAAGAATACTCCCCTCCATACTCTCCACAGAGAGAGAGAGAGACATGATTTTGCTGCCTGTTTATTCTACCAACCAGAGAGAGAGAGAGAGAGAGAGCGCCATGATTTTGCTGCTTTTTCTTGATTCTGCCAGCCAAGCAATTCATTAGTGGGTCATGGGTTCATAGATCTAACATTATCTTCTTCTGTTTTGAGCTAATAAGAACAAATTTGGAACTTGGGTCTTAATCATGTAGGGCCAATTACTTGAGTAGAAGCCAATAAAGTAATAAAGATGGTTTGTTCATAGAAAAATAAAATAAAGATGGGGTTCAATGTATTTTATTTGTATAATAAATTTTCTACCAAACTCATGTCTCGATTTAGGATATAGCAAACTCATCAGATTAGTGACTATCATGCTTCATCATACAAAATGTCAATCTTCCTTTTTTTTCCTAAGGTGCACACGGTAAATCCACCGAGCCTATCACGACAGCTCACAACCTGTAAACTATGTAAATCTCGGGGCAAAGTAAGAAATTACGAGTTGCATTATGTAATTCCATAAACAAAGTGGTAGACTACGAGTAAGAATTAGGTAAACTCACCATACGAATTCGCAAATTACGCATGCCGCAGATAAATTTATAGAAAATTCATGTGTAAATTCATACATCGAGGAAGGATCAAACCCTGGAGGGGAGTATAATTACCATACACCCTACCACTAGACACACCATCTCCCTTTTATTTGTTTGATTAACCTTGACTACTCATACATTAAAAGATAAGCAAATAGGATTGCAATTTGCATTACAAAACTGTATGCTGGGTTAGCATAACAATATATTTTGTATTTGCTAAATCCAAGGCTGCTCCCTATTTGTTCACATTCTTTGGCTTCAAAAGGTGCTCGGTTTATGCTGCTGATCTAGAACCAGATGATTATAATGTGATTCTGTTTAAGAGGCCTTCATCATATCTCAAGCTTCATCCCCTCTGAATGCTAACCCATGACATCTATTTTATTATATTGACAGACTTAACAGTAGAGGATCAACAAAAGAGAGTCATTATTGAGATCTGTGAAGATATTGGCTGTTCTAGGGTTTTTGAGAATATAAGAAACTTATTCAGGACCAACATGACACAGGGAAGAGAATAAACATATTTTGTGCCAAAAAGTATTTACAAGAATCAATGAATATATATTAACAAATCCCAAACAAAAACTTGAGCCAGGTTTCTCTCGCATTCATCCTTTTAAGGCTTCTAACATGTCCTACTCTGTGTAAAAGAAAACAGAAAACGAAAAGAAAAAAGAAGAAGAACAGGAGTTACAGTTTCTTCTTTCCATGAAGATTTAGAACGAATTACTGTCTCTATTACCAGCAGCAGCCTTACGGTGATGCCTAGAACCAGGTCTCTTAACTTTTGTACGTTTAGAAGGATTCTTCCTGGAACTCCTTCCAGCTGAACTACTAGCAAGTGGAGGGGGATTGCGAAGACTGCGGGGACTGCGAACTTTTGCTGGTGGTGGGGGTGACATGTGCTCCAATAAATCTCTATGGTATGTCTGTCCAGTTCAGGTGCAGAGAAAAATAAGTAAAGAACGATAAGAAATAGACATAAAGAAACTTCCTCTATGATTATGCAGTTCTTCTCGTCGAATACGCACTGATAATAATTCAGATTTCATGGCATTTCAGATACTCACAATACCTTTACCCCATATAATGTGTTCACAAATGTTAATAACTTCTTACATCCACATTAAAGTTTTAGTTTCCTTGCAAATCTCTTAGCATTACCAGAGGAGGGACTCAAGGGCAATGATTTTAGCTTCAAATTGCAATAAAAGGAGATTTTTATTGGCCAAAATGAAGGGATGAATGCAAAATACACAGATAGTGATGTTAGGGAAGAATACAGAATTGTATGCAGAAACTTTGTGTTCTACCCATTCACGAAGTAAGATTGAATGTACAGTTCTACACATTGCTGTCGTAAAGGAGCCCAGGGTAATAAGGTCCATGGAGAACGAAAGTACACCCCCAGTGGACCTTTTTCACATGCATGTTTTTGAAACTTGATGCTGCAATGAAAATATACCTGTATCACAAAATTCCGCCTCTCACAGTCCGGAAACATATAGACGTTTAAATTAGTCTTTGCCCTTATTTTGTCCCTCACTGTGGCAAAGCTTAACTGATCCCTGGAAGTGAAACGATCAACTTCATTAAACCATTGGCAGCCAAACAAGTTTATGATTGGGATGTGTTCCCTGATAAGAGTGCAACCTTCCGGAACATCTGCACAAAATCAACACCAGTTACTCAATGTCAAAGCAGACAAAGGATTGAAAATGCAGATACTCGCAAGATTTAATAATCATGCACCTACCACTAGGTATAGGACGCTTTGCTTCAGAATATGGTGTTAAACCCTCCTTTTTATAAAAATCAATCTGGTAATCAATAGAGGAATTCTCATATTTTCCTGCAGCTTTATTAGCCTCAGCCTCTTCAAACACGTCAAAGCGTTTATAGTGATTAGATATGGCAAACGTAGCATTTGGGCGCCATAAGAACCTGACGAGAAGAGCAGAAGGCCATTCAAGGTATGATTGGAAAGTATATAGATGGACTATAAAGCAAATCCTCCAATCTCCCAACCTCTGGATATCTAGTTTATGCAAAAGCATCAATGTGGGATACTCTTAGAACAAAAGATAACTTCTCTTGTATATTGATATACAAAAACCAGGTCTTGCGCACATGTGCAGTAAAACAATTAATTAGACAAGACTCGAACTAACATCCATGATCCAACTAACCAAACTAAAAATAAATAATAATTCTGTAAAAAATTAAAACCCAATAAGACAGATAAAAGGAAAAAAAAAAACCAACTACAGCTGTAGACCAAATAAAACACCAAAAACAATTAATCCTGGACTAAAACATATTCTAAAAGAAAAAAATATTAAAATAAAAAACAGTTAACTTCTGTCATTTGAAAGTCCAAATATTGTAACCATATAAACCGCAAACAACATGCACCAAGATACCTCACATAGGAATCTAGGATATGTCTTGTGAGTTCATCCATCACAATACCCATCTTTGAAATGATATGTCGTGTGAGTTCATCCATCACTATAACAAATACAAAAGAGCTTAATGTTGATCCCTAGCGCAAACCTATTATTATGAGAAATTCTCTTGTAACTCCTCCATGACTCCATTATCCTAACACTGGCTACGTCTCCTTCATACATATCCTTGATCATAGTAATGTAATTAATTGAGACTCATCTCTTCTCTAAAATTCACCACATTACTTCCATAGGCACCCTCTCATATGTCTTCTCCAAGTCTATAAACACTAAATGAAGTTGTCTATATTCTTCTACAAGTCTTCTTAATAAAAATATTGCCTTCATTGTGAATCATCCTGGAATAAAACTAAATTGGTTTTTGGATATCATAGGTATCAATCTCAATCTTCATTCCACAACTCTTTCCCAAAGTTGCAATGTGTGGCACATAAGCTTGATGCTCCTATAATTGTTACAATTTTGGATATCACATTTGTTCTTGTATATAGTAACTACATTTTTTCTCCTACATATCATAGGAGTCTAAATAATTTGATTAAATAACTTAGTTAATCATGTTCATACTATACCTATATCTTCTATGCATTTCCACACTTCAATTGAAATTCCATCAGGTCCATGACTTTACCCCTATCTGTTCTCCTTAGGGGTTCCTTCACTTTCACTTCAATCACCCCAATGTCTTATGTACCAGGGATCGCTATTATCATGAGAGATATGGAGATCTTCAATGTTCCCTCCATGCCGGCCATTAAGTAGCTCACTGAATTAACTTCTCCACCTCTGGTTAATTTCTACGTTTTCTTTGGATAAGTTATTGGGTTATATTCTTAAATTTTCTTGAGGAGGAATTGAACCTTCCACCTTGTGCAAGTGTAAGGAGTCGGCTAATGCTAGACCGTAAGCACCTTTTTTCCAGATTCCATGAGAATTATGAAGCAAAATAAAGCAGAAATACATGACAATAAGCATGATTAGACAACATCTCTCCTAGCTGGAATTTCCACAAAGTGGAGTTCACTGGCAGTAGAGTTTGATTGAACATGTACGATAAACTTAGTAGTTATTCACAACTATAAGAATTTTATCCCATCAATAAGGAAAAGTTCACTGAGACAGAAACTTGCAAAAAAAGATTTGTTAGTATAGCATATTGAACTTCAAAATGCTTGAAGACAATAAGTAAAGACAGGAATTGCTCTATACCTCTCAAGAAGTTGAAATGGATCAACAACAAGCTGCAGCTTTCCATCAATCCATATAGAGTAACGAACATTAGGGAAGATCCTGTGCAGTAGAAGTTTTGGGACCTGCCACACACAATCCAGTTCAATAAAAACTTCCAAGAACTACGAAATTTCTTCATTTAACATTACCATCTCATCTCCAGTAAAAGCATATATTACACCTAATGGGATTGCATCTAATTAGTACAACATTACACCTGGTATTGGAAGAACCACTCCATGCCTTTTTTCCTCACACTCAATACAATAATTGAATTTTGCAGCAACTAAACAAGCTGATTTTCAAGAAAAATGTATTGCAACCCCTGAAAAGCATTTGGATGCCTCTGAAGTCACATCAAACTCCAAAATTTAATAGTTCAAGTCTCTGGGAATGAATTTATTCCAAGCTTGATTGAAATTGCGAAATCCACTGCGCTATGAAAAAAAAGAAACAGACATTTTACTACAATTTAAAAACCCTAGCAGCACAAAATTCCTCGAAGCAGCGTATGTTTAGTAAAAATAAATTATTGAAAGATGGCACCAAGGGTGTACACCTCATGCACAAAAAAAATTAATTACATCATAAATATCATCTGACCAGCAGCAAATGCTCTTAATCCATCATTTTCTTCCACACTTAAGGCCCTCTAACTTCTTTCCATAAAACCAACTGACAGAGAAAATGGCTGATGCAATGAAGCACATTAGTTTATCGCCTCTAGCAGTGCTTCCAGATAAGCTTCAGGCCCTAAGTTCCTCGTCCACCAAATTAGCAACAACCCAACAAATCCCCGTGATGCTAAGAGCCGTCTCCCCAATTTGCAGTGGAGAATTAAGTGCCTCACTGTTTCAAGGCTGGATTTACAGAGAGCATTTTTTAATTAAAGTGATCCCACGCTATTGATGGTTGTCAACCATAAGAATTTAGGATTCTTTCCCATGTCGCTTCCCAAGAGAAAAAGGGCCACTTTGCTTGGAACCTTGCATTTTGAATTAGCTTCCAAGGGAAGTCATTCTTACCACTACCAACAGAATGGATTAGAGTGTAGTCTAAAATACTTCACCTAAAAGCTGCCCCTACCCCATTTCATTCAATGCTCCAAATGCAAAGAAGGCTGTACCCTGAAGATTGTCAAAAAGAGGAATTTATCCTCCTAATATTGTGAGATATTAGCAAAGTTTCCAAAAGTTCAGGGCGACTATGCATTACTTCACTACAATCTTCTGACAAAGCACTTATTGGAAAGTGGATCTAGAAATTTTGTGTACGGAAGCAGCAGTTTTGGAGGAGTCCCGTGGCAAAATATGAGGTTGAAGATAGTAATTGGAAGTCAACCAAAAGAAGGGAAGTTTATGGTACTGAATTATGGAAGACCAATATCAGGAAAGAGTGGGTAATTGGAAGCACTCAACTCTCTTCAAGGTTGGAACTTCGAAGAGGGGATAAGGTCAAATTCTGGTATATGTATGCATTGGTATTTCTATCCTGAAAGCTCAACTCCCTTTGTCCAATATATCAACCAATAAAGAAACAAGAAATAAGCTTAGTAGTAGCTTATTGGATGCCATAAGCCTTTTAGTTGACGTTTTTTGCTTTTTGGTTCCTTTTCTATTAGACTTCTTCTTTTGGCTGAGCACCAGCATCGTGCCTGTCCTTAATAAAAAAAATTATGCTTTAAAAAAAATATCTTTCTCTATTGAAAAGAACATTTATGAAAAAACGTGCCATTACTCATTAGTGAGGGATAATTAAATTATCATCAACATTAGCAATCTTGTTTCCAGCTAATGTGTATACGTGCAGAAAGGTGTCCATGAGAGGAGATACCCCACAGTACTAGTACGCGTCATTGCAGAAATCAACTCTATCTTTCTTCCCCCTACATAAGATGTGTCACCCAATCCTGTCATCACATTTCTGACTTCCATCCAGGGACTAGCACCATCGGGAACCCTCAACTTCATTGACATCCGCCATTAGCCTCCAGCCCATATTTCACAATGCTAGTTCTTTTCCATAGAGGCTCCCTTCTGCTAGAGAACCACCAGAACCATAGTCATAGTTCATAACAAGATGTTCAGACTCCTACAGTTTATTACTTTATTTTCCTCACCATAGTCTGAAGCACAAACTTCCAAGAAAACAGGTGCAGTAAGCAGTTAATTGATAAAACTGAAGCAACCTATGCATGACCCTCTAAGCTATGTGCACTGCGTCACTAAATGGCAAACCATACACATGTTTTATTTGGGAATGAAAAATGCAAACCAGAAAAATAAATATAGCCAGTTCACAATTTAACTACAACCTTTGTCATGATATTGAGGGTGGCAGGAGATTAATTTTGTCCATGGTATGAATAGCACACAAATGATCATATGCGTATAAACATGAAAGCTAATTACCTGCATTCTATACTGTGCCTAGCATTTAGATGATTTAGTCAATCCAACCAAAATTTCATTCTTGACATCTCCAATTCTTTAAAATGAGATGCTCTTTATAACATTGACATCAGAAAGATAAATAACAAGTATAATTTCAAAAACTTGGAAACATATAACACCCACAATGGGAAATAACCAGTAACATCTTATGCTATATAGTAAAACAAAGAAGGAAATCAAGCCAACCAAAACAAACTGACCTTTCCGTTGCGTCTTGCATCCGTGTAAGGAACGTTACGAACAACAATGATTCTCCATAACCCAACCCTCATACTGCTATCCAGGGCACTAGAATTCTTCATAGATACTTCTGTCTCCTCATCAATAAACATATAAAAGGGAATATTTTTCCTTGCTTCCTTGCCAATGTTCTTGGGTTGTTGGATTATGTCATAATTACCTGGAACAATTAATAAATAATTAAGGAGCAAACTGAATGCTTAAATCAACAACGATGTTCAATATTGTTATACTAAGCAATACCGAATATGGCTGATGCAACAATGACAACATGAAACTGTTCCAGCTCTATACGTTGAGCTTCATCAATATCAAATCCAGTTTTGTGACCAGGTTTGCTTCCGTTGAAAAATCTAGTAAAAGGAATACACCGGTTGAGAAAGGAAAACAAGCAAAATTAGAGATATTTATCAAGAACAAACAATCATTAAAAATTTGTTACTGGCAACCAAAACAAATAGGTAATAAAGATGAAGCAAAAATTAGTTCAGGAAAACAATTTCCGAAAATATAAAAATGATAAATGTTAAAGAAATAAAAGGCCTGATAAGTATAATAAAACTCACCCACAGTGCACAGCCATGGACTCTTTTATATCAAAAGAATCATTCCTCTGCTTTAAGGAAGGACATCCACCGAAATTAGAGCCTCCATGTGATTCAGGTTTAACTGGCTTCTCATCAACAATATAAGTCAAATTGCGAAGCACTGGACTTGCGGATGGAGAACTTGGCATACTAGCTATGGCCTGCTCCACAGGGAGGTAACAAACCTCACATGCTGTAGAAAAGTGACAAGGATGATGTTACTGCTGCAACAATATTAATCAAATTTGAAGATTTTTTTCATCAAAGGAAATGAAGAACTATGGTTGACAATGTGTTTAGAGGTTACAAAAGAGAAACTGCAAGACAAAACTTTGCCGTGCAAACAACTCAAAATAACACATCACAATTACATCCATTGATAAATTAGTAAGCAAAATGTTTCCATGACCAAAAATGCACCTAGATTTTGATGTATATGGAGTCAAATATATTCTTCTGTCATCGAAATACATTTAGGCCAGCTTTTTGTGGCCCAATCAATAAAAAGAATAAAATTCAAAATCATGATGGCCATTAATAGTGAAATCAAACAAAAGAGTTAGAAAATTGACATGCACGCATACATCCTTATAGATCTATTATCGTATATATAGATGGATGGATGCAAGCTACAGCTCAAAACTTACGGCGTGGACCAGGCCGTCTTGCGCCATTTGGAGGGGGTGGAGGCTGTGCAAAATTATCACAGTAATGACTCAAGGAAGTAATAGGAATAGCACGCGGGTCAATTGCAACACGCTTGTACCCCTGTATGGAAAGCGTGGATATGGAAGGCTTTGTCTCCATGCCCTGTCTTATTGAAGATGAAGGGTCACTCAATGGCCCCTTGTCACCAAAAGTTAAACCTCCAATACTCTGGTTGCTTTCTAGAGTATCATTGACATACATAACACAAACCGAAATGCACATATTAAATTTTCCAATCAAATCAAAATTCTAAACTATTATTCCGTACTGAAAACAAAATTAGATCAGTAAAATAGTAGCTTTTCTTATTTAATTTATCAAATAGTATACAACAAATAGAGACAAACCTTTACTGACTGTATAGGAACCAAAAACGAATAACAATAGAGCAAGTGCAACCAAAAGCAGCATTGCAACCCTCTTATGGCATAAATACCGAAATATACGAGGAAGAGATCGTTCCTTCTCTCTTGTTCCCGAAAGAGATGTCTTAGAAGAAGACTTCCGCACAACACTGGCTGATTTTTTAAACTGTGACAGTGATCCATAGCTTCCTGTGCGTGAACCGACTGACCATCCATTCATTGTATCTCTAAGCCTAGCACTTCAATTCTCATTGCACATTATAGGCCTACAAATTCTCTGTTAGCTCCCAATCAAACAAAAAAAAAACCCTAAGCTCCATCCGCCACTACACAGAAATTCTTTCTCTCATATCAAATGACAGAAAACGATTCCAAACAAAATATTAGTTCCAAACTATGCACTACTTCAATCTTCATACCAAAGAAAAAAGCAACAGACGGGCGAAACGGATCAATCTCAGAAACAAAATCGGACAACAGTTTGTTTTGAAATCAAACAATGTGCTCGAATTCAAACCTGATTCAGACTCAACCGATTTTGGATTTTGATCTCGTCTATCTGCGACTCTCTTATCTCTCTCCCTATCTCCCTATCCGTGTAGGAAGTCATGTAAAATGTATTTCAAATTCCTTTTCTTTTTTCTTTCCCTTTCAAGTAACTAAAATGTAGAAATATGAAGAAAAAAAAAATATTTTAAAGTATTGTTTGGTGGAATTATGGAAAATATAAATTTGAGGTACAACATTAATTTTTATTTTTATTTTTTTTTTGAATAAATTATATTTATATTTTGATTGATTTTTTGAATCCAATGGTATATCTCTTATTTAAAACAAAAATCTCAACACGAGAAAAACGAGACAATTATAGACCGTCAAATATAAACTCAAAAAAATCGATGTTTCAATCACGATAAAATTGATTTTTGTTTTGAAAATAGAAGATATATCATTGGATTTGTAATCAAGAATATAATTATAATTTTTTAAGATTTTAAAAAATTATTTTGGACCTCAAAAGTTAGAACCTCATTTTAAAACTTCATTTTAAGATCTCAAAAGAGAATTAAGATATCAAAAGTATTTTAGAACCCAACTTTTATTAGCCCAAGTCAACCCAAGTCTACATAGCACTCCATATTGATGTGTCACGTTAGACTTTTTAAAAAATCTGTTTTTATTTATCTTTTTCATAAACGAAACTTTAAAACATTTTATCTCTCAAAATACATGTTATATTTTTAAAAAAATTATATATTCGAACTCAACGCGTAAAAATCTTTTTAATAAGACTCATTGTCGAGAGTTTTTATCGCGTTTTTTCAATTACATTATTTTTAAAAATAATGTAATTCATATATACGATGTGTAAAGTGTTTATTCAAGCTGAAATTTTATTACATTATGATAGTATAATATATATTCATTATTTTTTTGTCTTTTTATTGAAATTACGTTGAGTATCTAAACCCGTTAGAGTATAATAGTTAAGACCCTAAAGTTTAGCACTTGAAACATTTAGGATTTTGTAGTGAATCCGTTAAGGTTTAGTAAATCTGAGTATTTTAAGTTACAAAATGGAAATCCGATACGCGAGCTCGTTAGGGTTTAGCGGATCCGTTCTCCTTGAGTTTATAACACTTATTGTTTAAGTTATAACATGAAAGTCCGATACACGATCCCGTTAGGGTTTAGTGAATCCGTTCCTCTTAAGGTTTAACACTTATTGTTTATGTTACAGTATGAAAATCTAATATACGACCTCATATCGGTACTCATAAATAAACACTAGAACCTACATAACTCACATATTAGTACAAAAAAAATAATGTAATTAAAAACAATGTAATTAAGAATGAGTGATTAAAACCTATCGATGATAGATCTTGTTGGATAGATCTTTACTTACTGATTATGGATACGTAATTTTTTTTCGAAATCTAATATGTATTTTAAGAGATAAAGTGTTTTAAAATTTTGTTTAAGAAAAAAAAAATTGCTGTGATTTTTCAAATGATATATTTTATTTTTTGAAATTTTAATTTTCCATATCATTTGCTTACAAAGCATGCCATGTAGACTTGGGTTAACTTGGGCTACATAAACTTGGGTTATTTAACACTATTCTTAAGATATATGTGTGTGTGTGCAGTATTATTTATAAAATATAGAATTTTAATGCACTCTATTCTTGTTCTCGTGTATACATTGACTAAAAGAATTGTTTAAAGAGATTTTAATACTATGGGAAAAATAACTTCCCAAAGAGAACAGGGGAAGTTGCTTTTCATCGTGAAACTCCTTATTTTGAGTTGACTTATTATAATTTTTGTTTAACTAATTTTATTTTCTAATCTCCAAATACCACAAAATTAGGAAAGCATTTTCAAAATATTGATTTTCCTCCAAACAAACGAAACATAAGTCATATATATTTGTGAATAATTCCCAAGACATTTCATCAAGTAAATTAAAATATATATTTAATTATTTATACGACGATATACTACAAACGTTTGCCTCATATAAATTTCGGCGTTTTGATTATTTCACTTTTTTATTTTAATTTATTAAGTGCATCCAAAAATTCAAAATAATTTGAATGATATAAATATCTCATAAATACTCGATGCTACACCTTCCATAATCGAATTTTTATCACTCCTAATTGTGCTATTTGTTTTTGCGATTATTAGACATACTTGTAAGTTGTAACAATTGATTTTGGCCTCTTATATTCTCAGCCTGATTTTTGGCTTATGTATTTTTAGTATAACATTTCAAATTTTGTATAACCAAGCAGCCTTTGAATCGTACTTTTCCCCTCAATTAGTACAAAATCTCTACAGCATAAAAATAAGCGCAATTAATCCAACCACAAAAAATAGTTTGGCCACTAGTCTGGCCTTACATCAATCACCTCCGTGCACTTGGGATCTTTCAAGGCTTGTTCTGCTCTTGTTGGTATTTTAATTTCCTTCATCTGCTCTATTGTATTAATGCACAGTTCGTTGATGATAGTTGATTAATAGATACATAATTTGTGATTGAATTCTGCACCTTCCCTTACGGAGAGTACCTATATATTACGTGACTTTTCATATTTTTGTCTATAATTTAAATATATTTTCAATACGAGATTTTAGGAAATATTTAAATATATTTTGTCAACTGACCTTTTTTTTTATGCTCTTGAGATGTACGTATTGGGTATGAAATAAAACTCTACATAAAAATTAAATATTAATAAAATGAGTTTTGAGGAGATACATGATATGTTACATATAAGGTTCCATTATAGCACTTCTTCCTTTTAAGTAGATGCAGGGCAGACCCATGGGTAAAGTATTCAAAACAGATGTTTTGGGTATCAGGTCGTCTAGGTCACCAAATCTTTTTTAAAAATTACATTCAATGTTAGTCCAAACCAAAAATCCCAAAAGAGTCTAAAACAACTTCCCTTGTCCCTCCCCTCTTCTTGCCCAGAAAGCTATTAACCATTTTCCTTGTTTTCTCCCTCTCCTCTACCTCAGCCTCAAGCCTTGTGATTTATTTGTTTACAATAAGACACTATTATATCATGCCGTTTTAAGAACCAAAATGACTAGGATTGGTGTTGAGTATAAGGGTTTAAGGATAACTTTTTTGACATTTTATAATGTATATCCTCTAAAATAAAATACTTCATCCATCTCGTAAAGATAATTCTACTTTATATATTTATTTGTATCAAATTATAGTATAGTTATACTTTTTAAAATATAGTCAATTAATTAAATTTCTAAAAGACCCATATTTAATGTGCTTCGTTATCTTCTAATTTTTTCATCTATTTGGGTTAAAAAAATATATTCATTAACTAATGGTATATTATGAAGTATATAAGTAAAATTTAATTTTCTCACTGCATTAATTATATTTTCTCAATCTATGTGAAAAAAGAAGTACGACTATCTTTATGAGACGGATGGAGTAAATGACAAGTTTAGAGTATCATAAATGCTGAGGATGAGGGAGTATCACATACACGTGTCTCACACGTAATTTTATGTGTGGAATCCCGCACTAAAACAACTCTCTCTCTATATATATAATTTTTTTCTCTAATGTGCACCTATTTTTTGGGGTCCAAAAGATTTTAAAAAAATTTTGAAAAATTTATATTTAAATTATAATAGATTTTAAGAATCAAATATTATTTTTTGTTCAAAATAAAAATAAAATTTAACATAAAAAATGTATAAATTTTTTATATCATTTGATATAAAACACAAAACAATTAATATGCTTTTGAGGTTGCATTTGATTTTTGTTTTGAACAAAAATAATATTGTTAGATTCATAAAATCGCTCAAACACAAATGCAATTTTCGTAAAAATTTTAAAATATATTTTGGACTTTTAAAATGATCCCAAGAGTTAGATGCACATAAGAGAAAATTGATATTTATATATATATAACAACTAAACATAAACTAATTTGTCTTATGTGCATACTTAAATGATGACTACATATATATATATATATATATATATATATATAATGTATGATAATGTCCTTTTTTGTTTGCGTAGAAGTGGTCGATGAATATATTAAACTATCACTATTAAGGTTTTCATGTCAATCCTCGGTATGTGGCCAACATGTCATGGTGTTTTAATTTCATAGATAATTCTTTTCTTAATCCCAAACATGACATGCAATGACATTTGAATTCCATACATAATTTTTTTCATAATCCGAAACAAGTACGTAACATTTCATTATATTTAATTTGGTAGTTAATTTTTTTTAGTATACTTATGGTAGTCCTAAAAAAAATTCCAAAGAAGCTGCCTCCACTTCTACCAAAATTTTCTAACAAATCAACGAGATAGTCCATCCCGTCTAATTTTAATTGTTCCCTTTACTTGTTCACAAAGTTTAAGAAAATATTTAATTTTCTTTTAATTTGATCTTTATACCCTTATTTATAATGTGCATGGTTATTGAGTTAATTGTTGAGTTTTTCAAGTTAAGGGTATAAATAAGGATAAAATGAGAAAAAATGGAAAAAAATGGCTTTCATTAATTGAAATGAACATGCATTTTGGGATATCCCAAAAAAGAATAAACGACAATTAAAATGAGACGGAGGGAATATAATTTTAGCAATATTCTGCCTCCCCTGCATACATGGATCTCTTAATATGGGTGATAAGACCCAAAAGGCAAAAGATACAAATACTTGAATGTGTTTATAAATTAGTAGAGGGACATACCTTCTTGGAGTTATAAGTTATAACTTGATTTCTTAATTTGTAAAATATACAAGTAGTAAGACCATGGTCATGAAAAGTCTTCCCTTTTTTTCTTTTTATTTTTTACAAAATGGGTCAATGTCCATTATTAGTGACCAAATCCTCCTCTTTGGATATCTAATAATTTTATTTCTCTGCATTATTATAAATTGAAGTTCCCAACTAAAATAGTAGTATTAAAGTTTAAACAAGAAGACAAAAAGTTATAAAACCAAAGACCACACTTTAAAAGCGTTGAAAACAAAGACATTATTGACCAAAAGAGTGGACCAAACATCAAACATTAAAAAATGGGACCCATGTAGTTGTGTCATTGTCTTAGTGTGGATAGACAATGCCATGAATTTCAAGTATGAATTAATTGCCATTTGCATAAACGGCTCATACTATTAAATGAGAGGGGGGTATGGACGGCTCTTGTTGTTTGCTATGCATCTTTGGCTTCCGTGGACCCAGCATCGCTCGTTTTTGCTCATATATATACGTATAGAATTAAAATTAAAACTATAATTTATTGGATATTTTTAATTTTTTATATGAATAAAATTGAATTAATATATAATTTTTATAATGTTAGATAAAATAAAAGAAGAAGAAAATTAAAAATAGAAACATAAGCTCTCAAAATGCACCGTTCTTATAGAGAGACACATATTCTTAATATGAAATGTATGGTGAGAAGAAAGAACAAACCCTTTTAACTTTAAATTTATCTTTTCGCTAAATAGATGAGTGTAATTGGCCGCAATTATCCCCAAATCATAATGACAACGTCCAAAATTAGCTCGTTGGGATGACGTATCAGGATATGATAAGTCTTCTCGGTTTGATCAGGTCCTGCAAGACGGACAAACGTGAGTTAAAAGCTCACCAAAAGTTGCTATCTGACGTTGGTGCTCCAACGCTCAAATCAGATGTGAATACAAGTAGATTTCCCCGAGAGCAGTGCACGGTGCTCTACGAGTTTTATAGTATTTTGTAGGTAAAAAAGTGAGTTAGAATTTACCTGTCAGAGGAGCCTTTTTTCATGGCAATAGAGTTCTTCCCTAAAATCTTAAATAATAAATTATAATCTTCTAAACCCCAAAACCTTATACCCTAAACTCTAAACTCTGATATCTCAAACCTCAAAACCAAAACTTTATACCTTATCACAATAAATCCTCGAAATTTTCTATACAAAATTTAGAGGATTTATCAAAATCAAACAAAAAATAAAAAATAAAAAATTTAGATGATTAGAGAATTTATCAAACTTACGAAGAATTCAGAGGATTTTCGCAAAAGTCACCAAAACGGTTAGAAATTGTTCTAGTATTTGGTTTTGTTTGAATTATGAATTGAGTTTTATTATAATATTATTCTCATAAGTTATTGGCTTTGGTTGTCAGTGAACGATGTAATAAAATATTTATATTTGTATTAAATAACGTTTTTTTGATGAAATGTTTCATTATTGATTTCGATAATATAGTGATTCACGGATTTTAATACATATGCACATGTTACTAAGTCAAGTAAAAAATTTGGTTGATCGGCTCTTCATTTTGATTCATCAAAAGTGAAAATATTAGTTTATTTTTAAAAACATATAGATAAAAGACATAATTTTCACCCGAATTTATGGGATTGTATTTATATTTATTTTATTATAGTAATTATTTTCTAAATAAAGAGTAATCATATACTAATAAAAATAAGGATATATTTAAATGAGATAGGATAAAATTGTCATTAATTGAGATTAAAATTAAAATTATTATTATTAAACTAAATTTCAAATAATTAAAAATGTAATTGAATATAAATTTTCAAAAAAACTAAATAAAATATAAAATACATAAATGACTTATCATCAAATAATGTTAAAGACAAATGCGGCTAAGCTCCTTTCTGCCTACAAAGAGACACCGCGTCACAAATCTTCCACTACGATGCGCGTGGGATTGTCGAACACTTGAATTGATACGCTCTCTCGCTGAACTCAAAAAGCTGCTTCGGGGGTCTGACACCACGCGCCGTGTAATGGACAATTAGTTAAAAAAAATTACCCTTTTAACCAGGTAATAAAATATTATTTTCTTTCCTTGCCAAGAAAGTGAGAAACCCAAATAATTTTTCTTTTCTTTCCTTTCTATCAGGCAATACATGCTGCATCTCACTAGACAATAACAAATCTCCATGCCCTAGATCCACACCCTCTAGGCTCTAATTCCCTCTCTTGTGGATTTTAGGGATTTCATATGAGCACCATTCTTCTTTGCTGTTCCATTTCACCCCAGGACCACAATGACCAAGCAGTTTCAGTGTGATTTCTGTCAAGTACTGTGAGTTTTTGTTTTTAGGTGATGTGGGTGCTTCTGGGTTCTTTCGGAATTATGGTTTTACTGTTATGAAAATTGTGGGTTCTTTCTGAAGTTTTTTGATTTGATGGGATTGAAGAAGTGCAGAGGCTTCACTGAACAAGAACAGGGCCAACAGACACTTTGAAGGTACATGCTTTCTTTTGGGGTATTCTGGGTTTTGCGGTGAAGATTTCTTGTGGGTTTTAAGTTGAGTGGTTGTTTTGGGGTTATAGAGTTTTGATAGTTTGAAATCTTTTTATTTTTGTGCTTTGCAAGTCACTTTTAAAGAAGAGCCATATTAAGGCATTGTGACAAAATTAATAGGTTTTGGTAATTAGGGTTAAATTATTTCAAGTTTATGCCTTTTTAAGTTGCAGAAAGAAGAGTGGGTTGGCCATTCTTTATTTGGTGATTGATGGTTCAGAAACTGGGCAGTTGAATCTTGAAGTTATAGTTGGACTTGTTATTAACTTGGAATTTTGGGGTTGATTGTGAAGAAGCGGGAATGGAAAAGTGGATAGTTTTGTCGAAAAGCTGAAATGCTAAGTTTACTTGGTAAAACATAGATTCTGAAGGAAGATCGTGTTGGGTGTGGATTTGGTGCATTATGGGTTGCATTTTTTGCAAACCCTCTGCCATTGAAGATAGCAAGGAAAGTCCCAGGGAAAGGCTATCAACCAAGATTTCTTCTGACCTGGCGGTATCAGGGGCAAATTCTTCTAGAAGGCAGGAGATACATAGGGAGAAAGACCGCTGTGACAGCAATGATGGAAGAGTCATGCTAATTGATAAGCAGGCAAATGGCTCTGATGGGTTGCATGTGCCAAATTTTGATAGGAAGAGGGAGAGAATGGATTATGTCGCCCCGCAACATCCATTGATAGGTACCATTCCAAAGGCTACTGAGGGAGAGCAGGTTGCTGCAGGTTGGCCTTCATGGCTAGCTGCTGTGGCTGGAGAAGCCATAAGAGGTTGGTTACCTCGGCGTGCGGATTCTTTTGAGAAGCTTGATAAAGTATGCTCTTCTATTCTTCATATTGGAAGTACATTTTTATTGTTCGTCGATCAAAAACTTTATCATGCACATGATAGATGATTGTCTTTTATACGTATCCTTGATGAGTGTCTTTTATATGTATCCTTTACTGATTAGTTTATATCCATCCCTTGACTGATTAGTCAATTGCTAACAACTATTTCGTTGATATATTTATGCGTTTAGGTTATTTATTGATTCACTGTTCAGTTTGTGCAGGTTAATTTTATTTAAGTAGGATTCCCATGTAAATTAATTCCTTGATTGTCGCAGTGTGTTATTTTGAACTTGTATGTTTGGAAGTATTCATATTTTATGTATCATGCTTAACTGTGGTGGTCGTTGAATTGTTGGAACTTGGAACATGCATCTCCATAAAACATGACTCTGCTTTTTCTAATTTTCCCATAAAGCCACACATGTTTATAAAATGCTGCAAAACTCACTTATTCCATGTATTTCTCTTGTCAAAACCTTTTGATCTGAAGCTCCATTAATAAAAGTTAGTCAGAAAGACCACATGGCTTTACACATTGTACACATTCATAACTGCTATTTTTTGAAGACCCACCTGGCCTTGTGTATTCTAGGCAGTGGAAAAGATATAGCTCAGGGACAGGTTTTTGTTATATCTAGTGTAGAATATTCTTCATGGAAGAGGCGGACAATATGCAGTAATGGAGGGAAAGACGGCTGTTGATTTTGATCTTCATTACATTAGTCTGAATTATTTGGTTTCATTAAAGCTGTCCTTGGGAGGAAGATAAAGCCATAGGATATGCATGTGGTAGTTTGAGAACTTCCTTCAATTCATCATTTTTTTTCCATTCAACAAAAAGGACTTGTTGAAATTTCAATCTTGAAAGGTTACAATATACTGATAGTGGATAATGTGGCGTGTTATCTTATAATTTGTTAATAAAAGGGCTTGTAGTCTTTTACCTAAACAAAGAAGGATAGTTGTACAAAGAAGTTACATGAGTGCTATACTTGTTCTTTTGGTTATTGTTGTATTTCTAATTGACGTGGAATTATGTCTCGCTTTAAAGCTGTCAGTTTTATTAACATGCCACTAAAATTATTTATTGAATGAAACTGATAATCAGAATTTGGAAATGATCAAGAAGTCTCTAATATGTGTTTTCATTGATGCATGATAAATTACACCGTATTGCGGTAATCTTGCTACTTATTAGAGTCCTATCAAAGGTTGGATCGGTTTTTTGTTGAATTAATGGAATCCGAGGCTTTAACAAACTTTACGGAACAAACTTTAAACGAACTTATATGGGTACTCAAGGAATTCAAATGTAGCAACTAATTAATGACAATTATGGGATGCTGTGAAACTTACTTATGTTCCTTTAGTTTTCCTTGTTATTATATCTTTCCCATTTTTGTACTCCAATAGAGGAAAATTTTCAAAAGGTTACATAGTTTGAGATATTTATTTTACCCATTCAATAGTTACAACTTCTACATCTCACCTGGACTCCTGCAGACTATTGTAAACGTGAAGTATTAAATTTGGTTGACACTGTTTAGCATCTACTATAGAGCATTCTTCGTGTGAGAGGTAGAGGCTATGTGGCCGAGGAAGGAAAACCACCTAACTTCTTTGATTTTTGTAAAGATTAGCTACTTTGTCATTCAACCCAATAAGTTAACTTGTTGGATTGGGGCATTTCACACATCATTTATACATATTCTAACACTTCTACTCATGTGTGGGCTGGACAATCTGATGGCCTAACACATGCACAACAAACAAGGACCAACACTAGGGCTAGTCTCACGCAAGACCCTTACTTTGGGAACAACAAACACACACAAAGGCCGACACTTGGGGCAACAAAAAATGGGGGTTTAAATTGCGGAAGTTAAGGTTTTGAATCCAAGACCTCTCCTCTAATACCATTTAAATATTAGCTACTTTGCCATTTAATCCAAAATTTGTTGGATTGGTTCATTTTACATCATTTATTCATATTCTAACAATTTTTAGATCTGCTCATAATCTTTAGAGATTTTTGTATAATGAAACCAGGCCTTCTCACCCTCTAGGCAAAGGTTCTCATCTCCTTGTTCCCATTGAAAGACAAATGCAAAATGAGTAGTCGTAGATTTATAAGTGTTCTTGTTGTTTTATTGTGCAACTTGATGGTAGTTCGTTTAGAAGTATAACTAGTGGTGTAAGGTCCTGAAACCTTGCTTCTTTCGCACACTTGCATATCAGGGGGTCCAGGGCTTAAGTTTTTGTTACCTTTTTCTTGTGTCAGTGCTTTGGGCTTCTCCATGTTTAAGAAATCCTGATGTAGAATTTTTAAGTAAATTGCAGAAGATAGTTTTACTGTCATTTAAGAACTTTCGAATGTGCTTTATAGCTCTTGCAAATGGTTACATGATGCCTCTAGTTCTATTATACTTTCCTTGTACATTACCTATCTTACTTGATTTGATGTGTGCTCATGCAGATTGGCCAGGGAACCTATAGCAATGTTTATAGAGCTCGCGATCTTGATCAGAAGAAAATTGTTGCGTTGAAGAAAGTAAGGTTTGACAACCTGGAGCCTCAAAGTGTTCGCTTTATGGCAAGGGAGATTAATATTTTGCGTAGGCTTGATCATCAGAATGTAATAAAACTAGAAGGTCTAGTTACTTCAAGGATGTCCTGCAGCTTGTATCTTGTCTTTGAGTATATGGAGCATGACTTGGCAGGGCTTGCATCACATCCTGGTCTGAAGTTTACTGAATCTCAGGTACTAGTGAAGGTTTTGAACCTTTCACCAGAACTGCAATTTGATCATTTCTTCTTGAAATTTAGTTTTGAATTTCCTCTCCCACACACCACACTTTACTCTTATGTCTCAACTCCAATCCTACAGATTTGCATCATGATATCATATCATCTGGTGGTTTTAGATTTGGTTTAGTGTCTAGTGTGGCATGTACAACCTGCTTTGAACGGAATCGGATATTATCATTGCTTGTTTGCAGGTGAAGTGTTACATGCAGCAGCTTTTGCGAGGACTTGATCATTGTCATGCCCGAGGTGTTTTGCATCGCGATATAAAGGGATCTAACCTTCTAATTGACAACAATGGTGTTCTAAAAATTGCAGACTTTGGTCTCGCAAGTTTTTATGATCCCAATCAAAGTCAGCCACTGACAAGCCGTGTTGTAACTCTGTGGTATCGTCCGCCAGAGCTTCTATTGGGTGCCACATATTATGGAGCTGCGGTGGATCTATGGAGTACTGGTTGCATACTTGCTGAATTATATGCTGGCAAACCTATCATGCCAGGAAGAACTGAGGTACATTTGTTCCCTTCATGGGAAAATTATGGTTTGTGTTCAAATTAAGTAAAGCTATGATATTCGTTTACTGGAATTCCAAAACAAATGTTTTATCCCATTAGTTAGTGATAGTTTGTGATTCTGCCAAGATATTGGGTGAACAGAATTACACAAGTTGCAAACTAAAACGATGCTTCTGTTCTGCCACCAAAGAAAAGTTTGCGTGAGAAAGATTCTTGTCAGTGCTATAGTTCCTACTTCTTGATAACCTTGTGAAGCATGTTGTACTCATCTTCCCTTAAATGTCAGATTCCTTATAGATGAAGTTGGAAATTGGAGATAAGACAAGATCACAATTTGGGATATATCGGACTGTGTTTTGTGATTTTGTGTTTTTGATATGCTACCTGAAGTGTTTCTGTAAATGTCAGATTTTTTCTCTTGCTTCATGGACCATATTTTCTTTGGGTACCTATATCATGCTTTTAGTAAATAGGAATGTGTTATTTACTTACCAGTTCATAAGATAATAAATTAAATAAACAAGCTTTTCTCATATATGTCGTGGATTGTGAGATTGAAAGAGTACATTTTGCAGTTGCCAGCTTCTTTTGTTTGTCTAAGTATATTTTTTCCTTTCTACCTTATGTATATCCTCTGCTACTTTTTCTGAAATATGTTGCACTGTTCCAACTTCATAGGTGGAGCAATTACATAAAATCTTCAAGCTTTGTGGCTCACCTTCTGAGGAATATTGGAAAAAGTCAAAGTTGCCTCATGCAACGATCTTTAAGCCTCAACATCCTTATCGGCGCTGTGTTTCTGACACTTTTAAGGATTTTCCTGCACCTGCTTTAAGCCTTATAGAGACCTTACTATCCATTGATCCTGCGGACCGTGGAGCTGCAGCCTCTGCTATTCAGAGTGAGGTATAATTCTTTCGACAAATTAATCTGTGTTTGGGATAACTTCCCTGCTTTGTTAATTAAGCTCCATTGCCGTAATTATTGTTTGTAGATTATTTTTAATGCGTAGCTGATGTTTCCTTCCTTCAAGCCCCGCTTTTATTTCTTCCTTCCCCCCTGCAGATGTTTTTTTTCATAGTCTACTCAGTTACTCCTTGTCAGACTTTGATTATAGTTATTATTTATCTTCCCTTTCATTGTCGCAACGTTGACTGACATAGTTTTTGCTTACGTTTTAGTTCTTCACAACCAAACCACTTCCTTGTGATCCTTCAAGCTTGCCAAAGTATCCTCCCAGCAAAGAGTTTGATGCTAAAATGCGAGACGAAGAAGCTAGACGGTGTGTGATGCAAAATAGTTATAATTATAGTACATGTTCTAAGTCTTTATATTCTTGGTATTTTACTTTTCATCTTATATCATTGCTAAAGTTTGGAAGTTGCTGTTCTTAGCATGGGAAATTCAGTTTTTCTTTTTAAGAATGGGAAAGTGAGGTTTTGTTAATAAATGATGGCATTAGACGAAATACAAAAGGTTACTTGCTGTTATTTTTCGGGTAAACTATGTGAAAATTAATTCGATCAAGTCGGTCAGCCGGTCATATTATTCAGCTGTCTCTGATTGAAAATGATGATATGGGGTCACTTACTCATACCACTTGTATGCTATTTCATGTCTGTATGAGGCTATGAGTGCTGCTTGTATGAGGAGAACATGTGGGAGCTTGATTGGACTACCCACATAGGGTTTTCAGTTAAGAGAAGCTGACTCAATATAACCATGACTTTATTCAAATCCATTTTGAGAATTTAATGATGAAATTGAAAATCTGAAACCAATTTTTCCATTAAAAAAAGAAATTGAAACCAATCTGAATCTAATCTTTCAGTTATCAAATCTTAAAAAGATTATTGTTTTAGTGACCGAATTGAAGTTAACTTAATATTTCTGTTTTCAAATTTAAAAATTGTTCTTTCAATTTTCATAATGAAACTAACCTGATTCTCGGTGACCTAAAGTGTAGTTTGCCCTTATTTTTCTTATTGTACCCAACCGTAGGCTGTGATAAACAGTAACCTGTTGGTATGTCTTGCAGATAACATTTTAGACAGTTCTGTTTACATCTTCAATTCAAAAGAATGTGTTTCAATTTAATTCAGTTGAATTTACATGAATGATGTGACTGCTTATTGGTTTAGCTATCCAATTATGTTGATTCTATTGTTGAATTAGGCAGTTGTTGTGATCTTTTGTCTTTCTAGTTTCTACCACTGCTAAACTGGGTCTCTGTTGGGTTGTTTTGGCACTAATTGCCCCTTTTTTGTAATTATTAGACAAGGAGGGGCAGGAAGCAAGGGCACAAGGGATCCTGAAAGGAGTAGAACGAGAGAGTCTCGAGCCATCCCTGCTCCTGATGCCAATGCTGAATTACTTGTATCAATGCAGGTAAGTTTCTGTCTTGTCAAATGAGGTCCTCAATCCTCATGCATATTCCTCTCTCTCTCTCTCTCTCTCATCCTTCTGCTCTCATCTATTTGACTGTCTACATGGTCATTAACATCTTGTTTCCATCAAGCTTTGCTTACTGCATACTGAAATTTGTTGGGTTATAACATTCTTGATATTGAGCGTAATTATCTTTATTTTTATTTTTTTAAATTAAAAATGGTTAAAACAGTTATATTTTGGTTAAAGAAATTGAACTGAGGAATATTTTGTGGTGGGAAGAAAATGCTGAATTGTGAGGGCCGAGGGGTATCTTTTCCTCTTTATATTGTAGAGGGGGTAGGCAATGGGAGGGAAAAAAGCACCTACCATTACACTCTTGCTTTTTAGGAGAGCATGGGGTAAAAGCATAAAAGATTACCTTGTTTGTGTCATATTCGACTAATATATTTCTTCTACTTTCCCTGTCGCTCTATACTTTCCCCTCCTAATATGCCAGCTTTCCTAATACAGAAAAGACAAGGGCAATCCAGTTCTAAGAGCCGGAGTGAGAAGTTTAATCCTCATCCAGAGGAAGTTGCTGCTGGCTTCCCTATGGAACCGCCCAGACCATCACAAGCTGTAGAGTCAAAAGCAGATTCTCAGGGGCATCAACATAAGAGAGCCCATTCAGGGCCATTGTCTCAGCGGGCTGCATGGGCAAAAGCTGGGAAAAATCCAGATGATGCACCAAAGATTTCAAGTGGGGCGGACTTTTCAGCAATATCAGGTTTTGTGGCTGCAAGGAGGAGTTTATTGTCTGAAGATCGCAAAGAAAGGTCTGGCCCATCTCAGCCAGAGGTTCCAAAACTAATGGCAAGGTTTCCAGGATCTTTTAAGGAGGCTTCTGAATCGTTCATTCGACAGGATCAAAAGCATCACTTGCCGAGTGTTGCAGTTTCTCATAAAAAAGAAGATGGAAGAATTAACAACAAAGATCCAATCCTTGTAAGTAATCACCCTCATGTTTTCCTTTTCTGTAGCAATGAATTGCCTTCATCCAACCATTAAGGGCCATTGTGTAGTTTAAGATTGGTCCATTATGCACTCATTGAACTCTTGGACAAGCATGCACAATTCCTATGAGCTGTCATTTAATGCAAAATGCAGTGAATAAAAAACAGGATGGGGCATGGGGCCGCCAGTTCAGTTATTGACTGAAGAACCAATTTGCTATTTGGTCTGGCTAAAAACTGGTTGAACTGGGAAAATTCTAACTCCATAGGACTCTCAGACTCTGGTTAAGCTGGTTTATATATATATATATTTAGGTTTTTCACATTTTTGTATATTTTATTTTATGTAGTCTTTTTTCCCTTTTATTAAGTTGCAATGTTGCACTAAGAAACTGCAACAAAAGAAGTCAAAGAAGACTACAGGTCTAAGCTAAACCCAAATAACACTAGAGAAAAGATCGGAAAGAGTGAAAAACAAGACATGACGGTGTAAAAAAAAAGAGTCTAGATTGTGACATCTAAAGAGTTGTTAAAATGCATTGACAGCCAAAACTCTGGTAGAAAACCAGGTCTATTAAATAATAGTTAAAATCTGTAAGGTTTTCCTCTTTGTTTTTTTCTTGCATAACCAGCCTGAAGCATTTGATTCTGCAATCAAACTTCCGTTCTGATATCCATTGTTTTCCAGATGGTCTACCAAAATTTTCTGGTCCATGTACAGTAGAGTAAAGTATGACTTTCTTCATCCCTCTTTACACAAGTAGTATCTGTTTGGAATGGAGAGATAGGGGTCTCATCTGTAATTTTTCAAGTGCAAGCATCTTCTCCCAAGGAGCTGCCCACATGAAAAAAGAGACTTCCAGTGGTTCTTTCATTTTCTAGAAGTTCTGTCAAGGAGTAAGGACAATTGGGATTACCCTAGTGATATTTATGCTTCACCAGTTAATTATGATAGAAATGTAGAGTGTAGCTGTCATAATGACCACTGAATCTTATCTCCTCAGTTGGCGTCTATAGTCTGCTCAAAGATTAGTTGCCAAAAGCCAGTGAATGAATTTACTTCCCAGTCTTGAGCATTCCTTGAGAAGCTGATGTATGAGGAAAGAGCAGAGTCGGAGATGTTTGAGCCGTCACTGATTAGGCATCTTTGTGAAGTGCCAATTTTCCTAGGAATGAAAATTGCTGTTTCAGGGAGTTGTGTCGTAAGTCCTAACCAGACATCATGCAACAACCGGACTTCTTTCCCTTTTTGAACCTTGAAACTAATATTTCTGCCAATTCTCCCAGACTCTTCTAATCTGCATCCATAATCCTCTACCTCTAGCTTCTCTTCTTTGGTTTGTAATCCAGGCCATCTTGTCTTTATTTTTGTACATTTTTTTTGTTTAATTCTGTTGAAATGATAACAGGAGGGAGAAAAATGTGTGAAAAATTTCAATTGACTTGTACTTCCATCAACTGAAGATTCATCTTTTAAACAGTCAGATCACTTGCTTTCTTTTTTCTTGCTTTTGAGGAGCATCACTCATTATTTGTATTTGATTGCAGCTTGGTTATGGGTCAAAGGGCTCCAAGATTCACTACTCTGGCCCGTTGATGGTTCCATCTGGGAACATGGATCAGTTACTAAAGGATCATGATCGTCATATCCAAGAAGCTGATAGACGAGCACGACATGACAAGGCAAGGGGTAGAAAAGTTGAGGTTGAACCAAACTTGTCAACCAATTCATTATTTGTTTCTGGTCGATAAGCTGTTTTAAGTATTGAGCGAAATGAGGAGAAGCATCGATAGTTGGGTTTAAATAAATGGGATGCCAATTTATCTCATGAAATCTGAGTTAAATTATTAGTTGGGGCATTTTGTATAGGCACGGTTGCCAGAAAGTTGTCTGGTGGCCATTTTTAGCAAGTTTATAGTTCACCAGGCTCCCCTGAAACAGGTACCTCTCTCTCTCTCTCTCTTCTTTCCCCGAACTCAGTTCATTTGTGTAGAGATGATATCAATTGTTGTAGAATATTTTGGAAGTCTGGCAATTGCTTTATCTTTTTATAAAGGTGACGATCTCAAGTTGGGTTGTGCTGGTTTATCATAGCTTATTCTGATTAATTATGAAAAGCAATTAAGGCCTTGTTGCTGGCCGCGATTGTGTGAATGGAAAAAGAATTGCTTAGTGATACAGAGATGTCAGTCACCTGCTAATTTGCCATGTCTTTTGACTGAATTCGCCTATTTTATTTTGGATATGTGAAAAATCATATCCTTGGAACTTTTAGGACCAACCAGGGAGCATGAGTCGCTTAGTTGATCCTAACCGTGTTTGGGACAACGAAAATGCAAGTATTCTAACAAAAAAACATTTCAAAAGTGTTCCAATAGAGACATTGTTTATGAATTTGAATTTTGAACTCTGAATTTGCCTCCAAATCTTGTAGTGTATGTACTGTCGCATAGAATTATGAAGACTTTAGAATGTTTGATGTTGGGATGGCTAGCACCATCGTTGGGACCATCGTTTGATGATGTTTATTAAATTTCGCTCTCCATTATCTTTGTCCAGCTCTTGTAAGAGTCTCTTCATAAACTGTTGGCACTCCAAACTCCTCAATATATGCAACATTTATCGATATCTTGTCTGCAGCAATTCTCAATATCGCGGGTTCCTTCTCTACTTGGGCCTATGCCAACTGTGCCCTCAGCCATTGCGTAAAAGGTAAGTTACAGGATGTGAGGAATCAAACCCGTGTCCTTAGAAAGCACCATCAACACAAGGTTCACCTTTTGTCACTATGTCATATGTCCTAGAGGTGGGTTCCTTTTCTACTTGTTTATACAACTGCAAGTGCAAGGCTCCAATAGAAGTATCAAGGAGGAGAAATTCACCATCATTAGTTCGAAACAGAAATTCCTTATCATTAGCGTCCATCGAGTGAAGTCTAGTCCACGACTCTCTGACCATATGCTCTGTCATCGACCATAATTGAATTTCTGTATAATATTCCTCCCTGTCAATAACCGTGACAAGGCAACCTCCCATAACACGTAACTGAGAAATGCAAGATTCAGCAGTATAGTCGACGTCAAGGAGTAAGGGTACCTCAAAACATTCAAGTTGAAGATCAAAACTTAGAATTCTATCGGCACTCTGATGCCGATCGAGTCAATGCAATGCTCCATTGATAAGTAGTACTGGACATGCTTGATAAGTCTGGACTTTAGTTAAACTTGCTCTATCATAAGGTGAGAAACTTACCATGTTGTCTCGGTTTCCAAAAAAAAGAGTCAAAACCAACCATGGTAGCAGCCGCAGTAGTGTATGAGAGGCATATTGGATTTTCTTCAGTTAAGTCTTTCATGGTGCACAAGTTTTCAAATTCTGCATTAACAAGACTAATGGAGGTTCACAACCTTTTTGACACCACAGTAAATTCTGATGGATTATCAAAGATCATGCAGAAAAGAAGGAAAAAAAACACACACAGGCCCACTAGATGCCACAAATTCAATTTAGTCTCATATCAACTGATAACCACAGTTCTTGCTTCAAATACAGAAGCAATCCCAACACCGAACGCGTCTTCTATTCTCATGCCATACCCATAAAAAAAATACAGAAAATATCATAAGAGGGGGGTGTATGTAGTTTCTATACCAACTTTGGACTCAAAAACAAAACTACTAATGAAACATCAATTTTCTCAACCTCAAACCATCATCTTTGCATTGTCAGGACGCCATCAATACACGCGTAATGAAACCCTGCTTCTCCATACGTTCAACAAAAAAATTAAGAACAAAAAACTAAGTCAAGAGGGAATTTATTTTCACAATCACCTGAGACAGCAACTCCTTCCTGCTAATACACAGGAAGAATACTTTGAAAAGGGCGTAAAATTTGAGCCTTGTACTCTTTCTCATTCTCTTATTTCTACAGCTTAATCTGTTCTAAAGAAGGCATTAGATCCTCAGATTACAAATCCAAATTCCTCGAGCGTATCTAAAAACATAATATCTAATAATAAATGTAAAAGGAAAGCGATATTGAAGGAAATACCAAATAATGTAATGCAAGTCAAAATCTAGTTAAAATAGAACCAACCAAGAGCCTTATGTTATTCTGGCCATGGAAATGAATTGATGCCATTAACGGTTCATTCTGATGAGGGCAGGGCAGGGCAGCGCAGAGCAAAAACTGCAACCATCTGTCGTCCAACTTGTAGAACTCTATCTATTTCCTCAAACCTTTAATGAAATCTATTTACACTGATTTTGACCAAGTTTAGCTGACGTGGCCAACCTAGCAATGAGGCGTCGAAGCCTTTGAGATCCAGGACCTGGTTTGATCTTGGATGGATCACCAATCTTAGAGCATTTGGAGCGATTGGCACACCAACCACCAGGCGTGAAGCTTCCATTCTTCCGGCCAAGTAAATCCTTATCAATCCTGTCCAAGACAGGGTCATCTTGTCTAAATTTCCTAGCAAAGGCAGCACCACTAGCAAACATCTTCTCCGTGTCATTAAGCGAAAGGACATGAGGGTGCTGCTGCGGGGGATTGTCCCAAGAAATGTAATGCAAGTCATGATTGACGGCTGTCTGAGCATATTCTGGGACATTGCATATGACTGTGTGAAAGTAGCCTTCAGGGGAAGAGACGAAGTTTGCGTAGTACATTAGCAGAGTCCTAGGTAGATTGTCCCAACCCCAAATTAAGTACTCTACAAATGAATGTGTCAAAACCATCCATGCTGAACCTGAGCCACAAGCAGTACATATCAGTACTAGGATGCATATTCAAAAGTCCAGGAGAACATGCACGATGTGCTACAATTAAATTCCTCATCTAAGCTGCCGGCGTTTCCACGGGTTTCCCTCACAATCCAAAATCAAAATCTTCAGATGATGAAATCATTGCTCTAAAAGTATAATCTATTGATGTACCTAATTTTGTTTCAAAAGAAACTAAGCATTAAAGCATTTAACTTCTTGTGTCAGGAGAGGAGACCACCAAAATCTTATCAGCATATGAGTAGTGAAAAAAATAAAGCATAATAGTAGCTTTCTGAAAACATGGATTCAGAGAACATGGATCCTAGCTGATTCAATCTTTCTATAACTGGGATTGCGAATGATAACATAAAAGAAAACACCATAAATGAATACTAAGGGCAACGGAAAAGAGGCAGATAGTAACTGCTAACCAGTAAATAATTTGAATGATGTCGGCAAAGTTCTCCGAGGTGTGGCCCAGTATATGTCTGTCTTTTTTGATGAGTAGAGCCCAGGGTCTATAATCAAGGGCATTGCTCTTTTATCCCTGCACATGGCAATTCAAAGTTATATCATTAGCTGAATACACATATCTGACAAGTGACAAGTTAATCTATTGAGAGAGAAAGAGAGAGAACTCACTCCTTCCAGCCAAGATTACTTGAATGCTCGATAAAATTCAGATTTCGGTTTAAAGTTGAAAAGGTGTAGAGAAGATCTGCGCGGATGTTTGTAGGTAAATTTGGTCAAACAGGTGCTAAGTACCAAATATTTGCAACTCATGACGAAAAAATGTACAAGCAACTTAAATCTACATGAACACAAAAGCACAGAGTCTAACCATCTTGGGTCACCAGAGGATAATCAGAAGCACTGAGGTTGATGAACCAGTCCCAATCTTTACTCCTCTTCAAAAGAAGAGCACAAGCATGAAGTGTATTTGCAACCATAGTGGGTCCTTTATAAGTGACCATGTTGGCTTTGGTGATCATGTACACATTCCCAACCTTTGAGAAAACTGGATTTTTTTCCACTCGAGAAGCAAGCTCCAATCTTTCTTCTGCTGGTGACTCGAGATCCAAATGAACAACATACTGATTACGTGGATGGTATAATGCCTTTAGAGTTCTCCAAAGCTTTTCCAAATCACCTTTCGACCCTGAAATCAAATAGGCGAAACGAGGAATTGTGGGAGCCGAAGGAGGAGGTGGATTTTGAGAAATCCTTGTTTCTGCAAAAGCTAATTCAGTCTGGTTTGTGCGAGATGGGAATATCGAGAAGATTGAATTGATTGTATGTAACGAAGAGATGAGACCCATGTTGAAGGAAGCAGCTAAAAGGAATACACATATGAGAGAGCTTAGGACAAGTGGAAAAATCCATTTCTTCTCCATGCCTAAAGTACCCATTGAAAACCCTTATCATGGGTTCAAATTAGCATCCCTGGCACATTCCAGTTTCAATGGCCACTGATAACGTATCCTTGATACTTATAATTGATGACTTGTTCACAAATGAACCCAGATCTCGGACTTAAGATACTGTTGTTGCATCAATAACAAACTTCAGAATCAATATATACAAAGAAAATGAAGCTTTCGTTAACATTAATACCCGAAACATTAAATTAGTTGCACAAAAGGCAACATTTATAGTATATCAAAAACATTTAACATAAATTCATAGTTCATTGAGAGATTGTACAAAACGACCAAAGAAATAAAATACAGAACTGATACATCAAGAAAATCGACCAAAGACAAAAACATGAATCAAACAACCAGGAATCATTATTTTAAAGGAATCCATCTTTTTCACATGACACCACCGATAACGACGTGATTGCCAGCTCCAAAATAGACTGATGTCTACCATTCAAATCACATATCTAACAGCAGATTCACAGCAAATTCTCAATGTCATCTACAGAACAAAACCCATATTATGAACCCAGATAAAAAAATTATAAATAATTCAATATAGAAACTGAAAAGAACCAAATCAAACTAACGCCCATTGAAGGAAATGCAAAACTCAACAATCAAACAAAACCAGCTCAATCCCAATCGGAAACGCATAAATAGATTAAACCATGCACATTAAAAAGACATGAAAAACAAAATTAGTTATGACAGAAAGCAGCACAAACATCGGAAGAAAACAGGATTAAAGAACAAACCTTTGTTTGAGACTTTGATGCAGAACCCAAGAGAACAAAACGTTCGAGTAGAACCACGGACAAAGGTCTATAAAATATATATATTCTACACGAGTATATATAATAAATTCAATTAAAATATAATAAATGATCTCTATCAATATAGAATCTCTCACCAAGAGACGCACACAGAGAGTGAGTAAGAGAGAGAGAGAGAGACGAGACTGTAATCGCTATATTGATTTCAGTCACTGCAAAGCAGTTTTCGAATACGTGCAGTCAATGCAACGTCCCCTTGGCCTTTTGTTGTTTTAATGGCGATAAATTCAAGATGGGATTAGTTAAAAGTAATCAAGTAGGTGATCAATCATCAAACGGCTGATGAGTGATTTCGTGTTTGATCAGGTAGAAAGACTGGCTGAGATGCCCAATTGTGTGAAAGAAATCAAAGACGTG
The DNA here is from genome assembly GCA_963580455.1 of Euonymus europaeus. Classification (NCBI taxonomy): domain Eukaryota; kingdom Viridiplantae; phylum Streptophyta; class Magnoliopsida; order Celastrales; family Celastraceae; genus Euonymus; species Euonymus europaeus. The sequence continues at coordinate 25,529,079 of OY756961.1, forward strand.
TTCTTCTTCCTTTTTTTTTAACAAAGACGTGTTATTGTACAGCCGTCTACCTTGATTTTGGTCTTCATTATGTCTGCTTGTAAACAATATATTTCACAAAGATGAATTTGTTTTATTTTTTCCCTAGAATTCCCATCAGAATCAGTGGTGACATAAACGCCGCTAGAGCCTCCTATGTCCGCCCACTTTTGTCAATCTATTATGGTCTTTACTCTTAAAAAAAAAAACCAATTATCCTAAACCCTAAATAATTTGAACTTGGTATTGAGGCCATAAAAGGAAAGTTACGTTTTTTTTTAATCCCTGTTGACTATTATGATATATTACATAGGAATAAATGTCATAGGCCATACATATGACTCAGTGATACCAATTGGGATGTCATCTGAATTCGATGTACTGTTCATGAAATTCCTGTGATTTATTTAAAAATCTCCAATTTGTCCCTCTCGTTGAGTCGCATGATCTGTGACTTATATTCTACTAACATTCTAAAAAACACAGGCCAGCAGACAGATTCTTCGATTCTCGCCCCAATTGAAGAAATATCATAGGCCGGGACATTCTTCAAAGGGCATGGTTACTCAAGATATTCTAATAGCATTACACAATTGCCCAATAATTACGCGATTCGATCCTGGAGAATTATAGCCATTCGATTCAATCCCAACTCATCAAAAATAGAATGACGTAGATTCAGCCATGTGTGATCCCAACACACATGATTAGGCCTCACGTTTAAAGATCGATCGACTGCGACTTCTTTATCCACCACCGCACCTTTATATCAATCTGCTACTTCTTAACCACCACATTTTAATGTCGACCGACTCTGATTTATTGGATGAGTAGGGTCTACTGTAATAAGATGACGGTGAAAAAGTTACTGTATTTGTTTTCTTTTGAAAATTAAATATGTGTTTTTTTATTTTTGAATAAATAGCGTCCAAGATTAAAACCTTCTCAGGCATCCCTCTCCATGCGAATATCCCAACCCTCTTCATATTAGTGAATCCTCAATTGAGTTGGTTCTTCAAGTATTATACTTCTATTAGCGGGGAATGACATATAAATATCTATTTGACAAATGGTGAACATATAGGCACAATGCCAAAATAAAAATCCTGTTAAAATACATATTTTTTTTCATAATATGACTATTTTAAAAACTAATATTTACATAATCTCATATTGATCATTCTCCTTTAATATACATAAATTTAAGACACTCCCTTCATTTTCACAACTGTCATCGTTCACCTCCACCATTTGCCTCTATCTTCACTATTGTCGCCATTGCAACTCCACCACTGTCTTGCATCCACCATCGTTGTTTTTTTTTTGGTATATATATTATTATTCTTCATCTTCATGTTCTCAGGTCTGAAATATAATTTGAGATATGACAAATAATATTAGTTCAGATATGAGATCATACAGTTATAATTTATCGTTTCAATGTTACTATTTTGATAATGTAAATACTATACAATCAAATAATTGTAGTTCTTTTTCCTAATCCTATATGTTTTGAAATTATAACATTATACAATCAAAATATTAGTGTTATAAAACATAGATGATTTCACTTTCGAAAGAGAGTCTCCGCGTGACGGTGTGCACATAGCTCTATAGCAGAGCTAGGCACTGGCTCCAACTTTCTTTCCTATCGGATCGGAGGCGGCCGAGAATGTAATGTCAAAAGGACCAACGACGATGAAGGAGTAGGAGCGAATTTGGATGGAATGGAATCAAATGATTACGAGATAGACAATGAGATATAAAGTTATTGTTCTTTAAAATGAGACATTAGACTAACATTTACCTATATTATGATATTAATGTATGAACATTGTAAGAAGAAAGATGAGAAGAAAAAAAGGAGGAAGAATAAAGAGAAAAATAGATTTAGAGAGAAACGAGGAGAAAGAAAAGAAGAAGAAGGAGAAGAAGAAGAGGAGGAGGGAGAAAAAAGAGGAGGGAGAAATGAAGAAAAATATAAAAAGAACAGGGAGAAGAAGCAAAAAATAACGAGACCTCCCAAGGAAGAGATTTGTGGCAAAATATCAATGGTTAGAGTAGAAAAGTAATCGGACATTCAGTGAAACTGAATACCAAAACTGTTACGAAAACTGTTGTCCAAATGTTAGTGTGTTTGGTAACAGTTTTCAAAACAGTTTTTTGTTTTGAAAACTGTAATGATTGCTAAAAATTCATTTGCCTAAACTGTTTTGAGTTTTTATTTTTAAAAACAGTTTTCATTTTTCAGTTTTAAAAATTAGAAAACCAAAACAACATTTGTAAGATTTTCAAATGGTATAATTGTAAAAATTTTCAACATTTTATTTTATTTTATTTTTCTCTCTCTTCTCTCACTCCCAACGGTGACTCGCCTATCTTCATCGACATCGTCGTCCGGCCACCGAACGGCCTTACTCCGTTGTTGGCCCAAAATCACCTTCATTTTTACCCGATTGATGAATTTGAATTTCATTTTGATAAATTTGAGTTTTATTTGGATGAATTTCAATTTCATTTGACTAAATTTCAATTTTAATTTCATGTTTTTCGGTTTCCGAAAACAAAGTCAAATATCACCAACCAAATGAATTTTTTAACAGTTTTTTTTCCTAAAAAGTGTTTCTAAAAACTATACCCAAAATCGTTTTTAAAAACTAAAAAAGAAAACAATCTCCAAACACACTAATTTATTCTATCTAGATGTTCAAAACTGTTGTGTTGGGTACCATCGACATTCTCTATACTGAGCATTTACAATAACGGATTTTTATTGGAGAATGAATAATTTATAATTTATTTATATTTAAATATATTTTTTATTAATTTTGTATTTTTATAGTCAAAATATATAACAATGGAGCCCACATATTTTTGGGATTTAATTATCTCGTGTCGACAGTTTTTACATGTAATAAATTAGAATTATTATATTAAAAAAAATTCACTTTGGAGGTGAGGGCTAGGTGAGGTGGGATGTGGGCCGGGGGTCCAAACATATGCACCCCGGCCTTTTACATCTCTAGCTACTATCCAAGCAATCTAGCTTAGCGGCGCATCAATCAGCAACATGAGTTCTTTATCACTCTTCTACTCGAGAGCCCATCCATCGTTGAATTCGTGGGAGCAGCAGTCTCTCTATATGTCTGCTACGAGCTCCACTGCACCATGGATTCTAAAGAGAGCGTTTCAGGCTTTTGGACTTCCTCATCCTCTCCACCCAGCAAATGCCAATCTCTCTTTCTCTGGTGCCCTTCGCTGTCTTCCTCCGAGACCCCCTCTGAGACACTCAGGTTTGTTTCATGTAAAATGTTTTTTTTTACCGCGTATCATTCAATTGTTCGCATGTTATTAGGGAAATCCGTTTAGCGAAAATGGGAAGGCTTTTAACCTGTGATTCATTGCATTTCAATTTAGTTTGCAAATGAATAAGAAGTACAAATGAGAACAAAAAAGAAATAAGGAAATAAGAACTGCTGCCATTGAAGTTTGAAGTTGTTTTAGCATTTTTTGTTTGTTTTTGTTTTGTTTAGATGGATGTTTATTGAGAATGCAAGATACAAATTGGATGTGGTGATACGTGACCTTCATGTTTTCTAGTGTTTTAGTATTCCTTAAAGCATGCAAGAACTTGATGCTTGCCTTGACTTGATTTGCTTCCACAAGTGCGTAGCAGTGCCTAAAATCATGTACAACAATTGAGAGTGCATTATTGTAGAATCCTGGGCTATTTTTCATGACACTCTTTTTTTTGCTTGCATACATATAAATTTTTGCCTTATATTATTAATGATATCTTCTTCCAGAGAGTAATTACTTGTAGGACATTTGGAAATAGCTAAACATGTAATTCAGAGTTAGCCTATTAGCAAGCCCAATAAAAGAATCAGTGATTTTTTTTCTTCTTAATCTGCAGTGATTAGCTAAAGCCTGATGTGTCAGTTGAGAGATTGATGGGAGAAAAATAGGGCAAAACACATGACTTGCTTGCCTTATTGAAACATGGTAGATTCTGCAGTTCTGCTTGAGGGTTTATTGGTTTATGAACTGATTGAGAATTTGGTTTTATATTGAATGACAACTCAATCTATATTTTGAATGATCTTCGGTACAGCTTTAGGGATATGTCAGTTTGCACAAGCTATAAAGGGGGATGTTGATGTTTTACTCAAGGGAGTGGGAGACAAAAGTGCGATTGAAGAAGTGAAGCATGTTCTTGAAATGGTAGTTTTTCACCTTTTTGCAAACATTGCGATTGTTCATTGTCTCGTGAGCCTCTCTCTTTATATGGGATATATGATCTGCTTTACTGGGAAACAAAGTTTCAAGCAGCATTAGACAATTTTAAATGACTCTATGGACTTTCTATGCAGGCATTGGGTTCTAATATTTCTCACTCTCACTCTCACTCTATACTCAATCCCTCGTTTGGTCACTTGACGGCTTTCTGTATTGCTTCTGCGGTTTGTTGCAGGCTAGACGAGCATCTTCAAGAAGACAAGTCCTCCACACTGATTTTCTTACCCCACCAGTACTTAAAGAGTCAATGATAGTGCTGGAAAAAGTGGCTGATGTCAAAACTGTTGCCCAGGGAGGATACCCACAGGTCAAACTGAAAGTTGTGGTTTATTTGGCATTGATGCAATGATTAACTGTTTTTATTGTAAATTGATACATCCAAATCTTTTAGGCTGAGCGTTGCCGGATTTCGGTGGGACATCCAGAAGCATTGACAAGTGATCCGGACATTGTTGTTGCATTGAGGTAATTATACTCTATAGCCGTGTCCTCAAATGCTGCTTGGGGCGAAGGGAGGAACTAATTTAAAATTCTTTTTAAAAGTCTACCAAATGTAAAATGATTGATTTTCTTTCCCTTTTTCAGCATTACAGGAAACTTTGGGTTCCAGCCTTGTTCTCATGGTGACTTCCTTGGTTCAATTCTTGGTACAGGGATTTCCAGGGAAAAGGTTGGAGATATACTCTTGCAGGTAGAATTTACAATTTACTCCCGATACTGCTCTTATTTCGTAATTATTCTTAAGAAGTAATTGTTAGATGTTTGTTGCACTCTGAAACTTAGAAGCTGCAGAGCAGGAGCAGCATAGTTTTATAACACATTTTAATTTTCACAGGGAAGTATATAAACATATAAGAGGTTTTCTTGTGTCCTCAACATGTTAAGGGCCAATTCAGAGGATCTCTCATGTCTCATGATGACTAGACTTGCCCTGCAAAAGTTGGGTTCCTTTTTCTTTCCATCTTGATTCTACCTCTTTTTGTAATGTGAAGCCTCTTGGAAATCATTACCTTTGAGAAACATGCGCATGCAGCTTGTGCCTGACCTTTTAATCATTTATCCTGAATTCCTGATTATTTAATTATATATGAGAATTTTATTTCTCTGCACTGGATCCATCTTTGGTGGCATTCATCATGGGGAAAATTCGTAGTTTCATAAGTCATAACATTATTTTAGTGGGGAACCATCACACTCTTTGTTAGTTGAATGTTTAAAAAATTGGATAAAGCATTGTCAGATATTCTACTATTACTAATATTTTACCCCCCTTAGTTGAATGTTTAAAAAATTGGATAAAGCATTGTCAGATACTCTACTATTACTAATATTTTACCCTCCTTATCCAGGGAGAGAAAGGTGCTCAAATCCTAGTTGTTCCTGAACTTGTAGATTTCCTCATCTCATCACTTGATAAGGTACTTGCTAGTTTTTTTTTTAAAATGCCTTTTATGGGAATCTCTACTTTTTTCTGTAAAAATAAACCATTTTGAATATAATACATTTATCGGTAATCTTTTGTATGAACACCAATACCATACCATTATTCTGTTTTTTCCTTCCCTGTTCTTATTTTTTTGGATGGTTCTACTATGATTGCGCAAACGCAAATAATTGGTCATTGGTTTGTTGTCACTTGCCCTCAATATTCTCTTGGGGCCTAAAAGGCAACTATTAACAAGAGGAATAAAAAAACTTTAAAAGGAATCAGACAATATAGCATTCAAACAAGATATCTAGAATGTACCTTTATGATTCATCATTTTTTCCATTAGTTGTAAGAAAGTAATAATGATTAAATAAACAATGAAGAAACACATTGATAGGGACCATGGAGCATGATAACCTCGGACATCATTCCGTGTATTTCATCTCTGTTTGCAATGCATTTTCCTTTTGCAGGTTGGCAATGTTCCAGTCACTTGTACAAGAATTCCATTGCTCGCTCTTCAATATGAACCACCGAGGTCATAGGCAATTAATATAATATTGGTTGTTTTTTCTGCTTATTTACATGATTTGATTAATCACTTAAGTACTGTGAAGAAGTTTTTGCACTTTTCAGGACTAAGTCATTCAAAACAGTAGAAACATCGCTCAGAGTAGATGCTATCGCTAGTGCAGGATTTAAGATTTCGCGGTCAAAACTAGTCGATTTGATCAGGTAAGCACATTCCATATTATGCAATCTCTCTGTTATATCTCCAGTGTTCTTTCAGATTATTCAGATCTTGACATACCTTGCAGCCAATAGGATGATTTCTTTCATATTGTTGCTCTTATTATTGTTGTTTGACAAGATGTAGGCTCGTGGCTAAAAAAAAATACTCGCATTCATTCTACATGCATCCATAAATTTAGCGACTAAACAAAAAGTGGCCATCGCTTTCCCTGGGTCCTGTTTATAGTTGTTTTAACACTTTTATTATATGTCATTTGTTTCTGCTGGACCGACCTCTTGGCTTATCAGATGGACCATTTAACCTGTCTTGGAAATGTTACTACTGAGTTGTTCTATTTCTTGTAGTACTTATTTTTAAACCTCCACTGGATGTCAGTTTGCCTTGAAAATGCGTTGTTGGATTTATCAGTGATACAAGGCAAAAGACTCAAAACCCAGTTATGTGGCTTATATAATAGATAAATTCAAACTTCAAAAAGCCTAAGTCCAAAGTCATTACTGAAGAACTTATCTCGCAATTTAGGTTTGTTTAGCCGAAATATTGGGAATTTGTTAAAACTGATTTTTAGCATTCTGCCTTAATTCTTACACTTTTACTAGTTTCACTCCTGCCGAGCTTGTTAGAGTGGCATTGCCAAGATATAGTGTAATTCCTTTTCCCCATGAGCCTGTCCCTGTCCCACTAGTTGTTTTTCTTGATAATACAGTCATCTAGTTCTTGAAAATGCTTTGTTGGATTTATCAGTGATACAAGGCAAAAGCTCAAAACACAGTTATGTGGCTTATATAATAGATAAATTCAAACTTCAAAAAGCCTAAGTCCAAAGTCATTACTGAAGAACTTATCTCGCAATTTAGGTTTGTTTGGCCGAAATATTGGGAATTTGTTAAAACTGATTTTTAGCATTCTGCCTATACCAATATCTTAATTCTTACACTTTGACTAGTTTCACTCCTGCCGAGCTTGTTAGAGTGGCATTGCCAAGATATAGTGTAATTCCTTTTCCCCATGAGCCTGTCCCTGTCCCACTAGTTGTTTTTTTTTATAATACAGTCATCTAGTTCTTGCTATCGGTTTGTTCATCTGTCCGTATTTTAAACTCAAATGGATATCTTCTCAGTACCACTTTTTTAATTTGTAGTGCATCTTCCCAGTGATCACTTAGATCTTGATGCTGAAATAACAGCCCATTGCTGTTACATTTCCATTAGATCCATCTTCTGGGAATTTGTTTCTAATCTATTGCAGCTGAGCGTCATTTTCAGTTTACTGATAAGCTTCCACATAGATAAACAGGTTTTATAAGCCTTCATTTTCTTTTTGTTTTTTTTCTTTCTCTTTTGACTATTTCTATTGGATGGAAACCATGATTTTTCATATAACCAAAATCCAGGAATTCACTGGGCATGATACTTTAGAAGCAAAAAACTAACTCATGACAGCTTGCGCTATCCAACATACTTGAGGTTGGTCGCATGAATAAGTTTCTAACCATTCTTTTAATCCTCTTCAGGCTATGTCATTCATGGACCATTGGGCCATTTCTCATGTCCTTGCCACATCTTCAAGTCGTACTAGTCAAAGAGAGAGAAAAGTGTGTGTGTGTGTATTGAGAGAGAGAGCCCCGCTGGGGGGGTTGGGTACGGTTCACTAAGAATGTTACAATTTGCTGTTCTAATGTGGTTCCTGGCATCTACCAAAAACTTTCGTCTAATCGTCTTTATGGCAATAATTATAACTCAACAATAATTAAAACTCAACTATGCCCAACTAATTTTCGCTTCTCCTAGTGATCCATGTAATCTGGCTTGTGAATCCTATATACAGCATCCAAATGTTACCTGTAGTCTGAGAATTTGTGTTAAAATTGTTAAAAGTGAAAGTTGATGATATTCTTGACCTTGAAGCAAGGGGGATGTACGTGTTAATTGGACCGCTGTTACGAAAAATGGCATTACACTCAAGACTGGGGATGTCGTGTCTGTCAGTGGAAAAGGAAGACTGAAGGTGAGCTTTCAAATGAATTACTAAACTGTTTAGTATATTCCTCGTCTGTATGGGCTTATCTATACATTATTGATGCCATGATGTTTACTAATTTTGGTCTCAGATAGGAGAAATAATCACCACAAGGAAGGGAAAGTTCGCGGTCGAGATCATTCAATACTTGTGAAGTTCTCCATCTGTTAGCATTTGACGATCTGCATTCGTAGAATTACATGATCATCCATCAGAAGCAGGCCGCGCGTTTTTTCCCGAGAGCCAATGCTTATATAAACTGGTTTTATACTTCAATTTTGGGAAAGAAGTGGCAGTCCAATGCTATTTAATGGTGATACATATATGTTGAAATCTGTTGCATATTCTATTGAAGTTTCTCTTATTCCTTATAGAATGTGATTCACTAGATTTTTCACTTATTTTGTATGACATTGGATTATATCTTTGTTGAATTCGTGCTGGCTTCCTCAATAAAAGACCACAGGTTTGGATTACTTTGAAATCTTTATTGTTTGTAAGATTCTAATCCATTATTTTATTGATTCGTTGTTTGTATCCAGTTTCGGTTGAATCAGTGAACCATGAACTCATAAATTTCAGTTCAATGATCGGTTCGGTTTTCGCGACCTTACTTTTTTTTTATTTTTATGTTAAATTGTTGATGAACATTAAAAAATAATTAATTAAGTAAAAAATTTAACTTTTATATATATATTTTTTTTTGATGAGAAATCATGAGCCTTTGCCCTTTGGCCCACAAAACTCTTGCCTCACTCTAATTCTAATTTCTAACTTTGTAATGTGGGCTAACTGGTATTTCTATTGTGGGCTAAACTAACTGGCCCACGAAGTCCGCTAAATAAAAAACGGTGTCGTTTTTTAACATGGAGGTCTTGAGTGGGAGTGGACGGCCCAGATCTAACCTTTTTTTCCAACCCTAGACATCATCTATTTAAGCTTCGTTGGTTTTTCGAAAAACCCACGCAGTGCGCTGCTTCTCTGCCGTCGAGTGAAGCAACAGCTGAGGCCGATCTAATGGGTGTGTTCTCTTTCTCTATTTCTCTATAGTTCGGATCTTCCTTTTGGATTTCTTGCATTTTTTATACAATCTTAATGTCGATTTGTTGCGGTTTTTATTTATTTAGGGGCGTACAAGTACGTGTCGGAGCTATGGAGGAAGAAGCAATCCGATGTGATGAGTTTCTTGCAGCGGGTGAGGTGCTGGGAGTACCGTCAGCATCCGTCCATTGTTCGTGTTACGAGGCCCACTCGCCCTGATAAGGCTCGCCGATTGGGTTACAAGGCAAAGCAGGTGTGCAAGAAATTTCTAGTCTTACTTGTCTATCTATGTTTTTATTGTTGTTGCTTAGGTACCTGTGATAGCTTCTATGTCTACTGTTTAGCTCGGGAAACATATGACCTTGTAAAATGAGCTTAGAATATCTTTTCAAATGAGCCTGGTTTGTTTTTAAAATCCATCATTTGTTTTTATCTGGTAGAGAATGGAGATTTGTATTTCATGAGAAGTCTTTGGGTTGCGATTTTGCGAACTTTTTTGTTTTAAAATTTTGGAGGCTGATTTACTCGTCTTTTGTTGTTTCTGTTTGAGTTGTGTTTTTAGTATTCTTAGTTACTTTTGCCGGTGATCTCTGTAGTTATTCATTTGGGTAAATCTATGCAACAGCAACTGCATAACTTTCTTATTAGTGAGTAGTGATACACATCCAACATTGAATAAGCGTTTCTTTGTGATGCTTTTGTTGTGAATGGATTCTTTGCTTTTTGCCATAGAATTTCATGTCCACAAGCATACGTGCTTATTGCCATAGAATTTCATGTCCACAATCATACGTGGTATTAATTTTCAAGTGTCTTATGTCATACCTTTTCTACAATTCTACCAAAGAGAGAAATTTATGCTTTTCCCCAGGTTTTTTTTGGCTTTAAATTCATGATCTTATTGTGATTCTTCCTCCCCCTGCAAATGGGGAAGATCAGTGATTGAATGAATCCTGCTTGCATGGAGCATAGTGGTGTTTTGTGTGTATCAAACAATTGTTGAGTTGATCTGTTGAATTATTTGAATAGTTGATACGCGCTGTAATATTTTATTGGTTTTTATTGTAGATAACCTTCATTTATTGCTGCATTTGTACAAGATGACACTTACATTTATGTTTTTTTGTGTGCGTGTAATCCAGTCTTATGGTACCAACGTTTGTTACTTTTGTTTGCTTATCATGTCAACCGGATGACTGGTTGATTGTCTCTAACCCTCTCTTTCTTTTCGGTTGTTCATATGATACCATTCAATTCAAGTTGATGTCCCTTTCCTTTTGGTGGCTTATGTTGTTTGTTTTGGATATTGTTTACTGTTTATCCTTGGACTGATGCATTTGTGGTTATTTTAGATTACAATTGTTGTTGTCGTTGTCGCATGTTGGGATATTTATCCTCGTATCTCTATAGTTATTGACAGCTGTATTCTATGAGCTTAGAAATTGGTGCATCATGCATGGACATGTTGTATCTCAAATGTTAGAATTTGGCAGATGATTACAGTATGATTGCTCTGCAGGGTTATGTGATCTATCGCGTCCGAGTTAGGCGTGGAGGTAGAAAGAGGCCTGTTCCTAAGGGTATTGTGTATGGAAAGCCCACAAACCAGGGTGTTACTCAACTGAAGTTTCAGCGCAGCAAGAGGTCAGTTGCAGAGGAGCGTGCTGGCAGAAAGTTGGGAGGTCTCAGGGTTCTCAACTCTTACTGGATCAATGAGGTTTGTTTCCTAGTTATAGTTTGCATACATTTCTTCTCCCTTTCAGTAAGGCATTTTTTATTGCTCTTTGAAAGAGTTGAACTAATTTGTGCTGTATTTCATATTTTAGGATTCTACTTACAAGTACTATGAAGTAATTCTTGTCGATGTCGCACACAATGCCATCCGCAATGATCCAAGAATCAATTGGCTCTGCAATCCTGTGCACAAGCACAGGGAGCTCCGTGGTCTTACTTCTGCTGGGAAAAAGTACAGGGGTCTACGTGGAAAGGGGCACCGGCACCACAAGGCACGCCCGTCTCGCAGAGCAACCTGGAAAAGGAACAACACACTTTCACTTCGTCGCTATCGCTGAGCCTAGTGAATTACTTTCTGGTGTTTCAGTACTTTCTGGATTTTGTTTGGAAGACTCTGTAGTTGGTATTTATAATTTGGAATTTTTGAAAGCGAATTACTGTTGGGTGATGTTCTGTATTGAAACCTTGAGCTTTGTGGTGTTGCTAGTTTCTTGGATTATGAATTGCACAAGATATTTCGAGTTTTTAAATAGCATCGAGACCATTTTTTGATGTGTCAAATCTTTTATAATCACTTTAAATTCTGTGCATAGTGTTTGATGTGGATCAGCCGACTAATCCTGGTGATTAGGCCATGAAAGAGTTGGAATTTCGTCCATGAAAGAACAGAAAACATACCAAGGATACATTCGTTCATATTATCCTTAACCTAGGTTCACTCAGAATAAACAGGTTCTTTGAGCCGAAGCCTGTGCCGTACATAAACATATTTATAAAAAGTAATCAAAATAATATTGGGCCTAATGCCCCAATGGCAATGGCAAAAGCGCCAAATTCAAATTGGGCCTAGCTCTGAGGCCTAATACGGCTGGCTAAGCCCACATTTTAACCATGCCAGGCAAGGAAACCCACAAGACATCCAGCCCATCCTTGTTTGCTCTTATTTTGAAAAAACTACTCCTTATTGTAGGCTTGTGCCAAAAAAAAAAAAAACACCAGGCTTTATTTGAAAATTGAAAGAAAAAAAACAAAGAATTAATAGTGTTTGTTTGTGCATAATTAAGTCTCAAGCATAACCACAATACCCGTTGTCACATTTAATCCCAGGAGAACATTTCTTATTGCACTTGCCACAATTCTTAACATTCTTCAAAACGTTGGTGCATTTTCCATGGCAGCATCGCTCTCCGAATCCGCACTTGTTCCGGCACCGGCCACAATTATTCCGATCGCCAAGAATGTTCCGGCAATGTGTCTTGCAACAATACAGTATACTGGTTCCATTGTTCGCCGAGATTCCATTACATATGTTTTTAGTAATAGGGTTACAATGTGTACCTTTCTTTATAATGCTGGCCAAGAACCTGCTTCTTGACCTAAACTGGGAGATTGGAGTGTCAAGGATGTAGTAGTCTCCATCGTCTTCTTCTTCGATATCGGTCGAGATTGTGATCTGAGAATGAAATATGATCAGAAGTATTAGAGAGAGAATGGCTGTGAGTTTGTGTACACACGGAGCCATTCTTTGTCAATTTAATTTAAGCAAAGGAGAGGTGAGTTAATATAGTAATTAGTAGCATGGAGTCTACATGCTTAATTGTCAACAAGAATAGTATTAATAATTTAAAAAGGTTACTTAAATTTGTGCCAAACAACTTTGTATTAGATTTATATATCTTCGAATGCTGTTAACGAACGTTTTAGGCCGATTAATTCAAGGCGTAGTATCGCTATATATGAAACACATGAACATCAATATTGAGTAAAACCATTCAGGCCGTGTGCACTAGGTAAACCCGTGAGTTCATTCAATAGCCTGTAAATTATGAATATCAAGCACATGCATATAAAAAATTCGGAGGATAAATTTATGAGTCCGTCCAGTAACTTACAAATTATGAATATCAAGCAAACATATAATTACGAACTCGATAGACATGAAACCAAACAACTTTAAAGAGAGAAAACTCTCCTAATTAACCATTTCCTAGCTAATTTGGTGAATTGTTTAATCAAACTTGTGGTTGACATACGCCAATTGTCACAAAAATGGTGTCACCATATTTGGATTAACTTGCTTTAAAGGGAATTAAGGGGAGTTCAAATAACTAGTTAACATGTAGATCATCTATTTTCATGGCGGCAAATGCGTTAAAAGTAAGCTGCCTAGTATTGTTGAACAAGCTGAACAAATCAGGACCGCACAATTTTCATTTGTTTAATGAATATGATTTCTCTCTCTCCCTAATTTTCAAAGTCAACAACCGAGATTTCGCGTTTTGACTCCACCACCACCGTTCGATTATTGCATGCATGTCTTGCATTTAAAGTCTCCTCGCCCTTCTTTCCTCTTTTTTTTTTTCCTTTTTAAAATAAAATAAAATGAGGCATCCATGACTTAATTGAGGTATAAAAGATTAAAAAAAAATGAATATGTAAATTGCATTCTAGGCCGGGCCGCAAGTATGAAAACCTATGGCCCATCAATGGCCAGGCCAGAAACCCCTGAGGCCTGATCCAGGCCGCTAAGGGGTGTTGGGTCAATGGGCCGAGGCATTCCTGGCCCACGGCCCCATTTACACCTCTACCTACTTATAATCTCATAAACACGATTAACGGCTTTACTCAGAAATGGAACAGCCATGAACTCCAATAATTGTGTGATTTGAAGTTTGATTCCTGTTTTGATTATACAGAATATGTTGATTAATGCTCCTGAATTAACGATTTGATGGGTTGATTATCGTTTGCACTTGTGGGTCATCGAAACAAAGATGGAGCAGAGCAAAAGTTTTAGACAACTTTTATGGATTGCATAACTTTGGGTAAGAGGTGCAAGAATTGTTATGCATCTTTTGGTTAGTGAGAATTCCACCCTTTGGAAACTTTGGTAGATTAAATTTCATTTCTCCTCAGTTTATCTGCAATTAACTATATCGGCTTCATTTTTCTATGCTCTTGCGAATTTCTTTTTGAAGGCGAGTGTTATTGTTGCGTTTAGGATTACAGTTTAAATTTTTAGGGTTTAAGATCGCATAGATTTGCATTAGAGACTTGGGGTATAGTCATTTTTTCCAAATGCCATTGCATACATTTTTTTTTTGAAAAAAATATAAATGGGATTTAAAGGGAAAGAAATATTTTTCTTTTTATAGTAAATGTGTCGTGTTTGAGGTTTAATTTTCTATATATAAGACACATATAGGTCCATAAAATTCATCACTACTTGGCCAAGAGTCGATCCATTCAAGGACTAATCTTTGTATAATAAATTGTGAAGACAACGGGATCTCAATACATGTCTCAATTCAGTTCAATTATGAATATGATCTCAACCACGAAATCGAATCTCAATATGGACGCCAAATTCAAAGCAAATGCAACAATGCATTTTTGATGGCCTATTAAATTTTAAAAATGAATCTCATATCTATCTCATATAGCATAACTCTCAATACGATCAAATCAGTATGATACATATTATAATATTGACACATCAGCAAAACATATCTCTTAATATAAAATCATTATCCAAGCCACTACTATTTCATTCCTCTATCTCATTTTTAACAAAATTACAGCAAAATCAATATTGATCCTACATCTTTTATAAAAAGTTAAGTCACATATTCATTCACATCACCAAAACATTTATACCAATACAACTACATCATCAAAACAAATATTGCAATAGCCACATCGTCAAAAACACAAATTTTCATATTATTTTGTTGGCCGAGCAAACACTTTTCATTCTGTGTCTCTCACACATTTTTAATACAAAAATGTTAAACATCTCAGCCCTAAACATCTCATATAGCCCATTAATTTTATTGTAACATCATATTTCATTGTAAATTTACAACGAAATATCATATTCTACTGTAATATTTTATTGTAATATCATATTTCGTTGTACACTTATAATGAAATACGATATTTCACGATGTTCCAATCAAATGCGATAATGTTACAGTGTAATGAGATGTTTGAGGCTGAAATATGTATCACCACTGTTTTCAATATTCGCCCTTCCACTCAAGCTAGTCTACGGGACCACTGCTTGACCAACCTCACAGAGTGAAAGTCAAGAAGTGTTGAATTTAAACCAAAATTTTCCAAAAGTGCAGGCGGGCTGTCTTGACTCTTGAGTGGAATTCATACCAGCATGATCATTCTGTCTGGAGTACATAATTATAGTATTATTTTTTCTTACTTTAAACAACGTAACTTATATTAAAAAACAAAAAACAAAATAAGTGTGTACTATTCGTAAGAACTTTTGGAGAATTAGTGGTCTCTACCTCCATCTCCATTGTCCCCACTCTATATTCCAGCTACGTATTGCAGATCAAACACTATTTACTAACCATTCAAATCCAGGCGAGTAGACTGGATATGAATCCTTTTTGTTGGGGGTGTCGTACGTGTTCGACTCCCTGTATTAATTTACACCCTGCGATTTGTCGAGATATTTAAAGAGAGTGCGATGATCCAAATATTATTTTCAAATATCAACATATCCCGCGAGGATGTATTGTTCGTGAGAATGTATTCGTTGGATATGTGACTACAGGAGGGAAGAAAAGGCATGAATGAGATTATTAGACTTAAGGTAAAAGTCATACCTGTTGAAAGATAAATTGTGAGAAGATCATTTAATTAAGATGACATGTGCATATATGTATAACATAAAGAGATAGTAGTGCGACAATGAGAAGAATCAAGAAAATTTATATATAGGAGAGAGTATGAAGTGAAGAGGAAAACTTAAAAAGACATGAGTTGAATATTTAAGAAAATATATATATGGATTCAATAAGAATTTATGAAAGTATGATATATTCGCGATTGAAATGAATGACGAAAACGAATACACATAGTGAGTTCTCGCTAATTCCTCATAGATTCAGCTAACCAACTCCAAACTTTTGAGATAAAGGCTCGGATAATTATGAAGAAATAATAACACAAGTTTCAAAGTCACACGATACCATATCATTATCGAGAAAGAAAGAAATAAAGAGAAAAAAAACCTCATATTTAGCATCAGATTAATTGAACCTTAGAAGGAAACTTAATTAGGTATTGGAGATGGCCTATGAGTGACAAGGACTTGTTACGTACTGAAGTAATATATTAATTCTAGTTAAGTCAAGGTCTTCTCTATTTTTGGATGGTTAATTAGATCCAACCAATCACCCACCAAGAAAACTCCTACAAACTATAATTAACGTTCTTTTAAGTTTCAAACTCTCTTAATTTCCATTGTCATTGTCCTTGTAACTATCATTGCCATAAAATTAACTTTAATTTGGTTTTTCTATGCATGCATTCCCCTTTTTCTCCCCTCATTTTGACAACTTTGTTAGTGACAAGTTAAGGAGTTCTTTAAACCAGGACACATCTATGGGTCTGCAGAATAGTCAGTAAACCGCATTTACCGTATAAATAATTAAAAAAATTATGTAGGAATTTGAAAGAATCAAACCCACAACCTCCAGAAAGGAGGTTCTAATATCATAACCGTTAGGTTAAAAGTTGATTCGTTGATAAGCCTTATTCTAGTGCATGGAGAAGAAAATATTTGATTAACAAATACCACCTCTGTCCCTATTTGATAGATTCACTTTCTATTCTGGTTTGTCCCAAATAATAGCTCACTTTCTTATTGAGAATAAATAAAAAATCACTAATTTACTAATCTACCCTAATTTGTTGTGCATATTTATTAACAAATACATTAACCTCTAACAATAATAAAATATGAGTAAAATAGTTGAAAAAATTAAATTTATTATTTCAATGATATTAATTATATTTTGTTTATCTGTGTGAAAAAACAAGTAAATCTATCAAATAAGAAAGAGCGATGCTTCATTAATGCTTCTCTCTATCTTTTTTCAAATAGATGTATGTATATTTAATTTTTATTCTTCTTATACGGATTGGTGAAATGTTTTTATTTTTTGAATTACTTTTGTCCAAGGGCGAAGATTAAGTCAAGCCGGCCTAACCAAAGACTATATTTATTAATATATGTGTATTTTTTTTATATCTTTAGTAAAATCAACATATTTTCGGTTGTTCATTTTAAAAATTAAAAAAAAAATAAAAAATCACTTGAAAACAAAAAATTAAAAAAAGAACTAAATCTTAATCATTTTTTTTCTTAAATCATAAACCCCAACTCCTAAGATAACTTTAATCTAAATCATTTGATTTGTGCTCTCAATGTCTGCGAGATTTTTCATGTTGTCAGTTATATATATTGTGCATAACTATTAATAATACTTATTATGCAATTGTTATGGCTTAATTATGCAACTGATTAACAACCATCACTTATTTTAACCTTAATTAATATCGCTTCTCCTTCAATCAAAATAGTTTGTTTGATTTTTTTTTTAAAAAAAAACCCATTGCTTTGGAGTTACAAATGGAGTTTGTTAGGAACTCCACAATGCAGACACAATGATTTAAGGTTAATCATGATCAGTGTGATCTTCTTATTTTCTTTGTTTTTGTAGCAGATACTGCTGGTGTTTTAATGGATCTTTGGTCCCCCAAGCCCCAACCAATACAATCTTCGACTGTTTTTTATTTTTATTTTTATTTTTATTTTTCCATTCATAAATAAACCAGAATTTGATTCTCTTTTCTTCAATTATTATTAGTATTAATTTTTTAAAATATGATGAAGAAGAACCCAGCTCTAATTCTAATATTGTGGATTCGATGACGTTAATCGGAATATGAACATTGCTTTTGATTGTTCTGCACTAGCTAGTTATTTGCAACAGAACATATTCATATTCAAAGTTTAAAATGACTAATTTAATTAAAATAATAATGTAATTAAAGAATAATAATGTAACTAATCGAGACTTATCTCTTCTATAAAATTCACCACATTAATTACTTTCATAGTCAGTTTGTCATATATACTCTTTCTCTAATTCTATAAAATACTAAACGAATATTTTTTTTCTTCTAATTTTCTATCTATATTTTTCTACAAGTCCTCTTAATAAAAATACAATTTCCACAGTGAATCGTCCCGACATAAAATCAAACCAATTTTTGGATATTGTTGATACCAATCTCAATATCTGTTCAACGATTATTTTCTAAAATTTCAATGGGTAACTTTTCGTTCTAACTCATCTTCATAAATTTTGTAAAGTTTTGTGTCGACTGTCGATCTACCACAACCTGTCTCATTTATCCCTCGTCTATCTTCTCAGTTGATGCAAAATAATTTGTGCGGTCAAGAAATGAAAGGCAAATTAAAGCTGCAATGACACAACAAAAAGAGAGATTTTACATCAACTTGCATTGAATGATGCATATACAGAGATTAAAAGTTGCATTCTGTTTGGTAGGAGACAAAATTTAGAAGAAAATACTAATAGATGCTTATCAAGACAGGATTTGGCTCTTGAGTTAAATCTTGGGATGTTGTAAACAAAGTGGAGAGTGATAGTGATCAATGCAACTTTTTTTGGTCATAAATTTATTAGTGCCAGCATACCAAGTGTGGAATTTGATGCATTGTGAATGTTTTTTTTATTATTCACATTGTGAATCTTAAACGTTACATATAAATTAATTAAATATCTAATATTGGTGACTCGATTGATGAGACCTCAAGAGATAAATGAGAGTAGGGAGGGATTGAAGGATTTTTTTTTTGTTCTAAATAAAAGTAAAATTGAACAAAAAATCAGACAGACGTTGCCATCAATTCCAATTCCCATCCACATAAAACAGCCCTTCAAGTCAGGGCATGAAGTCAATGTCCAACATATTGATCTATAAATTTATTATAAATCTATCTGTTCACATTGATTCCAATGCGTCTCATGGCACAGATGCTGTTCCCCCAAAATTCCAAATCCAACCAATAATACTCTTCTTTCCTTCAGTTCCTAAAATCCCTGTTTACTTTCTCACTGGCCAATCAACCACAAGAAAATTCAAAGTATTTATGTGTTCATGTTTTCACTTTTCAGTGTCAAAATTCAAAAACATACCAAAATCAACCCCACAAAGTCTTGTTTTCCACTATTTATTTTCTCTGCAAACAAAACCAAAACCAAAACCAACCCATCTTGGAGAGATCATAAGTTGGAGAAGACCCATCAATGGAGAACAACACAAGAATTCAAGAAATTAGCAGAAACCCATCTCCATTAACCTCTCCAAACAGCAATGGCAGCAGTGGTGTTGGTCAACAAGTAGAAATCCACACACCACCAATATTGACTCCAATATCCAGATCTCATGAAACCAGTCCATATCCAACCACTTTTGTTCAAGCAGACACTACAAATTTCAAGCAAGTAGTCCAGCTCCTCACTGGCTCGTCTGAAACGGCCAAACAAGCCTCAAAACCACCCCAAGATCCCTCACAACCACCGCCTCCACCACCACAGACAACCAAGAATTTCATAGCACCCAAGAAGCAAAGTTTCAAACTTTATGAGAGAAGAAACAACAACAGTTTCAAAAACAATAGTCTCATGATCAACACTTTGAGCTTTTTTTCCAACAATTCATTGAATAATTCTTCTGGGTTTTCTCCAAGAAAGCCAGAGATCTTGTCTCCAAGCATACTTGACTTTCCTAAGCTTAAACTTAGCCCTGTTACGCCATTAACACAGGACCCTTTCAATAAGTCCTCGCCTTCAATAGGAAACTACTCTTCTCCAGAAGAAGAGAAGGCAATTGCAGAGAAAGGGTTTTACTTCCATCCGTCTCCCATGTCGACGCCGAGAGACTGTGAACCACAACTTCTGCCATTGTTTCCGGTGACCTCTCCTCGAGTATCAGACGAATAAAAGAGAGAGTGGGGATTGAAGGGTTTAGAGACAGAGAGAGAAACCGAGCAGGATTGATGGGTTTGTGGAAAATGTTTTTGAGGGAGAAAGAGAGATCCTGGTTTCAATTGTACAATTTGATATGACCTTCCATTATATATATCATGGTATTAGTATTTCTTTCTTCACTTTCTTGGTTCCTAGCTGGTACTGCTTCAGTGTTTTTTTTTCTTCCTTCTTTCTGGTTGATTTAAATAAATTTATCTTGCATAATATTAGGAATATTGATCTTGATCAAAATCCTGAAGTGAATTTCATGGATCATATGACACAACACACACAAAAAACCCTCTTTGAATGGAGTGAATTTCAGTGGGAGTTACTGCTCTATCTGTTACTGTTTGACTGATCAGTTGCAATTGTGAAGTGTTAGCAATGGACAATGTCTTAATGGAGAGCATAGCGGTATGTTTAAGCCATTTACCGGAGAAGCCAAAGTAGTGTTGCAATCAGTCAAATCAAGTCAGTGGAGTTCCTTTTTTTTAAAATAATCAAGAACGATGTTATATAAAATTTTTATTTAAACATTTGATATGAACGTTAATATTTGGTTTTCCAAAATGAGATAACCCTAACTCATCCCATAAGTGGTTCGTAACGTTCATTTTCAGCTTATGTTATTATTCGAAGAGTTCTATAAATAAGTGAGGATTTTCAATGTGGGGTTGGCCCACAGATGCACGAAAGTTCCAACAAGTTCATGACAACATTGGATCTCTCACCCTGTCAACTTTTTCTATCCAATTATACCCACTAGCCCCTCAATTTATTCCAAAAAAGCAATCCAAGACTTAAGAAACTATTTTATTTTTCATGTCCTTTTCTGTTCATAATCTGTATAACAAAACAATAATTATACATTCTTCCCCAATTGGTGCATCCTTAGACCCTATCTCAGTTGCTTGTTCTAAGAAGAAAGAAGGACCAGCTGTAACTGCCCTTTTACTAAGTTGTTTCACATACAATCATGAAGGTTTTGAGATGCTCTATTATAGTATTTTTTTATTTATAATTTTACTTGGAGGAGAAAATAGAGTATGAACACAAAAGGCAGAAAAACTGTGAAGATTTTTTATTTTTATTTTTCCTTTCAAGGTTTGCTTTGTCAAGTGTACTTGCTCATTGGGTGTATCTGCATTTGACAAGCAGACAATAATAAAAAGCCAAGAACTTTGTTTGTACCATTTTAGCTGCAACTCTTGACATATTTTCAAACATAAGACTAAAAAAGAAAAGAGGAATTTTCTATTGGGAGGTATCATACTTAATGGGCCGAAAATTACCATTGGGCTTTGACCTTAATTGTGGAAGCTCAACATCTAAAGTCCGAGCCCAAGGACAACAATTCAAAATTTTATTTTATTTTTTTAAAAAAAGAAGCAGTAAAATTGATTTAGAAATATATCACATGAGCAATGACTGCACTGATATACAGTACATACTACACAGACTTCTAGGCCGAAAAGATGGCCTAGTGGATTGGGCTGCTTCAGATCCAGATCAAGCGATATTCCCAAACAATACTGATAAGTTTGGGCTGAGCTCTGTTTTTAAACCATCCGAGAGGAAGAGGTAGGAGTATAAAAAATAGAGGTGTAATGTATTATTATTATAATTATTATTCATATATTTTCATAGATAATCATTACACTTAAAATATGAAGATAATTGTTTAAAAGAATTATTTTGGTAAATAATATACATGTTTATCAAACATGAATATTTATTTATTTATGTACTTTTAATTATTCTTGTAATCGTTACACTCAGCAACAATCCCCTTTGACGGTCTGTTTGACATAGTTTGAGAGTTGAAAAAAAACCCTAGAGGGTTGTAAAAGAGAATTCAACAAAATCGAACCGTTTGTTCTGTTAGAACAAGATTCCTACAGAAAATGAACAACAATAGCATCCAGACCATTCAACAAGGAACAACACACAACTGGGAGTGAACCCTTAGTAGTATATCAAGCGAAACAATAGCAAAGATGACTATTCAGATCAACGAGGACCAGACTTAAACACAAAGCAAGAGAAAGACACAAAAGACCTTCAATGAAAAGACTAAAAAGAGCACAACAACTCACAAAATAACAAAAGTGCCATAAAACACAATTCACCAATATTTAACATGTTCGGATATATATTTTTTACTAAAACCGATCAAAAAATCAACAAAATGACTGATACATAAAAATCAGAGTCTTGCAAGGTAGCTCTTGATCAGCTGTTTCCGCTCGAGTGAAAACGCTTGACAAGGCTATCATATATAAAGAGATAGGCCTCGCAAGAAGCGTGAGCACTAGATCAAGCGCGATGAGTTGTGCCTATTCAAAATTATTTGTCAAACATAGGTAATATCTAAATTGCACTTCTACAATTCTACCACCACTAGATGCTCGACCTTTGCTGATAATGTCTACTAATTTCCACTCTTTGAATCAAAAATAAATGGACATTTAATTTGACCCGATTTCACAATGATCTCTTCTCTAGGAAGATTCACTCACTTGGTCATTGTAGCATCATTGTACATATAATAGGGTTTTTTTTTTCTTTTCTTTCGACATAAACTATAATTTGCCGACACATTGGTTTAGATTTTGTACAGTTTATCCACGCATCATATATATATATATATGATATATAGGATGAGTGAGTACATGGTGTCGGTGAGAGTGAAAAGAACAGAAGCTTGAGGATTTCAAAATCAAATGTTGAACTCTTCTACAAAAAGACGTAACCAATACATAAATCATTGTTCACAATGAGTCTCTTGATTGCTCCTGAAAGAAAAGAAAAAAAAACAAGAACTCCATTGATCATTAGTGATACGTGGGAGGGGGGGCCCGTGTGAAGCAGAACCAGTTGTCACATTCAATTCAAATGACCTGTCTTATGTTTAATGGGCAGATGGAGGAGATACGGTGGTGAATTGACGAAGCTTTCTTTTAAATTTGGCCGTTTGTCTTAAATACGTGGCAGTCTTAATAGTCAAAGCTTCAAATGTCATTTTCTTATTTATTATATTTTAAGGAGCGACTTATATTTGTCTAGCTATTTCAATTTTTAGTATCTCAAAATCATCTTAATTTTTTTTGTGACAGTGATTTACTTTAAATAAAAAAGAACCCGCACGAATTTACTAATTTGAGAGAGACAGAAAAAAAAAAAAACAGGATTTAAGATTTTGATTAGGAATGTTGGGTGATGAAATCCTTGTGTTTGCTTAGGGAGTTGTGATTGACAAGATATCACTCACATATGCTCCCAAAATTATCCATAATGTCAAGTAACGACTAATTCAATCAATTTTTAACAATATACATATACATATATATGTATTTATGTATATGTCGTCTAGAAATTCTATAGATGATGATGAGTTTCAATTCAGTGTCAACTTTTGAAAACCCGTTTAGATTATAGAAAAAAAATGAATGAAGCAATGATCGATGCACATATTAAAATCAGACACGCATTGGGTGTATGATAGTGATCACAAGGGGTAAGAAAATTTGTGTGGTGTTAAATCATGTCAAGTGTGAACTTAAGAGGGACCCCTAACTACTACACTACTACTGAATTTCTTGATCACATTTTTTTGTGTTTTAATGAAAATCTCTTGGGTCAATTTGTATAACCTTTTCTTCTAAATTAAGCAAGTTTACTCTGGATTCCTACTCAAAATTAATTTGATCGCATAATTATATATATTAATACCCAAAATCCATCACTTTGTTCTAACTTATGTGTGGTGTTCCTGTATGGCACATGCGAATGAATCATTTTGTCCAGGAATGCCAAATGGCCAACTGGGTTTACTGCAATTTTGCAACTATTCTTTATTAATCATAAATTATACAAAAAATGATAAAGACCTCAATGATTTTTATCCCAAAATTATCTCAGCAATATGTGTCATTCATTTATTTTCATCCTAAAAACATTTCAGCAGTGTGTGACACTTATTCATTGGGTGTGATGACATCATAGTAAGAGATTTTGCAACTATTCTTTATTAGTCATAAATTATACAAAAAATATAAAGATCTCAATGATTTTTATTCCAAAATTATCTCAACAATTTGTGTCATTCATTTATTGGTTGTGATTTTGAATGTGTTCCTTACTATGATGTCATCATACCCAATGAATAAGTGTCACGCACTGCTGAAATATTTTTAGGATGAAAATCAAAGAAATCCCTAACATTACTATAAATTATGAGAGAAAAAACAACGAACAACAAGATATGCATGACATCGCTAACATCTACCTACTTTTTAACTGCATTTATCAAATCCGTTATGTAACTTACTTAACAGGACTAAGATCACTCCAACCAGAATCGATCTCTTAACAGATTTTCTATTATATTTTATGTTTTAGATATTGTAATAGTAGAAGTAAATACTCACCTGACATATGTTGTATTTTACAAATTCTATTACAATTTTTTTTTCTTTCTCAAATCTGTCATTTTAAATATTTACTTTAGCTGGCTACTTATTACATCATGCAATTTATAGATACTGATGTCAAAGTGCTCTTAATTAAGCTTTACGTATGGTAAAATACTCATGATCAGAGATCCAATAACTTTATTTGTCTTGAATGAATAATTATACTAGGCAAAATAAAACATTGAATATTAACGATTAACGATGGATATAAAAAGTGGAAAAAAAAGAGATCATAATAATATCATAAAAGTTGGCATAATAACCCAAATGAAGAGTTAAACCCATCAACTTTTATAATTTTTATCCAACAAACAATAATTCTCAGGAAATAATTAAAAAAAAAATCCAACCAAACAACCTGTAAACATAAATTAAATTTAAACCATTTTAATTACTAACATCGATCAAAAGTCCAAAACCCCCCTCTCCAATTATTAATTCAAACCATAAAACTCGACGCAGCAGTAACTACAAACACCAACACGCTAGAGGGAGTTAACACAGGTGAACTTGACTTGGGTGGCGACGGTGCCGGAGAAGTAATGTCCGCCGGAGTACCAGATCCCGGGGATTTGGTAGGACTTGAGCTATTCGTCTGCGATCCACCCGGTGAGTTGCTCGCAGGAGACAACGAAGGTGTTAATGCCGACGACGGTGACGGAGCTGAAGTGGGAGTAATCACTGCAGGTGTAGGAGTCACAGCAGATGGTGCAGTGGGAGACCCTGCAGGCACTGGAGAAACTACAGGGGAAGCGGTGCTTGGCTCAGGAGTTACATATGTTGGTGTCGGTGAAACTGTAGGGGTTTCAGGGGAAGGCACCAGAGGGGTTGGTGATGGTGTTATCGGAGGTAGGGCCACCGGTGATGGTGTTGTGGGAGATGGTGGTTGTGCCACCGGCGATGGCGTTGTGGGGGATGGAGGTAGGGCCACCGGAGATGGTGGTTGGGCGGTTGTCGGCGGCTGAGCAAACGGTGGTTGGGTTTTGGGTGGTGTTGGTGTTGGAAATGGCTTAGTTTTCCTCACTGCTAACACAATCACAGTGAGTTTTTGGCCTTTGATGCAGTGGTCTTTGTTCCCAGAGATGAAATAGAAAGGACCAGAGCGATCAAACTTGAACTCTGAATCTCCACCCTCCATTTTCGTGATTGGATTCTCAGTCTTGCACTTGAAATAATCATCTTTGTTCACCACCAACACAGAATCTTCTCCTTTCTTGTACTTGAAATCTAACCAAAACCAAACCAAACCCAATAAGAAAAATTCTCTGTTTTTTCCAGATTTGAACGAATGACAATAAAATAACAACTTTAAGATTGAGAATTTAGGTGCTTACAGAGAGTGTCGTTGACTTGGAAGCGGTTTCTTCCACTCCAGTGATCGTAGGGTTCTTTGGGGTTCAAGACCCAGCCATCCCTGCCACCAACATAGAAATTATAGGCTTGAGAGGAAGAGAGGAGAGAACAAGCAAGAAAAGCAAAGAAGAGGAAGAGAGATTTTTGAAACTCCATTGTTTGCTAAGCTTATGAGTGTGGAAACTAATCACAATAAAAAAAGGCTACAAATAAATGATCCTTGTGGATGTGTGTATATATATAACATCAAATCAATATTGGATTTGCATATATAAAGGTGTGGAATTATGTGAACACCGTGTGACAATTGATGTTATGCTACGTGTACCAAATCATGTCATCCATTGATACATGTGGGTACCTTATTTAAAGATATATCTTTCTTCAGTACAGTTGAAAATGCATTATTACATGTTTGTCTTTTTTTCTTTCTTTCTCTAAGAACTTTATATATGGTTGGGATGATTAAAAATTCACTTTATTCTGTAATTATCATAACCTGTGTCAGCGTGGCCTGAGAATCATATCTCTGGATATCATATATTCATATATATGAAATATGAATGTGCCAATTAGGTTTACTAAGACCATGCCATTTCTACCATCTACCTGTTTTTTTTCTTCTTCCTTCTCCAATGGATTTATGATCAACTTTATCATATCAGGGTTCACGAATAAAAGCGTTGGACAAATAATATTGAATCAAAATGTCTTGAGTTCGGTTTTCATTGAAAGTAATACACGGTGATTATGTGTTGTCAAAAAATTTATATGAGAAATGATATAATGTCCCGAATTTAGACCTAAATTAAATGACTAAAAAATAAATACAAATTTTTATGATGTTATTCTTGATTACCCAAAAAGGGCAATTAACTTACAAGGAACTTTTGATGTTATAGTGTCATACTTTCAAATCAAATCGAAAAATTGATAATAATTATGAAGGAAATAAAAGTAGACAATAAACCAAGCCAAAAGTGAAATCCATGAAGAACAATAATTAGCCAGAGGTGAAAGAAACATTAAAAGTAATCAGAATAAATTAAATTAAAACCAGAAATAAGAACCCTCGCTAAAATATTGAATAAGTCTAAACAAGGCCAACAAAGAAACTACTAATCACAACTGTAACAGCGAACACCATCACTCTTGAAGGAGTTACAACAAATGAACTTGACTTGGCTGGGGCTGGGGCTGGGGCTGGTGCTGGTGATGGATAAGTAATGTATGCCGGAGTCTGAGATTCCGGTGATTCTGCTGGAGGATTGGTGACTGGAGCCGACGATGGTGAAATTATCGAAGGTGATGGCTCCAAGGTGGGAGACCCTGCTGGAACAGGGGATATCACAGGGGAAACAGAGCTTGGTACGGGAGATCTATATGTTGGTGCTGGAGCAAACGCAGGGATATCTTGGGAAGGAGAAGGTGCTTGTGGTGGTAGTGATGTGGGAGAAGGTGGCTTAGTCTCCGGAGATGGCGGTTTCATGGTTGTTGGCGGCTGAGAAACAGGGGATGGGATTGGTGAAAAAGCAGGGCTTTTAGGAGAAAGCACCGGACTTGGTGCTGGTGAAAATGCAGGGCTATTGGGGGAAGGCACAAAAGCCTTTGGAGAATGTTGTGTCGGAGATGGTGGCATAGCAATGGAAGACGGAGGTACCACGGTGGTTGTTGGAGGCTGGGCAACCGGTGGTGGGGTCTTCACTGCTAATACAATAACAATAAGTTTTTGTCCCTTCTCGCAATGGTGTTTTTTACCGCTAATGAAAAAGAACGGACCAGATCGATCAAACTTGAACTCTGAATCTCCACCCTCCATTTTCTGGATTGGCTTTTCAGTGTTGCAGTTGTAGTAATCGTGTTTGTTCACCTCCAACACCGAATCTTCTCCCTTCTTATACGAAAAATCTGATAAAAAAAATCATAAATCAAATGCACAATATATAGAGTCACATTCTATGTAAAACATAGTGTTCAAAAAGAGTCCGTCGTCTTCGGGGTTTAGGGTTTAAATTTTAGAGTAAACTTGATTCGGGGAAAAGAGTTTAGGAGTGATGTGACTTACAGAGAGTGTCATTGACATGGAATCGATTCCTCCTAGTCCAGTGATTGTAATGATCATGTGGATTCTCAACCCAGCCATCACTGCCACCAACAAAGAACTTGTAGGCTTGAGATGAAGAGAGAAGAAAGCAAGCAAGAAATGCAAAGGAAAGGCAGAGAGATTGGCGAAAGTAGTACTCCATTATCTCTTTGATTAGAAGTTGAAACTAACCACAAAGAAAATAAATTATAAATATAAACATGTATACGTATTTACACTGTGCATCCAGAAAGGAAAGAGCGTGTGACTGAATGATACGGAATCAGGTCCAGAAAGGAATGTTTGAAATTTTGAGCGCGAAATCAGAGGATGACGAAATTATGCGGAAAATGGGTGTGATTTGATATATATTATATATATGTATGTAATTTGCTCCACTGTGCCATTTGTTTGTGTGATTTACAAACGTGGCGCAATCATAGAGGGTGATACCACATTAATTGATCTAGAAGCATAATTATCTTTACACCAGTGATAGGAATCCCCACTCGAATCGAGTAGGTACAATTCAACGGTTGAGATAACAGGAATTCAAACCGCTGATGAACATTTTTGTTATTTTGTTTCACTAAAAGAAACTTTTAAGGGTATTTTATGATTTTGCATAATTTTGAAGAGAGAGGGTGTCAATTCTTTCTCAATTGAGAAAATTATTAGAGTCGATGCTAGGTGGATAATGGATATATTGTCTGGATCCGTTGGGCTTAGGCCGAAGTTGAGGCCCAAACATGACGGGCCTGGGCTCGTGTTGGTGGCTCAAAATATTTTTGTTGGACGTGAGTCCAATCTCGATTAAGCTAAAGCATTGATCAAGTACCTGATTTTTAGGTCTAAATTATAAACTTTATGGTTTCATTCCTCTTAATTGGAAACTTATATGACAGAGCTTTTTAGAGACGAATGCCAACTGGTAATTAATATATATATTAATTTTCTTTCAAGATGCACCAATGATGAACAATATCCCATTAAATATGATTGAAAGAATATGTAAAGCAATATTATTAATTAATTGATTCTGTTAATAAACCAAATTTGTATGAATCCTATCATGAGAGTTTTCACTTTACTTTTCTTTTTCTTTTTGAAAATTTTTACTTTACTTTTTTTTTTCTTTTTCAAAATTTAAGTTGTTAAGCCCAACACATCTTAGGAAACAAAACATGGATTCGTCATTACCCGATGGACTCATATATACCATAAAATGTATTATTTTGTCCTCTCGATTTTTAACTGCGTGTGTCCCGGGTGCATTTAGCCCCTCTCGCTGCCCAAAGTTTTTTATCATTTTTTTAAGAGATCGTAAATGTGTAGAATTCAGTGTAACGGATCCAACGATATATTTTTGATTCGAAACAAAAATAAAATTTGACAATATTGTTTATTTTTGTACATTTAGTATCATAAAAATATTTAAACACACACTCAATATGTATTATTGAATTACGAATCTCAAGTAACTCAGTTGACGAGCTGAATCATATGTAATCTCGAATTATGAATTCGAGCCCCACCCCATTTTCCTTAATTTTATTAAAATTTTTATTCAATTTGATAAACAAGATCAAGACATTACATGCAAATATATGCATATGACAACTAATTATTGAATTTATTAGTGCAAAGAGGTTCACATTGAACCTTGCAGCCATCAGGGGTGGAGGTTGTACCCATACCCATGCACTGGTCATAGCATCTCTTATAGCATGCTGGGAGCACTTCACCCCAAGCCTCTCCGGCCTTCATGGACGTCGCAAACACCACGATCATCGCGATCAGAAGCGCTACCCCAAATTTGCTGCTTGATGCCATTTATTAGTTTTGAAGCTTATTCTAATTAATATGCCCTTTGTGTATTAATACAGGTATGTATGTATATGTGTGTATGTATTACTAATAAGAACACAGAAAATGGACGAAGAAGATAGGAGATAGGGATTGGTTTTTATTGGGTGATGAAGGCTGTTTTTGGAAAATTTTCTTGTTTAGGGAGTTTGTGATGTGGAGATAAATTGGGTAAAATGAATGGGTTATCCAAGTTTTATAGTCAATTCATTCTTAATTAGCCAATATATATATAGGTGTATGCGCCTACTTTTTTGTAGGATTTTGAGATTAGGTCAAAAGCAATGAAAACCTTTGCACCGTATGACTGAGATTGAGAATGTGTCAACCATTCCTATTATTGTAAAGATTTTATTTTTTTAAAGTTTTTATTTTCTTAATTTTGGCTATTTAAAACTTCCTTAAACAAACAATGAGTTTCGAACCTGAAGTCCCAAGGATAAGGGATACCCAATAATAAAACTACGAATCTCAATTAACTCAATTGGTGAGAGTAATTTGAGCTGCACCCATTCCTCTATTCAAAAACAAAAAAGAAAAAGAATAATGGAGCTGAAGGAATATAAAATCAACAAATTATTCAATTTGAATAGAATTAGGACTTCAGAATGGATGCAAATTCAAAATATTGTTCAACTTTAGTCACCCAATAAAGAAACCCCTCAATATCCATAGCCCCATCAAAAATAAGGAATATCCACTTTTGTACGAAAATTGGAATCACCTTGATTGTATTGCCAAACCTCTTCCCCATCACCCAACTTGAAATCTGCAACCTCCTCAACCGACGAAGAATCATCTCCTTCATGATGCAAATATGCTTGCCGTCGTGGAAGAACCACTTGAGGAAGATTGCGATTAGCAAACCTTCTACCAGCGCGATTGTTGACTGGTTAGTGGGCAACACCACCGTCACGTCTACCATCACCTCGCACTAGCGCAACGAATTCATCGAATTAAGCAAGCAGTCAACGCTGCCAACTTAGTTTGCAATTGCCGCACATCGCCAGCACTTGCAAGACCAATGGCGTTGTCTTGAGCAATCATAATTGGAAAAACCCCTATGATACCATTTAACACAAAAAGAAGTTGAAAAACAACCAAGATACGAACCTCCAGGGTTTATTGAATCAATAATATCAATAGTCGTACAACGGTTGTAAAAGCCTTATTTACGCATCACCACACAAATGAATCTTGACAGAGTTTTTATGTCTAAAAATTTCAAAATAGTTTTTAGGGATTTTGGAGGGGATGGTGTGAGTGCAAGGAATTTTTTTTCCTTTCTGCATTCCAAGGAATTTTTCTAGCATGAGTAACAGAAACTATAGTAATTAAAGAAACAGGACATTTATTTGAAACATAAGTAACGGAGAATGCCCATTTATTTTTGTTGGGCCTAGAAATTAGAACAACAGTACAAGATAAAGAACCATGGTCACATGGCGCTGGAAAAAACAACAACATTGGAACTAAAGCAAACAATTCAATGCTTACATAAGGGACATTGAAGCTGTATGCTTTTACTTACTGAGCAGTTGCAGCATGGTAAGGAATGGGGATGACATACAAATCATTTTTTCTTCCCACTGTAGCACCAAAACTCTCCGTCATGTCTAGTTCTTCTTGTTTGATGTTGTTAGGAAGCTTCCAGTCGAAATGGTAAAGTAAGTTTGCAAGTGTAAGCTCAATGCTGGCTATCCCAAATGATATGCCAGGGCACACCCTTCTTCCAGCACCAAATGGGATAAATTCAAAGTTATTTCCCTTGTAATCAATGGAACTATTGACGAATCTCTCGGGATAGAACTTCTCCGCATCAGTCCAATAATTCGGATCCCTTCCTATAGCCCATGCATTAACGATGACTTGGGCTTTGACGGGTATGTCATATCCAAGAATCTGACATCTCTCTCTGGAATGTCTTGGTAATAACAATGGAAGAGGAGGGTGTAACCTCAGAGTTTCTTTGATAACTAATCTCAAGAATTCTAGTTCTTCAAGTCCGGCTTCATCGACATATCCTTTTCTATCAAAGACTTGTCTCACCTCTGCTAGAGCTTTTTCCATAATTCTCGGAATTCTTATCAATTCTGACATTGCCCATCCTAAAGCTGTAGACGATGTTTCACTCCCAGCAAGGAGGATATCCTGAAAGATGGATTGTTTTAACTAGCGAAAGTATTCTTTCCCCAACATACTCATGATGGAAACGAAAGGTAAATTGATTTTCTTAGTAATTGCACAAAGAGGCATACCAAAAATGGCAGCAGTTTATTGAATTTAATAGTTAACTCAAAAGGTCATTAGCGCAGTCTATTTAAGATTTTCAAATAAACTTGGTTTGCACGTGTCTCATAAGGATTTAGTTGCTGGTGTTGAGCTTGAAATGTGTAGATTATGGGCATGGGTACAGTTGTTTATTTACAATTTTTTGACAAGTGGTGTTGCTCTTATTTAAGTCTCCAGTTCTTGTGTGATGCTCGTGCCTTGCTTCTCTTTGATTATGAGAAGACATTGATCTGGGCAGTGTCCTAGTGGTGTTGACTTTTAGGCTTGCTTGTGGGGTTCCAAGCTTTGATTTTGGTTTGGCTTATTCAATGGTTGCGGACAGTTTCATTCTTGCTATTTGGTGAAGTTCTGCTGCTTGTTGTTTGCTGTTTGAAGAAGGGAAACTACAATATGATTGCATGACATCCTACTGGCTTTTCTAATGGCTGGTGTAAGGCGTGTATTTCTTGTAATTCTTGTATTTCGGGAACTTACAATATGATTGCATGGCATCCTAGTGGCTTCTATAATGGCTGGTGTAAGACATGTATTTATTGTAATTCTTGTATCTCTTGGTGGTGAATTTAATATGGATATAGATTGCATGGCATCCTACTAGCTTTTTCTAATGGCTGGTGTAAGGCATGTAATTTATATTATTTGGCTTGTACTTCTTGGTGGTGTTTTTAGCTTTGAGAGTTTGGTCTCAGATTTTGGTGTGATATGTTCCTTTTTTCTTCGTGGAGCCGTGCGGTGAAATAGAGGAGGTCAATTGGAGGCTATTCTGGTAGTGTGGGTGGAACTCATGTTTTTCTTGGAGCTTTTTTTTTTTTTTTTTTTGGTCATTTAAATTTTTTAGTTTAATTGAGGATGATCATTTGATTTTATTTTGTTTAATGTAACCACGGTATTCCTCCGCCATAAGCGAGATAATTAATAAACTTCAGAGATACCGTCATCTTTTATCAAAAATAAGATATGTTACCTGTACAACTGCTTTGATGTTGTCTGCTGTCAAGGGGAACTGAAAGTCTCCACATTCTTGAAGATTCAAAAGAACATCTAAAAAATCGCCAGCAACTTCCTCACCAGAATCATGATTTATTGATCTGTTAACTTTAAGTTCATTGAGGACGCTTTCAAGTATCTTATCAGCTTCATGATGCAGCTTCTCAAGCCGAGTCCTCATCCCGCTGATCTTATGAAGCAATTTTATGGAAGGGAACATATCTGCCAGACTGAAACCTCCAAAAACCTCTGATATTTCTCTTATAAGTGGCACAAATGCTCCATGTGTCTCGCAACTCTTACCAATTGCCGCCTTTGAAGTGATTGCATATGTTAAACAAATTAGCATCTCGCTGAGGTTGATTTTCGACTTGGACTTCGAAGAAATAGATTTAATGAATTCAGATACTTCTTCCTCTCTGATGGATTGCATCGCTTGAACTCTTTTTGCGCTCAACAGCTCTATTGTGCAGATTTTACGCATTTGTCTCCAATAATCTCCATATTGTGCAAATGCAATATCTTTAAAGTGATACAACAGGACCTTTCCGGCAAGGATATAAGGGCGAGTGCAAAAAGCAACGTCATGGGTCTTCTTCAGCAACTTCTGGAGAAGAGACGACAATGGTGTACAATTCACCCAGCTGAAGGTGCACAAGAGGTCCATATTTGTTGGCTAAATCTCTTAGGCGGTGGTGGGGCTGAGATCCAATCATTTGATGCATGTTTCCTATCAGTGGTAGCTTCCATGGGGAGGGAGGAGCAACACCAGAATTTGACTTGTCTGATTTGCTCCATATTCTCAGCAGCATAAGTAAGAAAACAAGAAAGGCCAAGATAATTGGAAAACAAAGAATTTGATTATCCATATATGATGAAGTGGAGATAGAGTTAAAGCTAGTGTTTGTATCAACGGAGATGACAAAACCAAGATCATTCGCTGAGTAGGAGTTTTGTTTTCTAATTGCACACTGCGTAGGGTATCTCAAAAGTCAAATACTCTACCGACATGCACATTAACACCGACTGTTCTTCTATTAATTTTGTAAGTTCTAAGAAACTTATTATAATCAAGATTTTTTCCCGACTGTTCTTCTATTAATTTTGTAAGTTCTAAGAAACATATTATAATCAAGATTTTTTCCTCAACATGGGTTGGAGTTTTGTTGGGATCATATTCCAACAAAATGATTTTATTAATACGAATCACCTTCTGCTGACATATGCTCTAACTTTATGGGAAAGTGACCCGAAACATTTCCCAAGCAGGCCGACATAAGCAAACATAGTTAAATCACAAATTCGAATAGTAAAATCGTAAGAATGACTCTAAAAAAAGATGGCATTTATTGAAATAAACGTTGTTTATTTATTTATATTTTTTGGAAAGGCAGCAGCAGCATATATACATATATCAAAAACCAGACAATGGAAACGGCAGGGAATCACAATCGATGGCCAAGCCAAAAAGAGAAAAAATGGACGTATTGCTAATTTTCCTTACTTCTGTAGACCCATAACCGAGACAAGCCGAAGGAGTACATATGATCGGAAAATAATTTATTTCTAGCGAAAAATATAAGTACAGTAGAATCCAAAATGACAATAACATTCAATTAATTAAATCAAGAAGATAAAAACTAATTTATTCAAATACCCACTGGAAGATGCTCATGGATTTTAATGAATTAAAAAAGAAGGTGGTATTAGACTATTATAGTCTTCTGTCAGAGGTATATCATAGGTTTGAACCACGTCCACTAGTGACGAGTTGTTGTGCTGGTATGTAAGTGTAGTTTAGCTCACCTCCTATTATGTTTTTTAATGGGTGGTACGCGAAGCCCAGTTTATTAACATCTTATCAGAGGGAGACCTAGTGCGATGTGTTGGATCTATCTATGTTTCACATGGTGGGCTATTGGAGTTGGTTCAGATCATACGTGAAGTGGGGTGTCAGATATACACCATCTATTTGTCTCACATCGGCTTATAATGAATTGTGCTAATATATAAGTGTGAGTTAGCTCACTTCCTATAAAAGTTTTTTAGTGACTGGTATGCGAAGCCCAACTTATTAACATGTTAGAGGTACCCATCTATTTGTCCCACATAAGCTTTTAATGAGTTACTGTGCTGAAATCAACTTTCAAACGTAAAACATATATAAAAATATGATTATCTCCATGAAAAATCAGTATATAGCAACTCACAATATCTATACAAATCAGTTAGGGATCTCAATTCCATGAAGAGCAATGATCGAAGGAAGCAAATCCATGAAGAACAAGATTGAAGGAAGCAAATCCTCGAAGGGATCTCAATTTCGTGAAGAACAATGATTGCAGAAAGCAAATCCATGAAGAGATCCGCGCACAAAAAGTGCTCGAAGTCGTTTGCGAAATAAGGAAATCTTTTTTTTAGTCAGGAAAATTGGGGATGGGGGATTCGAACTTACTCCTTATTGGAAGGATCGATGCATGGTGATTGCCGCTCAACCGCATGCTCACTTGTATAAACCTTTTTTGATTTGATTGAAAAACTAATAACTGCTTAATTAAATGGAGCTAATATAATTAAATAACTTATTTGAGGTTAGTTTGGTTATTTTAATTTTTTTTTAATGTTTTGTTAGTTTTGGAATACTAATTTTGAACTTAATAGATTTATTGGAACACAACTTATATGTGGAACAAAACTCTCAAATGAGAGATTTATCTATAATTTTTACACTGGATTACAACCTGTTATAATTTTATTTCTATTTTTATACTTATGATTGTGTTTTGATTAGAATGACGAGTCTAACGATATTTTTTTGTTTGTTTCAAACGAAAAAAATTAAATTGATAATGAAAAAGAAGATGAAAATTCTACACTGTTGAATATATCATAACAATTCATCCACAATTAAATCATTAATTTTGTGGTGACCAATTGCACCCAAATTATTGGCGAGGGCTCCCAAACTCTTCTTACCGTAGGAATTTTTTCGTTCACAAATTCTTCTAATCTCTATATCCAATTTAATTAATTAGAAATTTTGCCAATTCACATTGTAAACCTGGCTTTGCGCTTGATATGCAACTACTGTTAAATTAAAAGCCATTATTATCTTTATTTATACCAGAAAAATCTTTATTTTTAGGGATTTTGTAGGGATGGTGTGTTAGCAATATTTGTGTGATACTATATTTGAACAATGTAATTTTCTAGTTTAGGATAGCTTGGATCCACAATAGGATAGAATGAGAGTTAAGTGTGAACTGAAGATGTCAGGTAACCTACATGTAGCTTACATGAGCTGATTGTGATTTTAGATAACTTGCATATAGCCTACATGAACATCAGATCTTTTGAAAAACGTGCATCTTGAATTATGTGGACAATGATATCATCAGGTCTTTCTGTGGATAATGATAACTGATTTTATTTGATTAATTGATTTGAGTAAATTGATTGATTGATATAAAATCAACAGGGATATAAGAGAGATGATAGCAACAGTTGATGGATATGATTGCATACACGTCTATGTTATCCATAGATATTCAAATGATGATGAGCCAAATGCAGATATTGCAGAGGATGTGATATATATTGAGCAAAATCGAATCAAGCTCGAAGAAGATTGACCATATATATTTGTAAGAACATGTTATGTTATTGCTCGAACTAGTCTTTTTATGTGCTCAAGTTGTAAAGTTGTTTTATTCCAGAATGTTAGATTTTTTACTCAAATTGATAATTTTTGGTTACTCGAACTAGCGTCTATTTGTAATTCGAACTCGTAGTTTAATTATTCCAAATGTTAATCATTTTGTTACTCGAACAATTTAATTTGTTGCTCGTTCTCATTTTTATTTTTTACTCGTTGATGTGTTAATCATTTTGTTACTTGAACTAGTCAAATTGTTGCTCGTTCTCTTAATTATTGTTTACTCGATATGTTAATTATATTGTCACTCGAACTATTCAATGTTGTTACTCGAACATAAATTAAAGTTAATTGAATAGATAAATTCTATACTCGAACAAATAATTATTTTATTCAAACACAAAATATGAGATTCTAGATCATACTAATACATTTTAACGAGCATGACCTCTTCCATCTTGTCATGTACTTCTTTAATAAGTTGTGAAAGTTCTAGAAGAGATTCCTACAGTTTCTGTGGATCCATTTCAAAGGACATAGACCACGCTTTGTCTGAAAGTCGCATAAGTGATCCCACGACATCTTTCATAGCACTGCCCATTTCATTAAAGCGTCTTTCAACATTGTTAAGGTAATTCTTGAGATTCTTTATTTCAAACTCGAGATCGTCCACATATCCTCATGGGTTCTGTTTAAATCTGAGCGGCCTCTGATAATCTTCTTCCGTTGGAGCTTGACTATTATCTATTGAATAATACTCGTTTGCTACCCTGGTCCTTTTGGCAGAGGGAGGGCCAGTGGGATGAAGTGAGGAACTCATTGTTGGAGCTATTGGAAAGTTTTCCTTCGTTTGTTGGTATCATTCGTTCATTGTACCCTCTATTTATAGTTAGATAAGTAGACATAGGGAAGTGAAATATTAATTATCTTTCTAATCACAAAGGGTCACTATTGGTGCTCCCGCCATTTATGATCCTGCCCTTTCTGCTCCTTTGATGGAGAAAAAACATACTCGAACAAATATATTTCAATCTCGAACAGTTATTTAATATTTCTCGAGCAACCATTTTTTTACTCTATCAAATGTAATTTCAGCTTTGTATTATTTTATTCTTCTTCTTCTTTAATTTTCCATACTTTCCAAGAAATACAAACTTAATGATGAACGACATACAATTTGAAATGACAAAAAATATATATTATTAAAACAAGTAATTGTTCACATTCCTTCATTCCTACGAAAACGTGCGACTATTGGAGGGTTCTCTCCACACGGCATACACTCATTCATGCGCGACCATGCTCTTCGAACTGTGAAGCCTCTGAAAATTTCTTCAGGTAAGAGTGTTTTCTTTCTATATTGCACTCTTATTTGAGTGTTTCTTTCGATATTGCACTCTTATTTGAGTGTCTCTTTTGATATTGCACTCCTTTTTATCCCATTTTCCTTTGTGACTGATTACACTGCTGGTGCATCGATTTTTGATTCCTTTTTTATGTTAAGGATAATAAAACCAGTACTTGATTTGTTGAAATTCTTGTTGGGTGTCTTTTGTGTAACCAAGTATATTAAGAATATGATCGAGTAAACTAAGGAGGAAATGGAACTGTCTACAGTTGTTCAATTAACATTAAACGTATGTTCGAGTAACATAAATTAATTGATCAAGTAACTAATATTTTACTGTTTGAGTGTTTTGTTTATTTATTCGAGTATAACATTATTAACTGTTTGAGTGCAAACAATTCAATGCTTACATAAGGGACATTGAAGCTTTATGTTTTTTTCTCACCGAGCAATTGTAGCATGGTAAGGAATGGGGATAACATACAGATCATTTTTTCTTCCGACTGAAGCACCAAAATTCTCCGTCATGTCTAGTTCTTCTAGTTTGATGTTGTTAGGGAGCTTCCAGTCGAAATGGTAAAGTAAGTTTGCAAGTGTAAGCTCAATGCTTGCTATCCCAAATGACATGCCAGGACACACCCTTCTTCCAGCACCAAATGGGATAAATTCAAAGTTATTTCCCTTGTAATCAATGGAACTATTGACGAATCTCTCGGGATAGAACTTCTCCGCATCAGTCCAATAATTCGGATCCCTTCCTATGGCCCATGCATTAACGATGACTTGGGCTTTGACGGGTATGTCATATCCAAGAATCTGACATCTCTCTCTGGAATGTCTTGGTAATAACAATGGAAGAGGAGGGTGTAACCTCAGAGTTTCTTTGATAACTAATCTCAAGAATTCTAGTTCTTCAAGTCCGGCTTCATCGACATATCCTTTTCTATCAAAGACTTGTCTCACCTCTGCTTGAGCTTTTTCCATAATTCTCGGAATTCTTATCAATTCTGACATTGCCCATCCTAAAGCTGTAGATGATGTTTCACTCCCAGCAAGGAACATATCCTGAAAGATGGATTGTGTTTTAACTAGCGAAAGTATTTTTTCCCCAACATGCTCATGATGGAAACGAAAGGTAAATGGATTTTCTTAGTAATTGCACAAAGGGAACATATCTGTCATTAGCGCAGTCTATTTAAGATTTTCAAATAAACATGGTATATCATATGCTTACCAGTACAACTGCTTTGATGTTGTCTGCTGTCAAGGGGAACTGAAAGTCTCCACATTCTTGAAGATTCAAAAGAACATCTAAAAAATCGTCGGCAACTTCCTCACCAGAATCATGATTTATTGATCTTTTAACTTTATGTTCATTGATGACGCTTTCAAGTATCTTATCAATTTCAAGATGCAACTTCTCAAGCCGAGTCCTTGTCCCACTGATCTTTTGAAGCAATTTTATGGAAGGGAACATATCTGTCAAACTGAAACCTCCCAAAACCTCTGATACTTCCCTTACAAGTGGGACAAATGCTCCATGCGTATCGCAACTCTTACCAATTGCCGCCCTTGAAGTGATTGCATATGTTAAACAAATTAGCATCTCGCTGAGGTTGATTTTCGACCCGGACTTCAAAGAAATAGATTTAATGAATTCCGATACTTCTTCCTCTCTGATAGATTGCATCGCCTTAACCCTTTTTCCGCTCAACAGCTCTATTGTGCAGATTTTTCGCATTTGTCTCCAATAATCTCCATATGGTGCAAATACAACATCTTTAAAGTTATAAGTCAGGATCTCTGCGGCAGGGAGATAGGATCGAGTGGCAAAAACAATGTCATGAGTTTTCATTACTTGTTTGGCAACTTCTGGAGAAGAGACCACAATGGTGTACAATTCACCCAGCTGAAGGTGCACAAGAGGTCCATATTTGTTGGCTAAATCTCTTAGGCGGTGGTGGGGCTGAGATCCAATCATTTGATGCATGTTTCCTATCAGTGGTAGCTTCCATGGGGAGGGAGGAGCAACACCAGAATTTGACTTGTCTGATTTGCTCCATATTCTCAGCAGCATAAGTAAGAAAACAGGAAAGGCCAAGATAATTGGAAAACAAAGAATTTGATTATCCATATATATATGATGAAGTGGAGATAGAGTTAAAGCTAGTGTTTGTATCAACGGAGATGACAAAACCAAGATCATTCGCTGAGTAGGAGTTTTGTTTTCTAATTGCACACTGCGTAGGGTATCTCAAAAGTCAAATACTTTACCGACATGCACATTATCACCAACTGTTCTATTATTTCCTCAGCATGGGTTGGAGATTTGTTGGGATCATATTCCAACAAAATGATTTTATTAATACTAGTCACCTTCCGCTGACATGTTCTCTAATTATTGGAAAGTGACCCAAAATAACTTCACTTGTCGTTTCTCATTTTTTACGATTCGTGGGGTTATGCCATTAATTTTAATAGGAGGGAGGAATCAAATTTCCCAAGCAGACCGACATATAGGCAAAGATAGTTAAATCATAAAATCGAATAGTAAAATCGTAAGAATGACTCTAAAAGAAGATGGACTTTATTGAAATAAACGTTGTTTAATTAATTTTTTTTTTGAAAGGCAGCAGCAGCATATATACATATATCAAAGCCAGACAAAGGAAACCGCAGGGCATCGCAATCGATGGCCAAGCCAAATGGACAAAAAATGGACGTATTGCTAATTTTCCTTATTTCTATAGACCAATAACCGAGACAAGCCGAAGGAGTACATATAATCTAGCGAAAAATATAAGTACAGTAGAATCCAAAATGACAATAACATTTAATTAATTAAATCAAGAAGATAAAACTAATTTATTCAATACCTACCGGAAGATGCTCATGGATTTTAATTAATTGAAAAAGAAGCTGTCAAAGGTACATCATCTGTTTATACCACATCGACTAGTGATGAGTTGTTGTGCTGATATGTAAGTGTAGTTTAGCTCACCTTCTATTATGCTTTTTCATGGGTGGTATGCGAAGCCCAACTTATTAATATGTTATCAGAGGGAGGCCTAGTGCGATGTGTTGGATCTGTCTATATTTCACGTGGTGGCCTGTTGGAGTTGGTTCAGCTCATACGTGAAGTGGGAGTGTCAAAGACACACCATTTATTTGTCCCAAATCGGCTAGTAGTGAGTTGTGCTGGTATATAGATGTGGGTTAGCTCATCTCCAATAAAGGTTTTTTAGTGGGTGGTACGTGAAATCCAACTTATTAACATGTTAGAGGTACCCATCTGTTTGTCCCACATCAACTGTTAAAGAATTATTGTGCTGAAATCAACTTTCAAACGTAAAACATATATAAAAATCTGATTATCTACATAAAAAATCACTATAGCAAATCACAATATCTATACAAGTCAGTTTAGGGATCTCAATTCCATGAAGAGCAATGATCGAAGGAAGCAAATCCATGAAGGGATCTCAATTCCGTGAAGAACAATGATCGCAGAAAGCAAGTCCATGAAGAGATCCATGCACAAAATTAAAAGTGCTAGAAATGATTTGCAAAATAAGGGAATCTTTTTTTTGAGTCAGGGAAATTGGAGACGGGGGATTCGAACTTACCCCATATTGGAAGGGTCGATCCTTATATGCATAGTGATTGCCGCTCAACCGCAAGCTTACTTGTAGCAATATTTTTTTATTTGATTCAAAAATTAATAATTGCTTAATTAAATGGAGCTAAATAATTGAATAACTTATTTGAGGTTAGTTTGGTTATTTTAAAATGTATTTTAATGTTTTGTTCGTTTTGGAATACTAATTTTGAACTTAATAGATTTATTAGAACACAACTTATATGTGGAACAAACCTCTCAAATGAGACATATATATAACAATTCATCCACAATTAAATCATTAAATTTTGTGTTGACCGATGACACCCAAATTATTGGCGGGGACTCCCCAACTCTTCTTAACGTAGGAATTGTTTTGTTCACAAATTCTTGTAATCTCTACATCCAATTTAATTAATTAGAAATTTTGCCAATTCACGTTGTAAACCTGGCTGCAACACAATGTTAAAAACTATCTGCACTTGATATGCAACTACCGTTAAATTAAAAGCCATTATTATCTTTATTTATACCAGAAAAATCTTTATTTTTAGGGATTTTGGAGGGGATGGTGTGACTGAAAATCTGGAAGCCATTATTATCTTGTCCAGGGTTACTTTTTCTGTATTCCAAGGAGTTTTTCTAGCATGAGTAAAAGAAATTATAGTAATTAAAGAGACAGGACATTTACTTGAAATTGAAGCAAGGGAGAATGCCCATATATGTTTGCTGAGCCTCGAAATTAGAACAACTGTACAAGATAAAGAACCATGGTCACATGGCGCTGGAAAAAACAACAACATTGGAACTAAAGCAAACAATTCAATGCTTATATAAGGGACATTGAAGCTGTATGCTTTTACTTACTGAGCAGTTGCAGCATGGTAAGGAATGGGGATGACATACAAATCATTTTTTCTTCCCACTGTAGCACCAAAACTCTCCGTCATGTCTAGTTCTTCTTGTTTGATGTTGTTAGGAAGCTTCCAGTCGAAATGGTAAAGTAAGTTTGCAAGTGTAAGCTCAATGCTGGCTATCCCAAATGATATGCCAGGGCACACCCTTCTTCCAGCACCAAATGGGATAAATTCAAAGTTATTTCCCTTGTAATCCATGGAACTATTGACGAATCTCTCTGGATAGAACTTCTCGGCATCGATCCAATAATCCGGATCCCTTCCAATAGCCCATGCGTTGATGATGACACGGGCTTTGACGGGTATGTCATACTCAAGAATCTTACATCCGTCTCTGCAAAGTCTGGGAATTAACAGCGGAGCAGGTGGGTGTAACCTTAGGGTTTCTTTGATAACTAATTTCAAGAATTCTAGTTCTTCGAGTCCGGCTTCATCTACATATCCTTTTCTATCAAAGACCTGCCTCACCTCTGCTTGAGCCTTTGCCATAATTCTTGGAGTCTTTATCAATTCTGACATTGCCCATTGTAAAGTTGTAGACGATGTTTCTGTCCCAGCAAGCAAAATGTCCTGAAAGATAAATTGCGTTTAACCGGTGAAAGTACTGTATTTTTACCCTACATAATCACAAGGGAAACGAAAGCTAAATTGATTTTTATAGTAAAAATGGCAGCGGTTTG
Organism: Euonymus europaeus; assembly: GCA_963580455.1. NCBI lineage: Eukaryota > Viridiplantae > Streptophyta > Magnoliopsida > Celastrales > Celastraceae > Euonymus > Euonymus europaeus. The sequence continues at coordinate 25,572,521 of OY756961.1, forward strand.
TTGAGTCTAATATATAGTTAGCTCTGAAGGTCATGTAGTCTACTTAAGATTTTCAAACCAATATGATGTGAATATGATATGCTTACCAGTACAACTGCTTTGATGTTGTTTGCTGTCAAGGGGAACTGAAAGTCTCCACACTCCTGAAGATTCAAGAGAATATCTACAAAATCATCAGTAACTTCCTCACTAGAATCAATTGTTGCCTTTTTAACTTTATGTTCATTGATGAGGTTTTCAAGTATCTTATCAAATTCATGATGCAACTTCTCAAGCCGAGTCCTCATTCCGCTGATTGTCTGAAACAATTTGATGGAAGGGAACATATCAGCCAAACTGAAACCTCCTACAGCCTCTGTTATTTGTCTTATAAGTGGTACAAATGATCCATTTATCGCACAACTCTTACCAAGTGCAGCTTTTGAAGTAATTGCATATGTTAAACAAATTAGCATCTCGCTGAGGTTGATTTTCGACATTGTCTTCGAAGAAATAGATTCAATGAATTCCGATACTTCTTCCTCTCTGATGGATTGCATCGCTTGAACTCTTTTTCCGCTCAACAGCTCTATTGTGCAGATTTTACGCATTTGTCTCCAATAATCTCCATATGGTGCAAATACAATGTCTCTAAAGTTATACAACACGATCTCTGCAGCAAGGAGATAGGGTCGAGTGGCAAAAGCAATGTCATGAGTTTTCATTACTTCTTTGGCAACTTCTGGAGAAGAGACCACAAAGGTGGACAATTCACCAAGCTGAAGGTGCATCAGAGGTCCATATTTGTTGGCTAAGTCTTTTAGGCGGTGGTGGGGCAGAGAGCAAATCATTTGATGCATGTTCCCTATCAGTGGTAGCTTCCATGGGGAGGGAGGAAGAACAACAGAATTAGAATTCTTTGATTTGCTCCATATTCTCAGCAGCACAAGCAAGAAACCAAGAAAGGCCAAGATAATTGGAAAAGAAAGAATTTGACTATCCATGATGAAGTGGAGATGGATGGAGGTAGCTACTAGTGTTTGTATCAAGATTTTAAACTAATTGTGGCGAAACGGAGAAGATAGAACCAATATTATTGGCTGAGCTGGAGTTTTGTTTTCTAATTACAGACTCCAAATAGTAATCTAATCTACTGCCATGAACGTTAACACACACTGTTCTATTAATTTTTCAAGTTATAAGCAAGATTCAACTTCCGCTGACATAATGGGAAAGTGACCCAAAACAACTTCACTTGTCGTTTGTCTCATTTTTTAGGATTCTTGGGGTTATGCCATTGATTTTATTTGGAGGGAGGAATCAAATTTCCCAAGCAGGCCAACAATAAGCAAAGGTGTAAAATCATAAAATCGATTTGGAACGGAAGAAGAGGTGTAAAATCGTAAGAATAACTCTAAAAAAGATGCCTTTATTGGAATAAACGTTGTTTAATTTCGAGGGACTTGGTGCTAATTTTGCTTATTTTCTATAGACCAATACCGAGACAAGCCGAAGGAGTACATATGATCTAGTGAAAAATATAAGTACAGTAGAATCCAAAATGACAATAACATTTAATTAATTGAATCAAGAAGATGTAACTCTAATTTATACAATACCTACCGGAAGATGCTCATGGATTTTAATGAATTAATAAAGAAGGTGGTATTAGCCTTCTGTCAGAGGTACATCATCGGTTTGTACCACATCGACTAGTGATGAATTGTTGTGCTGGTATGTAAGTTTAGTTTAGCTCACCTCCTATTAGGATTTTTAGTGGATGGTACGCGAAGCTCAACTTATTAACATGTTATCAGAGGGAGGCCTAGTACAATGTGTTGGATTTGTTTATGTTTCACATGGTGGACTGTTGGAGTTAGTCCAGCTCATACGTGAAGTGGGGGTGTTTGAGGTACACCATTTATTTGTCCCACATCCGCTAATAATGAGTTGTTGTGCTAGTATATAAGTATGAGTTAGCTCATCTCCTATAAAAGTTTTTTAATTGGTGGTACACGAAGTCCAACTTATTAAAATGTTAGAAATACCAATCTATTTGTCCCACATAAGCTTTTAATGAGTTATTGTGCTGAAATCAACTTTCAAATGTAAAACAATAAAAATATGATTATCTCCATGAAAAATCAGTATAGCAACTCACAATATCTACACAAATCAGTTAGGGATCTCAATTCCATGAAGAGCAATGATCGAAGGAAGCAAATCCATGTTAATTTCATGAAGAACAAGGATTGAAGGAAGCAAATCCATGAAGCGATCTCAATTCTGTGAAGAACAATGATAGCAGAAAGCAAATCCATGAAGAGATCCGTGCATAAAAAGTGCTCGAAGTCGTTTGCGAAATAAGAAAATCTTTTTTTTTAGTCAAGAAAATTGAGGATGGGGGATTCAAACTTAATCCCTATTGGAATGGTCGATACTTACATGCATAGTGATTGTCACTCAACCGCAAGCTCACTGGTAGAAATCTTTTTTGATTTGATTGAAAAATTAATAACTACTAAATTAAATGGAGCTAATTTAATTAAATAACTTATTTGAGGTTAGTTTGGTTATTTTAAAAAATATTTTTAATGTTTTGTTCGATTTGGAATACTAATTTTGAACTTAATAGATTTATTGAAACACAACTTCTATTTGGAACAAAACTCTCAAATGAGAGATTTATCTATAATTTTTTTCCTTAAATTTTTACACTGGATTACAACCTGTTATAATTTTTTTGTTTAAAATTATACTGTTTTGATTAGAATGACGAGTCCAAGAATATATTTTGTTTGTTTCAAATGAAAAAATTAAATTGATAATGAAAATTTTGTGGTGACCAATTGCATCCAAATTATTGGCAGGGACATCCAAACTCTTCTTACCGTAGGAATTGTTTCGTTCACAAATTCTTCTAATCTCTACATCCAATTTAATTAATTAGAAAATTTTCCAATTCACATTGTAAATCTGGCTGCAACACAACGCTAAAAACTGTATGCGCTTGGTAGCATTTGATTTTTGTTTGAAACAAAAAATATATCATTAGATTCATGAAACCGATCAAACATAAACATAAATTTTTTAAGTTTTTTAAAAAATGTCTTGTATCCCAAAAGCTTAGGTCCTTATTTTTAAGTCCTTATTTTAGGTTTTTATAAGAGAATTTCCCTATATATATATACAGTGGTCTCACATGCGGTTCAGCGTATTTAGCCTTATTTGAGGTCTTCTAATCGTGACGGTCCATTTTGTGATAGCAAGATCGGACGAAGGAGGTTTAGTTTGGAAATAACTTGCGTAATATACCACATCTGCAACCTGCCCTCTCTATTCTTCACGCCCACCTCCTCTGTCTCGTTTCGGCGGCTCCTCCTCCCAAGACGACGAGCTGCTCGCTGCTCCGGTGAAGACCCACGAGACAGTTACCAGCTACCAGCTACTCCTCTGTCCGATCTGGCGCACAGCTACCAGCTACTCCTCTGTCCGATCTGTCGCACCATCGAAGCCATAGAACCAGCGAGTCCTCCGCCCAAGATGAGCCAACGAAGAGAAGCTCCTCCGCCCAAGAACACGAACGTCCAGCGAAGCCTATTGAACCAGTAGCGCTCCTCTGTGAAGCCGCACCTTCTCCGAACCAGAGGTAATTATTTTCCCTTTTCCTGGTTGTTTATTGAGAGAGAACAAATGAGAGGATTTCCTACTGTTGAGATAGCTGATTGAATTTTTTGTGTAGAGGCTTTTGAATTTTTTGTGTAGTGGCAAAGGATTCCAGTTTTTGGATGGGTGTTTCAACAGCCATATTGCTTTTCTGATAATCTTGGCTTGCTTTTATGATATCTTGAATTTTTGGCAAAATTATCATTCCGCATCTAAGCTTGATCCCTATCTATTTTTGGCTGAAATACTAAAGTTAAAAGGTTTTTGTTCACACTTTGATTTATAGAAGTTAACATGTGCATATTTTTGACCGAAATCGAAGCAAAAGGGTCCCTGTATAACCCAAATGTCAAAAGGAAGTGTGATAACTGTGACAAGCGCACTTTGTAAGTCCGTGTAGAATACAATTGAGAGGAAGATCTATCAATTTCTTTCTTTTTGTCAAGCACCGGTGGGTTTTCTGCAGAGGTTTGGGAAGAGTTGCAGATTGAGACGGATGAGGTGGGCGTGAAGAATAGAGAGGGCAGATTGCAGATGTGGGTATATTGCGCAAGTTATTTCCGAACTAAACCTCCTCCGTCCGATCTTGCTATCACAAAATGGACGGTCACGATTAGAAGACTGTAAATAAGGCTAAATACGCTGAACCGCATGTGAGACTTATATATATACTTACTTCTATATATAGATCAGTTATTTCCATAGATCAGTTATTTCCAGTCTTATCCCAGCGAGTACGCTGTCCACTCGGTTACTCTCGAGAGTGGTTAACTGCCCCAGCTGTTAACTCAGAACGACGTCGTACCATTCGTTGGCGTGTACCTCAAACGGCAAACCCCACCTGTTAGCGCAAAACGGCATCGTAACAACCTACAAACGTAATTCATCTCCTTCTGGCCTCTCCCTCCCTCATGATTCTACCGACCTATCTCCTCTTCGTTCCTCTCCTCCATTGGGCTACCTACGTCTCCCCGGAACCACCGACCCTCCTTCTTCCTCTGTCATCATGCACTCCCTTCTGACACGTTAATTGCGTACCACCCTTTCGCCTTCACACCAAAGAAAAGGTAAAAGTCCAGTTTAGCTTCTCTCTCCCATCTTTTTTTCTTTGTGAAACCTTTGGTATTGTATCATTGACTAGGTTTCCTTTTGCGCTGTATTCAGTTTGCTACAGGGTTTGATTTGCTCCGGCCTTGGCCTTTCAATCTCTGATGTTTTTCATCTGATAAGGACCTGCGAGCTATCATCTCCCACTGGGATTGTATTCCTTTGCTACTGTATCGTTCACTGGGTTTTCTTTGGCGATGTACTCGGCTTGCTACGGGCTGCCTCAGAGTTTCAATCTTGAGTCCTCTTCATCTTTAAGAACCTGCGAGGCTATTATCACCTACTGGGATTGTGTTATTCGTTCTCTATATTCTAGGCTGGTTGAGAGAGCATAGTCTGATGCACCCGTTTGTATTTCAAATGGCTTCGGTGGTTTCTCTATTTCCTGTGGGCTTCATTTCCTCTAGGTTGCATTAAATGCTTCTTGATGAATGTTCTGTTTTATTTGCAAGTTCACCTCCGTTTTTATACTTGCAGTCTCATGTATATCATTATTGCAAATAAACAAATTGTTAGATACACGATCAAAATTCAGCATCAGAAGAACTAGGAAGAGGTAATCCTATCTACCAAATATTACTATTATAATTCCTCTGGCTTAAATGGGTAATGATAGGATCTTTTACATGCAATCTTTTGTGGTAGCAATAATTTACTACAATTTATCAATCAGTTTTAACTTCTTCATATGCTTTCAATCCCCCAGATATGCATATATGAAAAATGAAGTTAGTTTATTTGCAGGATGCTTAGAGTTAGTGACACATATGCATCAAGCTTTAATTATCAAGATAATTATTATGGTGGCACAAAGTGAGTGAACAACATATGAGGGAAAGATAACAGATGATTAAGTGGGTTGTTTTAATTCTGTGTTTTCCAGGGTTGAAGTGGATCTGACAAACCATTAGATTTTGTACTCATTTCCAAATTGGTCGTTTGCATTGTTTCTATTCTTGGTGGGATGATGCAACTGTGAAATCAAACAGGTTTGTTCTTGATAGTTTACCTTTATGACAACCAATCAGTTTTGTTTTCATTTTACCAAGCCGTATAAATAATTGTTATTCTCTGAATGTGTGAGTGAATATCTTAGGTAGGACATTACTGATGGAGGTCATCTTCATCATTCTATAACAATTGTGCTATTACAAACAACAGCCTGCTGATACTATGTCAGTTTATTAGATGAACTTAATATTGGGAAGTTAAGAATATTGCACCAAAATTAGTTTTAAAATACATCATCTTGCAACTCTACTCTTCTCTTCTCTTTGGTAATTTATTGGGAATAGTCTTTTCTATCAATTTCATTAGCTTCTTAGATTATGGCTTCTCACAATCCTTATAATGCTTATTTTCATTTACTATTTTCTAAGTGCCTTCATGTGTCTCCAGATTCGGCTCTCATGTGTGTTTTTGCTATTGCCTGTTTTTTGCTTCCACTGTTGGGGAAAAAAATATAGAATGATATAGTCAATTTGTAAATATATTGGAAATGGAGGGAGTTTAATAAGAAATTATTAGGAGACATTTTCTTGGTGCCTATATTATGCATTAATCAAATTTGGTTTAATTAGTGTATAATTGGTGTCTAATAGTTGCTTCAAGAAATTATTAGTAGACATTTTCGTGGTGCCTATAGTATGCATTTATCAAATTTGTTTTAATTTGTCTATAACTGGTGTCTAATAGTTTATAGGATGGAAAAGAGGGACATATTGTTTCTTACCACTTCTTATGATTGCCATTTTTTGGCCCCCTTTTGACAGATTGTGGCTTGAGAACAAGTGAACAACTCCTACACCTAATTGATACTGAACTTCATACCTAAAATTCTCAATCTTTGGTTCCTCTTTGGTGACTGGTAAGAACTTTTAACCTTTATAAATTTCCATCTTTGGTTCATTTTTTTGGTCTCTCTGCAATTCTTTTCATTCTTTTTGCTCCAATTGCAATGCAAATGTGGGTTAAAATTAGTAGCAGTGAGTTATGCAAATGTGCGCATTTATGGGAGTGTTTTGAGGGGATGCTTGATTCTAAGATTTAGTCCTTTTTAAATTACAAAGTGCTTTATATTATGGTTGTGCATCCTGCATTTGATGACTGGCATGGTGAATCTGGCATTTTTAGTAGTGTATTGAATGTTCTATCAAATGTTAGTTGGATAGAACCTAACGCATTCTGGTGATAAAATCTTCGTGAATATCATCTTATTATTTTTTTAAGGTTTACAGTCTCTCTATGTACTCTTAACAATAATTTCTCAATGGCATAGGAGGGTAAGAGCAGGGTCTACAGACCCACTGGGCCCCATCAAGAAAAATTAATTACATCATGTATGAAATCTCAATTGTCGGGTGTCCTTAATTTCATTGCTTATGGTGATTTCCTATCAATTTTGTCCTTAGCCTCATACTCTCGGTTCTTTGAAAGACCTGCTAATCATATGCTTTATTTTCCTGAATTCCCCCTCTTAGGACCCTAATTTTATGGACTGTAAGTTGTTTAAGGTCTTCCATTATCAGTTTCCCATGTTTCCTCCGTTTTCTTTCTTTCCATTTTTGGCAGTCTCTTTCCTCTTCTTCTTGTGTCTGTTTGGATTAGATCTTCTCCTTGCCGGAGTTTATGACAGAAATTCAGGAAGTGATTCAGCTTAATGCTTATATGAAGGTAAGTACAAAGATTTATTTTCCCATGTTCTCTTTCCCACCCTTATCTTCTTATCACTTTATCAGGGCAGCCAAAACAGCCCCATTGGAGGTTTTATGATGATTAAATAACATATGTTCCATAGATGCTGGTAGATGAAAGAAGCATTGTACTCATGAAGTGATTGAGCGATGTAAAGTAGAGCACCGGGCTTTTCAAGGTCATGGTATTTTTTTTATAACAAGGTAAGAAAGTTACTATTAATCGATCTTGCTCTCTCGCTCAAGTTATTCTTTACATGTTAGACGTGTTTTCATGATATTCATGTCTTGGTATTGTGGAGGTTGATTTTTTTTTTTTTTGGTTTCTAAAGTAGATATGGAATAAGAATTATGTGGTTCAGTATAACAAGAGTGGTAACTCTTGAGTATCTTTGTACATGTTAATAATGCTTAACTCCATAGTTATGTAGGAATGATCAACTATGCAACCCGAATTTTGAAAAGTCAGTAACCATTTTGGCACAAAATATATTTTCAGTGATCTAATGGAAACTTTACCTATATTTGAGAGACCAAAAATGTACTCTCCCAAGTTAAGCACAAAAACCTTGTAGGTTTGATGGGTTTTGTGAAAAAAACTGGTCAGTACCTACAAATAAGCACCTGAATTAATTGATCACTGAAGCCATTGGAAAGAAATGCCATGGCTTTTAGGAATATTGTTATATGATTTTTTTTTACAGCCATGTATAGATAGCAGAGGGAGAAGCTTCATCTGGAGGCAGAGAGTAAACATCACCATTTGAGGAGCAAAAGGTAAGGCCCTCAAGTCTAATTGACAAAATGCTTGACAAAATGCTTGATGGATTGCAAATTCTGAATTTCAACCACAAACTGCTGTTAAGAAATTATGAGATTATGTAGGTGTGAATGTGTGATCATGATAGAATGCAGTTTATATTTGTCTATTGTCATTATCTTTTGAAGTACTTGCCTTAGGCTTAACGAACAACATCTGCTTATCATCTGCCAGGAAGGGATGCTGTCGGTTCATGTTGTGCCCAATCTTCATCCTCTTTGCATTGTTTATATTGGTGCTCGATGGGTTGGAGAGACCTTAGTAAATTCCGATGGATGTATTGTATAGGCAATTCTTCTTATGTAGCTTTATTGTATATTTGCAATGACATTGTGGTGTCATTTTAGCTGCTACTATTTGAATTTGATTTTTAATTGAGGTAGGATTTGGATGATGGATCCACCCAGAAGGGTGAATGAAAGTCCTAAGCTGTGTTTTTTGTGTAAAAAATGGCTCATATATCAAGTTGGCATACAAAAACAACCAAGTGCATTAGATGGATCAACTACAAAATATCAATTAAGTAAAGCTATTCAGTAACTATTTTCTTTGTTCGTTTTATAAAATCCAAGATTTTTTTTTATGGATTTTGGAGGGGATGGTGTGAATGCAAATCTGGAAGCCATTATTATCTTCTCCAGGGTTACTTTTTCTGCATTCCAAGGAATTTTTCTAGCTTGAGTAACAGAAACTATAGTCATTAAAGAAACAGGACATTTACTTGAAACATAAGCAAGGGAGAATGCCCAGCTGAGCCTAGAAATTAGAACAACAGTACAAGATAAAAGAACCATGGTCACATGGAGCTGGAAAAAACAACAACAATATTGGAACTAAAGCAAACAATTCAATGCTTACACAAGGGACATTGAAGCTGTATGCTTTTACTTACTGAGCAGTTGCAGCAAGGTAAGGAATGGGGATGACATACAGATCATTTTTTCTTCCAACCGTAACACCAAAACTCTCTGTCATGTCTAGTTCTTCTTGTTTGATGTTGTTAGGGAGCTTCCAGTCGAAATGGTAGAGCAAATTTGCAAGTGTAAGCTCAATGCTTGCTATTCCAAATGATATGCCAGGGCACACCCTTCTTCCGGCACCAAATGGGATAAATTCAAAGTTATTTCCCTTGTAATCAATGGAACTATTGACGAATCTCTCGGGATAGAACTTCTCCGCATCACTCCAATAATTCGGATCCCTTCCAATAGCCCATGCGTTGATGATGACACGGGCTTTGACGGGTATGTCATACCCAAGAATCTGACATCCGTCTCTGCAAAGTCTAGGAATTAACAGCGGACCAGGTGGGTGTAACCTTAGGGTTTCTTTGATAACTAATTTCAAGAATTCTAGTTCTTCAAGTCCGGCTTCATCTACATATCCTTTTCTATCAAAGACCTGCCTCACCTCTACTTGAGCCTTTGCCATAATTCTTGGATTCTTCATCAATTCTGACATAGCCCACTGTAAAGTTGTAGACGATGTTTCGCTCCCACCAAGTAACATGTCCTGGATGATAGATTGTGTTTAATCGGTGAAAGTACTATTGTACTTTTCCCCTTCATATTCATAAAGGAAAAGAAAGGTAAATTGATTTTCATAGTAATGCACAAGGGGGCATACCAAAAAGGCAGCAGTTTGTTAAGTCTAATAGTTGGGGGAATCAGTGCAATCTGCTTGAGATTTTCAAATCAATATCATGTGAATATGATATGCTTACCAGTACAACTCCTTTGATGTTGTCTGCTGTCAAGGGGAACTGAAATTCTCCACATTCCCGAAGATTCAAGAGAACATATAGAAAATCCTCAGCAACTCTCTCACTAGAATCAATTGTAGCCTTCTTATCTGTATGCTCATTGATGAGGTTTTCAAGTATCTCATCAATTTCAAGATGCAACTTCTCAAGCCGAGTCCTCATTCCGCTGATTGTATGAAACAATTTTATGGAAGGGAACATATCAGCCAACCTGAAACCTCCTACAACCTCTGATATTTCTCTTATAAGCGGTACAAAAGCTCCATTTGTCTCAAAACTCTTACCAATTGCCGCCCTTGAAGTGATTGCATATGTTGAACAAATTAGCATCTCGCTGAGGTTGATTTCCGATCCGGACTTCGAAGAAATAGATTCAATGAATTCCGATACTTCTTCCTCTCTGATGGATTGCATAGCTTGAACTCTTTTTCCGCTCAACAGCTCTATTGTGCAGATTTTACGCATTTGTCTCCAGTAATCTCCATACGGTGCAAATAAAATATCTTGATAAAACAGGACCTCTCCGGCAAGGATATAAGGTCGATAGCAAAAAGCAACGTCATGAGTTTTCATTACTTGTTTGGCAACTTCTGGAGAAGAGACCACAATGGTGGACAATTCACCAAGCTGAAGGTGCATCAGAGGTCCATATTTGTTGGCTAAGTCTCTTAGGCGGTGGTGGGGCAGAGAGCCAATCATTTGATGCATGTTCCCTATCAGTGGTAGCTTCCATGGGGAGGGAGGAAGAACAACAGAATTAGACTTGTTTGATTTGCTCCATATTCTCAGCAGCACAAGCAAGAAACCAATGAAGGCCAAGATAATTGGGAAAGAAAGAATTTGACTATCCATGATGAAGTGGAGATGGATGGAGGTAAAGCCACTAGTGTTTGTATCAAGATTTTAAACTAATTTTGGCGAAACGGGGAAGATAGAACCAAGATTATTCGCTGAGCTGGCGGGTATCCAAATAGTCATCTCTTCTACTGACATGAACATTAATTAACACAGACTATTCTATTAATTTTTTTAAAGTCATAAGGAAGATTCAACCTGACATGTTGGGAAAGTGACCCAAAACAACTTCACTTGTCGTTTGTGTTCTACTATTTTTTAAAGTTGAGGGGAAGTGTGATGAGAATCCCACACCGTTAAAATAGAGCTACCAACTCTAGTTTAAAGGTGCGGATCCTCCCTTACATGTTAGCCAAGATTTTTATGGGATTTCAGCCCATGGGCCTTGGTTGCAGCCGGTCCACAAGGGCGTCGATTGAGCTTTGGTTGACATGTGGGGTTGATCTGTGACTGTAGCCGGTGTGGGTTCTCAACATTGATGCTTTCATTGAGAGGTCGCGCTTGCGGAGAGGGCTTCCGTCCGGCCGCCAGGCGAGAGTAGCCGCCGTGGACGTCGGCTGCCCAAGGGGGAGGATTGATGAGAATCCCACATCGTTAAAATAGAGCTACCAACTCTAGCTTAAAGGTGCGGATCCTCCCTTACATGTTAGCCAAGGTTTTCATGGGATTTCAGCCCATGAGCTTTGGTTACAGCCGGAGCTTTGGTTACAGTCATGTTAGCCAAGGTTTTCATGGGATTTCAGCCCATGAGCTTTGGTTACACCCATGAGCTTTGGTTACAGCCATGAGCTTTGGTTACAGCCGGCCCGCAAGGGCGTCGGTTGAGCTTTGGTTGACATGTGGGGTTGATCTGTGACTGTAGCCGATGTGGGTTCTCAACAAAGTGGCCCAAAACAACTTCACTTGTCGTTTGTCTCATTTTTTAGGATTCTTGGGGTTATGCCATTGATTTTATTTGGAGGGAGGAATCAAATTTCTCAAGCATGCCAACAATAAGCAAAGGTGTAAAATCATAAAATCAATTTGGAACTGGAGAAGAGGTGTAAAATCGTAAGAATAACTCTAAAAAAGATGGCCTTATTTGGAATAAACGTTGTTTAATTTCAAGGGACTTATTGCTAATTTTCTGTAGATCAATAACCGAGACAAGCCGAAGGAGTACATATGATCTAGTGAAAAATATAAGTACAGTAGAATCCAAAATGACAATAACATTTAATTAATTGAATCAAGAAGTTGTAACTCTAATTTATACAATACCTACTGCGAATGAATTGGAAAAGGTGGTAAGTAGCCTTCATTATATTATTAGGCCAACTATATTATTAGTGTTTATTGAGATTATTATTTTAGTAAATATAGACGCGTTACTACCAATCTAGCATATTAATGCTATCAATCCTATGGTTCTACGCTGCATCAACCAGATTGCCTTACACATAGAAACAAGCACAGTACAGTTTTTCACGATCGGACAAAACATACATAGAGTTTGAATCGCACTACACAAGACAAAATCAGACAAGTGAAATTAACTAATTGAATTAAGAAAAAGGTACTAGCCTTTCCTTATATTATTTGACCAAATATATTATTTTTGTTGAAATTATTATTTTAGTAAACATAGATGGGTTACTGCTAATTGTACAGATTAATGTTATATATTTCTAAGCTGTGACAATTAGACCCTCTCAGTTCCTACACATAGAAACAAATTCAATTTTTCAAGGACGGACAAAGCATATAGACAAGGGTGATCAACTTCAAGAGGGCCAAAGCCATACCGATATCCCAGTTCATATACATACTCAAATGATGATCAAGCATCCAAATACACTCTAAACTTTTAAGCATAGAGATTAGAGACAAGAGTTATAAACTGAATTTGCATACCAATAATCATAAACTCATAATCCTCAAGATAGGTTACATCAAAATCCCAATAGAAATGGTTTAGTTACAACACATGTTCAAGAACAGGGAACATAAACTAGTAAGAATCATGAACTACTAGAGTAGAAGAAGAAGAACCCCCTCAAATGGATGGAATGGGTGCTTGGATGTTTCCTTGGAAAATCTTTCCTTTGGTTTTTTCTTCCAAGTTCTCTTTTCTTGTTTTCCTTTGAAAGCTTCTCCTTCTCTCTTGTTCTGCTTGTCTGCTCCAAAGTAATATCCACCCACTTCATTTATTGTGTTACAACCACTTTTGTTGACTAAATTTTTATTTTTAGAAAGTTTCGAGAAAGGCAGAGTTGTATGTTCGCCTAGTGATGCTCAAGCGTTCTTAGATGCTCGAGCATGTCAGCTAGTGTGAAACTTCCTGGTCTAGAATGATCATTTTGGCACGCTGGAGCATGCACCATCACTCAAGCGCTTCTTTTGCATCAGACATCCATTTTCCACTCTTTTTGCATCACTTGGAGCATATACATATTTTCTGAAAGTAAAAACACTAAAGAATCTCATAGAAAATGTATTCATTCCATCCCAAAATAGACGAGAACATATAGAAATTAAAACGTAAAAGTGAGTATAAAATGGATAGATCACGATTCTCTTCTTTCATAGACTAAATAAACGAAGTATTTTAGTGTCCTTTAACAGCGCTATTAGTAGGTCGTTATACATTACTTTGGCACTTTTGTGCACCTCATATTCTTCAGTTCGATGGAGAGGTGTTCCATTGTCCACCTGCTTTAGCTATCCAAAACTTCTATTTTCAACCTGGTGAAGTCAAGTCAATCGAGGAGTTGATTGAGGTGTCTAGGTACATTCTCTTATGTAGGTTTCTTATTGAGGATGTTCCCTTGTAAACTTAATTGTCTATGACAGATTTGAAAAATGTTGGTCGCTCAAAGACTTGACATTTTGCGTTACTATGTGTGACAAGAGATGTAAATGGATTTTTTTATTATTATTATTTATCACTTTCATTTATTTATATTTAGCAATTGATTGTTTGGATATTGATTATTAGTTCTCCTGTGTTTTTATGTTTTCATTTTTCTGAGTTGTTCTGTTGCTTTTTCATGTAGTTTTAATATTGTAGGATTATGTGGCTCTTAAAGATTCTATAGCACAGTCAAACAATACCGGGCCTACACACCTACCAAATGAAGACTAAAATACACACCTATCTAATGAAGGCTAAAACAATTCATGATTAGCTAAGGGCCTAGTGTTTCCTTATTTTCAAGTTTGACCGTTTCTCTCAAACGGATCTATTTACTTTATTGTTCTAGCCGTTGTATATCTTTGTATATTTAGCTCTGGTCTGTTCTTGTGTTAATGAATGAAAGTTACTTCTTCAAATCTCTTTAGCTCTGATGTTACCAAGTTTCTGGAGTCTTCTAGAGACAATGTTTAGAGGTCTGACAGAAAGAAAGGAAAAGTTTCGTTAACAAATTCTTATAAACTCTAAATCTAATTTAATTAGAAAAATTTCCAATTCACGTCTTAAACATGGCTTCAACACAATGCCAAACTGTCGAGGCTTGATTTCAGTGGATGATAAACTGTCCAGGCTTGATTTGCAGCTATTGCTAATTGGCCAATTTATATCAGGAGATCTTTATTTTCAGGGATGTTTAGAGGAGATAGTGTGAATGCAAGTCTGGATCAACTACAATAAAAGCCACTATTATCTTCTAAGGGGCTGCTTTGTCTGCAGTTGAAGGAATGTTTCTAGCATAAGCAACAAAAACTAACATAAGTGACCATTTATTTATGCTGAGCAGATACAAGCCCGGAAATTAGAACAATAGTACAAGATATAGGTAACCATGGTACACGAAAAGCAACAACATTGGAGCTAAAGCAAACAATTCAATGCTTACATAAGGGAAGTGGTAGCTTTATGTTTATACTCACTGAGCAATTGTAGCATGGTAAGGAATGGGGATGACATACAGATCATTTTTTCTTCCAACTGTGGCACCAAAACTCTCCGTCATGTCTAGTTCTTCTTGTTTGACGTTGTTAGGGAGCTTCCAGTCGAAATGGTAGAGCAACTTTGCAAGTATAAGCTCAATGATTGCTATTCCAAATGACATGCCAGGACACACCCTTCTTCCAGCACCAAACGGTATAAATTCAAAGTCATTTCCCTTGTAATCAATGGAACTATTGACGAATCTCTCGGGATAGAACTTCTCAGCATCAATCCAATAATTCGGATCCCTTCCAATAGCCCATAAATTAACAATGACGTGGGCATTGACAGGTATGTCATATCCATGAATCTGACGTCTCTCTCTGCAAAGTCTTGGAAGTCCCAGCGGTGCAGGAGGGTGTAACCTTAGAGTTTCTCTGATAACTAATTTCAAGAATTCTAGTTCTTCAAGTCCGGCTTCATCTACATATCCTTTTCTATCAAAGACCTGTCTCACCTCTGCTTGAGCCTTTGCCATAATTTTTGGCATCCTAATCAATTCTGACATAGCCCATCCTAAAGTTGTAGACGATGTTTCACTTCCAGCAACGAAAATGTCCTGAAAGATATATATATTGTGTTTAACCAGTGAATATATTTTGTTTTTCCCCTGACTTATTGATGAGGGAAGAAAGGAACATTGATTTTCGTAGTAAATGCACAAAGGAGCATATTAAAAACGACAGTTGTTTACGAGTCTAATAGTTAGCTCCGAGGGTCAACAGTACAGTTTATCTAAGATTTTCAAATCAATATGATTTCAATAAGATATGCTTACCAGTACCACTGCTTTGATGTTGTCTTCTGTCAAGGCGAACTGAAGGTCTCCACGTTCTTGAAGATTCAAAAGAACGTCTACAAAATTGTCAGCAACTTCATCACTAAAATCAATTATTTGCTTCTCGACTTTATGTTCATTGATGATGTTGTCAAGTATCTTATCAAATTCGTCATGCAGCTTCTCAATCCGAGTCCTCACCCCGCTGATCATATGAAACAATTTTATGGAAGGGAACATATCCGCCAAACTGAAACCTCCAACAACCTCTGATACTTCCCTTACCAGTGGTACAAATGCTCCATGCGTATCGCAACTCTTACCAATTGCCGCCCTTGAAGTGATTGCATATGTTAAACAAATTAGCATCTCGCTGAGGTTGATTTTCAACCCAGACTTCAAAGAAATAGATTTAATGAATTCGGATACTTCTTCCTCTCTGATAGATTGCATCGCCTTAACCCTTTTTCCGCTCAACAGCTCTATTGTGCAGATTTTTCGCATTTGTCTCCAATAATCTCCATATGGTGCAAATACAATATCTTTAAAGTTATAAGACAGGATCTCTGCAGCAGGGGCATAGGGTCGAGTGGCAAAAACAATGTCATGAGTTTTCATTACTTCTATGGCAACTTTTGAAGAAGAGACCACAAAAGTGGACAATTCACCAAGCTGAAGGTGCATAAGAGGTCCATATTTGTTGGCTAAATCTCTTAGGCGGTGGTGGGGTAGAGGGTCGATCATTTGATGCATGTTTCCTATCAGTGGTAGCTTCCATGGGGAGGGAGGAAGAACAATAGAATTCGACTTCTTTGATTTGCTGCGTATTCTCAGCAGCATAAGTAAGAAACCAAGAAAGGCCAAGATAATTGGGAAAGAAAGAATTTGATTATCCATGATGAAGTGGAGATGGATGGAGGTAAAGCTACTAGTGTTTGTACCAAGATTTTAAACTAATTGTGGAGCAACGGAGAAGATAGAACCAAGATTATTGGCTGAGCTAGAGTTCTGTTTTCTAATTGCAGACTGCGTCGGGTATATCAAAACTCAACTACTCTACTGACATGCACATGTTAACCAGTTGTTAGTCAATTAATTTTTTAGGTTGTAAGAATCATAATAGAAGCAAGATTGCTTTTATTAATACATGTATGTTCTCTAAGTTTATGTTTTCTCATTTTTTGAGAATCGTGGGGTTTTGCTATTAATTTTATTAGGAGGGAGGAATCAAACTTCCCACGTTGTACACGAATTTTTTTACTAACCCTGTTTAAGATCTTCAAACAAATAAATTCGTCCAAATAAAAGCTCCATCACATGCATGCCTAGAAAAAGTCTAATGTTAGCACAAATAACTTAATAATTCCTTAAATAATTACTTAACTTAAGAACCAAGCAAATCCAGTTTTCTTTGTCTCGAATAGAACCAAATGTCTAAATTAATCCACTATAGAGAAATTAAATGACTGTCACATGAACTCCCAACAAGGATCACCGACGACTCCATCATCAACGTGCTCGTTAAACTCATCATCACCTGCACCATAGAACTGGTGAGCCAAAACACAGCGAGTAATAACATGCATGAATGTAATGTGTACGTGTACGGAAAATTTCAAGAAAACTTAAACACCACTTTCTATGATTTGGTACCACAGATACATGGTGTGCACATTCTGCCACTGCAAGTTTATCCGGTGAGGGCATGTTATTTTTTATTATCCTCAACTCCATTGACCATCCTCCCCACCCCTGTAGTGAACATGAGAACTTAACCACTTTCACACCATGACCGCATAAGAACTTTTCCAATGATCAATTCCATTTCACAATCGTATCCATTTTTTTTATGTACGGTGTTCATGACATACAATCTTTCATTATATAATTCATGGCACAAAAGTACAAGCATTACCTCATATCAGCCTTATTAGCGCCATTCATGCACATAGCAATCATCACTACCAACCACAAATCTTACTAAACAAGGAGCATATACTATACGCACGAGTTTATGAGTAATTATTCAGTGGTCCGGATGCATTTCCATATGGCACACCTAAGGGTGTGAATGATATCCACATGAGAATCATATCAATCAAAAAAAAAAAAAGAATACATTGATATCAATCATACCATTGATTGTGCCACATGATATATGCACCCAGACCATTGAATAATTTATATGAGTTTAGAATAATAGTTCTTAGCTCATGATTTACTAGCATTTTCACAATAAATACTAAGACACCGTCACGGTTTATTGGTTAACAACCTGGTTCCACATCAAGACACATGCAAATACCTGGTGTAGTGTCAATTACGAACCTTAAGAGTCTAAGTGATGAAATTGCAGCAAAACTTATCTCCATAGACCAAAGGCTGGACTAAATAGGGACAGGGCCTCTTAAAGAGTTTGAATCCAGTGTGAGACTTGTGCTTCTTTCTATGTCTAACGGTGAGCATGAAAGGCCCTAAGAATTCAGTCAAGTTTTGCAGGAAATTCACCAACCCAATAAATTTGAACAAGTCAACCTACACTTTCCATACTGACCCTGACCCTGACCCATCCACTTAGCTCTGGCCCGACGATGTGTAATCTCCCTATCCGAAAGTAAGAGTTTCATTGCTTGAGTCGTGCCTACCTTTAGAGTTGAAACACATCATTTTTAAACTGTGCTCTTTCCCAGGTTCTCCCTAACCCTTTACAATCCACAACACCCAATTGCCGTACCTATGGTAATCCCTACAAGAACCTTAGAGCATGCATCATAGAAGGGCCCCATAAGATATGAACATAGGATCCCATACTTTCAGTCCAGAAATTGCAGGAAAATTACAGCTTAAGGGATTATTTTACTGAGCAGATACAAGCCCACAGACATCAGAACAATAGTACAAGATAACAAACCATGATCAAATGGTGCTGGAAAAACAACATTGAACTAAAGCAAACAATTCCGTGCTTACATAAGAAATGGTAGCTTTATGTTTTTACTTACTGAGCAATTGTAGCATGGTAGGGAATGGGGATGACACACAGATCATTTTGTCTTCTAACAGAAGCACCAAAACACTCTGTCATGATGTCTAGATCTTCTTGTTTGATGTTGTTAGGCAGCTTCCAGTCGAAATGGTAGAGCATATTTGCAAGTGTAAGCTCAATGCTTGCCATTCCAAATGATATGCCAGGGCACATTCTCCTTCCAGCACCAAATGGAATAAATTCATAGTTTTTTCCCCTGTAGTCGATGGAACTGTTCACAAATCTCTCCGGATTGAATTTCTCGGCATCGAGCCAATATTTTGGATCCCTTCCAATAGCCCATGCATTAATGATGACTTGGGTTTTGACGGGTATGTCATATTCAAGAATCTGACATCTCTCTCTGCAAAGTTTTTTGAGTAACAATGTCAGAGGAGGGTGTAACCTTAGGTTTTCTTTGATAACTACTTTCAAGTATTCTAGTTCTCGGAGTCCGGCTTCATGTACATGTCCTTTTCTATCAAAGACCTGCCTCACCTCTGCTTGAGCCTTTGCCATAATTCTTGGAGTCTTTATCAATTCTGACATTGCCCATCGTAAAATTGTAGACGATGTTTCTGTCCCAGCAAGCAAAATGTCCTGAAAGATAGATTTTGTTTAACCGGTGAAAGTACTGTATTTTTACCCTACATAATCACAAGGGAAAAGAAAGCTAAATTGATTTTCATAGTAAAAATGGCAGCAGTTTGTTGAGTCAAATAGTTAGCTCTGAAGGTCATTAGTGTAGTCTACTTAAGATTTTCAAATCAATATGATGTGAATATGATATGCTTACCAGTACAACTGCTTTGATGTTGTTTGTTGTCAAGGGGAACTGAAAGTCTCCACACTCCTGAAGATTCAAGAGAACATCTACAAAATCATCAGTAACTTCCTCACTAGAATCAATTGTTGCCTTCTTAACTTTATGTTCATTGATGAGGTTTTCAAGTATCTTATCAAATTCATGATGTAGCTTCTCAATCCGAGTCCTCATCCCGCTGATCGTATAAAACAATTTTATGGAAGGGAATATATCAGCCAAACTAAAACCTTCGAAAATCTCTGATATTTCTCTTACAAATGTTACAAATGCTCCATGCATATCGCAACTCTTACCAGTTGCAGCCTTTAAAGTGATTGCAAATGTTAAACAAATTAGCATCTCGCTGAGCTTGATTTTCGACCTGGCCCTTGAAGAAACAGATTTAATGAACTCCGATACATTTTTGAAAGTCGTTGCACTCACCAAGAACGTTAATCAACGAATATGGAAACAAAAATTGCGGAAAATAAATAAAAACGACACCAAGATTTTAACGAGAAAAACCCAACTTGGGAAAAACCTCGAGTCTATAAGCGACGACTGACCTTGAGGAACAATTCACTATAACGAATCAGGAGTTACAACCTTATCTTTGAACTAAAGACATTGCTCATCCCTCCCATTCAATGTATTGCTTCAACCTCTTCTCAACTTAACCAAGGTAGAGTCTACTCTCGAATCCCTCAAGAGTCTTAACACATACGAAACTCTCAAACGATAAACCCCAACACAAATATTCTCACTACAAATCACTCATTTAAACACTCAAGATCACACATGAAATAAGAAGTGATTTGTTTTTCCAAAAACCCAACACACGCTCAAGTTTCTCTCAAAGATAATTTCGGTAAAAAAACCCTTGAAACCAACGTGCATGGAATATATATAAGAGTCCAGCTTGTCTTGACAACGAAGACTTCTTCTCCCATCAGAACTCTGTTCATTCTATCACCTGAAGAGATAAATCACACATCTACTACTGGAATTTGATAATATAGAAATAATCAAAGATAATCCAAGGTAGTTATATGTTTAACTCCCAATATAACTCTTATGTGGTTATCCATACATGAATAAACTTCCTATCCTATCTATATAAGACAGTCCATTAAAAATAAAACACTGCATGTCATTAAAATTAAAAGCCCACACGTTAAAATCTTTAAGCCCGTGCATCACCCAAATGACATACCTGCGAAATAACTTACTCCACATACCGAAAGAACTTACTTCACTGCTCTGCATCACCCAAATGACATACCTGCGAAGTAACTTACTCCACATACTGGAGTAACTTACATCACTGCCCAGCATCACCCAATTGTCATACATGTATCAAACATAGACCAACAATTTTCCTCTCTGATAGATTGCATCGATTCAACCTTTTTTCCGTTCAACAACTCTGATGTGCAGATTTTACGCATTTGTCTCCAATAATCTCCATATGGTGCAAATACAATATCCATATAGTCATAAAACAACATCTCTCCAGCAGGGACACAAGTTCGAGTGCAAAAAGCAATGTCATGGGTTTGCATTACTTCTTTGGCGACTTCTGAAGAAGAAACGACAATGGTGGACAATTCACCAAGCTGAAGGTGCATAAGAGGTCCATATTTGTTGGATAAGTCCCTTAGGCGGTAGTGGGGCAGAGAGCCAATCATTTGATGCATGTTTCCTATCAGTGGTAGCTTCCATGGGGAGGGAGGAAGAACAATAGAATTCGACTTCTTTGATTTGCTGCGTATTCTCAGCAGCATAAGTAAGAAAAGAAGAAAGGTCAAGATAATTGGAAAAGAAAGAATTTGATTATCCATGATGAAGGGGAGATGGTGTCAAAACTACCGTATGTATCAAGATTTTATACTAATTGTGAAGCGAAGGAGTTGGGTACACTGCCTCCGCAATAAAGCCAATACAATCTTTGCGTTGCGGCAACGTAAAAGCAACTTGTTGGCTTATCCACAATTAAATGAAAAAAAGACAAACCAATAAATATACACACGAACATTGGTACATAAATATTTGTAGGGTTATGATAGCAGCTACCCTCAGAGTAAATACGATGATAAAATGGCTAATGAGAAGGGATAATGCATTGAAATTTATGTTTTATCGATATAGTTGTATTGAGATACGTGTTGTATTGATGTGGTTTAGTATGTGACTTGATTATTTTTTCGTAATAGATATGAGAAGTGAGCTCATTTTATTGGAGACGATAGAGAGACTGACAATATTATTGGCTATAACATATTGTGGATAATAAAATACACTAAAATATATATTTTGTTAATGTGATTAAATATGTGACTTTTTTTTTTGTATAATAGAAGTGAAAATAGCGTGCAAGTGTGTTTTTAATTTAAGGTAGGGATTCGTCAAGATTTGCATACTTACAAGTGCGGCACGACATAAATGAGTTGATACATTTAAAGCTTCACTCATTTGTTCGGCAAGACTTCTCCCATAAATAGGAGGTGGTTTTCAATGCAAAAGGACACAACACATGCACCAGCAGCAAGAGAGAATTTTTGCTGAGTACCTGCATAAGTGTGCATAGAGAGAGAGAGAAAAGATTGAGTGACTATACTGGGTGTATTTGAAATTTGGGTGGGTGATTTCAAGTTATTATTTCACTTTTATATTCCGTAGTTAAAGTGGTGATTACTACGAAAGGTTGTTGAACTCATTATTTTAATAGTAAATTTTTTTACTAACTTCCCACCTTGAAAAAGAAACACGCCAATAATAAGTAAGGTAGTTAAATCATACAATCGAATTGGAATGGGAGAACAATGTAAAATCTAATAATAATATTATACTCTCTCCGTTTCAAAATATCTTTCGCTTTTGCTTTAGAGATTTAGTTTTGTTTCAAAATATCTGTCGCTTTATGATTTCAAAGCACAATTAATATATTTTTTGACAAATTTACCCTGATTGTGAAAAACAAAAGTAAATGGAAGATTGTGTGAAATATGAGTAATTAATAAGGATATTTCTGTCTAACACATTTATTTTTTATTAATATTAAGGTTATTTAATAGTTTTTTTAATTCTTGTGTCAAAACCTTAAACAACATATATTTTTAAATAGAGGGAGTAAAATTTTATATATTATGTAAAATTAAGAATAATTGTCAATACCAAGACATGTTCCAGCAATAACATAGTCGCATAATGCAGTAACAAGTAGAAAATATCATATGAAACCATGTTCCTGTAATAAATGTGAAAGTCCTCTTGCCATAAACGTGCAGGTTCACTTTATCAAAGAAAGAAGCTTGGCACATGGATACTTCATAAATGAGGGAGGTGCACAAATCAAATTGAATTGTGATGCAAATAAACGTGGCTCAATTGCGAATCCTTTCTTCGCGCCTGCGTAGATAGCTAAGCAAGCCAAGGCCTCCAACGGGAATTGATCATCACGCACGCTTGTCAGCTGGAGAAGGTGAAGGATTTCGGACACGAAAATGATGTGAAGCTCAAGTGCATCGATGCGGCACCAAATGGTTGTTTACATTTGTCTGAGTGGGCTCAAGCTGATGAAACCGAACTCACTGACACGCATATCATTCCAGAAGGGTCATGGCACTCCCTCATTTGTAGAGACTGATTGTTTGCCCGCGCTTGGCATTGTATTTGTTAAAATGTGAGGTTTAAATGGATCAATTATATTTTATCTATAAATTCATCGTTATGTCTTATATCTACCCACACACTTGACAAAACTTCTACTGCAATATCACATCAATAGTTATAAGTTACAGACACATAAGAATTAAAAGCCTCTTTGTATGGATAACGCATTAGCAATGCTTTCTATTTTGCAATTACGTATGGCATGTATGATGATGTGAAAATCGTGAGTCCGAACTGGACAATAATCAATTAGGTCTGACTTGCTGTTACTGAGCTGGATGGCCTACAATTTATTAGATAGAGAAGGTGAAGAGCAAACAACACACGAGTACATGAGTCACAGACTCAAGAACCATGCACCCAACTCAAAGGAAAGAAAAAAAATTAGAGGAGGGGAAGGGGGAGTGGATGATGCAGGACGGATCCTTAATACCTCAAAGGCGGCGCACCGCATGGGTATGGGCTGTCAACCTCAGAGGCCAGTGCACTGGCATGGGCCTAAGCCCGCTTACATCAGGGCTGCAGCCTGTACACCCCAACCCATCACTCGGAAGTGGAGATGTTGGTGTGAGGATTCGAACCCCTCACACCCTTTGACGGGAGACAACCCATCAACCTTCTAAGCTGCACAGTTATGATGCAAGACGGACCCTCAGTATCTTAGAGGCGGCGCACCGCATGGGTATAGGTTGTCAGCCTCAGAGGTCAGCGCACTGGCATGGGCCTAGGCCCCCCTACATTAGGGCTGCAGCCCATACTCCCCAACCCATCACTCAGGGGTAGGGATGTTGGTGTGAAGATTCGAACCCCTCACACCCTTTAACGAGAGACAATCCATCAACCATCTAAGTTGCAGCCCTAATGTAGACGGGTCTAGGTCCATGCCAATGCGCTGACCTTTGAGACTGACAGTCCATACCCATGCGGTGTCCTGCCTTTGAGATACTGGGGTCAGTCCTGCATCAATGGCTCTAAGAGGGATCGAACGGGCTGATATGTGGCGAAGCAATACTGAATTCATGACTAATCCTCTAGATGACTATTGACTAAAAGAATGATTTTTCGTCAATCATATCTCTCAATTATTGAATTTTCTCTTTCTTACAAAGGATTTTTTCACTTCTTTTTTATGAATGGTGGATTCCATGACTAATCCTCTTGATGACTATTGACTAAAATAATGATTTTTCCTCAATCAGATCACTCAACTATTGAATTTTCTCTTTCATTGGAAGGATTTTTTCTTCTTTTTATTGTACGTTTGGATAGAGTATGTTGATAGAGTATAAGCTCTCGTAAAATGTAAAAGTTGAGAGTGTTTGAGAGTATGGGGACAGAGCATAAGCTAGCTTATACTCTGAAATAAACGGAGGCCAAGCTTATCTCATGTCAATTCAATCTTCTCATGAACCTTAGTCATTTCAGCTCCAAATCTAAGCTTGACTAATAGGGGTCGATGTCAGTGACGTCGTTGCTTGCCACTGAGAAAGAAGATTGGGTTATGACTACAAAGTTGTTGAGATTTGACTAGAGGATGGCGGTTGTCCAAAAATTCAAGAAAGACTGTATATTTGTTTAGTACTCAAAGTGAATGGTGTAAAGTTTCAAGCGGGGTGTAAACAATTCATTTTTGTACTGACCAATTGCACTAAAATTATCGGTGGCGACTGCCGAACTCTTCCAAAGTAGTAATTGTTTCGTTCACAATTGAAAAAATCTTCAAACTCTAAATCTAATTTAGTTAACAAGTAAATTTTGCTAATTTGCCACATAACCTGGCTGCAACCCAATGCTAAACAGTCGATGCTTGATTTTTGTGGATGCTAAATTGTCCATGTTTGATTTGCAGCTATTGTTAATTGACCGATTTATATCAGAAGATCTTTATTGTTTGTGATATTGTAGGGGATAGTGTGAATGCAAGTCTGGATTCTGTGAGTGGCTGGAGCTAATAGGGTGAACTGTTAACAAAACAGAGTCTTTAGCCGTAGCTCTTATAAAAGCCAACAAATATATATATATTGATCTGGTTTATAAATAAAGATTAAATCTACTTCAACCATGAGGTCACTTTTAAAGATAAGACTGTGTAGATCATAGACATAGAACGGATAATATCTCTTCAAGTTGTTTGACTTGAATTTATAACAAAAACAAATATTATATTTGGATTTATAACAAAACCCATTTATTGCTGCCTTGTCTGCACTTATTTTTAGGAGTTTTTATAGCATGCGCATAAGGAACTATAGTAATTAAATAAGCAGGACATTTACCGGTTAACATAAAGCCAGGGAGAGTAGTGCCAATTTATTTTTTGCTCAACAGATACAAGCCTAGGAATTACAGGGAAAAAAAGTACAAGATAACTAACCATGGTTACATGGTGCTGGAGAAACAACAAAACATTGGAACTAAAGCAAACAGTCCGATGCTTACATAAGGGAAATGGTAGCTTTATGTTTTTACTTACTGAGCAGTTGTAGCCTGGTAAGGAATGGGGATGGCATAGAGTCCATTTTTCCTTCCTGATGTACTGCCAAATATCTCAGTCATGTCTAGTTCTTCTGGTTTGATGTTGTCGGGGAGCTTCCAGTCGAAATTGTAAAGTAAGTTTGCAAGTATAATCTCAATGCTTGCCATTCCAAATGCCATACCAGGACACATCCTCCTTCCAGCACCAAATGGGATAAATTCAAAGTTATTTCCCTTGTAATCAATTGAACTATTGGCGAATCTCTCGGGATAGAACTTCTCCGCATCAATCCAAGAATTCGGATCCCTTCCAATAGCCCATAAATTAACGATGACGTGGGATTTGTCGGGTATGTCATATCCAAGAACCTGACATTTCTCTCTGGAAAGTCTTGGAACTCCCAGCGGACCAGGAGGGTGTAACCTTAGAGTTTCTTTGATAATTAATTTCAAGAACTCTAGTTCTTCGAGTCCGTCTTCATCTACGTATCCTTTTCTACCAAACACCCGCCTCACCTCTGCTTGAGCCTTTGCCATAACACTTGGAGCCTTCATCATTTCTGACATAGCCCATTCTGAAGTTGTACCAGATGTGTCACTCCCACCTAGGAAAAGGTCCTGAAAGATAGATTGTGTTTAACCGGTGAAACTGTTTTTTTTTCTTTCATCGACATATTCTTAAGGGAAACGAAAGGTAAATTGGTTTCATAGTAATTGCACTAAGGGGCATGCATACAAAAGAACGACAGCAGTTTGTTGAGTTTAATAACCATGAATTGAATAAGATATGCTTACCAGTACAACTGCTTTGATGCTATCTGTTGTTATGGGGAACTGATAGTCTCCAGATTTTTGGAGATTCAAGAGGACATCTACAAGATCGCCGGAAACTTCCTCACCAGAATCATTTCTTGATGGTATGTTAGCTTTATGTTCATTGATGATGCTTTCAAGTATCTTATCAGCATCACGATGCAGCTTCTCAATCCGAGTCCTTATCCCGGTGATCTTATGAAGAAACTTTACGGAAGGGAACATATCTGCCAAACTGAAACCTCCGACAGCATCTGATATTTCTCTTACAATTGGGATAAATGATTGATGCTTCTCGGAACTACTCTTACCAACTGCCGCCTTTGAAGTGACTGCATATGATACACCCAGTAGCATATCGCTGAGGTTGATTTTTGACCTGGCCTTCGAAGAAACGGATTTAATGAGCCTCGATACCTCTTCCTCTCTCATGGATCGCAACGCCTTAACCCTTTTTACACTCAACAGCTCAATTGTGCAGATTTTACGCATTTGTCTCCAGTGATCTCCATATGGTGTAAATGCAACATCTTGAAAGTTATAAAACACGATATCTACGGCAGGGATATAGGGTCGACTAGAAAAAGCAAGGTCATGGGTTTTCATAACTTGTTTGGCAACTTCTGGAGAAGAAACAACAATGGCGGACAATTCACCAAGTTGAAGGTGCATAAGAGGTCCGTATTTTAGGGCTAAATCTCTTAGGCGGTGGTGGGGTAGAGGGTCGATCATTTGATGCATGTTTCCTATCAGTGGTAGCTTCCATGGGGAGGGAGGAAGAACAATAGAATTCGACTTCTTTGATTTGCTGCGTATTCTCAGCAGCATAAGTACGAAACCAAGAAAGGCCAAGATAATTGGAAAAGAAAGAATTTGATTATCCATGATGAAGTGGAGATGGATGGAGGTAAAGCTCCTAGTGTTTGTATCACTATATATAATTTCCTCAGCTGGGCAGAGTAGTTTTTATTTATAATCGCAGACTGCGTAGGGTATCTCAAAAGTCAGACTTTTCTAATGCATGAACATGTTGACCAACTTTTAATTTTTTTATTTATTTATAGGATTTCATGCATGCAGCAATCTTAGACTGATTTCTTCATTCGCACCAACAAAAAAGACTATTATTCATTATTGGACCAATTTTCTTCCCTAGCTTCAATTTGGAATCATTTTCATCTTCATTTTTCTCTTAAGTTAATTCATGGGAAAATCAACCAAATCAACATCATGAGTTGCCAGGGAAGATTCAAACTTGCCACCTGGTACCTGAGAAGAATTGAAAATAAAATTTGGAGATAATATATAATATATATATTTTTGGACAGACTGGGAGGAAAGATTGAGGAAATGAGAGCCACGACAAGCAAAAAGTTATTTTGCTACGAAATTTATCCTGTTGCAAAATATATCATTTGAGACTAAATAAGTAAAAAACAATTGTCGCAAAACCATAAGAAAAAATTCAGAAACTTTTAGGACGGAACAAAAAAACTTCCATCGCAAAATTCATCTTAATTTGTCATAGCTAATTATTGACAGAAATATTTTTTCTCTCGCTAATTAGTGATAGATTAATATTTCCCTCGTTTATTCAGCGACTTACATTTCGTTAATTAGTAACAAAAAAAATAGCTTTTTCGTTCTCAAATTAGTGATGGATATATATATGACGAAAAATCAGTGGCTAATTAGTTGACGGACATACGTTGATTTGCAATAGGAAATTCCATTGCAAAATCACTGTTTTGTTGTAGCGAGCATAAAATTCCCTATATGTTCTTGCAGTTTATAGAGTAAGCGTAACTTTATTCAAATCAAGAGTCTTTAATTAATGGATAAATATTATGGTCAAAAAATTTATTGAGATAAAAAAATCTTTCGATACTAAATTGAGAAATTCAAAAAAATTCAGGGACGAACTGAAAATTTACTTTATCCAAAAAATATGACTCGACTTTTAGTCCTCAAAAAATAGAAAAATATATTCTTCCTCTATGCCACAGTATAGTTGGGCGGCTAAAGCTTCCTTTTGAACCTTTGAATCTTGATTAAAATCAAGTATATAGTCAACCAAATCAACATCATGAGTTGTCGTTTAGTTTTATGTTGTCTCCTTAATTAATTTTCTACAACTCTTGGGTTTTTGCCATTAATTAATTATATTGAAGAGGGAAGATTAATTCCACCTGGTGGCTGCTAAAACTTGGTGGATGATAGAGAAAATGAGAGAGTGGAGAGAATTTTATTTAGGGAAGATTGATTCCACCTGGTGGCTGGTAAAACTTGGCGGATGATAGAGAAAATCGAGAGAGTGGAGAGAATTTTATTTCGGAGACACTGGGAGGAAAGAGAGAGGAAATGGGAGCCACAACAAGGAAAAAGTTATTTTGTATTCTTGCAAAATATATCATTGGAAATGGAGACTAAACAAGTAAAAAACTTTGTCGCAAAACTATAAAAATAAATAAAAAGTCAGAATTTTTCAGGACGGAATTTTACGTCAAAAAAATCTTCCATCACAAAATGTATGTTTGTCATTGCTAATTACCGACATAATTATTTTTTCCGTCGCTAATTAATGATGAAATTAATTTTTTCGTTGTTAAATTAGTGACGGATATATATATGACAAAAAAATCGGTGGCTGATTAGTGAGGGACATACGTTGATTTGCCATAGAAAATTCCTTTGCAAAATCACTGTTTCTTGTGGTGAGCATAAAATTTTCTAATATATGTTGGTGGAGTTTAAAAAGAAGCGTAAGATGGTCATAAAAACTTTATTCGAAAGTCAAGAGTCTTTAATGGAATAAATATTATGTTCAAATAATTTATTGATATAGTACTTTGAATGAAGCCATTATTCATAACTCTTGCATGAATCATTTATTCAAAATTAAAATTATTTTTTGAGTATATTTAAAAAAGGCAAAAAAAATAAAGAAATTTAAGGTTTTATAGCACAATAGTGATAAATAGGCCAAAATCTCGTAGCTCAATATAGCTCAAGTCTGCATGACGTTGATGACACAACATGTGACATGAAAATGTTAAAATTTTATTTTTTTTTAGATAAAAATACCCTTTCTTCATGAAACCAAATAGTCCAATTCTTCACCATTTTTAACTTTTTTTTCATAAAAGAAATTTCAAAATATTTTATATTTCAAAAAATATTACATATCCCAAATTAGTGAGTAAAGCTTTTTCCAACAAGACTTATTATTGATAGATTTTATTCAGTTATTTTGAATTACATTGTTTTTGAAAAATAGCATAATTTCAGTGTGCATTTTGCAAATTTCATTATTTTTGTCAAAGGTAGATATGTTTTAATATCTATTGGCAAATAAATTTTACCATAAATTGATCAAATATATTATTTTGTGTACTGATATGTGGGATATGTGGAATTCCAATGTCTAATTACAATATTGTTAATAACAATATAATTTCAAAAAAAAAATGTAATTTTATTATGAATACATAAAACAATAAATTTTAGAGTTCATTTCACCATAAATTGACCAATTCCATTTAAAATAATTCAACTATGGATTTATACTCTCTATTATATTGTTTGAAACAAATGAATATATGTATTACTATCATGCGGCAATGAAATTTCACCTCAAATGGACAACTTACATAGCATATGCAATAATTACATGGTTTTCAAAAACAATATAATTTCAATAAAAATATAAAAAATAACTCTATTTTTAGTTGTATAGTAAAAAGAATGTAAATGTAGATGTTTCTGCGAATTGTTCGATTTTTTTTCTTCCTGATTCTGAAAATGTAATACATGCGCTCAATTCTTTATTTGTTTGCAAGGGATGTGTGGAGATTTCAACTATTGGAGATAATTGTCGCTTCCCAAGGTTAGCTCATTCCTCCTCTTGTCCAAGGAGCTCCACCAGTCATAATTCGCTCCTCGAAGGTAGTAGAAGACTTGCTATACTCATCGGCCATTTGGTATGCTCAAGGTGTCAAATCTCAAATGAATTTGGTGTACCAACTCTCTAGCCTCATAGGCTTCCCCTTCTCCAGAAAACATAGGAGGATTAGTCTTCCTCAACAGATCTACCTTATACATCTCTCTCCCTGATCTCTGCATAGACCCAATTTATGTACTAGCTGCAGAAGCCTGACCCTCAGTACGAACTTCTAGTGCTCTAGTAATCTGAGTCATCACCACCTGAGCCAAGTTCATCAAAACACTGGCTAAAGCCTCTAGTGTCACTGGTTGCCCCCAATAGTGGAAAGAGCAACTTGCACCTCTGGTGGTGCTTACACTTATACTGGCAAAATTCTTGGAGTCCGCTCTTGCCCACCTAACTGAGCATCATCTTCAATCTGCATCTCCTCCTGAACTATATGTTCCCCTCAGATCTCTGTGCCCAATCCTAACACCGACTCTTGGGAGCTAGGAGTGCGCCTATTGGTGTGCGTCACTCCCTTCCCATGGCCTCTAGGCCTCCCTCGTCTATCCCCATCATTCGGGGTCATCGTAGTCCTACGATTATCCATTTGAGTCATAATAGATAACATTATTCAACACACAATGGAAAACAAGGATGCAAAGGGAAAGAAATCATACCGAATCTGCAGAGGTCTTGACATGACTTGAAGACTATTGTCAGACCTTATTCACACCCCGAACCCATTCACAGATCCTACATAGAGCAAAAACCTCGCTCTAGTACCAAATTATAACGCCCTGACCCGAGAGACGCTACTATTATACCATTCGATGTATACTAAGTCCTATTTCAACTAAGTTAACCCCAAAATTCGGCAACACCTCTCCATAAATCAGAGAGTGCCCACCAGGATGTACGCTGCAAAAGCTCAATAATCACATCAATACAAAATAAAGCTCCGACCATTAATCCACATGTAACCAAAACCTAGCTAGGGCCTCAGACCAACTACAACATGCAATATCCACAACCTATTAGGCCCTAGGGCTTTTAGCAACAGATAATTCCATCCAATCACATAAGCATGCAATACATCAAGAAGTATTCATGAATACAATCCAATAATGACAGACGGCACACCCAACTAACCGCTCTAATCATCACACCAAATAGGTGTTTCAAGAAGCGTATCAATACTAGTACATACAAGTACTACACAAACATATTTAATACGAGTCTACATCCTCTCAAGAATACCCTCTCTACTCTAAGTGACAGCCATGTCGTCGACACTTCTACAGACCCGCCTCTCCAATACTAGAACCGAACTCACCTGAGATAAGAAAAGAAATGAAGGATGAGCAGAAACCTCAATAGGGATAAAAGATTCAACAAAAATATAAGTTGATATTTTAGGAAAGGTTCAATGTAGCAAAATGCAATTGATTATGATTAACAACTATGAAAAACAACAATAATCCAAGAACATGTCCCTTCCTCATGAGTCCCAACGGGTGGCTCCTCGGCACCCATCCTAAACCATCGGTGAACACAGCCACCAATATATTACTTATAATGAAATACCATATGCGGAACCATCGTTATGCCCACACAAGATTAAGGTTTGATCAGAACTGACCCCTTAGGATCTCCATGTGTTGCCTCACATGGAAGTCATTTGGCACAAGTCAAGCCAAGACTACACCACCATCCTTCCAAGTGACATTCAATCAACATATGAGAGATACGAGTCCGTACTCGCTTCCCATGCGGCTCTAATGCATAATAAAGTGTCATGCCATGACATATACATAACCCTACATATATACTAACTACACATAGTGAATGACCAAGAACAATTCATACTCAATATGAGATTGAATAACTAATCAGGTATGCATTTAACAATTTAGATATGAAAAGATCTAACTTATGGTTCGTTCTTCCTTAGGAATCAAATAAGGCAAGAATACAAATAATGAATACCACTAAATGAATTGAATGCTATTTTGATATCGAAATTGATTATAGAAAAGGAGTGAGTTAAAATCCTTTACCTCGAATCCAAGCCAAAACACAAAGTTGGAAACTTGTAATTTCTAGGGTTTGAGTTTCCAAACCTATCATATGGAAAATTCACCACTCATTCCACAACCTATAAACCTCCAATAATCAAACAAACATAATTCAAACCATAAATCCAAGAAGAATTATCTTTCTCGGGGTGCGCCTAGGCGTGTGGTACTAGGCGCCCTATGGCTCCCTCCATATGTTTCTAAATTGTGTAACGGGAACGCTTGGCGCTGCGCCTAGTTTTTCTCACACAAACATGGTTTTTCTCACGTTTTCTGTCTTAAAAGTTCATATTTGGGGTCGGGTGTTACATGACAAAACAATAGAGTTGCTATTATCGTCAGTGAAGACTGCTTTGGACCAATGGCATCAGGCTCAAATCACAACTGGTTCAGCTGCAGTTTTGTGTATGGCTATAAAATTACAACGTTGGAGGAAGCTAGAATGGGTGGGTGAAATGTAATGTGGATGCAGCTCTTTTCCAAGTACTAATTTGATTAGTTTTGGGCTTGTTGTGCGTGATGATGATGGGAGATTATTTGTTGTGCATAATGGGGTTTTACGGAAACCATTGGAGCCTATTGTCGGGGAAGCCATGGATTACACTAACTTTGTTGTTGAGTCTGATGCCCAGATGGTGGTCTTATTTGGGTTTGATTGTTGATGACTGTAAAATCCTTGCCAAGGATATTCACAATTGTTTATTTATTTTTGTGAGGAGCTCAGCGAATCAAGTGGTTCATGTTCGACTAGAGGTGTGGGTTGTGAGTCTGGCCTAGGGGTTTTGGTGCCACTCCTCTTTTTATTCATGATGTATTGGTTTGTCATTCTCATTAATAAAGTACTACTTCCTTTAAAAAAATGTAATAAATTGCTAACTGTTGTTTTCAGATGGATTTTCGTAGGATGGATATCAATATCTTCCCCCACACTCAATAACCACTTTACCCTTTCTTAGGATCCGTAAACAATTCATTTTTTAGTGACAAATTGCACCCACACAACAGTTGGTGGCGACTCTTGAACTCTTCCCAAGTAGGAATTGTTTTGTTTTGTAGGGGATAGAGTGAACTCATGTCTAGATTCTGTGAGTGGCTAGAGCTAATAGTGTGAACTGTGCACAAAACAGAGAGTCTTTAACCGTAGATCTTATAAAAGCCAACATTTTTTTTTTGCTTTTTTTGAGATCCACTACAATAAAAGGACTTGTATCGACATAAGTTTGGTGTAATATATCGATCCGATTTATAAGTTAGGATTCAATCTATCTCAATTAAGACACCCTTTCAAGGATAAAATTGTTCGGACCATAGGCGCAAAGCAAACAAAACCTCTCGAGTTGTTTGAGTTGGTTGTAGGAGTTTTTCTAGGATGCGCAACAGGAACTATAGTAATAAAATAAACAGGACATTTACTGGTTAACATAAGTAATGGAGACTAATGCCCATTAATTTTGCTGAGCAGATACAAGCCTAGAAATTAGAACAATAGTACAAGAAAAGTAACCATGGTCACATGGTACTGGAGAAACAACAAAATTGGAACTAAAGCAAACAATTCGATGCTTATATAAGGAAAATGGTAGCTTTATGTTTTTACTTACTGAGCAATTGTAGCATGGTAAGGAATGGGGATGACATATAGATCATTTTTTCTTCCAAGTGAAACACCAAAATTCTCCGCCATGTCTAGTTCTTCTTGTTTGATGTTGTTAGGGAGTTTCCAGTCAAAATGGTAAAGTAAGTTTGCAAGTGTAAGCTCAATGCTTGCTATTCCAAATGAAATGCCAGGGCACACCCTTCTTCCAGCACCAAATGGGATAAATTCAAAGTTATTTCCCTTGTAATCAATGGAACTATTGACGAATCTCTCTGGATAGAACTTCTCGGCATCAATCCAATAATTCGGATCCCTTCCAATAGCCCATAAATTAACGATGACGTGGGCATTGACGGGTATGTCATATCCATGAATCTGACGTCTCTCTCTGCAAAGTCTTGGAAGTCCCAGCGGTACAGGAGGGTGTAACCTTAGTGTTTCTCTGATAACTAATTGCAAGAATTCTAGTTCTTCGAGTTGGGCTTCATCTACATATCCTTTTCTATCAAAGACTTGTCTCACCTCTGCTTGAGCCTTTTCCATAATTCTCGGAATCCTTATCAATTGTGACATAGCCCATCCTAAAGTTGTAGACGATGTTTCACTCCCACCAAGGAGCATATCCTGAAAGATAGGTTGTGTTTAACTGGTGAAAGTATTTTTTTCCCCCCAAAATACTCATGATAGAAACGAAAGGTAAATTGATTTTCTCAGTAATTGCACAAAGGGGCATACCAAAAATGACAGGAGTTTAATAGTTAACTCAAAATGTCATTAGTGCAATCTATTTAAGATTTTCAAATAAACATGGAATAAGATATGCTTACCAGTACAACTGCTTTGATATTGTCTGCTGTCAAGGGGAACTGAAAGTCTCCATATTCTTGAAGATTCAAAAGAACATCTAAAAAATCGCCGGCAACTTCCTCACCAGAATCTTTTATTGATCTGTTAACTTTATGTTCATTGATGATGCTTTCAAGTAACTTATCAGCATCATGATGCAACTTCTCAAGCCGAGTCCTCATCCCGCTGATCTTATGAAGCAATTTTATGGAAGGGAACATATCTGCCAGACTGAAACCTCCAAAAACCTCTGATACTTCTCTTATAAGTGGTACAAATGCTCCATGTGTCTCGCAACTCTTACCAATTACCGCCTTTGAAGTGATTGCATATGTTAAACAAATTAGCATCTCGCTGAGGTTGATTTTCGACTTGGACTTCGAAGAAATAGATTTAATGAATACAGATACTTCTTCCTCTCTGATGGATTGCATCGCCTGAACTCTTTTTCCGCTCAACAGCTCTATTGTGCAGATTTTACGCATTTGTCTCCAATAATCTCCATATTGTGCAAATCCAATATCTTTAAAGTGATACAACACGACCTCTCCGGCAAGGATATAAGGTCGAGTGCAAAAGGCAACGTCATGGGTTTTCATTACTTCTTCAGCAACTTCTGGAGAAGAGACGACAATGGTGGACAATTCACCAAGCTGAAGGTGCATCAGAGGTCCATATTTGTTGGCTAAATCTCTTAGGCGGTGATGGGGCAGAGAGCCAATCATTTGATGCATGTTTCCTATCAGTGGTAGCTTCCATGGGGAGGGAGGAAGAACAACAGAATTCGACTTCTTTGACTTGCTCCATATTCTCAGCAGCATAAGTAAGAAAAGAAGAAAGGTCAAGATAATTGGAAAAGAAAGAATTTGATTATCCATGATGAAGTAGAGATGGAGTTAAAGCTAGTGTTTGTATCAAGATCGTTTCCCAAGCTCGACTTTTGATTTATAGTTGTAGACTGCGTAGGATATCTCAAAAGTCGACTTTTCTAATGCATGAACATGTTGGCCAGCTTTCAATTTTTTTTCTATACAGGTAGATGTCATGTATGATGCGATCTTGGACAGATGTCTTCATTTGCACCACATATTCCAACAAAAGGTTTCCATTACTTGAAATGGATTGGATATTTCGAGCTAGTGCATGTATCGATGTCAATCATAGTTCTTTGTCCTTACTGTAACTCATGTCTACCTTCTCTCTGTCTTTTCCTTTGTTTGTTTCGCATTGCAGTACATCAACCTCATTTCGTTTATGCTGGTGATTGGGGTATATTCAATTGCGTCGTGGATTAGTTCCTTCGTGCTGTTCAGGATCGCGCTGAATTCGGCATGGTTTTCTTCCGAAATTGATTCTGTTTTCCCTAACCCTTACTGTGCCGATTTCGTCAGCTGATTATTCTGCTTTTCTACTGACGTGAACATGTTAACCAACTTTAAGTTTTTTTACCAACTTTCATTTACCTTTTTTATATTAGGTAGATGTCATTGTTAGAGTATTGAGCTGAGTTTAGAAAAGTTATGTGTTTTTATGTACCACGTTTAGTGTACCTCCAGATAATTAAGACATGTGATGTTTTGTAGTGGTTGTGTTAGAGCCAGTGCATGGCTAGCATTTGTTGTCCTAGAAAAGTTCAGATTGTATTTTGTTAAAAAGGAGAGTTCATGTCTTGTTGCTGTAGAACTCTCTTGAAAACAAAAAAACTATCCTTGTAAGAAAACTATTCTGGCAGTGAAAGAATTTTGGAATTTACCTGGAGTTTGATCTTTGCTCTTGTTTTGTAGTTGAGTTTCATCTTTCTATCTTTCTCTAAGTGTAACAGTCATGCTATCAGTGGAAGCAGAGTTCTCAGAAAATAGCAAGTCCCTATTGTTTTCTGATAGAAGTCAAATTTATGAGAAAGCAGAAAAAACCCATCAAAACCCCTTGTTGTCTCACACGTTTGTGTCTGATTGGAAGGTAAAATAGAAGAAATGGTAAACAATGCAGATTTTCTGTTTGAAGTTAGTCAAACAAAAAGCTGGCAGGATGTAATGAACTTTGAATTCTTAATCAAGAAATCAAACTCAAATCTGGATCCACGATACCTATCATAACTTCCAGACTTGTTACTAAGAATTGAAGGAAAAAAATGCATAAAAGTGACAACAATGATTCAAGTCTGCCTCGTACAAGTCTTAAACTGCATTTTGCATTATCTGAAACATTAAATAGTCTTCTGGGTATCAACCATTGATGCTTCTTTTCAAGAACAATAACAGATCTATGAAAATCAAATAAAGAATGATGAGAAACGTTATACATTTAATACAATGTTCTTCAGCAGCAGATCGGATCAAGAATAAAGAAAAATAGCATTGGAACTAAAGCAAAAGGTTCAATGCAATGCTTGCATAAGGGAAATGGCAGCTTTATATTTTTACAGAGCAATTGTAGTACGGTAAGGAATGGGGATGACATTCAGATCATCTTTTCTTCTCATGAACATTAACACAAACTGTTCTTGTATTAATTTTTTAGGTTCTAAGAATCATAGTATAAGCAAGATTCTTTGAGCCTGAGCAAGAGTTGGAGTTTTGTTGGAATCATATTCCACCAAAATGATTCCAACAATGAGCAAAGGTAGTTAAATCATAAAATCGAATTGGAACCGGAGAAGAGATGTAAAATCGAATAGTAAAATCGTAAGATTTTTACATATTATGTAAAATTAAGAATGATTCTCAATATCAAGACATGTTCCAGCAATAACATAGAGCATATAATGCAATAACAATTATAATATATCATAGAAAACCATGTTCCAACAACCAAACTTCATACCATATTGGCATATTCCCATCATATATCACTTCTACTCATCTCCAGAAATTGCATTTTAATGCGGACAATCATAGAATTGCAAGCTACTCAATAAACGCAATTACTGGGAATAACAAATTTACCAAACAAATTTGCATAAAAATCCCGTTTAGCCGTAAACGGACTTGGGCTTTTACATCTGGGCTGATGTGTGGCGCTTAAGTGAAGCCCCAAAATCATATTTTGTAAAATTTGGCCATTGGATTAGAATCGCAAGTTTACGGATTTAAAGATTTTATTAGCTGTTGTATGCCATTTTGACCTGCTTTCAATTTCACTACTAATAGGGTTTTATCAGTAGAAGATCAAAATCGTGATATGGACCAAGTCAACTGTTGCTTCTTGTTAGATTTTTAGCATCCTTTGTGTATGGACCAAGTCAATCAAGCCCAATCCATTAAAAGATGGTCAAATACCGAAACGTAAGCTTATGTGAGGCAAGATCAATAAGCACAAGTGCCACAACTAAGGCCCAAACTTAAATCCACAATGACAGGGTTACAATTACTTGCAAGCCTAACAATCGACAAAATGCAGAATGGCCGAAAGGCGAAGCCGATTCATATCGGCACAAGCAATTCACAATGGCAGTTCGAGCAAGTGATTCTTCCCTGTGGTTACTTTGATTATTGATGAAACTTCCACAAAACTACGATTAACCACCTTAACTACTGTTAATCACCTAAAACCGCCCTAGACAGGTATAAATAGGAAGGTTATCAACAATGTTAGGGGTTGATACCTATTTTACAGTGTCGTTTTATATCCCATGGGATCCCATAATTTTGTATAATACAATGGAATAATATATTTTATTACAGTGGAATGCGTACTATTACAATGGAATACGTTATTTCACTGTGCTGGAATCTGTTATTCCATTGTATTATCACAATGGAATAACGTATGAGATATTTCATTGTAATAATACAATGGAATAACAGATTCTAGTACAGTGGAATACGTATTATTACAATGGAATACGTTATTCCATTGTAATAAAATCTGTTATTCCATTGTAATAATACAATGGAATAAAATATGGGATCCCATGGGATATATATCATTTTCCCCTATTTTATTCTACTTGATTGTATGATGGAACCGACCAATAAGAATGTCTCATACTTTTGCACCATGGACGTAGGCCCCAGGTTGAACTACGTAAATCTCCTCGTGTATATTACCATTCTGCACTCAAATACCTAAATACGTACACACATTTTGGATTGTCGATTTTTCTGCATCAACTCTTTGATTAATGTTTCAAAGGAATTTATAATCTAACCAGCATCAGCTGTAGCCAATACTTTCTATAGATAGAAATCAACATTGACGGAAGTTGAAAAAACATGTTGAAGGAAGTTTTTGTTGCATTAGTACCAAAGAAACAACATATCCACGCTAGCTATATAACAGTCGAAAAGTATGGCCCCATGTTTGGTGCTGCACTACAAAAATACAAGCAAAAACAATGGTGCACCATAAAACTATACTGTCCCACCACACACACAACTCCCACCCAACCCAACCCAAACCCGGTTTGCTGACGTGGCATCCATGTTGAGAAAAAATCTCAGCTATTGAATTTTGCTCTCTATTTCGAAGGGTTTTTATCTGAGCTTGACTATTAGTCTATTAGGATCTCGATCTTACTAAGGATCTGCGCTTTAGGTCTCGTTAGCACAACAGAAAGAGGAGACAGAGAGAGAGAGAGATTTACCGATGTCGGCCTTCACCGATGTCGGTGACGTTGTTGGTTGCTACTGAGAAAGAAGATTGGGTTAGGACTGCGTAGTTGTTCATATTTGAATAGAGGATGATGGTTGTCCAAAAAATTATGAATGACTTATTGGTGTATTTGTTTAATACTGAATGATATATAATTTTATAATGAGAGACCAGTTGGTAGATCTCCCTAAAATTTAACTTTTAACTAAAATGCTAACTGTTGCTATCAAATGGATTTCATAGGATATCAATATCTTCCCGACACTCAATCGATCTCTTACCCTTTCTCAGGATCCGTAAACAATTCATTTTTGTAGTGACAAACTGCACCCAGACAGTTGGTGACGACTCCCAAACTCTTCCGAAGTAGGAATTGTTTCGTTCACAATTCACAAAAACTTATAACCTCTAAATCTAATTTAATTAATAAGTAAATTTTACTAATTCGGCTTGTAAACCTGGCTGCGACCCAATGCTAAACCGTCAATGTTTGATTTTAGTGGATGTGTCCATGCTTGATTTGCAGCTATTGTTAATTGAAATATTTATATCAGGAGATCTTTATTGTTAGGGATTTTGTAGCGGATAGTGTCAACGCAAGTTTGGATTCTGTCAGTAGCTGCAGCTAATAGTCTGAATTGTGAACAAAACAGTCTTTAGCGGTAGATCTTATAAAAGCCAACATTTTTTTAAAGATTCAATCTATCTCAATTAAGAGACCGTTTTCAACGATAAAATTGTTCGGACCATAGACGCAAACGAACAATATCTCTCCAGTTGTTTGAGTTGGAATTATAACAAAAGCAAATATTATAATCGGATTTATAACAAAACTATTGCTGCTTTGTCTGCACTTGTAGGAGTTTTTCTAGCATGCGCAACAGGAACTATAGTAGTCAAATAAACAGAACATTTACTGGTTAACATGAGTAATGGACACTAATGCCCATTCATTTTGCTGAGCAGATACAAGCCTAGAAATTAGAACAATAGTACAAGAAGAGTAACCATGGTCACATGGTGCTGGAGAAACAACAAAATTGAAACTAAAGCAAACAATTCAATGCTTACATAAAGGAAATGGTAGCTTTATGTTTTTACTTACTGAGCAATTGTAGCATGGTAAGGAATGGGGATGACATATAGATCATTTTTTCTTCCAAGTGAAACACCAAAATTCTCGGTCATGTCTAGTTCTTCTTGTTTGATGTTGTTAGGGAGTTTCCAGTCAAAATGGTAAAGTAAGTTTGTAAGTGTAAGCTCAATGCTTGCTATTCCAAATGAAATGCCAGGGCACACCCTTCTTCCAGCACCAAATGGGATAAATTCAAAGTTATTTCCCTTGTAATCAATGGAACTATTGACGAATCTCTCTGGATAGAACTTCTCGGCATCAATCCAATAATTCGGATCCCTTCCAATAGCCCATAAATTAACGATGACGTGGGCATTGACGGGTATGTCATATCCATGAATCTGACGTCTCTCTCTGCAAAGTCTTGGAAGTCCCAGCGGTACAGGAGGGTGTAACCTTAGAGTTTCTCTGATAACTAATTTCAAGAATTCTAGTTCTTCGAGTTCGGCTTCATCTACATATCCTTTTCTATCAAAGACTTGTCTCACCTCTGCTTGAGCCTTTGCCATAATTTTTGGCATCCTTATCAATTCTGACATAGCCCATCCTAAAGCTGTAGACGATGTTTCACTTCCAGCAACGAAAATGTCCTGAAAGATAGATAGGTTGTGTTTGACTGGTGAAAGTTTTTTTTTCCCCAACATACTCATGATGGAAACGAAAGGTAAATTCACAAAGGGGCATACCAAAAATGACAGCAGTTCATTGAGTTTAATAGTAAACTCAAAATGTCATTAGTGCAATCTATTTAAGATTTTCAAATAAACATGGAATAAGATATGCTTACCAGTACAACTGCTTTGATATTGTTTCCTGTCAAGGGGAACTGAAAGTCTCCATATTCTTGAAGATTCAAAAGAACATCTAAAAAATCTCCGGCAACTTCCTCCCCGGAATCTTTTATTGATCTGTGAACTTTATGTTCATTGATGACGCTTTCAAGTAACTTATCAACGTCATGATGTAACTTCTCAAGCCGAGTCCTCATCCCGCTGATCTTATGAAGCAATTTTATGGAAGGGAACATATCTGCCAGACTGAAACCTCCAAAAACCTCTGATATTTCTCTTATAAGTGGCACAAATGCTCCATGTGTCTCGCAACTCTTACCAATTGCCGCCTTTGAAGTGATTGCATATGTTAAACAAATTAGCATCTCGCTGAGGTTGATTTTCGACTTGGACTTCGAAGAAATAGATTTAATGAATTCAGATACTTCTTCCTCTCTGATGGATTGCATCGCTTGAACTCTTTTTGCGCTCAACAGCTCTATTGTGCAGATTTTACGCATTTGTCTCCAATTATCTCCATATTGTGCAAATGCAATGTCTTTAAAGTGATACAACAGGACCTCTCCGGCAAGGATATAAGGTCGAGTGCAAAAAGCAACGTCATGGGTTTTCATTACTTCTTTAGCAACTTCTGGAGAAGAGACGACAATGGTGGACAATTCACCAAGCTGAAGGTGCATCAGAGGTCCATATTTGTTGGCTAAATCTCTTAGGCGGTGATGGGGCAGAGAGCCAATCATTTGATGCATGTTTCCTATCAGTGGTAGCTTCCATGGGGAGGGAGGAGCAACAACAGGATTTGACTTGTCTGATTTGCTCCATATTCTCAGCAGCATAAGTAAGAAAAGAAGAAAGGTCAAGATAATTGGAAAAGAAAGAATTTTATTATCCATGATGAAGTGGAGATGGAGTTAAAGCTAGTATTTGTATCAAGATGATTTCCTAAGCTGGAGTGTTGATTTTCATATTTCACAGTTTATACCTCGTTAAATTTATCCGTTAACTTATACGCTATTAGACATACTATGATCCAAAGTGCATGTCAAAAGTCAAACTTTTCTAGTGTATGAACATGTTGACAAGGTCCAAGGTAGATGTCTTGCATGATGCTATCTTGGACAGATTTCTCCATTTGCACCACATATTCCAACGAGGGGTCTTTATTACTAGAAATGGATTAGGTATTGGCAGATCTATTGCAAATCTATCTATTAGTTGATTTATTAGAACTATAAAATCTGTGCAAATAACACAAATGAAAATGTTATATAGTCTAGTTCTATATAGTCAATATAGTTCATTGCATTGCTACATTGCATCATATTTCAGTGTTAATATTTTATTAAATAATTACAATAGAATATCATATTTCATTATAATATTTCATTATAATATCATACACTTACAATGAAATACGATGTTTCAATGGAATATAAGTTTTTTAGTCCTGAGATATTTGTCACCAGTGTAACACAAAACACTCAAATATGATCTTACTAGCAAGTTATCCTGAGAAGTTTTAAGAAATTGAGGCAACGCTATAACACTATAGAACCCAAAAAATGTTGCATCGATAAGTATTGTTTCACTTACCTTGATTTTTATCTGTGGCATGTTGATTTTAGTATAGTTTTAGTCTTTCATTTAGTTGGATTTTCCAAAAATTACAGGGAAAGACACAGGTGTACCCTTCTGTGATGTCACAGATAAAATTATTGTGGGTGCTCTAAATGGGCCACCTATGTGTTTGTTTTGTGGGGAAAGACAAAGGTGTACCCTCTGTGATGTCTAATGGGAGAAAGTGCATGATGAAAAATGTGTGGAAAAAATGCATCTTTTCAAGAAGACTGATGTGTTATTCGGTGGACTTTGTGAAGCATGGGCCTACTTAATATGTGGGCTAGAATCGTCGTCAACAAGAGTCCGTAAAAGGGGGGCCAAGGGAGGCTCAAGTCTCATACCTTATTATGAGGGGTGGAAATGACACGGCAGATTTGCTAGCCAAGGAAGATGAAAGAAGATCTTCAGATTTCGTACTTTGGTTATGGTCTATTTTATGATTATCTGGTTTGGAATATGTAAGGGCAATTGCAACAATAGTATTTCAGAGAGAAATGTGTCTTTTTGCTCATATGTATATATATATATAGATATATGTTTTGATAATGTGAATGAGTATGTGACCTAATTTTATGTAAAAAATGTGGGATCTAGTAATGATTTTGATGTAATTTTGTTGAAGAATGGATGAGAAAAATGAAAGATTAGATGTTTGGATAATGATTTTATATTTCGAGATGTGTTTTGCTGACGTGACAATATTGAAATATTGTTATGTTGAATTGATTGTATTGAGAGATGTGTTTTGTGTAATAGAAGTGAGATCCAAAATTGATTTTGACAATACCAAAAATACCCTCTAGTAAGAAGACGACACGTGGAAAACATTTAAGTCTTATTTATATTATAAAAGAGAAGCACAATCCAATAAGTTCGATTCACATTGCTCTCGGTAATCAAGCAATATGCCAACATGGTCGGCATCGATATCCCCTGATAGTGACTATCACATGTGGAAAGATTATTACACCGTTTAGTAAGGGCCCACCTATTTTATTGAGAATTCTATTAAAGTAAAGCTCTATCAATATAAAGGGGTCTACCCCACAAGTGAAAAAAATAACTTTTTACACAAACGTTATTCATTCATAGAGTATCGAACCGTGTTCCCTTGGAAACTTATTTGCATTCACATCTGATTTGAACGTCAAAGTGTTAACGCCAGAGAACAATCTCTAGCAAGCTCTTAGCTCACGTTTGCTCTTCCACGCAGGAACTAGTTCACTCAAGAAGATGATCAAGTCAAGCCAAAAAGACCTAGTTTGACCTCATCTTGATACCGTCGTCCAAACAAGCAAGTGAACTCATGAATTGGACCAAAGAAATGGAAGGGTGATAGAGAGTTAAGTGTGGGAAACTTTCCTCCTTCATCCGATGCTC
This sequence comes from Euonymus europaeus, assembly GCA_963580455.1. Classification (NCBI taxonomy): domain Eukaryota; kingdom Viridiplantae; phylum Streptophyta; class Magnoliopsida; order Celastrales; family Celastraceae; genus Euonymus; species Euonymus europaeus. The sequence goes on from OY756961.1 coordinate 25,616,867, forward strand.
AACTCTATGTCCTAAAAAACATGCAAGGCGAAATTATTACTCCAAGCAAAATTCAAGGGATTGTGGTGCACAGTGAGAAACTGCATGTGATCATATCAATTTGACCTCTGTATCCAATAATGTCCTTATTGGTTGTATGATTTGAAACAAATGGAATAATATAATTTCCTATCATTGTACGATGGAAGGATGGAATTATTGAGTGCTTGTAACTATTTATTACCTACTGTTTAGTACTGAATTCTTTATGATTTTAATTTAAATAATTTTGATAATATATTATCTTATTTATAAATAAATTAAGCTATGCGCAGGCCAGCTCTGACAACACTGCCTTGAACCCTCTTTCTCTTCTGATGAGAATTTCATTCGGGAATTTTATTCCCATACACTTGAGAAATGGTTGGATGAATATGTGCCTAAGGTGGTGTTTGTAAAAATTCCTAGAATAGGTCAAGAGTTTGATTCGGTTGAAGATGCTCAAAATTTTTATAATGAATATGCCAAGTTTGCTGGGTTTTAGTATTCGAAGTTATTTGTCAAAGAGAAACAAATCCGATGAAATTATTTGAAAGGAGTTTGTTTGTTACAAAAGGAATTCGGGATTACGAAAAATCCAATGCTAGTTGTAGGAAAAGGCCAGAAACTAGGGAAGGTTTGTAAGGCCAAATTTACCCTTGTCAAACCTAGTTCCAAGCAACGCTTTGTTGTCTCACACTTTAATGAGGCTCGTAATCATGTCCTTGCTACACCTAAAAAAGTTCATATGTTGAGGTTTCATCATTCCATTTCTAGTGCGAAAAGGGCGTTAAGCCAACAATTTTCAACAGCTAATATTCTCATTCATCAACAAATTAGTGTTTTTGAGCTTCAATCCAGAGGCTTAGAAAATATAGGATGCATTGAAGAAAAAAATTACAATGCAGGAAGAGATGAGGTAGAGTTGTATGTAGGACATGATGCTCAAATGTTGATAGAATATTTTCAAGTAGAGCAAGAAAAAGATTCTGAATTTTTTTATTCAATCAAGATGGATTCAAAAAATAAACTTACACATTGTTTCTGAGTCGATGCAGTCTGTAGGAGATCTTATTATGCATTTGGTGATGTTGTAGTATTTGATTAACGATGGCAACGAGGCAGAGCGGAGCGAGGCTGGATCATGGCCGCTCCGTCCCCACCCCGCACTTTGGGGCAACTTCTTTGCCTCATCCCCGCCCTAATCAACTCGCGGGGGGCCGGTTACACCCCAAAATTCAAAAAAGATTCAAGCACAATATTAATTTAATTATATCAGTTTTAATACAATTATCCAACATCATTTCATCAATTTTTGAAATTCAAAATAATCAAACAATAAACAAAATAAAATTTATACAATCATCCAACCTCAAACTTTATCATTCGAAATAACTAACAATGAACAAAAATTAACAACCACAATAGAAACACATCATCCAATTTAATAGAATTAGGAGTAGAGGTATATTATATGTTTTAGATACAAACAAATATGATAAACCATAACTAAATAACTCAATGGTGATTACTATTTACTAGTATAGCAGTGTTGATTAAGTAAGTATATATATATATAAGTTATATAGGTAGTATCGGGTTACTGATCTGCCCCGCCCTGCATGCGGGTTACACTTTTTTGCCCAATCCCCGCCCCGTCTCAATGTTGGGTAGGGGAAAACTCACGCGGGGCACGTCGGGTTGGGGAAAAATTGGCATCTCTATGTTTGACACTACGTACAATACAAATCGCTATGAGATGATATTCGCTCCATTTGTGGGAATGAATAATCATTGTCAAAGTAATCTTTTTGCATGTGCATTTTTAAGTGATGAGACAGCAAAAACATTTGCATGGCTCCTGCATCAATTCTTGATAGCCATGTTAGATAGTGCACCTAAAATGATAATCACTGACCAATATCCTACTATGACTAAAGCTATTTCTGAGGTTTTGACAAACACTATACATAGGCTTTGTATGTGGCATATTCTTCGCAAATTCTCAGAAAAACTAGATTCAATCAAATTGAAATAACACTATCCTAAGTTCCGAGACTGTGTATGAAATTCTGAGGATTCAGAACAATTTGAGGATGCTTGGAATTGAGTGCTCGATATTAGTGGTATGTCAGACAATGATTGGTTGAAAGGGCTCTATGATCTCCGACACAAATGGATTCCAACTTATGTTAATGGAACATTTTCTGCAGGTTGCATTGAAACTTTTTCCATATTTATCTATTGTGATCCAATAATTGCTTATTAACCATCACATTTTTTGTAGGTATGTCGAGTAGTCAAGGGGCCGAAAGCTGACACTCTTTCTTCAAGAACTATGTAATAAAGAAGAACACTTTGATGGATTTCATCGTTCGATTTGTGAGGGCATTAAAACACCAACGACATCAAGAGTTATTTCTTGACCGTAAGGACATTAATGAGCAACCTCTTATGAAGACTATGTGGCAACTAGAGAAGAGGATGAGTGAGGTATACACGCACATAATATTTTATAAATTTCAAGAGGAGTTATACCAGAGCATTGCTTATGTTGTGGTGGTAGAACAAGAAACTGGAGATATGTGTATGTACACTGTCAGTACGGCTGAAAAGAGTGAGGGTCGTGCACGAAAAGTCAGGGAAAATAAGTCCACAGACAAAGTGAGTTATAGTTGCAAGAAATTTGAATCTTGTAGAATTATTTGTCAGCACGTATTGGCTACCTTCAACGGGACAAAGCTGCAGCAACCACTATCTAATGCATAAGTACTGCATAGGTGGACAACTACTGCCAAGTCATTGAGTTCATTTAGTTCGAGTGCTAGTGCTTCAATAGTTGCAGATGACATATTACAAAGATGATAATAGATAATGCTTACATGAGCAAAGAGACATTTGCATTGGCAAGGGAAACATTTGAGTCTCATCATGACAAGCTAAAGTCCATGACTTTAAGAGATGAAAGCCCATCTCGACCAAGTGTTGGTCTTTTTGACCCTATTTACAGTGAGCCTGACCAAGTCAGAGTAAAAGGATGTAGCAAGAGGTTGAAAGGGGGGCAAAGAACTTGCCACAAAGAAGAATATACGCTTTCATGGGTGTAGACTTACAGGACAATTGCACGACAAAAAGAATTCTCCGGCATTACCAATATGTGAATTTTTTTTTCACCTTTGTTTTCCCTGTCCAAATTTGGTTAATGTACTGCTGAAACCAATATCCGACACAAATGATCGCCGGCAACTTTCTCACCCGAATCATTTATTGATCTGTTAACTTTATGTTCACTGATGAGGTTCTCAAGTATCTTATCAGCTTCATGTTGCAGCTTCTCAAGCCGAGTCCTCATCCCGCTGATCTTATGAAACAATTTTATGGAATGAAACATATCTGCGAAACTGAAACCTCCAAAAACCTCTGCTACTTCTCTTACAAGAGGTACAAATGCTCCATGCGTCTCGCAACTCTTACCAATTGCCGCCTTTGAACTGATTGTATATGTTGAACAAATTAGCATCTCGCTGTGGTTGATTTTCGAGACCTGGACTTCAAAGAAATAGATTTAATGAATTGTGATACTTCTTCCTCTCTGATGGATTGCATCGCCTGAACTATTTTTCGGCTCAACAGCTCTATTGTGCAGCATTGTAAATGGAATTCATGAAATTGAAGCAACATTATAACACTATAGAACCCAAAAGAATGTTGCATCAATAAGTACTGTTCCACTTATCTTGATTTTTATATGTGGTTACATGTTGATTTTAGTTTAGTTTTATTCTTTCATTGACTTGAATTTCAAAAAACTACAGGGAATTAGTCATATTTAGGATTTAGTTCTCAAGTTATTCAATGTAAATGAACTTCGAGTAAGTTTAAGATTGAAAATGGAAGAAATATCCAATACTAAACTTTTGAATTTACTTTTAAAACAAATCCAACAAAAATGTCATAAACCCTAAACTCAAGCTAGCCTAAAAATACCCGAGGCAATGCTCAGATTTCACACTAGTGTTGCACATTATTGGATTGATTTTCTTCACTAGCTCCAATTCACTTCCTTTGAAATCATTTTCCTCTTAACTCTTAAGTTTATGGGAAAGTGACCAAATCAACATCAATTGTGGTTTAGTTTTATGCTTTCTTCTTTTTTACAACTGGTGGGTTTATGCCATTTCAAACTCCCCGCCGTGTACAAGGAGCGGGCCAAGAATAAGCAGGATAGTTAAATCGTAAAATCGAATTCAAAAGTTGATTTCGATTATAAAATTAAACCTATTTCTGTCATTATTTTTTTACCCCTAATCTGGTATCGGGCCAATGGGTGATGTTTAGCTCGAGCGAACTAGTCTGATTGCTGGGTCAATGTAAACACATCGTTTCGCTTGAGCGCAATATCTATGAGCAAGTACTTGTAACATAAGCAAGGGAGACTAACGCCAATTTATTTTTGATGAAAAGATATATACAAGCCTAGAAATTTGGGAAAAACTGTACGAGATAACTAACCATGGTCACATGGTGGTGGAGAAACACTGAAACAACAACATTAGAACTAAAGCAAACAGTTCAATGCTTACATAAGGGAATTGGAAGCTTTATGTTTTTACTTACTGAGCAATGGTAGCATGGTAAGGAATGGGGATGACATACAGATCATTTTTTCTTGCAACTGAAGCACCGAAATTCTCTGTCATGTCTAGTTCTTCTTGTTTGACGTTGTTAGGGAGCTCCCAGTCAAAATGATAGAGCAACTTTGCAAGTGTAAGTTCCATGCTTGCTATTCCAAACGACATGCCAGCGCACATCCTCCTTCCAGCACCAAATGGGATAAATTCAAAGTTAGTTCCCTTGTATTCAATGGAACTATTGACGAATCTCTCCGGATAGAACTTCTCGGCATCGACCCAATAATTCGGATCCCTTCCAATAGCCCACGCATTAACGATGACTTGGGTTTTGATGGGTATGTCATATCCAAGAATCTGACATCTCTCTCTGCAAAGTCTTGGGAGTAACAATGGAAGAGGAGGGTGTAACCTTAGAGTTTCTTTGATAACTAATTTCAAGAATTCTAGTTCTTCGAGTCCGGCTTCATCTACATATCCTTTTCGATCAAAGACTTGCCTCACCTCTTTTTGAGCCTTTTCCATAATTCTTGGAATCTTTATCAATTCTGACATAGCCCATTGTAAAGTTGTAGACGATGTGTCACTTCCAGCAAGGAGAATGTCCTGAAAGATAGATTGTTTTTAACTGGTGGAAGTTTTTTTCCCTATATATTCTTAAGAGTGTCATAAATTTGGGCCCCTAGCTTGTTCTCTCCTTGAAAGGCCTTATTAGGGGAGGAAGGTTTGTACTTATAAACCGGTCCCAAGGACCACTCCCATATGATGTGGGAGGTCCTTACGCCCCCTCACGTGTGGACTAGGCGAAACCAACAGAATGAAACTGACTAGCCTTATACGTGCAAATGAACGAGATTCACATCGGACTAGGTCATGAATTTAGACCCTCCTAAAAGGCCTTATTATAGGGGGAGGAAGGCTTGTACTTACAAACCTGCCCAAAGGACCATTCCCATCCCATGTGGGAGGACATTACAAAGAGGAACTGAAAGAAAGATATGCTTACCAGTACAATTGCTTTGATGTTTTCTGTTGTCAAGGGGAACTGAAAGTCTCCACATTCCTGAAGATTCAAGAGAACATCTACAAAATCGTTTGCAACTTCCTCACTAGAATTAGTTCTTGATCTGTTAACTCTATGTTCATTGATAATGCTTTCAAGTATATTATCAAATTCATGATGCAGCTTCTCAATCCGAGTCCTCCTCCCGCTGATCATATGAAACAATTTTATGGAAGGGAACATATCAGCCAAACTGAAACCTCCAAGAACCTCTGATATTTCTCGTATAAGCGGTACAAATGTTCCATACATCTCGCAACCCCTACCAGTTGCCGCCTTTAAAGTGATTTCATATGTTAAACAAATAAGCATCTCGCTGAGGTTGATTTTCGATTTGTCCTTCGAAGAAATAGATTTAATGAACTCCGATATCTCTTTCTCTCTGATGGATTGCACCGCTTGAACCCTTTTTTCGCTCAACAGCTCTATTGTGCAGATTTTACGCATCTGCCTCCAGTAATCTCCATATTGTCCAAATGCAACATCTTTAAAGTTATATACCAGGATCTCTATAGCAGGGATACAAGGTCGAGTGCAAAAAGCAATGTCATGGGTTTTCATTACTTCTTTGGCAACTTCTGGAGAAGAAACGACAACGGTGGACAATTCACCAAGCTGAAGGTGCATAAGAGGGCCATATTTGTTGGCTAAGTCCCTTAGGCGGTGGTGGGGCAGAGAGCCAATCATTTGATGCATGTTTCCTATCAGTGGTAGCTTCCATGGGGAGGGAGGAGCAACACCAGAATTTGACTTGTCTGATTTGCTCCATATTCTCAGCAGCATAAGTAAGAAAAGAAGAAAGGCCAAGATAATTGGAAAAGAAAGAAATTGATTATCCATGATGAAGTGGAGATGGAGTTAAACTAAGCTAGTGTTTGTAGATCATTTCCTAAACTGGAGTTTTGATTTATAAGTGCAGACTGCGTAGGGTATCTCAAAAGTCGACTTTTCTAATGCATGAACATGCTGACCAGCTTTTAATTTTTTCTATATAGGTAGATGTCATGCTCACTCATGATGGAATCTTGGACAGATTTCTTCATTCGCGCCACATATTCCAACAATTAAAAAGCCATTATGACTAGAAATGGATTGGATATTGGTAGATCTATCACTAGTCTACTATCCATTATTGTGAATTATAAAGTCCGCGCAAATGTGGGGTGCTTGTGGCGAATTCTCGCCTTTTAGGCAGCGTGGTAAGGATGTAGATGACAAAACAGTCCATTTTTCCTAGAAGCTTCCTTTTAAGACATGTAATGAGAATAATTTTTGGATTTGATTTTTTAGGTGGTTTGGTAGGATATGAGGCTTTTAATCATTTTTTTTATCTTCATTTTCATTTTTATCACTTTTTTAAAACAAAAATTAAATCCGGACAAAAATAAGGTATTACAATTGTAATGATTGATTTTAATTTTAATGTAATGTAATTAAAGACGTGATGGCCTAATCTTCCAAAATTGGGTTCCAACCATCAAGAAATTTATTGTTGTTCTATTTGCTTAAATTTTGATTACTAGTTTAGAATTGGATATTGGATGTCCAAAACAAAATTCTTGGGCGTTACCCCGAACCCAAAAAAAAATTAGGACATTGCCTCGAACCCCACCCTAAGAAGCCTCCAATTAATTTGTCGTCCCGGGCCCCAAATATGACAGGGGCAGCCCTGATATAGTTCATATATAAAATGACAAGAGCAACGTTATACACACTAACAATCTTAAAATTAGGGTGCTTTGCTGCAGAAGGCAATGCTAATTTCAGGGTTGTGGCAATGCAACGCGGAACAATTCGAAAGAGAATCCATTTCATGTAGATCGGGAAAAAAAATGGATGAAAGGACATAAGTGCCAAAGAGACTGAATACTAACCATTGGGAAATTTAAGCTGCCAATGCAGCTCCTTTGAAGCCAAGAGATGTCCCATGAACCATAGCATAAGAATTGCCAGTCACAAGCAGCGACAGCACCCTCGCCCACAGGGGCGGATTGGCCAGTGCAGCTTTAAATATATATATATAGGCTTTTTCTTTAACGTGCACTTAATTTTTACAAATTCAACCATATCTATTCAACATTAAAAGTGTATGATAATTCTAGATTGTTAAATATAAAACACAAAACATCTTATATATTTTCAGGTTACATTTAATTTTTGTTTCAAACAGAATACGTATCATTAGATTTATAAAATAGATCAAACACAAATATAATTTTTTATAAAATTAGACTAGGTACATGCAAAAGAACTTATATATATTTACACACTTGCATAAACTAATTTGTCTTACATTATATATACACACACACACTTAAAGGATAACTATATATTTATAGTGTACGACAATATCTTTTTGGTTTGCATTAAAGTAGCCGGCAAAGATATCAACATCTCAGTAATGTCACTGTCAAAGTTAAATTTGTATCAATATTATACATGTGGGCAAACATGTCATTGCATTTTAATTTTATAAATAATTATTTTTTTGATCTCGTACATGTTTTTTTTTTCAATCTCATACATGTGAGTACATGACATCACATGTCATTTGAATTCCATCTATAATTTTTTCTTAATCCTACATTTAAATTGTCGATTATTTTTATATACTTAAAGTCAGTACCAGAAAAGAAGAAAAAAAATACGCTGCCTCCAGTCCCTAGCCAAATTTTCAAAGCAAATCAAGGAGGATGTAATTTATTAATAGTTCCCCTTGCACCTCAAGAGGCATAACAACATATTTACTTCAAGATGTTTTGTAGCGGCGAGCGACAGTAATTTCACGTTGTCTTATTGTTTATATATTGTACTAAATCTGGATCCATGATACCTACAACTTCCAGACTTGTTGCTGAGAATTGGAGGAAAAAATGCATAAAAGCGACCACAATGATTCAATCCTGCATCTTTCCAGTCTTAATTAAACTGAATTTTGCATCATCTGAAACACTAAATAGCCTTCCAGACAAAATGGGTTTCACCCATTGAAGCGCCTTTTCAAGAACAATAACAGATCTAGGAAGAACAAAGGGAAAAAATGAAGGGAAAAGCATTATAAATTTAATACAATTTACTTCAGCAGCAGATCAGATAAAGAAGAAGAAGAACAAAAAGCATTGTAGTAGTACACAATTATTTTGGCCAAATTGTGATTATAGCATTAATCTTTCTTCTCTTCCTTTGTCGCTGCCTCCTTTGTTTCCTTCTTCTCTTCCTTGGTCTCTGCCTCCTTAGTTACCTTCTTGGATTCCTTCACTACTGGTTTGGCTTCCTTCACTTTTGGTTGACCCTTCTTGGGCTTCATGAAGCAGAAACAAGAGCAGCAAGGGCACTGGAACAAGAACTTCATTGCTCTGCCCCCTACTTACCTCTACACTCAATCTCTTTACTCTTTAGTGTTAGAAGAACCTAAAAGGGCCGAGCTTTATCAATACCTTTCTATCTTATTTGTTACTCCAATAATGGTGCTGATGTGTGTTTTCCTTTTCACCTCCCATTGGATGCCAATCCTATCACTTTCAATAAAGGAGAGATGGTTCCCTAATAATGAATGCTTCTGGCTAAAGGGTAGTGTTTTTCTTTAACTTTGTGGGTCATGTTGTCCTTTCAATTTAAGGGATCCTCCTACTTTTCTTTGTCTTGTATGATAAAGATGGCCCAACCCTAGCTGGAAAGCAATATTGAATATGCACACTTTCCAGCATCAGCATACCAAGTTGTTAAATTTTTCTTAAGCTTGCACTTGTCCACATGTGTAAAATGTTCCACTCATGCTCAGCAAACAGCTCAACTTCAACAGAATGATGTTTCACAATTTTGACTTTAATGCATGATAGTTAAATAGTAATATAAATCAAATTATAAAATATAAATAATATCAAAAATCATTCAAAATAATGGGAAGTTTTCCAAAATCAAAGTTTAAAATTCATAAAACGCCACAAATTAAAATGTTTGAATCAACTCATAAATTCAAATTGAATAACATTTTCAATAAAGTTTGGTATACCTCATCTTCATAAAAGTTGGTGATAATGTTATCACTTGTCACATATTAATTTATAATATTATTATTAAGTTTAGGGCTGTGTTTTCAGTATTCAGTATTAATTTTACTAATTAAAATTTTAAAAATATTAGTCAATTGAATATTTGAATTAGTAATATAAGATCATATCACATTATATAGTGTTAATACAAATTACAATTAATTCATATTACATACAAAAACACACCTATGTTGACAATTATAATGTATATAAATATATTAATGACATTAATTGTCAATTACATAATTATATATTGACTATATTATATATATATATGTGTGTGTGTATGTCGGGTAGAATCGGACCGGATATAATCAGATTGGATCAGATATCCGCACAGTCGGGTCGGATCGGATATGCCCAAATCCATATCCAACCCATATTGTTGGTAATACTTTTAGTATTCGGGAGACACTTTCTCCTCCCCCGCCTTTACCCAGGAACGAACTCGGGTGATAGCCTTATAGGCCCCCCGGTGTAAATCCTGGTACCACTGAAACAATGTCCCCGAATACAAAATGTATTTCCAACACATATCCATTCAAAAAATTTGGATTTTATCCATGCATATCCATATCCATTATTCAATGAACGAATTTTTCTAGTGTTTGACCGGATCAGATCAAATCGAAAATCCACGAATACGGACACATTTGTCATGTCTAGTATTTGGACTTTCACATGCTAATTATAAAACGAAATTGTAGAATCGCATATGAAATTGAGATTCTAACGAGTAACAATTTCACACGTTGATTCGCATGATTTTAACATTGTTCCGATTCCGCTATTATTTAAATCGTGATTTTAACTACCTCTGTTTAATGGCTTCCTCTGTTGCCAGGAAGATGACTTTCATGGCTAATTGAACAAGCAGCCATCACAGATATTTAGGATTCCCATTGAATATTGATGTAGAATTTGAAACCATTAAAAATTATAATGATTTCAAACTCAATTTATACTAGTGAGTGCATGAATCAATGGTGATCTAGCTCTGCAAATATGAGTGTCATGGTCACGAGGATTGAATATAAACGTATTCTAATTCAAAAATTCACCACAATTATCGCGGAATAAAACGGCAGATTTGTGTATGGTTCTAAAGTTCAGGAAAAAAAATAAAAATTAAAAAGTCCCCTAATTCATTTAGTAGTCATGACATCTAACTGCTACTATACCTGTATTCTTGAATTGCAGCTATTCGTCTAGACCCCTTCATATCAATGACAAATCGCGTATGCACTTTGAGAATTGTATCTATATAAGGAAAACTTGTAACTAGGGCTACTATGGCTGTTCTTGTATATAATTCAATGAAATACCGATTGAATCATGAGAAATTGACAGAGAATGACAGACTACAGTTTTTATATTCCAATAAAGAAAAACTGTAAAAACATCATAAAAAAATATTAACTGACCAGAATACTCTTACTCAAACTTACATCACCACGTCCTTCTTTAATTGGAGATCAATTCTAGTCTTTGAAACTGCCACCAGCCTTTTATTCCAAGTTGTTACCTTAGAGCCTAGAATGATAGTAAGTTCCAACGTCATATATAGAGAAAAGATTGTACCTTTACAATGAACTGTTATCATCACATTTTTAGTTTGTCCTATCCGATGAATTAGCGTAAGAGGTTAGGAGTCTATGGTATAGCTCATATCCAAACAATAAATGTTAAATGTTAAGAGAAACGGATTTGTTAAATCCTAACAGGTTCGTGTATCGGATTTGCATGTTATAATCCAAATAATAAGTGTTAAATCATACAAAAATGTTATAGAACCCACTTTTAGTATTCCAACTCAACCTAAGTCTACATGGCACTCCATGTAGGTGGGTCATGTTGGACTTTTTCAAAAATCAATTAAGCACATTTTTATTTATTTTTTAATAAATGAAAATTTAAAACGTTTTTCTCTAAAAATACATGTTAGATTTTGAAAAGAGAAGAATATAAAAGCCTATTCTTTTCAATAAGACTCATTGTCAATAGTTTTTATTGCGTTTTTTCAATTACATTGTTTTTACAACAATGCAATTCATATATATGATGTGTAAACTATTTATTCGAGTTGAAATTTTGTTACACTATGATAGTTTAATATATATTTGTTATTTTTTGCATTTTTATTGAAATTATGTTGGGTACCCTAACCCATTAAGTTTTAGTAATTAAGATTTAACACTTGAGACATTTAGGATTTTAGTAGCAAATCCGAGTTTTTTAGGTTATAACATGAAAATCCGATACACCAGCCCGTTAGGGTTTAGCGAATTCATTCCTCTTAGGGTTTATAACTCTTATTGTTTAGGTTACAATATGAAAATCCGATACACAAGCCCATTAGGGTTTAGCGAATTCGTTCCCCTTAGGATTTATAACTCTTATTGTTTAGGTTATAGTATGAAAATCCGATACACGAGCCCATTAGGGTTTAGCAAATTTGTTCTCTTAGGGTTTAACACTTATTGTTTAGGTCACCGTATGAAAATCGATATATGAGCACATATCAGTACCTATAAATAAACACTGGAACTTACGTAATTCACATATTAGTACAAAAAATAATGTAATTAAAAATGACTGAATAAAAACTATCGATGATGGATCTTGTTGGATAGATCTTTACTTGTTATTCTGAATATGTAATCTTTTTGGAAATCTAATATGTATTTTAAGGAAAAAAAAACAAAAAAATGTTTTGTGAAATTTCAAATAAGATATTTTATTTTCTAAAATTTTAATTTTTCATGTCATATGCTCATAAAGCATGACATGTAGACTTGGGTTACTATTGAGTTACAAAAAAACTATAAGGGAAACGAATTTGCTAAGTCTTGTACGAGATTTTCATGTTGTAACCCAAACAATAAGTATTAAACCCTAAGGAAAACGAATTCGATAAACCCTAACGGGATAATAATTAATTAGAATAAAAAAAAGAAAACTAAATAAATGCTCGATATATTGATTAAATCAGGAAAAAAATTAATTAGAATAAAAAAATCAATAGAATAACTAGATATGCGCTACCATGAATCCCAAAATATATTTTACATATCATTTTTCTTATCAAAATGAATAAGAAAAAATAGCAAACTCAATCACACAGCAAACGTCGGAACAGAGGACATCGGTATGAAATTGTGAATAATAATAAGCATGCCCTGTTACTAGAGATGAAACAAAAAGAAACACCGTAGGACGTCACAAATATTTAGGATTCCCATTGAATGTTGATGTAGAATTTGAAAACAATAAAAATTATAATGATTTGAAACTCAATTTAAACTCGCAAGTGCACGAAATCAATGGTCATCTAGATTTGCAAAAACGAGTGTCATAGCACGAGAAATGAATATAAACTCATCCTATTTCAAAAATTCATCACGATTATCGCGGATTAAATCGACGGATTTGTGTATGATTCTAAAGTCCAGAAAAAATTAAAAAAGTCCCCTAATTTATTTAGTAGTCATGAGTCATGACATCGAACTGCTACTTTGTATTCTTGAATTGCAACTATTCGTCTAGATTAGTCTAATAAACAAAAAACCCATTCAAATCAATGACGACTTATATGGCGATGAACAAGTCGTCTACTGCAAATTGCATCAGAATAATCAAACCTAAATGGCGGTCAATCAGATTCATCACAGTTGCAGAAATCAACACTTGACGACATATCAAGAATAAATTTAATCGAAACAAATATCATTAACAACACTCAAAAAGATATGATTGAATCCATAGAAATCAAGAAATCGTTGTTACTGTTGCGCGCCTCTCCTTATTTTCTTTCGTCTCTCTGTTATTGTATATGCCACCCTTGTTGGATGAAAGTTATACAATCTAAATCGTTCATTAATTATTTAAATAACACATATAATTTCATCTAAATGTTAGTCGATTTTTTTTACGTAACCATAAATAAATATTTTTTTAAAAAAATATATGTGTGTGTGTGAATGTTTATGTGTAAATGGTGGATCTCACACCATGTGACAGCATCCTAGCCAATAATTGAGATGATTTTTGGTCCCTCCAAAGAAGGGCGAGATCATATCACGGCCGTATATCAAAATCAATACACTCTGCTTTTTTTTTTGTGTCTTTGATGGGCTTGATAAAAGTCTTTCTCTTTTGGGCTTTGTGGGCTTGAATATCATAGTCTTGCTTTTATTTCCCAACAACAGGTCCCCTTCTTTCTTGATTTCTTCTTTTCTTTTCGCTTGCCATTTGTCGAGCCCCTTTTCTCTCTTTCTCTTTGGTACTTTTAAGACCCTACAAGGCCTCCTTTTGTGGGCTTGAATCATGGACTTAAGGGAAGCCTCTCTTCTGGGCTTAAATTGTTGACATTATCACCAAGCCCAACAACCAACATTACCTCACATGACCACTATTGAAACCCTGCAATTTCTCAAGTTCATCTCATAAATAATTCTAAAAACAGAACTTTTAAATCATCCCATTTGGCAGAACTTTTAAATCATCCCATTTGGCCGAAACAATCCCTACACTATTCCTCTGTCTTCTCTCGCTCTCCCATCCTCTCATCTCTCCAAAACCTAGATCTCTACCAAGGCAGGTTTGTGATCAATAAGCAAACTGAATCTCTTGCCCCAAAGGATGCGCAAAAAAGTAAGTATCACTCCTTTGCAGCCTATCTCACAAGTTTACAGCATGTTGTCTTTTATGGATGGCTTCTCCTCTTACAATCAAATGCTTCCATAAAAGCCAGAGTAAGCAATAAAGTCCCTCAAAATTTTCCCTCTACTTCGGGTTGTCTCGCAATGCCTTCTGTAGCTTGACCTGCAAGACCGACGGCCAACCGTAGTTGCTTCCTAAGCGATGAGAGCCTTCCACCTCTGCATTATGCTACAGTATGCTTGAACCAATATGATGAGGAGAGCCAAGTGGAATAGTGTAGGGATTTTTTTGGTTCAAATGGAGTGATTTAAGAGTTCTGTTTTTAGAATTATTTATGAGGTGAACTTGAAAAATTGCGAGGTTCCAATAGTGCTCATCATTACCTCGTGTGGTACACTCTTTTTGTTAAGTTTACAGAGTTATGACTTTTTTTGTAACTCATGATTAAAAAAAATTGGATTTATGTGAATACTAGATGAAAATGTTTTAAGCCCACAACCACAAGTCTTAATCCGGCCCAACTTCTAAGCAAGTCCCACCATGACTTTTCATCCTCTATGTCCAATACGTGTCAAAAAATCGCACGTGTCACGCATACAATCAGAAACTTTTCGTCCTTTAACATTTTTCTCAAAACATCCAACAAGCACTCGACGTGGAGGAAGCACTGGAAGCAACTGAAGGCAGCGCAAGCGGGGCGACGGGTTACGTGAGGGACGAAAGGTTGGTGAAAGCAGTAGAGATTGCAACACCCAAGACGACAATGGACAATGAATCTAACAGACAAAGAATCACAGATGTTACAAAAGGTTGTCTGAATGACATTAACAATTCGGTAGTTGATGATAATGAATTTGGTTATATCGAGACAGACGAGGCTGTTGATGAAATGCAAAATTTTAAGGATCCGGTGGATACTATGGGGTTGAAGTTGCTTATTCTCCTAAAGGTTACTTCTTGTCTCAAGCCAAATATGTTAATGAAGTGATCCATCATGCTCGTCTCACTAATTCTAAAGTTGCTGCTATTCCAATGGAGCTCAATCTCAAACTCAATTCTATTTATGAAACTCTTCTTGAAGATCCAATTTTTTATCGAGAGTTTTTTTGGATGTTTGGTATATTTGTCTATGACCCACCCAGATTTAGCTTATGTTGTTCACATTGTGAGTCGATCAATTTGTCTCTACCCCGCGATCTTCTCATTGGGCTGCTTTGGTTCGTTTTTTGCGCTATCTTCGCGACACTATGTTTCCAGGGTGTGTTAATGTCCTCTACCTCTCCTCTAGAACTTCGAGGTTATTCTAATGCTGATTGGGCTGGTGATGTCATGGATCCTACGTCCACCTCTAGTTTATGTATGTTTCTTGGAGATTCTCTTATATCTTGGAAAAGCAAGAAACAATATATTGTTGCTCGTTCTATTGCTGACCCAGAATATCGAGCTCTGGCACACGCTAACGCAGAATTTGTTTGGCTTCGTTGGTTGCTTTTTTATTTGGGTGTTCCTCAATTTGCTTCTACTCCTCTCTATTTTGACGATCGCAGTGCCATTTAGATTGCTCACAATACGGTCTTCATGAATGAACCAAACATATTGAGATTGATTGTCATACAACTCGTAACTTATTTGTAATGGCACACTCACTCTCTCTTTCGTTTCTTCTACTCTTGAGCTGGCTAATTTCTTTAGAAAGACTCACATCGTTGCTCGATTTCGGTTTCTGCTTGACAAACTTTCGACATGCAATCATCCTCAGTTTAAGGGAGGGTGTGTGGTTTATATTAGGAAACTGTAATTAGGTTTGATCGATTTTGTATATATATATATATGATGTAATACCTAATTGAATCAATCAATAAGAATACATAAAATCTTATACAAGATTGTGAATTGCAGATGATAGTTATTAGTTACTTGATCCTTTTGAACAGGTGGCTGCCATTGTTATCTATTTGAAACGGAGCGTTTTCGTTTATATTTCACATTGAATATTGAAAAATATTTTTGTTAAAATGGGAATGATAAAATATTTTCGATGGTGAGAAAAACCTAAGGAGTAAATATCAAGTGTAAAAAATAAGGACTATAGAATCCAAAAAGAAAATAACATTTAATTAATTAAATTAAAAATATGTAACTACTTTATTCAGAATGCCTAACGAAGATGTTCAGCTTTCATTGAATTAAGAAAAGGTACTAACCTCTTCGTTATATTATTTGACCAAATATATTATTTTTGTTGAGATTATTATTTTAGTAAACATAGATGGGTTACTACTACTTGTACAGATTAATGTCATATCTTATGGTTCTACACTGACAATTAGACCATCTTAGTTCCTACGCATAGAAAAAAAAATAGTTTTTCCAGGACGGACAAACCATATAGACAAGGGTGATCAACTTCAGGAGGGCCAAAGCCATAAGGAGATCTGAGGGCAGCGCCATTGCACAAATAATATTTGTTGGGTAGTAATACTCCTCATGTGAAGACCACCGTAATGAATGATGAAGTAGACAAAACCAATTTGATTTCCTCCATTTGCTTTGTTTTGTGGCGTGTAATGTGTGTACTTTGTGGAAAAAGTGTGTAGTTTATGCAGTTGAGTGCTCAACTACATTAACTACGTAGCTATGCAAAAACTCCTATAAAAAGGAGGTGAATTGCTTTGTAAAATACACATAAACATAGAAGTGCAGAGTTTGTAATACTGAATGATTGTATCATGGGTTCGAATCCCATTTCCTCCAGCACGGAAGAGGAACGGGCAGGCGAAATAACGTGAGAGAAAGAACCTCTTGGTGGAGTCCCCCGAAGGACAGAATAGCACTACTTAGACTAGGAGCGGAGAGCCCATGATGGTGCACTAGTGTTATGGTGTACCAAGAAAGTGTGTTGGATTGTCGGGTGTGTCGGGATGTTTCAGGTATGTCGCAAAGGTGGGGCTCATGCATGTGTGGTGCGAGATTATAAGAGATTCCAAGATGTAGCTAGAGTCTTAGAAAGTTTGAGCCGAGTGGGGCATATGATAATCTCTTAGGTTCTTAAGTGTTCTTGAGTTTTCTGTTGGGTGAGAGATGTCACTAAGAGTATGGTTGTAACAATTTATCATCTAGTGAATTTTCTCTGATTGCCTCTGACAACAACCGTGATTTTTCTCCGCTTTTGGAGTTTTCTACATAAATTATTGTGTTGTAATTGTGATATTATTCTCCATTGATATTTCTTGTTTGTGTTTTGATATTTTTGAGAAGGAGGATCCTGGTATTTTTCCCAACATAATCTTATAGGCCCTTGAGGCATGGCGACGTGGTCGACTTCTATCTTCTAGGCATCATCTTGGTATGATGTGAAGTGGTAGATCATGGGGTGCTTACTGATTTTTTTTTCTTAAGTTGCATGCCTAGTCTCTCCTGTAACCTTCATGCTTTCGAAATTAGTGGGCCAGTAGTAATCTATTCAGTGTTGAGGATACCAAGTCAGTTTAACACAAAGAATGAAATTGAAAACAAGTGACACAATGATGTACGTGATTCGATCACTAACGATCTACGTTCACGGGAGATAAAATATTCTTATTTAGAGATGATAGAAGATGAGGAGAATACAACACACTCAACTCACACTCACTCTCACTCTCACTCAGTCTGGTGCTTAATAGTGCCTATATATCTGCTTCTTTTTTTTAAAAAAAAATAGTGCCTATATATCAATTTTTTTGCTACTAGATTGTGAGTTCGTGGGATCTCGTCAATAGCTTTTGTACATAATTAAATTAAACACCCTTAGGCCTTAGATTCCATTTCTCATTCTGAAATCCAACGTTCTTGTTCAAGGCTGTTTTTGGTTGCATTAGTCTTCTTCCATAGTCGCTCTCTCTCCATTCAGAAACTGTCAAGCCATACCTAGGAACACAAACTACTTAGCTTTCTTAGGCTGAAGGATTGTGGATTTAATATGGCTTTAGCTGCATGTTAATCTCAAATGACATGATTATTTGTCTAGTAGCCAACAAATAAAGGTGATTAGTAGTATGTTTTGAGTGTTACTTTGATAATTATATTTAGAACTTAATGGACGTGGTTTGGCTATTTTACAATTACCACACAATGGTGATGGATGCAGCTAGCCCAAGCCTTGATCCATCAAATTTCGAGGAATGTACGAACCCAAATGCTCAAAAATTGTATGACATGTTGCAGGGAGCGGAGCAAGAATTGTGGCTAGGGCGAAACAATCTCCTAATTATCGGTTATGGCACGGTTGTTGAGCATTAAGTCCGAACATCATTTGTCGGAGAATTGATATGATGCAATCACTAGATTATTTAAAGATGGATTACCGGAGGACAACACACTTTCAGATAGATTTTATAGCACCAAAAAATTTATCCAAGGATTAGGGCTTCCGGTGGAGAATATACATTGTTGCTTGAACGGGTGCATGATATATTGCGGCAATGACATTGACTTGAGAAGTTGCAAAGTTCCTCAGTACCCTCTTTTTTAGAGTATAAGAAGAAGGGATTCTGGGCAAAAAAATGAGGTTCCACACCAAAAGATGTACTATTTTCCTTTAGCGTCGAGGCTATAGAGATTGTATGTTTCAGCAGCCATCGCAGAGCACATGAGGTGGCTTGATGACCATGACCAAAAAGAGGGTGTAATGTGTCACCCTTTGGATTCAAAGGCGTGCAAACAATTCAACCAAGTTCACCAAGTGTTTTCGACCGAAACATGTAATGTGAGGCTCGATTTATGCACAGACGGGTTTCAACCTTTTGGCCAATCGGGTCAACAATATTCAACTTGACCAGTGATAGTCACTCCATCCAATTTTTCTCCCTAAATGTGTATGAAAGATGAATTTATGTTTGTAACGGTGATTGTGCCTGGACCGAAGAATCCTAAGCATAAGGAGATGTCTTCTTCCAATCACTGATTCATGAATTGTGTATGTTGTGGGAGGATGGTGTTGAGACATGGGATGTTTCTTTGAAGCAGAACTTTCAGCTACAAGCTGCTCTTATGTGGACTATCAGTGACTTTCCAGCATACTCGATGTTGTCCGGTTGGAGTATGGCTAGGAAGTTAGCTTGTCCATATGGCATGGAAGATTCTAGAGCATTTACTCGTCAAAGAGAGGGTAAGACATCGTGGTTCGACAACCACTGCAAGTTCTTGCCAGTCAACCATCCGTTTAGGAGGAATAAGAACTGGTTTAGAAAGAATACGGTCATCACCGAAATGGCATCACCGGTAAAGTCCAGCTAGGATATATATAATAATATATGTGCATTTGGGTTGGAGAAAGTCACCAAGGAGGGCGGAGAGCAGCGAAATCAACATATGTCCAAAATTTCAGTTTGTGGTTGGAGTAAGCGGAACATATTTTGGGATTTAGCATATTGGAGAACTAACCTCATTCGTCATAATCTCGATGTGATGCACATTGAGAAAAATGTTTTTGACATTGTCATGAACATTGAAGGCAAGAAGAAAGATAATGCCAAGGCACGAGATGATATGAAAGTAATATGTCACCGCAAAGAGTTAGAAGTTAATCCTGAAACAAGAAAATACTCGAAAGCGCGTTACTGTTTGGATAAGGCTGGCAAACAAGAAGTTTGTGAATGGGTTAGAAGTATGAAATTTCTAGATGGATATGTGTCGAACATGGGTGATGTGTGGACATGAAGAAGTATAAGCTTTTTGGGATGAAAAGTTATGATTGTCATGTGTTCATACAACGGTTGATTCCGATAGAATTTCGTAAATTGTTGTCGAGTAATGTGTGGCAAATATTGACAAAGTTGAGCTTGTTCTTTAAGGAGTTGACAAAGATGAGCTGGACTAGTTGGTTAGCTTCTCATATGTTGTTTTTTTTAATTTCTTATCAAAGTTGGTTTTTAAATCTTCTCGTAACGAATTTGTTGGATAATGTGAGAATACTAGTTTGCTGGATAAGTGGTTATATTTTTGGAGTACTGCTGGATGTTGGAGAATGATTTTATGTGAATATTTGAAGTGTTTTAAACATGTTTACAGGCTGGACTAGTTGGTTAGCTTCTCATATGTGCTGTTTTTTTTTTAATTTCTTATTAAAGTTGGTTTTTAGATCTTCTCGTAAGGAATTTGCTGGATAATGTGAGAATACTAGCTTGCTGGATAAGTGGTTGTATTTTTTGAGTACTTCTAGATGTAGGAGAATGATTTTATGTGCGTATTTGAAGTGTTTTTAAATTTCATGATTATAATTATTGTATTGTAATTGTCTTTCATTTATTTTTCCTATAACACATGAGGCTATCGAGTCTCTACGCATCACGCAATCCCAGCCCGTGTCGAGGTCCACTTATCCACTCCCAGTCAATGAGAAAGCTCTTAATTATGAGGTTGTGGGCGGAGAGAAGAGGAGATTCGGGGGCAACAACATCACAGCGCAGTCTTCTGCTACAAACAGCCACTTGGAGGGCATCATTTAGGATCGGATTTCAGAAGTGCACGAAAATATGCAGGAGGAGAGAGAGGAGATGAGAAAACAGATGGAGGATCGTATTGTCCAGATGTAGGAGCGTATGGCACGGATGCAGGAGCGTATAGAGCAGGTAACCACAACTCTCTTTCAGTCGGGTCAGATCTTGCCTCGTCCATCATCGTCTTCAGATGCGCATGATTAAGTTTTTTATGATGTTTGTGTTATTTTTTCTTGTATGTGAGTATATTTAAATATTATACGTTTACGTATATTGTTGTATTATATACTTTTTTGCATTTTATTAACTATTATGCGTTGCGTAAATTTTACTCATTCAGCAAGTTTTTTCCAGTCAAATTTTATTTTAATGAATGTATTTTTCAGGTTAATATTAGTCATTTTTAAGTTTTGAAGATCTGTAAAAAAATAATGACGACGGAATAATGAGTGAAATTTATGAAAATTATTTAATATTATCTACGAAAATTAAATAAAAATATTTTAAAAAATAATTAAATTAAAAATATGTAACTACTTTATTCAGAATGCCTAACGAAGATGTTCAGCTTTCATTGAATTAAGAAAAAGGTACCAGCCTTCGTTATATTATTTGATCACATATATTATTTTTGTTAAGATTATTATTTATTAAACATAGATGGGATACTACTAATTGTACAAATTAATGCATATATCTTATGGTTCTACACTGTGACAATTAGACCATCTTAGTTCCTACACAGAGAAGCAAATTTAGTTTTTCAAGGTCGACGGACAAAGCATATAGACAAAGGTGATCAACTTCAGGATGGCCAAAGCCATATGGAGATCCGAGGGCAGCGCCATTGCACAAATAATATTTGTTGGACAGTGATACCTCTCATGTGAGTACCACTGTAATAAATGGTGAAGTGGAGAAAACCAATTTGATTTTCTCCATTTGCTTTGTTTTGTGGCGTGGCAATTGAGTGCTCAACAACATTAACTACACAGCTATGCAAAAACTCCTATAATAAGGAGGTGAATTGCTTTGTAAAATACACACAAACATAGAAGTGCGGAGTTTGCAATACCAAGTGAGTAAGCGATGAGATACTAGGCACAAGATGGTGCACCTGTGTTGTGGTGTACCGAGAAAGTGTGTTGGACTGTTGCGTGTGTCGGGATGTGTCAGGTATGACGCAAGGGTGGGACTCATGCATGTGTCGTGTTAGATTATAAGAGATTCCAAGATGTAGAGTCTTAGAGAGTTTGAGCCGAGTTGTGCGAATGATAATCTCTTAGGTTCTTTGAGTGTTCTTGGGTTATCTATTGGGTGAGAGATGTCACTAAAAGTATGGTTGTAACAATTTATCATATAGTGAATTTCTCTAGTTGTCTTTGACAATAACCGTGATTTTTTTTTCGTTTTCGGACTTTTCCACGTAAATTATTGTGTTGTGATTGTGCTATTATTCTCCATTGATATTTCTCGTTTCTGTTTTGATATTTATGCAAAGGAGGATCCTATTATTTTTCCCAACATGATCTTGTAGGCCTTTGAGACATGGTGATGTGGTCGATTTCTTCTATCTTCTAGGCATCATCTTGGTATGATGTGAAGTGGAAGATAAGGGGTGCTTATTGAATTATCTTTTTCTTAAGTTGCATGCTTAGTCTCGCCTGTAACGTTCATGCTTTCGGAATTAGCGGAGTAGCAATCTATTCAGTGTTGAGTATACCAGGTCAATTTAACCCAAAGAACGAAATCGAAAAACAAGTGACATAATGATGTACGTGGTTCAGTCATTAATGACATACGTATACGAAAGAGAGAACACTCTTTTATAGAGATAATAAAGTAGGATGAGGATACAACACACTCGCTCAGTCTGGTGCTTCTGTCTGCACCACTTTCTCTTAGTTTTCTTCTCCTTCTTTTCTCTGTGACTCCACTACTTACCTTCAAGCGCGCACACACCTCTCTTTATGTAGAGATACAAGAAACAAATAAGAAAAAATACAACACACTCACTCAGTCTGGTGCTACTGCGCATGGGTGGCTGGAGCATGCGGATGATGGAGGCTGCTGGTTGACGGTGACAGGTAAGTTTTTCTTCTTTCAATTAATTGGTGTGGAGCCATCATTAAGATCGAGGGTTTCACTTAGGCTTCATTCATTTTGTTGACAATTGAGACTCGAGATTTTTTATTTATTGCTTTCATTTATTTATAAATGAAAGCTCCCTCATTTATGGACGCAGATGGATACCAGTCTCTTTTAATTTGCTGTAGTCAACTTTTTATTGCTTCCGATACTGAGACAAATAACTACTCCTTTATTGCTTTAACTTCCTTTTTTAGTAAGAGATGTTTAGGAAATCTATGCCTCTAAGAGCCGACTGTATTGTTTTAGAAAGATATGAAATATATGACCTAAAAAACGAGAGATTACTCTCACAAGTCTTGTTCTTACTTTGAGTTTAGAGCAAAAAACCTATCACCCCGCTTCGACACAACGCTAAACTGTCGAGACTTGATTTTAGTGGATGTTAAACTGTCCAGGCTTGATTTGCAGCTATTGTTAATTGGCCTATTTATATAAGGAGATCTTTATTTTCAGGGATGTTTAGAGGAGATAGTGTGAATGCAAGTCTGGATCAACAACAATAAAAGCCACTATTTTTCTTTTAAAGGGCTACTTTGTCTGCACTGGAAGGAATGTTTCTAGCATATGTAACAGAAACTAACATAAGTGACCATTTATTTATGCTGAGCAGATACAAGCCTGGAAATTACAACTATGGTACAAGATAAGTAACCATGGTCACTTATGCACTGGAAGGCATGTTTCTAGCATATGTAACAGAAACTAACATAAGTGACCATTTATTTATGCTGAGCAGATACAAGCCTGGAAATTACAACTATGGTACAAGATAAGTAACCGTGGTCACATGGTGCTCGAAATGGTAGCTTTACGTTTTTACTCACTGAGCAATTGTAGCATGGTAAGGAATGGGGATGACATATAGATCATTTTTTCTTACGACCGAAGCACCAAACCTCTCTGTCATGTCTAGTTCTTCTAGTTTGATGTTGTTAGGGAGCTTCCAGTCGAAATGGTAGAGCAACTTTGCAAGTGTAAGCTCAATGCTTGCTATTCCAAATGATATGCCAGGGCACACCCTCCTTCCAGCACCAAATGGGATAAATTCAAAGTTATTTCCCTTGTAATCCACGGTACTGTTGATGAATCTCTCGGGATAGAACTTCTCGGCATCAATCCAATAATTCGGATCCCTTCCAATAGCCCATAAATTAACAATGACTTTGGCATTGACGGGTATGTCATATCCATGAATCTGACATCTCTCTCTGCAAAGTCTTGGAACTCCTAGCGGTCCAGGAGGGTGTAACCTTAGAGTTTCTCTGATAACTAATTTCAAGAATTCTAGTTCTTCGAGTCCGGCTTCATCTACATATCCTTTTCTATCAAAGACCTGCCTCACCTCTGCTTGAGCCTTTGCCATAATTCTTGGAATCTTTATCAATTCTGACATAGCCCACTGTAAAGTTGTAGACGATGATTCACTTCCAGCACCGAGAACGTCCTGAAAGATATATTGTGTTTAACCAGTGAAAATATTTTGATTTTCCCCTGACTTATTGATAAGGGAAGAAAGGAACATTGATTTTCGTAGTAAATGCACAAAGGAGCATATTAAAAACGACAGTTGTTTACGAGTCTAATAGTTAGCTCCGAGGGTCAATAGTACAGTTTATCAAGATTTTCAAATCACTATGATTTCAATAAGATATGCTTACCAGTACCACTACTTTGATGTTGTCTTCTCTCAAGGCGAACTGAAGGTCTCCACGTTCTTGAAGATTCAAAAGAACGTCTACAAAATTGTCAGCAACTTCATCACTAAAATCAATTGTTTGCTTCTCGACTTTATGTTCATTGATGATGTTCTCAAGTATCTTATCAACTTCATCATGCATCTTCTCAATCCGAGTCCTCACCCCGCTGATCATATGAAACAATTTTATGGAAGGGAACAGGTCCGCCAAACTGAAACCTCCAACAACCTCTGTTCCTTCCCTTAGAAGTGTTACAAATGCTCCATGCGTATCGCAACTCTTACCAATTGCCGCCCTTGAAATGATTGCATATGTTAAACAAATTAGCATCTCACTGAGGTTGATTTTCGACCCGGACTTCAAAGAAATAGATTTAATGAATTCGGATACTTCTTTCTCTCTGATAGATTGCATCGCCTTAACCCTTTTTCCGCTCAACAGCTCTATTGTGCAGATTTTTCGCATTTGTCTCCAATAATCTCCATATGGTGCAAATATAATATCTTTAAAGTTATAACTCAGGATCTCTGTGGCAAGGAGACAGGATCGATTGGCAAAAACAATGTCATGAGTTTTCATTACTTCTTTGGCAACTTCTGGAGAAGAGACGACAATGGTGGACAATTCACCAAGTTGAAGGTGCATAAGAGGTCCGTATTTTTGGGCTAAATCTCTTAGGCGGTGGTGGGGCATAGAGCCAATCATTTGATGCATGTTTCCTATCAGTGGTAGCTTCCATGGGGAGGGAGGAAGAACAATAGAATTCGACTTCTTCGATTTGCTGCGTATTCTCAGCAGCATAAGTAAGAAAAGAAGAAAGGTGAAGATAATTGGAAAAGAAAGAATTTGATTATCCATGATGAAGTAGAGATGGAGTTAAAGCTAGTGTTTGTCTCAATATAATTTCCCAAGCTCGACTTTTGATTTATAGTTGTAGACTGCGTAGGATATCTCAAAAGTCGACTTTCTAATGCATGAACACGTTGACCAAGGGAGATGCCATGCATGATGCAATCTTGGACAGATTTCTTGGTCCTTATTACTAGAAATGGATTGGATATTGTCACATCTCATAGCGGCGAGCAGCACTGATTTAACGTTGTTTTATTGTTTATAAATCAACATGAGTTGGCTGAATAAATCTCACAGCGGCGAGCGGCATTGATTTAACGTTGTTTCATTGTTTATATATGTTACATTATTGACTGCATTTGTTTGAGTTTATCCCCAGAATTCATCGTCACAGTTGCTGACAGCAACTAGTGAAGAAAAATAAGGGATGTGAAAGCTACTGCAGAAGGATGAATTATTGTAGCTGTTAAACTCTAATTTTCGTTGAGGAAGGAGTTGGATTGAGAGATTGGATTGGGAGGTGTTTAGGAAAGTAAATCCATTTTTGATAGACAAATGCGTTGGGAGAAGTTAAAAAAAATTATGTATAATTTTTTATTTTATTATGACAGTATTTTTATAACTTTATATTTAAAATACGATAGCGAACTCATGATTTTTAAAGATTTAGAAAGAGAGGTTGGGGTTCAGAAACTCCTCTGAATACCTCAAAACATTTGCACCAAACAAGGGTTTACATATTCTTGAATATTTTTCAACCCATGCACCAATCAGAACCTTAGTTATTCATTGAGAGATGGGACAATTTCATGCGCATAAGTGCATGAAATTGTCCACATGTCTAGTGGAGAAGTCTTCACATGTTTGTGTCTGATTGAAAGGCAAAGATAGAAGAAGAATTCAACATTGCAGATTTTCTCTTCGAAGTTGGCCAAACAAATAGATATAATGAACTTTGAATTCTTAATCAAGATGTCCTACTCAAAATTCACTTGTCTTATGGTTTAAATGCAACTGAGCATTTCAAATTGTAATAAATCTGGATCCATGATACCTACCAACAACTTCCAGACTTCTTGCTGAGAATTGAAGGGGGAAAAATGCATAAAAATGCCCGCGAAACCTTATTTTCGGTCACTCACATCATAATTCAACAACAAGGGCATTGGAACAAGAACTTCATTGCTCTGCCACCTACTTACCAGTTACCTCTGCACTCAGTCTCTTCAGTGTTACAAGAACCAAAAAACTCCGAACTTTATCAACACCTTTCTATCTTATTTGTTACTCCAATAGTGGTGCTGATGTGTATTTTCCTTTTCACCTCCCATTGGATGCCAATCCTATCACTTAGGTACCGTTCGTTTGAGCTTATGGTACAGCTTATACGCTCTACAGCTTATAAGTTTATTTACATCGGTCAACAATCACATCAATTATATATCAAAAAAAATTCATGAATTTCCTCTATTACCCCTATTTTTTCACATATTTATCATTTTATCTCTCAAAATATATGTAAAATTTTGGAAAAAATTACATATTTGAACTCAACGCGTAAAACTCTTTCCAACAAGACCCATATTCGATAGTTTTTATTTAATTATTAAAGTATTTTATATACCCCTAATAGTAAATTAACAGCTTATACTCTATCAAAATTTACGCTCTACCGAACAGCACACAGCTTATTTCATAATGAATGTTAGTGGCTAAGGGCGACTGCAACGTTTTATTTTCTCGATTAAGTCTCACCTCTATTACATAAAAAGTTAAGTCACATATTTATTCACATCACAAAAATAAATTTATCAATAGAGCTACATCAGCAAAATACAAATTTATATACATTTTCTTCATTCTCTATTAACAAAGCATCTATCATTTCATTGCTTCACCTATTCTACATTAAAACTACACCAAAATAAATAATAGGTTCAACATCTTTTATAAAAAGTTAAGTCACATACTTATCAACATCATCAAAACACATAGCTTAATAGATCTACATCAATAAAAATAAACATTTGTTGAATTATGGTATGACTCATTATAATGACGGATTGAACTTTAAAACCCAAAGGTAAAGTCAAAGGCTTTGCGATGGGAAACTCAGAGCCCTTCGAGGTAGAGTCAAGTGCAATTGCGATTGTAGGGGTGCAGAGATAGTAGTCCCCGCGGTACGGTACGGTACAGTACAGTAGAGTTGAGCTGGGATTCCTTATATATATGGAGGTACTTTTGTAATTGTATAAGAGGAATAATAAGATTACTATATAAGCCTTATATTGAATCTTGTACTGGCTATGTTGTTTTTTTTTCCTCACAGTGAAAAGAATCAGGAGCTCCTCCGTAGACGTTGGCACGTTCTGACCGAATCACGTAAAATAACTGTGTTCAATTTTCTTTTGGTGATTTCATATGCTTGTGTGTTTTGATTGTTTTTGATTGTGTGAGATCAGTTCCAACAACATTCTCATTCATTATTCATTCTCTCTTAAAAATTACCCATTACAATTGCCAAGGGGAAGGGGAGGATAATGTTTTTCTTTAACTTTGTGGGGCATGTTGTCCTTTCAATTTAAGGGAACCTCCTACTTTTCTTTGTCTTGTATCACAAAGATGGCTGGAAAGCAATATTCAATATGCACACTTTCCAGCATCAGCATACCGAGTTGTCCAAATATGTAAAAAGTTTACCACTCATGCTCAGGAAACAGCTCAACCACAATAGAATGATCTTTCAGTCCACACAATTTTGAGTTTAATGCATGGTAGTTAAATCGTAACATCAGAGCAGAATTGGGAAAGGGGTTGGTCAAATCGCGTGAACTGTGAGAATTGTATCTATATTAAGAAAATTTGTAACTAGGGCTGTCGAGGGCTGTTTTGTATATAATTCAATGTGATATCGATTGAATCAACGCCAAAGAATCATTTTCTTACATGAATCAGAGGGCTCCATCACAATTTATGGTAGCTAAATCGTAATCAAAATCGAAAAAGGAGTGTAAAATCGTTATTGGGTTGTTTTTCTTCACTGCTCCAATTCACTTCCTTTAAAATCATTTTCATCTTCATTTTCCCCCTAAGTTGTGGGAAAGTGACCCAAATCAACATGAGTTGGCTGAATAAATCTCATTGCGGCGAGCGGCATTGATTTAACGTTCTTTTATTGTTTATATATGTTACATTATTGACTGCATTTGTTTGAGTTTATCCCCAGAATTCATCATCACAGTTGCTGACAGCAACTAGTGAAGAAAAATAAGGGATGTGAAAGCTCATCCTTCAATGCATGGTAGTAGCAAAATTGGGAAAGGGCTGTAACTTCAAAGGTCAACTCGCGTTTGAGCTCCACCACATCTCATTTTCTCACACTACCAAGTAACCATTCCTATTAATTTTCTCTAAATCTCAAGTCATAATTTCCCCTGCTTATTATTATTTTTGCCTAGTTTATTTGATTTTTTTTTAAAATTTGATCGTAAATGGATTAAATCGCTCCGAATTTAATTATCGAATTCTCCGTTGTACATGTGTCAGCCTTTCATTCATTATTTTTATGGTTCCCGGGTCAGGATATCACACATAAATCCCTCTCAATCCTCATAACAAGCACAACCTAAATGTGAGAATTGTGATTTATTGATAAGGAGGTCAAATACTTTCCTTAATCAGTCAAGAAGTTTTTTAGGCAAAAGTTTTGCATGGTTGGACAAGCTGAGTGCGTGTATGGTTGAGTGCTTGGTTGGGTTGCTATATATTAATGGTATCAAAGTAGTTCAGTCTTTGCATTTGGTTCGGGTATGAGACTGGACTGAGCCGTCAAATAAAGGGCTATCAATGGATCTAATAAGGAGGACAAATATTATTCTTAATCAGCCAACAAATTTTCTAGGTAAAAGTCTTTTGGACTGATCGTAACCAACAAGCTCATATGTGGTTACTCTTGCTGCATATCAAAACCACTAGACTCTGCTTTCCTTTTAAGTTTTATATATGATTTTATCTGTCTTTGATGGCTTGAGAAAAGTTTCTCTTTTGGGCTTTGTGGGCTTGAATATCGTTGTCGAATGTAGGGTTAAATAAGGCAACTGCATTTTGACCAAAATGCAGCGCGTATTCATCACTGCACGTTGCCGTTAACTGGAACGATAAACGTGGGCCAAACTCTACCGTTAATATTGTCTTTCTTTGATTTCTTCTTTTTTTTTCGCTTGTCATCTGTCCAGCCACTTCTCTCTCTTTCTCTTTGTTACTTTTAAAACCCTACGAGGCCTCCTTTTGTGGCCTTGAATCATGGACTTAAGGGAAGCCTCTCTTGTGGGCTTAAATTGTGAACATTATCACCACGCCCAACAACCAACCTTACCTCATGGTACACTTCTTTTGGCAAGTTTATAGTTGTGAAGTTTTTGTAACTTATAATTAAAAAAAATACGATTTATGTGAGTATATTTTGGGGTGTAGTGATAATGATCTAGATGAACGTGTTTTAACTTTAAGCCCACAACAACAAGTCTTAAGCCCACTTAATCCGGCCCAATTTCTAAGCAAGTCTTAAGACCACTCTCTATACATCCAATCTGCATCCAGAATAAGCATCTGCTTCTCCTCCTCTCCTAAGGTAATAATATTCAATAATTACTCTCTTTCTTCATAAAGTAGTTAAGGATCCATAAATATATAACGCATGGTGTTAATGTGACGACCGTTAGTTTCACAATTGCATTTCATAATTTTAAACTGTCAAAAATATTGTGTTTAAAGCTATAAAAATGTTGTGTAAAAGGTTGTGGAGCCCACAACTTCAAACTCTATAAAATGTTGTCGGTTTTTTGGTTTATTTTTCTGTTAGATTAATTTTGTAGATAAAATTACAAAAAAAAATATTACAATAAAAAGTAATTGAAAACTTTTAAGATACGGATGAACAATTATGTAATCTGATTGTAAAATACTGTGGGTCCTACAACTTTAAACTCTGAAAAGTTATAAGATGACAGCATTTCATTTTACATAATTTAAAGTTGTGGGGCTCACTATTTTAAAAGGAAAATTCATTAAAAGAAAGAGAATGGAAGATATATATATATATTAGAATATATGAGTTAAAAAAATGAATAAATTTGTCATTTCTCTTATTTGGAGAGTTAATTTTATTTATCCTTTCTTTTCTTTCTCAAAATCTCTCAATTCAAACACGTTTTAAAACTATTTTGGTTGAGTGTTTTCCTAGCTTATACGCTAGTGGAAGCATATCGTAATAGAAAACTTCAAAGTTTAAAGTCCAAACTTACCTATTTTACACCTTTAGGTTGGCAAAACTCTTTATTTAGATCAAATTTGTCTTATCGGGATTAAATTGAGTTTGTATATATATTATATGTCTGAAATTCACATCCAAACACAACAATATTGTCTGATTTAAATCATTTTAAATTCGAACATATAAATATTTATGTTGTTTGACGCGAATCGATTTATTTTCTATTTTTTTGTCACACTTACAGTTGCACTTAGGAAGAAGAAAAAAAACCCTTATCATGTGTATTGGGCCAATTCTAACCACGGACGAAAGTGCATTGACGCTTGCAATACAAAACCTAGACCCAAATAATGGGCTTGTCTATGACTTATCAGAGTATCATGAGTCCGGGTATTATATGGGCTTGTCCCATGCATGATGCTTGGTGTATAAAACTTGTAAGCTTGTAGCTATAAGCCTTCGAGGGACCGTCTCCACCGCTCGCATCCACCCTTCTTCGTCCATCACATCCCAAAAAAATTTTACAGACCATCCGATTCGCTTAACAATCATATCAACATGGACTCAATTAACTTAAATTTGGAAGAATGAAAAGTCAGTTAAGCCATTCATCCTTGATCCTCGTAAGCGGAGAAGCTTCTTCTCTGTTGTATGTTCCTGGAGCGAAAATTAAGCTCTTATTAGAAGGACCGCCAGGATGGATTGACTAAAGTGACAATTGCCAGTTGTCGTTGGAATTGAGATAAATTTATAAATTCTTGTGTGGCCTTGATTCAGCATGTGTAAGAAATAAGAAGTGGAGAGGGCTGAGTTCAGCTCATGGACTTCAAGGGATCTTGCAGCTTCACATTGTTTGACTCGCACCAATTAGCAATTAGTGTCTTTTCCATGTAGGTTTGCCCAGATGCCACAATAATTGGTTCTGTCATCATTTCGGGGAAAAGAGACCACAGAAGTCAGCGGGTTTAGGCTTCAGGGCAATGGCTTCGATTCAAGTTTCCCAGTTTGATTCTCAGTTCAATACAATTAGATTATTGGATATAACATCTACTCCACTTGTTGAATCTGTGATACCCAACACACAAGTAAGATGGAGTGTAAGTCCCACGTCGATAGATGTGGGATATGAATGACACTTAATAAATGCAAGTCTCTCACAAACACATAACAATGCCTTTTTTCTCCTCTAGTGAGTTAGGTCTAAGTCCAAATTTGACGCAGAGCGAAAGCAAGCTCAAAGATTACCGACGTAATCTCTAAGTAACAATCTCGGAATCCACCAAGAAGAGAGAAACAATCTCAACCGAATTTTATAAAAATCAATAATAATTCGTAACAAAGCAATAAAGTCTTTAAATAGGCCTCAAACCCTAATTCAACTAAAAGACTAATTTCCTAATCTAATTTGGAATGAAATTAAAACATATTAAAAGTCAACTCAAACTTTGACTGCGAATTCGAAGGCCTAAACGAACTCGGATGGCCAAAATCCATCTTGCATCGGGTGCAAAGCTTCCGACTCTTGATCGCGTCGCCGTTCTGCTTCCGGAAAGGTATGGCTCGCCTGAAACGGAGCTCGTGAACAATTACAGAAATACCGGCTACGTCCTTTTTTAATTCCCACTATGTCCTTTTGCATGTTTTTGGAGATTCTTCCTATCCAACTCTTCCTCAAACTCCAAGGCTAATTGTCCTACATCAAAATTCACTTGCTAAACTTGAGGATGAACAAAGCCGTGCGTGCTTAATGTATCCAAGTAAATCGGACAACCCATATATATGGACTCGATGTATCTAGTGAACCGAACAACCTAAAGCGAACAATATTATCCATCACATAAATCTGGTCTGATAATTTAAACACTCAAGCATACATGATTTCAAATAAGCTCACCAATAGAATTCAGCTTTTATTACATGTCACATTAGATGGGGGTTGATCCTATCCTCTCTAGCTCTCTTTTGGGTGGGTCGTGGAGTGATGTGATGAATGCGGCAACAAATGGACGTGGCTTGTGGTCGTGTACGCAACTTTAAATTGCGTACGTTCTTTAGATTCTTGTTTTCATATGTAGGTGTTGCAATGAACAAGAACTTCATTGCTCTGCCCACTCAGTCTCTTCAGTGTTACAAGAATCTTAAAAGTCCAAACTTTATCCATACTTTTCTATCTTATTTGTTACTCTGTTATAAATTTCACATTTCATACACACTAACAATATTATCCGCTGGGAGTTCTTACATACTCCAATAATGGTGCTGATTTGTGTTTTCCTTTTTACCTCCCATTGGATGCCAATCCTATCACTTTCAATAGAGGGGAGAGATAATGAATGTTAGTGGCTAAGGGCGACTGCAATATTTTTATTTTCTCGATTAAGTCTCATTTCTATTATAGAAAAAGTTAAGGCACATATTCATTTACATCACAAAAATACATCTACAAATGCAATCACATCAACAAAATATAAAGTCATATACATTTTCTTCATTCTCTATTAACAAAACATCTATCATTTCATTCCTCTATTCATTCTCCATTAAAACTAAACAAAAATAAATAATAGATCCCACATCTTTTAAAAAAATAAATCACAACATCATCAATTTTTTCTTAAGCTTGCACTTGTCCAAATGTGCAAAAAGTTTACCACTCATGCTCAGGAAACAGCTCAACTTCAACAGAATGATCTTTCAGTCCATCACAATTTTGACTTTAATACATGGTAGTTAAATCGTAACATCAGAGCAGAATTGAGAAAAGGGTGTAATTTCAAAGGTCAAATGGCGTGTGAGCTGTGAGAATTGTACCTATATTAAGAAAATTTGTATCTAGGGCCACGATGGCTGTTTTGTATATAATTCAATGTGATATTGATTGAATCAACCAGAAAGAATCATTTTCTTACATGGTATCAAAGGGCTCCATCACAATTTTGACTTTAATTCATGGTAGCGAAATCGTAATCCGAATCGGAAGAGAAGTGTAAAATCGTAATTGTAAAATTAAAAGATTTTATATACTACTTAAAATTAAGGATAAACGCCAAGTTATAGAAGATTGGTGCTGACACAATAGAAGATGGACTTCTTACCAGTCGATTTGCACAGACACAACCCGAACAGAGGCAACTTGGAAGGTCGAATTACATGTGAACTTTGAACAAAGGCAACTCGAACAAATGAAACTTGACCAAAATCGCGTGTGAACTTGACCAGAATTGTGACAGAACATTGAAAAGATGCAACTTCGAAGGTTGCATCGCTTGCTTCGTCGGCTCAAAATACAAGGTCGCACTTCATCGACTAGGATTCTGTTTAACTGTTTATTCAGTTCTTGTCTATATAGTTAATAGAATTGGGTATTTGGACTTTCACATGCTAATTACAAAATGAAATTGTAAAAGCACGTGTGAAATCGTGATTCTAATGAGTTTGATGATTTTTCACGTTGATTCACGCAATTTTAACATAGTTCCAATTCCGCTGCTATTTAACGATGTTTGTATAAGTATGATCGTAAAATGTTGCTATTCTAGTTTTCAGATCGTGATTTGAATGTCGATGTAGAATTTGAAACCACTAGAATTATAATGATTTCAAACTCAATTTATACTCATAAGTGCACGAATCAATGGTCATCTCACTTTGCAAATATGAGTATCAAAATCAAGAGGATTGAATATTAACTTATTCTAATTCAAAAATCCATCACAATCATCGCCGAATAAAACGATAGATTTGTGACGAAGCGAAAGCAACAACTCGAATTATACGATGATAATTCAAGGCAAAGATCACAATTTCAATAGGAACAAAATGCCAATAGCCGTCTTATTTAGAATAATGATCAAAAAGTGTTCCCAACATAAATATGGAGTGGTATTTATAATACATACCAAACCCTAGCCCAACAAGAACAAAGGAAACCAAAATAAAATAGGGAACAAATAAATTAACGCGCAACAAAATAGGAAATCCGCGCAGCTAAGGAAATAAAGTAATTAAGATCCGTGACAGATGTTATGGTGACAAAGTCTTCATATAATGTGTAGAGCACGAAATTCTCTTTCCGAAAACATATTATAATAAGGAAACGGATCACTGAATCAAAAGATACGGCCGTCTCTTCCTAGCTACAATATTAAACTTATTCCTTTCCAATTCAGTCTCTTTCCAATCAAAATAGATTATTCCTTGAATGCAAACGCCACTTGTCCTACATCAGTCTCCCCCACTTTAGAAGAACTCAACCTCGAGTTATAATTCCTTTTGTTAGAGACAACGCATCCTCGAATCCTGTAAATTCGCATGAAAAAAGTTCTTGACTTGGAGAACATAGTTAATGCATCAAACAAAAGTAGAACCAACCAAAGATTCCTTGAACTCTTGATCGGAGATAACAATTGTTTAAATAGAAAATCATACTCTCCAGGCCAACTATGAAACTTCTTAGGAATAACGAAATCAATGAACACACATCGGACATTGTAGAGGTAAGCTTAGTAAATTCCTCCTCGTTGACTACTATGGTCATCAATCCCTTCACAATGACAGGGTATAACGAAGCTTTCTCCGTTATATCCTCATTCAGATCCCTCTCATCACTAACCATGGTCAGAAAATTAGCCATTTTCGCCCTTGAAGGTTTTGTTTCAGATATAGGCGTCATGGCGATTTTCTTATGCTTCCATGTGAAGTGTACAATGTTATCTCGGCCCTTCAATGTCGAGTCTACATCGTACTGCCAAGGACGCCCAAGAAATAAATGACACGTATCCATGTGAAGCACATCACAAACCACTCCATCTTTATAATATTTACCGATGGACACCGACACCCCAACATCTCCATAAACTACTTCTTCATCATAGACCTCATTATCTTCCTCTTCATGCTCTTGTTCACTCTCGGCATCTCAAACTTCTAACAAATTGACTTAAACTCGTTTAGGACATTGGTTCGATCTATGGCCCGGTTGACTACAACGAAAACATTTATCACCACTCGGTCTGACATAATGATTTTTCGGTGCTTCCTTCGTGGGAATAGGGAAAACTTGTTTTCCAGGTTGTCGATTACTGCTGCTAGATTCCTTCTTGTCTGGTAGATTGACTGGTGTCACAGACCTTGTTCGGGAAGCTGCTTGACGGGAAGTATCAAAATAATTGCTATTGCGACTGCTCTTCTCTAACTGCGACTTTGCTTTGCCCGCAAAATTAATTGATTGGTCCACTGTCATAATAAATTGATAAGCCGCCTTATCTTGAATGCCAACCCGCAAACCACCAGTATAGCCAGCAAATCTTCTAGTGTTCAGATTTAGTCAGATCATTCCTGGAGGACAAACGGAGCCATTCCTCCGTATAGGCCATTATAGTCCTATTGCCCTGTCGACAATTCTGATACTATTGGAACAAAGTTTGTTCATAATCACTAGGCAAGAATCTTACTTTCATTAGTCGTTTCATCTTTGGCCAGGTACGCACAGGAGGCTTTCCCGCACAAGTTCTGGAGAGCTGCAACTGCTCCCACCAGACCGAAGCTCCACTCTTCAGTCGATAAGTCACTAACTTCACTCGCTTATCCACAAGAATCTCCATGTAGTCAAAGAAACGCTCCACCTTAGTCATCCAATCAAGGAAATCCTCAATATGTAGGTGACCATTGAAGGTTGGCAGATCCACCTTCATACGATAATCACTACAACTATAATCTTCTTCATAACTTCCATACTGCCGTTGCTGCCCACGATCAACACCATCTCCATAAAAGTCATCATATTCACCAAATCTCTGTTGGAACCCACGACCAAGACCCCTTGCACGGCTTCTGCCCAGTCCAGCCCCTCTGGCTCTGCCACGACCACCACCCTGCTCACCAAAAATAGCCGCAGCAAAATCTTCATCATCTTCAGCTGAGCTATCATCCTCCAGCCTTGGGTGTCGTTGATAACCTGCCTGGACAGCGGGTAACCTAACGTCACTATCATCCTCCAACTCTCCTTGATGACCAAAGGTCAAACGCCTCAACGAATTGCGGATCTCGCGAAATTCTTGACGAACCTCGGTTTGAAAAGCCAGCAACTCTGCCCTAGTAACTTGTTCTGGAACAACATCTTCCTGACGTTCTTCACCTAAACTAGCCATAGGATAGAACACCTTCTCTGATACCACTTGACGAAGCGAAAGCAAAAAACTCGAATTATACGATGATAATTCAAGGCAAAGATCACAATTCCAATAGGAACAAAAGGGCAATAGCCGTCTTATTTAGAATAATGATCAAAAGTGTTCCCAACATAAATATGGAGTGGTATTTATAATACATACCAAACCCTAGCCGAACTAGAACAAAGGAAACCAAAATAAAATAGGGAACAAATAAATTAACGCGCAACAAAATAGAAAATCCGTGCAGCTAAGGAAAATAAAGTAATTAATATCCGGGGCAGCTGTTATGGCGACAAAGTCTTCATAAAATGTGTAGAGCACAAAATTCTCTTTCCGAAAACATATTATATTAAGGAAACGGATCACTGAAACAAAAGATACGGCCGTTTCTTCCTAGCTATAATATTAAACTTATTCCTTTCCAATTCAGTCTCTTTCCAATCAAAATATTCATTGAATGCAAACGCCACTTGTCCTACATCATTTGTGTATGCTTCTAACGTTTAGAGAGAGAGAGAAGTCCCCTAACTAATTTAATAGTCATGAGTCATGACATCTAATTACTACTACTACTCGTATTCTTGAATTGCAACTATTAGTCTATTATATATCAATAAATTCCAGACCAGACGACCACAAAATGCTCCTTTTCTCTAACAAATAGATCAAATGTATGAAATAGAGATATTTCTTTTGAATAAGCAATCTTTGTTTGTGCTTTGATTGTCTCGATGTCCTGAAAATCTCAAATTAAATTCAAAGGTTAGTTGTCTTTTGTCTTAGATATAGCTCATTCTTAAACCTCCTGTATTTTCTTGATTGATTTAATTGGGTCATTGACTTTCAGCAACCAAAAAGGCCGCAATTTGTTTGGATTTGGTATGTTAGGTTGCAAAACTTGTTGACAAAGTTTGAATTCGGGAATTTATATATGTATTTAATTTGCACTTAGAAAAGTCTCACTTCTGGATTCATTTGTTGAGCTGCCAATTAGAGTTGGACAAGCTCAAAACGTACAAACATAATCATGCCTGTATATCAATTTTTTTGCTACCAGATTGTGAGTTCATGGGATCTCGTCAATAGGTTTTGTACATATCCGCTACGGTTCTATACTTACTCTATCAATCTAGCAATTGGAGTACCTATTCTCATTTATCATCAATATTGGAAATTTCATGTTGAATTTTAGGTCAGCAGATGATCTGAGTATAAGTTGGGTTGGATCTATTCTTCTCCTCATGAAACTTGTTATGAAATGTTTTTGATTGCTTCTATATTATTAATGGAATGGAGAAACTATTGCACAGTCAAGTAAATAAACAATTACATGTGTAACATTCGTAATGAGAAAAATTGATTGATGTGCCTTTTACAAGTTCATACGCAATAATCCATTCCATCTGCACTCCCTTTCTAGTGACCTTTCCATTCCAATTCTGTCTCTAATACTTGTGTTATAGTTGAGATGCAGTTTTTTTTTTCTTCTCGATTTCATTGCAAAAGAAATGAAATCGAGATAATAGAGTAGGAAGAGAATACAACATACTCACTCAGTCTGGTGCTTCTGTCTGCACCACTTTCTCTCAATTTTCTTTTTCTTTTTTTTTCTCTGTGACTCCACTACTTAACTTCAAGCGCGCGCACACATCTCTTTCTATAAAGATAGAAGAAACAATTAAGACAAAAACATACATTAACTGCAAATCCTTGAAAACAAATCTGGGTGGCTGCACACGAGATTTAATTCCTAAATTTATGGGTGTTGAGACATTGCGTTACTCTTTATGTGACAAGTGATGTAAATTGGGTCTCTTTTTTTATTTATTGCTTTCATTTATTTATATTTAGCAATTGATTGTTTGGATATTGATTACTAGTTCTCCTGTGTTTTATGTTTTCCTTTTCTGTGTTGATCTGTTGTTGTTTCATGTTTTTTTAATATTGTAGGATTATGTGGCTCTGCCGCTACCAATTTTCTGGAGTCTTCTTGAGATGATGTTTAGAGTTCTGACAGAAATAAAGGAAAAGTTTCCAGGAATTGTTTCCTTAACAAATTCTTCTAAATCTAATTTAATTAATGAGAAAATTTTCCAATTGGAGTCGTAAACCCGGCTTCGACACGACGCTAAACTGTCAAGACTTGATTTTAGTGGATGTTAAACTGTCCAGGCTTGATTTGCAGCTATTGTTAATTGGCCTATTTATATAAGGAGATCTTTATTTTCAGGGATGTTTAGAGGAGATAGTGTGAATGCAAGTCTGGATCAACAACAATAAAAGCCACTATTTTTCTTTTAAAGGGCTACTTTGTCTGCACTGGAAGGAATGTTTCTAGCATATGTAACAGAAACTAACATAAGTGACCATTTATTTATGCTGAGCAGATACAAGCCTGGAAATTACAACTATGGTACAAGATAAGTAACCGTGGTCACATGGTGCTCCAAATGGTAGCTTTACGTTTTTACTCACTGAGCAATTGTAGCATGGTAAGGAATGGGGATGACATACAGATCATTTTTTCTTCCAACTGTGGCACCAAAACTCTCCGTCATGTCTAGTTCTTCTTGTTTGACGTTGTTAGGGAGCTTCCAGTCGAAATGGTAGAGCAACTTTGCAAGTATAAGCTCAATGATTGCTATTCCAAATGACATGCCAGGACACACCCTTCTTCCAGCACCAAACGGTATAAATTCAAAGTCATTTCCCTTGTAATCAATGGAACTATTGACGAATCTCTCGGGATAGAACTTCTCAGCATCAATCCAATAATTCGGATCCCTTCCAATAGCCCATAAATTAACAATGACGTGGGCATTGACAGGTATGTCATATCCATGAATCTGACGTCTCTCTCTGCAAAGTCTTGGAAGTCCCAGCGGTGCAGGAGGGTGTAACCTTAGAGTTTCTCTGATAACTAATTTCAAGAATTCTAGTTCTTCGAGTCCGGCTTCATCTACATATCCTTTTCTATCAAAGACCTGTCTCACCTCTGCTTGAGCCTTTGCCATAATTTTTGGCATCCTAATCAATTCTGACATAGCCCATCCTAAAGTTGTAGACGATGTTTCACTTCCAGCAACGAAAATGTCCTGAAAGATATATATATTGTGTTTAACCATTGAATATATTTTGTTTTTCCCCTGACTTATTGATGAGGGAAGAAAGGAACATTGATTTTCGTAGTAAATGCACAAAGGAGCATATTAAAAACGACAGTTGTTTACGAGTCT
This sequence comes from Euonymus europaeus, assembly GCA_963580455.1. Taxonomy (NCBI): domain Eukaryota; kingdom Viridiplantae; phylum Streptophyta; class Magnoliopsida; order Celastrales; family Celastraceae; genus Euonymus; species Euonymus europaeus. The sequence continues at coordinate 25,657,153 of OY756961.1, forward strand.
AATAGTTAGCTCCGAGGGTCAACAGTACAGTTTATCTAAGATTTTCAAATCAATATGATTTCAATAAGATATGCTTACCAGTACCACTGCTTTGATGTTGTCTTCTGTCAAGGCGAACTGAAGGTCTCCACGTTCTTGAAGATTCAAAAGAACGTCTACAAAATTGTCAGCAACTTCATCACTAAAATCAATTGTTTGCTTCTCGACTTTATGTTCATTGATGATGTTGTCAAGTATCTTATCAAATTCTTCATGCAGCTTCTCAATCCGAGTCCTCACCCCGCTGATCATATGAAACAATTTTATGGAAGGGAACATATCCGCCAAACTGAAACCTCCAACAACCTCTGATACTTTCCTTACAAGTGGGACAAATGCTCCATGCCTATTGCAACTCTTACCAATTGCCGCCCTTGAAGTGATTGCATATGTTAAACAAATTAGCATCTCGCTGAGGTTGATTTTCGACCCGGACTTCAAAGAAATAGATTTAATGAATTCCGATACTTCTTCCTCTCTGATAGATTGCATCGCCTTAACCCTTTTTCCGCTCAACAGCTCTATTGTGCAGATTTTTCGCATTTGTCTCCAATAATCTCCATATGGTGCAAATACAACATCTTTAAAGTTATAAGTCAGGATCTCTGCGGCAGGGAGATAGCATCGAGTGGCAAAAACAATGTCATGAGTTTTCATTACTTCTTTGGCAACTTCTGGAGAAGAGACCACAATGGTGTACAATTCTCCTAGCTGAAGGTGCATAAGAGGTCCATATTTGTAGGCTAATTCTCTTAGGCGGTGGTGGGGCAGAGAGCCGATCATTTGATGGATGTTCCCTATCAGTGGTAGCTTCCATGGGGAGGGAGGAGCAACAACAGAACTTGACTTGTCTGATTTGCTGCATATTCTCAGCAGCATAAGTAAGAAAAGAAGAAAGGTCAAGATAATTGGAAAAGAAAGACTTTGATTATCCATGATGAAGTAGAGATGGAGTTAAAGCCAGTGTTTGTCTCAATATCATGTCCTAAGCTGGAATTTTGATTTATATAATTGTAGACTGCGTAGGATATCTCAAAAGTAGACTTTTCTAATGTATGAACATGTTGACCGACTTTTAATTTTTTTTTCTATATAGGTAGATGTCATGCTCATGCATGATGCAATCTTGGACAGATTTCTTCAATCGCACCTATTACTAGAAATGGATTGGATATTGGCACATCCATGAGACTATCACTAGTCTACTATCTATTATTATTATAATTATAAAGTGAGTGCCAATTCTTACCTTTTAAGACATCCATGTGTGTTGAATTTATGCTACGTAAGTGGGGATAAATTGTGTCCCAAAATTTTAAATAAAAATCTATTTAAAAATAATCAAACAACAAATAACACGAAATACTCAAACTCGGTCTTACCAAACAAGTTGTCCTCCGTGTTTTAAGAAAAATCAGTTTTACTGACTCTACAGTGCTATGGCAATATCAAACACTCCAAATTTTATAATTGGATCCCATCTTTATTACACATAAGTGGATCTTATTTATTTATCCACATCAGCAAAACATATTTTTTAATACAATCATATCAACAAAACACATATTTCAATACATTTTTTTTTCACTTTTTATATACCAACACTCCAAATATTAAGTTTCAACAATATCTCTCTCATACTTTTATACCATTTTTCACTTTTTTTTATATTTCTACACATCTTTCGATACAATTTTTAAAATTACTCTCTCCACATACTCCAAAATTTACAGCACTTCAAACACTTCCCCCATTGCACTTCACCTCAGCATTGTAATGGAATTCATTATAACACTATCGAACCCTCAAAAATGTCGCATCAAAAAGTACTGTTCTACTTATCTTGATTTTTATCTGTGGCTACATGTTGATTTTAGTTTAGTGTTTTTCTTCAACTTTGTGGGTCATGTTGTCCTTTCAATTTAAGGGATCCTCCTACTTTTCTTTGTCTTGTGTCATAAAGATAGCTGGAAAGCAATATTGAATGTTCACACTTTCCATCATCATCATACCGAGTTGTTGAATTTTTCTTAAGCTTGCACTTGTCCACATGTGTAAAAAGTTTACCACTCATGCTCAGGAAACAGCGCAACTTCAACAGAACGATCTTTCAGTCCATCACAATTTTGACTTTTGAATTTTGACTTTAATGCATGGTAGTTAAATGGTAACATCGGAGCAAAATTGAGAATGGGGTGTAATTTCAAAGTTCAAATCGTGTGTGAGATGTGAGAATTGTATCTATATTAAGAACACTTGTAAGTAGGGCTACAGGGGCTGTTTTGTATATAATTCAATGTGATATCGATTGAATCAACGAGAAATAATCATTTTCGTACATGGATCAGAGGGCTCCGTCACAATTTTGACTTTAATGCATGGTAGCTAATGTTAAGCGATGATATTATTATTTTTTAGTTTAGATTATATTGGTCTTATACATGAGTTCTATGTATTGGGTTGATTGGAAATTTTCTTTTTATACCATAAAGAGGGGATATATATATATATAACCCTTATTCCTTGTAACCCTATATTTTATTGAGAGAAAATAAAAATACTACAGCTGTCGTGGACGTAGACATCATTGGCCGAACCACGTTAAAATCTTGTGTCTCTTTGATCGATTTCTTGCTTGATTTATTGTGTGTACTTGTGTTGATTTCGATCTTACTTTTACAATTGGTATCGGAGCCGAAGGTTCTAGAGAGAGGAGCGACTGTCATAGAGAGCACTAGAGGCACGCTGATTTAAAAAAAAATCAACTCAATGGGTGGAGTTTGAATCGAAACAGAGATTGCGTGTTTCAATTGGCAGACTATGGCAATTTTATTTGGGCAAAGAATTAAGTTGAAGTGGAGTTGATTTGATTTGGGCAACCAATTGCAATTAAGAGAGCACGATAGCAAGAAGGAAAAAAAAGGTTGATGCTTGCACTTTGCCGTGGATTCTCAAGCTCAAAGTTGTACTGCTTTTGACTTTTGAAAATTAAGAAATTCATTAAATTGTTGTGGGTTGAATTTCTTCAATTGGGTACTGTATTGATTTGGGTAATCAAGTCAAAGTTAATTTCCTGTCTAATTTGAGTGGGAGCTATGGCTACTAATGAAGTGAAAGTTGCTGGGTTTGAAAAATTTGATGGTACCGACTTCGCATATTGGCGTATGCAAATTGAAGATTTCTTATATGGGAAGAAGTTACACTTGCATTTTCTTGGTAAGCGACCAGAAAAGATCATTGACGATGAGTGGAAACTTTTAGACAGACAAGTGTTAAGAGTTATTCAATTGACTCTAACACGAAGTGTTGTTCATAATGTTGCTAAGACGGGCAACTACGAAAGAACTCATGGATACATTGTCAGAGATGTATGAGATGTCAACTGCGAATCACAAGGTTCACTTGATGAAAAAGCTTTTCAATTTGAAGATGCAAAAAGATACTCATGTTTCAAAGCACTTGAATGAGTTTAATGATATTATGAATCAATTGGAGTCGGTTGAAATTATTTTTGAAGATGAAGAGCAGGCATTGATTGTCTTGGCATCTTTGCCAAATAGTTGAGAGACTATGAGAACAAGTGTAAGCAATTCTACTGCCAAGCAGAAACTTACCTACGATGCTGTGATCAAGAGGAAAAAAATGTTGGAGAATCCTCAAATTTTGGTTCAGCCTTGAATGTTAATGACAAAGGCAGACAATCAGTTAGGAATTCTGGTCACAGCAAATCCAGGTCATGGAAAGGTAGAAGTAAGTCTCGTTTTGGCAACAGGAAACAAGATGGTTGTACCGCAATGCCACATTAAGAAGAATTGTTGGTCTCTAAAGAAAGAAAACAAGAAGGATGATGTCAATGCAGTAATGGATGATACATATGATGCTTTACTATTATCTATTCAATCACATTTTGATTCTTGGGTTTTGGATTCAGGGGCTTCCTTCCATACTACGACACACCGAGAGATCATGAAAAACTATGTGGCTGGTGATTTTGGGAAGGTGTATTTAGTTGATGGTGAAAAGTTGAATATTGTAGGTATGAGAGAAGTTAGAATCAAGAGTTCAGATGGTTCAATTTAGGCTCTACAAAAGGTCAGACATGTTCCACAATTGAAGAAAATTTAATTTCAGTTAGACAGTTGGATGACAGTGGCTATTATGTTAGACAATAAGTATTGTTCTACTTATCTTGATTTTTATCTGTAGTTACATGTTGATTTTAGTTTAGTTTTAGTCTTTCATTTACTTGGATTTCCAAAAATTACAGGGAATTAGTCATATTTAGGATTTAGTTCAATGTAAATGAACTTGGAGTACATAAGTTTAAACATTCAAACTGGAGGAAATATCCAATACTAAACTTTGATTTTACATTTAAAACAAATCCAACAAAAATGTTATAAACCCTATTTTCAAGCAAGCCTAAAAATAACTGAGGCAACGCCCAATAATATTATACATTATTGGATTGATTTTCTTCACTAGCTCCAATTCACTTCCTTTAAAATCATTTTCATCTTCATTTTCCTTTTAAGTTTATGGGAAAGTGACCCAAATCAACATTAGTTGTTTGAATAAATCTCATAGCGGCGAGCGGCAGTGATTTCACTTTGTTTTATTGTATATATATGTATTGTGCGTTCGTTTGAGAGTATATTAGCTTATAAGCTCAATTCTATTGGTCAACAATCACAGTTACATATTAATTTTTTTCTCAATTTCTCATTTTGCCCCCGTTCGCTCACACATTTGCCCTTTTATCTATCAAAAATGTTAGATTTCGAAAAAATTATATATTCGAACTCAACGCATAAAACTCTTTTCAACAAGATCCATATTTAAATTTTTATTTCATTATTAAACTAATTTGCATATCCTTAATAGTATATTGACAGCTTATATGCTATTAAAATTTATGCTCTACCAAACAGCATGCAGCTTATTTGACAGCTTATACGTTATCAAAGATACTGTCAAACGAACGCACAGGTAACCTTATTGGCTACATTTATTGAAACTAAATTGGAGTTTATCCCCAAAATTCATCATCACAGGTGCTGACGCCAACTAGTGAAGAAAAAAAAAGGATGTGATAGCTACTGCAGAAGGATGAATTGCAGCTATTAAACTTTCATTTCAAGGATAGTCTAGATGGTCTATCAACCCAAATATTCGCTGAGGAAGGAGTTGGATTGAGAGATTGGATTGGGAGGTATTTATGAAAGTAAATTCATTTTTGATAGACAAATGTGTTGGGGGAGTATTATGAGAGTATTTTTGTAACTTTATATTTAAATATAATAGCAAACTCATGATTTTTAAGGATTCAGAAAGAGCAGTTGGTGGTTCAGAAATTTCTCCAAACACCTCAAAACGTTCGCATCAAACAGGAGTTTAGATATTCTTGAATAATTTTTGACCCATACGCTAATCAAAACCTTAGTCATTCATTGAAAGATGGGTCAAAATGCTTCAATATTATAGCTTGTTAATAATTATACGCATAAATGCATGAATTTGTCCACATTTCTAGTGGAGAAGTCTCACATGTTTGTGTCTTATTGGAAGGTAAAGATAGAAGAAGAATTCAAAATTGCAGATTTTCTCTTCGAAGTTGGCCAAACAAATAGATATAATGAACTTTGAATTCTTAATCAAGATGTCCAACTCAAAATTCACTTGTCTTATGGTTTAAATGCAACTGAGCATTTTAAATTGAAATAAATCTAGATCCATGATATTGTTAGTGCCAAATTAGCGACCTGTGGTTTTTTTGTGACCGTGTCCCAATTTGACTAGCACGTGTGCCTGGGGCGTCACAGGTGTCGAGTGGGTTGGGCCCAGCTCGAGGAGGAATTGTCCCACCTGGGGTTGCGCCCAGTTGGATTTGTGGGATAAATCCCCGCATCAGTGGCTGCTCGAACCCTTGACCTTGTGGTGTTGGGAGAGAGTCACTACCACTACACCTTTAGGGTCAAATTGGGACACGGTCACATAGGAGCCGCAGATTGGCAATTTGGCACTAACAGATACCTACAACAACTTCCAGATTTGTCGAGAATTGAAGGGAAAAAAATGAATTAAAAGTGTCCGCGAAACCTTCTTTTTTATCACTGATATTTAATGTTCGATTCATTAACACAATAAGTCACATCATAATTCAACAACAAGGGCACTAGAACAAGAACTTCATTGCCCTGCCCCGTGCTTACCTCTGCACTCGGTCTCTTTAGTGTTACAAGAACCTAAAATGTCCGAACTTTATCAATACCTTTCTATCTTATTTGTTACTCCAATAATGGTGCTGATGTGTGTTTTCCTTTTCACCTCCCATTGGATGCCAATCCTATCACTTTCAATAGAGGAGATATAATCAATGTTAGTGGCTACAATGTTTTTATTTTCTCGATTTGGTCTTATTTCTATTATATAAAAATTTAAGTCACATATTCATTCACATCATAAAAATACATCTATCAACGGAGTCACATTAGTAAAACATAAATTCATATACATTTTTTTATTCTCTATTAACAAAACATTTATCATTTCATTCCTCCATTTATTCTCTATTAAAATTATACGAAAATAAATAATAGGTCTCACATCTTTTTTAAAAAGTCAAATCTATTACTCATCATCATCATCAAAACACATTTTTTAATACATCTACTTCAATAAAAACACACATTCTCATTCATTATCTATTTTCTCTTAAAAACTAACCAAGGGGGAAGGGGAGGGTAGTGCTTTTCTTCACGTTTGTGGGTCATGTTGTTGTCCTTTCAATTTAAGGGATCCTCCTACTTTTCTTTGTCTCGTATCATAAAGATGGCTGGAAAGCAATATTGAATATGCACTTTCCATCATCAGCATACCGAGTTGTTGAATTTTTCTCTAAATCTCTTAGTCCAAACAAGTTGTTAAACTATTTTGGTTGAGTGTTTTCCTAGCTTATACGCTAGTGGAAGCCTCATCGTAATAGAAAACTTCAAAGTTTAAAGTCCAAACTCACCTATCTTACTCCTTAGGCTGGCAAAACTCTTTATTCGGATTGAGATTAAATTGAGTTTGGATATATATTATATGTCTGAAATTCAGGTTCAAATACAATAATTTTGTTTGATTTAAATCATTCTAAATTTGAACATAAAAATATTTTATAAATATTTATGTTATTTGACACGAATCGATTTATTTTTATTTTTTTGTCACACTGACAGTTGCACTTAGAAAGAAAAGAAAAAAAAACTGATCTTGTTGTGTATTGGGCCAATTCTAACCATGGACGAAAGTGCATTGACGCTTGCATTACAAAACCTAGACCAAATAATGGGCTTGTCTATGACCTATCTGAGTATCATGAGTCCTGGTATCATATGGGCTTGTAGCTATAAGCCTTCGAGGGACCGTCTCCACCGCTCGCGTCCACCCTTCTTCGTCCATCAGATCCCAAAATTTGTTTATAGACCATCCGATTCGCTTAACAAATCATATCAACATTGCTCAATTAAATTAAATTAAATTAAATTTGGTAGAATGAAAAGTCAGTTAAGCCATTCATCCTTGATCCTCGTAAGTGGAGAAGCTTCTTCTCTGTTGTATGTTCCTGAAGCGAAAATTAAGCTCTTCTTAGAAGGACCGCCAGGCTGGATTGACTCGAGTGACAATTGCCAGTTGTCGTTGGAATTGGGATAAATTTATAAATTCTTGTGTGGCCTTGATTCTGCATGTCTGAGAACTAAGAAGTGGAGAGGGTGAGTTAAGCTCATTGACTTCGAGGGATCTTGCATGCAGCTTCACATTGTCTGACTCGCACCAATTAGCAATTAGTGTCTTTACCATGTAGGTTTGCCCAGATGCCACAATAATTGGTTCTGTCATCAATTCGGGGAAAAGAGACGACAGAAGTCAGCGGGTTTAGGCTTCAGGGCAATGGCTTCGATTCAAGTTTTCTGGTTTGAGCTCAAGTTGATATTCTCAGTTCAATCCAGTTGGATTATTGAATATGACATCTACTCCACTTGTTAAGTCTGAGGTATAACTTAGTCCACAAGTACGGTAGAATGTAAGCCCCATATTCGATAGATGTGGGATATGAATGACACTTAGTAAGTGCAAGCCCCTCCCAAACACATAACAAAGCTTTTTTTCTTCTCTAGTGAGTTAGGTCTAAGCCCAAGTTCACTTGCTAAATTTGAGGAGAAACAAAGTCTTGCGGATTCGATGTATCCAAGTAAACCGGACAATCCATATATATAGACCCGATGTATCCAGTAAATCGGACAATCTAAAGCAGACAATATTATCCATCACATAAATTTGGTCTGATCATTTAAACACTCAAGCATACATGATTTCAAATAAGCTCACCAGTAGAATTCAGCTTTTATTACATGTCACATTAGATGGTGGTTGATCCTATCCTCTCTAGCTCTCTTTTGGGTGGGTCGTGGAGTGATGTGATGAATGCGGCAACAATTGGACGTGGCTTGGGGTCATGTACGCAACTTTAAATTGCGTACGTTCTTTAGATTCTTGTTTTCATATGTAGGTGTTGCATTCTTTGCCTAGAGATAATACGGCTCGTATGCTTTTGTGGATTTTTGTGTATTTGAGCTTGCTATGGAATCTATATAACTGATGTTGACTTATTGGCCATAAATATGTACATATATTATATAAATGTAAATACTCATAAAATGCCATTTCAAAGCAATATTCGGAGAGGTAAAGTTCAAGAGACATAGATACAAGGGCGGCCCTGACCTAAAGCAGCTAGAGCAAGAGTTTTAAAAGACCCCAATTTGTAAATTTGGATAATTTGATATCGTCTCACTTTGCGTTTTTTTTACAATAGGGCACGGTTTTACCATGTCGATTTGGGCATAAAATTGTTAAGCAACCTAGGATAACATTCTTCACTAACTATCAACATGTTAATGTGGCTTCTTTTGGACACAAAAAAAGGGGGATGAATCATGAGGGGACCAACAATCCAAACATAGTTTCGAGATTCTGTGTTGTAAAATGATTATATAAAGGTTAGAGGAATCAATTTTTCAAGCTATAAATCATATGGGGAACATTGGACCAAAATATTCAACTCCAACAATTGAGAGCGATTGCCACTTTTATATGTGGTTATGCTGTGACATGCCATTCCATTGTGCATATCACTTGGCAATATATAGAGCGACGCGGAGAAGTGGAAACTAAAGCTACCTTAGCTAGGTGATGGCGATACATTTGTATAGAAACACCCTCACCCACACACGTACGTTGAGGATAAGTCACATACATGTTAGTACAAAGGTAGAGTCTCACGTCGGTTAAGTAACAAAATGGTGATGTCTTATCGTCACACGCTGAATTTCAATTCAACTGGAAAAAAAATTGTACGCACAAACCTGACGACTCGAATTTATGTGCATATCAAATGACCAAAAGACGAATTTGTACGGTATCATAGTGTGATAACCTAGCGTTGAATCTCTATCATGGCGTGAAAAACTTATGTGCGCGTGAACCTGACTGTCTGAGTTTAAGTTCGCATCGAACATCTAAATGATAAGATTGTATGCTGTCGTTATCATATATAAAATAATAAAAAAGGGTGATATGCTAAGGCTTTTCGAATATTGTGATAAATCGCAAAATGTTGATGTGAAGAGTCGAATTTAAGTTTCTCACTGAAAAATTTATCCCAATCAGCTCAATTATCACTGATGGTTATATGCAAAATTTATACTCATATTTTCATTTTGAGTATATATTAACTCATCAATAAAAACATGAGTAATGAAAGAAGATGATAAAGTGGAGAGGGAATAAAGCATGTATAGTAGAAAGACTAGCTAGCTAGTGATGTACTAAAGACCATTTCTGAATAGATAAAGGCATGGGGTACCCTGATATAGGACACTCCTTGTCTAACTCGCAGAAGGGAGAATTTCTTCAAAGCCATTTTATGCTCTCTACAGGTCCACATTAAAGGGTTCAATAAAATTTGATGTGTCCCTCTCAACTCTCCAAAATTTATCAAAAAGAAAAAAGAAATCACCTATAAACTATAATATGCAGCAATAGTTAAGTCTACTCATTTCGGAGCGAGAGATAATTAGGTTGCGTACATCTAGCCTGTCTCTATATGTCACGTGTCAACATTTTCTCGACTTATACTTTGATTATCATGAAAATCAAGTCGAAAATCCTTCCCTTCGAGTACGGCAAATATAATTGGGTGGCAGTACATAAGTATCATGAACTTGATGCAATGTCAAATGGTAATCAATCTCCAACCACATAAAAACAAGAGTTAGGCACAAAGTTTCTTCTAATGGCAAGGCATAAAAAAAACTTCAAACCAAAATTTTCTTCCTGAACTTCCTAATCATATCAGGACAATTTCCCACCTCCTTTCATAGTACCTAGACAGAAGCACTAGCTACCAAAAAGCAAAATGTTGCTTGTGGTCCTCCTCCACTTCAATCAACTTTTTTTCCTTTCACTATCCATTATTTCAAGTACTATATATAACTTGGCTTCACCAATCCCATGACCACTCATATCTTAGTACCAACAATGGATGCCAGAACTCTTGAACAAACAAAGCGCGCGATGAGAGATAAAGCAAGCATGGACAATGAAGAAGAATTAGAGGATGAAATGGAAGAAGAAGATGGTGGTGGTGGTGGTGGTGACAGGAGGAAAGCAGTTTATGGGAGAAAAGGGTCTTGTAGTGGTGGTGGTGGGGCTTCGCTGCCTAGTTGTCAGGTGGAGAGGTGTGCGGTTGATTTGACTGACGCAAAGCGATACCACAGGCGGCATAAGGTGTGTGAGGTTCATGCCAAGTCGGCTGCCGTGACCGTTTCAGGGCTTAGGCAGCGATTCTGTCAGCAATGTAGCAGGTTTTGCATTCACTAACTCTTGTTTTGCTTCTTTTTTCTTTGTGCTTGTTTTGGATTTGAACCCATTAGAACCATATTTTCAATGCGTCTAGACATAGAAAGACTGATGTTTGCAACATGAATCATAAAGATTATGCTTTTAAAATGCTAAGAGAGACACAGTTTTCACACAATGTTACTTCAGAAAGAAAAGGAAGAAAAAAAAACAGAATTATTATAGCTTTTCACCTGATGATTTCTGCAGGTTCCATGAGTTGTCAGAGTTTGACGAAGCAAAACGAAGCTGTCGCAGGCGGTTAGCAGGACACAACGAGCGAAGAAGGAAGAGCTCAACTGAAACATACGGTGAAAGCACAAGCCGCAAAGGGAGTACTCCTCAGATCAAAGAAAGTCAGTGCTGGAAAACTGATGAAAGAAGTGAATTCTACATGAACATACCCGGAGGCAGTTCTACTTACAACAGGCATTCCCAGATCAAATAAGGTCAAACAGTCTGTGATCATATTATCTGGCATCCAGCATGTTTGATGCTCCCTCTCTTCTGTCAATTGTGTTGTTGCTTCCTTCAGTTCCCTGCATCTACTAGATTACAAGAAAATAAGTACCACATCACAAGACCACCTTAATAAGTCAGTAATTCTGACTTCAAGACGTATCGCTCGCTGTATTCACCTACTAATAATAGCTTCTTCCCCTATGTATCTATCTATATTTTAAAGATTTGGCACAATTGTTCTATCAAATAAGCATCCTTTTCCTACATTGTAACACTCTCAGAATTGCTCCTGATTATGGTAAGACGAGATGGTTTATTGTCACAAGTCTAAATTATAATATTAAAAGGAAACCAAGAAAGTGGCAGAAGATATATGAAGAGAAAACAGAGAAAAATACAGTAGTCCACCCATTTTTGGGATCTTTGAGATAATCAAAAACATAACTAAGAATTTTACAAGAACTGCATAAGAATTTGCCTGAAAGAGCATCTTTTACGTTCTTGATAGCATCCACGGCTTCTTGGTTCGACCTCACCTGACATATTAGGTTTGGTAACATGGATAAGTACACATAATTGTACAGGGCATGATGGGAAAATGGCGCTATTAACTTCTCCAACAAAGTGAAGTGAGTACAAATAGTTCAACCAACCTTATTCCATAACCACAAGCCATACCAGCCAAGACAATGCAATCCATGTCATCATCGATCATCTCAACCACCACAACTGGTTCAGAACTGAGATGCTCTTTCAAGCTCTTTTCATCAAATGCCCTTGCCACTGCCAACCATGCATCCATCAACGCGAGGAACATCACCTGAATCCATTATAGAAGTTATAGTCTCAGCAACAAAAATGGCCAGTAAAAAAGTACTGTGATGCACTGAGATATCGGTACAAACAAATGCAATCATGCCAATTTAGATGATCATCCATTTCGAAACCGACAATGGAATGGCATCAAACTGAATAAAAAAATAACAAAACTTTGAAACTCAACAAGGTTCACAAGTGCACGCATATTGCACTTTCATCAAGCAACCATGGAAATTTATCAGTTTGACAATGACTCAACATACTGACTTAAATCCAAGTTAGTTTACTTCAAAAATGGCTGCTTAATTCAGCAAAGAGGCTTTTGGACCAAGTAATGCAGTGCAACAATTCAATTATTTTTTCATAAAAAAAAAAAGGTAAACAACACCCGTACAGGTGTGCACGAGACTCTCTTAGTGAGCGCGCGAGAACAAAAATAGTTCCGAAATATTGCAGGATGAGAATTCCCCTTTACTGGGAGAGAACCACGGGTTATGTGTTTTGACATCTTACTCTTCCATTTCCCAGAGTCAAGAGGATGAGGCCAAGCCTACGTTTTCAACTTTTCTTTCACAAATATGTTGATGTGAATAAGTCAAATATAATATTGTCAATAAAAGAACATAAGAATTGAAAGAATTAAAAGTAAACCCTAACGCACGTCGTTTATGAACGACAGAGCCCTTATGGGGCCACCATTGAACAGCTCATGAGCAACTTCATCTACTTGGGCCCTTGGCCCTTAGATATGGGTAGTCAAGTAGGAGGCTGAGGAGCTACTATATAGTATATATGACCTATGCCTAAAGATGGTAACCATTGGGTCAATTTCAAATATATTTTTATGGGCCGATCGCTTCAATCAATAACCCATATGTTCTCAACTTGGGCCCTTAAGGATGGTTGAAATTCAGGTCAATGACTAGTGTCAAGTCAACCATGGCACTCTACACTTCAAAATTCAAATACCACAACTTTTATATATATATACACGAGAATTATATCATATATAAATTTTGCCCTTTAGACATTTGACATGAGTCTAAACTCGAACCTACGATTGCATAAGTTTTTCACCTAATGATAGAGTAAGTTTAGTCATAATCTAACACATAATCACAGTGATACTACTCTCAATACAAATTGAACTCAAAAAATTTCGAGTTTATACCATTTAACCCCTGATAGATTCAGACTATCACCCAAGTGATCCTTCAACTATCACACACCAACAAGAAGCACATGAAATGATGAATAAACTAATTGGAGTATCAACAAAGCAATACCAAAAAACTTGCTTGGTAGGGGAGACAAAAAGTTGGGCCAGATCCGGTCGATGGGTGGTCCCTATAACATGATAGCTGCAATGGGCCCAAAATGGACCCAGATGGGAGACAGAGGACATTTCCACTTTGTCCTCATTTTGAGGAGTCGATCAAAAGGTGTTAACTTTTGTTGATCCCATCATTACCATGGTCTAATGAAAGCCCAAACAGCCCATTAAGATTTAACTACTTTCTGTTGCTTGCTTGATTAAAAGCAAAGACACCATCTCTTTTGCTTTTATATAGAAGACAATTTTTGGGCGGCTGTGTCCTATAAAATAAAAGAAACTTGACTAAGAGTAGAGGGTATTTAAGTATATAATTACGAGATAGAAAGAATAAATCCTTAAGGGTTTTCCATACCCTAAAGAAAATGAGCAGCATGACCTGCACTTTGATTTAATGATTATCTTTAGAACATTAATATAGTTTGTTTAGAATCCCACTAAATTTGATGTTAATCGTATCGTTTATATAATATGTTCAAAATCCCAGTAAATTTGATTAGGGAACGAGTAAGATTCAAACCAAATTCTCAGTAATTGAGTTTGGATCGGAATTCGATTGCATTTCATTGTCTCAATCCAATTTCGGATCTTATATTCAAGGTATCTGAATTGATTAGCGATAAAATCCAAAAGTTTAAGGTTGGTTATACAAATTTATGAAGAAGACAAAAATCAAAAAGGAATCCACTACACATATATTTGCTTCCGCCAATCATTTTTATTTATGATCATGCTTACCTCAACTCCATTTCATATATTTTCTCACTATTTCCATTAGTGTTTTGTGATTTCTATTCTCTTATACAAATCCTCTTGATTCTTCTTCTTCCCGTACTGACAAAAACCATTTACCAATCCAAAGCCAAGATGTGAAGTATGCTTTCATGATTTGCTGTACAAAAGTTCATTAGAATCTTTCAATTATTATACTCTACATTTCTGCACTAATGTACACCAAATCAACCAATAATACTCCAACACTCACATGTCCTGTTCACTTATCAAACCATTTTTTCCTTATATACAAATCTGCAGAGCCTCAAATTCATGCACATTGACATAGACACCTCCAATGGAAAGCCACTGCCGGAAGAGAACCAGCTCCGGCGAAGCCTTCTCCTTCCCAAACATTCCAATTCAAGACTCCGAATTCGACTCAACCTCAAGTATTGATCAGTACAAGACCACTTCCCCTGCTGACCATCTTTTCTTCAACGGCATTCTACTGCCCCACACTTACAATTTTCCTAGTGAATTACCAGCACCTACAATTCTTCACATTGATCACACGACTAGCCGGACAAGCAGCGTGAACAGCAAGGATTCGCTGCTGTCATCGAAGAGTAATAGTACTAATAGTAATAGAAGCAGTTGTAGTGCCAGAACAAGCTCAAGTGATCACAATAATTCAAGAGTTTCCAGTAGAACATCAAGTGTTTCATGCCGTGTTTATGGGGCTTCACAGAGATGGCAGATTATAGCACCAGAAATACAGGTTTTGAATCGCGATTCATCTCGAAAAAGGAGTAAGATCAAAGCTAATAAACGAATGAGGGGAAAGAAAACAGAGAAAGAGGAGAGCAAAGAAGTGAAGCCAGGGATCTGGAGTAGGTTTTTCAGCTATTTTTTAGTGGCTTGTAGGCAATGTCATGCCATGGAACCTTCTGCGAAGGATGATGATGATGTGTTGTAATGAATTTGAGTGTGATTTTGTCTTTGGGTTACTTTCAAATTTTGGACATTAATCATGCTTAGGATTGAACCATTATTACATGCTTTGGTTCCTTCTCAAAATTGGAAACTCGCAGAAAAAGATAACTTGGGGGGCCAGGCCACTTTGTGATGCACATGTTAGCCCATATCCAGTTGCATGCTGGCCCATGGGCCATCCTGCCCAGCCCAGTTAAACTACCACACAACTATATCCTGTCTCATACTTAATAATTATTATTACTCATATTGCATAGGATTTGGGTTGGAGAAAGAGTCATATCCAACCTATACAGCCAGCCAAAAATGCAGAACAAAACTTGCTGAAGAACTAATATCCGATTTCAGTACCACAAGAAGTAACAGAGATGTTCTCTAAAATGGAAAAATAGAAGAAGGAAACACTACTAATTGAACATCAAAGAAAGAAAAGGAATTTCAGCAACAAAGGATCACAAAAGCTTTTGCCTGCACACAGCCCCTAAGACACTTCTATTATTCTACTTTCATTCCAAGAAAGTCTCCATGACATCAGAGTACATTCCAGCTTCGTGATGCTGATGGTGATCGACTGAAGTCGAGGAAGACGATGAAGTCATTCTCGCTGGCAATGTGAAACTTCTTTTGAACTTGTTATCCATTTTTCGCATACCATCTGGATGGCTATCCAAATCCAAGCTTAAGTACTCGTTAGGATTTGAACCGCCAGTGTTATGAACATTCGACCCAGCATCTGAATTAGGATTTTGGTCCAACTTACTCCCTAAGTTCTCAGGGTTGAACAAAAGCTTCGCTTCATCCGCTCGTCCAGTGAGGGCATTGAAGAAAGACAACCCATTAGGCCATTTGATGTCGTTTTCGCGGTCTCCCATCAAATTCTCCATTTGATGGCTCTCGGAAGACGAATGAGGTAGGAGAAACATATGTGTCTCGTCTTTGGTTGGCGGAAATCCAAGTCCAGTAGCCAGGTTTTGAAAATTCGACGAAGGAAGCATTGAAGCTGCTGCAGATGGAAGTGGCCTCTGACTCCAGTTGAAAAGCGGAGGAGGAGGGCGTACTGGCATAGTGGGTAGCTTAGTAGGAATCGAAGACGAAGAGGAAGTATTTCTGTTTGAAGAAAAAAGCTGGGAAAGGTAGAAACCAGATTGATAGCCAAGTGATTCAAATGTATGCCTCATCCTTAGCACAAAATGCAGGTCTTCAGGTATCTGGTCATTCATAGTTTTGTCTCAATTAGATTCATGGTCCAAGAAAAGTTTAGTCTAAATGGGAAAAGAATGAACTCACAATCTTGCAAGAACCCAATTGCAGAAGGCCATGACCAGCTTGAATAACAGCAATTGTCTGGTCAAAGACAAGAAAGCACAAAAGGATCCATTTTTAGGTCCCAAGACAAGAAAGGAGAAAACTTGAAATAACACAAACGACTAACAACAGTAACATTAACTGTTCATGGTCTTGCCTGAATGCCTGATTCAAACTGATCAGTCCATTCTGGAGGAAGCTGCAATCAACATGTCAAAATAGGTAGGTTGACATCAATCACTTTAAATTTAACAACAACTGGGTGTGTGGGGTTTCATACATACAGCATCAAAAGAACTCTGCCAGTAATTGGAGATATTTGGTTCACATTCTGTTGGTTCCTTGAAGACCCATTTGTGACATTTATCTGAAGCAACCTTTCCCATCAAACTGTTACAAAGAAAATTAAAACCAATGAAAGCACTTTCTTCTAACTCTCTTCATGGTTTTCCATTCTACCTAGTCCTCCACAAGCTTTAGAGAGAGAGTGGGAGAAAGTAAGAAATGAAACCCAAATGACACAACAAAACCTACCCAACACCCACCCTTCTCCATAATTATATAATTGAATGGACATTTTGCTGAATGCTTTTCTCACAGGATCCTCTCCATCCATCTCTTCCAAACAATCTGCTGTTCTTCCTCGGCAAAACCCATCCTCCCACATCAACATCCTTCACAACAAAATCATCCACACACACATGAGTAGAGAAACACTAATGGTCGGAGATACTTGTCAAAGGAAGTGCCATGAAGGAGAAGAAACAGCGTCAAGACTGATTGAGCTAAAATATTTGCAATTTAGAGTTGTAAAAGACAAACTAGGACACGAATTGTAGTTCTACTTCCACTTTAGTCAGTTTTCTTAACAATGAAAACAAAAAAGTAAAAGACAAAATATATATATACACATATATACTGAGCTACTCACAAGCTACCGTTGTCGTCCCCAACCTTACAGCCATTACCGCCCCTGACTCTTCTGCAATTAATAAATGGAAGAAACCCATTAAGGGAAACATTTCTGAAATCAAAGAAATATATGAGAGAGGTAGCAATTGCAGAGATAAAAACAGAGGATGTTAGAAAAAAGAGGGGTAGTATATACGGGCGAGGACGGATGGTCCAGAAGACAGAGTAAGTCCAGTCTGAGTTGAGACAGACGGTTCTGAGGGCCTCATGAAGGGCCATCATCCCAACAGCTTCTTTGCTCCTATCTGCTCCTCCTGAGCCCACCATCTCTCTCTCTCTCCCTCCCTCTCCACACACCCTCTTTCTCTCTCTATATGTACACCCTCAAGTATAGAGGTTATGTTTTGGTCATTTGTTTTGTTTTTTATCTGCTTTGGCAACTCTACAAATGCTTATCAACCACAAAGGTGACAACTTTCTCCATCTTTATCTCTCCAAAAAATGACTTCTTGATAAAAAGAAAGGAAGGTAAAAGAAAAGAGAAGGGGGTCCTGTTTTGTTTGTGTGCGAGTAAAATTAAACACAAACAACAAAGTGAGGAGTGGGGACACAGCTTTTATCTTCTCCTCTTAAAACAGCGAAGGATGAGGCAAAAAGGGGGTTTGGTGTCTGCTTGGATAGGCAATTTTGCAATCCTACCCTCTTCTCTCTTGAGAATTTCAGTTTTGGGTTTTTATTTCTTGACTTGGTCTAGGGTTTTGTGAAATACCTTGTTTGGATGATGGAGGAGATCAAGGACATTGGATCCTCTATAGTTCTTAACCCCCAAAAAAAAAAGTGGGGCTAATTGAATCCCAGTTTTTTTCTTCGCCATCCTTTTAATGTCAAAAAATGTAATTTTAAGAACACCCAAAACTCTTCTCCTTCTCTTTACTCTCTTTCCTTGTCCTTCGTGTTTATCCTTCTCGCCCCTCATCTCATCCTCAAATCGTGTTGGGGTACCATCTCTCACCGACTCAAATCGCGGGGAGAGCTATAGACTAATTGACTAGTAGGACTTACGCTAGCTCAAGCCGCAGCTACCTAATCGTTACTTGCTCCAACCCTTTATAATTTGGAAGCCTGGCTTTTCTTTCTGAGTGGTTAGCCCTGGCTATTGAGGAGTTGAAGACGTCTATATCCAATTCTACTAAAGAATCGAGTCAATATATGGGAGTTGAACCCAATTTTGACCCAACATATCGAGGCTTCCCTACATTGGGGCTATGGGAGTTGAATTCAATGTATGCCACAACACCCCACTCAAGAACGAGACTAGCGTGATGTAGGAAAGAAAGGCGCGATCTATTAGACGTGCAAGTATTGATTCTTGCTCGTGGAATGGGATGCTTACTTGGTCTGAGTCAATGGAGGAGAATGCGGGTGCTGAAGGATTTATTTGGAAAAATTGTGAAAAGGAGTAACAATGAAACATGTGTTTTTTAACTAGAGATTTTATGTGTAGGGGTGTCATAGGAAAAACTAGAAAAAACTAGGGTTCAACTAGTCCTCACAAAAAAAAATGCTTGAGACCCATTCTACTCTCAATTTATGTGGAATGTTAGTTATTAATTGGATCCGTCTGTATCTTATCAATGAATATTTTTTATGTCACATAAATTAAGAGATATAACTTGAGGGTTTGTAGTGCTGAGTATTTGCTATGAAGTTTTGCTAAATATATATGGTGTGCTTTTTTATAAGTTATTTTTAGCGAAAAAGAGTGTCGTTTCTTATATTTGGGTTATGACAGAGAAAAAAGTAATCAACTGAAATTTATTTTTAACCAAAAGTAGTAGCACTATTGGCTTGACAAAGGGTATGTAAAATTAATCAAAAATTGAAGAGCCATTTCTCTCAGTGTTGTGGATTCAGGTGTTTTTTGTTCTCAACTATTTGTTATATTGGCTTTAATTGATTTTTTGATTACATTAAAACACTCGTTCATTTTGTTTATAATTTCATTCGAAAAAGAACGCGAGAGATCAACGATGGCTTTTCTTATGGTTGTTCCAAGCAGTGACACAATTGGATCCGGCTTCGCAATTCATTTAGAATAGAAAAGTCTACAATTTTAATTCAATAATTTGCAAGTGTAACATACCACACCATAGTTTTGTTTTTATATTTGTATCACTTGTCTAATTTTTGTCTCCACCGTCAAATCAGACTATAAAATTGTAGAGTCCAAGTGCCACACAATTGGTCAAATTAGATGGTGCCTATGGCCTATGAACTAGGATCACACGATTGCCAAATTTTATAATTGTTCCAAGACAAGTGACACAAAATTCTTTCAAGATAAATGCTCAATATAGCCATGAATACCCCTCCCTAAACCCAAATTCAAATTTTTTTGGGTCAGAACTAATTCAAATCCAAGGTTGGATTGTAGTTATACAACTAACCAAACAAGACTGAGCGTGGTGAATTTTCTAATTAGGTAATGCAAACAGAATCTTTACTGGTCAAAAGTGAATTGAGAGTATTCTGAAGATGAGATTTGCATTAATATTTTAATTGAATATGATATTAAAAGGGACCAACTTCAAGAGCAATCATAAATATTATTATGTACGGCTGTAGTAATTTTAAAATATTAGAAATTTAATAATTCTCATTGTGGGCACTCCACAGGATTGGCAGTTGTATTGCCTGACTTTCCTTCTCGTTAAGGCAAGTAAAAAACCCAAATTTCCCTTCATTTGTGAGCAGGTATTATAATAAATATATATATTTATATGCCAAGTGAATTATAAATACATCATATTATGTCTAGAATAACAATATAAATAATAAAAAAACCTCAACTACATTAAGTTGTGACTTTTGAAGTGTAATAATCACTTATTAATATTACATTATAATCTTATCAAGTATCACATACGTTAGAGTCACTGGTTAGAATATAAATTAATGAATTGCAATATATTATACTAGTTGATAGTTGATATTTGGTTGTTAAGAGATATTAAAAATAATTTTTAATATACTAGTTAATATATAGATCAATGAGATTGTGATTGCGTATGGTGAAGGGATTAGGGTTAAATTAAAGTCATTGGCTAATACACTCAGACTCATCGAGAGTAATAAACTAAAGTGTAATTTTATTTTTAAACTTGCTTTCTAAATTATTCAAAATTAGGGTTTGAGAAGTCCTGCTTTTGATCATGTTCATTTGCTCTCCTAAATATTGTAGTTTAAATATCATTGCTTCAACATATTAAATATACTATTTCCATTGAGTAGAGAAACTTGAGTTCATTATTTACACTTTTGAGATGGAATATTATTACGATAATCTTGCATACTATCACTAATTTTTTTTTTAGTAAGTAATAAAAATGAGTATTCTTTTTTTAAAGGTAAAACCTAGCGTATCGTTCTATAATATGAAAAGTTAGCCTTGGCAATACCGAAGTAACTTATAAATTTACAAAAACTCTCATAGAGGAATTACAAATCTGAGAACAGACTTTGAAAAAATATAAACAAAAACTAAACTAAACTAGATCACATCGAAATGTACCCGTTAACACTGTACCATGAAAAAATCGGACAGACTAAACATAAACTAACAAAACATGTTTTTACAAGCATGAATCTTAACATTATCTTTAACAAGAACAAAAGATGATAAACTCACTCAGATTTGAAAAAACTCAATACTATATGATAATTATATGTCACCGGATCACCAAATTCACGACGAATGTAGGAGATCATCTAGTTTTAAATGAGAGAAATCCTGCTAAATTCTTTATTCAAACAAAGAACATTAACAAAAATTTAAAAAATTAGATCTAGGAAAATAATGGATGGATCAATCCCATAAGAGGGGATAAAGGAAGTGGAGCGGAGGTGGAGGCTGTGGGGGCACTCCCCTCCTCGTTCTGTGTCACTTTGTCTGCAAGAGATATATTTTTAGATAAAGGGTTAATAATAATATTATTATTAAATAAATTATAGTACAAACAGTTAACACAGAAAGAATAAGAGGAATTTGAGGGTCACGTGCGCACGTGCGATGGGAGTGGAGTCGGTGTATCGTTTCTCATAAAGAAAAAGAAGCAGCGCACGAATTGCGGGGAACTGCGTGCTCATTCTGCGACATCCTCCTGCATATTCGCCACGCTCTTCAGGTCCACGTGCCACGTCACATCTCCCCTTGGGATGCCATTTTTGGATATAAATTTAATATATTTGGATTTTAGTTTTATAAAAATATACACAAATTCATGAATAATACTACTTTTTACATAATTGGAACTTGAAGCCTGTATTTTGTACAAGAGGACATAGAAGCTTATATAGTTTAGTGACTTATACAATATTATCCTCTCTATCAACCAACTAATATGTAAGAGGAAAATACAAATTTAGGAATGTAAAATCCAAATACATTCAAGTTATTTTCATATCCCTCACACAAAAAAACTTCCACGTCATATCATTCTTGGTTACATATATTCGGGGTGGATCCAATTAGTGAGCCCACCCTTCTCTTTTTTTCTTTTTTTTTTTGATTTTTTTTTATATAGTATACCCAAATCTAAAATATGCTCAAACTAGGTCTAACATGAGCCCTAAAAGTTACTATTTATATCATCTTTCCATCTCTCTCACCCTCTCTCTCGAGTGATGAATGGATTATCTTTTTTGATGAAATTGATCGTTAATGAAACAATCATGAAAACAAATTCGGAAGATGAGACTTTGACAGAGATAGTAGTAATTGTTTGATATTTTTGTGTGTGTGTATTATTGGTCTTAGAAACTTGATCCCATGGAGTGAGAAATTAGATTGTAAGACTCCATCCTCATTAATATATGAATTTCTTTTGATTATTTTTTGTTGGCATATCAATAAATAATTTTTAAAAAATTGGGTCTGCTATCTCCGAATCCCCATCAACTAAGCTCCCTAGTAAACCATTTCCTAGATTCGTATATGTAGATAAAATAATCAATTTGTTCAACAAACCACATGAATTTATGCAAAATAAATAGAGCTGCTCGAGGAGACAAATATTAATGGTTCTGGCATATCATGTCATATGTTGATGTTGTATACATGAATCAGTAACCTTAACCTGTGAATCAATGTCAATTCATAAGAGGTTGATGAGAATGCATGAATAGTTAAAAATGAAAATAAGTAGTTTGTAATTCAATTTTAAAAAATGTTGAAATTGCTAGTGAATTGACACCGTTTCTTTAATTTTGATACACCATATAAAAATATAACATAGTATGCTAATATTACTGAATAATTTTGTAGTTATCATTTCTTTTACCCTTGAAAATCTTATCTATAAAACACATTAAAGCCACCCACATTATAATAATTTGGAGAGTGGAAAGAGGAGGAGGCGCGTGGGGAATGGAAAAGAGGACAGAAAGGTGCACGTATAAAAGCATCAATCTAACCATCCTCCCCATTGACTGCCACAGGGTTCTCTCCAAACCTCTACGACCGTATCTTTGGCGGGTCCCCTTCTCTAAATAACTACTACTTAACCCAACCCTAGACACTATGCACAGTGCATATATATATTATTTATTTATTTAAAAGCCATTTTTATTTGTAGTGACAGCTGAAAGATAATCCTTACGCCGAACCAGCTGCAAAATCCACCATGACTAGTCAAAATCTACGTTCTTTCAAGGGTTTTATATGTCTATTAATTCATTATAAATACTTCGTACTAATGACAGTCTTAAGGTATATAAGTTTTTTGATTATTCTAAGACGATTATGTCCATCTAGATTTGCATTTAAATTACTTACTTTTAAATATTATGTGACGATTAATCAATCGATGACGAAAAGTTATATTAACATTTAAAAATCAAACATTGCATCGAGACAACTTTGTTGATTGCTGACTATGAATATGTCAATATATATATATATATATATATATATGTATATATGAAGAGATAACTAGCTAGCTAGTTATACCGATATAGCTTATATACGTGCATGAGTATCAACCCCATATAAGGTTTTTATTTTATATTATTACATATATGACCTGATGACCTCGTGAATGAACTATCCACATTAAGGGTTAGGCAAGACACCTATTCTTAATTTGCCATTTTTAGGGCAGGAGAGACTTCTGTACTGCATCCTAAAACTGGCACTATTTCTTCCTTGTATTAGGAATGTGTCTTTCAATTCGCATCAAAATCCAACATGCATGCATGTTCATAAATTTTAACTACATAAAAGTCAAAGTGTATAACAGTGCTTTATAGGTTTACCATGTTCAATATTAACCGTGTCTTTGTCCAAAGCTTCAAAACCAATAATTACATGTGCACACACACACAAACACGAATATATATATATATACATATATATATATGCATCAAAGTTTAGCAACTTGTCATCTTCAACAGACTATCAAGCCTATTGATACAATGGTGTCCAAATTCTCATGAATCAACTAGAGTTTCCAAGATATTGGTAAGTGGGCACTGTGGAAATTGAAATTGAAATTTGCCTTGTAATACATGGACTGTGTCCTACGTCATGCTTGGAACCAAACTAGATTTGAGAAAGATATGCTCGATCTTTTCATAGATGTAATTAAATTAGGTTTTCTCTCTCTATACATATTTTCATATTCTACATGGTTTTGATTAGAGTCATTACCTACCTACTTACCTACTTTGTTAATTCTCACGTTTTTTTATTTCGAAAATTGGAATAATCTCAATTTCATTTTTTTTAACGCGTTGTTTAGTTTTTTTAACTATAAACACAAAAATCTGCACGATTCACAAATAAACAAAAGGGAAGGGCTCCCCTAACGGCTCTTTTGCACTCTAACTCTCAAATCAGTATCTATCTCAAATAAAATTGAGTATCAAGTGATCTCAGCCGTATTGCTTGCCCACCTTAATTAGATCAATCTTAGCCTTTTTTATGCAGTGATTAATTAAAGTGCGTATGTTTGATTTGTGATAAAATTAGATATATCGGTTGTTGGGATTGTTGAGCAATTGATTCATGATCATTTGGCTATCTCGAACATTGAGAGGTGATCATAATCTTGAGCATTGGAATTCTATGTCATTTTCTTTTCTTAAGAAAGAGATTTGACACAAGCATGGTCTTTCTTTTTGCGAGATGTTTTCTCTGGTCATCTATCACGCTGAGTGCTGGGTAAGCCTGATGGTTTTTCTCATCCACATCTACCGTAATAACCTGCAAATTGTATTCGAGATTTATTACATGAAATATAAAAGTATGGTTCCTCGTCAGTCGTCGTTAAGAAAAAAAGTAGACTGACAGTGGTTGAAACAATTGCCTTAGGAAATTATCCGAGACGTAATTTGAAGTTTAAACATAGAATCCCTAGCTAGTCAAAATCATATATGCACATATGACCTCTGATGCGAAACCTAAAAGATCTCTATAGCTGGCTGTGACATTTACAGCATGAAGAGACAAGTTTTTCTCGAGGAAAACCCCAGCTTAAAAATCTAAGTGGGACATTCATGTCTTGTAGCCAAATCATTTTAAATCAATAAATAAAAAAATTAAAAATGGCAACCTAGCTCCTCTTGTCCTCTGGTTTGATGATTTATCTTTAGTTTACACAACCCTATATATATGCCACGTGACCACGTGCCTCGATTACACGCACATATATGTATAATTGTATGTATACACACACGTATGTATATGGCAGCATATCAGACTCCTCCGTGTGTAAACAAGAGGGTCATTCAAGTTTTTTTACAAACACTTGAACTGCATTACTTTAAACTTTAAAGTGTAGCTGACACATGCTATTTTATATTTTCGTCTTTAAAACCACTTTGTGGGCGGTTTTGCACAGTCCAGAGCTTGGCACATTGACATATATACCCTTTCCTTAATTTTCCGAAATAAAAAGTTCCTTACACCACAAAATCTTCTGAAAAACAGCAATAGTGTTTGTTGTAAGATAATCACATACATAAATATTGAGATAGACGCACGTAATTTTAAATGAATCGTGGGTGCAGACGCGGAGCCGAGAAGCAACGCTTGGCCAGCTCTCTGATGCCCTATTTTTTATAAGCAGAACGATTATTATGAAAAGTTGGTGTAGACCCATGTGGGCCTTGTCATGAAATCCATAACTCAGGCGTTTGAATTGGGCCTGACTCACTATCATGGTTAGCCCAGCCCAATTAAAACTAAGTTAGTCGAAGCCTGGCCAACTTGTGATTCCATCAATGTTTGTTCTTCAGCTTACTCTCTCACTGATCCCTGGAAGACTATTTCTGGAAGAATTCTTCCCTTCTACCTTATTTGGATTGGCGGCTTAGAGTTTAGCGAGTTACGATGAAGGGGTGAACTCTCTCTCTCTATTATCCTCATTTGTTATCCTTAAGTTCTGGTGTTTTGACATTTCCAACCTTCTGCTTTTGCATGTACACAGTCAAATTTCTAATGTTTTTATTTATTTTTAGTATTTTAGGAGGAGAAGGATTGTGACTCAGACTCGGGATTTGAGATTATATATAAATCAATTCGCCAATTGAGCTATTCAGGTTCGTATATTTCTACTGACTTACCTGCTTTAAGTTCAGCATTTTTCGATTTATGTTACTAAACTATGCTTTATATATTGCTACCTAATATTTGTCATTCAAACTGAGATGTCTTTTTTTTTTAAAAAAAAAAAAAACCCTTTCAATGAATTGTTTGATATTCAAGAATTTATGAAACTCTCTTGCATCAAAATATATATATGACTGTGACGTTAATGAATAATGATATATGTGATTTTGGTGTTTGCAGTTGGTGAGATCTTGTTGAAGAATCATGATATGCTCTCTCTCTGTCTCACACACATGAATGTGCGTGCGAGAAACGAAATTAAAACTGGGCCTGCAAGGAAAAAAAATGTATGCTAAGTGGTAGTTTTACGACCTCACACGTTAGTGTAAAACGTAAGATCCGGCAGTCGTTTTCGATGGGTCATTTTTGTTTGTGGAGTGTAACGCATTTCTTCCTTCTTCCCGGCGACATATACAGATCTTCCCTCTCTCTCGATCCTCAGCTTTTGACATACACAGAAATTCTAACGCTAATCCACTTTCTTTCGTGGATATTCTTGGGTTTTCCTGTTTATTATCAAAGCAGTTGTAGTCTACTTGCAGGTATGTTATCTTCGTCTTCAGTTGTAGGAGATTTATTTGTCGTCTGTCAACGCCCAACAGCTTTGTAATTATGGCACGATTGGGTTATTCCCGCGATACACTATAACAGACGATTTTGTTCTGTTTTTACGTCCACTATTATATACCTACACCATATGCACGAAATCAAGAATTGTTATTGAACAGGATATTTAACATTGACATGTGGCTGGATTACGTGGATTGATTAATAATTAGCGTCTTTTTTAAATTAATTTTGCAGAGTTGTTATTTGAGGATGTTATTTGGTTTCTTTGAGACCAATTTGGAGACTTCTGTAATTTGGACGTGGGTTTTGAAGCATGTGGTAATGTGGAGGTTTTTGGTCTGAATTTATTTGTTCTGAGTGACCATAGAACGAGGACTTCCCTTGTTGCTGGCAAATGGATGATATAGCGGGTCTCCTGGAGGCAGCAGGATCAAGATTTAGCTCATTTGAGTTGATTGGAAGGGGATCCTTTGGTGACGTCTATAAGGCGTAAGTATCACTAAATCATTGTTTCGTGTCCTGTGCTTTCCTTTGCTGGATTGAATTTGAACACAGTTACTTGTTAAAAAGGGGCAATGCCATGCAATTGAATCATGCTTAATATGGCGGATTTGATGATGTCATTGCCAATTGAATCAGAGGTTGTAGCCAAAGAAATGAAAAGAAAGGAAACGAAAGGAAAAATTGTAGTTCTTATTTTGCACTGTACTCTTAGTTCTTATCTTTTTCTCCATCAGATAGATTTCATTTAACCCTTTCCCTTGGATACAAATGTTATAATGCCAGGATAGTGATTGCATGAATTTATTTCATAGAGAAAGAGGAAGGAACCTTCCATTCAAAAAAGAAAACGACAGAAGAAGGAACCTATTTCATTGAACATTAGTAATAGGAAATTTAGAAATAGAATAGAACTTCTTAATAGTAATTGGAGTTCAAGCTATGATATAGTGGTGGGGTTGCCTGTAACAATTTAGTTTCGTTGGTTCAAACCATAGAAAGAACTTGCTCTCACTGCCAATGAATGAGTTAATATGAAAGGCTTTATGAGGGGTTATACTGTGTTGTCTTTCATGCCACTGCAGCAAACTATTGTTTGTGGAGAATTGAGAAAAAGTGAACGACTTTTTTGTCCTTCTATTTGCAGAGAAAATTCCAAGCAATTAGTTTGTTGGAGAGGTTTCCATGGCGAACCCAATAACCTAACTAACACCCATTAGTTGCAAACAGTAGTCCAAATCTTCCCTGTCATGTAAGAGTATGTGATTGATAGATTTGCGTTGCAGTTGCACAGAGAACAGTTATCAGTGGGATAGATGCCTTGTCTTAAGAGATTGTCTATGGTTCGAATCTTACCCCAAACAAATTCCCACATTAAGAAAGCTATTTTAGGAGGCACTTTGCTTTTCCAATTCCATAGGCAGGAAAAGTTGGGATTGGTCAAAGGATGCTGTGGTTTGGTCAATTCAATGTGATATCAATTCAATGTCAAGTAATAAGACTTCATTGAGAATCATTCTTTTGTAGCCAGAGACAAGAAGTTTTGTCATCAACTTTATTGTCGAAAGTTTGACCATAGATGATATCCCAGAAGGATTTGAAACCTTTAAGCTCTCAATTCTGGACTATTGTAAATGTGATCAGCTTCTGATGTAGTGGCATGATCAGAGTTTTAGGCTCTTTTTATTTGAAGCCAGGTTAAAATGAAAGGGGAAGTGGTCTTTTAAATCAAAAGAACCAATTCAAATGTCATTCCACAGGCTGATATGATTGCCTCTAGGCCCTCTTTCCCACCTTCATGGAAATAATGAATGAAAAACGAGAAAGGGGGTCTTGTGGAATGGAAACAACACAGGCACCACCAGTGGCAATGACTGAAAATGAGGCTGAGGTGATGCTTTATTTCATCCCGATGATCCAATTCTGGCTGAAACCTTTGTTTTCCAGCACTAAGAGGAAATATGATGCAGCACAAGCTTCTACTAAGTTGAAAAGTGTGGGTTTAGGACCTTTAGGCTAATATTGAGGTTGAGATGGGTTGAGAAGTGTGGGAATGATGTAGTGAAGGTGTGGGACTGTGGGAAGAGTCCACCTTCTTGTAGAGACTTGAAAATCAGAGTTTGGTCGTAAACTGTGAAGGGATTTCCTTCAAAGTTAGTAAAACAGAGAACTTTCATACACAAACACACTTTTATTGCATATAATATCCCTCAAGATTACAAATATATCATATTTATAGGAGTTCTAAAACCTTAGGACTTTCAGTCTCTCCACATATTATGTGGGGTTAAAGTCTGCGTACATCTTGTCTGTCCCCAACCCAATCCACTGCGAGAATCTTGTGCACATGAGTTGTTTTCCTTCATCCTTTTATTTTATAGATTTAAGACAGATTATTTAATATTAAATAAATGCAACCTAAAGGTAGGTAATGTCCTAAAAATATCTGCTGGAAATAACGAGACTATCTAGAAAATCAGCTAGAATATTTCTGGTTAGTCTCTCCAGAAAATTTCTTGTGTGGTTTCTTTGTTTGCATCAGAATTCCAATTAAGGACACCAAATGCTTTGTCCATGTCTAACTTGCACGAAAGAAGTTGTTGATTGGTTTTATAATAATGTTTTTCAAGTAAAACAGCGCGACGATCTGTCTGTCCTCAACAATGTTAGTGAGGTTTATAATTTTTATCCTTGCATGACACATGTTTTAGTCTTCCACTCTAATAAAGAGACTTATTGGTCTATAGTTCTCATATCTGAAGAACCTGTATTTTTTTGCCACAAGAGTTGTGAAGTTTGAGTTTTGGGACGGCACAAGTCTACTGTGTGAGTGAAATTCCTCAAAAAATCTCATTATATCCTCCATAATCGACCAGTACCTCTTAAAGAAACCTCTACTAAAGCCACTAGAAACTGTCACATCACTCTCATTCAAGAAGTATCGTATTATATGATATCTAAAGGAGATTGACTCCTTGTTTGGTAATAAAGTGATGCTTTGGGAAATTCTCTATGATTATTGGTAATAAAGGAGATTGACACTCATTATGCATGTTCTCTTTTTATCATGAAACATTAGAAGGAAAAGGAAAAAAAAAATCAAGGGATTTAAATAAATCTGATCAGCTACTGAACGAAGTTGATACTATGGAGGTGTATTACTATTGAAGATAGTTGGCTGCACGCTGTGAGACCTTTTATCTATTTCGTCTTTCTTATGTGCCTACTATGTTTTTTGTGAGTTGTTAGTGGCTCGTAGTCATGGGTATGTCATCTTTTAACTGCATTCCATTATTAGTCTTTTTTGGTGCTTGGGAGTAATCCCTCCTTGCCTTCTTGGGAGATGATTTTGAACATGTCATTTGTTAAATGATTAATACAGTAATACTTGTTTTGCCTCCAATACTAGAGAAGGGGTGTCAAGTACATCTAATATAAGTTGTTCCAGATACATCTAATATGTGACATAAATATAACTATACTGTTGATGTTTACAAATTAGTCATACCTATACGATTTGGATGTGGAGTTCAGTTGTTTTTGCACGTGGAGTTGTAGAAAAACTGACTCATGTTGGGGCATAAACCTGGGGCCTTGGTAACAGATTCTAACATAGGGCCTTTTGGGGGATGGGGAGGAGGAGTGGGGCGCAATGCAAATAATGGGCAGCACAATAGGAAAGAAAATCGATTGTGGTTAGCTTGGTTGCTTTAAAAGGTGAAATTATTTGCTGTATTGCTTGAGACGTGAATGAAGAAGGCACAGCTTTGAGGCAAACTAAGTTTTGGCAATTTAAATGTGGAGAAGAATCCAGAAGGGATGATTTTAGGGACATATTTTTGTAGGTGAAGCCCACATCAGTTAGAAACTGCTTAAGCAGTGGGGCAATGTATATATACAACCATAGTGTATATATATATATATGTATATAGTTTTGCAATAACAAGTTATTGGATCAAGCTGTTGATGAAACGTGGTGCAAAACATGCATATATGAACACTGGAGAGGCTTCCTCGCATGACACTTTTTTGAATTGAGGCTTGGTATCCAGTTTTTCTGCAACTGCAACAATATATTTGCAAAGTCACTAGCTATAAATGTCCTAACTCTTCAATTTATTGGGGTTCTCAGAGTGATATGATAATAAGCTATTAATCATGTTTGAAGCATGCTGTTCTTTAGCTTTATCGGCAGCAGACACGGCTGAATTCCTTAGGTGTCAGTGGTTCATTAACTGTGATTTCTGATTGGCTTAGGTGCTGTTCTTATTTATGGTGAAAATACATGCCGAAGTTAATTTTATAACCTTAGAATCTCAAACAGGGACAAATCATTGCAATCTCCAGATTGTTCATGTACTAAGATGGTTGTGGCCAATGCTTCTTGATTTCCAGGTTTGATAATGAGCTCAACAAGGAAGTTGCGATTAAAGTTATTGATTTGGAAGAGTCGTAAGTATTTGTCTTAATTCAATCCTAATCCTAATGTCTATTCTTATTTGGTACTTGTTAGAATACCCAAGGGTATTATAGTCTTTGTGTAGGGTGAATATAGGGTTATACATTATGTAATATGAGATGAAGGAAAAAAGTGAGAATGTTGTGAAGGATTTAATCGTTTCACATGGTATCGGAGGCCGGAGGTCTATCCGGTTAGGGTTCCAGCTTCCTGCGTCTTCTGGTCTGTTAGTCGACTTCTTTCCAGCTTCCGGCTTAGTCGACTCTTCTAGTCTGGTAGTTCCGATTGAGTTCCGCCTCGGCCTTCTTTCCGATTGGCTTCGCGCGATCGCGCTCGGAAATCTTCGCGCGACCAGGTGGGCGAGGTAGTCCTTCGATTTGTGCAACCTGCGCGACCTCAACTTCAGCGCGCAGTTCTTCGCGCGTCCAGGCCAGGCAGTCCTTCAGCTCGCGCGAGCTGCGCGATCTCACTTTCAGTTCTTCAGCTCTTCAGCTCTTCCGTTCTAGTTTGTTTTTATTTTCAGCAGTGTATCTCTTCAGTTCTCACTCGAATGTGTGTGGTTTATATGCCCAGGAATGCTCCAACTCCATTGCTGGTTAGTCTCTGTAGTGGACTCGGCTGTGTTTGGTTTAGTATTTGCATAAGGCTGTTCAAACATCCTTTAACTTCTGCTGAATTGTGAGCAATCTGAGTGTGTAGCTGAGTATGGCTGAGTCTCTTGATAAAAAGCCTACTACTGAAATTGTAGCAACTTCCAGTCGTATCACGGATCGGAAATTAAATGGCACGAATTATCATCAATGGAAACGCATTATTCGAAGATATCTTTCGGGAATTGATATGGAGAAACACCTAACCGATGATCCTCCTACTGAACCAATGGCCCGGGCTCAGTGGCAGAAGGATGATGACAAACTTTACAATCTAATTCAGAATACTATGGATCCTTCAGTGGATGATATGGTGGGTCATTGTGACTCTATCAAGGAGTTGTGGGAGTACTTAGATTCCTTGTATGCTAGCAAGAAGAATCTATCTCATGTGCATGAGCTATTATCTGGATTGTACCGTGCTGATCAAAAGGGGCGTACATTGGTTGAGTACTACACTACCTTTAAGAAGATGTTTGAAGAGATGAAAACCTTGTATCCTATTACTGCTAATGTGAAGCAAATGCAAGAACAACAGGAGGAGATTATTGTTCAGTGTTTCCTAGCCGGTTTGGATTCTGAGTATGATGTGCCTCGTTCCCAGCTTCTTACTGATACAGCTCTTCCATCCTTAGCTGAGGCCTTTTCTCGATTGCGCATGGTGTGTAAGGATCCTACTAAAGAGTCTTCTGGAGTGCCAATCAGCAGTGATGCTTCTGCTCTAGTGGGATGGGTGCCACCAGCTAGTAGTTCTCGTACTGGTCGTGGTGGTAGTAGTAGTCGAGGAGGTCGTGGTGGAGGTCGTGATGGAGGAGGACGTGGTGGTCCTCGGGTGTGCTTTTATTGTGGAGAGCAGGGACATCTTAAAAAGAATTGCTGGAAGTTAAATGGAAAACCAAATGTTCCTGTGCGCTCAGCAAATGTTGTGACTCATGATGGATTGTTACCTACTCCTGGTGATGCTCAAGTGTACGGCGTTGATTACTCTGAGACTTTTTCTCCAGTTGCTAAACTTGCTTCTATTCGGTTATTTATCTCCTTAGCTGCTAGATACCATTGGCCCTTACATCAATTGGATATTAAAAATGCATTTCTCCATGGTGATTTGGTAGAAGAGGTCTACATGGAGCAACCACCTGGGTTTGTTGCTCAAGGGGAGTCGGGCAAGGTGTGCTTTCTACGCAAATCATTGTATGGGCTAAAGCAATCTCCTCGTGCTTGGTTTGGCCGATTCAGTGAGGTTGTCTTTGAGTTTGGATTGTGGCGGAGTGCTCATGATCACTCTGTTTTTTATCGCATCTCTAAGCAAGGGTGCATTCTTCTGGTGGTCTATGTTGATGATATTGTGATTACTGGAAGTGATAGTGTGGGTATTACTGCCCTTAAAGCCTTTCTTCAAACCAGATTTCAGACGAAGGACCTTGGAGGTCTTCGATATTTTTTGGGAATTGAGGTATTTCGTAGTAAAGATGGCATATTTCTGTCACAAAGAAAATATGTTCTTGATATACTCAGGGAAACAGGTTTGACTGCAGCTAAACCATGTGATGCTCCCATGGTACCTAATGTAAAACTCACAAATGAAGAAGGTGATTTACTTCCTGATCCTGAACGGTATAGACGACTAGTTGGAAAACTGAACTATCTTACTGTTACACGCCCTGACATTGCTTTTCCAGTAAGTGTGATTAGTCAATTCATGTCCTCTCCTCGAACATCTCATTGGGATGCAGTTGTTCACATTTTGAAGTATCTTAAAAGTGCTCCAGGTCGTGGCATTGTTTATAAAGATCATGGCCATAATAGGATAGAAGGATTTTGTGATGCTGATTGGGCAGGTTGTCCCATTGATCGGCGTTCTACAACAGGGTACTGTGTCTTTGTCGGAGGAAATTTAGTATCTTGGAAGAGTAAGAAACAGAGTGTAGTTGCTCGGTCGAGTGCGGAATCTGAATATAGAGCCATGGCTCATTCTACATGTGAACTCATGTGGGTGCATCACTTACTTCACGAGATTGGTATAAAGGACTCCACTCCTATACGGCTATGGTGTGATAATCAAGCAGCCATTCATATAGCTTCGAATCCTGTGTTTCATGAGCGGACAAAACATATTGAAGTTGATTGCCATTTTGTTCGTGAGAAGCTTCAACGAGGATTGATTTCTGTCAAACATATCAAGACTGGAGATCAATTAGCTGATGTGTTCACTAAAGCTCTTCCAGGGAATCGGGTAGCTTATATTTGTAACAAGTTGGGCATGATTAATATCTATGCGCCAACTTGAGGGGGAGTGTTAGAATACCCAAGGGTATTATAGTCTTTGTGTAGGGTGAATATAGGGTTATACATTATGTAATATGAGATGAAGGAAAAAAGTGAGAATGCTGTGAAGGATTTAATCGTTTCACAGTACTCAAATGCTTACTGTCAATAAAGATACTTGCTTTGATGTTCCTTTAACCTCCTTGGGGCTGCTTTTACTCCCCCTACCCTACCCTTTTTTTTAATGGCGATTTCTTTGTCTTAAAGGCGTACTTCTTGCTAGTCTTTAACAGAAAGATTGTTTGATGACATTCAGATATCTGGGTTGTCTAAATTGCTAGATATGAATGCGTCTTGTTTTGGGTGCGGTGGTTTTATTGATCCTTTTATGCTTTTCTTAGCTGCTTGAAGATGACATTTCTTTTGGCCTGAAAGAAATGAAATTTGTAGCTTTTATATGAGAAAAAAGTTTGTGTTTTTGATCATGGTGTTTAGTTGAGTTTAGTGTGACAGATGTGTTTATAGTCTGGTGCTTACTTAATTCTCCTTTTTCTCACTTTGTTATGTTAAAAATTAAATGATCTTCACACTGTCACAACAAGCCATTGGAAAACATGTTGAAATCAAACTTAAAGATGTTAATTTTTTTGCTGCTTTTGATTAAGTTTTTCTATATTTGCAAAGCTTAATGACCTTTTTTTTCTTCAGAGTTCTTAATATTTTCTTCATCATGACTGCTTTGAAGATTTTCTCAAGTTAGGCTGAGAAAAGTATCCTAACTTCCTTTCAATGAATTTTCAGGTCTTGTTGAAGGACTTTATGTTCTCATAGGAAAGCCTCAAAAGGAAAGAAAAAAAAGGACTTTGGAAAACATTTGATTGTGATCTTTTGATTATTTGACTCACCCTCTAGAGATCTCTAATCCTAACAAAGTCTCTATTCAGTAAATGATTTTGGTACTTGGGAATTTTTACTTGAATCTCTGATGCTAGTTGAACAAACAAACTAAATTATCTCAGCTTATTTGACAGGTTACTAGTTTTTTTTTTGCTTGAAATATAGCATTTGTAGAACTACACATATAGGCCTCATTTTTTTGGACAAACGTTTTCCAGAATCACGCAACAGTTCCGAAGTGATGGATTAGTAAATCAAATCTTGATCTTCCAATTTCGGACAAAATTCCTTTCTTTTTTCTAAAATAGACGACTCAACAGTGAAATTTATGTGGCAATATATAGTTTGACAAGCAAAGCACCGATCCGAACAGACCTCTATCCTAGTTGAGATTTGGTTTGGTTTAGATAATTTTGGTTGGATATGAATTGCTAGATAAAAGATGATCGAGACATGTAAGACATTTATTTTGGTCAGAGATGTTAGAGCTAAGATATATATTTTTTTCCTCGAATGGAAAGAAATTTTACTAAGCACTGTTTAGTTGTTTTCAAAAGAACTATCATTGTCTTAATGTCCAATTAATTGTACTTTGAAACTCATGTGGCGACAGTAGTTGATACTGTTTCATCGGAAGCTCTATAAATTTATGTCCTTATTAATTTTTTCCAAGTTCAGCAAGAATAAAATCAAATCACATGGCATAGTCATTGTTTTTCATAGGAAGGAATACTGTATATCATATATTTCTTGCTAAAAATGCGGGTCAACTCATACATGCTGCTATGATGGCCTGATTTGACTCTTACATATGGTCCTCAACTTGAAGCCTTGTTTATATGGCAGAAAATTGACATATCTTCCTATTTTTATTGGTTTTCCATCTGTTTACGTAGATCTATCTTGACTTTTGAGCATTAGCATTTACTCGTCTTCTTCAATATTCATTTGACTTTTGAGAGTTTCTAAGGTGCTTTAATATTTGCATTCTGCAGAGAGGATGAAATTGATGACATTCAGAAGGTATTAATGCTCATTTGTGGTTATATTATATCTGCAATATTTAAGTGTATAGGTTTCTCATGCATTCCATTATTTGCCAGGAAATTTCTGTTTTATCTCAATGCCGCTCGCCATATATCACTGAGTATTATGGTTCCTATCTTCACCAAACTAAACTCTGCATTATTATGAAATACATGGCTGGTGGTTCTGTTGCTGACCTGGTAGGTTATCTCGAATAAGTTCTGAGAACTTCAGTCTGCTTGTCTACTAAAACAATTTTATAGCCAAATAAGAGTTTCTATAAATCATTATGTTTTTTAGAATTATTGGTTGATTGGAGTGTTTCTAGCTTCATTGCTTGAGTGTTATCTGTTTGAGTTTCGGATTGGAGTGTAAGGTCTCCGAGGAGAGGAATTTAGTTGTTTTAGAGGGGGAGGGAGGCGCACTTGACACATATTTTTTCCTTCCCTATGTTGTATAAAATGTGTCATAGGCCACAAATAGATGTTTTTGTACAGTGTACAAACTTTGTTGATTATCATTGTTAGAATGCCTTAAGTTTTGGAGTTTGTCTTTCTCAGGGAATGTCCTTGACCATATGAATCTTGTTCCCTTGTAATTTTTTTGGGTTGCACCTCCTTGGTGCTTGAATAAAATTATTTTCCTTTCAAAAAAATTATTATGATTTAGTTTCTTATCTTATGTCAATTTCAGTTATTCAGTCTATAATGAGCAGACCTTTTATTTTAACATGGTATCATATCTAGAGTTCTTATCATTGGTTCAGAGACTACGTTTTTCTTCCGAGCAGCCACCTCCCTCGATGACTTTTGAGGGCGGCGGCAGCACCACCAATACTTTTGTTTTCTTCTTCTCGATATTAGTATTATGGATCGTGCCAATTTCTCTTGACCACCCCTCTTTTTTTTAAAACAGTTTGTTGTTTATTCTTCTCAGTCGCTAATCTGTTGCAAGTTTGTTTGTGATACAACAGTTCTTGTATGTCATCATATTGTGTCTCCTTTCGCAAAGCACTGGCGTCCGTCTAGCTCACTCGGAGCCAAGTGAGAAACTCTAATTTTCTAAGTCCTTCCGCCGATGTGCAATCACCAACATTGTGTCCATCCTTGGTTCAGCTGTGCATCAAATCTGGCAAATCCTCCAGTGTCCGTGATTCTTGACCAACCTCCCTACAATCATCAGACATTAATTCTCCAGTCTTTTTTGAGACTTTCTGGTTCTTGACAGATTTGCAGTCTCCTTTTGTCGGTGGTGTTAAGTCTTGATTCGCACTTTGGATGTTTTACTGCATATGCAGTTCGTAGAGACTTTTTCGTACACTCAATGATTTGTTTTGGAGTTTAAATCGGCACTTACATGCTTGCATTGCCGGTTTAGTCAATCAACGACCACCAGTCAATCTCTTCCTGCGGTAAAAGATATTCGATTGCAAACTTAATGTTGTGATACAATATTGTGTTTGAGAGGGAGTGTTGGAATGTATTATTATGATTTAGTTTCTTAATTATTTCAATTTAGGTTCTTATTATGTTTCCTTTATTTCTAAATTTCCTTAATCTCTAGTTTTGATTTTGCCTTTATTCCTCTATAGAAGGGCTCTGTTTTTACTTCGCAATATATCAAACCAATATTATCAAGTATCAACCTTCTATTTTAACAATATAATTTGTGAGTGCTAGCAGAACCTGATAGATGCAGGGATAATTATTTATGTTTATGCTTTGGCGTTTCTTATTGTAATTTCATGCGTTTTCTTCCTTCAATATTTTAGTGTATTCATTGATGTTTAACCATGTCTGTGGTCAAGAGAATTATTTAAGATTTTTTTTTTCAAATCTAATTCAGAGTTTATTTCTGCAGCTTCAATCTGGACCACCACTGGACGAATTGTCCATTGCTTGCATTTTTCGTGACTTGCTGCATGCAATTGAATATCTGCATACTGAAGGGAAAATTCACAGGGATATCAAAGGTTTTGTTGTAAATCATCATGATAGAGATACTTAGCAGTTTGCCTAAATAATCGTATAAAGGATATGCTGTGCTTAATGAATGCTTTATTGTTTTTTTTTACTTGTTGACTTCTCTGGGTCCTCTTTTCTAGCTCTAACTCTTTTGGTTAAGCGACCTTTATACTCTAATTTTGGCAGCGGCAAACATTTTGTTGTCAGAGAATGGTGATGTTAAGGTATTTCCGTGTTTTCTCAAACAGGCCTATAATTTTCTCGAAATATCTATAGGTAGTCATTGCTAAGGGAATTGTGGTCAATATGGGGGATAAGTGGATAACACATGCATTTGCTTCTGATATATTCATTTACTTCTTTTGCAATAGGTTGCTGACTTTGGCGTTTCTGCACAGTTGACTAGAACAATATCACGGAGAAAGGTACTGTATTTTGTTTTTGAGCTTGTTCATTTGTTATGCCGTAATCAGAGGAGGTTTCTCAAAGATATTATCCCACTTAATATAGTTTGTTTGCTCAGCAGTGTACTCTTTCTGTGTCTTATGAGTGCATATGTACATCCACATGCATGGTACGCACAAGCTTTTGTTCATGCAGATTTATTTGTTCCTATCTTTAGATCATATTGAACATGATCTGATAATTTTTAGTTGAAATAAGGCTATGCAAGGGAAGCTATAGACATCAAGCTTGTTGAGATGGAGAGGTTTTGGATAATTTTTTAATTCCTTTTAAGTGTTTGTAATCAACAATGCTAAGTATCTTGGACTTTGGGCATATGAAAAGGAGGGATATGGGGTGTTAAATTTGATCTTTCCCTAGCAGATGATTTTATCACAATTATAAAAAGCAGCATGTTGATCAATATATTAATACCTACCAGTGCTAATATGTTAGTGATAATGGTTTTAGGCCTATGCATTACCCTTAAATGTTGAATTGTCCAACCCAATTGGCAAGTTTGGGTTTATTTGAACAATGGAGGCTGGCTAGGTCTTGACTGGGTTTGAGCAATTGGTAATTAGGCTGGCTTTCTATTTTGTGATGTGGTTTTATCTTTATCTATTTAAATTATTATTTACTACCACTGCACGCAATGACCTGCTTAGTAATCTTTCTAATTATAACTTATAAGTTGCATGAAACTAATCAGATGTCTGAAAAGCGAAAAGCATTATCACTATATTTTCACGTTTTTATTTCCTGTGCTGCTATTTTTGCAGATTGATATTCAGAATTTTTTTTGGCAATGTACTAATATGGTTAAGTCCAACAGACATTTGTAGGAACACCATTTTGGATGGCACCAGAAGTAATTCAGTATTCAGAAGGTTACAATGAGAAGGTATTTCTAGACATTTTTGTGAAAATGCTAGTATTTTTATTTGTCTCAGTGCTGGTGCAAGCCCCTTTCCTCTTCTTCCCCATTATTGCTCCCGAGCCCCTTTCTCGTGTCGTTGATGAGCCATGGCATTGCCATTGGATCCTTTGCTTTCTGCAGGCAGATATCTGGTCTCTAGGGATAACTGCTATTGAGATGGCAAAAGGTGAACCCCCACTTGCAGATCGTCATCCAATGCGTGTTCTGTTTATCATACCTCGAGAAAATCCACCACAGGTGCACTTACTATCTTTTTTATGTCACCTTGTAAATGTTTTATTTTCCCTTTATCTATCTATTAACTTAAATTAATAAGAAAATTCCATCCTAGATCGAAATATTTTACACAGTAGTTTAATATAATCAACATTATGTTTTTGTTTTGCAGTTGGATGAGCATTTTTCTCGTAGTATGAAAGAATTTGTCTCGTCGTGTTTAAAGAAAGTTCCTGCCGAGGTTGGTACTAGCACCCCCAAATTCCACATCATGCCAACCCGCCGTATTCCACATCAGCACTTTTGTTCTATATGTTTTGAGTAGTCTGAGCTGTAGATGGGCCAAAGGGCCTACGAACATGTGGTTGGCAATGTATTTTGTTTCTGCTTATTTGCTATTGGTGCCCTTGCAAATATATTTGTTAGCTTTCTTGATAAATTTTGGATTTGATGAAAAGTATGCATCCCAAAATCATATCCCTGAATAGTTTTAGTTACATTGGCCAAGACATATGTTAGCATTCATGTTTAAGCAATTATTACTGTTGCTCTTCCATTATTTTAATATAATTATAATCTCATGTAACATACATTTTATGTGCTTGTCTTTGGTACTTGAAGATCATCACCGTAATTTCCTGTGAAGCTATTGCAATGAAGGAAAATAAAGACTCATAATTAGGTGTTCTCCAATTGAATTAACAATTTGCTATTAGGATTTAGTTTCATCTAAAATATGTAATAGGTTTGATTAGCACACATTACAGTATAGAAGAGATTTTATGTGAACTAGTCTTTGTGACTTTTTCTTAAAAAATCATCTTTGTGATGTATTTTGTTTTTTGAAAATATTATCTGTAATGTCCTAGTGGGGTTTACTTTGAGCTTATTAAGATTAAACCCTACTTCTGCCTGTTTTGATGAGTTTTTAATATAGGTTTTTCCTTGACTGTATGCTATTGATATCAGTTTTATGATTTGAAGCCAAGAAAATGTGTGTTATTTTATCTGTAACGGTCATTCCACATTTACTTGATTTCTCTTGTGTAATCTTGAAAATCTGTCTTGTATTGTATTAACTTTTCCTGAAACATTCTCTGTTACCGTGCCTGGTAAGATTTGGGCTATAATTTGGCACCTAATAGTTGTTAGTTAGGTTATCAGTGGAACCTCTCCGATCAACTAATGGCTTGGAATTTTCTCTGTACCCTTGTTCACTTGTTGGCTGGTGTGACGTGAAAACTAGAACATGATATTTGTAGATAATGCTTCACATTTTGACTCATTTATTGAAAATCGGCTGAGCAACTCTGAACTCATTTATTGAAAATCGGCTGAGCAACTCTTAATTCTGGATGAGCAACTCTTAAGTAACCTTTTAGATTGTATCGGCCTTGTAGCTACTATTAGACATTTTGTTTCGTGCTGTTTTTTTTAGATTAAAAATTCGTTCATTTTGTAAATTTAGCCATGATTTCTTTTATTACATTGGTTTCAGAGGCCAAGTGCAAAAGAACTTCTCAAGCACCGGTTTATTAGAAATGCTAGGAAGAGTGCAAGGCTTCAGGAGAGAATAAGGTGCAATGCAGTGCTATAGCTTATTCCTCTAGTACTTTGCAATTCACTAACCACATTGGATTACGTCCTTAGTTTCTTTACGCATATCATATTGGCATCATTTTTAAATTGCCTCGGAAAGGAAATGCTACCTTTGAAGCATCTTGTTATCTTTTCATCTATATGTTGACATTTTTCACTTTGTACTCTTGATAGGGAGCGGCCAAAATATCAACTAAAGGAAGATGGAGAAACCCCTAGAAATGGCCCTAAAGCTCTACGGGAGGGATCTGATACTGTGAAGGTGAATAGAGTCATACAAGCAGATGAAACTGTTCGGCCCAGGTGGGATGAATTTTCTTGGGCTTCTTGGTTTTTTTAATCGTCATTTCTGACTGACTTATTCTAGTATGCAGCAGTGAGGGGAAAACCCTGAAAAATTCTGGATGGGACTTCAGCATTGGTGGATCACAAAGCTCAGGAACTGTTAAAAGTGCTTTAAAGCCTCCTCAGATTAGAGAAAAGAAATCAGAAAGTTCATATAATGAGGCTACGCAGAGAAGAATTTTGGATGGTGGAAGCCGATTATTGTCTGCATCAGGAAATGCAGTTGATGAATCGCCAGAAGCTCCTCTTGGAAAAGATGCTAGACATTCATATCAAGATGATGTCTCTCTCTCTCTCTCTCTCTCTCTCTCTCTCTCTCTCTCTCTCTCTCTCGGATGCACACACATGCACACATAGATGACGCAACACAGACATGAACAATTTTTTGCTGTTCATTGAATATCCTGTTTTGATGTTTTTGTAGATTCTTGGGGAATTAGTCAAATAAAATATTTTATAAGGCTGTCATTTTTTAAGCTTAAGAGGTTGTGAATATTATGATTTGGAAGTCTGGCATACTTACCAAGGTGAATCTTTCTGAACTCACAGATTTGTGAGTGCGGCTCTTGCTCTTGAGCCTTTTCCATGCACATATTTGTTTGGGGTCATATTCAGGTTTTGTTAAATGGGACCAACTAGGAGTCTCAAACTTCTCGTCATTGTGATAGTTGCCTGATAGAGTTTCTACAGTTTGTATCCAGATTTTAACTGCAATCATCTAATATAATTTGGGATGCATAGTGGACAGCATCATTTAATTCTGGGCTGTATTATGCATGCCAGCAAATACTTGTCCAAGTATTCAGTTCATCAACTTGCATGTTCTAGGCTTCTAGCATAAACCAACTTGATGAAAAATCAATTTTGGTTAATTTTTCTCAACAACTAATAGGTGTCTTAAATTTTCCAGGATGAAGTATCCGTGAGTGGATCAGGAACTGTAGTCATGCGAACTCCAAAAGCATCTCAGACATCTGCTCTGTTTCGAG
The DNA here is from genome assembly GCA_963580455.1 of Euonymus europaeus. NCBI lineage: Eukaryota > Viridiplantae > Streptophyta > Magnoliopsida > Celastrales > Celastraceae > Euonymus > Euonymus europaeus. The sequence continues at coordinate 25,699,709 of OY756961.1, forward strand.
ACCAAGGCAGACAGGTATGATCGCTCCCAGTTGTATGAGAACCATTAAATTATGAAATATCACTTACACTCCACGAATGTGGTGGGAGTTACCTCTCACCATGGAAAATGTCTCTTTGCTAGTCACTTGTTTCATTAACTATCAATGCACTATGTAGTCTAGCAGCACATCCACTTCTCTCGTCTCGAAGAAGTTTCCACCAGCGGAACGGTTGTATTTCGTGGCCAACATGATGATTCTGACTCCCCTAGAACTCCAAGATCCAGATTAGGAATTCAGGAAAGAAGTTCAAGTGCCTTACTGGAAGACAGCGCAGCAAACCTTGCACAGGTTTTTTATTTTTTATTTTTTAAAATTTTCTCTGTCGTTTGCTTATGCTAGGTAACAATCACTGAGTATAATGTATTCAGAATCTCTTAAATCATTTGTGAGTTGAGTAGCGTCAATCTGCGTTAGCTTTTTTAATAACTGGGTTAGATTTCAGGCATCGACTTTTGTTCTTTCTTTTGAATAAAATTAATTTTGCAACTCAAACTCAAATCGATTTTGAAGGTGTTCTCTTAAATTCATTAATTTGCTGTTATATTCAGTTTTTCACAACACATATTTTGAATTTCTTTTGTCTCCTACTGTCCTACATTACTTTGTTGATATTGAAGTTGACGGAGTTTCATGCTTCCCCATTATGTAACCTTTAGCATTTAGATGCTTCTTTTGGTTGATATATTTCTTAGGCAAAGGCTGCAATCCAGGGAGGTTTAAAGAAAGGAAATGCTAGGGAAAGGTTTGTGTTGGGCAAGATCAACACTGACGGGCAGGAAAATAGAAAAAGAGGGCAAATGACAAACAGTTCCAATTCTTCCAGGTACAACTATGATCTCATGTGGTACTAGATTTTTTTTAACTTTGATTACAATTTCTTAATGTCGAAATTTTGACATCAAAAGTTATTGTCAATACTTTGATTCACCAAGAGATTCTACACCTCGCCAAGGCAGTGAAGATGAAGAAACTGCAGAAGTAGTGCCATCATCAGCAACACTATCAATTTTGCTTATCCCTTCCTTAAAAGAGGTGAGTACCCTGATTAAATTGTAGATGCAGTTGACAATGTTGCAACAGTGGTGAAATTACATTTGTAGTCATGTTCAATGGGGCTAGCCTGTTTGTGTGGAATACTGATGTGTGTCAAGTGCAGTCAATATTCTGCAATATTTCAAATCTCTTTTATTTAGAGGTGATGTTATTCAATATTGGTTTGCTATTTTTGGAAATGATGCAAGAGTTATATCCTAAAACTGGGTGATAGAAAACTATGTTCTATGTTTCATAGGTTTATTGAGAGGCTAACAAATCCATTTGTTCATCGTCATGTGGATGCATTGAATAATAGGAATATGGTTGGGTCCCTTATTTCTTTTTATTTTTTGACTGCTTCAAGTGGCTTCTTGTATATGCTATAGCAATCCTCCTTTATATATTTTTTTTAAGGAACCAAAAATGGTAGTTATGTAAATATACATGCAAGATGCAACAAAGTTTCACTCGAAATAAAATGAAAAAATATGCAGAGTTGCAGAACTGATGGAAGCACAATCCATATGTGTGCTGTATGTGTTTGTTCCTTGTATAGTTTTGCCACCTTTTAGTATTTTTGGTCAATGGCTTCTGTCATGTTTGTTAACTATACGGTAGAAGAAAAACAATATTTTGTTTCTGACTGGGTTGCACCTTCCATATATTGGGGGGTTTAGTGTAAATCACGAATGTCCAAAATTTAGTGTTGGAGGGTAAAGGCTTTGCTTTTAGATAGAGATGTAAAAAATAATTAAGGCAGAGACACAGGTTTCTTCTGTTACAAACTTACAATGTCAAATGCATATGTTTTCCAGATTCAGTATGCTCAGAGCTTGCAATGTTTCACCTTTTGTGATTTCTGGTTGTGCCATTCAAAATGATTTCTGCTTGTGTATAACGTAGGCAGTTGCTGATGATTCAGAAGGGTCTGCTGTGAATGCAATCAAAAATTCACTTATAAATATGGAGTGCATGAAGCCTGGATCCTGTGAAGTTCTTGTCAGCAAGTTGCTTCAGCAATTGGCAAGGTTGAGTAGTTTTCTCTAACATGCAAACTCAACCATCCCCATTAGAAAAATTAGTAAGAAAGAAAAATGAAGAAGAGGAATATGGAACTTTCTATGAAAAATGGACTTTCTTTGACATTTACCTTATTTTCCTTATCTTTTCCTACTTTTCGTATTACATTGAATGGTTAATGCTCATGATACTCAAGGGAAAGTAGTTTTGCAGTTCAAAGGAATCTTCACTGAAAGATCTGCAGGAGCTGGCTGCTCGAATCTTCTGTAAGTGCAGAACAGCACTTGAAGAAACTCAAAATTCAAATGCAGAGGCTGATGACAAGAAGCAACAGAACAAGGAACTCAATTCAAATGCCAATTTAAGCCCACTGGCAAGATTTTTACTCTCAAGGTTGGTCAAGCTATTATTATTTTTCTTTCTTAAGGCCCTGCTTTGAATTCAGATAAAAGGTCTTGAATATGAAAAAAAATTATTAGAAAGGATGTAATTTCGACTTGTTCTTTCACTCATGTAACATACTGGTTTTACAAATTGGTAATTCTTGTGATGCAGATGGCAAGGCCATGTTTCCCGGGATCTCAACCCAACTTAAAAGAAGAGGTTTGGAAATGCCACTGAATCTTTGATTTGTGGTGTGTTTATCCACTAAAGCATTCTTTCTGATTCAATGTACATATCATTGTAAGAAAAAATGTATATTCATGGTTCCTTTTGTTTTTCCTTCTACCATTTTTTGTTTACTAGCTTCAGAATCTCTGTATAATTAGGTTTATTTTTAAGTTCTATTGGTGTAATTTAAGTACATAAATAATTTTTATAAAAAAAATCGTTCTATGTTTATAAACTTTGTGGGAAATGTTTCTTATGTTAATCATCTGTGAGAGATTGGAAATATATGCTATGATTATGAACTTAAGAAACAGCTGTAATATCAGTTCTCAGAAAAATTGCGACCTTCGATTATGTTGTAACCAAGTCTTAGCAATCTGCCTAATCAATCTACACGTAATCTGCATCGATTATTATGTTTTTGTTTTTAGGTTAAGAAAACCAAAGAACTGTTTCCACGTCTGTTATGCCTTGTTTTTAACTTTTGGGAAGACAAGTTAATACATAAGAACTGTGGATATGAAATTGATGGAAGGTGCAATTTTAATTGATCCCGAATAGTTTCAATGCATGACTATCCTGACCGATGATTAAAATCATAATGCCATTGGCATTTTGTGTCATCGAACCCGTGTCTCGATTTGGGTCTTAAAATGATTCATTTAACCACTTGAATGATAGCTCGTTGATAAATATCTCTAGGACTAAATCAAACTCTCAAATTCGATTCTACATTAGTTCAATTTATCTTGATGAGAAATTATGAATTTAGGCCATTGTGACTGTCTAAATGACAAATGTGTTGGTTACCAAAAAATAGTCTTAAAAAAGGATTGAACTCTGTAAATCAGCAATTTAGAACAATGACAGAGGAAGAAAGGAATACGAAAGGAGAAAGCAAAAACAAAAAAGAGACATGGCACTATTAATGTGTAAACCACTCCTAGTCTCTTCAGAAATAAAAAGATGAATAAAAATTGGCTCTTTCTAGGTACAATGGCAGCGTAAAGGAGTTAATACACCTGGTGGTTTTCTTCTTTCTCGAACAATGGCCTCCTTAATCATGGGCAATTTTTGGTGAACCTTTCTCCATATGTGATTCACTGCACCTTCAGGAGGTATTGGCCCAACACCACCAGGATGACCATTGTCGTATTTGAAAATGTGTTGAATCTTCGCCATGTTCTGCCTGAATATATTTCTCTGCTCTTCAGAAATGCTTCTAAGGTGGCTTATAAGCCGATTTGGTCTTAAAGCATCGCTAACAGAAACGAAAACTGTAAATTCCAAGAAGTCCACCATCCCTTCAAATGGGAGCTCAATATTGTCACTTACAATGACTGGGATACAAAGACTTTGAATTGCATCAAAAAGCCGGCACGAAGTGGGGGTGTCACCAGCTGGGTGCAAGCAGAACACAGATGTTCTCATCCCTTTGATGGACTGCTCCTTCCCGGTGGCATTAGGGAAGCCTTCTTCCATGACGACTCCAGGTTCATTAACCAGCAACTCCCACAATTGTTCTCGAACAATGCCTCCCTGCTTATAAAAAACTTCAAAAGATTAGAATTGTATCAAGTGAAATCAGAAGAAATTGGTATACTAATAAACTTGCCAACAGATCATCACCATATTAATAACACCCTCACTGACACATCCCTCCGCTAAATGACTCTCTCCTCAAATTTTCAGCAGTGCTTTCAAAGTAGGAGAGAAAAATTGATAGGGGTGTTTTGCTCAACAAATCATATCTTCACGCAACCAACATCCTGACAAGAATTTTCTTAAAAACATGTTTTGTGGGCAAATGATCAATTGCCTGTCTTGGGGATGATAAATTCCTTGGGGAAGGACTTAAGTTATATACATGACCAGCTGCAAAGCACATTGTTTGATTGACCATGTCAAATTATGACAACTAGTTAAAGCACCATCCCCACCCTCTGTTACCATGGAAATAATATTTTCAGAAAACCAACTGAAAAGCAACAGTTGGTAAAAACTGAACAAAGGGAAATTAAATATTGTGATTTAAATACTCAACAAAGTCAAATTCTGTGTATATATTTATGATATAATTAGATACTAACCCGATGCCTATGTTTAGCTCCTTTGAAATAAAGAAGTGTGTGGCGCTTCTGGTTTTCTGACAAGTGAAACCTTGGAAGGAGATTGGTGTATGGCACAATAACATCCTTCAGCAGTGAAACTTGTGTATGATGTATTTTATCAGGTGAGCTACCATAGGATGATTTTGAGTCGAGTCTATACCACCCACCAAAATCTACCACCAGGAGAATACCAGGGGCTATTTCATCCCTGACATGCCACATTGCCACTGGGTCTGCCAAAGAATGCTCGAAGTTTTAATATTAACCTGACAGTACAGAGACATATAAGCTGCTAAAACAAAAATACTTTCTTTCTAGTCCGTCATTGCTATTGAGCAGAAGAGTACAAATGTGTTCTGATTTAATTAATATTTGAGAAACATCAGGAAACAAAGCAGTGAAAGTGCATCACATATGCATTCATAAAGGGTCTAACATTTTCCTCTCACAGTATTTATACATTGAAGAGAAGCTTCTAGAGACTAAAGTAAGGGGAAAAAGGAAGCACCTCAAATGAATTCCAAAACTAATTTGGATTACACTAATTGGTCCCAAGCCCTAACAATTTGGTTAGTAGAAGTGGATATAGAAAGTTGACAGTTTAGATATATAGTTGACGTCTAGGAAATAATTTTCTGCAATAGAAATTGTCTTGAAAGCACAGGGAACAAAGTGGGGTAGCCCATTCAGGGACAAGCATCTGCAAGAATCACTTACATCCAAGAACAAGCTCTCATATTTAACAAGTTTTCTTTATGGAAATTCCAGCCAGCCTTTCCTGGTTGCACTCTCTTTATGATCATTAGCAATTTTCATTTTTTCAAAGAACCATATAGCCTTTACTATCCACACTGGGGATTCCCTCCTCTAAATATTAGCTGTGTAGTTTTATCTCCCTCCATATTGTCAAATTGACCAACAAATGGCCAAGGATAGAGAACAAAAATTTGCCTCTATTTAGCTTAGCTACCACCCAAAACATGTGCCTTACATGCAGTCGAATCCCAAGCCTTCTATGACAATTAGAGTGAAGGATAATGTGATTATTGCTTCTTTCTCTAGTCAAAAATAAAAAGCATATGTTGACAAGATGAGTGATTCCTCTTTTTCGAAGGTTCACATAAAGCTTCCCAAATGAAAAACTCGTACCCTCGTCCGTGAAACTCCTAAGAGCTGTGGTGGAGATTCTATAAGATTTAATCCACAAACATTCTAGTTTCCTTGGTAGTTTAACAAAATTCCACTTCGCCAAATGAGAGTTCCACAATTTACTAATAGTATCTCATTTAATTTTTTATATTCAATCTAGAGAAATAAATAAATAAAAAATCTTCAGCAAGCTGTGCAAACTTCATAACTGACTCCAAACAAGTCTTGCAGCAAGACTCTAAATTGCTGTGTCTCTAGGTTTGCTGAGCTATATCAGAGATTGTAGTTATCGTCTTGTTCTAGGTTTGCTGTTCAAATGATCCTTTTTTTTCTCTGTTTAAAAGCTCTCTTGATTTCAGATCTGCTGTGATTTTATTTTTTTGGGGCACTCATTCTTCTTTCCTTTCCAATTATTCATTATTTCCAAGTTATTAACAGCCTAACCAGCATTTAGAAACCATATCTCAATAACTCAAACCTTAATTCAACCATAAGTTGAAATAGAGGGAAAGTAACCAAAGTACTGGTCACCTTAATTAGTTCCAGTTCTCGATCCTCTCTCTTTAGGTTATCCCGCTCTACTAAGCTACAGAGACTACCTTACCCTACCCTTTTACCCATATGAAACCCTAGATCTACTAACCCAAATGGTCAACCATTCTTACTTACTGAAGAGCAACTCTAATATCATATGTAGGGTCTCCCTAAATCATTTCATACAACAGAACAAGGGCATCAGCGGTAAAGAAATAAATGGTATATTGGAAGACATGAAGGTGTCGGATCATTATATAACAAAAACAACAAAGTAAAATTCAACTTTTGGTTTTACCTTTTGCAAATGCAAATGGATAGCCTGCTCTCTTGCAACATTGCCAACTTAAAATTTTATCCGAACATTCAATGGGCTACCAACCAACCTAGAATTCATATAATGCAATCAATAATCTGCAAGAGTTAGCAACAGGCTTTTAATCATGGTTTCACTTCCCTTATCCTATTCTATTTCCACCAAATACTCCTGCTTGCACTGGCAAACATGCTACCAAGTTGGACTACGAATAATCAACATCTTAAGAATAAAGGAAACCACAAGAACAAAAACCAAAGGTTAAAATATTGTTTCCAAGTTGGACTACGAATAATCAACATCTTAAGAATAAAGGAAACCACAAGAACAAAAACCAAAGGTTAAAATATTGTTTCGATTTTATCAAATGTATTATGTAATGATACATCTTTACAAGCTAAAAACAGTGCCATCGCCTTTGCTAACTCAAGTTTAAAGTAGAGAGACGCGCAAGAAACATGTCTACAACCAGAGCACGCAAAAGAACAGGAGATTCATAAGGCATTGTACAAAATTAATCAAAAGTACCATGAGAAACTAAAACAATACCCAAAACCCATTAACTTTCACACATACCTGTAAGAACAAACACATGATCCCTCCCACCAGACCGCTTCCATGCCTCAGAATTCTTAACCAAATTCAACACCTCCCTCTGCCTCTTATAGTCCTCATTCCCGGCCTTCTTCCTAAACGAACCCTTTTCTCTCGAAAGCTGCATCTCCGCGCTCACAGTCGCGAAGAAAGGCACGAAAACAGCATCTGCATCACGATAATCCAACACCCTCCTCGCAAAAGACCCGTTTCTCATTTCCTGAGGAGTCATTAGGTCCCCCATGATCCAGTACTCCGCACTGTACTGCTTGATCAAAGGATTCTCCGGATATGGAGGGAATTCGGATGTTCTGGCCCGGTGGGTCGTTGAGATCCGTGACTCTAAGTCGGCGCCGATGCGCGAATCGGGTAGACTCTCCGACCAGTATTGGTTAAGAAGACCGTAGTTCAGGGACCTTGGGAGGTCGGCGACAAATACTTTGAGGGAATCGTGTAAAAAAGAAGGAGCAGTACGAAAAATTGGAGAAGTGGTGGTAGTGGGTTTAGTGAAGAAAACGGAGACAAAAAGATAGAGCGAGAGAAGAGTAAGGATGATGAGAAACAGAAAAGGAATGGAGCAGAGGCGTGTTACGGTGGAGATGGCGACATTGTTCTTCATCGCCATTTTTGGGTTTGGAGATTCTCGGTGTTATTTTGCTATGCTATACCTGGGCTCTACACAACATTTGTAGCTTGTCCAGAGATTCTCAGTGTGATTTTACTAGAAACAGTCATTAATGCTAAACATATATACGAACTCCTTAACAGCCAACAAAATAGAATCATAAAATTGGGGTTTTTCTTATTTGAATCCGCAAACCGCAAAAATAGAATCATAAAATTTGGGGGTTTTTCTTACTTGAATCCGCAAAGTACAAGTGCTATCATAACAAGCTGTAATTACGCAGTTGACGTGTAGAAGGAAAGAGAACTTATAAGCTTAACGTATAAACCAACACGTATGGGTTGGATAGAAATCAAACATTGTTGTGAATTCATGCAATAGTAACACAATCAGTCATTACAAAAAAATTGGGAAATCTATAGTTTCAAAACCACTACCAAGAATGAACAAGTTCCAACCATTTCTCTGTATTGTGTCTGTGGAGTCGGTTGTTCTCACAAGAAACATGTTAGTTGTTTGTTACTGTTACGCATGTGAATGTAAGGGTAGTATCGTAATGGTACTGTATATGTAATTTGGTTATTATAAGGAATGATAACTCTCCAGAGAGAGTAAGACTTCTGTAACCCTAATCTAAATTACATTAATCTACATGGTATCGGAGCACCCTGCTGCGCCGCTTCCTTCTTCTTCTTCCTAACGCCGTTCCCTTCTTCTTCTTCCTCCTAGCTACCTTCAACTTTTGTTCCTCTGAATTACTGATGAGAGTCGGTCAGTGAATGCAAGCTCTCTTCTTGCTCCTGGCTTTCAATCCATTGCACGCCAGCTGCTTCAATCTGTGACAGACTCGCGCGACTGCTCTGGACCGCTTCTGGGTCACGATCGCGCGCGACTGCTCTGTATCGCGAACAGAATCGCGCACTGCTTCTGGGTCACGATCGCGCAACAGCTGCGCCTTCCTTCGTCTCGTCTGGATTGCGCATCCTCGTCTCCTCTGGATAGCGCAACAGCTGCGTTTTTCTTCATCTGCACACATGCGACTTGCTGGTTGCTTCCTTTTGGCACTCTCTGTCTCTGGTTGCTGCTAATTGATACTCCTAGGTGATTTCTGTTCTGGGTGATTTCTGTTCTGGGTGATTTCTGTTCTGGAGCATTAAATTTCTTTGTTTGCCGGCAGCATCTGGTCTGAATCTATTCAAGCTTCGAATGGTTTCCTTCATGTGGCAGTGTGGGTTTTGTACTGTTTTTCAGAATCAGTGAATTATTGTTGGTCATCTGGTGTCTATTTATTTTTAGTGACTGGGAATCGAACTGTGACTATGGCTTCTTCAACTTCTGAGACTAAGACTGTTGTTTCCGAGATTGTGTCTTCCTCTACCAAATTAATCAATAAAAGTTTGGATGGCTCTAATTTTCAGCAGTGGAGAAAATTAGTTCAGCTTTCCATTCGAGGGTTGGATAAGGAAGATCACTTGACCGAAGAACCACTTGAGTCTGCCACAGACTCTAATGTCAAGAAAATATGGCTCCGTGATGATGCTCGTTTGTACACACAAATGGTGAATTCCATGGATAGTTCAGTCTCTGATATGGTCTCTCATTGTGATACTGTGAAACAACTCTGGGATTATTTGCATCTCCTATATTCTGGAAAGGATGATATTCACAGAATTTATGACGTGTCTCAAGCATTCTTTCGTCCTGAACAAAGGGATCAGAGTTTGGCTGAATATTTTGCTCACTACAAACGTGTGTTTGCAGATCTGAATACTCTTTTGCCTATTAGTGCTGATGTGGAGAAAATGACCAAACAGAGAGAACAATTGGCCATTTTTGCATTCTTGAGTGGTATGCGATCTGAGTTTGAGACTGCCCGTGCTCAAATTCTTTCTAGTCGAGAGCCTTCTTTAACTGAGGCATATGCGAGAGCCAATCGTTCTATTGGTCCTGTTCAGATTGCTAGTTCTGCTTCTGAGAACTCTGCCTTGGTTGTTTCTGGGGACCGTGGTGGTGGTCGTAGCCGTGGTCGTGGTGGTGGTCGCGGGGGTAGTGGTGGCCGCCAGAGTCGAACCACTGATGGTCGTCTTATTTGTTTTCATTGTAATGGTGTCGGTCACACTCAAAATCGCTGCTGGAAATTACATGGCAAACCACCTACTAGTGGCTCAGCTCATACTGTCACTACTGCTGATTCTCATGTGAGTCCGGTGACACTATCAGCTGAGGAGTATTCCCGACTACTTGCTAATCAGACGCCACCTCCTGCTACTCCATCAGCTACTTCTGAGCCATCAGCATATTTAAGTACTGCTCTCCGCCAATCTTGGATTGTTGATTCTGGTGCAACGAATCATATGACTGGTGACATTGGTATGCTCCGTAATTATTCTTCTCTCGTTAATTATCCACCAGTGAAGGTAGCTAATGGTAATCCTGTTCCCGTTTGTGGTAAAGGCACTGCTTCTACATCGTCTTTTGACCTGTCTTATGTACTGTATTTACCTGGTTTACCATGTAACCTGCTATCTATCAGCAGTCTTACGAAGCAGTTGAATTGCCAAGTGATTTTTGCTGCCTCTTGTTGTATTTTTCAGGATCTTTTGACGAAGAAGACGATTGGTAGGGGGCAGTGTACTCCAGAAGGCCTTTATGTGCTGGATGCGGATTGTTCTCTGTCATATGCATTGATGTCAACTTCTCCTTTAGATCTTCATTGCCGGTTTGGTCATCCTAATTTATCTAGTTTAAAACGTCTATGTCCGTCTGTTGCGTCTGTTTCTGAGTTATTTTGCGAGTCGTGTCAGTTTGCTAAACACCATCGTGTGTCATATTTACCACGTATTAATAAACGAGCCACCGCTCCTTTTCATATTATTCATTCTGATGTTTGGGGACCTTGTCCTGTTATTTCTAAAACTGGCTCTCGTTATTTTGTAACATTTGTGGATGATTATAGCAGTGTTACTTGGCTTTTTCTTCTCCGTGAACGATCTGAGGTTTATAAAAATTTTTGTGACTTTTTTGCTGAGATTCAAACTCAATATTCTGTTCCTATTCGTATTTTGCGCAGTGATAATGGCCGTGAATATTTTTCCTCTCAGTTTCAGTCGTTCTTCTCCACTCATGGAATCATACATCAGTCTTCTTGTCCAGATACGCCCCAACAAAATGGTGTTGCTGAAAGGAAGAATCGTCATCTCATGGAGGTGGCTCGTGCCCTTATGTTTCATATGAAAGTCTCTAAGATATTTTGGGGTGATGCCATCTTGACTGCCACATACTTGATTAATCGCATGCCTTCCTCTGTTCTTCACGGGGACATCCCCCTTCATACTCTCGCACCTGGTACTGTACTACACTCTCTTCCATTACGGATTTTTGGGTGTACTTGCTATGTTCGTGATATTCGTCCTCATGTGACCAAGTTGGACCCGAAGAGTCTTTGTTGCATATTCCTGGGCTACTCCCGCACCCAACGGGGGTACCGATGTTATTCTCCTATTTTGCGACGTTATCTGGTCTCGGCTGATGTATCATTCCATGAGTCCTCTGTTTTTTCTTCGCATGTTCCTCTGGATGATGAGTCACTTCCTCTTGATTCTCTGTTTCAGTATGATCTTATTCGTGTTACCACCACTACTCCTTCTCCACTACAGGTATATTCTCGTGGTCCGTATTCCGTATATAAATTTCCTGATGTGGCCACTGCTCCTACTGTATCGGCTTCTCCGACAACTGATCCCTCCCCTGATTTGCCTATTGCTCTTCGCAAAGGTCGCCGGACATGTGGTAACTATCCTCTATCTGCCCATATTGCCTATACTGGTGTCTCTGCTTCTTTGCAGGCTTTTATATCCACCTTGGATTCAGTCTCTGTGCCCAAGTCTGTCCCTGAGGCTCTCTCGTCTCCGGGATGGCTCAACGCAATGCAAGAGGAACTGTCTGCTCTTGATCAGAATCGAACTTGGGATCTTGTTTCTTTACCTTCGGGTAAGAAGGCTATTGGTTGCAAATGGGTATATGTGGTAAAGATGCACCCTGATGGCTCCATTACACGTTTGAAGGCTCGTTTGGTAGCCAAAGGATATGCTCAGGTCTATGGTGTTGATTATACTGATACTTTTTCCCCGGTCGCTAAGTTTAGTTCTGTTCGTGTTCTTATTTCTCTAGCCGCTTCTTATGGCTGGCAGTTACATCAGCTTGATGTTAAGAATGCTTTCTTGCATGGAGACTTACAGGAAGAGGTCTATGTTGAGCAACCTCCTGGGTTTATTGCTCAGGGGGAGTCTGACAAAGTATGTCGCCTTCGCAAGTCTTTGTATGGGTTGAAACAGTCCCCACGAGCATGGTTTGGGCGGTTTAGTTTTGTTGTTCTTCAGTTTGGACTCCAACAATCTGAGAAAGATCATTCGGTATTTTATAGAACTTCTATCGCAGGAAACATGTTTTTGGTGGTATATGTTGATGATATCGTTATTACGGGTAGTGATGTTGCTGGGATTACTTCTCTTAAAACATTTCTTCAAGCTCAGTTTAATACCAAAGATCTGGGATGTCTACGTTATTTCTTGGGAATTGAGGTGACAAGAAGTAAACGCGGAATATTTTTATCTCAACGCAAGTATGTTCTTGACTTGTTAAGAGATACTGGTATGAGTGATACAAAACCAACTGACACTCCTATGGTGCCCGGTGCAAAGTTGTCTCGGGAAGAAGGTGACATTTATTCAGATCCTGAACGATATCGACGATTAGTAGGAAAACTGAATTATTTGGTTGTTACTAGACCGGACATTGCCTTTCCTGTGAGTGTGGTAAGTCAATTCTTATCTGAACCACGAGTTCCTCATTGGCATGCTGTAACACATATTCTGCAATATCTGAAATCTCATCCTGGCAAAGGTTTACTGTATAAAAATCATGGACATATTCGCATTGAAGGATTTTCTGATGCAGATTGGGCTGGTTGTCCTGATGATAGACGATCTACCTCTGGATTTTGTGTGTTTGTTGGAGGGAATCTTGTGTCTTGGAAGAGTAAGAAGCAGAGTGTTGTAGCTCGTTCAAGTGCCGAGTCTGAGTATCGAGCACTTGCGAATGTTACTAGTGAGGTGACATATTTGAGGCATCTTCTTGAAGAGTTGGCATGTCCAATTTCCAAATCGTCTCAGTTATGGTGTGATAATAGATCTGCAATTCATATTGCAACTAATCCTGTATTTCATGAACGCACCAAACACATCGAGGTTGATTGTCATTTCATTCGACGGAAGATACCGACTGGAGAAATAATTTTAAATCATGTGAAGACTGGTGAACAATTGGGAGATATCTTTACTAAACCATTGTATGGGAGTCGAGTTACATATCTTTGTAACAAGCTGGGCATGATTGATATCTATGCTCCAGCTTGAGGGGGAGTGTTACGCATGTGAATGTAAGGGTAGTATCGTAATGGTACTGTATATGTAATTTGGTTATTATAAGGAATGATAACTCTCCAGAGAGAGTAAGACTTCTGTAACCCTAATCTAAATTACATTAATCTACAGTTACATATGACAATAGGAACACGAGAATACAAAGTCACAAGTTTTTTCACTTTATCCTACTACTAGGCGCAAAAAACCCAGCAGGCTGTCGCTACAGAGGCAGCGACATCTCATTTCGCGACAATGGAGTACACTAATGAGAAGTACAATGAGAAGCCTCCTGACTAAAACCCGCAAGTAAATAAAGACCTTCCAGTGAAAAATAACGAGAGAAACTTTCCACAGTAATATCTACTTCCATTTCCCCCTAGAGGGTTGCTTTGTTGGAGTGAGCTTCCGCAATGTGGCATGGAGCATCATAACTATAGAAGGGAGGAAACGTATCATCTTAGACTACAGAAAGAATTATGCCAACATAAATAGCGAAACTATTAAACAAATATAACAATTACCTGCATAACTGACAGCAAGTGCGTAGAAGATAGCCATTTGAACGTTTAAAAGCCACAAAATAACTGCGGTAGCTGCCAAGGAAAATTAAGTTATAGTGTTAGAAAAGGTCCGCACACCACCAATCATTGTCTATTAATTGCCTTCCAGTACGTTTCCACATGCTTTATGAAAAAAGTTACAGAAGTGACAATGGACCGAATTAGAGTGAGCACATTTGTAAGCTGCTACCCTATGCTACCATAGATTTTGCCATCCACAGAAGAGACGATGCAGGGTAAAGAACTACTTCAGCGCAAACGATTCTTACATCCACATTTGAGGGAGTCTTCAGAAATCCAATAAAAAGATAATAGCCAAATGCTTTTTGAAGTGTTAATAGAAACTTACATGAGTAGGACATTAAAAATGAGAGACACCAGTGTCTGGAAATAGATGCAGGCATAGAGCCAAGGCATTCTAGGTTAGTTGAAGTCCTCCTGCATCCCTATTACATATATACAACTTGAGACTCCTTTTTTTCAATGAGCAATATTCCTAGCATGATGAATTTTAGGGAAGAGAGTTTCTATTAGTTATATTATAGTGACATGCATGAAGGAGCCATAGCTATTGTTAGAACTAATGGAGGGTTACAAGGAAGCTTCCCATCACGATGAATTTGCACCAGAGGCGCAGTATTAAAAGATGTAGGCATGACACTGTTCCCCATCCTGGATACACGTAATATAAACTAGCCACAATTCTATTCCTTGCGTTTTCAACAGTCAGACAAAATGGTATAGTTCAAACAACGAATGACGATTTAATAAGGACTGTTGTAGTACTTTCCAAACAAATTTATGGCCAGTGAATCATTCCATGCATAAAATGTCAATTCCCCCCGTCAAGTAACAACCAATTATATCCACCACTTGTCCAGCAAAATGCAACCATACAGCCATGCCAAGAAGTTATTTGAATGATTAAAGTCCATACCTTCAAGAGTCCATTAAATCATTCCTCATTATCCATCCAACACCACTATACTTGGGTGTTCCTAACTTCCTATTCGGCTATTCTTTGCAATGGAAAATAAATAAAAAAGTCATTTAACTAAAAGCTTGCTTTCCCATGTTGTAGGTCCTCCTAAGAAAGAAATTGCATCCCCGCCTCCCACCAAGAACACAAAAGGCTCAATGAACAATCCTATTCCCTCCATACCAAAAAGCAATTTGAAATACTTTATCCACAAACTAACCCCATTGTAAGCGCTGCCCTTTACTGTAATTCATCCACCTCTAACTTCAAATTTGTTCACTGTGAAAAGCCTTACAACAAAAACTATCTCCAGTGGCCAAATCAGTACAAAGTACAAACATTTCCCCAGTCTCGCCGAAGGAACAGTAGTCAATCTGTTTACACCTAACACTCTTGATAAGAACAGACATCCTCCCATTAAGAGATCATCAGTTCCATTCAGGGTCCCTGCAACCTTTTGATTCTTCTGATCAAGAAGCAAGTGCTGAACAATAACTTTGAAGTACTTTTGAAGAGTTAACCTAACCCTTTTCAACAAATACTACAATTTCATGCATTCAATCTTCTTTTCTTAAAAATAAAAGGATGCCACCGCCCCACCCTCATTACCTGAAAAGAAGATACTAAGCCAAGTGCAAAATATGTGAAACATCAAAAGGAAGTGAGCTCATCCTTAACCCATAATAACAGCCAACAGTCCCCCTAATTGAGCAAAACTTCTTCTCTGATTAACTTCTAAACTACAAAATGCTTCAATACCAATTGTTAGAGTCACATGACTCACATCATGCCAAGACCACTTCTTTACGTTAACATAACCAATTTATTAGGACAGAAATGAAACCCATCATTTAAAGCAAAGTGTTTACAACTCAACATGAGTAAAAATCAGCCATTCAATGGTACAACTAAATCTTATCATGGACATAAACCATAAATGACAATTCGCAATATAAGTTTTTAAATGTCTTCTTCTCTTTCAAAGCGGGTTACAATAAACATTATGGAAAAACTAGGTCAAAGAGCCCAAGCTAGCAGCCTCAAGAAGAACAGCCATCAAATGATCCCACTGTGAACACTTCGCTATATCCCTAAATCTCCTAGTGATTTTAACACAGGTTTTTCAGAATTTTCCCCAATCATGAACAAAAAGCACCCAAGCAAGGCTAAGGAGAATTTGAGAAGCTCAACAAGTACATATGATACTTATATCCAACTCAAAACAATTCAGCATTCAGAAAAAATATCAAAACAAGAAAGACAAAGAAAAAAGAGAGCATAAAGGTTAACCTTACAGACATAATTATATATGAACCAAAGAAAGGAGTGTTATAACTCACCACACTGAGCAATTCGAACCAAAACCTGCCGAGTTACAGGGTATTGATCGAATCCCCATCTATCACTACATAATCTGAACAGATCCCATAGAGCTAAACTTGATAGCAATCCAACAAGAGCAAGTGGCATCTGATACCTAACAAGGTAAACAAAAAAACTGAAGTAACTTACCAATAAGAATAACAGAATTCAAACTGGAACCTAAGAAAATAAAATAATCAAACAAAAAGTTCACAAGTTTCCCTATCACAGAATAGTCGATAATGGATAATGGATAATGGATGGAGATAGATATAATTGACAATATTCACCAAGCGAATGGGGCAAACATGGTCAAATCAAGCCTGCGTTGGCACACAATTAAATGTAAGAGATAGCTAGTGCATACATGATATTTTAAACATCCACTCTCTTTAGTCTAAAATCTAGGTGAAATTAACATAATTCTCTCCTATCTGGAATAAATAAATAAAAAAACTGAAGAAATTCCAAAATTTATAGCCAAAGATATCAACGAAAAAGCCGCCTCTGTATAAAATTCAAGAGACTCTTTGGAAAGACATACAAAACCTGAAACGCATAATAAAACTGCACTGAAACATATAACACGAATGAGAGTTGTAAAGGGGCGTATTAGATTTCTTAGCAACCAAACAGAAGTTCTTCAAAGCCCCAAAGAGATAGAACATCAAAGAATAGGATTTACAGTTTCAATTCCCTACACAAAGAAGAAAGTATCCATACAGAGAGCAGGCAAAGAAAAGGATGAAGAGAGATGCATAATTGCGGGCGTGACGCTTGATATTCTCGTGAACCCTGAGCCTGGCTTGTTCGGTAGAGGACGGAAACGAGTAAGACCCAAAGTCCCCAAGAAAACCGCGGGTCCAGGACGGAGTTTCGCCAGAGAAGTCATCGGTCGTGAGCTTTGAAAACGGGTTGAGAGTGAGAAGAGATAGGATGGTACCCAGACGAGAAAAGAGGGAGGGGACAAAGTTGAAGAAGAGATTGTCACTGTTGTTGGCGTCGTTGTCTTTAGCGGAGGCATTTGTAGTTGTGGAAGCGTTGGCGGTGGAGGAGGACCGTTGGTCGAGAATGTCGAGGTAGCCGGTGTCGCGAAGCCATGAGTCGAAAGCCGGGTCGGGTACGCTTAGGGATAATGGGTTCGCTGAGAATACCATGTTTCAGGGGTTCACGAAAATATTCAACCTACTCAGCCACCATGAATTTTATTGGATGTCCCCGAGAGAAGAACAAGCCACCCCCATGATTTTATACATTCAAATATAAAAAACAAAATCTGATTTTTATGTTCTATTTATTTGGGGTAGAAAACCAAATTTTCATGAAAAATATATTTTAAAAAAGAGATATCACGAAATAACAATATCTTTTAGTGTCCCGACAAAAACTAAATATTTTTCATTGTTTATTTCATGAAAAATATAAATTTGAGATATAACATTATTTTCATCGTGTCTGATATATTTTTCATACATATATTTATCAATATATAAATAAAAAAATAATGGATAAAAAAAAATCAATGTGGGACCATCAAAAAGGAAAACAAAGAATCAAAAGACAAACAAAGCCTTAAACTCAATCACAGAAATCACAAGTATCATTTCGAAGTGTTCAACAGCAATGAGTCCAGTAGCATACTGATATTGCAGGTTCCATATTATGGATAGATATCCACAATTATTGGAAGATATGTCAGCATCGGAGATCATGACCGGGCTTGTGTAAACGGCACAAAGAAAAGAATTCTTACTGTCACCAGTTGAGGACATTCTCAACATCCTTCAGAGTACAGGCAGAAGCACCAAAAGCTCTACTGTGGCCATGAAGTCGGCGCAGATATTCGTCAGGCTTTCACTCATGGCAGGATGCTCTGTGCTTGATTGCTTTGGACAGTTTCAACAGTTCAACCATGGCGAAACTACATTGAAGTTTATCTGAGAGAGGGAACGAGCATCAAGCATATAGCCGAGTGATATACCTTGCTGTATTACTGGAATAGTGTACCCGAACCCCCCCAAAAAACATCACTACGACTCCTCAAAATATTACAAACTAGGCCATCCTAAATCCTCCCCTCGCTCTTTCCACTTTCAATCAGAACATGCATATGAAAGAAAGTCCATGAAACCTGGTTGATAGGCAGTTCCAGTGTCTATCCGAGAATTTTTAGGTGCTAAGATGGATCAAGACAACCAAAACAGATAACACCTGGTTTATTTATAACAAATGAAGTGACGCATTGGAAAAAAATACCATATAATGCAACTGCACTTTCCGATACCAATACTTCTGCTGAGCCTCCTGTTTCAGGTGTGGGATGCCTCTCATGACCCTAACCAGGTCCTATCAAATGATGCCTCTCTCCCCCCAGCAGCCCACTCAATCATAAACCAGCCTATAATGCAGATTCCGAAACCAGCGATAAACATATCACCGCTTGAGCGGCCTTCTAGCCAAAGCAGGTGCTTTCTTTGGTATATAGACCTTGTAGCTCACCTGATCAAAAAATTATAGAAAATAAACTGTAGCTCAAAGGATATGTTGTTAACTTGTTATAAGAAAATGTCAGGGTGGTTGCTCAAAAAATGAATGCAACACAAACCAAAACTCTTAGGGGAACATGTGGAAACAAAAGAAAATAGTTCATAAAAATCATGACAGGAGGCTGCTTCAGTATAAGTTAGTTAAGTTAAAGGAAAGTTGTATTGCACAAAAATGATTCAGAGTCTCGTACAAGTTAAAGCTCCACGATCTGAAAAGGTGAGAAAATTCAGACGAGGCATTAAGAAGACCGGAGACAAACTAGAAAGACAGTGGTGGAATTCGTACAGAATGATAGGTTATAACTATGCACAATGCTTAGCGGATAGCGTAGTCTTAGAAAAGAGTAGGGTAGTCTTAGAAGAGAGTGATAGATGGAGGAGACTGCAAGCGGTGGACTAAGAGCAGTTTCGCCAAGGAATCAAACTGAACCCAAATATTTAAAATAAAACTTTTGTTGAATTGTTGTTACTTCCCTTATAAGAAAACAAAACCAGCACTTAAACAACTATATTATAATATCAAAGTCAAAATTTCTTCGCTTGAATAAACAAAAAATTAACACACTCACCTCTACCATTTCCCCACCCCTCATCACAGACATTGTCTTCCGCTCCAACTGTGACACCTCCGGAGTTTGTTCCTGCAAATTATTTGAGATAACATTTCCTGACACAGGTTCAAGGGAACGAGACGGCAAAACAGAAGCAGAACCAGAGGCCTTATTGAATGTATCACCATTATTTTTTACACTCGGGATTTTCACAGCTTGAGCAGTTTCGGCAGCACACTTATCTGCCCCACTCTCAATAGCCATCTTTTCATCAGGAAGATTCTCTGAAACATTCACTCTCTTACGAGGGCTGTCAACATTAGATGATACTTTTCTCATATCCAATGCAGCTAATTTTGGTTTGTTAGTAACAGCACTGGCAGTAGTAGCCTTTTCAATGGTGCAGCCTGTTACAAGAGCAGGAACCGGTTTGGCAGACCCAGATTCATTTCCAGCATTAAACCTATCTGAACTCTTTTCCTCATTTTGTGAAGAATGAGTTGTATCCCTTCGCAGTACAATTGCACTATCTACTGCTACAGATTTCAATGCAGCATTCACTTTAGCACCCTGGTCCTCTGGGAACTTCATTTGACATATTTCAGCCTTCACAATAGGTATACTGGAAGTCTGAATTTTCTCATCAATAGGAGTCTTTGCATTTGTTTGGATCCCTCCACGGAACTTTTTTAGGTTTTCTAAAGCCCTTTGTCTTAAAACAGATTCCAAATCATCAGCACTTGCATTACCTACAAAATTCAGAGCCTCATTGTTTCTTTTGTTTACAGCATCAGTAGTCCCAATCCTATCAGGGCTATGAATACTTCGATAATAATGAGCTTCACTATCCTTCCTACTTCCAGTTACATCAAAGGCCTCGTTGCTAGAAAAGATAGTTTCTTCTATTTTCCCATCATCAATGGCATGTTTTTTCTCAGATTCAACAGATAAAGAATCAGGCAAGTCCCTGCAACCCCCATCATTGCTATCACTGTTTTTGCAATAAGGGTAATCACCATGATCATATATCATTTCTTCATTATGCTCAATTCTATCGAACTCTCTTCCCTCTTTGTCCTCCTTTGGAAAAGTAATAATTGATCTCAACCGCCTAGAATTGTTCTCTGCAGTCAAGTTTTCCTCATATTGATAATCTTTACTTCCACTGAAACTGCTACTTGGAGATCTATATCTCTTCCTTTTACTTCCACCTTTTATCCTACTCAATTTTCTCTTATTTTTCTCTTTCCTCTTAGACCTGCCTCTATGCCTCTCAATTTCACTCTCATGGCTACTACTACTCTCCAACTGACAATCTGAGCAACTGCATGAATCACTGCTCATGGAACTTGTACTTTCATCCCTCCTAAACTTCTTTTTCTGCATTTTCTTCCTGGCCTCAAAAGTGCCCTTTCTCTTTGATCTTTTCTGCCTCCTAACAGGAGAAGTTTCCTGGCTGCTCTCACTGATAGAAGACCGTCTATGATTCCTCCTCTTCTCAATGCTCTTCACATCCTTCCTTCCACGAGACCAAGACCTACCCGTACGACCCATGTAATCATCCTCAGAACTAGATGATGATTCAGACACCAAACTCCTCGAATCACAATCATCATCAGAAGAAGAAATCGGATCATCACGATGACGTGAAGGAGAAGATTTATATCTTTTACTCTCACTCCTACCTTTTTCCCTTGCACGAGTCTATACAGGACAGTGCATATACACAAATAGAATTTGGGAGTTAGACAGCAAGAACTAAATAAACCCATATTTCGATTAAATCATGGAACTCTGTGCCCAATACTGAGAATGCTGAAAGAAAGAAACAATTAAACAAAACTCATGACAGCCACAATCCTTCCCAAATTCAATCCATTCCAGATTCTCCCATAATTCTTCGTCCAATAAAAATTATAAAAAAGTAAACTGTCACGACGTCTTTTCATTTTCCCAACTTTTTTTTTGGCGATCTTATCAACTAAACGAAGGGGTTAGTCTTTTAAGAGAATCATAGCACAACTAAAGGTAAAATTGTGAGAACGGAAAAATAACAGAACAATTCAAACCCAATACTTTAATAGTGAAAAGGCAAAATTCGGAGAAATTTCTAGATACCCAGTGCGAAGGATTGGAGAAAGAGTACCTGAGAAGGATTCTTGGATCGTTTCTTCTTGTAAGAAGAAGGCTTCCCCATCGAGATTCCTTTTGGCTCTTACGTCACTCCCTGCAACAATAAAAGACTAACCCACAAAGGAAAAAAAAACTATAAAGACTAGTCAGAAAATACAGACAGTCGAGAACAGCATTAATGACAGAAGAAGAACAGAGATTGAAATTTCGGGGGAAGGAGTTGCTGTGTTTGTTCGAGGGAAAAGTACAACGGAAGTGGCCTCCCTTCTCGTTATCGAGATCCGCCGCAACGACGTCGTTAAGAGACAGGTTCGGGATATGTGACGAGGCCCTGGTCACTCGGAGTTTGGGCTCTAGAACAAAGCCCATTTTTTTAGATTCACAGACAATAAGTACCGGACCAACCCACTTGTTTTGTTGCATTATTAATTCATCATATTCGAACCAAACAAAGACATGAAATTGATAGCCGAAGGTGTTCATTTGAAATCACGAATCTCTCAATAATCTCAGTTAACGAGCTAAATCGTATATAATTTTAAACTCTACATTGGAGCCCCACTCCTCTTATTAAAAAATTTGTTGTTCATCAGAAATCTCAAATGAACAATGCTATGGACTCTCAAAATATGACTCTATTTTACATATTAATTTATATGACATGTGAAATAGTCATTCATTCTAAACATAAGTGTGTGACTCATTTAACTTCCAATACTTTACATTATCACGTCATATATGCATCAATCAAACTACCCCTGGCCGTATTCGAAAGTGGCTTATCCCACCTGCCGAACACAACTCTCGCTGGATGTGCTTGCCCCCTTTGGACATCAAAAGTCAACGTAGATAGACCGTGGTAGCTGGGGGGAACACAGTGGGATTGGTGCAATGATTAGAGACCATAATGAACGTACTCTAGTGGCGTCAAGTTAGCACAAGACCTTATCCTTGAAGGAGATGCTCTACGGATAGTCCAAGCAGTTAACAATAGCAAAATCTCTCCATCACCATATGGCTTCATACTAGACGTGATTCGTTCCAAACTGACGTCAAGTTTGGATTGCCGAGTACAAAACACACCAAATATATAACAATAAACCGGCTGATGCTCTACCTTTACTATTAAGAGCAACCACAATTGCGGTGGACTAATGTATTATTAACTTTTTTATCAGTTTCATCTATATTACATAAAAAATAATCTCACATATTTATTTACGTCAGCAATATGCGTCTTTCAATAAAAATATATTAGCAAAACATCAATTTTTTCATTAACCAAAAGTCAAGTCACTAATATTACATATCTCCAATAATTCTTCGCTAAAATCAATATTGAATCTCACCTCTATTATTCAAAAATCAAGTCATATACTTATTTATATTAACAACACATATATCTTAATACATCAACACCCGTAAAAACACACATTTTTATACATTATCTCCTTACCATTATGGTTGCTTTAAGATGGATAATTCGGTTAAGATGTTGGAGGGTAATTAACAAGAAAAACTTTTCATAAGAATGCCCTCTAATCGCACATATTTTGACATTTAGAAAATTGAATAAGTTAAGATGAGGATGAAAATCATTTACGATCCTGTTTAGTTGAATCTCAAGAGGTGAAATCTCAAACTGAATCCCGGTGTGAGGATTAATAATCCGAACATAAAGAATGACTTCCAATAGAGAATGACGAAAACGTTGATGCCACCGAAGCTTATCCGGCACACCGGACAAAACCTCAACAAAACCGCGGCATTAAAGGCAGGCACGCCAGCAACCGCAGCCGCCCAAAGATTAAAAATTGAAAGAAAGAAAAAAAATCAACAGACTTGCGATGTCCTCCACGTGTAGCATAACGAGCATCTCGTTCTCTGTTTGGGTCCCACCGGTTTGGATCCCATTCCCGTATATGCGCCGGCTTTAACCGTCTGTCACCCCCACCAACACATGTTTGGCGTCCGTACATGTACCCACGTGAACAACACACGTGTCGGATTCTAAACGGTGAAGTGTCAATTTTCTTCATGACGAAGGAGTTGATCGAAAATCTTGAAAATGTGAAAATGGAATCCACACGACACCGCATGGACCGAAAAGGGACCCACCGAAAGCGGCCGCCCGCGCTTTCCTCCTTCGAGACATTTCACACTTGTATACGCCACTTGTTATTGTCACATAAAAGTAGTTCATTTAAATAATCTTTTTACTCCCCACAAGGATCTTTTATTACATGATAACAACCCCAGGATTTTGTTTTCTTTCACTCACACACTTCCTATTACATTTTTTCCAACCATAAATAATAGGGTTAAGTTAACTTTTAGTAACTAAAAGATTATTATTTTTTTAATTTAATCAATGAATATTAAACAATATACTGCCTCCGTTTCCCAATAATTGTCGTTTGAAATCTCTACACAAGGATTAAGAACGCTATTAAATAGTCATAATACTAATGAAAAAAATAAATGAATTTGACTAAAAACCCTTATTAATTACTTTTAAAAAGATAAAAATTTAATTAATGTAATCACTTATTAAGTTTTTAGTGAAAAATGAGAACAAGAGTAAATTTGGAAAAAAATATATTAATAATGTTTTGAATTTAAAAAACGAAAAATATTTTGAAACAAAAATAAAATTTTAAAACGATAATTATTATGAAACAGAGGGAATAAATTGTTAATGCAATATTTTATTTTGTGTCAATATGATAACTCAGTCAATTTTAAAAAACTTAAAACAGTCAATGTGCTAACGTTTCACATTAATGATGAAGCCTTTCCTATTACAGATTTTGCAAATCATCAATAATAAATATAAATCCTTTCAATTGGGATGTCCATATTCACCTCGTCACATTGATGATGAAAATTTTATCTAATGCGCAAATGGATCAATCAAAAATACGTTAAGGGTCCTTCAACTTTATAACAAAAAATAGTTAAGTGACGTACTTTATGTCTTGCAAACAATGCTATATCAAAGAAAACAAAAATGTATTCCGATTGATCCAACGTGTACAAGTAAAAATATGTACGAGGATGAGGTGAAGATTAAAATATTCAACGTATATTTTTAAGAGTACGCGTAAAAGGTTCATCTAACGAAGATAGAAAAAGTGGTCGTTGTTCGACCACAATGTTAACATCCCTAATGCTAATGTTTAAAGTTTAACGAATTCGAACGTAATTGATATATTGCCATAATTTATACAATCAAACTCGAACTCGTTAACAATTGCAATAGTCTAATTTTTATATTCCTTATCAAAATCAATACAGTGTCTCACCTCAATACTATCAAATTAATAAAAACACAAATATGTATTCATTTTTCCTTTTACATTTTGGTCAAGCCAACCATTTTTCATTTCTCCATCCATTCTCAAATAAAAATGAGTTCAATCAAAATTAATATTAGATACTATATTTTACACAAAAAGTAAAGTAATATCAACAAAATATATTTTTTCCGATATAATAACATAAAAAAACATATATTTCAATATAATTTTATTAGTCGGTAAAAACTGCACGGTAACAATTGCTTTTACCTTTGGAAGTGAACAGAGTTTTTTCACCCTGAAATTAAAGGAAAATATAATAATTAAAAAAATAAATAATTAAAAAAAAACATTTTATATGGACGGTGGCGTTGCACGTGATGAGGAAGGAAACCCGACAAGTACCTCGTCAACACGAAATTACGAAATCAGCTGCTTAGTGGACCCCACCTACCGTCTCCCATAATTTGTCGAACCGGTTTTGTCGTCGGTGCCGCCTCTATTAATTAAACCGAATGAATATAAAAAAATCAAATCAGCAGACGCGGCTACATAGGGTCCCACATTAATTACCTATAATTTTCAACCGCTAGATCGTCATCACACCTAGAGATCAGTGTAAACAAAGGCACAAACGAGTTCGCGAATCAGTGAGAACTGAGAATCACGAGTGATGGTATTCTTTTTAATTCTCACAAGACGGATAGCAGTATAATACACTGTGATGCTCGATGTTGTAAATGCGAGAATTGCATTTAAAACTTTAAATAGATAAAATATAAAATTTATTAATAGATATTGATGCGAGTGTTCTTATAATTTATTTGATCGTTTTGAAATCAACACGTGGAAGAAAAAAAATCATTTACACCTATGAATTTGAATTTCTCCCCATAATTCAAGCACATAATTCACACAAAAAAGATATTCTCAATAATTAATGTCTATTAATAAGTAAGCATATTCTTTTAAAAGAGATATATATATTTATTTAATAAAAAATATATCTGATAAAATATAAATTGATAAATTGATAGTGAAAAATGAGGTTATAAGCGCGTTCCGTACCAACCGGGGGAGTGTATGTGTGACCGAAGAGACCGTCGCTACATAAGCACATACATTTTCTACGAATCTTACGGTACGCGTACGAAACAAAATCACAAGACAAAAAAGAAATCTTATCAGATGACCAAATCCAAAATGCCGCCTACATATCTGTCGGTTACTAAGTTCCCTTTTTCTCACTTAAAAAACTACCCCACTGAACTATTTTAAAAAATATGTCTGTTAAACAATACGGATTAAGGAATATCAAACAAATTAAGCAAAAGATTTTGGATTCGATTTGATTAATCAGAAACAAAATTCCTCTAGTTTCCTAAGTTTTTCTCAGCAGACAAACGAGATCTAACTCAATATCAAAACGGGCAAGGTCTTTGATATTGATAAGAGGATAACTAAAACATGTTTTAAAGTTAACAGAAACGAACGAACAACAACGAGAACAGGAAAGTTCCTCATCAGTTGCAAAAACCAAAGGACACAGCCTCAGTTATGTCTATATACAAAAATCATGCTCTTGCAGTAACACAGAAAGAACAATTAAACGACGTCGTTTCTTTAATATTAGATCGCCGTACAAACAATAAGGAAGGCGGCAGGTGTGTATCATTAAGCTATCTCAGGTGGGGCCAGGTTAAGATCAAGATCGAGCAATAATCCTTCACTCTTGGATTTACATGGACCACCAAGCTCCAGATCCTGAACCTGATTTTCAAAATCAACGACAGAGGACGAACCAGACTCGCTGTGGACCCCACCTCCCGCCGCCGCCTTCAGTCCCGGGCTCACGAAACCGTAAACGCCAACCGGCGGCGCGAATGCGTCGAAGAAGGCCGTTGGGCGGGCCACTGCGAAATACGCGCCGCCGAATAGATGAGGGTTCGTGGCGAGAGTGAGATCGAGCTGTGCCATAGCCGCTGCCGCCGGCGGCAGAGGAGGAGGTGGCGGAGGAGAGGAGGAATCAATGGTGCTGCTCTGGCTAGGGCTGCGGGAAAACTCCAGAGGAGGAGAAGGGAAATTAGTCTTGGCCTTGGCACCGCGGAACTCACGTGCGGCGGTGTCATAAGCACGCGCCGCCTCTTCTGCTGTATCAAAAGTGCCTAACCAGACCCGGGTCTTCTTCCCCGGATCCCGGATCTCGGCAGCGTATCGGCCCCAAGGTCGCTTTCTGACGCCGCGGTAGCGGATCTCCTTGGAAGCATTTGGGGTTTGGTTCACGGATTGGCTGGGCTTCTCTCTTGGAGCCATTGATTTCGCTTTGCTTGTCTGGTTGGGTTTATGTTGGACGATTTGGGGGTCACAATGGGCAAGTGTTGGGATTTATAGAGAGAGGAGAGAGGAGAGAGGAGAGAGAGAGAGGATGTGTGGTGGCCTGGTGGGCTAAAGAGACGCTCCTTTTGGGGCGCTTGTTGTGTACAGTCAAAGCCTTCGACGTGGCTTTCCCTTCTCTAACTACTACACAGTTACTTCGGCTCCCTATCACATTATTCCACGTGTTTTTAGTCCTCTTTCAACCTTTCTATAATGGTTTTTGTAAATAACCTGATATTATGGTTGTAATTGAGCAGGCATGAATGGACATACCATACTCGTATAAAAAGTGCCTACTAATTTATTGGGAAAAATGTATTCAGGGAACAATAATGCCAAATATCAGAGTATTTTTTGTCCTTTATTTTTCAAATATTTAAATGAACATACATAATCCAAGTAAAATCGTGAGCTCCAGATCAAAGATGAAGCTGATAAGGAATTGGGGCACCTCCAACTTTTTTCATATATGAGAAGTTATATATTATTTCAATATTAATATTTATTAACTTAGTTTATAAACTACAATGAAATATTAATTTACGAAGTTACTTTCTCGACTATTTTCATAATTAATTATTAAAATTTGTAATTATCCAAAATGTTTTAACAAAAAACCTTATAAAAAGTAATAAAATAGACCGATTGTTATGTATCACTAATTCTTAATGACATTAAATGAATTATAATTAAATTCTAGTTACTTACTCTATTATTTTATGACTGCTCATTAATCATTGAAATTAGTGATTGTAAAAAAAAACTATTTGGTTATTTTTAATATTATAAAATAATACATAATTATACTATAATAACTCTAGTATTAGTGCTCAAAAATTGGAGGCACTCTCCAAACTCTCATGCCTTTGATCTGTGCGTCTATTTTATATAAAATATTTGATTGTCCCTTCACATCAAATATTTTATTTAAAATATTTGTGCGTCTATCTCAAGATTTATTAGAATAATGGGAACAAAAACACGGATTCGTATAATTACTAATTTCTCTAAAATTTTATTTTAGCTTGTCTTTTCAAGAGGGAATATGATTAAAGCAAACTGTCTTTAAGAGGAGCGTTACCTTCACGCTCCACGAATGCAACTGCGCGCCGAGTGAATGAGCTAACATGGGATAATGAAGCTCAGTCAACGAGAACATTGACCGAGATTCTGTACAAATCGGTGCAGCCGTCAGAGCATGATTTGCGAAGAAAGAGGCATCACGGTAAAGCGGATGCGGTGGGGCGGCGTTACCTAACGGCGGTTACGACGTTTTGTTTTGTTTTGCTGTTAAACGGAAACTAGATGACGGCACGTACTACACAATTTTGTCTGGATTCTCTGCCATCTCGCCGCGTGATCCGGATCTGTTTCGCATGAAGCGGTCCATTGGAATCTAACGGATGTGGATAAGGTGACGGCCTCTCGTGATTGTGACGCGTGTCACCTATTGGCAGTGACCAGTTAATCCATACCAAACTCCTCCTGAGTTTGTGTGAGGACAGTTTTGTCAATTTATGGGAATTTTATATGGTAAAACTCCATAAAAATAGTGAATATAATTCACACAAATTGAAAATACCCCCTTCAACTATTTTTATTTACCTTTTGCATTATTGATTTGTTTACATTTACAGCCCCAAACCCAATAATCTCATATGCTAATTGAGATTTAGTGAGGTATCAGCGGATCAAGCACAATTTTCTGTTGAGGGGATCTTTGCCTTTCATCTTGCCTATGTATGTGTCGTATCGTTGTTATAAAATAAGAGGGTGTTATTCTAACATTTATGAGATTCGAACCCTGATTATTAGGAGAATACACACTATCTTTTTTGCTACACCAGTAGCTCTAGTGTACGATTGTAAGAGAATCAAGGTGGTACACATTTTAGTTAGTGACAAATATGAGCTTAGTAATAAAAATGCCGCAAAATTAAAAGAAGGAAATTGAGGCAGCCAAAAGTTCAAATGCAATCAAAATTCACCTAACAAAAGAATCTATATCTTATGAAATCCAGCAACCCTAAACTCAAATTGGAAATTTTTGATGGGGTTAGGGACCTCATGATGTTCACCTAACTTTGCATACCATAAATGAACCAAATTGGAAGGGGGCTCGATGGTTTCTAAGTTTGACATTTGTTGTCAATCTGTGATTTTTGTGGTGTTGATATGTGCCTCGACCAAGGAGGCAAAGATAGTGGGATACGACTACTTAATATGGAGGAATTGAGTTAGGTCAAGGTGGCTGCAGCGGGTTAGGCCAAAATTTTCTCGATGACGACATGTCTAATACAATTGTGGCTTGGGAAAAGGGTTGGTTTTGTTTTCATTGTTTGTTTTTTTTATTCCGATTTCTCATATTTACTTTTCTGTTTAGTTTAGAATTTAAGGGTAGAGATTTGATTCCGCGTTTTAGCTGAACACATCACGTTCGGACGATTAAAATTGTTTGGCCAAGGATGTACAGAGAGCTGAGTTGAGTTCGAAGTTGAAGCTACAGAGAGCTGCTTCCAACTTGCAATGCGGTTGATCGTATTTTCGACTTCAAAATAAGATATTTTTTCAGCAAGCCATGAATTTCATTATTTCATTTTACAAAAAATGAATTCATAACAAGTTAATTGATATCAATGAAAAATACGTACAAATTTACACTCACCACAATACAATCATATAATCTTATATATATATATATATATATATATATATATATATATATCGATCTTAAATTCAAACTAACAAGTAACAATGATTGAAAAATTTGGGGTCGAACTTATATGGGCCCCACCTTCTCCCTTACAAATCAGGGTACAAGGAAGCAGAGACACCACATTTAATATACTAGCTCAAAGCCTCAAAGGTTAGTACCCAAGCGAACCGGGGTACAAGGAAGCAGAGACACCACATCTAATATTCTAGCTCAAAGGTTAGTACCCAAATGATGTGAGATTTCATTGTAACAAAATAGTTTGAAGACTCGATTCAATTTTTCAATTTTTCCTTGACAGCTAAGCCGTTTATTAATTCTCTTCTCTGGATACCTACAACGTACACATATGCCTTATTTATACTACCGTAAAGATGACCTAATGACTGTCATAGCCAACCATTGCTTGACATGCATCTTGCTCTGGCTTGTCTTTTGCTCACCCCGTCCACACCGTGCTACTTTTCCTCCTCTTCTAATCACAATGCTCAGCCCGTCCTTCTCTACCCTTGAGGACTCCAAGAATCTTCTTTTGCTCTCCTCGCCATCAACTTTTAGAAGTCCTTCACCATCCTCGCCTTTTAGAACTCGTGGCCTCTTTTCACTAGCCTATTACCGGCCACGCCCAAAGTCGTCATAATGCTTCTAGGCTCCACCTTGGTATTATTTTCCCTTGTTGTGACCATGTTGATCAGAGAGTTCTCATCATATTCCTACAAACTTCTAATTAATCACGGATTAATAATTGTGTTGGTAAAATATAGAGGCTCCAGACAGAGCAATCCGAACTTTGTTCAATATCAAATGGTGGAGAGTGGAAGTCACTAAAGAGGATAAGAAGATTAACAGTTCAAGCCCTCAGTCAAATAAATTGATTCTGTAGCTACAGGCCCTTAAGGCCCAAATTGTATCTAGATATTTTCTTCTGTAAAACGGTAACCTGCACACAGATCTGCACATATCTCGTGCTGTCACATCTGTAATTTCTTCCCGTTGAGCCTCTTGCTATTTAGGCTCCTTGTAATCTCTATTTTCAGTCAAATGAAAATCATCTCTCAAAATTCTCTTTATGGTATCGGAGGGACGACGGACTCCGCTGAGTTCACTTCTGATCCAACCATGACTGATTCTCACTCTTCCGCTTCTCCTTCTCTCTCTACTACTGTTACTCTCCCTGCCTCTGGTGCAGCCTCATCTCTCCAAGTTCATGCTATTGCCCCTATACCTCTTAAGCTTACTGCTACTAACTTCACCTCTTGGAGACTTCAATTTCTTTCTTTGCTTCGAGCCTACGGTTTATTAGGATATGTTGATGGCACACACCCTTGTCCTTCTCAGCCTGATGCCGACACTGCCTTCTCACTTTTTAATCAGTTTCTCCTCTGGACTCGCCAGGATCAATTTATTTTACATTCCATCGTAGCATCTATTGATGGAACTGTTTTACCTCTCATTGGGGAGGTTGGAACTAGTGCTGCTGCCTGGAAGAAGATACATGCACTTTATGCAAATTCTTCTCGATCTCGTGTCATTCAACTTAAGTCACAGATCTCTCGATGTGCCAAAGGCACCAAGTCCATGGCAGATTATTTGCAAGATGTTAAGTGTTTTGCCGATGAATTAGCCCTTATCGATCATCCTATTTCAAATGATGATCTTACACTTTACATACTAGATGGGCTCAGTGAGGATTACACTGGTATTGTCGGTTCCATTCGTACTCGCGAAACTTCCTTCAGTTTTGAAGAATTGAAAAATGTGCTTGTTGCCCAAGAAGCTTTTGTTCACCATGTAGTTTCAAATTCCACCACTGCTCTGGCTACAACAAATTTTCACCAGAAACAATCTGGTTCGTCTCAACAAAATAATCCTAGTCGTGGCTCTCGACAATCCTGGAATGGTTCTAAAAACAATTCAAATTGGCATGGCTCTCGTGGTGCTTCTCACTCTGGTGGTCGAGGTCGTGGTAGCTCTTCTCGACTTGTTTGCCAACTTTGTGACACACCGGGTCATCCGGCTAACAAATGTCGCAAGTTTAAGATCTTTTCCAACTTTCACTCTCCCAGTCCTTCAACCAATTTTGTCACTTCGGTTCCACCAAGTGTGGTGTCTCAACCTAATTCTTCTTGGCTGCTTGACTCGGGTGCCAGCAATAATATGACCAATCGGTTGCAAAATCTCTCTGTGCATTCCGAGTATGATGGGACTGAGGAGGTTTTTGTTGGTGATGGTACAGGTTTGCATATCTCTCATACTGGTAACACCCAGCTACCCACACACACACGTCATTTGTTTGTCAATAATACTCTTTGTGTGCCTTTACTTAACAAAAATTTACTTTCTGTACATGAAATTACTAAAGACAATAATGTCTCAATTGAATTTTTTCCTTTTCATTGTGTTCTAAAGGATCAACCTACGGGTCGCATCATAGCCAAGGGTAGCTGCACGAATGGTGTCTATCATCTCAATCCCTCTTCTGTTCGGTGTTTTGCTGCCATGACTACTCCAACGATTAAAACTAGCTTAGTTGGATGGCATCATCGCTTGGGCCATCCCTTCTCCAAACTTTTGTCCAAAATTCTGCACTCTGTTCAGCTTCCATGAACTCAAAATCTGTCTAGCTCCACTTTATCTTGTACTTCCTGCAGTATGAATAAAAATCACAAACAATGTTTTGGCACCTCCTCTATTATTAGTACATCTCCCCTTCATATTATTTATTCTGATGTTTGGGGTCCAGCTCCAACTTCCTCTATTGATGATTTTAATTACTATGTCATTTTCGTTGATCATCATACTCGGTATACTTGGTTATTTCCTCTTCATCGAAAGTCTGATGTTCACACAGTCTTTCTTCAGTTTAAAAAGCTTGTGGAAAAACAATTTCAACACCCTATTCAGACCTTTTATTCTGATAATGGGGGTGAGTTTCTAAAGTTAAAATCTTATTTCTTGCAGGAAGGGATAAGCTGGTTTCAGTCACCTCCCCATACTCCTCAACACATTGCACTTGCTGAACGAAAGTACCGACATTTGACTGAAACTGCTCGCACCCTTCTTCATTCTGCGAACCTTCCTTTTTTATTTTGGACATTTGCCTCTCTCTTCTACTTCTCCTCTTACTCCTTTTCAATTGCTATTTGATCAACCTCCCAATTACCAAAAATTGCGCACCTTTGGTTGCACATGTTATCCTTGGTTGAGGCCCTATACCAGTCACAAACTACAGCCTCGGTCTAAGCCATGTATTTTTGTTGGCTATTCTACTGCCCAGAGTTCTTACAAGTGCTTCGATCCTCTCACTCATCATATCTTTCTTTCACGCCATGTTGTGTTTGATGAAACTTCTTTTCTTTCTTATCATGCTCCCTCCGAATCTCCCTTCTCCTATCCTCCTGGCTCCTCTTCCATGCTCCCTTCATCCCTTATGGTGCTTCAATCCTCTCCTCCCAGTTCCTCTAGCTCACCATATTTACCTTCTCCTACTGCCGATTCTTCTTCTTCTGAGATTCCCTCTCCCCCCACCTCTACTGCCTCTCCATCTTCTTGCAATACTCTTGACCCTCCACCCCTCCCCTCTAATCGAATGGTTACACGCTCTATGAACAATATTTTCAAACCCAAAACTATTAATATTGCCACCCTTCATCCTTTACCAGCTTCCTCCGAACCCAAAACTGTCAAAACTGCTTTACAAACTCCTCACTGGCGCGCTGCTATGCAGCAAGAATTTGATGCTCTTAAGCAACATCAAACATGGACTCTTGTTCCTTCTTCTCCGAATATCAAGCCCATTTGTTCTAAATGGATTTTTCGTATCAAACGTGATCCTGATGGTTCTATAGCTCGTTATAAGGCTCGCCTTGTAGCCCAAGGTTTTGCTCAACGTCCGGGTTTAGATTACACACATACTTTCAGTCCCGTTATACGTCCCGCCACCATTCGTACAGTGCTCACTTTGGCAGTGTCTCATAACTGGTCATTATATCATTTAGATATAAATAATGTTTTTCTCTATGGTGCTCTGCAGGAAACTGTTTACATGAAACAGCCCAAGGGGTTTGAAGACCCTACGTGTCCAACTTATGTTTGCAAGCTTCAAAAATCTCTTTATGGGCTTAAACAGGCTCCTCGCGCCTGGTACACTGCCCTTCATTCTTCCCTTCTTCGGTTGGGTTTCACAAACTCCTTGGCTGACCCATCTCTTTTTATTCTTCAAGAGGGTTCTCACATTATGTACATCCTGGCTTATGTTGATGATTTGGTTCTCACCAGCTCTAATCCTACTCTACTTCGTAGAATTACAGATGCCTTATCTACTCACTTCTCTCTAAAAGATTTGGGAGAACTTTCCTATTTTCTTGGTATTGAAGTATTACGCACTACTAATGGTTTATTTCTTTCTCAGCAGAAATATATTCGTGATCTTCTGGAAAGATCTGACATGGCTGGAGCTAAAGCTGTTTCCACTCCTTTGCCTTCTCATTTTACTACTAAAGCCACTGATGGTGTTTTGCTATCTAATCCTTCTCAATATCGCAGGTTGCTTGGGAGTCTCCAGTACTTGACCTTAACTCGTCCCGATCTCTCTTTTGCGGTCAATCGTTTGGCCCAGTTTATGAGCAAACCCACTGATCGTCACTGGTCGCTTCTCAAGCGTGTTTTTCGATATCTTAAAGGCACTTTTGATCATGGGATCACTATCAACAAATCCTCTAATCTTCACCTTCAAGCTTACACAGACTCGGACTGGGCCGGCAACCCTGATGATCGATCATCCACCTCTGCCTATATTGTTTTTCTTGGTAATAATCCTATTTCTTGGCGATCCCAAAAACAACGTGCAATTGCCCGATCTTCAACAGAGGCTGAGTACCGTGCGCTTGCATCTACTGCCTCTGAGGTTGTTTGGCTTCATCAAGCTTCTTTCTGATTTGAAGTTTCGTCTGCCTGCCAGTCCTCTTATCCACTGTGATAATCAAGGTGCTACTCATCTTAGCTTAAATTCAGTCCTTCATTCCAGAATGAAGCACATTGCTGTTGATCTGCATTTTGTTC
Organism: Euonymus europaeus; assembly: GCA_963580455.1. NCBI lineage: Eukaryota > Viridiplantae > Streptophyta > Magnoliopsida > Celastrales > Celastraceae > Euonymus > Euonymus europaeus. Next base: position 25,734,750 of record OY756961.1, read on the forward strand.
GTGTCCTTGTCAATAGTGGTGCTCTTCGTGTTCATAAAACTTCGACCACTGCTCAGCTCGCTGACTTGCTAACGAAGTCCTTATCTCGTGCACGTTTTCTTCTTCTTTGTTCCAAGATTGGCGTCTCTGCAGGTCCTCCAATCTTGAGGAAGGGTAAAGAGGATAAGAAGATTAACAGTTCAAGCCCTCAGTCAAATAAATTGATTCTGTAGCTACAGGCCCTTAAGGCCCAAATTGTATCTAGATATTTTCTTCTGTAAAACGGTAACCTGCACACAGATCTGCACATATCTCGTGCTGTCACATCTGTAATTTCTTCCCGTTGAGCCTCTTGCTATTTAGGCTCCTTGTAATCTCTATTTTCAGTCAAATGAAAATCATCTCTCAAAATTCTCTTTAGTCACTTGGCACTAATTAACGAAATTCAAAAATGTTATAGAACCCAATTTTTGGTAGCCTAACTTAACCCAAATTTACATGATATTCTATATAGGTGAGTCATGTTAGACTTTTTTAAAAATAAATTAAACACATTTTTTATTTATTTTTTCATAAACGAAATTTTAAAACGTTTTATCTCTAAAAATAAATGTTAGATTTAAAAAAAAAATACATATTCGAACTCAACGCATAAAAATCTTTCTAATAAGACCCATTTTCAATAGTTTTTATTGCGTTTAAAAATAATGTAATTCATATATATGATGTTTAAACTGTTTTATTTGAGCTGAAATTTTAGTACAGTATGATAGAATAATATATATTCGTTATTTTTTGCATTTTTATTAAAATCATGCTGGGTACTCAAACCCATTAAAGTTTAGTTGTTAGGACCCTACAGTTTAGCATTTGGGCATTTCGGATTTTAGTACTGAATCCGAGCATTTTAAGTTACAACATGAAAATCTGATACACGAGCTTGTTAGAGTTTAGTGAATTCGTTCTCCTTGGGGTTTATAATACTTATTGTTTAAGTTACAAAATGAAAATCCAATACACGAGCTCGTTAGGGTTTAGTGAATTCGTTCTCCTTGGGGTTTATAACACTTATTGTTTATGTTACAACATGAAAATTCAATATACGAGCTCATTAGAGTTTAGCGAATTCGTTCCCCTTAAGGTTTAACTATTATTGTTTACGTTACAATATGAAAATTGATATACGAGCCTATATCAGTACTTATAAATAAACACTAGAACCTACGCAATCCACATATTAGTACAAAAAAAACAATGTAATTAAGAATGACTGAATTAAACCTATCGATGATGAATCTTGTTGGATAAATCTTTATTTGTTTCTTCTGGATATGTAATTTTTTCGAAATTTAATATGTATTTTAAGAGAGAAAGTGTTTTAAAATTTCGTTTAAGAAAAAAAAACAAAAAAATGTGCTCTAAGTTTTCAAACTAATTATTTTATTTTTTAAAATTTTAATTTTTGGTCTCATACATTTACAAAACATGACATATAAATTTGAGTTAATATTAAAATACAAAAATTTGAGCTATTTAACACCACCCAACGAAATGTAGTCTTGCCATTTGAATGAGCTTCGTTAAGTGAAGCCGGCGCTGCCATTGAGATACCCATCGCGCTATCCAATTCCAAACACTTACGGCGATGTTTTTCCGATTTCAAAGTCAAACATTGAAAGCCTTTTCCCGCGAGAATATCCGCCTATTTTTCAAATTCCAAATCCCAATTCACAGCCTTGACATCTCCAGTTGTCCAATTCCTGCGAACCCCAAATTCCATTTCTTTGGAAAGACAGAGCCTTTTCGTTTTGTTCATTCAGATCTTCGATCACTGACTCAAACCCATCAAGACTCAGATGGGGAGCTTGTTAATACAATCCAAAACGTCTTAAGGAGTAAAATTAACAGTAGTAAAGTGGAGATTAAGAGAGCACTTGATCAGTGTGGTCTTGCATTGACGGAGGATTTGGTTTTGAATGTGCTCAGAAGGTATCGTTCTGATTGGAAGCCTGCTTACGCGTTCTTCAATTGGGTACGTAGAGGAGGAAGACACACCCTTACATCTAGTGTTTATAACGAGATTATTGACGTTCTCGGGAAAATGAGGCGTTTTGATGAGATGACCCAGGTGTTCGATGAAATGTCTGAAAGAGAGAATCTTGTAGACGAGGAGACATATCGGATTTTGGTGAATAGGTATGCTGCTGCGGATAAAGTAGAGGAGGCAATTAATGTTTTTCATAGGAGGAGAGACTTTGGTCTTGAGCTTGATTTGGTTGCTTTTGAGAAGCTCTTGATGTGTTTATGTAGGCATAAGCATGTTGAAGTGGCAGAGACGTTGTTCTATTCTAAGCGAAGAGAGTTTTGTTTTGATATAAAGACGTGGAATATTATTCTCAATGGGTGGTGCGTTCTGGGGAGTGTATATGAGGCAAAGAGGTTTTGGAAGGATATAATTGCTTCTAAGTGCTGGCCTGATTTGTTCACCCATGGGACTTTCATAAATGCATTGACCAAGAAGGGAAAATTGGGAACCGCAATGAAGTTGTTTCGAGGAATGTGGGAGAAGGGCTACAAACCTGATGTGGTGATATGCAACTGTGTCATTGATGCACTTTGCTTCAAGAAGAGGATTCCTGAGGCATTGGAAATTTTCCAACAAATGAATGAGACAGGTCCTCCCCCTAATGCAGTGACTTACAATTCACTCATCAAGCATCTGTGCAAAATTCGACGGATGGAAAAGGTATACGAGTTTTTGGATGAAATGGAAGAGAAGGGTGGTAGTTGCTTACCCAATGATATTACTTTCAACTTTTTGCTCAAGTCCTTGAGGAAACCAGAAGAAGTTCCTGTAGTTTTGGTGAGGATGAAAAGAAATGGATGCAGTATGACTACTGATACATACAATTTGATCTTGAAATTGTTTATGGACTGGGATTATCAGGAAAGAGTACAACATACTTGGGATGAGATGGAGAAGAAGGGGTTTGGACCAGATCGCCGATCTTATACCATTATGATTCATGGACTTTATGACAAAGGAAGGAATGAGGATGCTCTATCCTTTTTCAGTGAGATGAAATCAAAGGAAATGATACCAGAGCCAAGGACTGAGTTGCTGATGAATGCCATGAACACTGAATTGAATGAGGAAAAAGGTGAACAGGACAAGGGTGCAAGCCTGAGTGATAAGTCCTCAAGACCTTTGCATAACAGGAAAAGGAAGAGCAAAAGGAAGATAAGAGATACTTAATAGTTGAGTGGGGTGACAACCCAGCTAGGGTTCCTCGTTCGTATGCATCCAATTTGAAGAATATGAGGCCTCAATCTTTTATTGCTTATGTCCATTTCTTTGGGCCTTCTCTTGGGCTGAATTCTATTAGGGCCTGTTAGTCTTAGTTTTAGACATGTGAAACTCATCGTTTCATTTAGCTTATTTTATTACATATGTCATATCAAAATGAGGTTCGTTAAATTCAAATTGGTCCCAGCTTTTTATGGGTAATGATATTTAAACCCCAAATATGATAATCATACCTCCTTAATTTTTTTTAATAATTATGATATTTTTTGTCTGTATTGTACTATATTTTTTTACTTTGTTTTTGTTTCTACTAACACATGATTTTGTCCTTGCCACCTTTGTTTCCATCTTTTGTGCTGACAGGTTAGGGCGCAGAGCTTTGTTCCTTGAAGGTGGCGGCCAAATGCTTATCAGCCAGGTACTTTAGATCATCATCATCACTGCATGCATAATTCATTGCTCTGTTAATTTTTTTTACTGATGCTTGATAAAATCCAATGCAGATATTAGTAGGAGTCATGATAGCAGTGAAATTCGGTCTTAACGGCGATGGAGATATGTCAAAGTTTGATGCCAATTTCATCCTCTTCTTGATCTTCATTTACGTAGCAGCATTCGCGTGGTCATGGGGACCATTGGGTTGGTTGTTACCGAGTGAACAAAAATCACTCATAATCAAAACAAGATCATGTGTTAGTAGAAACAAAAATAAAGTAAAAAAACATAATAGAATCCAGACAAAAAATACCATAATAATTGAAAACAAAACAAAAAATGAAGGAAAAAATTCACGAATAATCAAAACAATACAAAAAAAAATTAAAATAGTTTTTTTTTAAAATTTTACAGCAATTATTAAGAAAAGCAAAGACAAAATTTTATTATAAAATAATGCCAAACATATTAAAAAAATCTTTAAAGTTATTAATAAATTAAAAATAAAAAGTCAAAGAAAAAAATTATATTAAAAAATGAAGTTTTCGTTGTGATGATAAGTGACACGTGGATAGGGAGTTTGGATATTAAATTAGGAAGGGCAGAATAGACATTTAAATAAAATTAGATTTATTCTATTAAACTATCAATTATGCACTGATTATAAAGTAAAAAAATTATTAAAAAAATTAAGTGGTATGGTTATCATATTTGAGATTTTAAATATCATTATCCGCTTTTTATGTAGGAGTAGCTTTTACAGTTGTATTCCTTGTGCAAGTAACGAGAATCTCTCTTTCTTCAAAAAAAAAAAAAAAAAAAGTAACGAGAATCTCTCTTTCTTGCGACTCTCTTCTTCTCTCATGGCTTTTACCGTTGTATTCCTTGAGCAAGTAATGAGAATATCTCTTTCTTGCAACTCTCTTCTTCTCTCAGTTTCTTCTTCTATCTTCTCAACCTCATAGTTGTAAACTTGCAATTATATTGTCGCAACTTGTCTTTGGCATACCTTGTAGTTTAAATTTGAAACACAGATAAATTTTTGTCAAACCAGAACTTTCTTTCTCCGATCAGCTTCTGTGTACCATTAATTTCTCTTGCAAAAAAAAAAAATGGCTGAATCATTTTTATTCAGCACTGCAGAAAACGTTCTTGGGAAGATAGCCTCTCTTGCCCTGCAAGAAGTTTGTCTGGCATGGGGTCTCGAGAATGACCTGAAGAAGATGGAGGAGAATCTGACCACCATAAAAGCTGTGCTATTGGATGCTGAGGAGAAGCAGGCACAGAACCATGAGCTGCGACTTTGGCTTGGGAGGCTTAAGCTTCTCTGTTACGATGCTGAGGATGTGCTGGATGAGTTGGAATATGAAGGCTTGCGCAAAAAAGTAGTGAAACAGTATGGCAGTGCCGAAATAAAGGTACGCCGGTTCTTTTCAAGCTCAAATCCACTCGCATTCCGTTTCAAAATGGGTCATAAAGTAAAGGCAATTAGGGAGAGGCTAGATGAGATTGCAGATCAGAAGTCAAAATTCCATCTTACTGAGCTTGTTGATTATAGACTAGTCGTTCGCAGACAGAGGCAGCTGACTGACTCTCTGCTGCGTACATCGAATGTCATTGGAAGAGATCCGGATAAGAATAAAATCATGAAGTTTCTGTTAGATCCAAATGTGGGTGGCACTGTCTCTGTGATTCCTATAGTTGGAATAGGAGGTATGGGGAAGACGACACTAGCTAAAATGCTGTATAATGATGTGCGAGTTGATGAATATTTCGATCTTAAGATTTGGGTGTGTGTGTCTGAGGAATTTGAAAAAAAACAAATCATGGTAAGCATGATCAACTCGTTAACTCATCAAAACCGTGCTAACTTGGATCCTGACCAACTGCAAACTTTGATTCATGAAAAGCTGAATTCTAAGAGATTCTTACTTGTTTTGGATGATGTGTGGTCTGATGATCGCTGTAAATGGGTTGAATTTAGGGATTTATTAGAGGGAGGTGCCTCTGGAAGTAAAGTTATTGTCACCACACGTAGTGCCTCCGTTGCAACAACTGTTGGCACTGTTTCGGCATACAACTTGAAGGGTCTTAACCACGAAGATTCCTTATGTTTGTTTAAGAAATGGGCTTTCAAAGAAGGAGAAGAAGAAGAATGTTGTCCCGATCTAATGGAAATAGGGAATGACATTGTGAAGAAAGGCAGGGGGCTTCCTTTAGCCGTGAGGACATTGGGGACCCTCCTATATTCGAAAACGGATGAACGTTATTGGAGATTCATACGAGATAATGAGATATGGAAGTTGGAGCAGAAGGAAAATGACATTTTACCTGAGTTGAGGTTAAGTTATGAACAAATGCCATCTCACTTAAAACCATGTTTTGCTATTTGTTCCATCTATCCAAAGGATTATAACTTCAACAGTGTTTCTTTAGCTCAGATTTGGATGGCACATGGGCTCCTTCAGTCCTCAGATGAACACCAAGATATTTTAGATGTTGCATTGCAATACATGAAGGCGTTGTATTCTAGATCATTGTTTCAAGAATTTGAAGAATTTGGTGACTTCTTGTCATTTAGAATGCATGATTTAGTTCATGATCTTGCATTGTCAGTGGCACAAAGTGAATGTTTTGTTGTGAATGTTCATAGCAATAACATATCTGAGGGGATTCGACATCTCTCAATCTCTGACAAGGCTGTACTTGACCAAGAGGTTCCTAATTGTCTTCAAAAAGCAAATAGTTTGCGGACTATAAGTTTCCCATTTAAAGCCCAAGGCACTACTAGTGAATCCTTTGTTAATACATGCATCTCTACATGTAAGTATTTAAGGATATTCGATTTAAGAGGGTCTGATTTTGAGTTATTACCTAATTCCATTGGTGCTCTAAAGCATTTGAGAGATCTCAACTTAAGTCAAAATTATAGAATAAAGAGATTGCCTGATTCCATATGCAAGCTCCACAATTTGAATTCTTTATCATTTGGAAGATGTTCAGCTCTTGAAGAGTTGCCGAAGGACATAAGGAACCTGGTTAAGTTGAGATTTCTGGAGATGACAACAACACAGAAGCGCTTACCAGAGGATGGAATAGGCTTCTTAACATCTCTTCGGTTTCTGTCTATTGGAGATTGCACCAATCTAGAATATTTGCTGGAAGATATGAAAAATCTCATATCCTTGCGTTTCTTGAACATTTGGAGCTGCACAAGTTTGATTTCCTTGCCCCGCAACCTGAAATATTTGACTGCATTGGAGACTCTAATGATCCATGACTGCAAACAGCTTAATCTGATGAACGAAGATGACATTCAAGACATCGAGTTGAGCCTTCGATCTTTGTTCCTTGACAAATTACCATTGCTACTGACCTTACCTCAATGGCTTCGGAATTCTTCCAAAACTCTACATTGCCTCTCCATAGATAATTGTGAAAACTTTTCCTCGTTACCTGACAGGCTAGAGAATTTTAGCTCTCTCAGAAAGATTGAGATCGAAACATGTCCAGCGATGTTGTCACTACCCGAAGGGATGCATCATCTTACTGCTTTAAAAGAATTGAGGATTAGAGAATGTCCAGCACTTTTTGAAAGATGCAAAAAGGAAGGTGAGGATTGGAACAAGATAGCTCATGTCAAGCAGATTGATCTTGGTGAAGAGGAGTCGGAGACTTGATCTTCGGATTAGGTAACAAAAATTGACCTCTGTACTTTTCCCAGCTCTGCTAAGTATCATGTTTCTCTTAGTTTTTTCTTTAATCGTATTCTACTGACAAGGTTTACACTAATATTCATAGAAAACACTATGCACTGATCAGAACCTGTGTCAACATTAATAATGGCTTCGTTTTCATTTACGCATTTGATAAAAACAAAATTCTGTTATTGATGCTTGTCTGGTGTATTCATGTTGTGATGTCTCAATGTGTATTTGACACTGTCCTCATTTTGTTGTTGCCTGTGGGCACTGGTTACCTGTTCTGGTTCATGCTCTTTAGCTGTCTATGTGATTGGCAGACAATTGGGTTCAATAAAATGCCCGCCTGAGCAAAATCATATAAGCATCTCTGCATGTAAGTATTTGAGGATGCTGCCATGATGTATTTATCAAGAACTTATTGAGGTGTTGCTAAGTTCAATTGATGCTTTGAAGCATTTGAGAGATTGATGTTTGGAATAGCATGCTAAGATGTCTTTTATTTTTGTCTTTTGAAGATTGCGCCCGTCTTGACGTTTTGTTTGATGGAATGGAATGCAACATCTTACGTCCTTGGACTGGTTCGAGACGGCTCATGTCAAGGAGAGTGGCTCAATGTCAAGGAGTTTGATCTGGAGGAGGAGGAGGATGACATTTCTTTAATTTCATTATAATTCACTAGCAAATGATGGTTCTGTTTTATTTATTACCAGACTGACTGGATGGATCTAGTGTGCTTGGGAAATTCTTGCGTGATGTCTCTTATTTGCAATTTTATTATAATCCCATGTTTTCCTATTTGTAATTTTGCTATAGTGATGGTATACCTGCGATAACAAAAATCGTAGAAGCCCGATCGACTGCCAAACTGAATGATTGGTTTTTTCAAAAAATAAATAAATTTGTATTCAGTTAACTTTATAATTAACTGTGCAGTCTATTATTTTCGTTTTTCTATCGAAGCTAAAGATGATTCAAGGGAAAAGAAAATTAGTGCATTCAAAAAAATTTAAAAATATTTTTTTATTGACTTTTATTGTACGGTGAGGTTCTATGTACTTGGCTCAGGTGTTATTCGGAGAATTAGAATGATGCCTTCCTTACCCTTTCCCAGTGCTTTTATCTTTTTGCGTGTGTTGCACTTTTCTTCTTCCACAACGATTCTATCTTTTTTTTTTACAAATTAATAGCTACGATCACATGCACAACAAAAATTCTGCTCTTGGCCTGCTGAAAAATATCTCTTATGAATTCCAGTTACCCAAAACCATTTTTTTCAATTTTTTTTGTTTACATCATTCTGCAAACAAGTATTTGATAAAATCTCAACAAGTTCATCACATTTAAGGTAATTCTTAATTCTTTCAACAATATAATGGTAATAATACAAGGAATTCTGGACAGAAAAACCTGTGGCTAATCTAATAATATTCGGAAATCCTTAATTAGCATCAAATAACTGCAACTAGCATGCCTAAAATTAAATTGGAGCCATTCCATTGCCATATAGAAGAGTAATGACACTTGTCGAATCAAATAAGCAACTCACACCATCCAAATGATCCAGCAACCCCTAGACATGCCAAGATAGGCGAAGTGCAGGAATAGATTGTTCACAGAAACATGAAGGAAAAAAAAAGTAATTAAATTCATTGCCAGTGCAATTTTCAAAAACCATAGTCTCCAACTACTAGAAATACGACTCAAGAGAGAAAGGAATAATTACAAATCGTATTTTAACAAGTTATATACTGGGTGGCTTCTACTTGAAGTCGACCAGTTAGCCAAGTGATTACTATCAAATAGTAGATTCAACATAGCTCAAGAGATTGCCGACGGAGATCAAGTTTAAAATTAGAATCTCTCAGCTGTCATTACAACAGGTTGTGCTTCCATACGTTTTCTTCCAGTATATGGACCCCTATCAACAGCTTCCTGCAACTGCACCCAAGACCACACACTTATTTATACAGGAAAAACAAGTGCAGAACGATCAAGGATATCTTCTAAGATTTCTTGTCTGAAAAATTTGTTGAATTATTTATAAAACATGTCCTCATAGAGCCCTGACTATTAACATATATTCATTGTGGAATTGCATTGATCAACTGAGAGAGAGAGAGAGAGATTGAACCTTTGAAGCAATTCCAGTAAGCGCAGGATTGCTGACGAGTTTACTCGATGACATAAAAGCCTTATGAATTGCCTTGCAGCAACTGTGTCTAGCTTCCATACCTGTAATCTCTCACAAACTTGATTTTCAATTTACAAAAACATAATTTAACACTGTAATAGAGAAACAGTAGGGCTAAAGCATACTAAAGAGAGAATCAATAGAGCATGTTCGCACACTTGGATAACTGTGTTCTAAAAATTCCACCAACAAAGAACATCTCTATACTGTTCAACAAAATGGCACACCAGCACAAGCCCAGCTTTACACCTTTACCCCTGCATCAAACAGAAGTGGTACAGCATCCTGCCTACAGGACCAACATAGCAAAAAGATTTTCTGGCCCCCAAATTACCAAGCACATGCTGAAATTGAATCCAACTTCTTGCCCCCTTTTGCCCTCAACCATTTCTAAAAAGAAATATACCAAATGGTCTACAAAGACATACACAAGTCGTCTTCTCTTGTTTAACATATCTGATGACAAGCTTCGAACCAGCCTTCAAGCAACAGAGAAGGGCCAAAATGATACTCGCTGATTGCATCACCATACGTATGAAATAATTTAAATCATTACCCACCTTTTTTCCCCGTAATCGCAAAATTTCTGAGACCCTAAGAGGTAACTCCGTGAAATAATTCTTTGAATTTAGTAGATATATGAGATTTCAAAACAAATTCTGTTAATTTCAGTTTTAAATACTTAGTTAATAACGGCAACTGCACTGGCAAACCAATTAATAAATTCTTAGTTATTAGGAAGCATTAACTGGTTGGCTTTATAAATGTATTACCAATTATTTGTCTAGGAACTAATATGACAAACACAATTACACAAAGTCCAAAAGAACCACCTATTTTTGTGCTTTCTGTAGTTGCGTCTGTCACAATATTAATTATCTCTTGTTTTGAGCATATCTCCATCAGGGACCATGGTCGAGCCACCAATCCAGTAATCATTCGATAACCCTGAAATGTTCACATATAAGAGGGGAAGTTAATGATTACACTAATTTAAAGGACATCTTTCTTCTTCTTGTGTTCTCGATTAAGGACATCTTTGCAGTGAATTACATTAGCTCATATGTCAAGCCCTCAACACTTTTACCAATCGAGCATTAAACCCAAATATTTTTAGCCACCACTATATTGTAATAGTGACAATAGAGAGAAGAACACAACATTAATAAAGCATGTGATAATACGAGTAAAATAACTAATGGTTTTAGCCACCAGTATAGGCTTTGGTTTATGAAGAGAAAAACTAGCACAATATTTTTTTATTGGAACAGGGCATAGAGAAGAATCTACGTTTGCATTTTCAAATTATTGTGAATATGATATGACATAGTTTTGTTTTTCACAACTTCAAATTTCATGAGGTAGTGACATAATTGCATAGTACCAACTGAGGGCCCATATATCTAAACCCTGCAAATGTATTTATGGTTTTCTTTAGCTCCCCAAAATATAAACGCAAATGATAATCCAAAAATCCCACTAGCACTGTTCTACTACACCTTCTGACTAGCCCTTGGAGCAATTGAAAATCCAAAAATCCCACGGGTACTGCATAAAATTTACCACCTCTACTGAAAAAACAACAATCTCGTTCTACAGCAAAACCTTTTTCAACAATTTTTTCTTCACCTGTCGTACGGAGATAAGAAGTAGAAACAAAAATAATGACTCAAGATAAAACTCAAGATAAAAAGGCTTCAACAACTGAATACAGTACACAAAATGATGGCTTGAAGGAGGTCAATCAAAAGAAACAAAAGAAAGATACATAGACGTGAGATTACCAGATTTTATGTCTTGACTAGAGATTCCTTTTTCTATAGTACCAAGGCAATAATGAAAAATCTAAATGCAGACTTTGTGGAACAAAATTCTCACCGCGAGACGGAATTCTGATGCTTGTTGAAGAACAGAAAGAAACAAACTCTGCAAATCATACCAGGAACTTAGTAAAATTTCGAAACATTTTCACATGTATAAAAATGCAACCATATTGAGCCAAGAACACAAACTGCATTTAAATGATCCTTCACGCAAAAAGAATGATTTCATGAAGCAAATGAAGAGAAGTGCTTGCATAGAACACCAATTGACAAAGCTTGTCACCAGAAGCATCAATGTTCATAAAACTGATTTATTGATTTGATTCAGATTATATGAATAGAAATTCGAAGTGCCCTTCAAAAAACCAAATTCACTTAGCCTAAGAAATTCTTACCGATGGAGTCAGCTTTGAACTCTTGGATGCTGTTTCATAAATCAACCGTCGAAGGCAATCTTCAGCATCACCATTCAGAACTCTGATATCCGCAGGTCTTGTTTCTCCTGCAATGTTTCCAAGAGCATGCAATGCAGCCTGTGTTTAAAAAACTGTGTCAGAAATACAAGATTGGCAGCACGCTGTCATATCCGGTTTGCACCAGCTTGGCTCTTCTTGAAACCAAGTTCTTCCGTTCCTCTCGTTCTAAGAACCTAAATATCATATTGATAACTGTAGACATAGTAACAAAAATTAACATCTTTTGAACATTTAACCTTAGAATATTGTGCTAAAGACCAGCTCATAAAATTCTACCCAATTAAGCAGAATGAAAAGGTCTCGATAAAGAAGATATGTGGGACACAACTGTTTATACTTTCTTACCCAAAAAAACAACGGCTTACACTTCCCTGTTGGTCAAGAGCAACATCAACATGTCTGAGAATGTTTTTAAAAAAAGGAAAAAAAATATATATCCAATTAAGAAGAATGAAAAGGTCTCGATAAAGAAGATACGTGGGACCAAACTGTTTATACTTTCTTACCCAAAAAACAACGGCTTACACTTCCTTGTTGGTCAAGACTCAAGAGCAACATCAACATGTCTGAGAATGTTTTTTAAAAAAGGGAAAAGATATGTAGGCCTCACCAATTGTTTACCACTTCCTTGTCGATCAAAAGCAACATCAACAACATGTCTAGCAGTAGGTGGCAAACTTGTAAGTAGTAAAGATGCTCCTTGGATTGCTAAAAAAACATCAAAAATACTTGATACATTAATTTGTCATGACTTATAACTTATAAGAGCAAAAAGCAAGATGACTTGCAGATAACTTGTTCACATGAGAGCTAAAGAAGTGAACTCCTGCCTTTTGCAGATGGTAAAAAAGACAACGGTCAAGACTTGAATCTTAAATGCACTCAAATCTTTTACAGCATGAGCCAAGGGCAAGGGAGGTAAGTCATCACTTGTTAAAATGAGTGTAAATTCTGAACAACTAATCAGCTGTCATTTAGTCATGACAAGCATTTTTGACAAAGCGAACGCGGGCGGAAAGTATGGATGGATGGTCAGCTTCCACAAAGATAATTCACAGTTGAAAGATTCAACATTTGGAGCAATAAATATTTTCTCACATCAACATATATGAGGAAAAAACATTTGTTAAAATTAAAAAATTGAGCTTTATGGACATTAATGCTGTAACTCTTTAGGCAAGCACAGGATGTATGTACATGATGCCAATTCAGTGAGTTCATTCATGACATTAAATTGATTTTTCCATGATCGTATTAAACTGATTCATTAGTTTAATATACATCCAGAATGAGAGTCACGTTTACATAAAGTCAACCCACAGCAACTAGCAAGTAACAATATACTATTACTTACTTGAGCCTATCTGACCCAATGCTTCAAGCGCAGTTTCACATTCATCTGCATCTAGACTTTCCCGCAGTCCAAGTCGGCCATCAATAGCTGATATGATGGTCTTAACACCTGAAGTCAGAATATATATAAATGATGTGAAATGCCCCAACACCATACATGCCTCTTGTTGGACCCTTTACCATACTCCCATAGAATCTCGCACCTATACCATGTTGACATTTTGGACCTTGGGGAGCCCACATTATGTGGGCCTAACATTCAAAGGTCCTAGAATTAAATAAATTTGTAACAAGCTTGGTGCATATGACATATATGCTCCAACTGAGGAGTAGTGTTGAATATATGATCGTATAGATTGTTTTGTATAGTTGTGTATACCTTTCTTTGATTTATTTTATTCCCACGTTGTATAGCTAGCATTACCTAGCTCTCCATAAATATATAACTCAAGCGTGAGGTGAAGACTAACTTATGAATATTCTCTCAAACAAGAATTTCTCTCACTTGGTTTCTTTTTCACAATTGTCAATTAAGAAGAAATGCATTATCAATGTGAGTCCAGACACAAGGAGAAGAATCATGCAAGGTACGTAAACAAACTCGGGAGTCGTGCACAATGCTCCCGCAGTGGGCAGACTTGCGGATAGGTAAGAGGTACTCAGACCTTACTCTCGCATGATATATGGAGAGATTGTTTTCACGAATTGACTACGTCACCTCTAAGTTGCACCCCTGCAACTCTACCATTGAGCAACATATTCGCATGTGCAAGCGGAGTAGAAGAATAATAATATGCAATTCCTTATCAAAATTTGAAATGTTAAAATCCCAGAGAAAGGTAACAAAAACGCAATTGTTTCTCAAACAAAAAGAAAACTCAATTTGCCTCCAGAAAACGAGGGGATCACAAATCTTACTTGACTGATCAATGAACATGTACAAATTCTCCTTGGACAGAAGCCTTCCACTTATCATCATTGCTCTTGACCTTAAAACTGATTCTATGGATGTGTTGCTAAAGCAAAAAAAAAGCCAATAACTTTAGTCCAAGCAAGGATTTGAACTTTGAGAAATGATGTGAATCTTGTTTCCAAAGAAGTACCTGATCATAGAACTAAGTATTTGAATGAGAGAGGTCCTCGACAAGAATTCTGTACCATGCTGTACTTCTGCCAACTTCAACCATTCAGCAAACAGATCAATACAATTATATTTCCATAAAGGAGTAATAAAGGCAGCAAAACTGGACACAAAGTGATAAGTAGCAAGTAGATAAAATGGTCCTACTATTGAGGAAGACCATTGGTTTCAAGTGTTTGGCACCTTGCCACCCTTCGAGGTAGGAATTTTACAGTACTACCGCTAGATCTATACAATGGCATGTGCCCCTTAAATACAAGGTTGTAGATTCTTGATATGAAACAATATTAACTATCCAATTCGCAGCAGTGGGGGGGAGGCACTTAAACTAGTGCCTTTGGAGAGCAAATCCAGGAGAATTTACACTTTGAAACCATGGAGAGGTGAATATAATTCTAATTGACATACATATGTTGTACAACTCTTCAGTGTCCCTTGATTCCAACAACTAGTTTCCCTAACCAATTTGACTACTATGTACAAGTATATCATAAAAAATTGCCAAAATTTTCAAACACTGAAATATGTGCAGAATCATAAGCATAGAACACATAATGTTGAGCATGTAATGGGCTACCAAAGATTCAGAATTAAGAAAATAGATATGTCCAATCAATGGTACCAAGCATTTAAAGTTGGTAGACATGAAGGCACAATAGTGGACAACATAGGCAGAAGCAGACAGACAGACATACAGAGAGAAGAAAAAGAAAACAGCAGGACAAGGTGGACCTATTAAAAAGAAACTCAGATAATTAATAACAAACCTCATACAAGAGCTCTAGAACACTTAAAGTCACAAGTATGTCATTTGTATTGCTGACTTCAGCCACCAATAAACTAAGCAAATTTGAGTTATAAATTGCTGATGCCACGGAGCTGGAGACAGGGAACAGCTTCACTATCAAAGTTAAAACTCGGACACGTCCCTGAAACAGATTTGCAAAACAATAAACTTGGGAGGACAAAGAATAAAGTTAATAATTTACCTTTATATGGGATGTATTTCTATGTAATAATAACACAGGAAGCTATAAAATCAACAAGCCTCTACCCATCATCCCACACTAAACTCTGGTACGTTTGATCATTTAACAATGCCGCAGCCAAAAGAAACTGGGAAACATGCAGAGTAAAATTATTTTTGTCACACATGCTTAATGTGTCCTAGACACCATCTTCAAAGATAATTTACATTACCATACAGCGAAAAAAACTTAGTATGGTTACAGACATCATATACTTTATCTATCACCTTACAGTAGCACAAGATTTTCAGGTAACTCCTACCTGAACGACCTGCATTTCCTCCGAAATTACTGCTGGTTAAAATGGGTTCATAGACCACAGTCACCATGAGAATCTATTTTAAATTTAAAATTCCTCACATACTATCCTGTTCTTTTTATGTTGTGGGATTAAATCAAAACAAAATAATTTTGCTTTCCCAAAGTTTAGAGGGGTTTTCAATAGAGCACTTTCGCCTGGCCCATGTTAAACTAAATCTATTGTTGTTTTTTAACTTTTATTCCTGTGAATAACCATATCATTTTTTCAACTTTTTCCAAAATGCAAATCTATAGCACTTAAAGAATTGATGGGTAAAGATTTTCACCCACTTACCAAACAAATGGTATCACAAAGAAAGAACCCAACTTCCTGCTGAGCTATGACAAAGTCGCAAAGTACATAAAATATCTGCCTTTCAAAGGTTACTAAACTTCTTCTTTTGTTGTATTTACGTCTTGAATTATATTTTCCATAATCTTAATAGCTTCAATAAAATATGGTAAAACCTATCTGGTTTGGGTTTGATCCCCTTCTCTGATCAACTGTGTGTATCTCAAGACACATATTTTAAAAAAGAACTTTTCTTAGATTGAATCTTTGAAGGTAACCACACTCTAAGCCATTGAAAAAAACTCACATTTTTTTGCCCTTCAAATGTTGAAAACGCTTTCAAAGGAGTGACAAGGAAATTCAGTTTCAAAAGGAATAAAACAGAATAATCTCTAGAAAGCTGCTCAATTATATGGACACAATGAAAGCCCAGTTGGAGAAGAGGTAATTAATTACTGATATCAACTAGCATACCAATGATGAAGATCGGGCTGCTAAATTGCCAAGATGGGCAAGAACATCCTTATTAGCAGGGAAGATGAGGTCCTACATCAAAATTTGCAGAATTAATGATGGTCAATCCAGACATAAAATAGCCAACATAATCAAGAACATTCAACATCAAAGAACAAACCAATAATGCCAATACTTACGATGCCACCAGGTGATCTAGCCAACTCCTTTATTGCCTCCATTGATGCAGTTGCAACTTCTTCATTGCTTGAGCACAAGCAAGAAAACATTTAAATCAATCTATGCCCAAACTTTCGTCCACGTGTTTTATATCCAAGACCCGACCCTATTATGAACTTATCAGATCCGACCTGGCCCGGACCAAGAAAAAAAGGGTTTTGGGCCTGCACAATAAGCCCTGGGTCAGGTCAGACTCAATTTCCAAACTGCTGTACAGGCCTACTATTAACTTTTTATGTTTTGTTAAAGAAGTCATATGCCCTCTTTAACATTGATACAAGCGGGATCATTATGTTCGTGTTTTCTGCATCAACGGTGCTCATCCTCTGTATCACAAGAACCTTTTTTAAATACTATACGCACAAAAGTAGACACAAACATATATGCATGTACATAGGTAACATGCCAGCAGTAGCCAAATCAAGCTGCAATCTATACTTGTGCATCAGTGCATCTAAAACAAAATTAGCCCACTACCGCACGTTTATGCTGAAAACATATTTAACAGTAAAAAGGGCACGGGCACATGTCAATGATTGTTCAAGCATCAGACTTTAATATCGATAACCTTGCTGACTTCACATCACATCACATTCTTATTGGCAATAAATAGACATGAATGCATGCAAACCTAGAGAGCAAATATAACTTGACAAAGATGATCCAAAGGACTAGTATAACAGCAAATAAATAATTCAAAATCTTACCCAGTAATGAGACAGTCGAGCAAAAGTGGATATACATCATAATCAACAATAAGATGTGCAGCAGAAACACTTTTTTCATCCAAATTCTCCAGAAGGCAGGTCACCTGTACAATTTTCGCCACATAAGAATTCAAGTTAACGCATAACAAGAGAAGAATTGTGTGGATGCACACTGCAGTTTTTCCCTATCAAAAGTATATTCACACTCTAATAAAAGAATACTGCACAGTAAGTCAGTAACAGCAAACATATATGGCCAAACCGTCCAACCATCTTGGCCCGACTTTAGCATTCGATTAATGCTGCCACTTGCTACATCCCCTTAAATGGCACATATTTTTAACATGTTGGCCCATCAATTTTTTTTCCTTGGGTCAAGCATCAATGCATGTGTTTTTCATTGAATATATCAAGTGTCAAATGAATGTTCAATCCCTAAATAAAGCACAATAAAAATAAAGTTATGCCCCCAGATATGCATCCTATTCAACACCTAAATAAAGCACAATAAAAATAAAGTTACGTCCCCAGACATGCATCCTATTGTTCTTATGCATCCCAACTGTTCTTTCTTCTTTTAGTTCTTCAATAACTGCACACATATCAAAATAATTGCAGATCTGAATTCCACTCCATGACATCCTTAACTGAAATTCAACAAAGCCCAAACCATCCCATGACCCAAACACAGAATAACCCAAAATTAACATCTCTAACCACACTTACTGCTCACGAGTACAGTCCACAGCTCTCAAACAGCTACAGGAACTTAAAATTTTATCTTTTTCTGGTCTCATCTCCTATCCAATAGTCAACTCAGTAGAAACCCTGTAGCCTTAAGCATCTCATCGGAATGGATTTTATTTCACTCACTCAGCTCTGAAGCACTTCCAGGGTAGACAATAGTACCACGACGTACACAAGCTAGTCCTAATGGCAAGCAGGATAACCCCTTATGCCTTCACTACATCTGATCATTAAGAAATATCAAAGTATGGAAGAAGAAGGATGAGAACACGGCAGTGTCAAAATGCAAGAAAGGAAAAGAGGGGGAAAAGTCAACTTTTTGTTGACGACACCCTAGTCAAAAGTTTCAACTAAAAATGTGAATAACAATTTTCAAAGAGCAAGATAAAGGAACATGTCTTCATAAATCAAATATAAGTTGAGCAACCATAAGCAATTCTCAATATTGCGCGTTTCAAATTGTCATCAATATAAAGAAACTTAAACAAAGATGAGTAAGTTATACGTGAACATACTGTTTTGCACGCTAAACGTCTAATTGCTTGAGAATCCGCCCCCAAACCAACTTGTACAAAAGACTGAAGAAGCATAAAACAGATGATAAGAATGAGTGCATTTGTAGAAGCAACAAACCGGAAACGAAAAACAACACAAATTGCATTGGTTTCTTCATTTTTCCACAACATGAAAAAGCCATGATGGTGTCATTATTCATGAGAAGGTCATGCAGATGTCATCGTGATTGTTTCAACAGCAATGGACTCATATTCCAAAACAATTAATGAAACAATTTATGCATTATATCACAAGTTTGTTGAAACGATGTCCTTCAATCAAACTGGAAGGCGAAAACCATAAAAAAATATGTTTCAACTACAACAGGCATCGCAAAATGCACTCCAATGGTGAAGTAAACTTAATTTTCATAGCTAAATCTTGATAACACATGTTGACCACATGCTTACGACCTTAATCTCCTACTTTACAGCATTTCCTTGAGTACAGCATACCTATACAGCCACTCTCATTTGATCCATGTTTCACTTTTGAACCACGGTAACCATTCAAATTTAGGGGGGAAAAGGGCATAGGGACCAGGCCACCAGGGTGCATGGCATTGCCGATCAAATTAAATATCTCTCAAACAGATTTATAATGCAGATATAAGATCAAATTAAATATCCCCCAAACAGAGGTATAATGCAGACATTACACAGTAATGTAATAAAGGACTAAATGACTGAATCAATGTTCTGATTGCTCCAGAGGGAATAAGACGTCTCATGAAATTCTAGTATTCAGCCGTTCGGGGAGTAAAGAAGAAAACACCATTAAAGGTAAAAGATAAACAGAGTGGCTTTACAAAAACGTCCACACACACCATGTACTGCGGAATCAGGGAGGCACCATACTTCGTCTTAAACACCCTTTCCAGGCAAGCAACCAACGCAGATTCTAGGCCAGGAAGATCACAATTGATCTGCAACGCGCTGTAAAACAACGATGAAATTCGAAATTTCAGAACTAATAATATATTCAAATGAAGAGCCCAAGAGAGGGAAATCGGTATCAAATTTCAGCTGTATTACTTGATAATAACAGGGAGAGGGAATCGATAAAGGAATTCTTTCACTGAAGCTTCGTTTGACACGCCTGTAATTCGGTGAACGAGAGATTAATCCGGCCAGTGGGGTTTGTGATTCAAATTGAAAATAAACATTGTGTAAGAAACTATATGCGGCAGTTACCAGGCTGATATGCAAAATCAGAGGCCGATTCGAGCAGCTGATTTGAATCATTCATGGAGTACTCTTCGTCCATGGCTCGTCCTTGCAGAAACGCCTCACAGTGAGTAACGAGTGAGAAGAGAGCGTCAGTACAAGTAGAGAGAAGGAATGATATGGAATTGACACGCGAGAGAACACGTATACTTTCGCTTACCTCGCATCACGTGTTCTTCGCGTGATGCCGTGTCGAACTTATCCAATGCAGATTCGGGCCGAGCTGTCCCCGAAGATTAAGGCCCCTTGAATTACATGCTTTTGGATTTGAATTGTGGGCCTAGTCTGGCCATATACAGTGAAGGAGGCATTGTTTAGTGAGGGTGATTTAATGGGCCTTAATTAAGAAATTTACAGCCCAAACGACGCACCCATCACCTTACCGATAAAGTTAGAATCAATTAGGGCCCCAAGGTATATGCCTCGATACCAACTAGGGTATGAGAGGGTGTCACCTGAGTTCGACGTGCGCAAAAAATGTTACTCATGAAATTCGTGTAATTTATATGAAAGTTCTCAATCTATCCATGTCATTAGATCGCATAACTTGCGACTTATATTCTACTGATATTTTCAAGACACGGTCGCTAGACGGATCCCTTGATCCCGCCTCAACCGAAGTTAGAATCAATTAGGACATGTAATGGACCTACAAATGTTTTGACAAGAATTGCTAAATTCAATAGCAAATCTAGGTCCAGATTGAGCCCAATAAAGCTCAAAGGGCCTAGGCCTAATAAGTCATGGATAGTTGGATACCTATTGATTTGGCCCTATTTGCAAAGCTTTATTTGGGCCTGTATCTATGAAAAAGCACGATGGACCAGTGATTGCATTACTAGTTGAGTCTTGTGAGTTGTGACAAGTAGTTTGCTCCTCCAACTAGATCCACCAAAAATGGTCATAATAACCATGGCCCATTATCACCATCAAACATTCCAATCTTGTTCACTGAAAACACATATGCATGTATAATGTATCCATCACTATATATGTTTGTACAGGCCGCCATAATACATTACCTTAAAACATAAACAAATCCAAAATTTGCACTAATCGGGTACAAAGCGTGCGATGCTATTTCCATGTACACAAGCCATGGACCCCACATCACTCCCCCTAAAAGTGTAGCAAGTTTGATTGCAATCATGCCCCCAGGGCATATGGCTCAGCGGCACCCAATGGGGTCTTCGGTTTGGTTAGTACGGTGGAGTCCCGAGTTCGAAGCGTGCCTTTGGCGCAGTTTCGGTCATTCTTGGTTGATTTATCGGAACGCACCCAGCGGTCCCTGTCGTTGTGTCGCATAACCTGCGACTTACATTCTACCGGCATCCCGAGGGCACGGGTCGGTAGACAGGCCCTTTAGTCCTGCCCCAACCAAAGTTTGATTGCAATCATGCGCTGATCACGTGCACAATTCCAACCTTAATTGTACTCCATGATACAATTACAAACCTCTGATCATCAAACATCATTGTGGGTTTCAGGCTCCAGACTGTACTAATATGACTTCTAGGCTTTTGTGTACATATGGATTGCAATAGGTCAATCACTTGTCTAACTTTTTCTATTTAGCACAGTATACTCGAACAAAAAATTTATTAAAGCCGAATATGTGATTCGATAATAAAATTATCTAGATGCAATTTCTCCTCATAAAATCTACACTATTTGTCCTCGACTTATTTATTAAAGAGTCTTATGCAACAGAGTTATTTTTCATTCGATATTTTTCTTTTGAAAATTGAATATGATTAAACTTTATGGGCCATACATTTAGTCCTCATGTACTGTGATTATAATTAACATTAACAAACATAAATATGTACAGTTTTTGAGATGTACCCAACACTCATAATGTAGTCATAGGATGGTCCCTTACCTACTCTACTGTTTGAAAAGGCAAGCAACCAACACACTGTCTTGTATAGATCAGAAATTAAATTCGTCCCTTCCACAAGTAGGGTTACCTAAAGGAGGAGCACAAACACACACCATTTTGTACTCTCTCAATGTCCAATCCTAGACAGTAGACACAGTCCCACCATGATAAAGTGAAGCCTGTGGTGCAAAATTACAAACCCAGTTCATCAACGAATCCACCAACTTCACCCACCTATTTAATGGGTCCAGTAGAATAATATTCATTGCAAGGAAATAAACCCACGAGTTTGCAAGTCTTTCTCTATATGGTACCGTTGAATAGCTAAGATTTATTTAAAATGAAGAATGATATCAGACAAATCTATCTGAAACGGTTGATATAGATCTAAACTCGAGCAACATGATCCGCATAAATTTCTCATAAAATATCAAGTTGTACAAGTTTAAATGTATTGTTCCAACTCACCAACTAGGATATAATGAACAGAAAATCACTTTCTTTGTGCTTGAAAGCAACGAATCTTTCTAATTCAAGCAAATACCACAAAACATTAGGACTAAAAACAGATACCCACATATGAATCACAAGTTCGTCAATGAAGACAACAATTAAAACCTTCATCCAGAATATACAGTACATACATCAAACACTAAAGTCACACTCCTAAGCAGAGTAGTTAAGGATAGATAACAACATAGATAATACCAAATCTACACTACAAACACCACTTACTAAGCACTACTCAAATCCAGGTTTTCAGAAAGAGAAATAATCAAATGCTGATCATAAGACAATCACACTAGAGATTAAACATGGAATTCTCAAGCAGTCTTAGTAAGTCCACATGCAGTCAAGCTCAGTAGGGCCAACAGCCATCCTTCCACCACCACCATAGTTAACCCTCTCTTCCTTACCCAAATCCCAAGACATACTAGAGCCACCGCCGTCTTGCATTGCCGGCATTGGCAGAGAGGGGACCTTCACTGGTGGCGAAAAGTAAAAGGGGAGCTGCAGATTGTCCTGTAAGGATCTCATGCTTGGGAACTGAGTGATACCATCATTTCTTTGGAACCTAGAGGCTGCTTCAATTGCCAAAAATGGAGGATGCTGCTGTGGCTGATGCTGAATTGTAGTTAAATCAAAGTAGTTGCTGGCGGCGGAGGCCGCAGCCGCGACTGTGGAGAAACAGGACACGTGCTCGGGTTGAGAGTGGCTAACATAAGAGCTGCAATCGCGGTCGGTCATGGTGGTATTTGATGTGGTCCCTGTGATAGAGGAGCTGCTCCCAGATTCAAGGAGTTGTGGCACAGAGATTGAAGAAGGAGAAGTAACTTCTGGGTAGAGACTTTTGTTAGTGTTCATTAGGCTCTTCTTGGCACCAGCACTGCCACTGCTGCTGCTACTTGTGTTGGTGCCACCAGTCTTTTGGAAGACCCTAGAGATCACCCACTCATCCTGCAGTGACAATGCCAGTCAGGGACAGTAAATGAAAACATAAACCCGATCAGTCGCATTAATGATCTCCTAGAAATTAAAACTAGAAGATCATCTCTCTATTCGTCCTAATTAATGCAAAGTCAATAAGTGATCATGTTTCGAGTGCGCAAATGGTTATCTGCAAAGGTTGTGCAGTAAAGTGAATGTGTGATCGGACAAACCACAGACACAAACTATTAAGAATCAATAGAAATGCATTCACTTTGTGATGAAAAAGTTTAAACTTTTGCAGGAAATAATGGCATGCTTAATCGGCGGAGATTCAATTCAATAAAAAAAAACTAGACCAGGAAAACAATCAAAACCAACAGAAATCCAAGCCCTCTCACCAACATCACAGTGGTAAACTTAAATCCTAATTAACATACGGTTGATCGAATAGTAGTAGAATCAAGTCCATGATCTTCAGCTTCAAATCACAACATAACCGATATCTCCAGGTGGTTTGTAAAACGATTGTAGAGCATAAAATTATGATTCCGATCTATAAAGCAGCTGTCATATCACACCAAGTAGGGAGAAAGAAGCATATATATGTCCAGTGCATCTGTGCATGATTACTCTCGAACCATGCAAAACAAATGCAATCACATCATGATTTTAGTATATTAAGAACCATGCACTCTACCTTGCAGCTCCTGGGGAGGTAATGGTAAGCGAACTTCCCTTCAAGGCGATACTCATGCATAACCCAGTTGCTCTTCGCTCCTTTTGGAGCTCTCCCTCTGTAGAAAACAAGAGTCTTCTTCATACCCACAAGTGCACAAGTCTTTGAACTGTAAATCTCTCTATCTTTGCCTGTAGCTTTCCAGTACCCAGCATCAGTTGCTCTATTCGTCCTAAGTCCAGTTGGGTACTTACGGTCTCTCAGACTAAAGAAGTACCACTCTTTCTCTCCCATCTTAGCTTTATCTGCGAAAAACAGAAACAGAGAAATTAAATCAAACAGGTATAAAACATTAATGCGAGCGACAACAGAGAAGAAAATAATTTGTACCAGGAAGCTCCCATGGTTCACATTTGTTGAGGTCCACTTCAGAAATGGCTCTTCCAATGAAGTTACTGTCAAGCACCTTGTTCAAGAGATAGAATGTAATCAGTTCCTCATCGGTTGGGTGGAATCGAAACCCAGGAGGCAAGTGGGTGTCACATTGACCAAAATGGCGGTAAAGATCCATGGAAACACAAATCAAAACAAACAAACAAAAACACAAAACCCAGATACGCAAATAGCTAGAGATGGAGCTCTCGACACTAACTAGCGAAACAAGCAGAGAAAGGACGAAAGGAACTATCAACGGAAGATAAATTCTTCAGAATATAACAAGGGTGTGATTGGTTTGCTATGTTTTATAGGAGTGACAAGATTTTATCGTAAAGGCTTTTATGGGGATTTGATGAATCGAACGGCAGATCATAACAGTCCAAAAGAAAAATAACAATAATTATATTATATAAACATGTAGATATGATCTGACTCAGTGACTTGGAAGGAAAATCTCACTCTGTCTGTTTCATTCTCTCTCTAGACATGTATGATAGAGGGGTGTGATTTCTTTCTCCCTCTAGATAATATATATGGATATGATGTATGCATGGGCTCTCCTGCTGGTATTGACTATTGAGTATGCGTGCGTACACAAGTATTCTCTGTGAGGGAGAGAAGGAGAGAGGAGATTTTCACCATGTTTCGAAAAAGCTGCATGATATCTCCTCCAACCTCAGGTACCGTACAAAATTATCAAACTTAGAGAGAGGAGAGGGGGAGAGACAAAATTGTTCATTACACACGCCACCTTGTTGCTAAAAAAAGTTATTAGATTCACAGTTGATCTTTATCTCAGTTTTTGACACATGAAACACACGTAAAAGATGAGGAGTAAATCCAAGCAAAGCATAGGGGTAGGCCTTTCTTTTTTGTAGGCTTTTCAGCTATAGGAATGGCTGGGATCAGAAGCTCAAAGTACATGTCAATATTTTTCTATTTTTTTAATATTCGTTCGGTATATCGAAATTTTTAATAGGATATGAACTGTCAAAATTTTGATAATAACTCTTAATTTATTATTAGAGATATTTAAAATAATTTAATAATAAAATAAAAATTATCGTAAGTCTTGTTGAAAATTGTTTTATACTTTGAATTCAAATATGTAATTTTTTTAATAATTTAATAAATATTTTAAAAAATAAAAGGATAAATGTATAAAATAACACGGACAATATAAAAAATTGAGTTTTTTTTTTGATATGTTATTATTGACCGATTGAATTGAATTGAATTTATAAGCTACTGACCGAATGGACACAAAAGTATCAATATAATTTCTCTTAATTAACTAATTAAGTGATGTCGTAATTATAGTCCATTTCTAACAATCGCTTGGACATTGACACAGGAAAAATCAATTATGGATTTATTGAGAATCTCGAATGAATTTTTTTCTTTCGTAATATCTTACCCTCAAAGGAAGTCGAATGCCCCACTGCCTCTTTGATATAATTTCTAGAAAAGTGGAGGGGTAAAAGTGACTTGTTCTAGTAGTCCCTTCGATACTTAAGGACCCCTTGGTTGAATTCATATTCGGTCAAAAACTTTACTTCTTAACAATAATCCCTAATATCGATTTGGTTTTGAGCAATATTTTTTTTTTATATGAGCAAATTTTCAACCCAACATATCACGCCGTGACAGCTGAACCAGATTCAAACATTAGCTCACATGGAAGACCTTGCAATTCATATGAACAGGTAAGTCCTAAATTCAAGATCCAACAAAAAAGAGTGCCAATGATGACTTTAGAACATGCGGATTAAGCAAGTACTCATTTGCGCAATTGTGATAACAGAATAACACTAATGAGATTGTAACTCACCATCTCTCACTCACATAATGCTATATAAAATCAAATTTTATCCTTAATTCATGGGTCATGTGAAATAAACATTTATTAAATTCGAGATGTGAGGGTCTAAATTAGACGTAAGTGAACTCATGTGAAATGTTAGATATCAATTCGAGATTATATGTATTTATAATCAATACCTTACATATACATTTTCATATACATGTTGCGGGTATTTCTTGTGTTGTTTGATTTGAACTTGCTTATCTTTTAAGCATTTGAAAAAAAAAGGTGGAAGAGACAGCAGTACAAGAAGTAGACCTAACGAAGAGACTCATTTCCGTCGATTGGTTTGGTTTATAGTAAAGTGTTTCTTCATTCGTTTGATCTTGATTGATTGATTTCAGTCATGGCGACAACAGCGACTCCACAGCAGGGCAATGCGATGCCGGTGATGAGAAAGCCGGTCTTCACGAAGGTTGATCAGCTGAAGCCGGGGACTAATGGTCATACTCTTACTGTGAAGGTTATCAGATCCAATACGGTCCTGCAGAAGGGGCGATCGGTCTCCCAACACCTCCGCCTGACTCGTATCGCGGAGTGTCTCGTCGGGGATGAGACCGGTACCATCATTTTCACGGCCCGTAACGATCAAGGTATTCATATGCTTACACCCTTTAATGAGTGAGGATATGTACAATGTATGACATGTTCTACGAACATTTTTTTAAGTTTCTTGTGGTGTATGTTCTGATGGTAGGTGTGCAGTTCTTGTTTTCACTGGGCGGTTTCATGTACATAAATTCATATCATTGATTGGGCTAGAGAAAAAGAAACTTGGCGTTTTATGAATAGGATCTTGTATCTGTTTTGAACGTTGAGTGATGCCATGTTTTTGTTGTGACTTGTGAAGGTCATAAACACACATTTGTCTACTATCAAACAAAGCTTACATTTGTCTGAGCATTAATATGTTCGTTTTAGAGTTCGGAAGGAGATAGCTCTGTTTTTCTCTACTCACCATTAAACTCTTTTTGGTGAATTCTTTCAGTTTTGAAAGGACGGGGAATGCCATTTTGGTTTGTTCTGCAATACTTTTGGGTCTTTTGGAATTTAGCTGATGTGCAATAGAAGAATAGAAATTATTTCATTTATGTGTTGGTTTGGGTGATTTTTCTCTGGTAGGAATTTTTTTTCTCGCATTTTTCTGGTTGCAGAGAAAAAAATTGGAACATTGAAGAAAGTGTAAATGGAATATGTTAACACAGTAATACTATTATAAGAAAACTGAGAAAGTCAAATTATTGCGGTCCAATTTTCTTATGGTGGACCAGTCTGTTAGTTTTTGTTGCAATTAGTGTTGGGGTCCTGAATCTTGAATTAACTCTATCTGTCCAGCCTGTTATACTCTGCATTTGGATGCTGAGAATGGAGAAAAGGCCATGGAAGAGAAACATTTTCCAGTGTTGTGCTTCCAAATTTTGTTACTTTTATATTTGGATTGGTTAATAGTTGGAAAATGCAAAATGAAATCATTCCAAATCATTCCATTATATTTAATTATTTATAATCCAATATTTACCAAGCCAAGAACCTATTGTGGATTGATCTGAGATTGGGCCTGGAATGTGGTATTTGCTTTGTTATAAACTAAAATTTGTGAAGCTATTCTGATAGAAGATCTTCCCTCCGTACGAGAGCTTTCCACTCTGAATGTGACTTTGTAAACTTGGTACTTTTCATGTTGCCGTAAGACTAAGGCTGGAATAGCTTACTATTGAAGTGCATTTGTTCCACATTTTACTCAGTGCAGTACTGCAGTGGTAACATTGATTTTTTCCACTGTTTGTGTTAGCTTACCTTTGTGGCTCTTTCAAAGTTATTTTAGTCTAAATCAGCTGTCAATGTCATACATGAATGAGCAACTTAATTCTTTGTATTGAAAAAGTATAATTCTGAAACTGAAATTTCCCCCGGGACGTTTTTTTTAAAATTTATTTGTGAATATGTTTGTTGTGATGTTCAATAATGTTGTTAAAGATGGGGGACGGGTGGTTTAAAAATGAGATTGATATCAAATTGGGTTAAGAATTAATATTTTTTGCAGTTTCTTGTTACATGAAGTGAAGGGAAAATGTGTAGAGGCGTTTGATAAAGGACTTAATGCTTTGAAGAGAGTTATTGATCCAAAAAGTTTTGGATTGGTTGTGAAGGGCATTTATTTGGAAACCTTGATCAGAATGTTATGTTGGGTTGCTGCTTCATTACATTGAGAGGCATAACTTTTGCATAGTTTGATATTTATCGACTGCTCCGCGCACCTGCTGATGACTTGGTGATTTAAAATTGGTTATATGCTGGTTTCATGTGTGCTCTTTAGTGCCTGCTGTCTAGTTACGCGAGTATTTTAAAGATTTTGTCAGAGGTGGTATTATAAGACGAGTTGCTGCGTATCTTCTTAAAATATGTTCCTTTATGGTAATGATGATTTGATACTAGTTGCTTGTCTCCTAAGCTTGACAGCTATTTAGGACTAAACTGTATGATCTATCTTGCGGGAGCAAGAGTTTGCATATATATTGCAAAGCTAGGGTTTTATTTGTTTATTTTTGAATGCTTTAGTTTGGACAGCTGCTATAACTTTTTTAATGGCTAGTGTAAGTTTTGGTTTGGGGTTTTCTTGTTATGAAACTGCTGTTGTGAACACAATCAGTTCAGCTTCTCATTTTCAGAACGTTGCAAAGGAACAATTTTTTTTTTCTAACGCTAGGTATATAGTACAGAAGAGCAGCCGCCTTAGCTGCTGATTTGATTTCATTTGCGATCTATTTTAGGTTTAAGGTTGCCTCCACCGCATGAAATGTACTGATTTGAGTTTTTTTAATGATTGTTGTATTTTAAGAAATTCCTTGGACATTTCACACTTTCTTTTTATCAGAGATTCTATACTTCCTAAAGCTTACAAAATTTTTCCCAATCTTTCCAGGTGTCTTATCAGATGTGAAATTAACGGTTTTATTCATCCAACTTCCATTTCAAGATTTTTTGTTTGCTTCTTGTTTTGTTGTTCCAAATTTTTGTGTCCTGTGTTAGTTGATGCCATTCTTTGTAACCTTTTTTGCTTTATTCTTGGCACTTGAGGCAGTTAACGTATTGTTGTATAGAAATTGAAGCTCCAACTTTCTAATTGAATGCTATCTTGCCCAAGATCTTTATCATGCCTTAAATCCCTTGTTAATTCTACTGTGTTGTCTGCTTCTTGCGGATGATGAACGCAAATCATATGGAACTTTCTTTATCTTCTCATCACTATTAAGTTTGCCTTCCCCTTCAAAGGCTGATATCTTCTCTCTCTCTAATGAGCTTGTTACCTTAATAAAATATGATTGTTTGATTTGCTTGCCTGAAGTGACATTCTTTTTCTGTTCAAGTGATGGTTCAATGAGACTTTTCGTTTCTTTCAACTTCTGTGTAAGCCCCACCCTAACAATTTCCTTCTCTATGTAGTTTTTTATAACGTGCCTTAATAAGTGTCCATTCTCTGTATTATTAAGTGTTGCTCAACGTTGTGTTCGCAGTTGACTTGATGACGCCTGGTGCAATTGTTTTCTCCGCAATGCAAAGATTGACATGTTTAAGGGGTCTATGAGGTTAGCTGTGGACAAGTGGGGTCGTGTTGAGGTCACAGACCCTGCTAACTTTGTAGTCAAAGAAGATAGCAACCTCTCTCTGGTTGAATATGAGTTGGTGAATGTTGTGGAGGAGTGACAGGCGTATCTCACAACCCCGTATTTTTCGGTTAGAATAGGATCGGAGCTCCAATGCTCCAATGGTTAGTTTCATGCTAATTACTTGGTAATTTACTTCAACTGTGGTTGTGCGTAGTGGTATATGCAGTCTGGATTGTTATAGAAATGTAGTTAAAATCGAAACTGCTGGGTAGCGGTATATGCAGTCCGGATTTGCATCGACCGTATGGGGCATGCCTTGGCAAGGTGGAAATGTAACCAAGTGTTAATGATATCTTATGTTGCTTGATTATCCTTTCATCTGTGTCTTTCAATCCCTGTCCATATGTATTAGATCTTGCATTCTGCTTTTGCAGAACAAATTCCGCCCAGTCATATGATGGGCTGGATGATTGATTGTTCTATGTTAATTGTTGGCAAAGAAGGAAAAAAGAGAGCAGCAAAAGCCCCATGAAAGTTTATTCAAATTCTTAGATGACTTGAAATGTGTAGTTGGATCACAGATTCTTTATTCAGTGTATCGTTCTCTTGGTCTCTGGCATTGAAATGGCCTGATCTTATCAGGCATTCCTTCCTAAATCAGACCTGCAGATCACAGACGTTTAGACATAGATTTTGACTTCTGAGCAATTATGAAAGATGCCCTTGTATGTCTCGTTTGAATGATGAGTACTCCTCCAGAGATGAGCCTAAAATTCTTCAGTGTCTTGGCATCATATTTTGCACAGTGAAGGGCAGCCAGTTTGTGCGCAAGGCCCTTAACTTGATTGATGGTGACAAAATTTGAGTCTGGGCAAGGGCAACTTAAGATATTTACGAGAAATATTTGTATGTCCATTTTGGATTGATTTGAATTTTCAAACATATTTAACTGATCGTATCCGGATTAGCTTAAATCCGAATAAGTAAGTCAAACAACAATCCAATCAAACTAAATCAGATAAGATTTGTGTATTTAGCCCTAACCCGATTTTAAATTAGACAAAATATTAATTTTTGACCCGAATTTTAGACGTATAATTTATTTCCAAACTTAATTTAATTCAATTTTAATAAATCAATCATCCAGAACGAACATAGTTTTGCCACTACTACCTCAACTTATGCAATTGCTGTTAGGATAACACTGCAGTATGCAGTGGCCCAGACTCCCAGCAATGCGTAGAGGTTGCAATTGCAACATTTTCTTTCTTCAAACCTAAAGGAATCTACGGCCACTCGGTAAACTACTGGTTGTGGAGTTCTGATTCTCTGTTTCTACACTTTTAACACATTTCCAGTTCATCATGTCAATGCAACAACAAAAAAGAGCACCGAGCAACATAAAAGATTTTTAGCATAATACTTGTTAAATTCTACTAAACTGAACACATCCTTCTCCAATACCTGTAGTAATAATCCCTGAGACATGTTCTTTCCTGTAACTAGACCATTCAAATATTGTCATCGTTAAAATGATATTGTATCAAGTCATTTGAAGGAATAAGATTCAAATCATTACTAGATAAAATCAGACACAAATAATATTTCTCCATCATAAAGAGACCAAATATCTTAACACCAATTTGTAAACTTTCAACATAAAAGACAAAAAAACAGAAATCAAATTACAAACAGAACCAGTCTCCGCCTTTATTCCAGACTCTTTGGCTTCGTCCATACCTATAGGCTTCACAGCCGATAAAAACAATTAAAATTAGGTTAGAATCGAAAATATATATCAATCACGACCATCAAGCAAAAAAGGGGTAGTTGCTTCTATCTCACATTCACATCGGCATGATAATTCCCTACTGTTGTCTTCGTCTTTTGGATATAGTTCCTGTCTCAATAAACTCCCTCACTTCCCTCTTGGATCGGCATTTTCTTCCAGAGATTGGGTCGATGTAGTACTGCAAAAGAAAGGGACAACATTGCAAAGTGACCACTCATATTTTT
Organism: Euonymus europaeus; assembly: GCA_963580455.1. Classification (NCBI taxonomy): domain Eukaryota; kingdom Viridiplantae; phylum Streptophyta; class Magnoliopsida; order Celastrales; family Celastraceae; genus Euonymus; species Euonymus europaeus. The sequence goes on from OY756961.1 coordinate 25,766,622, forward strand.
TACTATTGCTAATGAACTATAATAGAATGTGTGGAATTATTAGTAGATCTATTGATGCAAAACTTAGAAAAGATAAAAGTTAAGCTCTTCAAGGACAGATATTACAGTCCACAACAAATTTTTGATACCGAGCATAGAGCCATAGATGCTTGGAATCAACTATTTAAAATACTAGAGAACATCTATTTTTAAGAGTGAATGCGTGTTTTTTGTAATTTTTTATTTTTATGAGCAAGTATTGCAAAGTGAGTCTGTGTGGGGGAGGAGGGGGGATTAGGATTTGAACCAATAACCTATGATAGGCTGTAAGCTCACAATCACTCTATGAATAATGATAGCTAATACCATATGCTACTCTATGGTACCAACTATTCCCAGATGGGGAATATGTGATTGATCATTGATCAGCTAATATGCTGCACTGGTCCCAAATGATAGTGAAGGTCTCAATCACTCCAATGACACCTGACACTAGTTCTGCTCAGATCATTGACCCTGATTACACATGGGATGATAAAGGATCAAAGCTAACTCTCCCTGATCACATAAGTTTAAGGCCAGGGGCATATAAGCAATGACCGTCGTGACATTTTATCAGTCATACAAGAAAACCAGATAAGTCCACAAGGAAAGTCAACTATTAGTCATCCTTAATCTGCTACCCATTACCGACCAATTAGCAAAATCTACATCAATGCGGAATGTCTGTAGTTTTGCATTTTACTTACATTTGGATTAATCACAATAATGCATTGCTATACATTTATACAAGTCAATGCATGGTAGAGTATCTCTTTCAGTATGAAGAAACTAATAGTTCAAAAACATCAATTTGTCAATTTCCTTTGTGTTCCAGTATCAGTGTCTTAGCCAAACATCAGGTGACGGATTAAAAGCTCACCTCCTATGTAAATTAAAATTTAAAATGATACGCTTGTTGTGCCGCCCAAACAAGGTAACATTTGGACCAAAAGTAAGGGAAACACAATAAACAGATTCAACATGGATAGGCTTGCTTGAGAAAAACACAATAAACAGAGTCCCCATATGTAGGCTTGCTTGAGAAAACTTATGTGTAGGCCTTCTACACCAAACCACATAATCTTAGTGGCTTAAAAATGCATATGGCTGTCGCCTATGGGAAAAAAATTAAGCCAAGAACAGAATCATGAATCAGAAACAACTTTTATACGCATTTTTTTGTGCCTTTCCACTTCTTCTTTTTTAAACATTAATTCCTTTTTTTTCCAACAATAATCCTAAGGCCTAATAAATTAACATAATTAACAAAACTAAATTCCACAATAGAACCATCGACCAATCATAAATAACACAAATTAACCTTAATACCTTATCAATGACCCCAGCTGATTTGCCATGGACTCTCCGCTTAAGTATCATTTGCCACCCCCCGGGTAACCAACTTGCAGTATTGGAAGATGCCTGACCCCATCGCACCGCAGGCCCTGTGTTCCCAACCATTGAAGCCATAACTTGAGGTGGCTGATTCAGTGGCTCCGAGCTATTGAATACAATGGGATAGCCATTTGCCAGAAAGTACAGCTCGATTACAGAATTTGGAACCCAACTCATCAACTGTTGGTTGTTCAGAGCACGATGAATTGGAGCCTGGAGTGGATGATCCAGGTTAGGATGAGATGGTAAGTTGTCATTTCCATGTCTGTTTCCCATCAGCGCAGTCAGGGGGCTACTGAAGTTCGGAACTTAACCTAAAAGATAAAAGCTTGACATTTAGATTCTGTGATTAGCAAAGACTAGGGTATGAAATGGTTTTGAGTTTTTATGGTAGAAGTAAAAAAGATAACTATCAAAGTTTGATACAACAATTTGCTCATTTTCCTCATTTAGCCCTGGGAATATCTTACCTACCCGTTAATAATTACAGATATAAATCTAATTATAACGTCAATCATCTAGCAAATCCTATGATACTTGGACTCGGGTACAGGTGTCGGGTATAGGTACATTTCCACATGCTAGGTTCTTCAAATTGAAAATTCATCAGTACGTAGACACCATCCAAAAAGTGGATACGGGTTCAGAGATCTCATCCAAAAATTGGGTATGGGTACGGGTACGGGGATATGTCATCCTAATATAAGCCTAGGATTAATATATAAAAACATAAATACGTTACGTTCAATGTAATTTTGTAAGAATACATTTTTTTTTATCAAATGAAGTTTAGTAATCTTGTCAACTAATAACTTAAATAGTTTTATTATACAATTAACCAATATATACTAATTAAACTAATTGTCGACATAAAATTATCTTGCTAATTGAAGTCTTCATATGTAAAGAGCAAGGTTTTCAAAGCTGGACCGGTCATTGAATTGGAAAATTCTTCGGTTTAGGGTTCAATCGGGTTCAATAAAATACAATATTATATATATATATGATATAGTTAATTATTTAATACTATATAAATAATGTTTAGATTGAATAATGTGTAAAAATATTTTACAAAAATACTAATATATATTTTGCACGTCTTAGTCGAACAATAAATATGTCATAGCCTAGTGGTAAGGTCTTTGGTTTGCTAAAAATAGGAATTATGTTCGAAACCTATCACAAAAATATATTTTTCAATTAAATTAACTGGTCCAGTGCATTGGGACAGGCCGGTTCCACCGGTTCAATATCGATTCTCAAAAAAGCAACCAGTTCATAAAACCCCAGTTTATATGGGGATGACCGGACTGGATACATGGCCGGCCACCTGTTCGAACTGCTGGTTTGGTTTTGACAACCTTGGTAAAGAGTAGAAGAAGAAAGAAAAAAACAAAGTGCCCAAATTTTTGGGGGAGGATCCAACCCATACCCATGTCATGTCGACATGGGTATGACAGGGTAGATTGAAGAGTCTGGATATCATAGAGCAAATCTATTAATGAACAATATTTCCAACTAAAATGATTATCATGTTTACAGTTGGCGTGACTAACTTTTTAATTGGTCTAAGCAAAAACTGAAGGTTCAAAAGGGCATTGGGATGCCTATTTTTATTTTGAGAAGATATCAGCTTTATGCCTTAATAGGAAGGAAAAGAAAAATAAAGTAGAGAAGTTCTATTTTATTCAATAAGTATTAGCTAGTGGTTACTACACCAGTAGAAATGGCAGAAGCCCAAATCCAACTGGCCTTAATTGCATTCATCCTTCTCTCTTTTTCGTTCCACATTTTAATAAAGGCCTAATAAATTATCTTAATCAACAAAACCCTACATTTCATGATAGAACCATCAATCAATACTACATAACAAAAATCAGCCTTCATACCACATAGAAGGCACCAGCTGATTTTCCATTGACCATCTTTTTATGTTCAATTCGCCACCCTATGGGCAACTGGATTGCTGTCTAATCTGATGCCCAACCCTGACATGCCACACATCCTGTGTTCCCGATCAACGAAGCCATCACTGGTGGTGCATTCAGTGGCTCTGAAACATATAAAAAAGGTAGTAAACTATTTAGAGTTCACTTCAACAAATGTGAACAATTAGATTGGAGCATTGCGTATATCAAATACATTACCAGTATTGAATCTCATAACAGTTAAAGGTTTCTAAAGAAAGAGCTCAAAAGTAGAAGCTTCAAAAAGGTGAACTGTGTAGAATAGCTTAGGATGGACCTTCTGTTTCACGCATAGATGCAGTTTAAGTAATGAGAGCCTTAGCTCAAAATATCCTATATCAAGAAAGTAACATTATTCTTGCATATAAGTAATACTGGCTAATTTACTTATTGGGTTGAGACCATCTTTATGAACAATATAGTTAGTGAGATGAGATTTGAGTAAGAGAATTTAATCGCGACTCACAAATTCTATAACAAATGACAAAGCTGCATTTTTTCTCTCAATGTACAAGAGTTGTTCAGGTAACTAGCTTTAGCAGTTAGAGAAACAACCATCAATTAGACTTCTTATCAAAGTAAGGCTGATGGGCAACTCAAGTTGACTGAAATATAATTGTAAAGGCAAACCTACAAAAAGTAGTTTCATACCATTATCAAAATTGGTATGACAATTGAAATGTATAGTAACTATTTTTTTGTTTGTTTGTACAATAACAAGTAAAGATGAGTAAAAGATATGTCTAAAATGAATCGTGAAGGAAACAACCTAGAGAAAATATATCCAAAAACTTCAGCTAAACTCGACTATTAATTATTGATCTATCACGTGCTCATCTTTTAGTTTCTTTCCCATTATACAGAAAATTTTAATTTACTGACTGATACAATATAGTTGCAAGAAAATGAATACACTGATCACTCAAATTACGAACTTGTGACAACATATTTCATTACGAATCTCTTTTGTAGTAAGTACTTTATAGAAATATAATTCTCACTTAGTTTTCTAGAGCATTTAATTTACCTCGACGGAAGTCCCACTAGTGTGGTCAAAAGAAAAGATCAGTGACTACACAACAAGTATAAGCACTCAAAACTGCAAGTAGAAAAATAAACCAAAAAGTTACTATCTTTTATGTTGGTGTTCAACTACATCTAAATTGGAAAAATTAAAGACATTCAATTAACAAACTATATTAATATCAATTGTGACACACTTGATGTTCAGTTTGCTGCCTTTTGTGGAAGCATATCCAGTCATTTTCTCAGGGGTTTCTTTCTTATTCTTTGTCTTAGTACTATGGTTGGTTTGAATTTACGACGCAGTTTGTGCATCAGATGAAGTGTTGTCGTTTCAAAACATCGCTTAACACCAGATTATGTAAATCGCGTAGGGTGATTCTTTCTAGTTCTTATTGTATTCAGTTCAGAGAATCCAATAGAAGATAATCCAAACGAAATTCCATAGCTTCAATGCTCTTTAACAAATCGTCTTAGAAGAACAAGAGCAGAGCTCTCTGGTTGTTCGTTAGATCTGAAATTACACGTTGTTCGACATCAATGAAACACATAGAAACTCAGAAAATTTTAGTCCATCAAAATTAAAAAAAAAAACACAAAAGCAACAGTATATAAAACCCTAGATTCTTATGTCTACAGAGTCTTAAATGCGTTCAGAATAACTAAATCAAAATACAGATGTCATATTAGAGTCTGATCAAACCTAGAAGACGGAGATGGTTGGCCGTGGAAAAAATAAAATTTCTGGTAAATCATTGAATCGATGATGTTGATTGATAACAGTAGCGATGAATACGTTGTCTCCGTCGTCGTCTTCTTCGTCGTCATCTACTGCGATCTGAGTGTTCATTGTGTAAAACTGAAAGCAGGTTGCGACAGGCGGACTAGAGATTTGTCACATATCCCGCATCACCACACGCTTTTCAAGTTTCATCCGACGCGAACCGTATACGGCATAGGGATAGGGATGGGAACGGGTCGATAGCATAATGGAATGAAATATTAAAATTGTTACCCAATGTACGTCTACACCAAAATCATTTCAAAATCGTTTAAAAAATTAATTAGATTTCTAAAATCGAAATCTTTCTATAATCGTTTAAAAATTTATTTACCATTTAACGTTTTCAATTTCTTTCATAATTGATTGCATAATATTTTCAAACACTCAATATATATTTATAAACTATGAAAGTCTATAATAAAAAATCAAACAATTGAATTAATAGTTAAGTGATTTAGTTTTATATACATGTGTAAGGTTCGAATCCTTCACTAACATATATACTATATTTTTAAGAATTTACTTGAAATTAAGGGTTGGGTCGGTCCGGGTTGATTATGATTATGGGTAGGTTTTGGTTCGGATACCCTAACCATTTATTAATCGGTTCAGGTATCCTAAACTCGGGATCAAATACCAAAACCGACCCGAAACCATGACGGATTTGAAAATAAAAATCAAAACTGTTTTCAAACCTTATAGGATCGGTTTTCGGATTTTAAACGGATCGGATACCCTGCGGATAGTGCACGGATCGTGTTTTTTTGTCATCCCTAATACGACACCTTGTTAACTACACATTGTACTGAATGCCAAATCTGTCCCCCGAGTTTGCTGGGGCTCATTCGTTTTCACGAGGGCAATTTTGTCAAGAGAAAATTCGGAACAAAAACCTAATACCACGTTAAGGTTGTTATGGAAGTTTAAAATTTTAAATCAACAAAATAGTGTCCTCTCTCTCTCTGTCATCTCCATATTAATTTTGATTTTTTTTTTGGTTAAAACGAAAAAGTCTCCCCTTTGATTATCTAAAATTAAGATCGAGAGAGAGAATTGAAGCAGTGAAAGGGAGAGGATTATGGGGGATTGCAGACCTTTAGGGTTCTTGATTGGCCTTCCATTTGCTATTGTGGCTCTGATATTGTCTTTTGTTGGTGCTGTTATTTGGGTTATTGGGTGAGTTCAATTTCTCTCCTCTCTCTATATATATGTGCTACATTTCCCTTAAAATTGTGTCAATTGGGTTTGATTTTACATTTTCTTGTTGAAATATGTTTCTATTTATTTTAACATTTTATGTTTTTTTTTTTAATTTCTGATTTTTTTTAATTAATTGTTGAATTAACAATGTTGATGCAGGAATGTGTTGGGTTGTGTATGCCCTTGCTGCAGTTGTTTTGCTGGACTTGCAAATTTTGCGATGAGCCTCATAAAGCTTCCTGTTAGGATAATTAGATGGTTCATTGGTTTGATTCCTTGTTAGTAAATTAACAATGTGTTACTAATTGTTTGATTATTTGTGATAATAATTTGAGATTAGTTATTTTTCATTCTCTTTTACCATTAATTCTTGTAAGAGCCAAGCCATTACTTTCTCTTTGCTTCTATTTTTGTTTGAATCAAATAAGAGATGCTAGATATTTTTATTTTTGTTTGATATGCTTGTTTTTCATACATTTTCTGCAAAACAAAAAACAATCCAAAAAGCACATTTGATTGTCATTTTAGAAAATATATAAAGTCGACGAGAACAATTAGGGCTTTGCGCGATGACGAAGATAAACAATCAATATTTTTCCAAGTTATCGGAGATGATATATGTAGAAAGTTTTGAAATCTTTTGTTTATCGTTCTTCTGCGATGAACACATCTTTTTCTTAATACGCAATTTATTAATTGTTCTTCTGCTATGAGCAGCTCTTTTTCTAAAATACACAACTCAGTTAACGAGCCGCCTATATCAAGTCTCCATTGCTGCCATTTGGGACATGGCCCTGTGGAGACCGAAGGGAGATGCAGTTGCTAAAGCTTGAAATAATAGTTCGCGGTAGTTCGAGAGGGGAGAGTTCACAAGAGTGAATTTATATATTTTTCCATGGGAACCCTGTCCTCATCGAATTCTACTCCTAAGCTTAGCCTAAAACCTCTTGACATAGGAGCAGGAGAAGAGAATAGGTTTACAAGACAGAGAGATAGAGAGTGAGAAGATGTAGTAAGATAGGCCATGAAATCATCAACATGTACAATTCACATGCGTTGTAGCTTAACTAATGAAAAAACTGTGATTATGGTGCAGAAAAGCCCTCACATCCAACAACTAGATTTATTTTCATTTTGATTGCAATGATTTGGAACTAGAGAACTATCGACCCAAATTTCGTCTCACATAAATACGGCTATATCAAAAATATATAAAGTTTACTTATTCAAAAGGGGAAAAAGTCTGTAGTTTGCAGATTCAATCTGTAAATAAGGATAAACCACAACAACAAACTTGAGACACATTCATGCTGCCCCAGCATCCAGAGCTCAGTTCACACAGGTCCTTCTGATGGAGAGAATAAGGTCTCCCTAAATGCCCAGTGCCCACTCCTCTCTTATGGTCACTCAATCCTGCAATTAAATGAAAGAATTCGAGTTTCTGATTACTAGTAATAATTTGGTACTAGACAACAGAACTACAAAAGTGAAAGAAATTAAGCTACGGACTAAAAGAGCATACAACCACCAAAGCAGTACAAATTAAGAAAAATACAAGCACATTTATATATGAATATGGAATCATACGTCGAGTGCTTTTGGTTTCTACTTGTGCCACCATTGCTTCTCCCTCATTTCATCTCTTCGTCCAAACATGCATTCACACGCCTGCAAGAGCTTCCTCCATTCCTTCCTCCCTTTGAGCCCATTCCCTGTTTGCATCTTTAGCAATTCTCCTCCACTACTCAATTGTCTTAATAGCTCATCACCATTGTTTCTCCTTCCAAATACAGAAGTGAATGTGGGCCCATGCACCTAAGACATCCAGCTCCATCTTCCACAAAAACCTGAACAAAAATTTGCTCATCAGTCAGGGTGTTTCTGCCTTGCTTCCTTTCCAAACACAAGCATCGGATCATATGCTAAAGACATAAATACATTTTATCAAATAATAATAATAAAAAAGGCATAATAATAAACCAAAAGACTGACAGCATAGAATCTTTTGGTGCTTATGAATATTACCACCTTTTGTCAGATGATTCCTTTCAAAAATAGCCCAAATTTTTCACAGGCTAGCTTGAAGATCTTAATGGGACTAGGACGAACCCCTGTTTTCCTTCTCTGGTGAGATATAGAAAACAAGATCACATAAAATATCTCCTAGACAAGATCCTATTTATGTAAACATAAGATTTAGGGAGATGAAAGAAAGAATTTACATCTTCATCTGCAAGGACAGTAAATGATTTTCTCCCAGTGTGGTGGAGCATTTTTTGTGTACTACAAGCTTTATTCTTCTCAGAAAGAGTCTGTTTTTGCAATCCATAATATATTATAATGATAATTAATAGTTAAATACCTTTTTGTCATATATTTTAAAACAATGAGACATATACATACCTGCACCTTCTCTGTGCTCCAATGTTTAACCATCCATTGCCAACTATACTCAGAGACATCTACTGGTCGATCTAGAAGTCTTTCTTCATCTGTGCCATGTTTGCTATAATGGTTTTTCTTTAACTCACATCTGTGCCCCTTCCACTTCTTTCCAAATGCCTTCAACAAAAAATTTCTTCTCACTGGTTCTTGCCCTATGTCAAAAGTTTCCTGAAATTGACACACCAAATTCAATTAATAATCATAGTTGCACACAATAATAATAATAACAGTAATAATAACAGAGATTGATGCACACATACCAATATCTTATTAACCATCTCATTCTTGTCCTCCTTAGGAACATAGTGCCACGACTCATGGTGAAGGGGGGTAATTGACATGTCATGAATGACAATTCCTTGCAATGTGGAGAAAATAGGCTTATGTTCACCAATTGTCGATGATACTCATCAAACTCTAGTACCAACTTTGTCCCTTTTGGATAGTTTTCCATCTTCATTTGAATTGTTGTTTCATAAGTTCGCTTTCTTCTCTTCCTACCTGTAGAGAAAGAAAAAGAAAATAATAAGTGAATATAAAATTGTATCACCTAAATAATTATTAGTAACAGGTTACATATGCACATGCATGTATTTAAATTATTACCATAAGAGCTGGCGTTTGGTGGTAAATTAGTTTTAACAGATCTAACATGTCGTGAAGTCATAACTGCATAAACATACGTGCAAACTACATAAATTTTGCTGAAAAACATGAGCATAATAGAAAATACCAATTATCATTTGCATATGTAACACTGCGTAATATTGTGTTCTATCCTTTAAGTAACGTTTTTCAGGGAGATCTAGACATGCAGTTGCAAAAGTAAATTTTGAAAACTAAAAAAGAATCACATTTTCCAAATCTACATATCCATTGATCCATATATTGCAACATATTGAAAGCATTCAAGGTGACAACTTATAGTGGTTTGGATGTCCAATGAAATCAAAATGAGTAATTATAGGGCAGGTCTTTTTATAAAAAAGGTTACAAATCACAATCTCATTCATATATCCATCACAAGCATCATAAGTTCCCATAAGGGCTAAACTAGACGACAACCAAATAAATTTGATGATTCAATAGCTTCAAATCTTGATTTGTTTCTCAAAATGTCCCAATTAAGGGTTTTTCAAATTCAACCATAAAAACACTTCCATTGTAATTCTGTTAAACTATATAGTCATTTTCAGAAACAATCGAACAACCAAAACCGAAAGGTTTTGAGCAAATTTTCTACTCATTGGTATAGATGCAAATCAAAACAATTTTAGAAAACCAATTTTGTATATGCTTAAATTGAAAGCCCACACATACATATGAAGAACCATGTCATGCATTTAACAAAATCCCCTAACATAGCTGCATAAAAGAAAATCTAAATAACATAAAAGAAAATGTAATAAACACAATGGAAATTCCCAATTTGTAACAACTCGATACAATATAATCGATCCTCCAAGATATCCATAAAAAAATTAGAAATGCAAGACCATAGGGTTGAATGACAAACCTGATTTCATCTTCGATCTGATAAATGAACAGATTTAATAAACACTAAAGACCTGCTAGGTAGTACCACACTTCTTAGTATCGCTTTTCTTCTTATCCCCACCGATTGAAACTCTGTATAGAAGAAGCTTTTTCACATGAGAATAGAGAGGATATCTACCCAATTTTTTTACAACGCTAATAGTTCCTATGAAAATTTTATTTTAACCATAGCCTAGGTTGTTACAGTCAACACTATCATTCCACGTTACTGTAACCAATCATATTATTCCACGTAATGAGCATAATCCGAAACAATAAATAGTACCATATAATGCGAAATATATCATTACCATTGTAGATTCAATTCATTTCAAGAGATGCTACCACCCTCTCACTGTGGATAAGCAGAGATGTAGAGTGTTTTATGCATGGATTTAATTCCATACACGTTATAAGATATGAACCAAATTTCATTCATCATTCTTAACTCCATTTCATTACTAGACTTCTTATCATACTTAGGCTGATGACTGGCTCAACTTGGCTTAAATGATTATAGAGGCAAACATACAAAAAAGTAGTCTCTTATAACCCTCAAAATTGGCATGAAATGTATTGTAAAGTACAATTCTCACTTTATTTTCTAGAACATTTTCTTTACTTCAAAAATGTCTGACTAATATTGGCAAATGACAACATTGATGACTACACTCCAATTATGAGTACTTAACACTCCAATTAGAAAAAGGATCCAATGACTTTTGAAACACATCTAAACTTGGAAAAATTAAAGCCATTAAATTGTCAAAACAACAATTGACATACACTTAAACTTCTGTTGCTGCTTTTGCAGGAGATACTTGGTTATATTAGTAATACGGTGCATTTCAATTATGACACAGTTCGTGTGAATATGCAGTTTTGATGCAGTCTTGCACTTTTGAAGAATCACTTGACACAACACAACATTGTGTACATGAGGAGGGTGACTATTTAAACAACTTTAAAAGTTAGTTAATAGTAGTTGGTTCTTAAGCCTGCCCTTAATAAGGATGGACAATCATCAATGGTGGAAACTTGAGCCAGATAATCAAGGGCACTGATTTTGTGTAGAAGGAAATATAGAAGCTAGAGCTGTTAGGTAACTTAGGTTAGGGCTATGAAAAGACAAGATATTTGTTGAGTTTCTAAATCAACTTTGTTTAGGAGGCTAGTTTTTCTTCAATATGACTTTCCATATATCCTTCTTCTTCATTTCATTTCAAGTCCTCATTGTAATCAGCCAGGAAAAAAATCCATATAAATAAAACCTCCATTCAATTGTCGAGTTACTCTTTACTTAATTGTATTATAACAAAAATGAGTAGAGCTTTGTGGTTGTTTCTTAGATGTGAAATTACTGGATGTGTAACATCAACGAATTACGTAATATTTGGATTTCAAGGACATCAAAAATTGGAAAAATTAACAGAACCAGATTAATCATAAAAAAATTCCATAACCAACAATATATAAATCCCTAGATTCTTATGCATATACAGTCTTAACTCCGTTCACCAATAATTAAACCGAAATATATATTTGTTGATCGAACCTGGAACACAAAGATGGTTGGCATTGGCGAAGTACAACAAGTTGACTAATCCAATCGTGTTGATTCCTGAAATTCGCCATGAATACGTGGTGTTCATCATCTTCATCTTCTTCTACTGCAATCTGAGTGTTCATCGTGTATAGAAGGAAGCGGCAGAGATGGATTGAAGGACACCTTTTTGTTCTTGGTGACTGTAGATAACCCAACGAATGGAACGGCAGTGGGGGTTTTTTTGTGGGCTTTGGAATGAATTTTTGCGTATGGGCCGGACTTGTTGAACTTTAGGCCCTATAATAACCTGTGTGGTCGGTCCGTCCTCATAAGTCATAATGGCTTATACCTCCGCCAAACATTTACAAATAGAAAGTTAAGCCAATGCACATGGCTTTCTCTAGGTTTTCTCTCTCTAGAATTTCTCAACTTCTCTCTCCTCCCTTAGTCCCCTTACGGTCCATCAGACGCTCAACACCTCTAGTCGTCCGTACATTCAGCGTCTCTACTACCATGGAATCTTCCTCGCCCTCTCTGTCACCAAGCCATGGCACTGCTCGCTGGAGGCCCATGTGCTTGTATTACACACAGGGCAAGTGCACCAGGGTAAATGGATATTTCAATGCATCTCCATTTTATAATTTGATTTTTAAAGGGTCTCTATTTTTGTATCTTTTTTTCTTCGGATGGGACTATTTTTGGAGGTACGCCATGTGTTTGATGAAATGTTTCTGTTGCAAACTGGCAAATTTATGATGTAGATTGCTTAACTTCTGTGCAATCATATGCATACATGTTCTCAAGATATGGATGATTCGTGAGGTTTTTGAATGTGTCGTTTCTATTTTCCAATGATTTTATCCCACAAAAATGTTTAGATTGCAACAGTGTGGGTTCCGAACGGTCTCTAGTGGAATAAAACTGTCAATGAACTAACTTATGCACAGACATCAGTTGGGTATAAGCTTTTATAGAAGGGCTGAATATGCTATCGAATCAAGTGCATTTTCTAATAGTCTTTCTTAAGTGAGTGGGCCTTGTCAGCTTAAAGACTGAGGATACTTGAACTCATTGGATCGGTTCATTTCTGCTTGACGTATCAGTAAAATATTCGTAGTAATTTGATGGGTTCTAATAAGTTGACCAGAAATTCTTAGCTTGGGGTAATCGGTAAAATTTAGATTTAGAATCCTCTGGTGGGACCTTGTAACACAATCCAAATGTCTCTTCTGCAACATTTTCGGAAGCCCTCTTGATCAGGGTATGCTAGAAATCTATATCAATAGGTTTTGCTCCTTTGGGGATTGCATCCAAAGCAGATTGTCTCTCCCTCTCTCGATGTTTCACTACTCCAACATTCATATATACCATTTATCAGAGTTGATTATCTTGGCCTGTGTTTTAAGATTTTTCTTGGATTCCTATGAACTAAAGATAGCTTAATGTCACTTCAATGCATCTTAAATCATGTTTAAACATGAAAACATAGTCAGCAAGGTAGATGTTTGCCTCTTGCTTATTAAATTTTTCGCAAATGCTTGCAAAATTTAGGGAACAATTATCAGCCCTTTTACTTTTGTCTGAGAATCAAAGAAGCAATATGTGAAACAGTGGGAAGACCCATTTTCATTTTTTTGGAGGGCCCTATATGCACTAGTAGTTGCACCTGTTATTGATCAATCATTCAATTGGAACTATGAGATTCAATAACACAAAGTCAGCAAGGTTTTTATGTATACTAACATGATTTTGATAATCCCAAGTCAGAAAGTGAGAGTTTGAACTTAATTTTTCGTGAGATTTGATGTTTTTGCACTCAAACAATGGAAAGAAGCTTACCTTACAAGTGCATGTCCATGATATAATGGGTAAGAGCTCGATAATGTGAGAAGAACATTACATCAATAGAAGTGCATGCCCAATGAGATAAGATTGTGCCTTGTGTTTGTCAATTATTTGTTTGTGTTGTGATGCCTCTATGTTTCCATCATAACCATCTTCTAACCTGCTCATATGGTCTATAAAAGATGACGTTGTTTGCAATTTGTGGCATCTTCTTTTTTCTTTTCTTTTTTGGGATTTTTTCCCTCTCACAAGGTCATTATTTTGGATTTCACAGTGTCCATTACGTGTAGTGTTGAGATATGTGGCCATGATACTCTAATAGTAATAGACAATTTGAGTCTTTTCTTAATTTTCTGATGAGATCCATTAGATGATGGGTCTAGAGCTTTGTTCCATGTTTATCAAGCATGTGGTTTAAGAACATGCAATACTGGGGTCTTCTTGAAATATTTTGATATTAAGATATGCAGATTTGCAAATTCTGGTTTCTAATTAGAATTATGCTGCTATTCAGATGGATGATCCTCTCCATATAGAGAGGTTTAATCACGATTGCTGTAAGGATCTTCACGTGGATGCTGCTTTCTTTGAACACAAGCTCTCTCAGGAGTTTGATTTTTTCTTGGTGCTTGATTTGGAAGGGAAAGTTGAGATTCTTGAATTTCCTGTGCTGATTTTAGATGCTAAAACAATGGCTATTGTTGATTTCTTTCACAGGTTTTACAATTTCCTAAATTATTTAGGCTCAGCATCTCTTGTTTTCATTATTTTTTTTCAACCTTTGAGATAGTTATTTCCTTTCAAATATAATCTTGTAAATTGTTAGGCCTTTCATTTTTACATTTGTTTTTTGGAACAGTTACTTACATGTCCAAAGCATGTTGTGTTTTCGTTGCTTATATATATATACATGTATGCCTTTTTTACAGGTTTGTAAGGCCCACATCAATGTGTGAGCAAAGAATAAATGAATATATTGAAGGAAAATATGGCAAATTTGGAGTTGATGGGTATGTTGCAATACTTTACATTTTGTCGAGTTTTTTGCCTTTTCTCCATTATGAGGATGACAAGCTTCATGTTGCAGAATTATTTTGCTCAATAGGAATATGTAACATGTGGGGGTCCGGGGGCAGCGCCCCCGGTTTTTTTTTTTAACGTAATTATGCCTTGAAAAATATCAAAAATAACACTAAAAATCAACACTTCATACAATAGAGATAAATACTAATTAAAAGTTAATTTACAAATGTCCTCGACGATTTTTCATATTTTGAAATCGTTTCATGATGATCTCATTTGGAATAGTATCAAACACATCTTTCTCGATGAACACAACTAAACTATCATTTAACCATTGGTCACCCATTTGGTTCCGAAGTCGATTTTTGATAATTTTTAAGCAGAAAATGCCCTTTCGACTGTAGCAGTTGCAACTGGTAGAATCAATGTCAAACTTATAAGTCTATAAACTAGTGTGTAAACAATATGTCTTCTAGTATCAATCATTTTTTGAGCAAGATCACTGATTCCTTTTAATGCTAAGAAATCAATGCTAGAGCGCATATCAATAACAAAAGTATCAAGTTGTTGGCTGCTGCTTGATAATTAGCAATCACCAATTACAATTAGGTGAGAGGTAGGGAGGTAGCCAGGTAGGGTTTTAAGCCTTCAAACCAAAAGTGAGAGATACAATATAAAAGTGGGCTGGGCTGGTATAGGTAGGGGGAGGGCTAAATGCCCATAATATAAGAAAAAAAAATTCAGAATTGAGAATTGAGAATTCAGGGTGGGCAATTGCCCACCCTTGGCCTAACATGCGTCCGCCCCTGCCTAGGAATATTTGATTTCTTCACCACCCAAAATAATGTGACTCATTCCATCACGCCAGATCACCATGTATCTGTTTTTGAGACATATTTTAAATTTAATTATTGAGAACCCAATACATAATGAAATGGCTGAATTCACTGATTTAAAATTAATAAATTTCAGTCTGACCACATGATAGATTATGTTGCTCGAGAAATGGTGTGTAACTGTGTATATTAAATTTTCATTTTGTATCATGAATCGTATGACAACTTCGAAGATGGTAGTTCCCTGCAATCTCTTAGCTTTCTGGATGATCTTGCTTATATGCATGATTTTGCAGGGTCTGGCATGATACAGCTCTCCCATTTAAGGAAGTTATCCAACAATTTGAAGTTTGGTTGGCTCAGCATCACTTGTGGAGCAATGATGCGTCTGGGCTGCTTAATCGAGCAGCATTTATAACTTGGTGTGTCTTATCGTACTTGGAATGAGCACATTTCCTTGTTATCGACACATGATACTTCATTTGAGGACACATGATGCTTCATTTGAGGACATTGTGTGCTGAGGAGTTCTTTATATTTGCTTTGCTGACATATTTTCTGTTTCACTGGTACCAGTGGGAATTGGGATTTGAAAACGAAGGTCCCTCAACAGTGTAAAGTGTCAAAGATGAAGCTTCCCCCATATTTTATGGAGTGGATCAATCTGAAAGATGTCTACCTTAACTTTTACAATCAAGAGGTAAGCCAACACTTTATTTTAGTTTTCAACTTTTAATGAACACTTATAAATCCGCCTTGATATGATACTGTGTAGCTTAAAAGGGAATCATTTGAAAAATGGGATGTGCCTCATTTCTTGGCCAATATTAATTTTTTTAAAAGAGAAGAAAGAAAATAAAGCCGGAGCGGATTGCATAATTTTAATAAAATCGAAAATATTAGAATATGTTCCATTTGGCCAGAGCTTAAGCGCGGAGAGCCATCACCCTGATAATGAAATAAAGCTGGTCCTTTTGGATGATATATTGTACAAACACTTCTTTATCCTTTAAGCTAATGCTCCATTCCGCATGGACTGCCTCTGCTTATGTTGTGAACTTGAAAGTTAAACATTTACATTTCCTTTTTGTGCTGATGCTTGTTGATGGAGATGAAGTGGCACAAAATACCTAAATGTGGGATTCAAAAAACTCTCTTCAACAGTTCAACTTTAATTTGACGGACAAACTAATCCTTGTATGTATACATTATATAAGGGCAGACTCAGTCTCCTGTCTTGCTGTGAAGCTATTCTCATAATTTAAACCTTTAATTCCTTTGTTGCTTTAGCTCTAATCCCAATTGAAATTGTTTGACCTCCCACCAGCCCTAGGCATCGGGATTGGGGAACCCTAATTGTCTCTTAATTTCGAACAGCAAGCTTTATTTAACATAATTCATGTTTCTTAATCATGTGTGACAGGCTAGAGGGATGATGGCAATGTTGAAGCAACTCCAAATACAAGTGTTGGGAAGTCACCATCTTGGAATTGATGACACAAAAAACATAACAAGGGTGTTGCAACGCATGCTTGCTGATGGTGCTGTTATGCAAATTACTGCGAGGAGGGATCTGCATTCTCCTGATAATGTCAGTTTCACTTTCAGGAATCGTATACGGTAGCTCCTTGAGCTGCATCCTTCTCTGTTGAACTTTTATGTAAAAGTGAGATACATTAAGAAAAGTTCGCTCTTTTTTGGGGTCTACTCTTGCCATTTACAGGGAAGAGAGAAATAAAATACCCGAAAACTCAATTCTTCATATCACATAATCCTAAAAATCATGTTTAAATCAACACAACTAACAACTCAATAAGGCCCCATTTAATTATATTTATCAAGAGAATATTATAAATTTTTAGGATAATAATTTCAATTTTATTTATATAATTTTTTATATTTAACTATATTTAAAATTAAATTAAATAATAAATTATACTCAAAATTTGTACATCATATAAATTGTACTTTTTTTCCTTTCTCAAAACACAACCGGCGACTAATCCATCAAAATACAATCACAACATCACTGGAGCGTCGAACAATAGGAAATTAGAAATCCGTCTGAACAGATCCTCCACTCTACAATGGAATAAAATTATAAATTATACTTATAATTATAAATTTATAATTTATACTTAACAAATATTCATAATGAAAATAAAAGTCATAAAAATTATTTCACCTGACAACAGCTAATAGTAGTTAGTCCTTGTACAGCAACATCAATGTACATGATGCAAAAAGGATACTTAAGTTAGCAAAAGTTGTCTGACCAATACCGCATGTGGCTACTGGACTTGGTTTTCTGGAAGGCTTAGCTACCTTAACCTTCAGAAGTGATACTGTGCGTTTTGCCATGTGATTTTATGAAGAGTAACAACGGGTTATAGTGACGATTAATTGTTTAGCTTTCTAGTGGTATCCTTATCAGGGAAATCAACTAAATAGTACAATGATCTTTCAAGATCTGCCTAGCAAGATCAACTGCTCCACTTTTCTTGTAAATTAGGTGTAAATTATAAGCTGCTTCTCTACGAAGGTCGCAGTAACCAGATTTCCGGTACTCTGTAGGATCTGCATTCTCATTTGGAAGTCTTGGGATCGGGTAATCCTTCTCGCGCATTGCAAGGACCTTCTCATAATACAAAACTGCTAGAGTTACAAGGCCAACATGATGATATGCACGGGCAATATTATACAATGCCTCCTGCAAGAAAGTAGTTACAGCGACATTATCAACTATTAATATTCATATACGCATGGTTGAAATGAGCAAGTTATCAAGAGACATCCAGTCTGACTACACTTCTTGCTCATGGTTAAGTGAATTGTAATCTAACAAACAATTATCAAACAAAATACAGGAGAAAATCAAGGTTAACGAAGCTGATGCGAGACTAGATAGGAAGAAGGAAAAAAATAAATTTGGAGCAGGATTCATGGTCACGTAAGAGGCTGAAATAGAAACACTAGTGACTAGCAGAGAAAAGAAAGGATAAGCAATGTCGAAAGGTCCTGTAAGGTGGACAATCTATACCTTTAAATGCTGTCATTTATGAAATTCGATAGATGGATAGGAGAGGTGACGTGAGAGGAAGCAATAAGAAAAGATTTGGACGGGGAAATTATTACTGTAAACCACCCCAACTAACTTGGAACAATGTTTATTGAGTTCTGTACTTCTCTCTTTAAAATTAATCAGTGACCTACTTCAGTATGTCCAAGGAGAAATTGAAATGAAGTAAACCTGGCTGGATTCACAGAGACGCAAATTGTTGTAGAGGAAAGCTAGGCCTTGTGCAACACACTGATGCTTATTTTGAAGTCTAAACCCAAGAGCCAGGTTGATCAATGCAGCTCCTGCAGGAAATTATAATGGGGGAAATCGTCAATTTCACAATCAAATAGATTTGTAGCATATGAACAAGTATGATAGCCCGTGGGAGCCTGACTCTCTCTATTTGAAGGGAAAGGACACAGCTTCAACCAGTATAAAGGGAGCGTGTGTGTAGGTTATCATTGCCATTGAATATTGACCGGAGGGAGAAAGAGAGAGAGGAAGAAAAGAAGAAGAAGAAAGAAACATACCTACGCAAAGATTAATTAAGGGGTTTTCCGGTAATAGTTTATAAGCTTCTAAATATTCTCTTGCAGCATCTTGATGATGGCTAGCAACAGTAAACTGATGGCCAGAAATGATGATGGGAGGCACACAATCATTGTATTTCGTTCTCATATTGCGCAGAAACTTATAATGCCTCGAATAACCTCTCGCCAATCTGCACATTATAAGAAATTCTTCACTAAATAATTTGAAGCCAAAATAGAAAAATACAGCATTAAGAGGTAAAGACATGCTCACCACCCCATATTAAGTACCACCAGGTTGAGTAAAGGATGTGTGCATTTTGAAGGCATGTAATTGAACAGCCAAGGTCAAAGAAAAAATAAAACATTCGAGGGTTCTCAAGGATAGTTTAAAGAGAAAATGGGTAACAGTGATGCAGCCAAGAGATGACAGTTAATTGTTTTTTCCTTCCAATCTCGATACTCAGCAAAAAGTTTTAAAGGGTATCTTTGCAAATAGGACTCTATTAGTATTCTTTAAAATCCCAAAACTAAATTAATATGAATTTTAATTTAACGGTAACCTCTTTCTGTCTTGATAAACTTGAAAACACCAGGTAATGGTGAGAGCAGTGCAGAAGCAGATTTATATCATGAAAACCAATGTTCCAATAAAACATGACCTATACACAACTTTAAATACCTTGAAGTTACTTTATGATAGCAATTCCAGGCTGAAAGGCTGTATGGACGCTGCTGAACAATGCATCTTACACAGTCAAACCCATTTTTAGGATCTGTGGTGTTGTAGGATATTTCTGCAGAACCATAAAGTAAAAAGAATAAAATTGACGTTCGGCAGACAACAGGATACATTTTTTGGGTCAAGCCTTGAGAGAAGATGGAGGAGAGGGTAGAAGGATAGAGTAAATTTATAAACTGATCTCAAATAATGAAAGCCCTCTTAAAATTCAGGAATTACGGGCTCCAAGAGACTGAAGCTCCTGCTTCTTCTCAACAGAAAGTGAATTGTGAGCCAATTTCTGGGTGAGATTGATAATTTCTAGTGCCTCCCAATACCTCTGCAAGGATGCCAATGCCTTGCACAACTGTTAACCATATAAAGAAAGAGTGACAACCACAAAAGGAAACTTGAATCGTGATGAATCATCCACATAATGAGAAAGAAAAAGGGTAAAATATGTCGTAAAAAAACTTATGCACACCAAACATCAACAATCAACAATAATATATATGAAACCAAAAGGAAGGACAAAGAAAGTACAAACATCGATGATAAGGTTATAATGTTCTTCATCCGTCAATAAATTTGGCAGGGGAGGCATTCTGACTTCTTTTTGCTGAAGACATCAACAAAAAAAAAAACATACCAGTCATTCACGCTCAAAACTCTGCATTCACAAATCACAAAATACTGGCACTTTACCATTAATTCATCATCTGAATCATCACTTTTAATGTCAACACCTGCAGCCTTTGCCAAAGCTTTCTTTTCTTTCTTCAGTGCTGCTTTCTTCTGAAGCAATTTTCTTGCCCTGGAAGCTTTCACCCTAGTTCAAAAGCATTAATCATGAAAGTACATACATAGTTATGGTCATATACGAGTGGAAAAGCACATGTAGGATGAACATGCCTACATAAAGTTTACAGGGCATAGACATTAAAAATCCAACATAGAACTTACTACTAACCGGTCGTTTGGGGGAACTATTGGTCTGATTCCTCCAAATATGTCATCAGCTTGCTGATCATCCACCTTTTTTATTCTTTCAAGGAGTTCACTCATTCGTAGCCTTCTTCTTGCCTTATACTGAATCAGAAAACAAATTAATGTAATAAAATCTATTCCAAAAAAATTAATGTAATAAAAACACTAACACTCATTTTGAACAAAATACTATCGTTAATCTAACTAGGACCATACATGTTCTATATTTCTAGTTTTGCGATGAAGTGATAATCATGTTCCAACACATAAATCAGTAAAAGTAGTTTTTTTAAAGTGTATCAGACCAAAAAGGATGAGCTGAGTTGCATCATTAACCAGGAATTTTTAAGAAGTACAAAAAACTTATGACTAAAATATGAAAAGAAAAAAAAAGAGGAAAACAGGTACAAATATCTTGATGATGGAAATTTTTGGAGATATCTAACAACTCTTAATTATGTAATATCTAATCATATAAGCATGCAGAGCAAAAGATGTTGCGTCTATCTTAATTCCATTAAAATCACCTTTTGCCGAAGGGATTCGCAATAAAGCGATTCATGAATCAAGGGCAAGATTGTATCAACAAAGTCAGCGAACATCTCCTTAGCTCTATATATTTGGCAAAGCTTTAATTTTATCTTTCCATCATTCCACCATTTTTTATGTTCGTCGGAATTTGGATCAACAGAGTCTGTAGACAAAAAGAGCACAATATAAAATAAACATAGCATTTATCAATAATAATAGAAAAGAAACAAAACTCTATGCACAAGGTTCCTACAGTAGTGGCAGGTTCAGGGAAAGAGAGATGTGTGCATCCTTACCACTGCATTACTGGGGGACTTTCAATGAAACAACTTAACTTCACCACACAGAAGAGGACCACAAAGAAAACTACTTTAATAAGATGGATAATAACAACAAATATACTAAATTACCTAAATTTTTTGGAGATAGCAAAATAATGGCTTCCTCTTCTTTAGCATCTTCAAGGAGGAGTGAAGCCAAATTTAATCGAGCATCAACATTGTCTTCAAGATTATGCAAAGCTGGATTGAATCTTTAAGTCAGCCATAAATCTGGATTCAGCTTTTTAGGTATTTATATTTTAATTTCAATAATTCATCACTGAGCAACATGAATGCTGCAGAGGCTGTATCACTATCAAATTCTAAATAATCATCCATCTGAAACAAGAATGTGAAAGAAAATATAGACTTATATACTACAAATGAAGGAAAGTTTGAAATTTAAGAAATTTCATTGAGTATAACTTGGTCTATTGAGTTATAAATACATCATGTAAATGTGACAATATGGCTATTTATAGAATTGAAATTGAGTTCAGATTTTCTTTCATGTCCCTGCTCCAGATTTCACATATTATGCAGGCGCAAAGAAAAGCACTCCTGTTAATTCCCAGTTCCCACCATCCCGGTATAGACTTAGGATTCAGGAACTCACACACAAATTAACTAGTAATGAATTATGCGTCTACAGTACATATGACCCCTAAATCATTGCCTTCACACCTGATGCACCAACTCTAAATGGATTCCTCAATTGAACTTTTATCTAAAAAAAACCTTAGAAAAACAACTGGACAAAATTAGCACACAGACCCAAACAGAAAGGTACCCATCATCCAGATAAAAAGTCCATCCAAACACCTAACATGAAGGGATTTCCATCGAGTATTGTTTATTTGTATCAACTGTCAACCTTGCTAATTGTTAGGTTTTGAAAATTCGAAAGTAAAAAAAGAGAAGAGAAACATCTGTTGTTTTACAGGCAATACACAGATGATACCTGAAAACCTTATCTTTGCAAATATGTCAAGCATGTGGCATAGCATGAGCCATGAATAAGATCATTAAGAATCGAACAACTATTAAAAGACATCTTCAGCAATCAGCACCTCAAATACTGATCAAATATATCTACTGAATTTCAATTGCATATTCACAGATGAGATTAGCACCCTTCTGACTGAAGTCTGCTGTCTAGAGAGAGTGAAGAGATCTCAAAGAATTTTCCATTTTCATATTTAGGTCTTTATTGCCTCTTTAATGTTGAGACAATTAATCCAATTCCAATATTTGTAGTTTCTACTCATGGTGGTCGTTGATCGTAATTAGATGTGTGGTTCCTTATTTACGCCGATAACAGCACATTCCAATATTCCATGTCTGAATAGGAATGTGTCAAACAAAATCACCGTGTCCATTCAAGTGTGAAGAGAGAAATAATAGGACAGCGAGAAGATAATGTACCTAAATGTCCCTTGCTTAACAAAAATGTTCAAACTTAAAAATTAAGACCAATGCAAAAGTAAAAGCAATCTGCGTGTTCTTTTTCTATTTCTTTTTTCAAAATGAGCATATTGGACTTCATATGTTTTACCTTTGTAGAAATACTTGATCGCTTGTCCTCTTTCTCTCAAAGAAAAGTAACACCGAGCAATACGTATATGCAAGTGGCCCTGCAATATGAAAATGGGGGAGGGGGGGTGGCACATATATTAGCATCAGTAAGGGGGGGAAAGGAACCCTCTTGTTACAAATGCAATTATCATAAACTGAAAAGAAATTTCAATGGAATGTAAAAAACAGAACCTGCACGAACTAGCGTATTATCAATTTATCATATGAAAATTACAGCAACCTATCCTGGGGCAGGACTAACTCAATAAATGGACAACACAATCAAAAGCAAGACTATATGAAATTCTTCAATCTTATCAGGAAAAAAAAAGGAGGAAGAAAAAGGATTAACAACGCATTGTCAAAAAATGAATGCAATTGCACATGGCACACAATTTGCAGCGCCAAGCAAGCAAGGGGGAAAAAGAAAGAGAGAGCAAGATTCACCAGTTCCCTTGCATCACCAACCACATCATTTTCCTCCAAAATGTGATAATACTTCAATGCCAGTTCAAAATGCTCAAAACGCACGAATGCGCCAGCTACTTCAGTAACAAATTCAGCATGATCCGATACACTCTCCCGTTGTAGAACACTGAACAGAAACTAAAACATTCGATATGTGAGGCAGAACCAAGGGAGAAGAAATAAAACTTACAATCCTAGTCTCCAATGGCTCTAGAAGTTTATTGGGATCCTAACAAAGGACTAGAAGAATGTAAACATTTGGCAGTAATGTGGCATGAATGCAACGCAACAGACCTCTGCCTTCTCGACGTTCCCAAGGTGAACATGACAAATTCCTGCTTTGATTTTCAAAGTCAATGGCAACTCCTTTCCCAAGTAATAAATCAGCTGGGCATTCTCAATAAACTCAAGAGCATTGCTGTGGGCATTAATTTCCATGAACACAGCAGCAAGCAAAGATATGACACTGATATTTGCTTCAGATGGATGACCTTTAACATAGTTCGCCAAAATGTCAACAGAACGCTCACTTTGACCACATTTAAGGTATAACTGAGATAGAAAGAACAAAATTAAGTAGGTAAAAAATAGTGAGAGATGTGATAACAAGAACGCCAATTCCACTGACAGAATTACAATTATCGAAGAAAAACATTGATACTCGCAGAAATTAATGTCAGACTCCACAGATAGCGATTGCTCTACAGAGACACTGAGACATATCAACTTTGCTAAAACAGCAGGGCCATGGAAAGCTACATCAACGCATAAGAAGATAACTTAAAACACAAGAAGCAAAAAGAAAGCACATAACCAAACCGATTTAATATACTGAAGATAAAACAGAAGCAGCAATCAGAAAGCACATAACTTAAAAACTAAGGACGTTAATTTTGTTTCATTAGTATGCATATGCACACATGCGAGCAGAAATTGGCCCACAACCCAACCTCCTATGCCACTCTATGGGGAGAGAAAGCCTATCAGTTTCCAACAACTAAAGTTCCAAAGGTTGAACAGCACCTAAGCCATAGATGAGTGAATTTAAATCACACCCCGAACAAAGGAATGGAAGAAAAAATTATTGTGAATGATACAGACGTCAAGATTCTGGGATAAATTTCTCTAAGTGACAAGCATAAAACAAGTGTACCAGGAATTAAAAAAAAGGTGAAAGAGCAAACAAAAGAGTTGCTTACTCAAAATGCATATGCAAACATAATTTTTTTTCACTGAAGGTGTTCACGTCGAAGGCCTAGAATAACAATTTTCTTATTCCCCTACTTAATAAAGAGTGTGCAAGTGCAACTGCTTTCAATGATTCACAGCTGATGAATGCTAAATAAGTTAATCCTGTTGTATAAATAAACGCATAAAAGAACAAACAAGGAGAAGAAGAAAGAGAAGAAATTGAGGTTCACATGGTCTTACAGGGTAGCATACTAATGGCTAGAATTGCACTGCCAGAAAACATCAAGAACATCAAAGGTTCTGAAATTTTCCTTGAACTGGTACAATAAAATGAATTATTAAATCACATCTGCAGACTTCTAGTACTTTAATTCGAGACCACTACCTCAAATAAGAAACAAAAATTGAGTTTCGATAGAAAAGACGAATGTCACTGACAATTATGAACGTTCTGAAAAATAAAGATTTATGCCCAATAGCATAAAGAAAACCAAAAATGGAAGTGTTATAAACAATTAATACAGCCTACTCATGGCAAAGTATATTCAATTAAAATTTTCAAATCAACTTTCCCCGACCAAGAAAAGTGGGGAACCCTCGTTTTTTATAAAAAATGAAGAGTATGTTAATAAATTAAAAAAAAAAAGTGGAAGGAGAAGGTAGAAGAATGCATCAATGCAAAAAAAAGAAGCAGAAATAACTCTCATTAGGAAATACAACACATCAAAGTACAGAATATGCCCCAAAGCAAATGTAGACCGTAAGTACACTTTGATATCTTGAAATTTGCCCATTTTGGAAGTACTGGAACACATATTCTGTATTCAACTGAGAGCCCATTATGTATTGCTCTTGACTACTACACTACTACTTATTTCTCCTTTCCCTTCAATTCTTAACTTAAACCACCTATTTGCAACCAGCCCCTCCTTTATTACTCTCTAATAAGCTTCTTAGATTAGGTTGAATTGATACCAATAGTTTGCAAGTCATTGCTAGTATCCAGGATTTTCTCTGCAAAGATAGCCCCAAATTTAGCTCTGCCAGGAAGAGGCTTCATGTCAACGACAATAACAAATTAACAATGATAAGAATAACTTCCATTTCGTTAGAATGTCCATCAGATCAAAATGCTTCTTCTTTTTTATGAAAAAGATGTGAAATTTCCTGCTTTTCTTATTGGCAAGATTTAGACATGAAATAATACAGAAGGAGCATCATCATTAACTTTGAATGTGAAAGAAAGCATGACAATAAAAGCTGCAATTGAGCTATCATCACTTTTTAATGGGAAACTTAACTATTATCATATCAAATGGAGCTTGTATTTTGAAAAACTTAAAAGAAGACAGCTCTTAATATACAAAAGATCAAGGGAAAACCTTTGCCGCATTCATAAGGGCTTCAACATTATCAGGGCAAAGATCCACAATTTTTTCATATGATTCAGCAGCTCTCTGAGAATCTCCGAGCTCAATATAGAGTGATGCTTGACGATGTTTTAGAGATATATCACCAGGGTCAACCTTTACCGCCCTATCAAGGCAATAGCTGGCCTGACTCATGCTTTTTTGTTCTCTGCATTTGTAACAGATTCCGTAAATCAATCCAAACTTACAATCGTAAATTATTTTAATACTTGGAAATATGAAGCAAACAAAAGCACGTGGGACAAGTATCCAGAATCAGGATCTAGTACACATTGCCCAAATTCATAGGGGACATGATGAAGGTTTGGTTCCATAATACTTAAAGAAGACAGGACAAAAATCAAAGGTTTATGTCATTCACTGAACAATATTAGAATGATAATGGGCAGAAAGATACATAACTGTAGTATTTTTTCCAAAATAAATAAATCCTAGCGTAACAATAAAAAGAAACAAGCTGCTCTAGTTGCCACTTCAAATTAGCATAATCCGTAAAATAATAGTTGTCATGAACTTACATGAACCAGTCAAAAAGTGATTTCCACAAAGGCGAATCTTTTCGTGAAGTGAATGCTGCAATCAAGTAAAATTGCTTTGCCTTTTTTGAATTACCAAGTGCACTATGAACAAGTCCAAGTGTGTGATATGGATCAGACAAGTGTGGCGCTTGCCTAACAACTTCACATAAAATAGATATTGCCTGCAAAAAGTATTTTAATATTTAATAGTCAAAAAGCAAGAAGCATAGGCAAAGCTTGTATGTATGACAAGCTTATTCCATTTAAACACTCACCATGTTAAAAGCTTGGCCGCAAGGACATAAATTTTGATTTCAAAATAAAACCATACCAAAGAGACAATAGGACATAATCTGATCCTCAGGAAGAATTTTTAAAATGTAGAGATATGAACTAATAGAAACTTAAGTTACAATCTTGAGAAAAAAGGAAATTTTGAAGTTGAATTTCCTAGACAACCAGTTATCAACGAAATTTACAGGATTTCAAGATGAATGAAAAATTGCTAATGTAGATGAAGTGGGTTAGGGCACCAACTTATAGACTTCAAATTGCATCGAAAAATATGTAAAGCTGATAAGTTTATGACACATCTATTTGCCTATATGACCAAATCATGCAATCACAACAACAGCCCCACAAATGCCAGAATTTCACCTTAAATAGCTCCATTCAAAATCAATTGGCTACATTGATCTTTCTTCTGCTCATGTCTTTTAGACTTGAACAAAAGATTTTACGGCATAACTCTCTTTTAGATACTGTGTCAACTTGTTATTACGTGTAACCGACTTGAAAATCATGCCCAGACACGTGTATCCAACACGAAACCATTTTTTAGCCAATTTCAAGTGTCCAAAGTTGTGGATTCTCCATGCTAGTTACAAGAAGGAGCCTCCTGTCTAACTCAAAAAAAAACTTTTAAAAGGGTTAAGAAACATAAGAGATGATCCAAGGAAAAATAAAATTCAATTCTAATGTTTCCTTGTTGCTTTATAATAAGTATACTGGAATGACGAACGACTTAAAATTTAGATTGAGCATTGCAAAAAGGATCAACTTGGCAAAAAAGTGAAGCATCATTGTTGTGGCATGTCATGCAAGGCCTATGGTCAAAGTCTCTTTTGGTGACACAGAGACATATATAAACAAACACAAATAGAGGGAGGGACATCAAACCTACATTATTCATCCATACATGCATATGTGTAGGTACATGTGTATTATCAGATCAAGCCACATCTGTTGACTGAACCTTAAATCATAATTACCCTATAAATAACACAAATAGTTGAGAATGATAACCAATAGAGCAAAATACCTCTTTATAACGGCCATGCGCATAATGAAGAGTGGCCTCACCCATCATGTGTGTGATTTCAGGACTAACTTTACTCCTTGATCCTTTCCGTCTACCTCTTTTCTTGGTCTTCATAATAGCAGAACAAATAACATGTCAACATAGATTCGCAATAAATGCATTCTTTTTAGGAAAGTTAACAGCCTAGCAGAGAAACACCAAAAGATAAACATATATGCAACATTATATATGAACAAAATCCCCCACCCTCAATTAACCATTATTAGTGAGCAAGTGGCAAAATCATTGTTATCCAGCAGCCTAGATTGAGAACTTAAATTACAGAAAATTGTTTACTCTTTTTTTGGTATCTATTAGGCCAAGGGACCTATCTTATATAATTTCTTCATCTTAAATGTGTTGTTTGAACAACTTATTTGAGCAATTTTTTGCCAATGCACAAAGAAAAGGATAAAGAGCCATGAGGGCCAACAGACAAATAAGAAATATTATGAACCATTTTTTATTCAAAGATTGATAGCCAAGTGTGACTTCATAATACAAGAAAAACTCAACCAGCTCTTTCACTTCATTCATAGCAAAACAATATGTAGTGTAAGCAAGAAAAATAACATATTCAAGAATCAGGATAACATCCATTGAAAACAATAATTCTAAGAAAAACGGAGAAGAATAAGATCAGCATACCTTTCTTGATTTTCTACGAAAACCATAACCCATCATAGCTTCCATCATCTCATTCATCACCTCTGGAGGAATATCCTCTTGCCTAAACTTCTTCGTAAAAGAATCACTGTTGGTTCAACACAATACGATAACTAAGTTTCTTTCTACAATGAAAAACAAAGCAACAGCAAAGCTGAAATCACTTTACTATTGTAAGATGCTCCACGAGTCTAGGAAACAATAAATTCCATTTATTTTACTCCACGAAACAATGAAATTCCCAAAATAACTCACCGTTGGCTTGGATCCAGAAGAGCTTTACGCTTCTTCTGAGCAAGAGCTTCGTAAGATTGAGCTCCTGGTCCAGAACCATAATCATATTCATCTCCATCCCCATCCCCATCGTCAAATAAAGGAAAAGTCAGTTCTTCATCCTCCTCCCGCTCCCCCTCCCCCTCCACATCATCATCACTATTCTCATATTCTTCTTCATCGAGTTCGTCTCCTTTATCGTTGCTCGTATCAAACACATCATCCGGTGCTGTCTTATCAAACTCTTCGTCAGCAATTTGTTTTCCCTTGGATTCCATCTCAAGCTCTATTTAATGAACCAATGTCAAATCCAAACCAATTCGAACACATAAAAAAGAAGACGTGCCGAACCGTTCCAGTCTTTCCACTTACGCGATGGTCCCGGTGTGGTGGGTTTCGGTTGAAGAGGTACCTTAGGGCCGCTCCTCGTGACACGGGGAAGTCCACCGTCTGTGGCCTGATTCCTCCTCTCCTCGCCTCGCCTCTCCTCTACTCTCCGTCTTAAAAAAAAAAGTGATATCATAGTATCTACAAAACAAAACACTCCTTCCAATTTCAACTAATCAAATCAATAATTTTGTTATTATCTAAAAATCAATTCGGCAACATTTTATTATTCCTTCTAATACTTATAAAATTAATATTAATCCTATTTCTATTATCAAAAAATAACATACATATACATCAATAAATCATAGATTCAATAAATATTCATCATTCTCCAGTCTCCACAACAAAAAATAATTATGATTGCTTCAATCTTCACTCATTTGACCCTAAGACCCCACGCACCCTAGTGAGCCTCGTAGTCCCAATCGGGCCCAATATCTTGTTTCATCTACTTCATCATGTTCAAACCCATGTTCTATAAACTTTCTCTCAAGAGTCGAGCTCGTGAGTGACTTAGGGCAACCACAAAGGTTGCACTTTTAATGGTCCAACAATTTTGTTTTTGGATCTCATCTTTATCTTATAAAAACATAACTCTCAATACAATCAAATCAGCATAATACATATTTCAATACTGACACATCAGCAAAACACGTCTCCCAATACAAAATCATTATTTAACCCAACTATTTTCATATCCTTCATACTATCCCCTCAAATTTACATCAAAATCAATACTGGGTCCCACATTTATTATAAAAAGTCAAGTCACATCATCATTCACATCACCAAAATACATATCTCAATACAATTACATCAACAAAACACATTTTTCAATACAGTCACATCAACAAAACACATTAACTTTGTTGGCCCATTAACTTTAGACCATTGCAATTGCCTTATGTTTTATTTATAATGTCAATAGACATGGGCTTGGCCCCATGTAAAAATCTCAACTTGGATTGTCCAAATTTTCTAGGGTGTCTTGACAGTTGACAAACTACTGAACGGGATGGTATTTTGAGGCCACGTGTGGATAAATGATACTTTTGGTGGTCACTGATATATAATCTTTATTATAACTTATAGTCACTGAAAAACAAAATGTTTAAATTGCATGAGTCGTGCCACAGTCAGGTTTGGTTGGGTCTAGGAATGGCAACGGGGCGGATCGGGCACGGATCAGAGGTAGGTAGTGTTGCATGCTGGGAGGCAATAGTGATCACAGGAGCAAACTAAAGTCCTTAATTGCGCCTCTTCATTCAAAAATTTTCATTTGTTCTTTGAGGAAGGTCTCGCCAAATTTTTCATCGAATAATAAAAAAAGATAGGCAGTGTTGCCTGCTAGGAGGCCATAGTGAGGATTTGAAATAGTTGTTGGGGGACTTTGAGAGTAGAAGAAGGTCAAGACTAGGGGAGGTTTTAGAGTAGGAGGAGAGGAAGATTAAGAACGATGAGAATGATAATTACATAGAGACAATCATTGATGATTATATTGGACAAGGATATTGAGAAAATGAATAAGAAATCAAATGGAGACATTTTATTTGGGGCAAGCATGAACCTAATTTTTTAAAGAGGAGGCATTTGATTTAGGTTTGACTCTTATTTATTTTATTTAAGTTAAATATTATTGTAAGATAATATTAGTATGAAACCCTTATTTAAAAAAAAATCCCAAAATTCTCATATATGCAAATATTTATTGAAAAATGAGTTTCATTGACTTTTGGGTGTCACTTCAATAGTTTGACCAACCACGACTCAAACAAATTTGACCGTGACACGACTTAGTTTCTATAGTGACATTTTTTAAACGTTTAGTCTATTAATGACTGAATTGTAATAAAGGCTATCTGTTAGTGATTAAAAGTATCATTTACCTCAATATGTCCATATATTTAGAACTTAGAAGGTGATATAAGGACGAGAATAGTCCATTTGTGGCACTTAAAATGACATGTCAGCAACTTCCAACATTAAATTGAACGGAATTGAATCAGAATGACCTAATTGTTAAAATTTGAAACATTTAATGAACGAGATGAAAAAAATTATCTTCAGGGACCTAATTTTAAATGGCCTTATAATTTAGTGATCTATTTGCAATTAGATTGTCAGATAAATAAATCAGACAATGATTCATTCTAAGTTAGAGTCTGGAAAAATAAATCAGAAAATATTGTTGTGTTCAGACTTGTGCCTCATTTTAAACAAGGTAAAATTATTGTGTTTGTAATCGAATTTTTGACAATTTATGTTCAAACTTAATCTCACCCGTGTCGGACAAATTCTCTCATCAAAAGTATTGCCACCTTAGATAAGGCCCTTGTAAACAATACATCAACAGCATTCATGCCGTTTCACAGTCAGTTAGCACATAACACAGAATCAATTACCTACATTTGGCGGGCAAAATGCTTCCAGGAAAATTTGAAGGAAAAAAATGAAACACACATATACCTCTAATTCAAATTTACAAAACCTAACCCTACTCTTTCCCCAAGCCCGTCTATCGCACTCGACAATCTAATCCCACTAGCCCTCCAGTCTTTGACAACAAGAGATCAACGAGTGACACGTGCTAAGTAAGCGCGTGGCAATAAATTTGAGATATTTCGCTTTTTGTATAGCCCTAGCTCTTCTTCAAAAAAAATAAAAATAGCGAAACGAGAGAGAGAAAAAAGAGAGGAAGTGAAGACGAAGAACAGTGACCGAATATCAAAACCAACAACTCTCTCGATAACGTAATGGACTTTTAGGGTTTTATTGTCTATTTCGATTCCATCGCTTCCTGGGGCAGTCGGAATCGGCGATTTCCCGGTGAGTCGCGGAGTCATCTTCGCTTCCTATGTTTTTATCCTTATTATTCTTCGCATGATCCTCTGCTCAATTTCAGGAATCAATCGACCGATTACCAGGAATCCATTGAGTTCCCAAGATTGATATATGTATGCACGTATGGTCGCTTATTATATCTGAACGATTAAATTCTGTTTATTTATTCAAGCATTTGTGATTATTGTGATGCAACGGTCCCCTGGATCATCATCGAGACAGAGGAATTCTATGCATTCTGGGACAAGGCTTCGAAAGAAGCGGAAGAGGCTTGATGCTATTTGTGAAAATGAGTATAAACGAAACCATAGGGCAACAAATAGGGGTACTGGATTGGCTGGTTCGGCTGATGCTGGGACTGAGCTTCGTCGTAGCTTGCGGGTGCGGCGAATGCCTGTAGTGCTTGATGCGTCACCTTCGCCGGCTAAGAAACGACAGAAAATTGGTAAGAAGGACGGTGGCAATGTTATTTTAGAGAATGTTAAGAACGAGGAGGATTGGGAATTGGGGGATTCAGATACTCAGGGTGGTTGGGGGATGAGACTGAGATCCAGGGGCAGGAATGCGAAGACTGGTGTGCCCAGGGAGAGACTTAAGCATTTTGAAGAAATTAGTGAAATTAATGAGAAGAAAGGTGAATTAGAAGTTTCGATACCCACAATGGTAAGGTCAAAGAGGACAAGGAAAATGAATGCAGTAAATAGTTTAACTGATGGAGAGGAAGAGATGAATAAGGGAAATGACATAGAGCAGGATGAGAGGGATGAGGTGGACGTGATTGCAAACAAGGATGAGGGGGAAGATTTCGAGAGCAATGATGAGGTGGGAGATTTCAGGAACAAGGATGAGGAAGAGGTGATTGGAAGCAAGCATGATGAAGCCGCACAAAGTTCGGAGAGAGAAATGAGCAGTGGAAATGAGGAGGGAATTGTGGATGGTAATGCCGGACAGATAGTTGAGGGGGATGATGGTAAACAAGTGTCTAATTATCTGCAACTGGATGAGGAATGCATTGGAGATGATAAGAGGGAGACTGTGAAGCAGAGTGATGGAAAAGGAGAACATTCATGTGGTGAGAAAGATGAAGATAATGAAAGGATTGATGAGCAAATCGTTGGGACTTCGAAAAGTGACTTGGAATATGGAGGGCCTCATAACAGTGCTAATGCCTGTTTGATGGATGTTGAGGAGAAGCCCTTTGAAGGTGGTAATGCAGCAGAGCTGGAAAAATCAAATCTTGCTTCAGATGATTCTCTTGGCAAGTCAAACATCAAACAGGGAAGGCGGTGTGGTTTGTGTGGGGGTGGGACTGATGGTAAACCGCCAAAGAGGTTCTTCCGAGATATGGGTGACAGTGAAAATGAAGTATATAGCGGCTCATCAGCTTCGGATGATCCTAATTATGACATATGGGATGGATTTGGAGATGAATCTGACTGGCTTGGCCGCCTCTTGGGCCCCATAAATGATCGTCATGGTATTGCTGGAATTTGGGTTCATCAACATTGTGCTGTGTGGAGTCCAGAGGTATGGTGTTTTTACATCAGTTTGTCGTTCATTGAGCTCTGCTTCTACATGTGTCCATAAATGGAAGTATTTGTTCATTTCAAACACAAAATCGGCACATGCTTATTCTCTCTCTTTTTGGTGCTCCACTCCTTGTCAGTTGTAATCAGGAATTTTTAAAGTTTAATGTTGCTGATGTGCTGCACAGGATGTTTATGTTCTGGATGGAGCAGATGTAGATATCTTTACTATCACAATTTATGAAGTAACATTGGTTGAATTTTCTATGAGGTCCAACACTAATTATAACTAAGAAGACCAATCTTGTAATGAGCTTGAATCTTTTTCTGATATACAATGGCTAAATAAGAATTTTTACCTGGTTGACGTCTTACCAAAAGACAGCCTTCCTTTCCAGTTCCACAGCAGAAAGGGCTGGTTATAGGATTGGTCTCTGAAGCTCAGATAAATGAATAATCACGTCATTGTAATTCCGGAAATTTTTATGAGATATTGTCCTAGGCTTGGTTTCTGCGTCATTTAGTTTTCACAAGTTCACTTAGCATACATCATGATGTTTGGCAATGTGTATATTTACATGCGTGTGTTCTTATATCTCTGAGTTAGCTCAATGAAGTAAAAGTACATGTGAAGAGAGGGCAATGTCTAAAGTGTTAGTCCCTGACACCCTGTCACAAGTAGTTGCGTCTAGGTAAAGAATAGGATTTTTGATGGTGGGAATATCTACTTTAAAGGTAATCCATTTGTTGATGAGCAAATGTCCTAGATTTTTTTAATTTGTTATTGTGTAATGAGGTTCCTTAGCCCGAACCTTATTGGCCCTTGTTAACATGATTTTGCTTTTTTTCATTTAAGAAAAAGAAAGTTAAAGAAAGAGAAAGTTCGTTGAATTTTAATTAGCAGATAATAAAGAAATTAGATGTGTTCTTGTAACCTCATTTGTTGTTTCACATAAGCTTTTGTCTTAAGTGAGTTTTGGCTTAGTCCTTTTCAGAGTGAACACTGTTCGAAGGCATAGAGGGAGAATTGAAAGAGTTGATGGAATGAACAATTGTTTGCTTCTCCACACACTGGAATTATTTACTGTGATGTTGATTTGCAATAACTGTTGCTGCATGAGTTTGCATCTCAGGCATTATAATTCTCAGCTGCATGATACTTGTATTTAATTTCTTTGACAGTATCAGATTAATTGTCTTATAACTCCTTATTAGTCATCCCTTCATGTGCTCATACAGTGAAATTTCATTACATTCAAAACAAATAATTCTTTGGCTGCAATTTATTATTTAGGCATGTTCGTGATTTATATGACAAGACAAGAAATAGCTATATGCTTGAGGACATTATTCCTAACTTTTCTGCTATATGTTCTCTCAATGAATTTACCCTTCATTTGTCTTCCTGAGTTTTAGTTATTTATCCGTTTAAAGCTTAAAGGATCGTCAAATCTCCACATAATACCATCTCTAGTCTTGCCTTGTGATATAAGATGCGGCCGGAAGTAATCAACAATCTTAACCTCTTATGTCAACAATTCTTGTTTTCTTATTTTTTATTTTTGTGTTTTTAAATTGAGCTATTAAATTTCTTATAATTTCTAATTTTTTACTGATGATTTATGGGAGTGTTCATTTCTGTTGTTATGGTAATCCTCATAGTTTGTGGTTTTCATTTCAGGTTTATTTTGCTGGTTTGGGCTGTTTAAAAAATGTGAGGGCTGCACTTTGCCGAGGAAGAGCCTTAAAATGCAGTCGCTGTGGGAGGCCTGGGGCTACCATCGGATGCCGTGTTGATCGGTGCCCAAAAACATACCACTTGGTTGGTTATTGAAATCTGTTCATGTTCCTTTTTCCTATTATTGATGCACTTGTTTATGGCTGCCTTTTAGTTTGCATACCAATCTGCAATCAGATGCTGTAATGTAATTGCCATTACTTATTGCTTTTGTATACCATTCTATGTTTTGCAGCCTTGTGCACGAGCTGAGGGTTGCATATTTGATCATCGCAAATTTCTCATTGCCTGCACAGACCATCGACATCTTTTCCAGCCTCATGGTAATCATTTTTTAATGCGAATAAAGAAATTGAAAGCCAAAAAAATTAAGATGGAATTGAGGAAAGTGACAAATGATGCTTGGCGGAAGGACATAGAAGCAGAAGAAAAATGGTTGGAGAACTGTGGTGAAGATGAAGAGTTTTTGAAACGTGAGAGCAGGAGACTTCATCGGGATTTGTTGAGGATTGCACCTGTCTACATTGGAGGGTCAGACTCGGATAGTGGAAAGTCTTCTGAAGGCTGGGAATCTGTTGCTGGGCTCCAGGACGTAATCCGTTGTATGAAGGAAGTTGTCATTTTACCACTTCTGTATCCTGAGTTTTTTAATAATCTTGGCCTCACGCCTCCGAGGGGAGTTCTCTTGCATGGTTATCCTGGAACAGGTAAAACTTTGGTTGTACGGGCATTGATAGGTGCATGTGCTCGTGGTGATAAAAGGATAGCATATTTTGCCCGCAAGGGGGCTGACTGCTTAGGAAAATATGTTGGTGATGCTGAACGCCAGCTAAGACTCTTGTTTCAGGTTGCTGAGAAATGTCAACCTTCAATAATATTCTTTGATGAGATTGATGGGCTTGCACCATGTCGTACGAGGCAGCAAGATCAGACACATAGTTCAGTTGTCTCCACATTGCTTGCTTTGATGGATGGTTTAAAGTCTCGTGGTTCAGTTGTTGTTATTGGTGCAACTAATCGTCCCGATGCTGTTGATTCAGCGCTTCGGAGACCCGGTAGATTTGACAGGGAGGTTTATTTTCCTCTGCCATCAGTTAAGGATAGGGCTGCCATCCTTTCCCTTCATACAAAAAGGTGGCCAAAACCAGTGAGTGGATTGTTGCTTGAGTGGATTGCAACAAGAACTGTAGGCTTTGCAGGTGCTGATCTTCAGGCACTTTGTACTCAAGCCGCTATGATTGCTTTAAAGAGGAATTTTCCTTTGCAAGAAGTCATGTCTGCTGCTGAAGAGAGACGTCCTGGCACTAAACATCGGCCTCTTCCTGCATTTGCAGTGGAAGAGAGTGATTGGTTGGAAGCTTTATCATTTTCCCCACCTCCATGCTCTCGTAGAGAAGCAGGAATAGCTGCTCATGATTTGGTAGCCTATCCTCTACCTGCGCACCTTGTTCCCTGTCTACTGCAGCCATTTTTGAACTTTCTCATTTTCCTTTATTGTAATGAACGTCTCTGGTTGCCGCCTCCTCTTTCTAAAGCTGCGACAATGGTTAAAATGGTTATTGTTTCTGCTTTGGACAATAGAAAAATGCCTAGTGATCATTGGTGGTTCCATGTTGATGATTTCTTAAAAGAGACAGATGTTGCAAAAGAAATAGAGAGAAGACTTTCATGTCTTGGGATAATAATGGGAGAGCCTGGCGTTATTGGATCTGAGGTTTTTATAACTGATTTTGATCAGTACGATGAGTTTGAACATTCCACAATGGCTCATTCTCGCACTGGTTTGTTGCAAAGTGGTAATTCTGGATCAAGAAAGAAATTAGGATGTCGGATATTGGTATCTGGCAGTCCCAGATCTGGGCAGAAGCATCTTGCTTCTTGCATTCTTCACTGTTTTGCTGGGAATGTTGAAATTCAAAAGGTTGATTTAGCCACAGTTTTGCAAGAAGGACATGGTGATGCAGTGCAAGGGATAACACAAATACTAAGTATGTTTCCTTCTTTACCCTCTGATTTATGCATGTTACTTTTGTTCTTGATCAGAGGTTCACAGCTTGGGCCAGGAAAGAGTTTGCAATCACGCATCAGCATAAGTGATTTTAGCTCACTCTTGTCCGTTTAATTGTTTCCTTTTGAGATTTTTTGAGTTAGCCGAGTATTTCTTGTAGAATTGCTTCTTATTTGATAGAAGGTTTGTAATTAAGTCATGATAATTTTTCTGGGTGAAATAAATTTAACTCATAATACTTGATTTTTGTACAAACTTTCTGTATTTTACAATTGAGGTTTATATATTTGGGCCTTGCCCTATTGCATGAGCAAGATGTTTATTAGATCGGTGGATGTTTGATTTAAAAAGAAAATTTTTTAGATCAGTTGATTTCTGATTATATTTTCTCGTGATTCTGATTCTAGAATTTGGAATTGGTTGGGCAGCTCCTCACTTATTAGCTGTTTAGGTAACACTGAACATATTCCATGTGTTTTGACAACATGCACGTAATGATTTATTCGAAGTCCTTAGCAAGAGTCTCACATACACCTTGAATTTGTTGTGTTCATTTGATTTCTATTTTCAAGAATGCTCATCTCCTTCAAAAGTGGCCGTCTCTACATAGTCTGATTGGTACTGGTCCACTGGATCATATTCACTTAAAGTGCTGTCTTACGCGTACTTTGGAAAGAAAATAAATTTCCCTGAATGAAATAGCTAGCCATGAGACCGCTAATAGAACCGGCCCAGCTTAAA
Organism: Euonymus europaeus; assembly: GCA_963580455.1. Classification (NCBI taxonomy): domain Eukaryota; kingdom Viridiplantae; phylum Streptophyta; class Magnoliopsida; order Celastrales; family Celastraceae; genus Euonymus; species Euonymus europaeus. The sequence continues at coordinate 25,805,118 of OY756961.1, forward strand.
GTCCTGGCTACTGGACTAAATCTTCATAAGATGCAACTTAACCCTTCTAGATACTGGATAAAGTCCCTTCCATGAGCCTAGGCTTCCACTTGAAATGCCAAGACATTAGTGATCTATGACTTCTGATGCGCCTAACTCAAGGTGGCCACTCATTATATTTATACGGGACTCTTGTCTGGATGACATATCTGATCTTCTTATTTCAGCATAAAAAACCAAAAAGTTGCTGGCATGTGTTTCAAGAAATAAATTTGTGTATATACTGTGATTGAAACAACTTACTTGATGATACTTTAATGATCTTTGAAGAACCTGTCCATATTTATTTACCATATTGGTTTAATAATACAATTATCACCTTCAAGGCTTTAAGGAGTCAAGATTAATGACTTTTCAAGTGCATTTAGGCCTTTAATTTCTGTAATTGCTAGTTAAAGACACTGAGAAAAATTGTGAACATGATCCTTATTGAACAGTTAAAGATTGCTTGGGAATCATATGAGATGTGTTCAACAGGATTTTATGAGGGTGAATTGTATAGTTTGATTCCTTCCTTATAGTTTGACCATTTGGATCCCGGCAATTGAGGCCTTACAATTTTAATACAAAATTTTGTCCGGTGATGCTAACTTTTCTTAGTTCTATCATGAATCTCGTTACATACTCTGAGGATAATTTTTCACAAGCAAATTATTCTTGTGTGGCAGGGAGATGCACAAGTGCTGGGTCTTGTCTGGTATTCATGCCCAGAATTGATTTGTGGGCGGTGAGCACATTTCATCAAGTTAATGAGGAGATTGATTTTTCTGCAGTAAACCAAAAAACTGATAAAGAATCATGTGCTGCACGAGATCGAACTTTTGAAAAGGAAATAAATTTTCATCCTCAGCAATCCAAAGCAGCTGAAACAGCGACTTTTCATTGTCCTGCCCTAAATGCCTCGCGTGCATGGAACTCATTCGTTGAGCAGGTGGAATCTATATGTGTGTCTACATCGTTGATGATTCTGGTATGAATGCAATTCCTTTTTATTGACTCTTATCTGTGGTTTCTTGCAAACATACGGTCTGGTTTATGTAATTATGTCCTATCCCCAAATAAAAAACAGAATAATAATAATAATAAAAATTCTATCACAAGAGTATAGGTCTTACAAATGTGACGTCGGTTACAGATTTTGGTGTTGTCTTCTTAGCTTGATGTTCTGTCTGTATTGAGAAATTTGACTCCAGATATGTTCTTTTATAATGGATGATTGGATGGTAAAGTGCTTAGTTTTTTTTTTTCAGTTTCTAAAGTGTGATTGGAGTTGTTTGACTATCTGTTATCCTAGAAAGTTTGGAACTGAATTGTTGGAAGCTATTAATGAGTCTATTACATGATTGGCTTTCTAGTTTTTTTTTTCTTTTCTTGGGCAGTTGCTTCATCGATTGCTTTCACCTGGGTAATATAAATAACTTTCTGGCTAATTAAGCCAGATGGATTTATACGACCCAATCTTCTATTTTTTTTCCCCTGGACCAGGGTACTAAACTCATTAGACATTGTTGTCTGTTGAGGATTGAAGTTAGCTTCTTGATGTGTTATGATTTTAATGTTTATTGTTTCATTTCCTTTACTTTTTGATGTCTATTTCGCTTGGTCCAAGGACCAATACCTTTCGACTTTTGTTGGTTTAATGTCCGATGATTCCAATCAGTCTACCATCTTGCTATTATGTCTTACTAGTGTGTTTGCATTAGTGAGCCAGTCTCTCTCGTTATAATGCTAGCAGTTATTGAATTCTAATGCTTTTCATTCGTCAACAGGGAACTTCCGAACTTCCATATGCAGCACTCCCAAATAAAATAAGGCGGTTTTTTAGGAGAGGTGTTATAAATTCTAGTCAATCAATCCCTTTTGATTGCACAGTGCCTCAGTTCATTGCTGAGGTTGGGGTAAATTTCAATCGTGATATGGTGGTGAAAATATCTGCGGCAAAATTATCAAGAGATGTAATCCAGCCATACATTCAGCTTATTGATCAAAGAATTCACATTCGCCCAATTTCATCTAAGGAGAACAAAACTTGTGATGCCACCAAAATTTGTACAGATAACAGCAAAGATCGCAGTGCAGTTGACGAAGGGGAGGGTAGAAGACAATGTCCTGATGATTATTCTTTAAAAGTTCCACAAGCACCTGATAATAAAACTTTGAAAGGAAGATCAAGCCTGCAATTAGCTATATCTGTATTTGGTTATCAAGTTCTGCTGTATCCTCATTTTGCTGAACTTTGTTGGTTCACTTCAAAATTGAAAGAAGGTCCCTGTGCAGATGTAAGCGGACCTTGGAAGACCTGGCCGTTTAATTCTTGTATTGTTCGTCCTGATAACTCATTAGACAAGGTAGCTTTGGCTGGTAGCTCCAGCAATTCTAAAAGCAAGGAGAAATATGGTTTAGTTAGAGGCCTAGTTGCAGTTGGATTGTCGGCATACAGAGGCATGTACTCATCACTTAGAGAGGTCTCCATTGATGTACGAAATGTTCTTGAGCTTCTAGTACAAGAGATCAATGCAAAAGTAGAGGCGGGGAAGGAGAGATATCTGTATGTTCGTATTTTATCTCAGGTAGCTTATCTGGAAGATGTCGTTAATAGTTGGGCCTATGCATTGCAGAGGTAGCTTTTGATTATTTTCAATTATGTGCTTGTTGATATATTTTGTTGCCAGATTTCGATCTCACGCATTTTTTTTCCTTTTTCAGTTTAGACCGTAACTCCCTATCGAAAGCGGAGAATTGTAAGATTAGTGATGTGGAATCACCAGATAAGCATACACGTATCGGTGATTCAGTTCAAAGCGGGGGTGTTTCAGAGAGAATGTGCTATAATACTGCTAAGGAGCTGGATGATAGTCGCCCGGGACCTGCTGGTGAAAGTAATGGAGGTATTGACAGAGAAAAAGGAAACGGATATTCCCTTGATTCTAAATCTGAGAAGGGACTTGCTCATTTTGGAAATGGGTCTGCACATAAGGAATTGGAATTGGATCTGGATCATGCTTCTCAAGACAAAAGTTTGCACTGCTCTGCTGCTAATCAACTGGTGGATAAAGCCATGAATGGTCAGAGTGAGACAACTGGACATTGTGAGTCAGAAAAGAGTGGAAATGCAATTATTGATATAAATTATAAGCCCGTGGAACATTCTAATGGATTCATGTTTACAAATTCTGTTGTCCTTTCTGACAATGGTCTCTGTAATTCTGGAGAATTGGGTAGCACTAGGATCTTTGGTTCAGGGGAAGCATGCTACCAAAATAATGGTTCATCAGCAACAGTAACAACAACTAGATCTGGTGTTGATGCTTATGTGCCCGGGGAGCAAATTGAAGATACAAACTTGTGTGCAAGCCACAATACCAATCCTTCTACTGAATCTGTAGTTACATGTTCTTATAGTTGTTGCTCTGAGTGCCTCCATATTCTTGACGGTGTGATGCAGAAGATTTTTGCACATGAATTGAGGTCAAATGGGAGTAATACAACAGTGGAGGATGTGCATGATGTTGTTGCATCATTGTCTGTGAATCTTCTTTCAGCGGTTAAGAAAATCAATGTTGATGGGAGTTCCAGTAGTTCATTTGATAAAAATTTGATACAGGGAAACCACCCGAAAATATCTGGAAGTGAAGAACTGTGCGCTTGTCTATGCAAAAGTTCAGGAAATGGCCTATTGATGCCAATGGAATGTAGTTGTCACTCTGGAGATGGATATGCAAATGCAAGACAAAATGCCTCCCAGAATACCCAATTGGGTCATGATTGGAAATTCATTTTCAGAGATGGTGTGCTTGTTCCTAAAGATTCTGAATCCAACGTAGATGTTTCTGTTCACTGTAAATTTGAGAACTTGTGCCTTTGTTCTCTAATAGAGTTGGTGGTAATGATGAAGCTGCCTTTTTGATTGATCGGAATGTATTTACGGTTTGGTTTGCCCAAGCATTGTCTGGTTCGTCTATGAAGCTCGAGTACATTTCTTTAAAGAGGTATGGAATATGAAAAATTTTGTCTGCATTTTGATAAGCAAATATGAGTACTAATTTTCTTTGTGGTAGTTGGTGCATATGATTCTACACAGTGTTATTTGATAGCATTGGACATAATATGTGTCAAATAATCACACATTCACACGCAATTACACTGCCCATCGGATTTGAACCCCGCACGATGGGTAGGAATACACCTTCTTGTGCCAGCTGAGCTGTGCACGCACCAGTGTCATTGCTTATTCAGTTGTATATACATGTGTTTGACCGTCTATAGATTTAGGAATTTCCCTTCTCCCAAAAAAAAACAAATTCTACAAAGTTGTATAGTTTGCTATGGCCGCGTTGAGCATTGTTGGATATGGTTTTCTCATCATAGAAGAAGCTCTTGCATGTTTTCAACAAACCCGTCAATGTGACAACTCATTAAGCCTGTTACCAATTTTTCACTCTACTTTTCATGGTTCTTCACCAATGCACCCACTTCACTATATTCAACCACCAAAGACTTGATTGCTTTACGTACACTTTGCTTGGTAAATCGTCCATCGTCTTCTCTCTCCACCCATCAAAGACTTGATTGCTTTATCTACACTTTCCTTGGTAAATCGTCCATCGTCTTCTCTCTCAACCTCCACAGCTACCTTCATCTTTCCTGCCATTACCCTATTGTTCAAAATCTGGTTACCCAGATGTGGTATAAGCACAATTTGGCAAGTTCTCACTAAAGACTCCCACATTTACCCAAGCCCATAATGGTTCACAAAACATCCAACTGATTTGTGAGCCAAAAATGTAATAAATGAAGAAGGATGGGACACACTTTCCACTGTAAATCAGCTGAACTGTTGGGTTGTAACTTGGACTAATCTTAAATTTTCAGGTCTAGTTCAATTTCTTCTAGTGCAGATTGAATTATATGTCACTTGATTGGATTATAACTATCCAATGCGGGAGAATGACTGAGGAATTGCCTTTCTTCCTCCTCTAACAAGACTATTGAATTCTAAGTGTAAAAAAAAAAAAATTAGCTCAAAAAATGCACATCTTTGGGAGTGAAACATATTTATTCACACATGCATCTTTTATGACCAAGAAATGCACAACATGCATGATCCAACACATAAAATGAGCAGCAGTATCAACTGATGCAAGGTTCACATTCTATTTGAACATAAAATTTCAGGTCAAAAAGCTTCTAGTTTCGGGTTCCCAGGGTTGCCTTCTGCTATGATAACTTTCTGAGTAGCAAACCTTGATACTGGAATTTATCTGCAGACTGCCAGTTATTCCCGTTCAGCAACGTACCGAAATGATCACAAAAACGCCACCTAAATATCGTTCTGGTTTGCATCACCCTTTCGAGGCGCCTGAAAATCGCAAATCATTTAGTCCTGAACAGGATACCTTTTAGTCTAGCCTCATTGACGATTTCAAGCCAGAACAAAAGAAAATACCACTAAACTGCTTTAAAAACGAGTTATGGAAACATAAAGTTATCAAACCCTACATTACCGAATGCTTAATTTCAACAACCTACACGATCCCATCAAATGAAACAAATTTTTTTTTACTTCAAGCCAGCGTTGTCTAGCATAAACCAGCTAGTAAACAATACCTACAAGCTCGTAATGTATACTACACTTCCTAGAAGGAGGAGGTGCAAACTTCAAATGTGTATGTGTTGCATGTGCTTTAACAAGTTCGTCAAGATTATAAACAGAATAACCAAAAAAAACTAAGTAATTTCGAACTTTAAATAAGTAGGGCCATTGCAATTAAAAAAAATAAAAAAGTAGAGCCAGTGCAACACAAATGATCATTCATCGTGATGAAGGATATCGAATTGCCAAAACGAGACTACTATAAAAAATGAAATAAGTACTAGCATTAAAGTTTAGGAGCAGGACAATAATCTCACCAGGACATCCACATTGGCTTCTGGAATTGCGACTGCATCATTAAGATTTTCAATTTGTCGACTCCCTTGAGAATCCTACAATTTATAATATCCAAAAAATAAATAAATGGATGAGATGGATCCCCACCTATCAAATACCAGAAGCCTCTGAACAATCCCAAGAAATGTCATAGAAACAATAACCTAATTTCATGCTCATAACTGACCATGCAAACTGTAGATTCACAAGCAACCTCTTTGTTGACTACATTGCTTCTGTTACCCTGCACAGACATTATTGCAGGTAATCAAATTATCGACAATAATCTCAAGCTAACATCAACCTGCAATATCCAACTCAGGATGCAAACTATCAACATTAACAGATCCCACCCTTGTTAAGTACCTTTATGTCATCATTTGACTGCAACAAAGAACTCAGAGGTTGACCTGTTAATACAACAACTGGAATCCGATCAACATTCCAACCAAGAACCTTACCAATAACCTGCCCAAATGCTCTATGAGCCCTTTTTTTGTTTGTTTCCGATGTGGTAGTGGCATGCTGGAGAAGCCCAAGACAACCCTTAAACTTCTTCCAAACCTTCTTTCCTATCCCACCACAAACTAAACAATAGAATTCCCCATCTCCATAATTATTCTCATAATAATCTCTCAACTCATTATCCTCTGTAAACAACTTCAAGAAAAACTTGCAATATTCACATTCCTCGCATTCATCATCGTCCTCATCTTCATCATCATCTTCACAGTTTGCTGAATCAACAGTGCGTGCAAAGAAGTTTTGGCAAGCCTTCAAGGCTTTCCGCTGCAACTGTACCCCAGTGAATCTCACCTGTTCTTCAGGAGAAACGACATTTGTCACTAAAGCTTTCTGAGGTTCAAAGGGAGGCCATTCCATTGTTCCAGAAGATTGTGTGGGTTCTTTGCAAGGCCATTGAGCACCACATGATAGCAACAGTTCAGAACCCTGCATTTTCTTTCAATGCATGAGAACAAAATTTTACCCAGGAACGGAGGGGAAGGGAAGGGCTGTCAAGTGCTTTATTAAAGACAATAGGAAAGCCACTAACTAAGCAAAATGGTCTTGTCAATCAAATGGAGAAACCAAAGATTACAAATGAAATTTTTTCCAGGAATTGTTCCCTCTCAAACTCAATACGATTTTCTCCATCTCTTGCATGGAGCCCATTCAATTATGATTAGTTTACGGTAATCTGAAATCAATATGGCCATGCAAACGACAGGAGCGAGTATTCTTGAAGTTGGAAAAACAGTTTCCCCATTTTACATATACATAGTTATCTTTCTGTTCAAGTTTCCTACCATACATTTGACCCACAGCTAAACTTTTCCAGCCAAACTGCACAGACACAGCCATTAACAGAACATCAGTGAAAACTAATTCTATCTGTACATGAGCTTTACGAATCCATTCAAAGTTACAATGTTATACAGATAGATAGATAGATAGATGGATGGATGGATGGATATGTATGTATGTCCACATTTAAAATATTAAAGGTAAATTTATTATTAAATCGGTAATCATCACCGAGTGCACAAGAATAATCTCACCACGCCATCATCCCAAGCACAATTTTTATCAAATGCTACATCTCTAACTGGCTTGTAAACAAAATATTCAGTTATTCTACAGTCATCATTTTCCCTCGACGAACTCATCAAGTTAAAATAAAAAATGAAGCTGAAATAACCCACAATGCAAATATCCACGCCCTCTTAACAACTCACAGTTATCCTTATGAAACAAATAATAACTCGCTAACCTTGCTAATCATGGATTCGCTGTTAACCTTTTCTTTGCCTAACCCACATTTGTTAACATTCTCAGAGCCCGCATTAACCTGAGCATTCAAAATATCTTCATCTCCATCCACATGCCCCTCACCTCCACCCTGTACCAGATAAATCCAACCAACTCATTAATCAGATAAGAAACCTAACATGCCTTCAATACACAAAAACACAAGCTCACTCAATTTGCAGAAATGAAGACTTTACCCGGCCTTCACCAGAATTCGGCAAAGAGCGGCCAATAGGCTCCCCATTCAATACAAATAAAGGAAGCTTGTCAATATCCCAACCAATGACTCGACAGACAACCTGGCCGAAAGCCCTGTGAGCCATTCTTCTCTTGGTTCTGGATATATTCATGGCATGAAGCACAAGCCCTGTACAGCTCTTGTATCCTTTGTTCATCTTCTCCCCCATACCGTAACAAACCAAGCACCGAAACTCCCCATTCTCATAGTTCCTCTCATAGTAACCCCTCAATTCCCCATCCTTCACAAACAAGTCCAACAAGAACTTGTACTCTTCACTCTCCTCAACAACAGTGTCGTCATCAGCTCCCTCATTGAACAAATCTTCATCCCCAACCTCATCCAGATCACTAACCTCCTCGCTGTCCGAGTTAACACTCTTCGCAAAGAATTCACGACAAGCTTCTCCGACCTTCTTCTGCATCTGAACAGGGGAGGATTGGACCGGTCCCTCCACCGATTCGGGTCTATTCTGAGTACCGAGTAGGAATTTCATCTCGGGCCACCCGGAAGCAGTCAGAGAAGGTTGCGGCGGCGGCAAATTGACGGGCCACTCCTTTCCCTGATCAGATCCTGCAGTTTCTTCAGTGGTCTTGGCCTTCTTGTTCTGACCTCGATTCCTGAAGATTGTGGGGTTGCGTACAGGGAGGAATCTTGATGGGTTTTGACGTGCGGGTTCACGTGGAGGAAACAGACCCGGGTGTTGAGGGGGACCTTGGTGCCATAGAGAGTGGAGGTAGATGACCTCTCTCAGTCTCTCGTCATAGTCGTAAGAATTCATGGAACCCGAAAGAGGGAAAATTTCCTATTTTGTTCAACTGGGTATGCTCCAAAAAATGATCTTAGAACAGAAATTTGAGTTTCCGACCGGGGATTTCCATGTTTACCAGGTTTGGAGGTTTTGAGAGCAACAATTTAGGGTGTCTTTAGATATTATTTTTTTTTAATTTTTAAAAACGATTTTGGATATAATTTTTAGAAATATTTTTTTAAAAAAAAAGTTGTTAAAAAATTTATTTGATTGGTGATATTTGACTTTGTTTTCAGAAACCGAAAAATATGAAATTAAAATTGAAATTTAATCAAATGAAATTGAAATTCATCCAAATAAAACTCAAATTTATCAAAATGAAATTCAAATTCATCAATCGGGTAAAAATAAAGGTGATTTTGGGTCAACACCGGAGCAAAGCCGTCCGGTGGCCGGACGACGATGTCGGTGAAGAGAGGCGAGTCACCGTTGAGAGTGAGAGAAGAGAGAGAAAAATAAAATAAAATAAATTCATCTTAATTACAATTATGTCACTTGAAAATCTTACAAAACAACAAAATGTTGTATTGGTTTTCTAGTTTTTAAAACTGAAAAATGAAACTGTTTTTAAAAATAAAAACTCAAAATAAATTAGGCAAATGAATTTTAAGCAATCATTTGATTTTTCAAAACAGAAAACTGTTTTGGAAATCATTACCAAACACACCCGTACTTTCTCGGTAGATTTTTCTCATATTTTAGCTAAAAATCTATTTTAGGGGATAAATATTGTTTTAAACCTGACACATAAATTTGAAGTGAAATCGGGTTATATTTTCATTTTGTATTTTTTATTATTATTTAATTATAATGTCTTTTTTGTCAATAACATTTAAAAATGTTTTAGAACTCAACTTTTATTAGCTCAAGTCAACCCAAATCTACATGACACTTCATGTTGGTGTGCCTTGTTGGACTTTTTTAAAAATCTGTTTTTTTTTCATAAACGAAACTTTAAAACGTTTTATCTCTCAAAATACATGTTATATTTTTTTTTAAATTACATATTCGAACTCAGCGCGTAAAAATCTTTCTAATAAGACCCATTGTCGATAGTTTTTATTGCGTTTTTTTCAATTACATTATTTTTAAAAATAATGTAATTCATATATATGATGTGTAAAATATTTATTCAAGCTGAAATTTTATTACATTATTATAGTAGAATATATATTCATTATTTTTTTGCCCTTTTATTAAAATTACGTTGATTATATAAACCAGTTAGAGTATAATAGTTAAGACCCTAAGGTTTAGCACTTGAGACATTTAAGATTTTATAGTGAATCCGTTGAGGTTTAGTGAATCTGAGTATTTTAAGTTACAAAATGGAAATTCGATACACGAGCCCGTTAGGGTTTAGCAGATCCGTTCCCCTTGGGGTTTATAACACTTATTGTTTAGGTTACAACATGAAAATCCGATACACGATCCCGTTAGGGTTTAGCGAATTTGTTCCTCTTAGGGTTTAACACTTATTGTTTAGGTTACAGTATGAAAATCTGATATACGACCTCATATCGGTACTCATAAATAAACACTAGAACCTACGTAACTCACATATTAGTACAAAAAAAACAATGTAATTAAAAATAATGTAATTAAGAATGAGTGATTAAAACCTATCGATGATAGATCTTGTTGGATAGATCTTTATTTACTAATTATGGATACGTAATTTTTTTTCGAAATCTAATATGTATTTTAAGAGATAAAGTGTTTTAAAATTTTGTTTACGAAAAAAAAAATGTGCTGTGAATTTTTCAAATGAGATATTTTACTTTTTAAATTTTAATTTTCCATATCATTTGCTTACAAAGCATTTCATGTAGACTTGGGTTAACTTGAGCTACATAAATTTGGATTATTTAGCACTAGTCATAACATTTTTGCAACTTTCTAGGCGGGAAACTAAATGAATATTTTATTCACGCACATATGGAGTATTAATTAATGGGCAGGTTAAGTCAAAATAATCGAAAACTTAAAAGTAAAATAAAGAAAACTTAACAAGTTGTTTTAGAATTAAATCTATACATAAGCTAGACTAAGGAGCAGCTGCTGGCTTTTAAGTAGTCAGGGTCGCACAAGAAAGTTTTTTCTCTCTCTCTCTAATTCTGGTCTCTCTCTCTAATTCTGGTCTCTCTCGCCTCTCTCTAAAAAGCAAGTCAGGTTCTCTCCAGAGGAGGAGGGGGAGGCATTTGCCTTCCTCCTTCCTCCTCCTCCTCCAACCTTTTATTTATGTTTGTCCACCTATTTTTTATTCTTTCAATAACTTCCTGGTTCGGGATGATTTCGCTTCGAGTTCGTGCAGATCTGCTAGATTCTTGGAGAGAAGATGTTTTTGGATGGTGGTTAGAGGTCTTCTGGCCTCAGATCTGGCATTGGGTGGACCTTATGGAATCGATCTGGCATTTTCAGGTGCCCGTCTTCAAATCTGCCTTGATAGTAGCAGACCTTTTCAGATCTAGCCTTTTTGGGGTGTTTTCTACCATTGTGGAGCTGATTTTCTTCAAGTTTGTAGTTATCGATATGTTCTTTTGGTTGATTTTATCCCCTGCGTGGGTTGTCGGTTTCTCCCCATTTAGTGGGGTTGTCTCTTCTCCGGGAGTTTTATCTCCTTCGGGAGTTGTATCTCTTTCGGGAGCTTTTACTTCTTCGGAAGATTTCTAATGAAATTTATGTTTCTATCAAAAAAAAAAAGTAGTCAGGGTCCTGAGGGCAGGCTAGCATTGGCCACCGCGCTGGGCTTCCGAAAGTTGGAGGCTCAAAAAAAAATAAAATTAAAAAGTATTTTTTAGACTTATATATATTGTGAAGGGTAACAATATGATAATAGGTTTAATATGAATGGAAAACATATTCAAAAATGGGGTACTACAATTGTAATAACTGATTTTAATTTTAATGTAATGAAATTTAAGACGTAATGGCTTAACCTTTCAAAATTGGGTTCTAACCATAAAAAAATTTATTATTGTTCTATTTGCTTAAATTTTGATTATTGGTTTAGAATTAGACGGCTAAAAAAAATTCTTAGGTTTTGCCCCGAACTCCTCCCTAAGCGGCCTCCAATTAATTTGCCGCACCAGACATCAAATATGGCAGGGCCGGCCCAATAATGTATTTATGAACTCTGTCTACCCTGTGAGTAAAGAGAGTCTCCCATGAGTGGATGTGTATTGGTGTTTTTCTAATACATATGGGATCATTCCCTCTTTTTCAAAAAGGAGTACAATATTACATATAAAAATAATGTTTACTAGTTGTTAACAAATTTCCCTATAACCAAACAATTATTAATTTGCCGCACCAGACATCAAATATGGCAGGGCCGGCCCAATAATGTATTTATGAACTCTGTCTACCCTGTGAGTAAAGAGAGTCTCCCATGAGTGGATGTGTATTGGTGTTTTTCTAATACATATGGGATCATTCCCTCTTTTTCAAAAAGGAGTACAATATTACATATAAAAATAATGTTTACTAGTTGTTAACAAATTTCCCTATAACCAAACAATTGATTTTAAAGGGAAGGTTAAATGGTCATGTAATTAAAAAGGAAGGAAGGTTGAATTGTTGGCATTCCCAACGAGAGAGACAGACCATGATAATCATCTAATGTGAATATGTTAATAGCGGGTGTGAAATAGCAGGTTTATTTATATGCTCCCTTTCATTTTATTATTTTGAAGATACGAAGCATAACTCTTTAAGAAATATTTATTCTACTTTGATCACATATTCACATTTCGATTTTAATATCAAATTTAATTTTTAACTTCACAAGACTGAAATTTTATGTCCATGAGGAATACGGAATACTTTGGTGGTTACTGTCTTTGAAAATTGAAAGTGGGCAGAGAGAGAGAATGCTTTACTATGCAGTATGCAGAATATATATGAGAGCGTTAGGGCCAGAAGAGTGAAGCCAGCCACTGTCATTTATCATGGTTGCAAGGTCCAGAAAAAATACTTGGCAATGTACTGGGAAACCAACATCAATAGAGAGAAAAAATTCAATAAGAAACTTCACCCTCAATAGAAATCAAGTTTTCTTATTACAATACTCATTCAACTCCAATGCATGTACTTCAAGACATTACAGTTGGAGAGATCAGACAAGTAACCACAATCTCTTTTGCTCAAAGCAAACATTTTGACCAAATTTTACAAAAATGTTATAGCCATGAAGAAGGCAAAAAGATTCATTTAGGCTAACCTAATTTCAACTGAAACCCAGAAAGTCAATGCTTCAATCTTTCCTACCAGTACCAGTATTAATATCACCATCCAGAATTGCATGCCTTGTTAGAACAATCTCTTTTACAAGTTTCCGGTAAGTGAAAGGTCTGACAGCTGCTGCCAAGAACAGCTTAGGAGGAATTCTACTCTTCTGAATCCTCTTCCTCCATGGACCAAGACCAATGGTTTTCCATTCTCGAGGGCTCACTTTCGCCCTAACACCTCTCATGGCAGTTTCATCGCCGTCATCTGCATCTTTATCATTCTCCTGCCCTTGCATTGATTCCATCTGCTTCTTAAAAAGTTTAGAATTTCTTTCTATACTCCTCCTAGCAAGGTTTTCCATTGCTTCAGAGCTACTTATACCCTTCTTGAATTCATCCTTCCAATATTTCACATCCTCTTCTGGATCCGGATACTCTTCTTCACTCTCCACTTCATCATCTTCACCATCTTCCAATTCATTACCTTCACCTTCACCTTCACCTTCACCTTCACCTTCTTCCATTTCAATAACCACTTCTTCATTATCATCATCACCCTCATCTTCAACCCACTCAGTAATCACCTTTTCGTTTGAATTCCTCGAAAATTCCTCCTCATCTTCATCCGGTGCATCACAACCCAGCTCCATCTCCTCCAACTTGGCTTTCCACTCTTTGGTCCAAGGATGCAACAATTGCACAGGATGATTGGTTAACAAGAACTCTAGACACCTGGACTTCTTCTCCTCACTCAACTTCTCATAAGCATTCACTACATCATCGACAAATGCCTTCTGGCTCACCTTCACAATCCTACATAGCCCTCCAAAATATGTACACATCTCCACACTCCCATCCTCGTTCCTCAACTCGAACAGAAAATCCTTCTCTGTCTCCGGGTCCAAGAACGGCGTCAATGCCCTGAAAAACTGATCTTGAGGCTCGAACCTACACTGATAAACCGGCCTCTTCACGTAGATTATATCCGGCCTCATCCACGCCGCACATCGAGTAATCAATTGTCGAGCTTGATTACCCAATCTCCCCATCAAATTCCACTTATCTAATCTTTGTTTTCCAGCTTGAAGCACAACCTCACTCACCAAAGTCCACTGCTCCCACGGCTTCTCACTCAATCTCCATTTCGGATGCCTCACAAACACCCAGAAATACCTAAACCCCGCATCTCTATCCATTTTTTTCAATCTCTCACCAAAATCAACCTCCATATCAAACTGCTCAATCTTCTCCCACTCCTCCTGGTCTTTCACTTCACCAATCATACTCACTCTCTCATCACTAAATCGGCCACGTATAGGATCTCCCAAAACGACACCTCGCCAAGAATAAGGTCCGAACTCGCCGTACTTGTACCAATCGTAAGGGTGTCGGAGATTCGGATCGTCCTTGGACATAAATCGGACCATCCGGTCATACCCAAGTCCGATTGCCTGTAGCTCGTCCTCAGTGAAGTTGTCAGCATAGTTCTTGTTGGGGTTGTTTAGCCGGTAAAATAATGACTCCGCGAGCTTCTTCGATTTGATTCGATTTTTACGCTTTCTCTCTCGGCGGACATCCGCGATTCCGTCAATGCGACCAGGAGAGGAGCCGCTTGGCTGCTTCTTGCTGCGGCCGGCAAAACAGCGGACGCTGTCGCGGGGACGAGCGTCATTGCCTGAAAGCGCAAGGATTTGGCGGGGAATAAGACGCTTGGGTTTCAAAGTCAGGTGGTTGCGTCGGAGAGGGCTGGAGAAAAGTTGCAGAGAGAATGAAGGGTTTAGGGGTTTAGAGAGTGAAGAAGAGAAGGAAAGGTCTTTGGCCAACATTTTGGGTTGGTGTTGGTGGAGACGACGAGGACCAGGGTTTAAGATAAAACGAGCACCAAATGTCAATGAGAAGGGCCACGACGTCGTTTTTCCCCATCTAAACGGTGCGTTGAACTGCTTGGCTTGGGTGTACAACCTCCAGGCCCGAGATAAGGAAACAAGGATCAACGGACAAGCCGCTCAGAACAGACTCTGTCTCTCTCAACATGAGTATCTCATCTCTATCCGGGTTAGTGCACATTCTCTCGACGAATTTCTTCCTTAGAACGGAATACGCTCCAAATGCATCATATTGTTTCATGTCTTGCTCTTGGAATTGCTTTGTTTTGCTTCATTTGTGATTTTTATTTTTCATTTCAATCGGTGCGTGCAGCTCTGGGAGATGGAGCTGTTTAAGCCCGTCGGTGCATTTAGGGTTTGGCTTCAACGATTTCAGTGCCGTTGTGGCTTCTTCTACTACAAAAAGATTTTATCGGTCGAAATTTTGTGTAGCTTGCAGTTCTTCAGAGTCTGGTATGTTGAGTTAAATGTCCTATCTTTGTGGTAAAAAATTGTTTCAACTCTCACACATTGAAGGCAATTACTTAGTTAGTCTTTTAGACTAGATAGGATGGAGAGATGGACCCAGGTTGATTTTATACTGAGAGTGGGCACTCCCATTTTTTAGACTGTATTGAACAAGTTTGTGCAATTGGGTTGGATGTAGTTGCAGGCTTGCAGCCGCCATTCAATTGGATTGAATGGATTACTTGGAAAAAAACTAGAGGGCATCTGAGAGAGAAGAAACGCCTTTAAACTTGTTGGAGTATAGGTAGATAAATTGTTTATGAAATTGAGGTTTAATTGAGAGCTGCTGCTCGATGTAACTGATATCATGTCTTGAACATGATGTCCATGGCTTATACTCTGTTGGTTCCCTTTTTTGTGTAAAGAATAAAATGAAAAGGGGGAAAAAGGCTATGCTGTTTGGCATCCATGGAAGCGGTGTGGTAAATAGTGTTAAATTTTATGTTTCTATTTCTGATTAAAAATTAACAATGAACGTTATAACTATCCACTAATCAAATGCTTTCACAAAAAATCAGCACGATAAGAGCTTAGTTGGTATGCTTTAATATTAACTGATGTATTCCTTTTGTAATTGCATCATTACATGGCACATGCGAGTAAAAGTAATATTTTTGTTTCAGATTATATTTTCTGTGTTAGCAGTTCTTACTAAAATATTCTTTCCTCCATGTACTATACGCCAACAAGGCTGATTCTTTAGTTGAAAATTTTCCTTTTCATGTTTGCACATATCACTCTATATGTCTTTCTCTTATCATGTAAAGACATATAAAAACAAATGGCTAGGTTTTCATGTTATTTATTTGTATAATTTTTTGAAGATCCTCTGTTGGTCAAGGCTGCAAGAGGGGATCCAGTAAGTCGGCCTCCAGCATGGATGATGCGTCAGGCAGGAAGGTATATGGCTGTTTACAGAAAGCTTGCAGAGAAATATCCATCCTTCAGAGAGAGGTCAGAGACAACTGATCTCATTGTGGAAATTTCTTTGCAGCCTTGGGAAGCTTTCCACCCTGATGGTGTTATAATTTTCTCTGACATACTTACGCCTCTACCTGCATTTGGTGTTCCATTTGAAATAGAAGATGTGAGGGGTCCCATCATTCAATCACCAATTCGTTCTGAAGAGGACCTGAAGGCTCTGCATCCTATTGATTTAGATAAACTAGATTTTGTTGGGGAATCTCTTAGGATTTTGCGGCGAGAGGTATTTTTTTAGTTTCATATTTCGTGTAAAGAAAGGCCAACTGTATCAAGAATATTCATGTGATGCTGACTTTATCATCTCCTGTCACATGTTTTGGTTAGGTTGGGGGACGAGCTGCGGTTTTGGGTTTTGTTGGAGCACCTTGGACAATTGCAACATATATTGTAGAAGGAGGAACAACTAAGACATATACAACTATTAAGAGCATGTGCCATACAGCGCCCCATATATTGAGGGCCCTACTCTCTAAGTTGACGCAGGCAATATCTGAGTACATAATCTTTCAGGTGAATGCTGGGGCTCATTGCATACAAATATTTGATTCATGGGGTGGACAACTACCACCTGACATGTGGGACAGTTGGTCGAGGCCTTATATTGAAGAGGTAAGTTGAATCTGAATTTGTTAATTTGTGGAAACCACCAGGTTTACCAGGCAATAGTCCACTTTTTAATAAGCTGCTTTCTCCTTTAGATTTTAGACTGTTTTCTATCCCAAGGTTTTTATTAACGCTAGGTGCATACGATGGCTGTGATTGTACCTTTTTAGACGTGAAGCGTTATATACCCATTCTGATGCAGGCAAAATACAAATCACAAAACTTGTACAACAACGTAAAATACACACAAACAAAACAAAGACAATAATGGAAGCCTATCCAAACTACATCATGTTACTTGTATTACCTAGTTTTGTTTTTACTTTTATTTTTATTTTTATTTTTTTAGGGCTCTATAGCACTTAAAATTAATATAAGATTGATGTCTTTTATTCGAAAAGGTAAAAAGGATAATGTAGAGTTGCACTAGGGATTTCTGCTCATGTGCATATAGAGAGAAGTCAAATAGATTAAATGTCATTCTCGAAAGCCTGTGCAAGTGTGCATTAGTTTGATTACAATTCTGAAAACATAAAAATTGTTAACAGGCATGACAAAAATTATTAATTATTCAATTCAATTCCACTCAACACTCTGTGTCTTTCCTTCCAAATAAACCTTCAAATGACCAAGGATATGCCTGTTATTCAACCATTCCAATCTCCACTTCAAAGCAATAGCTCCGGCCTCAGATTCCTATAACCTGCCTCATGATGGCTCCAATAACCCCTAAGGCATCTCCATTGCAGGCATTAACATTTCCCAAAATTTTCTTGTCCATTTGCTATTCATGCATGAGGAGATGATGATCAACGCCTGTCTACCTTGCAAAAGAATCATTTATTTGAGCCTCAGCATTTATTTCCAGGGGGAATGCTCAACGCCTCCCTCTACTCTGACACTTTTCATAGAAAATGCAAACGACCCTGCACAAGGCTTCGCAGTGGAAACGGGGTCTTTGAAGGCACTCTAGGATTGATGAACTTGCCTAATTCCCATACCATTGCATTCATATTGAATTTAACATTTGATGGATCCATTCATCATGGAGTAATTCTCCACTATGGCAGCCTTTCTCCTAGCCACGATACGGATATGTCATCCATGGCACATTTTGGTTGTTATGATTAATTTTTTTAATTAAATTTCATATTACATTCACCCGCTATAGACTTGTCTTGACAATATTACTGGATATTTATTTGTCTTTTTCCTTGATAGTCATGTAGTGCAATCTCTAGAAATGCAGATTGTTAATGCAGTAAGGAATAGGTCCCCTGAAACACCACTTGTACTCTACATTAATGGAAATGGCGGTCTCCTTGAACGAATGAAAGAAACTGGAGTTGATGTTATTGGGCTTGACTGGACCGTGGATGTGGCAGATGGAAGAAAACGTTTGGGAAATGGAATCAGTTTGCAGGGAAATGTGGATCCTGCTTACTTGTTCTCACCTCTTTCTGCCATAACGGATGAAATCAAAAGGTTTGTGGCCTGAGTTATTAATACTTGCATAGAAATGTGGGACAGAATGTTTAGGCCATATGTTTTTAGTCTAAAGTTAGCTAAATATTGTACTCTTATAAACTTCCCTGACCACTCATGCCAAAGCTGGGAGTTGGATCAAAGAGAAGTTCAGGCAACTAGCCTAAAAAAGATGCACCTCATGCATTGATCTGAGTGGATGCGGTTATTTATTGGTTAGACATTTACATTCCACTGCCTCTAATTGCACAGCGGCTGTTGCATATTCGGTAGTCTTATACAACTTGGTTATCATTTGTGTAGACCAACTTGGTCACATACATCTAGGCTCTTCAATATTGCAGTTTCAGTTATTTCTTAGAAGGAATGGATGTTGATTTTCAATTGATTCAGACAGTATATTTTTTTAGGGTCGTGAGGTGTGCTGGGCCAGGGGGACACATTCTTAATCTTGGGCATGGTGTTCTTGTTGGGACACCTGAAGAAGCCGTTGGACATTTCTTTGAAGTTGCAAGAAGCTTGAAGTATGGAGCACCTTCTCTTAATCATGCTGCGGAGGAACCAAAATTGGTAGTTTGAGAGAATGTTGGTGATGCACAAGCAACAAATTTTCTTGCAAATCGTGGTTACATTTGGTGTTTGCACGGTGTGCCTGGCTTGACTGCTTGATCTCAATTGGGTTGCACATCTTTAAGTGCTCAATGAAAGAAGGTTCTGTTCATGCCTGTGAGTGAGCTAATTAGATAATTAAACTAGTATATGTAACTGGACCTTTCTTGGATGAAACAGTGAGTTTCTTTTCTTTTTTGTTCATATGCTAGTGGCATAATCAATTATGATTTTTGTTGTGACTAAAGATCTGCATGTTATGTTCAAGAATGTATTTAGAGCGCCGTACAATCTTGTTGATAAATTTTCCTCCGCTAGCATTTTGATTGATATACAGTAACCTATTTTTTTTGTTCATATGCAACAGCATATTCATTGCTACATATCTACTTGATACATGTACAGAATTCTCTTCTTCAATCCACCTGTTGTACCAGAGCTCTCCTTTTTATTGAGTCTTATCTTACTTTGTATTCTACATCTATATCGATATTTATACGCTCTTAGAGGAAGACTGGAAGGGATTCTAATGCTCAATTCTCGTGATATTTAGCACACAGAAATTAAGAGGTTGACTAGAGCTGCTTGTTTGGTAATCACACATGCTTCTTTAGAGCTGATGCAGAGATTGCAGTTCCTCTTTTCTAATGTTGATATGGACCATATTATCAATTACAACTAGAGTTTCATTTTTGCATTATTTGTTTTGCTAGGTCAAATCGTTCTTGAGCGGGACATCCGTGATTCTGCTGCCACTGCCACCGCCACCGCCCCAACCAGTGGAGACTTTGCTAGTCTCCTTCAGTGAGTGTGCTTCACTATTGCTTTCATATGATTTCACTGTCTCAGCCATTTCTTGTGGATTTTCAGGTTTGAATATCCATGATAAATGAGATAATAGATTGAAAAATCTGTTGAATTATTATATATAGGTCTACTGAGAAGCTTTTGTGGAAACAGTTGATTAGATGATTATGGGTTCTTGGAACAGAATCCCTTTCCAAGTTTTTGGAACTTTCCATTTTTAGAGCGACTGCCGGAACAATTACTTAAATACGAGAAAAAACGTTGATTTCTTCTTGTCTTCCCTGTTGAGAGAAGAAGAAACAGAAATCCCACATAGCACTGGATGGTGTTCCACAGTTGGATCGTTCAAGTAGCTATGAATAACTTTTAACTAGAATTTCTCAGTTGTTTAAAACGTATCCAGCAGCGACCACTTTAACTAAGGCATAGACGTTTTGCGGACGAATTTATTATTACGAAAATACGTATGGCAGAACTATCGATTATTAGCGTCAACTTTGAAAGTATCATTAAACACGCAACAATTTATTTGACAGCTTAAAAACTATTTTATTTTTGACAATTTATAATGTAACTTATTTTTCAAAAAAACACTATCAAATTAAATTAAATAGATCAATTATATATTTTGGCCATTTTCAGGTGGTCCAACTATATCATAGAGAATGCTGTATCTGTATCTCTGCCAACGGCCCTGTATGTGTGATTTCTTCCATCTTGCACGAACTCAAAACGCAAGCATGCACGATCCCATATATACATAAAACTATATATATATATATATATATATATATATCTTTGATTGCAAATCTAAACATATAGTCATATTTGACTTTTGGGTGATGATGATTAATGCATTGTGACTCAAAGAAATGCAGGAATGTGAAAAAGGCACAAAATCTTTATCCCTAAAAAGCACAACAAAGTACAAACAACTAACTATGACCTGAACTTCCAAGACTAATGCGCATACATACATATAATGCAGGCCAAGGGACACGCTAGCAAAAAGATAAAAAAATCTGAATTTTTTATTTGTATTGGCGAGACCCATCTGAGTAGGGGAAGGGGTTAGGATTTAGGATTCGTCTTTGAGATCTCAAAGAGGTTATGACCATGCTTTGCCACAGGGGCTATCAATGCAGGTAAAGGGAAGACTAGGATCTAAACCTTACAAAATCATCTTAGTTTTTCAAAGTTACTTGTGATTCTCCTTTGTTTTTTTTGGTTTTGGTTTAGTGTAGTTTTGCCTGTTTTTTATTTTTATTTTCGTGTAACCTCGATTTTCCTTCAGCATAAGTGAGATTTTCAATGAAGTATGAAGATACCGTCATCTTTTATCAGAAAAAGAAGCCTCACAGAAAACTCATCAGTCACCAAAACATTAAAAAAAAATGCAAGTGTGGAAATATTTTAAATATATAAAGCTTGAATAATTTTTTAATTGACATTGAAAATTCAAGTGACTAAATCTTTTTTTTTTGGTGATGGAGAATCCACCTACCCAACCCGAGATTCACCATTACATTTCAATATATATCTCAGCTCAGTCGTGAATATAATTTGAAACACGAAATCGAACCTTCAAATATATAAAGTTTGAATAACTTTTTAATTGATATTGTGAATTTCAGTCACTTGTGAGTAAACTTTTTTTTTTTTTTGGTGATGGAGAATCCACCTACCCAACCCGAGATTCACCCTTACATTTCAATATATATCTCAATTCAGTCGTGAATATAATCTGAAATACCGAATCAAACCCAAGTAATTGCATATGACTCACACATACCAAGACCTGCTTGACCATCTAGACTACTTCACGGGGACCGCTCTTATGCCATACAGTTTTTCTCCCCAAGCATGTTGTATATATGAAAAAAGATATCTATGCAAGGGATCAGTGAATTGTTGCTGTATATATAGTGTATCTACACTTAACACTAGAATATTGAAGAAAACAATAAGCTAGGCGCCAGGCGGTATGAGATCTACTTGACAAGTAAAAATCACAAACGTTCGGAGGGGAGGGTTAGGAGGGTTTCATCATGAGGTAGACAATTTACGAATATGAGGTAGTTTCTTTTTTTGTTTGCATTTTTACCTTTCCAACTGTCTTGAACCTTCTTTTTCGATCCCTACCTCATGTGACTATGTGAGAACACTCGGGCAAAACATGACCCAAAAATGCTTCATGTGTCAAAAAACTTTAAACGGAGAGGGTTGGTGGAGAGTCTTTCATTTAAAAGTATCTCAAGTCTCATATCGGTTTGGTGCAGGTAAGCCAACGATGTGTTTTCTGAGTGTGAGACTAACCTCAAACGCCTTGAGCTCAAAGGGGGGAAGTGTTAAAACTTGTAAAATGTCTCGAGGAAGATGGGAATGGTGACCCCTAGCAAACTTCCCCTTTCTCCTCTGTACCTAAACTTGACGTACGATGCATGGCTCCAGACTCTCAACTTAGGGGTTTAGGGCAATTCATTGAAACAATTCCGTACCCCAAAACCTCCCAGATGGGAAGTAAACCAAAGAGGCAGGCTGCCCTCCCTATCTGGATTGCTCAGAGAGGCTTTTAATTAATATTGATGTAGAAAACAACAATTTAAAGCCCTTTTATCGCACGTTAACAACAGCTACAATGTGTTACCCTATCGGGGGTATGAAAGAAGCTTTCACATAGATCCGGGATACAAAGAGGCTCACTCCTAACACTCCTAACAGCAGTAGTTACCTCACTCAGAGCTTATCTCCTAACAGTGGTAAATACCTAACTCAACTCTAACAGCAGAGGCAAGGGAAGGATCGTTACCCAGTCTACTCTCCCCCGGGGGATCGATGGAAAGTAGCTCTCCAATATGATAAATTGACACTTCACAAAATGAGGCAAAATCTGTAGGGTTTTTAAAGCTTAATAATAAAAGCTTGATAAAGAAAACAAGGAGCAGGAACTTCTCATATGCAATGAACATAAAAGCTCCCTGCTAGCTATGTAGTTACCTCTATACACATGTGAAGAAAACATGGGGTCATATAAGGCTACCTTGGACAAACAAATTAAACCAAAAAAGGAAAGAAAAAAATCAACTCACAAGGCAAAAAAAAACCAAAGAAGAAACCTAATTCAGTGAGCCAAAAACCTAAAGGATGGTTGTGTTGCAGATGCCAGAAGTGCGCACTAATCAAACAACAAACAATGTATACTATACATTTATGTTGCTTGTATTGAACAATGTAACAATGTTGGTTGTATCAAGCACTAGATTTATGTAACAGACTTCAGAAAGTCTAACAAGTCCGTGCAGGGTGCACTAGACATACCTAAAAAATTGTCGGATGTGTGGCAAAAAACTCAATGTATACCGTGTTTTGCTCTTCAACTATCAGAGTTATGAAATCAATTTATTGTGCCCTAACTAGAAGTATAATGTCATAGACAACATTGTCATTTGTTATATGGAATCTAACTCCACCATTACGCTAAGAACTTTAGAATTATTGGGAAACGCTAAATCAAGCCAACAATGAAATGGAGATTTGATGTTAATTATGTGGAATTTAAGGCATTGTTTGGGATGTTGGGTTTCGAATTTTGATAGTTTGTAAAGTATTTGGTGGTTAAACCAATACTTTTTTATTGCGGGATAGGAGAAAGCAAATGAAACTTGTTTTAATGGTTTTTTCAGAGGGAGAGAGTAAAGTTAATAACCCCTCATCAAAACACCTCGACATCCAACTAGCTAGCAATGAAATCCACCCTCAAGTGGGTTTTCATGGTTTTTTTTATTACACCTCAAAACACTTCAAAAAACTTACAATTGTGGGTTTGGCAAATGACCAATCATACGCTAACCCACCAAAACCATTAATATATATGACCCTCCTCCTATCCAAGCAATATAATGCCTAGGAAGCTACTGAACATTATTAATTGCAAACACATGTTTTAAGACACTTCAGTACCTTTAGAAAATTTAATTGTCATTCTGTATATATTATTATAAATTATATACGCCAATAATGTAGAAGTGGTCATATAATTATAATATGAAAGTTTTATGATTAATTGGGTAGTTGGTGATAGGTCGATGCCAATGATGGTTTGACAAATCAGTACGATCCGGGTTATGAGGAAAATGTCGGGATTTTAAATTTGAAAGGATATATATTTTATATTATTAGGTTATTAATTGCTGATGACAAATCAGTACGTTGCCGATGACACTTGAAAATGGATATGAGAAAATGTGTGTTTTTGTTGGTGTGATTGTAGTAAGATATGTGTTTTGATAACGTGGATGAACATGTAACTCGACTTTTTGTAAAATATATATATACAGAACTCAATGTGGATGAATATGTAACTTGACTTTTTGTAAAATATATATAAAGGACTTAATATTGATGTTGGTATAGTTTTGTTGGAGAATGATGAGAGACACTTGACATGTAAAGTTTTTGTTAATGGAGAAAAGAGAAAATGCATAGGAATATGTGTTTTTCTGATGTGTATATTATGATGTATATTATGAGGTTTTAGTTGAAGATGAAGATAATACTAAGACACTATAACTTAAGGCCTAGATATGTTATTGAAATCTCAATTGTTGATCTCACGCAACGGTTGAGATGAATGTCCTCTTTTTTTATAAATGAGGGATGACATTTTAAAAATTTATTAATATTCTCACTTATGGTGGAGAAGTGCCAAAAATAAAGAATAGCAAAAGGCCTGGCAAAACGAAAGCAAAACAACCTTAACCGAATCTCATCTCTCACCTTCATTATGTCTCTCGTTTCAACTAGATGATTTTCGACAAATTACCCACCAAATTGAATCTCAAATCATCAGGAGCAAAACTCAATAAGGCTTGACCACCACGTTCTATATCCCTATCGAAATCAAGCCCGAAAGGTACATACCTTCAAGAGGAAGAACAACCAGATCCGACCGCTCGATTTGCTATCGCTGGTCTCCACTATCACTAAAGTATTCCTCGGGTTGTGCTAAACTGAATCCACCCTTTGGCCCGCATGAAAGGTTACCACAAACGGAGATAAAGAAGAGAGAGACATCATGAAAAAGGGAGAAATGACCTTCATATTAGCCGTTGATGAGATCCAATATACGGTTGAGAGTTCAGTCAGTGGTCGAGCCACACTATTGATTTTTTTTTTTTTGGTGGGGGAGGGGAGTGGGGGAGCCTCCCCGAATTTTTTTAAAAAGAAAATATCAATTTTTACAAATAATTATGCAGTAATTTAAAATCGAGCACTCAAGTCGAAGCCCCCTAAAAAATTAAAAGTAAATTTATTGCATATAAATTTAGTGTTAAAATTTTAGTGTTAAAATCATAATTTATAAGCTTAGATTCCCTTTATTTTCAGTAAATAATCCTAAAAAAATTTACAAGGGTGATCCCAGGAATATTCCCATCAACTTTTGACCCCTTTTCTACAAATTTTTAACTTTATCACTATCCAAATTTATTTTCTAAATTTGCCATCGAGTTTAGTCCTTATTTTAGGTCTATATTCTCTCTCTCTATATATATATAGATATAGATATTCAGAGTTGGACTAAGTTTTGCACTAACCTAATCAAATTACAGAAATCAAAATAAATGGTAAATGTTGTCATTAAAAAGTACATGATGATATAATGTATGTCATAGAAATATTCTCAAAAAATGCATACCAAAGTATAACACTTTTGGAACAAACCTATCTATATATGAACACATTTGATGACCCTAAGAGTGTTTGGATACAGGGATTTGAAGGGATGGAAAGGGAAGAGAAATGAAATTTCTTTCAATTTTCTTATTGTTTCGATAGGTTGGAAAAAAAAGAGAGATTTAAAGAGAATTGGAGGGAAAAGTTCACTATTTTTTTTGGCTAAAATGCTTCATTCCCAAAAATGGGGTCATTTGGAGGGAAGATGGAGTAAAATTAAATTATTTATAAGTCAAATATATATTTTGACTTTATACATAATATTTTAACTTAAAAACAATGATAAAATAGGAAATTAAACCAAACTTTTTTCTTTCTTTTATGGTGACTATCCAAATGAGAGAGATAACATATTCATTCTCTCTTTTTTAACCCATCCAAGCATGAAATGAGTAAAATATTATACATTCTTTTCTCTTCTTTTATCTTTCTTTAATGATTTTCCCTCTCCTTCCCCTCCTTCCTCTCCCCTCAACCCAAATACAACCTAAATCTACTGATCAAGCTCTAAGTTATGTCACAAAAACAAGAGAAATCCATTCTCTCTTCTAATTAATAAGCCATGGATAGAGTACCTTGCTTTCGATCAATCTAGATAGCTAGAGTGTCTATATAATGTGAAAACGCATAGCTGTAAGAAATCTAAGCACGATCATCAAAATTTCAAACTCGGATTACCGATCATTGCATGAGAGGGAAAAATGCAGATTAAAGTAAAGTAATTAGTGTAATTACTAGTTACTTACTTACTACAATGAAAAAGAATCCAATGATCGTTGATTATGGTAGAATTGAAGGAACATTATGAAGATGTGGGACACAAGCATGATTCTATTTAGTGGGGGATAGCAGAACCAAATATAAATGGATTTCATAGGAAAACATGTAGTGTATTATCATATCCTAATTGAATATTAATCTACAAACTTTTCAAAATCTAATACAGTTTATTGTAGGTTCTGATCAAGAAAGCGTTATAAATAGATGAAAATTAGGAACTTACCGTCTTCAAAGCCCTACTGGGTTTGATCTTGACAAACTTCATTGAAATATATATTTCTCATAGAAAGCAAATTAACATAGTCGTGCTCGATCTATAAAGCCCGAAAGATCGATCATCGATTTCTGGCAAGATCGATGGATGGATCTGCCAAACATACATGGTGACTTCTTGAAGGTCTTGAGAAGCCTGAAATAATGTCAGAAATGAAGTTAGATTTACAACATATATCAATGCATTTTATCAACAAAAAAAAAACATATATCAATGCAATTTCAATTCAAAGAAAAAGTATATATGATTTGGGAACTATTTCAAGTACTAATATACAACATTGTTCAAATTATTTTATGTGTGTGTGTTTATATATACATGCACACACTGTGATGCTCTTGTTGGTTGACTGCATAAATGTTCTTGTTTGTTTGTCTACTGCTGCTTCAAACTTAGACAACAAGCTGAATATATCTTTCTTCATCTGATGAATAAAAAAAATGTGTAGCCAAACACTCCCCAATGCAGTGCAAATAAAAGGTATAATTTGTGTGTGTGTTTGGATCCTTGGCTAATATTTAATTGGATGCCATTATCATCACTACTATAAAGAAGACAAAAGATATATCTGATTCAGGTACTAGGGTGTGGTCATATATATATAGATCCAGCATTACCTAGAAAAGGGCATTAATTAATTAACATAATAATGGCAATTTTAAAATCTAAAAAGACAGACAAAAAGGAGAAAAAGAAAACATTACAATCAAACAGGATCATCAGACAACGCAGCTAGCTAGCTAGCTAGCATAATCTAATCATTATTAATACACACACACACACATATATATTCTGGCATATATGTAAGACATATATAGAAATTCATAGCTGATGAGTAATATATAAAGCAAAACCATCCATAACCATTTGGTTAACTAATCAGTGTTCCGATGTGAACTTCAAATGTATGATTCTTATTAGATTCTGACAAAGATATATACATATATAATACATATTTTATATAACTGAATGTACTGAATGTATTTAACTAATGTACTTATTATTTATTCAATTTTATACATGCTCAGATGCAATATATATATATCATACACCATTTTTTGGGGCATAAGATAGTGCACAATCAGACAAAAGAGAGGATTTATGATTTTGCATAAGAGAAAGAAAGAGAGTGAACTAGCAATCTCAAATTACAGTTAATTAGAACATCATAAATAGTACCATATGTGTTTGTAATATATAAAAAGGTGTTAAGGAAAAGTCCTTAACACCAATATGAAAATTAGGGTTTTGAATCCCGTAGTAGTCTAGGGTTTATATATATATATATAACTTCATAGCATGTGTACATCTATTGTGTAATAACTCATAAAGGCCTAATATTTCCGTTTAATAGCATAATTTCCCCCTATATGAGTGTGCCTATGGAAGTCCATTAATGCTAAATTATTGAATCAAATTAGCTAAATTTACTTCATTAATGATCAACCACCTTTTGCAATATCACAATCACTAGATCTAGCTAATCACTCAATTCACGCAATAAAAGAAAAATTAATTACCATTACTGGATGGCAAAGCTTGAGCTCCCTTGATCACTACCCTTGATAGGATTCCTCTTCTTCTTCTTCTTCTTATAAGGAATCCCTCTAGCCTTAGCTTGAGAATCCTTAACTTCTTTCAAGTACACTCTAATGGCACCACTAGCAAATGGATTAGTCTCCGGTGATCCCCCGTTTTCCTCATAAGCTGCCCTAAGCCGACCGATTAGAGCATCAAGGCTACCCCAAGCTTGCTTAAGAGGGCAAGTGCAAGGTCCCTGTGGATCAGGCTGACCAAAAAACATACACCTTTGTGAGTGCACCTTAGTCTTGCCAAATTGATCGAGGTACCGGAGGAATTCGAGCACGTTGTTCGAGCTACACTGCGATAGAGCCACCGGAGGCCGTTGATTCCTCAAGTACTGACCGAAAGTGTTCCAATCTCTCCTCTTTTGTGACTCATACCGGCTTAAGGCAGGTGGGCTTTGGTTACTATGATCAATATTAGCACTACTAGGAGTAGTACTTCTTGATGAACCTTGTGCTATTTCTTTTCCTTTGTTACTACTTGACATCACAATAATTTTCTCGAGAAAGAGAGAAGGAAAAGAATCTTTTGGGGATGAAGGAGAGAAAATTTTCAGAGTAGAAAAACTTGAGAGAGTGGAGAGGGTATCACATAATGAGAGACTAATGAAGAGACGTGATATGGGTCCTATGAAATGGAAGTGCTTTAGCTACTAGTACTCCTTTTTCTTCCATTGACATTATTAGTTTTTTTTTTTATAAAAAATGACACTATTAGCAATAACTAATAGTTTATTTATTTAATTATTTTTCAATATATGTATTATTGTGTTCCCATCATCTAAGCAATCATTATTGAGTATATTAATATAGCCTAATTATCCCTCTTGTTTTGTACCATGGTCACCATGTAGGCTCTACAAATAAAAAAACCTAATTAGGAAGTTATTATAGGGGTTGGTTATACGTATAGGTACCACTTTAGGAAACAATAGTGTCCGACTCAGTGCCCCTAGCATATAGGCCTATTGCCTATGTGGTCTTAACCAGCAAGGGAAAAAATGGCCGGGCCAGCTTGACACAGTGTGGCCCATGACAGTGTGCAAAGGCCTATGTGGTCTTACTTACATATATATTTAAAGATGATCACTAATTGCATTCTGTTTTTAATTAAGTATGCTATACTCTTAAAAAAAATTATTAAAAATTAATACGTTTATGAGTACATCCCAATTTCATATTCCTCAATTTTTACAGAGGACACCCAACAGTCCAACCACAAAAACCCTAATTCATCCAACCAAATTACGAATTGGGTGGCCTGCACCATTTTCCCTAGCCTCAGCACTTCCTTGCCGATGTTGTTTTCTCGCAAGTTTTGGATGACATCTCGCTGACTTCGCATAACCCTTGGAATAGATCCACCCTCCTCTGCCTGCTTGGCAATCTAGCACAAGTTATGCAATACACAGCAAGCAACAATAGTCTGTGAAAATTAACATTAGTTTACCCTACTGCAATTTATCTGTACGTTGAGCTGCTATGTAAACAAACACGAGCATATTGGTAATTTTGAAATTGTTTTCTTTACCTCTGACCATACTTTTATTCAGTGGACCTATTAGAACATGATTCCATACATACATACGTACGTACGTACGTATGCATATAGAGAGAGAGAGGGGGAGGGAGGGGGGGTAGATTTCTGATGGTGATGTGAGGAATTGGAGGAGTAGTATTTGAAAACCTAAGATCCAACATGGAATTGTAACGGGTCAATATTGTATACACATTCATATGTAATTCTAGAATCTCATTCCTGATCATTCTCTTTCATCTCCGCTTCTTAAAATAAGTGGGTCCTACTAATTTAGTGAGGCCACCGTAGATCCCATCACCTATGTGAAAGCACGAAATAGTGGGAAAAAGTTGTACAAAATACCAAAAAATCAATTTCTTTGTAGGAATTCATAATATATGGCCTAAATCTAGAAAATGTCAATCAAGGAGAGCATTACATGTTCAAATAATAGGAAATGAAATACATTTATTGAAAACCAAATAATGCTCCAGACTATTTCACACGTCACATAAATTTAGAGGTAAAATAAAAGGCGTTATTGTGATTTTGGACGTAAACGCCCAAAAATATTTGAATAAATTGATTTGACTTCTATGGGTGGAGTAGGAGACATACAAACAATATTCCTGATGGCTGGTTGACTAAAAGATTTTCTACATAGTTTAATAAATATTATCCTATTACAACTTGGTTAGTAGTTTTAACATCTATACTAAATGTTAAATTAGGATTAAAGAAACTAATAGCAATCCGCCACGTGTAGCCTTTTATTGATTAGTGGAGGATTAAACTGTAACCCTAACATA
Source organism: Euonymus europaeus (assembly GCA_963580455.1). NCBI lineage: Eukaryota > Viridiplantae > Streptophyta > Magnoliopsida > Celastrales > Celastraceae > Euonymus > Euonymus europaeus. Next base: position 25,835,755 of record OY756961.1, read on the forward strand.
ATCTTAATGTGGATGTCACCACCCATCAGTACTATACTGCTGTTGATAAAGCTTTATTGATCCTAAAGAATATCAATTCCTACACGGCTACACCAATGTTTACTGGTGTTTTTGTTGCTTCTCGACTTGTTAATTTCATTACACTTTTAAAATGTGTTTGGATTGAGGAATTTGATAAGGGAAGAGAAAGGCAACGAATTTTTTTTCACATTTTTTTTATGTTTGGATTGTTTGGAAGAAAAAATAATAATAAAGGAATGGGTTTGGAGGGAATTGGGAGGAAAATGTCCTTAATTTTTTGTAGGGAAGAGAAAAGAAGGAAACCCCAGATTGTGGTGTCTATAAATTAAAAATCTATTTTGCGCTTGATATGCTTTAATATTTTATGTTTCATTTTTTTCTGTTCTTTCATGAGTGTTATCCAAAAAAGAGAAATTACAAATCATTTCCTCTCTTTTTCTTATCCATGCATACAAACATGAGAAGGAAAAATATCATTCATTCTCTTCCCTTTCATTCCCTTCTCTTCTCTCCCCTTCGATCCCTCAATCCAAACACACCATTAAACTCATAAACCAAATGACTGGAATTAAAATTGATTTAGGGTTTAGAGATTATGGATTAGGGCATACGGTTAGAGTTTTAGATTTTAAGTATAAGGTTTGGAATTTGAGATTTTGATTTTAAGATTTAGGGTTTAGATGTGAGGATTTAGGATTTATAATTATTTATAATAAAGAAGCTTTAGTTGGAATGATAAAGTTGATTGTGACAACTTCTTGCAAATGCGAGAGGTCACAAATTTAACTCTCACACCCAACAATTTCAGCGTCATTTGTTTCCTTGAGCCAAAGGTCCATGGGAGGCGTTTTCTTGTCTCAACCATTTTTCAAGATAGTGCGAGCCGCTTTGATAGGCCCGGCTATTCGGTGGGTATGCTAAGACAAGAATTTTCCAATGCCAAAAAAAGTTTATGATTATTTATTAATTATTTACGGGGCATTATCCATGAGTTTAGTCACATATCGATTTTTTAAAGGGTAAACTTGTATGGTATCACTCTGTATTGTAAAAAAAAAGTTTAGGATTGTTTAATCCACTTATAATCTCAAGTATTTTAGGGTCATGGATTAAAAGTAAAGGTATTTATATATATAAATTCCAATAAAAACGTTTCAACTGTAAAAAATGAGTGTGTGTATATATATATATATGAACACTTGTTGAGGTTTTTTTTCTTCTAACAAAGGATCCTCCAAACTCAATTGTTCCCAAACGTCAAATGGGCTCATTTAAAACAGTACACATTTGAAATAACATTTTAAAACCAACATGTATGTTATTGGTCAAATTGTTTCCCAAACGCACCTTTTGTCTCAATAATTAAACAAGTACTTGGAGCTGAAATTTGGCCTTAAATAATGTCCCTCCATAAAAGCTTCAAAGAAGTTCTGTTTCGTGTGGTAAGTTGTCGGGATAAATCATTGTCAAACACGAGGTTTTGAGTTTAACTCACATTCCAAGAGAATTTATTTGATGTCGTGCACACCCATGACCTAAAGCTCTATAATTACTTGATACGTGTGAAATCGGGGGACTTATCACTTATATATGTATCCGGAGTTAGCATGTAAGATGGGGTCTAATGTGACAATATTTTGAATGGATTGATGCCATGCACTTCCATGACCTAAAGCTCTATAATTACTTGATACGTGTGAAATGGGGGGACTTATCACTTATATATGTACTCGTTTTTACCATGTAAAATGGGATCTAATGTGACAATATATTGAATGGGTCCTCATTTTAAAAAAATTCCCTCCCTAAAATTTCCTTATCATTAATTTAGAAACATCCCTGTCAATTCTATTTTAAGTGCATGCATGGGGGTTTGGGCTTTCAAATCTTTGAAAAAGATAACTCCACAAATTAGAATCAATGCAAATTTCCATATGGAGGTGCTTGACAATAGAAGAAAAAAAGTATTGAAACCTAAGATGGTGATTGCTCTAATTCTAGTATAGCAATCTTTATACATGAAGGGGAAATATTGGAGTTTTTATACAATAATGCAGGATTGTGACAAGCTTCAATTCAGTGAATGAATGCTAATTAGTGGATTCATTTCTCATTGATGTTACATATTGGTCGGCTGTGAATAAAAAAGAGAACTAGTAATTTTGTCAAAAGAAAAGTGTCAATTAATCAATAAGATGGCTATGATTAGGCCTTTTAATAGTGGTTCAATAAGTGAGACCATTTGGTTGGCAATCCAATGAGTGTGCGTGTGAGTGTGAGGCGAGCATAAGATGAGTGTGAAATGAGCATTTTGATGTTTGATATGAAATGAAGAGTGAGCATGGTTGTTATAATTTTAATGACGATTACGTATTATATATTAAGGGATAAAATAGCATTTTAAACATCAAAACTCGTTCTCCCTTGTGAAAATTAGTTAATCTCACCTTGTTGGTGAGTTTTGCTAATCTAAATAAGTGGGGAATGAGAGTGAGATGAGTTTGGGATTCCACATTAATCTCAAACGAGATAATGAATGATTCTCACCCTCAATCTCACTAAATTCCCCCACCGAAATATCAACCAAATGCCCCATAATATCCACAAGTTTAATTGGGTTGTATCATCCATCGCCTTCGTTCTAATTAGGAACATGAGTTCGATTTTCCCCTCACTCCTGCTAAGAAATGGGTTTTTCAAGTGGTATCGAAGTTGATGGTAAGCACGCACAAACGTCCACATAAACATTCTCCACGGGTTACATTTCCCCAACATTTCCAGCCCAACCACTGGCAAACATTCTCAACCCAATACCCTCAATGTAACAGTTTTACAAAGTATGGCCTAAGAAACTATATATTTTGTTGGAAGTTGGAACCCTAGATAACATCAACTTCACCATGATAAGACTTTTATGGCTTGATTACGAAGACTCTCTCCATCCCTTTTACTGTGATATGGACATTTGAGGCTCAAATTCTTGTGTGCGTTGAAGGAAGCATGCTAACACTCAAAATACTGGAAAGAAGTTTAGCAGCCACTGCTGAAAACAACTAATTATTCATAAAAATATATATTATTCATAGAGCAAAAAGAGAGTCTAGCAGCCATGCATTATTACGTTCAAAGTATTGACACTTATCATATACAAATAACGTGATTGTCAATTGATAACTGTCAATACTTTGAACGTAATCATCAACGGTGTTGGATTGAGCTGAAAATTGCACGATTGACATCAAACATCAAGCAGTGTGTACTTTAAAACTGTTGGAAGAATTTCAGGATCTTTGTTGCAGAAATTCACACGACAATAGAGAAAATTGAAACAGAAAAGTGCAACAATCACGACACAAGATTTTAACGTGGAAAACTCCAAATCCGGAGAAAAACCACGAGTGCTGTCAAAAGACAACCGAGAGAACAATTCCACTATATAGAAAAATTGTACAACCACATAGTCCTAATTTTCCCTCACCAAGAAATCTAGGCAAACCCCGAAAATAAAACCCATTATTTTCTCTTTGTGCTCATCGCACACCTCCCTAGAATTTTCTATCTTTTGCACCCACAACACACCCCACAAACCTAGTAAATCACTAGTATTTATAGTAGTGTCACATCTCCCAATTCTATTCTACCTAGGAATTCCTACCCAAGATGTTTCCAATTACAAATATGATACCAATTATATTCATAATTAGAAACCGACTTAAAACCGTGTTTCCACAAAACAAGGATTCCTTTTGTAGCAAAAGAATTAGTCCAACTTTTTGATCAATTCCTAACAAACTCCACCTTGATCAAAAAATTCCATAGCTTTCGCTATACCATCGTCTTCACCGACAGTCATACTCCACCATAAAGAGTATACCCACTCAGAATTCATCATTCCAAGATTTTCCTTTGGCTTATGTGCCCATGTCGAAAAATAACCTGCTGAAAAATTATGGTGTAACCCCCACGCTTGACCTTTTCCTGGGAGTTCCTCAGCCCTGGACATACCTTCTCACCACACACCCTGCATAACTGTCAAGTCAGTGCCCGTGTGCAAACTTGTGGACCCGCTATCCGTAACACATCCTCTTTCATGACACTAGCGGTATGTCATGAAGATGTTCATGGCCTTTAGAGGACATCATCACATGCGTCTTCTTCCAAAAACGCATTGTTAATTTCACCTTCCATTGAATCAGAAATTGATTTCCCCTTCAACGCCTTGTGTAACCCAAATTGAATCAGCACATCCTTGACTTGTACTTGCCACAAGCCAAAATTAATTTTCCCATCAAACTTCTTCATGTCGATTTTGACGCCTGACATGTCTGCTTCAAGCAACCTCCTGCTCCGATACCAGTTTGTTACACAAAACTGGTAGCAAAAGAATTAGTCCAACTTTTTGATCAATTCCTAACAAAAACTATCGTTTTGCCATTCCATCCATTATTTTTTCGTCAAATTCTATCATTTAGGCTTCGAAATTCATAATTTAATGATTTTATTTTTTTTCTTTCCTTTCAAGTTATTTTAGATACAACTCATTGATGGTAGTTTCAATTTCAGCCGTCATTATTTTTCCAACTTATTTGGTACTCGATCCCTAGCTAGTTTGTAGAATCAACAAAGTGTTTGAACCTTCAATCTGATATTCGCAAAATTGAATCAAATAGGCTTGAATAAAACGTTCCTTTCTTCACACAGTCTTGCATCACCACCCTGCAAAAAATTGATTTTTTTAAGGAAAGGATTAGCCCAGATTTTATTGATCCAAGAAGATAAAGAGCCTCTCTTTAGTGGCTAACATAATACCAGAAGGGCAAGTACTTAACCTCGACAACAAGGAAAGAAACAAGACAACATGGGACTGAAACCAAATAAACGAGTAGCAAATAATTGAAATTTGAAACCAAATTAATGATCACATCTATCTATCTATCCACTGGCTATCTTAAACATTAAAGTCAGACAAACTTTTGTGGCCTCGACTATTTTAAGCACGAAATGATATCAAAACACAATCAAATGGATCTGTGATCTTTTGATATATATCATAAAAAATTATTTCTTTTTTGGCAGCAAAACATTACAGTATTTTGCAATCCTAGGATTAAAGAAAGTTTATCCACCTTTATTAATCATCCAAATCCTGGGGAGATTTTATCAACTTATTGGGACTAGGAAATTTAGTCAATTAACATATCAAGTGTGTGGGGTTTCTCTTATTAGTTTTTTTTTTTTAGTTTCAATTGGGGTTGTCTACATTGCTTTCAAGTTTCAACTCGTTTTTGCTTTTCTTCTCTTAATTTGTTTTCTCAATTTTCAGATTTGTTTTTTCTTTTATAAAGTAGTTACTGACTGTGACTTCCAGTAAAGTAGTTACTGACTGTGACTTCCAGTGACATAAAATTCTGAGAATCTGGACCGATTGTCCCAATTTTATCAAGTATCTCTTAATAAGTTGTATAGTGTTTAGGAGTGTACACCACATCTCGTCTCGGGTTACTAAATCGAGCTCAATTGGGTGTTTTTAAAGAGTATATGACCCGGTCAATAACTCTCTTAAGAGTTACTGGATAACTAAGTTTTGGATTGGACCCGAGTTATCTTGTAACCCTTAACAGGGTGCATTCCACAAAAATAATAGGACATCCGATAAGACTTGAGCCGTGGATTTTATTTATTTATTTATTTGAACAATTTTCATTGGGCTTTACCCAAATTGGCTGATTTTTTTTCTTTTTCTGATTGGATATTATTGTCTAAACATGTGATGGGCTTTTAACATTCTGGATTGTTCCGTTCTCACTGGGCTTTTTTAATAACGGGCCCAATTAATAAGGCCGAATTTGCAAAAAAAAAGTAAACAACATTGAAAGAGGCCCAATATATAAAACAGTCAAAGAATGCCGATAAAGCCCATATCCCATGGTCCAACGAGAGGCTCTCAGCCCAGCCCATCGTCATGCGCGCTATCTACACAGATTCTACACGGTTATGAATAACCTCTGTTGAATTGGGCTAGTGGGCCTTCGTCGTATTTTCTTTAAAAAAAACGACATAATAATATAACCCATACGGGACTTTATTAGTGGTATAAAACAAACGAAAAACCCGACCCTCTTGAAATTCGATCCAACGGGCTGTGACTTACATATACTGTGACATTGTGATGTTCAAGTCCATAATCTTATTCACACTACAATAATTCAATACTATTAATTTTCCAATTTTTAGTGTGTACCTTAGATGAGTCTAACGGGTCGTTTGATTTTGATAATGGTTTAAGTGAGAGTGGAAATGAGAATGGGAGTGAGAGTGAGATTGAGAGGGAGAGTGAGAGTGAGATTTTGATTCTTACGTTTGGTTTGGTATGTATAAAAATTAGGAATGAGAATGATAATGAAATTGTATTTTGTTCATTATGTCATTCCTTTATAATTATGTATAATCAACATATTTCATTTTACCATTTCTAATTATATATAATTAACAAATTAAAACAATTTAATAAAATTACATATATTAACAAATATTAAATAGCAATATATTAATTGATATTCGAATTAAAAACTATTTAATTGGGGTCAAAATTGTCATATAGAGATATTAATTAATACATTAAAAACTATTGAATTTGGGGCAAAATTGTCATTTTATATGCTATTCCTCGTGAAATTGACTATTCCCACATAAAAATGTGAAAACGAAAGAATAGGAGAGAGAGATAAGGATTGGAATGGAGCATTTCTCAAAATTTAATCCAAACAAATGATGGAATGGAATGTTCCATTCCATAAACCACTCTAATTCTCAATACCAAACAGGGGGCCCTAAGTGTTCTTTTTATAATGCTTGAGGTTTGATCATTGGGATTTCAACAAATTCTATGTCGAACCTACAAGATTATATGGTCTTAGAATCACATGGTTTGTGGGATCATATGGGTGTTAGGATTCCAACGAATATTTTTGTTATTTTTTTTTCTTCGACATTTATCGATAGTTAAAAATGAAAAGTCTTTAACTATTTTACAATTCAAATTACAAAATTTTTGATCACACATGAGTTGATATGGTCGTATTAATTCTGATATTATATCAACATATATGATATGATGCCAAATTGTCTATACGTGAGTGAGCGGCAACAATTTATGTCAATTCATGAGTCGGGATGATGTCAATTCATGAGCAAATGGTAATAACTTATGGATGGTTGATAATTAATTTAAAATTCAATTTTCAAAAAAAAATTGATCACCCCCATGAATTGATATGATTCTTATACACGATATATGTTGGAAACTAAACAATCAATACATATAAAATATGGAAAATAAAAATAACTTATTTCATTTATAATCAAATATAAACAAAATATAAAAAATATATCATATATGTAGAATTGAAAGTGAGAGCAACCAAAGTTATCAAAAACCGGATCGGAATGCAAACACGAGATTGAAGTGAGGTATGCCAACCGCTAATCTCCTTAAGGTGAAAATGCCCCAGCCACCGGTGTCAATGCTAAAGTAGGCAAACACCTCCCAAGATACAACACTCCCTTCTACCGGTAGGTGACACAGGTATACCAGCAGGCTCGTTCGAACCAAAAATTGAAAGCACCCTCAGAAAAGAATTCGGCTAGGGAGAAGAAGAGAGGAAAAATGAATTTTCGTAGTACACTATGCTTCTATTTATATTAGAGTCTTGCATTAAAACCGACCTTAAAACTAGGGATGCCAAATAAATTCCAGTAATAAAGTGAATTTAAAAATTGTAACGGACATTTTTGAATTTGAATTGTCCTCATGTCCACATACAATGAACCTAGGTAGTGGGCCGGTGCAAAATGATAAGTCCAGATGGGCTACGGACACGCAAGCCCATCACAAAAGCTTGGGTGCCCTTGGGCCCAAGTCTTACATCCAACACTTGAGTTTTATAAACTCATCACATACATCACAATTCTTTAATGTGGGATTCCCACATTTCTCTTAATTTTGCACATAACATATCATGTCTAACATGACCACTTTAGAGTCAATTTCCATTCAACCAAAAAATGGTTTTGGACAACCTTTAACTCCAATCTCTAGTCTTCATATTGAAGATTAGAACCCACTAAATTATATTCAACTAATACTCAATTAGTTGTAAATAATCATTGGTCAAATAGTGGTTGACCACCATTTTTCCAACAATATCAACATATGACATAATTATTTTCACTAATTGATCTTAATTAAAATTTTAGTCCGTGCATGCTATAGGTATCATAAGACAGAGAAAAGGAATATTCCGAGTTTGAAACTAGAAAAGGAAAAGAAATACCTAACTTTGAATATTATTAAGGATGTCTAAAGTAATTGTCGGTCGACATGGTCACATGGGTGTAAGAGGTTGAAAGGTACGTAAACTCTCCTAAGACAAAAGAGAAAACACTTTCAAGTAAAAAAAAACTACAAAATGGAATCAAGAAATAGTGAAAGATACAAATGAGGACAATAAAATAAATAATGAAGCATAAGAACGGGACTTTCGGTCTTTTCATGCACTTTGTTTCCCTAGCTGATAAGTTATCTTCTCTAATATGCACATAAGCTATTAGATTTCCCAATAATTCAGCGGCTTATCACTAATTATATATATATATATATTTATATATAATCACTAATTATATTTGATTGTTATTAAAGCATGCCTTATATATAAAGAAAACACTCCTACGCTTGCCTTCTATATAAAATCAAATTTTATTTTTTTATAAACAAAAATCAATATTTGTTCATGAAAAAGGTCAAGCTTTTGGAATTAAAAATGAGATGTTAACGAATTTAATTGCGGTAACATATTCCGCATGACCATTAACCTAACAACATTCATACAATTCCTTCCTATTTTAAACGATTTTTTAACTACGGTAATATCTTTAAATATAGATTATATTAAATATCCCTGTAGATTTTCATTGTTATTGGTAACGTAAATAAGATTTTGAAGGAAATTAAACTAGGTGGGAACTCAGAGAATGGATGGCATGGGTGACGAGAAGGTTAAGATGGTTGTAGTCATGCCTTCTATATATCCTAATGATATTAATTTGAGCTATTATATGTTCAGTTTTGGGAATTTGATTATTTTGAAGAATTTGGGATTGATTTGAATTTTATATACTATTTTCAATGGTTCAGCTGAAAAACTCTAAAATATTTTATCTTTCTTTTCATATACAACCAAAGCAAAAATTAGTTTTGAGGTTTTGTGATGTAGGCTTTTCTCACAGTTTTGGCAAGTAACTTGGCTGGTTTTAGATCAATCGAGAAATTTATAATCGATTTTAATGAGACATATACACGTGATCTTCACATGGAAAATGTTAACATAAGACTAAATGCTCTTTTAAGAGAAAAAATAAAATAAAATAATGAAGAAATCCAAATAAAACACTTTAAATTAAGTTTAAATAAAAAAAATGATTAAAGACTTTTGAAAAGCATCAACATTAATTAATTAATCTCGAAATGATGACAAATTCATGCACTCTTTCCTCGGAAACTTAAAAAATCTTGAAATGCAGTCGATATTGGAATCTAGAGGTGATAAGTTACATATTTTGCGGTAAGAGTAAGACAATAAGCTATAATATCTCTCCCGATAATTCAGGCGGCTTATCACCAATTTGTCAAACTAAAAGACAAAACAAAACGCTGAAATTTGAAATTAATATTCGAACCCCTCTGTTCCGCACCCCGATCGAACCTAATTAATGATTTTTTTTCTCTCTCTCTTCTCTTCTCTCACCTCTACTCTCTCATCTGTCTGGTCTTCTTCCCTCCCTCGTTTCATAATAACTTATAATTTATAAAAGAAAATTCAAACTAGGTAGATTATTCATTGTGATGATACCAAATAATTCTACCAATTATGACATGACACGTGTCGCTGACAAACAAAAAAATGCGTTCCTCACCGAGGAATCACCTTGGTAAGCCTCCTTTGGATGTATGTCACATTGATTGACATACAATCATGCCTCCTCGGCTTACCGAGGAGATCGTCCGTACTACACAATCTCCTCCATTAATTAGGAGACTAAGACCTACTCCTACTTGGAGAAGAGTCTCACTAAGACTCAAACTATATAGGAACTTATTCAAAGATCAACGACGCAGATGAGAGGGAGTCCTAGTCCTACTCAAGCTCGGTGCTCCAACTCCTCATCTCCTATAAAAGGCATAACTCCCAGAGTTAGGTATGAGATTATCGAAGCACAATTTCCACACTTAAGCTTACAGAGAGCTCTAGACAACCGAGCTCCCCTTGCTTTTGATTACAAACTGACTTGAGCGTCGGAACGCCTACGCCATAGGACAACCTATGGTGAGACTTTTAGCTCATGTTTGCTTATTGTGCAAACAGTTCATCCACATCCTACAAGCTAGTCCGATCACCTAATACCTCATCTAGGTTGGTCACCTTTTTTACTTCATCACATTGTATGATTTGAATTAGGGATGGCAAGAGACAGGTATGTCATTTCCATCCTTGCCCCCGAACCCCAACCTGTAAATCTAGGATTTGAGGAGTCTCGAACTCGACTCCGACCATATATATATATATATATATTATTATAATACTATATATATGTATTATATATATACTTACAATAAAGGAATCAAGTGAGCTATTGGCTTAGTGGTAACCATTCTTTAAGTCTTGGCAGCTTCTACAAAGGAAATGGATCAGATGAGGATGACTCCTTACAAAAGTTGGTCGAGAAGCATGACCCAAGAAACTAGTATTTTATCAGCAAATGTTGTAATTTCAACTCAAAAAATAAAAAATTATCTCATTTAAGTCCCTTTCTAAAATTTTTAAGAGTATCCATTTTGTAGAACTCATCCCTAACCCCAAGACTCGGGCAGATCAATTTATTTCGTGAAGGGCGCATGACTTTTTTATTTATCGTCATTATAGCTCAATTTATTTCGTGAATGGCGCATGACTTTACTTATCGACGGACGGTGGAGATTGATAATGGCAGGCCCACAACATGCCCCCGAACCCCCGGCGGATCTCGTTATTTTTCTAAAGCGATAATGACATATTGACCAAAAAAAATGTTTTGTAGTGAAGCATGCGTGCTACTAGCTACCAATTTAGTCAACGAGAATTATATTTTGAACTATAATAAATGCGTAATTGGAGTTTTCATTATTAAGATATTGCCAAACAAAAATAGCCAACCTCATTTTTCAACAAGGCTCTTTAGAATTTGAGATTTTTTTGTTATCCGAGTGCAAAAGATAAATTTTGCTAAATGTCGATCATTCTCTCATGTAGCCTAGGGGAATGATAATTCATGGGATTGCCATGATGAATTGTCATTGCAACTCTCTTTGTAATGCGAATCCAAAAAATAATCAGGGGTTGGTTAGTGATAAAGTGATAAATTAATAATAAGGGACGCGAAAGTTAACAGGAGTTTAGACGCAGCGCCCCAAAAGATTTATGTAATCTCGTTTGATTAAATTAAATGATGTATTTTCTTAAAAAACAATTGAAAGCGAATTTTGTGGCCGGGTCTTTCATTATAAATTCTTTATGTTCTTTTTTATTTTCAATTAGAAAGGAAACAAATGCAAAACCTTAGTTAAATCCTATGATATATGATTTTTATAGGAAGATGGGCTCCATAAGAGACGCATGCACTCATGCGCCATTCATTTTGTTAGAGCTTAATTAGGTCATAAGCCATGCATTAGGGTGTGACTTTCTTCTTTTTTGTAACAAAAAATAATCAAATGATGTAAACATATTTAATATATATTGGGCGCATGCACGAACTCAATTTTCTTCAAAATTAAATATATTCGAGCAACCTACTATTCAATTTGATAAACAAAAAATTCAGTAGAGCAACTATAACAACAAAAAATTACTGGGCAATTAAAGTTACATATTAGATCCCACTTCTGCTACACAAAAGTTAGTCACATATTTATCCACATCAGCAAAACACATCTCCCAATACAGTTACATCAGCAAAACATAAATAATCATACATTTCTCTCTTCTCATTTTAGTCAAGTCAATAACTTTTCATCTATTGGACATTGTCCCTATTAAATTTACACCAAAATCAACACTAAATCTCACATTTATTACAAAAAATCAACTCACATACACATTCACATCATCTTTTGTATAAAAAAATATTTTGTATAAAAAATAAATATATTATAAAGTCCACTAATGTTTAATTGAGAGGAGCCGGGCAATTGTGCTTTGCGCCACAGTGTCATGGATGTGGTTTGTTTTCAATTTGAGGGCATTATTTAAAAAAAAAAAAAAAATACTGACATAATTTATTGATTATTCATATAGTTGTGACTGATTTTTTGAGTAAAAAATTATAATTATAATTATAATTTATAATTATACCATGATTTGAAATTATTGAATTTGAACAATCCCGAGATTGTTATCTTCTTCTCCCTAATTATCCTCTTTTATTTCCTTTACTGTTATTATAAATATCTAATCCGATTCAAATAAAGATTTAAAAAAGATCATCTTAAAAATATCCTCGTCAATTAGGAGACAAATTGGGATTTTCCTTCTATTCATTTTCAGACAAGGAAAGTTTAAAAAAAAAATACAAATCAAATCAAAATTCAGAAAAGTCAGAAAGTGAAAAAGCATCCTGCAAAGCATATTCCATTGGTTTTCCTTTCATAGTTCACAAACGAACAAAAATTAGTCAAACGTCCAAAAAACGTCCCACATAAAAGGACACAAAAAACTTCACACATAAATTTAGGATTGACGAAAATTGATGTTTGAGTCCAATCAAATAAAATAAAATGTTTACGAAATATTTATAAATATGAATTTAAATTTTTTAACGTATTTAATTTATCATATTGGAATTGATTTAAATCGAACAAGTAAATCAAATAATAATACAATCTTTAATTTACTATATCCGAATTGATTTAAATTTGATTCAAGTTAGAATTCGGACAATTAAATCGGAAAGATATTTGTATTTGAATCCTAACTCACTTTTAAATAGGATAGAATTTTTATATTTAAACCCAAATTTCGGATATATGAGTTATGTTCAAACTCGGTTTAATTCGAAAATAGGATCAAACATAATTTTGGCACGCCTACATAAGAGGAGAAGAGAAGTTGGTATACATATGTTTTACTCTTCAGGCTCACTATTCAAGTTTGGCATGAAGTACTGAGCGATACAGACGTGAAATCGATAGATTCATCATACATTTTAGAGAGACAAAAATATATACATATAAAATCAAGGTCAAATTGTACACTCTGTTTCTTCTCTCTCCTATAAAGCAGGGTACTTTGTGCACTAGTTAGGATTACCCCAAAGGCCTTTGCTTTCTCTTCATTTTCTCCGAATCTCAGACACTCAGTTTTCAGGTGCTGCATTGTCTAAAACTCTGTTAAATCATCTGCATCTGGGTATCACGAATCACTGCTACTCCCCCACACACATACTCTGTTCACTCTGTTTGTATATGTAATTTTATAAAGCTTTGTTTTGGGCTTTATACACGTGTCTCTTATCCATCATATCCTCGATTTCAGAGGGGAAAAATCTTGAGGACCCCCTTTGATCTGAATTTATGGCTGTTTTGGTTTTGATTTGATTCAATCTAGTTGTTTTAGATTTTGTGGGTTCTTTTGGTGTTGGATTTGAATCCAAAACGTCTTATTTGGTTTGTGATTTATAGGAGGAGAAGCTTCAGAGAGTGTGAAGAATGGCTGCGAATCGGAATCTGGAGAAGCTGGCATCGATTGATGCACAGCTACGGCTCTTGGTTCCTGGAAAAGTGAGCGAAGATGACAAATTGGTGGAATACGACGCTCTGCTTTTGGATCGGTTTCTTGATATCCTCCAGGACTTGCACGGTGAAGATCTCAAGGAAACGGTATGCTGTCAAATTTGGATTTCTCTTGTTCTTAATTTTTATCAATTTGGGGTCTAATATATGCTGGAATTTAATGTGAAATTGGATTTGATAAATCTAATCTGTGTGTAGAGTAGTCAGAGTGGAAGAGTTGTTGTGACTGAAAACTCAATTCTGTATTTCGAGGGTCTGTGGTAGTCAGTTCATTATCAGGTTCTTGTTAAGTGTTTTTGACTTAATATTTTGGGATTTTAATTTGACATCTTTTTCTTTTGCCACTTGATTTACTTATATCTAAAAATTGGTCTGAAAAGACATGGACATGTATTCGTCTTTGTATTTGTAACTGTAAATGCTGAATGGAGTGGCTTGTTTATCAGCGGCGCTAATTGGTCATGTTGAATTTGTTAGGTTCAAGAGTGTTATGAGCTTTCTGCTGAGTATGAGGGTAAGCATGATCCAAAGAAGCTTGAGGAGCTTGGGAGTGTCATTACCAGTCTGGATCCTGGTGACTCAATTGTCATTGCTAAATCTTTCTCACACATGCTTAACTTGGCCAACTTGGCCGAGGAGGTTCAGATTGCTTACCGCAGACGGATCAAGCTGAAGAAGGGTGACTTTGTTGATGAAAATTCTGCAGCTACTGAATCGGACATTGAAGAAACTTTAAAGAGGCTTGTGGGTGAACTGAAGAAGTCTCCAGAGGAAGTTTTTGATGCTCTGAAGAATCAGACTGTGGATCTGGTGCTTACTGCTCACCCTACTCAATCAGTCCGTAGATCTTTGCTTCAGAAACATGCAAGGTTTGTTCAACTTCTATTATTTTGAGATTAGCTTAGATGTCACCCAATTTCGACAAAACAGAAAAGAGAAATAGATATTCTATTGTGTCCATTGGAGATTTTCGGTTACAATGAGTTTCTGGTTCAAGATGAAATGTGCTGATTCCCTTTACTTGACGGGGCTATTTTAGGAGATTTTTGTGACATTTGTTTCCACCGTATTGATCTCTATTTTTCTGTTTCTTTCAGGATAAGGAATTGTCTGACCCAATTGTATGCCAAAGACATTACTCCAGATGATAAGCAGGAGCTTGATGAAGCTCTACAAAGGGAGGTAGTTCTTGCTGCCTTTTGCTTGAATCTAACTTTTTCCATTTCAACTGAAATGCAAAATGTGTTGCATATGCGTCTTTAATTGTGCCATACTATAGGTATAAATTGGATTCAGATTACATCCTGATATAGCAAACATGCATTGTGTAAGATTCTGAAGTTGATATCTGGCGAGCTTCTTATAGCAACCATGCGTATTGTAGATTGCCACAATTGTAGTATAAGGTTTACATTTGACTTGATGTGTGAGACTGCTACCTCTACAATTAGAAGATATCTGGAGTACTTTTTATTTGTTTATTGCATACTGTGTTTCAAAACCCAGGACCGTGGCAAATTTTCCGTGTCTCCATCATTTCAATATTTTTGCAGGCCTTGCAAATCATACTCACTAGTTAGTAATTAGGAAGGTGATTACGCTTTTCCCTATGCACAATAATGAGTACACGATAGTATTGTATTTATTCCTTGGTTAATTTTTCTCTTGTTGGGATTTTTTTGGGTAAAACGTGTATGTTCATGGCTTCATGCTCTTGGTAGGTGTGAGAGAGAGAGATGCTGGGCAAGTTATGTTGTCATTTATCCTGTAATTAATGTCTTAATGGAGTATTATGACCTTTCTTCTTCTGTGAAAAGTAATACACTACACATTTCTGTTTTGTTTAATGTGTATAAACCAACTATATCTATCTTAAAACATTTTTTTTATATTTGCAAAGAAAACATTTGTTTTATCTTTCTGGCTATTGGCAGAACTTTGTGTAAAACCTAGCAGTAATTTTGAGTGACATTAGTTTTGCCTGATCAAACTTGAATGAAATTTGTGTTTAAGAGTTTCTTAGAAAGGCAAACAACACATGTTTAAAAGCCTTCCTCTTTGTTATTTTTGTTGCAATAGCAGCAATACTAGTTTTGTACATTTTTTCTTAAATAATTTCTCTTGGATGTAGATTCAAGCTGCATTTCGAACAGATGAGATTCGAAGAACCCCTCCTACTCCACAAGATGAGATGAGGGCAGGAATGAGCTATTTCCATGAGACAATTTGGAAGGGTGTCCCTAAATTCTTGCGCCGTGTTGATACAGCTTTGAAGAACATAGGGATTAATGAGCGTGTACCTTATAATGCTCCCCTTATTCAATTTTCTTCTTGGATGGGTGGTGATCGTGATGGTATGATCTGTAGTCTTTGATAAAACATGTTTTACTTTCTATATTTGTGTGTTTTTTTTGTCCTTTATAGCTATGAGAAAAAGAACTTGTAATGCCGTCACTGCTTTTTCTTTAAGCATACTGTTGTTGCTATGAAATCCAGGTAATCCAAGGGTCACTCCTGAAGTCACCAGGGATGTTTGTTTATTGGCTAGAATGATGGCTGCTAATTTATATTACTCCCAAATCGAAGATCTGATGTTTGAGGTGTAACTTCACTTCTCTTTCTTCCGACTTTTGCTAAGGAGTTTTATGAATCTTTGCATGAATCATTTCATTCCATAGTGTATTAATATATTTTTTTGTGTTCTCTTGGCAGTTGTCCATGTGGCGTTGCACTGACGAGCTTCGTGTCCGTGCTGAAATGTTCTATCAGAACTCAAAGAGAGATTCAAAGCACTACATAGGTAAAACTTGAATTAATAATGAGAATTCCTTCCCATATGTGCTTTATGTTTCAATTTACATATTTGATTAGATGAAAAGTCGAGTTCTTTCAATGTTCATTCCATGAGGAGTAGTTTTGCATATTCTAAAGTTGCTTGAGTGACACTACTAAAGCTTGTATATTTTATTTTCTATAAAATGATGGAAGTGTTTATTACTTTTTTGGTTGAAATTTTTTTTTCTATAAAATGACGGAGTGTTTATTACTTTTTCAGGCTGTAATTTTTTTTAACCCTTTTTTCTCTCATTTTTAACCTTCCTGTGTGAGTTAACATGTTGCACACCATATTTTGACGTTGCTTTAATGTTCGTATATGCATAATATTGACTAGGAAAGATAATTTAATCTAACTAATGATTTGCTACAGAATATATTTTGCAAATTAAGTAATACAATAAGTCTACTACTTATGACGTGGTTAGTTAATCTAATTGGTATTATCGGAATAACTATATGCAGAATTTTGGAAGCAAGTCCCTCCAAGCGAACCTTATCGTGTCATTCTCGGTGATTTGAGGGACAAGCTATACCAAACACGTGAACGTTCTCGTCACTTACTAGCTAATGGCTACTCTGACATCCCAGAAGAGGCAACTTTAACAAATGTTGAGCAGGTATTCCTTTCAGAAATCTTAGGATGAATAACGTGATGATTTTTTTTGTCTCTGCATTATCCTCACATTGACTTGTTTTTATATGTTTTTTTGGTAGTTTTTGGAACCTCTTGAACTCTGTTATAGTTCACTTTGTGCTTGTGGTGATCGGTCAATTGCTGATGGAAGTCTTCTTGATTTCTTGAGGCAAGTCTCTACGTTTGGACTGTCACTCGTGAGACTTGATATTCGACAAGAGTCAGACCGTCACACTGATGTCATGGATGCTATAACAAAGCACTTGGAGATTGGTTCTTATCGGGAGTGGTCTGAAGAAAAGAGGCAGGAATGGCTTTTGTCTGAACTCAGGGGCAAGCGACCGTTGTTTGGCCCTGATCTTCCTAAAACTGAAGAAATTGCTGATGTATTGGACACCTTTCATGTCATCGCAGAACTGCCATCCGATAATTTTGGAGCATACATCATCTCAATGGCTACTGCACCTTCTGATGTGCTTGCAGTGGAACTTCTGCAACGGGAATGCCATGTGAAGCAACCATTAAGAGTTGTTCCACTGTTTGAGAAGCTTGCAGATTTGGAAGCTGCTCCTGCTGCCCTATCACGGCTGTTCTCAATAGATTGGTACAGAGACCGGATCGATGGAAAGCAAGAAGTCATGATTGGGTACTCAGATTCCGGTAAAGACGCTGGACGATTTTCTGCTGCTTGGCAGCTATATAAGGCTCAGGAGGAGCTTATAAAGGTTGCGAAACAATATGGTGTTAAGCTAACCATGTTCCACGGTCGCGGTGGAACTGTTGGCAGAGGAGGTGGTCCCACTCATCTTGCTATCTTATCTCAGCCACCAGATACAATTAATGGATCACTGCGTGTCACTGTTCAAGGTGAAGTTATTGAGCAATCCTTTGGAGAGGAGCACTTATGCTTTAGAACACTTCAGCGTTTCACAGCTGCCACGCTTGAGCATGGTATGCATCCCCCAGTTTCACCAAAGCCAGAATGGCGTGCATTGATGGATGAGATGGCTGTCATTGCCACAGAGGATTACCGTTCCACCGTTTTTAATGAGCCACGATTTGTCGAGTATTTCCGCCTTGTAAGTAAAACCATGCATCCTATGCTTGCTATTGATGTTATGTTGAACTTATGGAAGGCTGTTCTTTTTTTTACCTTCTTTTATTAATGATACTGTTTTGCTGGTGATTTTAGGCTACGCCAGAGTTGGAGTATGGAAGGATGAACATTGGAAGTCGTCCTTCAAAGCGCAAGCCGAGTGGTGGTATTGAATCTCTCCGTGCAATCCCATGGATTTTCGCGTGGACTCAGACAAGATTTCATCTACCAGTGTGGTTAGGTTTTGGAGCAGCATTTAAGCATATCATTCAGAAGCGCATTACAAATCTTCAGATGATGCAAGAGATGTACAATTCATGGCCTTTCTTTAGGGTCACCATCGATCTAGTTGAAATGGTTTTCGCCAAGGGAGACCCGGGTATTGCTGCCTTGTACGACAAGCTCCTTGTTTCTGAAGACCTTTGGGCATTTGGGGAGAAGTTGAGGTCCGACTATGAAGAAACCAAGAGCCTTCTCCTCCAGGTAAATTCAACACCCCAAGTGACAGAACTTTTTCTGCTAAGATAATGCCTTGTTTTTCTGTTGTTGCTCCTACAGTTTTCCTTGAGACCAATTCTGGAGTTGAGTAACTAATACTTCTCTCTCGGTTCCCAGGTTGCCGGCCACAGAGATCTTCTTGAAGGAGACCCCTACTTGAAACAAAGACTCAGACTTCGTGATTCATACATCACAACCCTCAACGTTTGCCAGGCTTACACTCTAAAACGTATCCGGGATCCAAACTACCATGTGAAGGTTCGTCCTCATATCTCGAAGGACATCACGGAATCAAGCAAACCTGCAGATGAACTTGTGAAGCTGAATCCAACGAGCGATTATGCCCCCGGTTTGGAGGACACCCTAATCTTAACCATGAAGGGTATTGCCGCTGGCCTGCAGAACACTGGTTAAAATGGGCATTTTCTTTGCAAAAAGCTCTCCTTTCCTTTCTATCTAGTTTTCATTCACTGAATAAGCTTCCCCCTACTGAGTAATGTAAACGAATGTTGTAGTGGTTTGAAACATTCGGTTTAAGGTGGAATTTTTTTACCACCTCGTTCAGGTTGTACAATTTAATTATTGAGCTCTGAAAGGCCAATCATTGGTTGTTGTTGCCGCAAATGAATTAAACTACCAAGAATTCGCTGTCTTACAAATAGAATGTTGTGTTTCATTGGAGCGATTATATTATTTGCTGATCTTGAGCGAGCGAAAATAAATGAAAAGACGATGATTGAAATGACCGACTTAATTTTTGATATTGAGTAATGTTAGAATGCATGAGATTTCGAAAAAGTTATATCGTAACTTTTATTTCCTAAATTCTAAATCATAAACTTTTAATTCTAAATTTTGAATCCTAAATCTTAACCCTAAATTCTAATGTCATTTTCAAAACGATAAAACCACGATTTAACATGAATTTTGGGACTTTATAGCTAAAATTGTAATAAAGAATTGAAGCGCTCTCTCAATTAGGCCAAGTCTAGGCGGTACTTGTTAGAGATTGAGCTTTAAAACTATCCCGACCCAAAATTAAGATTGAGCTAAATGTTCAAGTCCAAGCCCATGATGTTACCAAGTTGGCCGAGCTTCAATTTACGAGTTTGAGAATCTTGCTCAAATTCCTCTCTAGTCTATGTTTGGATTGAGGAGATTAGCATGTGAGTTAAGGGAATAAGCTTTCTAAAAGCTCATTCATTTGTTTGATTTATATTAAACATGGATCATGAACTTGCTCATGGGGAGAATAACATTTTTTTAAAATGATAAATTTTGCTTTCATTAAATTTCATTTAAAATTGTCAATTTATTAAATGATAATATAATAATTTTACCTACATTACAATACATTCAAATCAAAACTCATAACCATTCTCACATTTAATCAAACATACAAAATTTTATTTTGAAACTCATTCATCCACTTATATTCTCCATTCTCAATATGCTCATGCTCAACTCATTTTAAATTCATTCTCAGTTTAAGCTCACCCTCAACCAAACGTGTAGTAAGAGAGTTAAGCGAGGGAGACAAACAAGTTATTTGAATTGAGGATTAAAGTTTAGCAAATAGATGATAGATAATTAGGTGAGAGAAAAGTTATCTATTTTCTCTCTCTCTCTCCCTGAGATATTAAGGAGAGGAAGACATAATAATTTTTTTTAAAATGCAAAATACTTTTTAATAACTATAACATTTTAAAAATATTTTGATAAGTATAAGTGTATAACCCTAACATTTTTAATAACTCACTCAAAAGAGTCAAAACCCCCTAATCCAAGCACGAGAGAGTGATAATTTTCCCTTGACAAACGAGCAGTTGCTTGTTACGGATGCGAAGACGAAGAGTTGGCGATTGCAGGCGCAAGCGATGAGATTTGCAACGGTGGTAAGGCTTCTGTCTTCAGTTGCCCAAATTAGTTTGAACCGAAGCAAGGAGTCGTCATTCTTCACTCACACTATCGGAGAGTTACGCGAAGGCGGATGAACAGGGGCGAACGGAGAAGGGTCATGAAGTGGAGGACAAGGGGCTGGGGTGGTTCCTGCAGGTGTTCGCCCTGGGAATGCTACGGTACGTGAGTGCCACTTCAAACATCATACACGACGACGATGGAGTCTTCAACTACTGGGAGCCTCTCCATTTCCTTCTCTACAAGTATGGATAACAAACATGGGAGTACAGGATGACTGTACAAGTAATCTCAGCTTCTGTGCTTTTCTTAGAACCCTAAATTGGACAGGGGATAGAGTTAGTAGTGCCTTTGAGGTTTCTGTTTAAGAAATTCATCATTTTTGTTTCGGATTTGTTACTTTAGATTTTTATTAATTGTTTTTTTAGGCTTCGAATATAATGCAAGACTTTGAACCAGTGCCTCATAGCTTTTTTGTCTCCCCTTAGTTGTAGGCAGAAAATTAGGGTCTCAATTGGTTGATTGTTTGCCATCTATCATGAAACACTTCAGCTACTGAGTACTGAGCAGGCTGTGAGTTTTCATTTTCTTTGGAAATTCTACTCCCAGAAGCTTTATGAGAATTGGGGGCTGGGAAAGAACAAGAATTCCATGCTGATTTCAAATGAGAAAGAGAATCTGTGGGTGCAGATGAATTTGTAGTTAAAAAGTTTGATAAGAAGGTAAAAAAACTGCTATGCACAAGATGCAGAGCTTATCTTTTCATTTCACATAATATTCACATAAAATGCGGAGAGGCTGTTTTCAAAAATTGAAGTATTGAACCTGTGACCTCAAAGTTACACTCGTGCAGCTCTACCATTGGGCACATGTTCACCTTGTTGGTTAAAAATTTGATATTGGGTACAATTCCATACTAATAATTTTTTGTTAGATATTTTCTCTTAGATTTATAATCTTTGTTCTAAAATGTTTGGGAAGAAGGCTTTGATCATGATGACATATAGCCTAGAATAAAGTGGTTTCTTATGGCTATGTGCATTATTAGCTTGCTTTGCTTGAGTGGCGTAAGGAGGATCAAATTCCATGAATGTAGGAAATTAAACTGATAGCTATAATTTGTGATATTTGAACTGTATAAGCAGATAGATGAGAGAGTGAAAGGGAGAGGTGTTGGTAGTCAGGTTAGTATTTAATTTTGAAAGCAAGCCTCCTTGGAGATATTTAACTTATTAGAGCTTTATGCTGCATCATTAATACGTGATGTGGTCTCTGAGATTTAAACCCGCCCAATTTTGCGGATGCACTCCAAATTGGGTTCCTCTTTCATATCTTGACTGCTTTACTGTTGTATTGGAATGTAATTTTTAAACTTATGGTAATTTTTTACCATTGTACCTGCAGGTATTTTGTAAAAAAAAAGTGGGGAAGACTTGCGTGATGACTAGTTATTCCTTTCCATCTTGCATTGCAGGTTCCTATATCCAAGCATAATCCTCATGATAATTTTTGGATTTTTATGGTAGGATTCTAAGATATTTACGTTTGTCTATCTCTCAATCAACCGTTGTTCATATATGTTCATGTTTGCGCTATCTAGTCTTCCTTTTTTACAGACAGCCAAAATTCTTACCAATGACTCTTAGCCTGATATTATGTGCCTCCCATGCTCATACGTTTTCACTGATCAATGGTTACACTGCTCCTTTGGAGGTTTACAAGATCTTGGAGCACCATGATGAGGCAGGAAAAGGTGAGAAAATGCTTATCCGACTTTTCTCTTTATATAGTTAGTTTCAAATAATAGATAGCCAAGTCATATGAACTCTTATATGGTATTCAATACAAGAACAGTCTAATTATATTGTATCTTCCTGTCGTATTCTTCCTATCTTATTGAGTACCCATCATCATTTTTCATTCCTGATTATGTTGGCGACGCTCGATTTATTGATGATGGCTTCAGAGGTCTACTTCCATTGCCTTTCAATTCTGCCCTTGGTGGAACTGCAGCAGCTCCTCCATATTTCAACAATAAGAACAAGGCATCAGATGAGCAATATGTAATTCAACTCCCTCCTTTATTTGCTTGGTTTTCATATTCTATCCGAGTATTCCATGATGGAGTTAATGACCCTCAATGAATTCTCGCAGCTCCCTGATCTTGATGTTTGTACCTTCTTAGTTGAGCTGCACCTCAAATTGTCCTTGTTCGGTTCGCCCTGGCCTCAGTCTTTTTTTCCCGTTCTATTTCGATTGTACTAATGTTGGTTTTACAACAGCCTATTGCAGCATTCCCTTACCTGGACAGAGAATTCTTGCCTCCGTTATATTGGTCATTCTTCATCCCGTGTCTCTTGCAGCAGAAGAATGCTTTTGGCTTGTACAAGCTCCTTAGAAGAATACCCAAATGAGTGTCATATTGCTACTGGATGCTTGTAGAGTTGTTCATGATTGACTCACACATACCATCAACACAAGACTGGCCCATGGTTTAAAAAATCGAACTGAGGCGCCGCCTCAAGGCGCGCCTCAGCCGCCTCCGACCATCAACCGAATCGTTCTAAGAGCCTCAAATCGGAAGTTCGTCAAAATCGCCTCGTTGACTGAGGCGGCCGCCTTGAGGCCCGCCTCCACGCGAGGCGCTCTGTTTCTCGCTGAGGCGATAAAATAATAAAAAAAAAACAAAAAAACAAAAAAACAAAAAACCAGAGATGAAAATCGCACCTGTCCAAAGACTGGGTTTAACCTAATTTTTCAGCAAGTCGCGCAGCTGAAGAGCATCGCCAGCAGCCACCAGTCTTTGGACAGCACCTCGCGCGAAGATCGCCTGAGCTTCGCGAGCTCTCTAGCACCTCGCGCGACTTCTCCAGCTCCTCTGGCTACCTCTCCAGCACCTCGCGCTCAGCTCGCCAGCACCCAGCGCAGCTCGCAACCCCGCCAGAGATCAGCGACCTCGCCACCA
This sequence comes from Euonymus europaeus, assembly GCA_963580455.1. Classification (NCBI taxonomy): domain Eukaryota; kingdom Viridiplantae; phylum Streptophyta; class Magnoliopsida; order Celastrales; family Celastraceae; genus Euonymus; species Euonymus europaeus. The sequence goes on from OY756961.1 coordinate 25,859,606, forward strand.
GCACCTCGCACGACCTTCGTGAGCACCCAGCGACCTCGCCACCAGCAAAGCAGCACCTCACACGAATTGGAGTATTATGATTTCTAATTATTAGAGATGTTTTTTTTAAAATATTTTATATTTGTATGTTATGAATTGTTATGTGTGATGTTTTCATGAATATTTTTAATTTTATAATTATTATGGATGCTTTTATATGTTGAGGATCCTATTTTTTTAGTTTGGAATGAGGCGACGTGATCGCCTTGAGGCTACCGCCTCGCCTCAATATACCTTGACCGCCTCAAATCGCCTTTCGCGTTTTAAAACCTTGGACTGGCCCACTCATTCGGTAATGAGATTTTGAATTAGCCAAAGACAAGTAAGTTTCCTGATTTCGTTTACCAGTTTTGTGATCTTTTTTATCAATTCACGAATATATAATTTGTTCCTCATAATTAAGTTAGCCAAATTTAGAGTATGTCTTTAAAATATTATTATTTCTTGTGGGGAATTAAACAAAAAAAGTAACTAGACCAAATATCAAGGGCATTATGCCATTAAACTATATCCAATAAAATAAAGTAATGGTTTAGCTCATCAATTTCATGTGAAAGTGTCATTTATATCTCATTCTATCACCACTTAGTTTTAGAACTTTTTGAAACAAAATAAAGGGGTGCAAAAACGTGTCAACTACCATAAATAAAATTATTCAATTTAAGTAATCTATTATCATTTTGAGAACATTTTTTGATTGAATTGTTATTTTTTATTATTAAAAGTATTTCATTCAATTAAATTTGATCTAGCATAATTAAAAAATTTACATATTGATATATTTAGACTAATATAGTTCTAATGGAATTGCTATTATTTTCTTCCTTACTAAATATTAACTAATACTCTACATTATATTTGAACTAATATAATTTTAATTGAAGTAATATAATTATATTTCTCAATGTGAATATTTTGGAATTGTTTCATGATAACCTCATTTGGAATAGTATCAAAAATATATTTCTCAATGTATAGAACTAAACTATCACTTAACCACTAGTCACTCATTCAATTCTGGATCCGATTCCCGACAATCTTCATGGTAGATTTTTTTATCATTTATTAATTATGCCTCCAAATCATTTGAAAAACAAAAACAAAAATCAAAAGCTTATAGAATAACAATGATTAATACTCCAAGTTTATTTACAAATGCCATCGATTATTTTACTTATTTTGGAATCGTTTCATGATACAGTATATCCTCGATAAGTTAGTTAGTACTCGATAAATTAATAATCTCAATTAAATAATACTTCTGACTTCTCTCGACTGGACAATGCAGTAAATTCATGATTGGTTAAATTTATAAGATTGCACATTTAAAATAAAAAAAAACACATAGGTCTCACTTGATATATAAATTAATAATCTTCTTATATACAAAAATTATATATATACATGACTCAATGAGGAGGTTTTTGTAAAATATAACTCCAATATTACTTTTTTCCTCCACCTGTGAATCACTGTCTGAGATTTTCTTTATCCACTAATTTGAGAGGAGCGTAGCAGTAAATTACTCTAGTTCAATAGTATTTTTCCATAGAGCAAATAGTGACTAGATACTCATGGGAATCAGGAAGAGAAAATAATGGGTTTATCCTCATCTTTTAATAGTTCTGAAATTACTGTATATAATTGATTAAGGTGGTCATTTAGAATGTACTTTCTGCCGTCTGCAACTTGTGCAGTTTTTTCTTTGAGATATGTGCGCTGACTCGTGACTCGTCTGTCTATCAGAATTTCATCAGGTAAGAGCAACTCCAATGGTCTCCTCTTCAAATTTTCTAGCACGGTTTCACTTCTATTATAACAAAACACGATTTTTAATACAATCAAATCAATAAAATACATATTTCAATATAATTTTTTTCAATTTTCATTCACAAACACTCTAAATATCAAGCATCAACATCATTTCTCTCATACTTTTCTACCATATATCATTTTTTTCTACCATTTTATACTTTTTTCAATACAATTTTTTCAAATCACTCTCTATACACACTTCAAAATTTTCAGCTTCATTTTCAAATGTCCCATTGAAATTGCTCTAAAGATCCTCTAGTTTTTCCCATAAGATACCTTCGAGTTCTCTCACATCACGTTCTACGTTCTCTCTTTCACCACACACATGCGAATCTTACTTCTCTCAATCATCTGCAGACATATCCGTTGACTGGCCTTATTAAACCCATCTAGTGCTTTGTGTAACCCTTATTGGATCAGGATACCCCGAATATGAACCTGCCATAGACGAATTTTTTTGTTGATTGTTGTCAATTCTAGTATTTTGAAATTTTCGACTTTAGAAATGTTGTGAAGCTTTCAAAATAGGGGTAAGCAGTCAAAATCAGATTCTTATTACATAAAACTAATGTTTTTGAAACTTTGTTTTAACATTTGAATCAAGTAGCATAAGCAGGAAAACTTAATTAAATTATGCTAAGACAAATTTTAAGATAAGGTGACCATGAAATCAAATTTAGGCCAATAATTAATGTTTGACAACTATTCAAACGTCTACGGCTAGAAACTCATTTTCAAAACTGTTCTACATTGAAACACATTATATACATTGTTACTATGGTAGATGTCAAATGTCACCACTCAGTTATATTATTGTCTATTTTCTTTCAAAGAGATACAATATGGAACTGACAATGTCTGGAATTTAACCACGAGATAAGTGAATATTGAAATCAAATTTGTAAGATTAAGGCTATACTTGGCATGAAGATTGAGAGGGATTGGGTTGGGAGGGGAGGGGTGGGGTTGGGTTGGGAGGGGTTCATAAAACTGAACTCTTGTTTGGTATTGAGAGAGGTTGGGAGGTGTTTTTATGAGTGAACATCTCTCAATCCCTCATTTTGAAAGGTTGAGAAAATGAGTGTTTCGATGTGTTAACGTCAAATAAGGATTCAGAAGGGTTTGCGAACTCAACCCCTTCCTAAGCAAACCTAAGCAAACCTAAGTGATCATGAAATCAAATTTGGACAACTATTCAAACGTGTAAGGCTAGAAAGTCATTGTCAAAATTGTTTAACTTTGAAAGACGTTGCTTTACTATTAGAAAAATCGATTTACTTTTTTTTTTAATAATCGGAACAACATCATACTTGCCTTTTAACATCCATTCTCCAAAATCATGTACTCCTCTTTCATATCACTAGAACTGCCACTACTACCTTCAAAACACTGACCGCCTTAGGCCTCTCTCCGTCGAAAGTACCATATCCCAAGCCAGTAGCACTGGCACCGAGTGAATGATGGCGAGACCTTATATGGCCTATTCCTCCTCTAGTTCTCTCTGAACTAGCTGAGATCGCTGATCTATCCAGCCACGATTAGTCATTGTAGATATGGAGCACGATCTCAGCGGCATCACTGACATGCTCCAATGCCTCCGTGCTTTCAATTTCGTTGCCGTCCTTATAATTTGAAATAAATCCACAACTCCGGTGAAAAAGCAACCAAGCCCTGCCGAAGTCTTTGTCATAGTTGTCAGTTTCTTTGTCCTTGATCTTGGGCCGACCGGAATCGGAGAGGCTTGACTGATGGTTTTAGGGTTTAGGATTTCATTTTAATTTTAATTAAATTACAATATATTAATTTCATTATAATTTTTATAAAATTGGCCCCCATTAAAGTAAATTTTCTGAATAGGCCAGTGGGTACTTGATTAAAGTCGGGCAGTCAAGTAATCAGGATTCACATGGGTCAAGTACTATCTCATCACAAAAGAAGAAAAAAAGGCTCCTAGCTACCCCAACTCTACTTATAAATAGGAGTGCCAATTGCATCAAATATATTCAAACAGCAATAACAAATTAAATTGTAACATGGTAATAGCCATGATTGTTTCAATCTTAGCCATCGTTCTTGTTCCATTATTGCTTTCTTTTCTTCTATTGCGAGGCAAGAAGAAGCAACAACAGCAAGAGCCAGAAGTACTGAAGCTCCCTCCAGGCCCTCCAAGGCTTCCCATACTTGGTAACCTCCACCAGGTTGGGGGTATACCATACAGATCCTTCTGCAGGTTGTCGAAAAAATACGGTCACGTCATGAAACTTCAACTAGGAAGGACCAATACAATTGTAATCTCCTCTCCGGAAGCTGCAAAACAAGTACTAAAAGATCACGACCTTGAGTGTTGCAGCCGCCCTCTCTCCGCCGGGCCGAAGAAACTCACTTACAATTTTCTCGATGTGGCCTTCTCTCCTTACTCTGATTATTGGAGTGAGATGCGTAAGCTCTTTATTTGCGAGCTCTTGTCGATGAAGAGAGTGCAAATGTTTTGCCACGCTCGGGAGGAACAGATCGATAAGTTGATCGATATCTTAGTCAACAATCCATATCCTAAGTCGGTTAACCTAACTGAATTAATCTTCAATGTCACCGATGGGGTCCTTGGAACTATTGCTTTTGGAGGGATTTACGGACAGGATGAATTTAAACAAAGGTTTCTCGAGGTGATCCGTGACACACTGAAAATGTTGTCTGCATTCCATTACCAAGATTACTTCCCGACATTTGGGAGGTTCATTGATTTGTTGTCCGGAAAAATCGCCAAGCATGACAAGGTTTTTAGACACCTAGATGGATTCTTCGAGAAGGTTCTTGAGCAACATATGGATCCGAACAGACCTAAACCAGAGAAAGGAAGAGAAGATATTGTTGATATCTTGGTTGGACTCTATAGAGATCAAACTGCGTCGTTTCATCTCACCAAAGAACATCTCAAGGCCATTATCATGGTAATTATTTATTAAATTTATCTATAAATAATTCCCACTATAATATCTATTTTTATAAAAATGTTGGATCCTTTTGAAACGAAAGAAACAGATAATATAAGTACATATCAAATTGTATCAATAATTCATGTCAAAACAAGATTATCCCAACCGCCATCTTTTGTCCTAAGCAAATGTAGATGTCTTAACCACCGATTCTATATATAGATGGATTATTATATTCCTTAGATATCAATGCATGAGATCTCATAAATCTTATTTGTCTGAGGGGTTTTTTTATTCATGTAGATAGCATTTGATCATGTCATCCTTCTTCATCTTTAAAATTTGTAGGATGTTTTTATTGGAGGTACAGAGTCAACTGTGGTGACAATTACATGGGCATTCTCAGAGTTACTAAAGAACCCAAGAATCATGAAGAAAGCACAAGAAGAGATAAGAGGCATTGTAGGCAAATCAAGAAAGAGAGTCGAAGGAAAAGAGACAGAGAAGTTCACATACCTAAAAATGGTGATCAAAGAGACATTTAGGAAGCACCCACCGGCTCCTCTACTGATCCCTCACATGTCCATGAAACACATCAAGGTTGGAGGGTTTGATGTGTTACCAGGAACAACTATTGTAGTCAATGCTTATGCCCTAGGAAGAGACCCTAAGATTTGGGAGAATCCAGACCAGTTTTTCCCTGAGAGGTTTGAGAACAGTGGAGTTGATTTTAAAGGTTCTCATTTTGAGTTGGTTCCGTTTGGTGCTGGCCGTCGGATTTGCCCTGGATTGGCTATGGGAACAACGTCTGTGATGTACACACTGGCTAATTTGCTTTATGGGTTTGATTATGAACTCCCTCATGGTATGAGATTTGAAGAGTTTCCATTGATTGAGGAAGGTTCGCTCAGTGTTCATAACAAACAGCCTCTCATTGTCATTCCTAAGAATTACCAGTGGAAGGATTAGAACTCTCTATGTTTTGAACAAGTGTTTCTGGTTTGTGTAATATTAATAAATGTGTGTGCCCTAGCAAGCACTGTTGGGTTGTGCGTGAATGTAATTTCTTGATGGTCTAGATTTGTCTATGTTTTCTTTGCGTTGTAGTTTCACTTTTGGTCTGTATTTGTACTGCAGCTTTGAAAAGATAAAGAATTGTTATAATGTGCCACGTTTGGTGGAGTTTTTTTCTAGGACTAGCACTTCCAAACAAACTATTTTCTAGGACTAGCATCGGTTTAAAAATATTTCTCAAACTAGCATTCCGAACCTAATTTTTCAGCTTTGGAGACCAAATACCATTCTGACATGTTCAAACCAGGAAACCAAAACCACTTACTTTCTCTCTCCCTACCACCGACTCACTCCCCCTTTACCCCACAGCCCGATTGTGTCTCCCTCCCCCACCGTCCGATTCTCTCTCCCCTCCCTCACCGGCCTGTTTCTCTCAGTTGGTCCTTCGTCCGATTATCTCTCATTCATCTGCGCAAAAAGAAGAACTACCCAGTAGTGGAGAACTCTTTGACCCGGTCAGTAGCGAATCTGCCTTATTTTGCTTGCTTTATTGTGGGTGCCACCTGTGTTGTCTTTACACTTTAATTTCTAGGCCCTGAGAAAATTATTCATCTTACCCTTCTTATTATCCCAATCTTTTGTGGAGTGCACGATCTGATTTTTTATGGAATTTTCTGTCCCTATTTTTTGTTTATGGAAACTCATGGATATAAGGAGGATTGTTTCTTGTAATTCCTTTAACCAAGTAAGGGATATTTATAAAGCAGGTTCTGATTTTCGTTTTAGTATTTATTATGGCCCTATTTTTCGTTATGCAATTATGATGGTAGTGAATTTTGTTATCTACAATCCTTTTGCCCTTTTGCTTTATGGTAATCGATATTTTTGTTCTGGAATTGCAGTCTAGAGGTCTTGTACATGCAATAAGTGGAGATTATTTCATTATCCTTGTTCACATGTAATGGCTGCATGTGCTTCGCGTAATATTGATTACACGCCATATATTGACCCGTATTACTCTATGGAGAGTTATATGATCACATGGAGTCCATTATTTCATCCTATTCCAGATCTGTCCTATTGGTCCATTTATAACGGGCCAATGCTCATTCCGGACGAGACATTGCCGAGAAATAAAAAGGGTCGTCCGCAAACGACTCGTATACATAATGAGATGGATGCTAGGGAGGGTGAAAAAAGATCAGTGACCTGTAGCTTTTGTAAAAATACGGGGCATAATAGGCGAAAATGTCCTACTAGAAATCAATGAGGTTTGGTGAAGGGTCTAACCTTTTTCCTTTTAAAAGTTCGAAATTGTGCTGTGCTATTTTGCTTGGTGCAACCAATGTTGATTAGGAAGTGGTTTTTTTAATGCTAGTTTATGTGGTTGTAATCCTATTTTTAATGCTAGTTTATGTGAATGTTTGCATATTTTTAATGATGATAATTTTATGTGGATGATATTTTATGAGAAGATTTTTTATTGATAATTTTTAACTGAAGAGATGTTTATAGTTGGGCAATGCAAGACGGCCATAGCTGCGGGGGCTGCAGGATCTTTAAACAAGGTTCGACCGCATGCTTTACAGAGGCACGACGGATTAGAGAAATGGATAAGCAAACGGGTGGGTGGGGCCTTTCAATATAAAAAAATTTAAAGGGAGTTATTTTTGGAAACTTAAAGATTATTGAGTGGTTTTGGTTTCCTGGTTTGAACATGTCATAATGGTATTTGGTCTCCAAAGCTGAAAAATTAGGTTCGGAATGCTAGTTTGAGAAATATTTTTAAACCGATGCTAGTCCTAGAAATAGTTTGTTTGGAAGTGCTAGTCCTAGAAAAACTCCGTTTGGTGAGTGTTCTAAATATCAGTTTGGACACGTGCTACAATTCGGATCAATTATCTCTCTTCTGCTTCTATTTTCGGATTACGATTATTAAAAAAAGTTGTCACCAAACATAACTCTTGTGCATATGTGAGTGAATGGCCGTTTAGCTATCAATTTTTTTTTTCGAATTACATAGTACATACACACACAGGACAGTGACAGGACACGCCAGTATAAAAGGGTCGTTTAGCTATCAATTTTTAAAACTAAAAGCAATACATAAACAGTGATTAAGCTATATTGTAGGTCTTTGGGATTTTTCAATCACTTACGGATAAGAACTCAATTGATTACATTTATTCAAGCACATCAACAAAGATTGGAAGAAAAAATGAACTTCACTGACAGCATGTATCAACAAAGATTGAAAGAAAAAATGAACTTCAGTGACTGCATGTATGCGTCAAACTGCTCCACATACATAGTAACTCATGCAGCTATACAAGCATATCTACAATGAACTCACTCAGATGTAGGGTCATCATTTGGCCCACAGGCCAAAGTCTAGCCAAAACCCGAAATTGCCTCATGTCTAGGCTCGATTTCTGGAGCCAAGCCCAACTTGAAGCTGGACATGCTAGACCAGATTTGGGCTGGCCTGAGTCCGAGGCCCGGTGAAATTAATAAATAGTTATATAAATATACATACGTATATGTTCATAGATAAGTATGCAGTAGCCGTGCATATGTTCATATATAAAAAAGTAAAGGCTGGTAGTGCACTTGGTGTATAGATAGCTCCTTTTCTTCTTTATTCAAGGAAGTTAAAGGCAGTTCAAACAAGTTATTTTTAAAGCTAGGTTACCGAGCAAAATCCTGTGCTGTGATAAAGTAAGTGAAAAAGCGCGGTGAAAGAGAGTGATTTTATGTTGAATATCTCACTATATCAAGAAAAACGTATCAGACAATGATGTCTTTACGTGGGATAACAAAATTTCCTCCTAAGATATGGGTCTGTTGTTTCCATTTCCTTTGATGAATCCGTAATTAATCATACATTAATTGATATTAAACGAAAGTTATTAAGCGATTAATTAATAATAAAAATAGTCAAAGCTCGAACCAAAAAGTCCGAGGCCAACCCGAAGACTTGGACTCAAGATTTTGTCCTAGGCCCGATCTGAAGCCCAAATTGAGTACTCCGGCCAAGGCCTCATATTTTCAGGTCGGCGTCTACTAAAGCGTAATGGGAGGCATTGATATTACCCTTTTCAAACTAACATAGACGTAGTAATTATCATTTACGTGTCCTATAGCGATATCGTAGTATTGACAGAGTGATAGAGTTGTACGAAGTAGTAGATTTTTTTTTTATAAGCCACAATTTATATTAAAACCAAAACAACAAAACAATAGGACATCAAAGATAGCCTATAAAGTACATACCAAGTGAAACCCCCAAGAAGGGAGGACAACACAAGAACACAGGTGATTGTAAATTCTGATAGCCTATTAGGCTATTACTATAAATCCAAAAGAAAAGCTTGCAATAGACTAAGGTAAAGCATAATACTGATGATAAAAAACAGTTGATCTTTTGCTCCCAAACCTTAATTTATGCTAAAAAACATACAAAGTTATTGTAGAATAGGCTGATAATGATTTGTACTTGTCCAGCTCTAGTTGAACTTGAGGAGCAGTAGCAAGGAGTTGGAGACTAGCTTGACATTTGCTTTGCACTTGGACAGTTGGAGAAGACCTCGGGTCCTATGTTTTGAGTATCTAAAGGTGAGATACACAAGACATAGCTTTGTTAATGAGAGATCTTTATTGGAGCTGTGATGGAGCAAAAAACTGGAGTCCATTGCACATCTGGAACTAAAGCTGATCCCTGTAATATGAATGGCAAAAATGGGAATTTTTTAATAATGCAGAACATAGAATTAAGAAAAGAGCCAACATAAGTCCATTTCGTAGCAAAGAAGATCAAAAACGCTGATTGATATCTTTGCTGAAAGCCAGATAAAACATCTGAGAAGGAAAAGAAGATGGAAAAAAAAGAAACTGGAGGGAAAGAGGAGGGAAGAAACCAAAGAAAAAGATAGAGAAAAAAGAGAAGCAAGAGAAGGGAAAAAACCAAAGCATAACAGAGCCACAAAGGCAGGCTACGAGAACAAAAGAAACAAAACAAGAAAAAGGAAACCTGAGCAAAGAGCATAAATAGAAGAGAAATTCAAATTAGGAGGCAAAGGAAGATGAGGAGAATGAAGTAGTAGATATGTTTAGCTCTCTGCACAATAAAAAAACCTATTACATTATATGTGGAAACAATGAGCAAACTTATATCTAAGTTGAGTGGTGAAGAGAGAATCTATTGATAAGGGATCCAAATTTTACATCATAGGTAAAGATTGAGGCGGGTGACTACTGACTAAAATGTTTGGGTAAACTGGTCTTCAGGTAATCATCGATCTCATGCATATATATATATATATTTTAAAGATTCTCGTTGTGCAAAAAGTTTTTATAAAAAATATTATTGTACTTTTGTCCTTGATGTACAGACTACAAACCCTCTGATTTCGCCCACAGATGCCTTTGAGTTTGTTCCCCGGAATTTCAATCGATGAAGTCTATTAATTGAGCATGCAAGATAAAAATAAGGTCATCAGATACTTAACGCGTATTACTTGATGAAATTTATGATCAAAAGGATGAGTATATTCTATTGTGCTTCAACTAAGAATACTTTAGAACTGATGTCTACACAAACATGATCAAATACATGAAAGACATTGCAAGTTACACTAATGGAATGTAAAACGATTATAATGAAACGATAAAAGATAGCAAAAACTTAGTTTAAACTATTGTAATCGAAATGGGTACAAGCTATCATTATGGTGCATGCCTATGAATCTATCTAGTCTAAAATAAAAAGTAGAATTTTTGTGTTGGTCTTGGACCTCTTTTCCATTGCCAAGTCCCTTCTATTTATACTGAAAAATGCATAACCGCTCGTAATCGCTTCATTTTGATTGGTCGATCCCACCAACTTCTTGCAACTGTTTTATAACAGCCTCACTTTGGTTTTGTGCAGTAACTACTCGGTCTTATCTTGACTTGGAGACTTTTTGCACTTTACTCGAGCGCACACTTCATTTCACGATAACTTGATCGACAACCAAACTTAAGACATTGATATTAAAATTGATCACATCCTCAATCGATCGATCTATCTTTAGATTTAGATTTAGATTTATTTAATTTTTGATGGCAACAGAGTTCTCTGCATATCTCATTCTTTGTTGCCTCTTTCGCCAGACATGCAAATCGAACACCTCCCAATCATCCATTGGCGATGTTTACCCTCATTGAATCAGGATATCCCGAACACGAACTTGCCATTGGGGAAATTTTTTGTTGATTATTGTCAATTCTAGTGTTTTGGAAATTTCGAGTTGCAAAATGTTGTGAAGCTTTCAAAATAAGCAGTCAAAATCAGATTCTTATTAAATAAAACTAACAAAAATATTAATTTTGAAACTTTGTCTTAACTTGTGATCAAGTAGCATAAGTAGGAAAACTTAATGTTTAACATTGAACCACATTGCTTTAATTACAATAAAACGAAAATGATCCGTATCCATAATTTTCTGTATCCATAACATCTATATGCGAGTGAAAATGTGATTTTAAATTTTCAAAGTTGAAAGTTGAGCAAAAGAGAGTGGTTATGATGATTGACACATAGAATTATAGATGTTAATTATAAATACAAACTTTTATGGATATTTAGCAACACCAACTATAAAAGTAGGCAGCAATATATACCCCACAAATATGATTAACTAAATTGAGCTGGAGAAATTAAATCTATATAATTGACCACATGGACATTTATGATATAATAATAATAGTAATAATAATATAAAAGTATGTAATTTGTCGGGGTCAGATTTATACTCAAAGTGAATATATATAAATATATAATTAAAAATATTTATACTATTATAATAGAAAATGAACTGTTATATACTTATATATCAACCATATAATTTCCATTCATATGTAATAATACAATGTATATATCTATAAATGTTTCTTCTGAGTTTTCATGTTATGGTAATACTGTGAGGATTTCATTATGATTTTTTTTTTTTTTTATGAAAGCAATCCTTACCCGAGAGGCAAGGAAAGAGCCACTAACATTAACAAAACAAGAGTTCAACAATTAGAAGGAGAATTACATCAAAGACAACAAACTCAGACTAGAGCAATTAGCCAAGGCTTGCTGGAAAGCCTCATGCGCTAATCTATGAGCCTGAGAGTTAAGAGCTCGAGGGATCCATTCCCAAGAAACACTAAGCTTTTGAATAGCAATGAAGTCTAAAACATCAAAAAATAAAGAAGACAGGGACCAGCTGGGAGCCATTCGAGCCTCCTTCAAACTAGAAATGCACGCTAGACAATCAGATCGGATAATGATCGAAGACCAGCTATTAGACACAGCAAGCTTCAAAGCAAAATAAATAGCTAAGAGTTCTCCTTCTTCAGCCGACGCAGCAAACCCAGCAAAGGACCAATTAAGAATAAAGGATGATCCGCGATAAGCAGCTAAACCAAGGCCTGATATGCCTTGATTAAAGGCAGCGTCACAATAGATATAAAATGCATTTTGGTCTACCCCAATGTCATGCAGAGATGGAAAACTCACAGGGGATTGGGACGATGAAAAGGCTTGAACAATATTATTCACCCGCTGTTGGAGGACTTCAGTACACTGAACAATGCTAGGCTGCAGACGCGAATGAAAAAGCCAAATTTCGAGTTCGCCAAATCTCATCACAAAAGACTGCAAAAATAGTAGGAGCCAAGATAGAGTCCGGAAAATGATTATCATGGAGCCTCCAACTTAAACCTCTTCCAATTACTTGGTTAATATCTGGAGCCCAAAACTCCTCAATTCGGATGCTCCACCTTGTCCCAAACAGAACTGCTCTAGAGAATGGACAGCGAGTAAAAAGGTGCATCACCGAGTCCTCCTCAGACTGACAGAGGAAACAAGCAGCTGGAGAGACATTAAGCACAGCAGAGATACAATTTGAGGAAGGAAGAAGGTTATGAGCAGATCTCCACATAAAGTGTTTCAGCCTCTCAGGAAGAGAACAGCTCCAAATCGACTTCCATAAACCACTATCAGATGGAGGGAGTTGAGTGATAATTGTGAACGCACTCTTTGTTGAAAATACACCTTTCTTACTTGGCATCCAAACAATAGAGTCCAAGCGAGGCGCAGGCATAGGACGAATCCTGCAAATTGCTTCACAAGATGGGGAATCAAAAAGCTGATGGAGAAGAGGCACATTCCAAGTTCTGGAATTTGGAATAAATAGTTGAGCCACATGAGAGACTTGAGCTCGGCAGGATTCATTTAATGGAGAAGGAATACCCGACTCCAGAGAACTCACCCACGGAATATGCCAAATATCAATAGATTCTCCATTACCAATCAAGGAGCAAGAATTTCGCATAATAATAGGTTTAAGAGGAAAAATTCCCTTCCAAATTAGAGAAGCAGATCGACACATAGAGGAAAGGAAGAAATGTTTACCCGGATAATAAACACTTTGTAAAAGCCGAGAGACAATAGAGTACAGAATACCTGGACTGCTAGAGCTTGGGCAGAGTTCTGGAAATGCCGAAGTGATTTGTCGATCAGAGCCCAACCACAAAAATGGGCCTCATCTTTTATGTGAAGCTGATGAGCCCAGTTCAACACTAACATATATAAAACATATGTGCTGGACTACCACGAGTAGTTCAAAAATAATTAAATGCTTTGTGATTGTGATTATATTCTCTTCTTTCTAGTTGATTTGCAACAAAACTTCCATGTTAATTTTTTAAAAAAAACAACATATGTTATATACGAACCATGTTGTATGTACAACATCTGTGCATTATTTCTATTTAATTAAAAAATGAATAATTTTGAGAATTATCAGTTTAAAAAATGAACTTTCCCAAAAGCACAGTGTGTACACAAATATTGAATTCGTAATTTGATTAAAATATAATCATATTTAAAAAAAACAAAATATTATAAAATATTTTAATGAATTTATGACAAAATATGTTGTATAGAAGAAAAAAAAAATCATTCAACTATAACTGATGTTATAAAATATTTTAATTTTAATGAGACTCATACTCATATAATAATTACTTTCAAAAAAGACTGACTCGACCGTGGACAGTTTTTGCCAAATTGAGACTCGATTTAGCAATAGCCCTCGGCCTATTAATACCAAAAAAATAATAATCTAATGGGTCAATTGACCCAGGACACTTGCCTTGGCTGGAGGCTAATTGTCATTATGGTAAATGTCAAATGTCACCACTCAATGTATTCTTGTCTCTTTCAAAGAGATACAATATTGCAGCACTCATGAGCATGTCCGTAATTTAGCCACAAGACAAGTGAGTATTGAAATAAAATTAATTTGTAAGATTAAGTGAACATGAAATCAAATTTATACCAATAAAATGTCTGATAGCTATTTAAACGTGTAAGGCTTGAAACTCATTATCAAAACTTGTCTAAACACTTAATCATAGCATGATGGGAGGGCAGTGTAATGCATTTATTAGTGCATTCACCTTCCCTTAAACACCTGAATCATATCGCTTTTGTAATGAGTCCATTGTAATGACCATTAAGGTCGCTAAATTTTTTTTAATATTTAATTCTTTAAAAATTATAAACATGTTTTGATCGGAATTATGAATTCAACAATATATTTTTATATAAAATAAAAAGTAAATAGAACGTGAAATATGAAATATGAGATTGAATGTTTTTGGATCATATATATTTAATGGTCCATAAATTTCATGTCATTTTGCGTTTTATTTTATTTTAATTTGATAAAAAAAACCATGAGACTTGTAATCCTGATCAAAACATGTTTATACTTTTTAAAGAATTAAATAAAAAAAATTGGTGACCTTAATGGTCGACACAGCGGGCAACCCTTATAAATAGGAGTGTCAATGGCATCAAATATATTCAAACCGCAATAACAAATTAAATTGTAACATGGAAATAGCCATGATTGTTTCAATCTTAGCCATCATTCTTGTTCCATTATTGCTTTCTTTTCTTCTATTGCGGGGGAAGAAGAAGAAGAAGCAGCCGCACCAAGAGCCAGAAGTACTGAAGCTCCCTCCCGGCCCTCCGAGGCTTCCCATGATTGGTAACCTCCACCAAGTTGGGAGTATACCACACAAGTCCTTCTTCAGCTTGTCGAGAAAATACGGTCACGTGATGAAACTTCAACTTGGAAGGACCAATGCAATTGTAATCTCCTCTCCGGAAGCTGCAAAACAAGTACTAAAAGATCACGACCTAGACTGTTGCAGCCGCCCTCTCTCCACCGGCCCGATGAAACTTACTTACAATTTTCTCGACGTGGCCTTCTCTCCCTACTCCGATTATTGGAGCAAGATGCGTAAGCTCTTGATTTATGAGCTCTTGTCGACGAATTAAGTGCAAATGTTTTGGCATGCTCGGGAGGAACAGATCGATAAGTTGATCAATATCTTAGTCAACAATCCATATCCTAAGTCGGTTAACCTAACAGAGTTAATCTCCAATGTCACCGATGGGATCATCGGGAAGATTGCTTTTGGTGGGATTTACGGACAGAATGAATTTAAACAAGGGTTTCTCAAGGTGGCCCGTGATACCCAGGAAATGTTAGCTGCATTCCATTTCCAAGATTACTTCCCAACATCTGGGAGGTTCATTGATTCGTTGTCCGGAAAAATCGCCAATCATGACGAGGTTTTTAGAAACCTAGATGGATTCTTCGAGAAGATTCTTGACGAACATATGGATCCGAACAGACCTAATCCAGAGAAAGGAAGAGAAGACATTGTTGATATCTTGGTTGGACTCTATAGAGACCAAACTTCGTCGTTTCATCTCACCAAAGAACATATCAAGGCCATTATCATGGTAATTGTCTTAACCACCAGTCTATATATACATACATTATTATATTCCCCAGATACAAATGCAAAAGATTTCCTAATTAAATTTAGCGAGTTATTTCTTCTTCTTTTTAAATTTTCATGTATATATATAACATTTGAACATGTCATCTTAGCTTCTTCATCTTCAAAATCTGTAGGATGTTTTTATTGCGGCTACAGAGTCAAGTGTGGTGGCAATGACATGGGCATTCTCAGAGTTACTAAAGAACCCAAGAATCATGAAGAAAGCACAAGAAGAGATAAGAGGCATTGTAGGCAAATCAAGAAAGAGAGTCGAAGGAAAAGACACAGAGAAGTTCACATACCTAAAAATGGTGATCAAAGAGACATTTAGGAAGCACCCACCGGCTCCTCTACTGATCCCTCACATGTCCATGAAACACATCAAGGTTGGAGGGTTTGATGTGTTACCAGGAACAACTATTGTAGTCAATGCTTATGCCCTAGGAAGAGACCCTAAGATTTGGGAGAATCCAGACCAGTTTTTCCCTGAGAGGTTTGAGAACAGTGAAATTGATTTTAAAGGTTCACATTTTGAGTTGGTTCCGTTCGGCGCTGGCCGTCGGATTTGCCCTGGATTAGCTATGGGCACAACGGCTGTGATGTACACACTGGCTAATTTGCTTTATGGGTTTGATTATGAGCTGCCTAATGGTATGAGGTTTGAAGAGTTTCCATTGATTGAGGATGGTGTGCTCACTGTCTATAACAAAGCTCCTCTCATTGTCATTCCTAAGAAGTACCAGTGGAAGGATTAGATGTCCTATATGAATAAGTTCTGTTGACTAGTTTGTGTAATAATAAATGTATGTACCCTAGCAAGTACTGTTCGGTGTGCATTCATGATCTCTTGTCTTTGTCGTCTGTGTTGTAGTGCCACTTTTGACAGTTTTGTTTGTGATTTGATCAACACAAATAAAAATAATAAAATAGAAAATAAATACACAGAATTTTACATGATTCGTCATAATAACATATACTGGAGTTGAAGAATCTCATAATTGTGGAGTAAAAACCTATTTTCAAATATTTCAAAAAATTGTGATAATCATCACCTATATAAAAGTAGATAACTAACACACTTAAAGTTAATTTAAATATTTTCAAATATGATAATATACTCAACTTAAATATCATAATACAATTACATGGAGCGGCTCAAAAATATTAGGCCAGGCCTGGCCCAAGAATCTCGGGATGGGCTGCAAATAAGTCCAAATCAGAGAAACCAAAAGCTACAAACAGGGCCCAAAACCCCTGTTTGTACTTTGTAATATTCACAACCCTGGTAGAGTTGTTAATATATTTTCGCTCGTGAGAGAAGACTCTCTCTCTCTCTCTCTCTCTCTCTCTCTCCCCTCAAAAACCCTCGTTAAGCGTTTTCTGCAATCAAGCTCGAAACACAATGGCAAACAGTAATCTCCCTCGAAGAATTATCAAGGTTTGTCTCTTGATCTACATAGCTTTCTATTGAATTGAATTGATCGCTGTTTGTTTGGTTCCCGAGAAATCAACAGGGAATGGAACCCCTATATCTTGATTCAGTCGCTGTCCTTGTGCTTTCTGTCATTTACTTGCGCTGAACTATATGTTTTATGTTTTTAGCTTTAATTAGGGGCTTTGGTTTCGTTGACGATGAGTCAAAGTTTTGAGATTTTTATATGCGATTTCGGGATTTCTTTGTTGTACTATTTCTGTTTCAATTTTGAAGCTTCGATTTCTTATCTGAACGATTTTTATTTTCGTGATGCAACAGGAAACTCAGCGGCTTCTCAGTGAACCAGGTGAGTGCCGTTTTCTCTCTCACGCGATAGGATTATGGTTTCATTTTACCGTTTTTTAGATTTTCGTTTGTTTGATTGTGGCTTCTTTTGTTGTGTTTGAGGTGATTCTTCTAAATTATGATTGCTATATGTAGAAATGGTTTGATTATCAGTGCCAGAGTTTATATTCATGTATGCTCTGTGTTTTTGGTGTTATAAATTTATGTACTTGGAGTTGTTTGTTCGCAGCACCTGGGATTAGTGCTTCACCCTCTGAGGAAAACATGCGATACTTCAATGTGATGATTCTTGGTCCGACACAATCACCATATGAAGGTAATTAGTTGAGACTTCTTGAGGCATGCGTTTCTCTTATTCGTTTTGTCTGTACTAGAAATGAGCTGCCAACAGGTTCACTTCGTGTCCCTCATGTTCTCTTTTAAGTGATTTCATTTTTGATATCATTTAAACACATCCAATTCATGTTGATTTTAAGTTTAAGCTGATCTTAGAGTGAACTATAATGAGAAATATTTTGGGTAAAGCTGCCGTAGGGGAAAACGTGAAATAAGTCTTTACCGATGTTTAAGTCGAAGAAAATTGGAATCCTCCAGCAAAAGAGAAAATTTAAGATGGAGTTTATCTTTTCTGTAGGTAATTTTAGATGTTCAACTATTCTAAGAACTTCTACCATCTAAAATAAGATTGTATTGTATACATTCTTATCAATAGAACAAGCAGTATTAAAAACCATATTTTGTAGCAATTGAACCTGCTGCTGTATATGACCCAATTGTTGAACTCTTTGATCAATGACTTGCGAAATTTGTGGATCAACAACATGGACCAATGAATCTGCAGGTTGGTTTTGTGTGACATCACGAACGTCAGCCTCGTTGATCAGTTGATTTTGGTTGTTATTGAGTTGCCAAACAACATCGATCCCATTATCACTGTCGTTAGGACCTTGGTTTCTCCATTGGTTGTTCTACCTCTAATGAAGGCTACACCCCTATTTATATAAGATCAAGAAACTAAATCTTATTCAAGTTATCAAGTTCTTCCCATCCGCATCAAAAGCTCTTTGAGGCTTTCTTGCAATCTCTTAACAAGTTATTTAAGTGGAAAATAAAAAATAAATCATCTTCTCAGTGCTCTTTTGGTGCCTCGAGAGTTGGAGAGAAGGGAGGAAAGTATGCACTATCCATTATATAAAGACTGCATTCCCTAGTAGTGTTCACTATTCAACCTAAATGATGCATATAAGAAGGAAATTCATGTGTCACTAATTCTCCCGTCCACATCACTGTGCAAACCCTGGAATTTTGTACTCATACGGCACCTTGAGTAACTAGAAAAATGGGATTGGGAAAAAAGAAAAGGAGAGATGAGTGTCCCTGTGTTTTATCTGTTCTTCCTTTTTTTATGTCTTAAGTTTTTTCTTGAAATAATCTCTTAGGTCTTATCTTTGTTTAGGAGGAGTTTTCAAGTTGGAATTATTTTTGACTGAAGAATATCCAATGGCAGCTCCAAAGGTACCTGGGGCTTCACCATTTCACTTTGATGTTTTTTATGATACTTTTATCATTATTTTGAAACAAAAATATATCCTCATTGTAATGATATGGGTACTTTCAATTATTCAATTGTTAACTCAACTGTATACTATAGCTGATGATCTTCATACCTTTTGATGATGTGTTGTGCATCTGAAAGAACAAGCTTTTATTGTGCCTTGGTTTTATGGATAATGCAAAAAACGTTTTACTATAATTTGCTGTAAATTTCTTTTATTTATTATGGTCTTCTAGAGAATGTGGAATCTCTTCCTTATTTTTTTTAAATGTACTTATTTTTGTGCATCTTATTTTGGGTTTTTTCTTCTCTCTTGTACTTTATGTGAAAGCTATTTTAGTTTCTGTGCATTGGTTGTAGGTTATGCTTGTTAATTATTTAGGCATGCATAAGCACTTGACTTAAGTGAAGATATTTGAGAGAAAGGGCAATTTATGGTGTGTTGGTATATATGAAGATATTTTAGTTGAAGGGATTCAAGAGCAAAATGACTAGTTTGGTTAGCCATTTTTAGAAATTGATCTTTGTAGTTGAAGTGTGAGTTTAAAATTCAATGTTTGTAGTTAGGAGGTGAGTTTCCCAGTGTTCATGTCTGTAGCAATTTAATTGCAAGTGAGGAATTTATGATGGTTGCCATACTCGAGAAAAGATTCTGCATTTGAAAGTGTAGCATAGGGAAGTGTTAATTAAGTGGTAAAAGGTGATGAAATTAGAAAACTTATTAGCCTTCAAACAATCAATGAAAAAAACCCTGCCCTTCCCTCTCCCTCCCTCCCGGACCCAGACACCAAACTATGGAGGGTGAGAGAGATTAGAAACCTTGCAGCAAAAGTTCTAAGGGCAAAAATTTAAATGGGAAGATACATTATATGCCTAAAACTTTGATTTATTTTCTCATCTGAGGTTTTAGCGGAAGATGCTTTATTATCTAGAGAGTCGCTATGTCATGAAAATTGCCAATAACATATCTTTTGCTCTTTTTCCTGCTCCTTAATGTTAAAGTATAGCAACGTGATGATGATAGTGTGGAAAATAGTGAATTTAGGTACTCATCCGACAATCGGTTGGTTTTTTCTTTCTATACATTTGGTTATTTGTTTTTGTACAGTAAATAATCCATCAGTAGTTGTATGCTGCATTGTGGGAATGAGTATACTCAATAAGTTCATCAAATAATTAAGTAATGCCACTACTTGTTCTGGGCCTTAGCTCACTATTGGACCAAAAGTATAAAAGCTCTTATTGACTGAGCTCGATTAGTACTGAATTGGAATGTGGCCTGTGAAATTTATAAAGTACACAAAAGTTTTTTCATTGGGATTGTTCTTAACTTCTATTACCTGGGTAACTTCCCACTTCTCATATATGCAGTTTTCATTTGGTATTCTATTTTCTTTATTCTTTTGGCCATGTTCATGTTGTGGTGGCAGATGATGTGTTCTCGGTGACAAGCTCATATGTAATGTCCTATGATTTCCATGGTCTGTGCATACTGTCTACTATGTATTGTTCCTGGGATTCTAATCCAAGCTGCACTTCTATATTATGTGTGTATGATTGTTCTGGTCTCCATTAGGTTTTTTTTTTCTCCCTTAAGGTTAATTATGTATCATTGATTATATGTTCATAGTTATGGAGTGTTTTATGCACTAATTACATGAGTTCTTTATAGGTTGATCTGTATTCATTTGAACTCTCATGTTTTTTTTTCCAGTATTTTTTTTGCTGTTGGTTTTATTCCACCTATTTTTGGTGGCCCGAGTGCCTCTAATGGCCTCCAATTCTCTTTCTCAAGACATGAGTATATGAATTTATGTGGTCTTTTACCTTTCAAAAAAAAGTCCTAGGGTACTAAATTTTATATGATATGTAATGCTGTATCGTGCAAATCGTAACTCAGAATTGGTTGCTTGTTTTATGTTCGAGTCTTCCAGCATAATTTTGTTTGTCCATCTAATTGTTTTATTATAAATGCTGAATCAGGTTCGATTTCTTACAAAAATATACCATCCTAACATTGACAAGGTAGGGTTTTTTATTTGTGGTCCTGTATTCCCACCTAGGTTTTGTAAATTGTAAGTATTGTTCCTTATTTTATTTTATTTTTCCTTCTGTGATGTAGCTTGGGAGGATATGCCTAGATATTCTAAAAGACAAATGGAGTCCTGCTCTCCAGATTCGAACTGTACTTTTGAGGTATTATGAGCTGTAATTGATTACGATTGTATATTTTCTTCTTGAATACATTCTTTCATGGTCTAAAATCAAAAGAACTTGGTTTTTGGATACTTTGGAGAGGTACAGAGTAGGTGTGTTTATAATGTTATATAACAATTGAAAATTGGATGCTGATCCTGTGGTATGTGTTATAAAGACCTTGATGATGAACAATTAAAACTTGCAAATATGAAGACATTATTGCTACTTCCTTTTCTTTTTTCTTTGCATTTCCAGTTTCAAAAGGGAAAATTAAAATCACCTCTATCAGAATTAGTTCAAATTGCTCAAGCTGTGAAGTTCCCAGTTTTTGTTTGAGGAACCATGATAAACATGTGATGTTTGACTTTATTGGTAATTTTCTGGTGGTAGCATCCAAGCACTTCTTAGCGCTCCAAATCCTGATGATCCGCTTTCTGAAAATATTGCTAAGCATTGGAAGTCAAATGAGGCTGAGGCGGTTGAAACAGGTACTCAAGTTGGTTTCAATACTCTGTTTATTATGACTAATGTGGTCAAATCCAAGATGGATGTTTTTTTGTTCAGTTCTCATATAGTAATGTACTCTTTTCCATTGACTCTACAGCGAAGGAATGGACTCGGCTGTACGCAAGTGGTGCCTAATGCCATAATTGGAAACTTTCCTTCAAATAACATTTACTGCAATGTATGTGATTGACTGTTGATTTTGGACACAGAATTTGAAGAATTGATCTCTCTGAATGGTTATTGTTGCTTGCTACGTGTTAAATTTCTCTCCTTTGGAGGCGTCGTCTTTGACATGTATGATAAATACATCGTTCATCCTTTACTGAAATGCAGAATTTGCAGGGTAATCCCAGTCATGTACTACTTTGAGTTCTGTTAAATCATTCGACATTGTTAAGTTATTAAGAAATTTGTTGCGTCGCTAAATGACTGTTTCCCATAACGATTCAAAACTCCCTTGTGGATATTATATGTGGATACTTGTTTAGGCTGGAAGATATGTGGTTTGTTTCCCTACACAGGATCATCAGGGATGGTGCTTGGTTGCCATTTTTACTGTGTTGGCGAGAAGTTTCGACCCGTGTCAGGAATCAACTCGGCCAAGGTTGCTCTAGTGAGAATGTGGCAAATCCATGATCTTTGAGATGATCTGACATGTTTGTTGCATCGCATGGTCCTAAAGGCTATAGCACTGGTTTCAATTGGTGCATGTATATATCTATATGATTGTAGTCTGCAGAATGTAGTTGTGTTAGTAGAAAAAAGTGAATCACCACGAACAGACAGAGGCACCTACACGTGGGCTACTAAAAGCTGATGCTGATTGATCATTAGAACTGCTTTGTTCTACACCACTAATGATCGATCATCAAACAAGGAAAAAGATAAAACTTGCTGGCTTTTTAGGTCTGGTTGGCAGCTGGGATTCGAGAGTTCATCACGAATCCTTATCATCCTTTGACGAGAAAAACATGGAGGGTTCGGTTGGATTGAAATTGTTCGTTCACTAAATACTTACAAAATAAAAATGATGTATCCATAATTCTTGGTATCCATCACATTAAAAATGTAAGTCTAGTAGTGACTTTGAATTTTTAACTTTAGAGCCAAAATGAATAGTTATAGTAATTGTTATATGAGATTATGAAAATCAACTTTTATGACATCCAACAGCATAAGGAAAATTTGATCGTGGCTTATATTAAGGATATGAATAAGGGTTCATACTTGGTAGAACGGTGAGCTTATAAAGCTCATTTTCTCCGCGCTTACATGCTCTCTATCTATTCATGTCAACGCGCATTTCAAAAAATTCTTTCAATTCAAGACACATATCTTATATTTTTATTTCATTATTAAATTATTTTAATAGTAAATTAACAATTTATATGCTATTATAAACTTAATTTCTATCAAACATCACACAGTTTATTTTACAGCTTATAACTATTAAAACTTACTATCTACCAAATGATGATTAAATTTGAATCCCTCCCGAGTTCCAATCCTACCCATTCAGCCCTATGTTCTTTGAACCCAGCTGCTAGTTTCTTAAAGATAAATAATGAAAACTTGGAGAATGAGAAGTATCAGACAAATAGTGTAGTCGCTCGAAATGTGTACATTTGTTGTTTGTAGTAGTGGTGTGTACACATAATAGGTCAAAAGTTGACACTGACATGGGAATCTCAAGTCAAATCACTAATCTCCACGAAATACTGTCATTTGTCACTTATTTTAAGATATTTTTTCAGAACCCTGATTTGTTTTACTTTTATCAAGTATATACTTAATACAGTCAAGTCGGTGTCGGTTACATTTATGATTTTTAACAATAAAACAAAGGAGGAAGAAGAGCCCTCGATTTGCAACGGTAACTACGCGCTACGGTCACCACCAGCAGCGTATATTAGCACTGACAACCTTTTGCACTTTCTGCCAGAAAGTCTCTCGGAGTTTTTCTTTTCTTTTCTTTTTGTGAGTGGGGACTGTTGGGAAAATACCAAACAACTTAATATGGCTCCATGTGAACAAAAATCCCCACTTGTCCCTTGAATTATAATAAAAACATATGGTATGGTAGGGTTTTAATGGCAATCCTAATACAAAGGCACATAGACCATAGTCCTTTCTATGACAAACAATTGACAAAAAAATAAAATCACTAAGGAGCAACCATGGTCCATGGATGGGTGGGCGGGCCCTGGTCCAATAGTACAATATTTATTTCAAACAAAAATTAAATGTATATTAAAAATTGAGATAGAATATTTCAAGTTTATATTTAACGGTTCAGAATTATCGTAATTTTTTTACGATCCATTTGATTTTGTTTCGCACAGACTCGTAATTCAGATCAGAACACATTCATAATTTTTAAATAATAAAATAATTTTTTTCCTGGACTAAAATGCCCCTACAGCAGGAACCCCCACTCATCCAATGGATGTACTGATTTTATCGAAAGAAATGCAGGATTGAATTAAGTGACAACATATAGGGATCTTTTTATTGATGAAGAAATGGGAAAAGAAAAGAAACAACAATAATGACAACAACATATTCATCCTTCTTTCACTGAACCTAGTACAAGTACCCACCACCAGACTCCAATGTCTCCCTCTTGGCTTCCACTGTTCTCTCTGTATATGTCATCACATGTATATATATGTATATACATGATGTACAGGTCCTCTCCTCTACTAACCAGCCTGGCATGTTCCCCCCCCCCCCCCCCCCCCCCCCCCTCTCTCTCTCTCTCTCTCTCTCATTGACTAAAGAAGCAATTTCATGAAATTGTACATATTCTCTCTCCTCTGTTGTTTTCTGCGCTCATTATCAAAGTGGGGATACAAGAATCAGGCAATCCTACAACCAAGGGGGGATAATTAACAGGAGATGGGAGGAAGAGAATATGGAACCACAGAGCAACGAGGAATGAATGAATAAATGAAATCGGCAAAAACGAACTAAGCTATTTTCCCTGTGTGGTTCCACAGGCATATTGGCTGGCTAGTGAGGTTATTCTGTCGCTCTGACTTATGTCACAAGTATCTGGTAATCATGGTATGGCGGGGAAGGATGGCAGTGCAAGATTCCTCTTGTGAGACTCGAGGTTCGACAAGGCAAGATTAAAAGTGTAAGAATACAGTTTTATGAGCTCTAGAGGCTATAATGCCTAACCGAGTATTCCAACACATCGCGACTTGGACAAACGATTTCCTTCACCCGGCTACCATTTTTGTATATCTTGAACGTTGGTACAATTCTAACGTTCTCTGCATTTGCAATTGCTGGGCTCTCCTCAATATCCACCTTCATCAAAGAAGAGCAGTCAATTGCATACATTAGAGATCATTGATTCATTCATTTCTCTATCAGGGCTAAAGTATAATGCAATTGAAAAAAACTAGTAGTTACCTTGAGGAAATTTATTGAAGGATAGCGACCGCATAAAGCGTCTACAAATGGAGATATTTGCTTGCAATGCAAGTTAGTGGCTGCTTTAAAATGGACAACAGAGACTCCTGCAATATTTAATTCACTTGTTGGACGACACTAACCAGAAAAAATGAAGGAAAATAAGATGAATTTCGAGAATATTGATGCAAACTTAACCTGGTACGGATATTGCAGCTCTGAACTGCTCAATAGCAGTGACTTCTTCCACTTCTCCACCGAATTTCATATTATAAACGTCTTCTCCTCGAGATTTCTTCAATGCAACTTGGGCATGAAATAGAGACTCAGCAATTCCACTGTCATCAGGAAGTTCCCTCCTCAAAACTTCATAATCTCTCACAGCATCAGCCCACTTTTCTAGCTGTAATTTATAGTAATACATCATCAGTTTAGAGCATAAAATACAACACCTATAAGCTGGGAGCAGTTACAGGAGGGAAATACAATTTCTTTACCTTGCTGTTTGAAGCCGCTCTTCGCAGAAGAGCTTTCGAGTAATTAGGTTGGATACGTAAAGCTTGGTTGCAGTCCTCAATTGATTGTTGCCAAAGACAAAGTTTAAACCAACAAGCAGCTCTATTGCAATAGAGAACAGAGTTTGAAGGATCAAGCCTGAGACCTTCGCCATACGCTGAGCAGGCTTCAGTGAACCTATCTGACTTGAAGAGATCATTGCCACGTGCACGAGATCTAGCCACCAACCTGACATTGTTAAGCAGCACTGCTACTTCAATATTTCTTGGATCAACGTGCCCTGCTTTCTCAACAGACGTAACTGCATTATCAAACCTGCAAGACATTTATAATGCATTCTTAATCTACCCCAAAAGGGCCAAAATCCTTAGCCATGTTACTTGTGAAGGTCAGATTTTTTTCAATTCACCTGCCCAATGCCATCTCAATCTGGGCTTTTACAAAGTAAGGGTAAGCTTCAGAAAGCATCCCAAAAAAGCGAGTTTGTGAGCAGGAGTTGGTACAGAGTTTCATTTTTGGAATATTTAACAAGCATGATTCAGCATCTTCAAGTTGGTGGAGCTTCAGAAGTGCTTCTGCTCTACACATAAATAGCTGTAAATTTCAATTTGAACCAGTTCAGCAATTTATCTTTTAACAGCAGGAAATGATTTGATTACACATCCAAAAAGTTGAAATTTCAATTTTCTATTTCTACCTGATGACAAATATCAGCTCCGGCAATAATGGCAGCATCAGCTTCCCTCGATACAGTTTTCCAATCACCAACCTTCCGGGCATCAGTACATTTGGATAGGTGCTTCTCCACGGCTTGCAACTTTTGCATCTCAGCCAGGTCAGGCTGCTGACCAGCGAAACAAAGGTGCCTCCTGGCATTATCAACCTGTCCTAACCTGTGGAAAGATCAGTTCAATTGCCGTGGACCCAAACATCATACATTTTGAATCATTCTCCATTAATTCACAACTTAATTGATAAAAAAACCAGAACCAGATAAATAAAAGTAATGAAAAAAAAATTAAGCAACATAATGAATGGCAAAGGAATCCGTGGCTCTCAAAAGGCCTAAGTGGCACCAAACTGTTTCCGAACTTCATGATTGATATCCACTAATTCAAATGCAAATGCAAATTACAGGAAGAGAGCCTCATAACTAACATACACCAAATGTATAAACAAATTAGCAATGACTGCAAGAGGCCAACAAAAAGAAGCTCATTATTCTAGACAATTTATAGCTGAATAGGGACGTGCTGAGCGGTAGCCTCTTTCGTACAACGAAAAGTATATGCATATTAAAGAAAACCACAAAAAAATAAAAATAAAAATAACAGCAATGCGAGTTTAAATTGACTCCAGATCACCCATATAAGCAGAGATAGAAGTGTGGCTATAACAGACCCATAAACAACTCCCAAAGACACAATGAGATCCAAAACGCAAACAAAGCATCAACCTTCACCAATGTATGCCAAAGCAGCAATAATTCAGCATCACAGAAGAATGAAGCGAACCTCATAAAACTCACTGACAAACCAACCCAGAAAAAGTGAACGCTCTTCATCCACAATATCATTGTTCCGGTGTAGAAACACATTATCAAAAGCAATACCAATTAACTATTGTACACAAATTCATCACCAGAACCCACACCAAACGACCAGAAAGTTAGAAAGTCACCCACAAAACTATTATCAGAACAATCAATCAACAGAACCACTGCACTCACATTCATACACCAAACTCACAATGCAACACTTGACGAATTATACTTGACAACGCATACAAGAAAACCTCAAGAGCTATACCAATCAAATTACTACCTTTTGATTTGAATGAAAATGTTTTTGAATAAAGAAGATAAATAAAAAGAAAAAAAATAAAGAGATACCCACACTATTCCCCCCTAAACCTTAAAAAACCAATCCACAGTTCACCTGATAAGCAATGAGCCCAACCTCTGATGAGCCCTCCAGTAATTGGGATCCAACCTAATTGCCTCCTCACACTCCCACACAGCCTCAGCCACCCGCCCCAAACCCATGAGAGCTGCCGACCGATTGCTCCGGTAGGCTGCATTTCTGGGTGCCAATGCAATTGCTCTATCGTACAATCCAAGTGCCTCGGTTAAATTGCCCTTCTTGTACATCTCGTTACCTGCTCTCTTCAATTCCTCCGGATCAGCACCGTACATTACCCTCCCCATGGCATCCCCACCACTTCCTGCCCTTGCAATGCCAGCATTCACTGTCTCTGCACTACCATATGCTTTGATCGTACCTGTTCCTCGCATTATGCTACCATGGCCATAGTTACCGCCCCCAGACCCCAATACATCACTTTTGGAGCTCCGATTGGAATTCATACCCGTTTTCATGATCCTTCCAGACGGGCAGATATTGCCGGTGGGCAGAACATTAGCTGCTGGTGAGTTGATAGAGCTTTGACCTGAATAAACCAAAGGGTGGGTCGTGACAGTTGCTGTACTAGAGCTAGAGTCCGATCTGGAGTGACCCGGTTTGGGAATCCGTGCTGCGCTGGTAGGACTGGACTCGCTTGACCCAGAGAGCTCGGAGGAGTTATTATTGTCGGCTCTTCTCGGAACTATTTCATGCCCATTTCTCCCAGATACGGATCCAGACGAACTGGAGCTACTGCTAGTGGCGGTGGTAGCGGTAGAAAGCCCACGAGTACGAAGAGGCGATACAGGGGAACCCAGATCGAGCTCGCGGAAATCAGGCTTGTTAGCCTCCTCGAAACAACTCAATGAGTCCCGGAGCTGATCGGACAGTGTATCCAAGCTCAAGTCCGAAATGGGTTTCCCGGCGGCATGCGACATTTTCTCAGTAATCAAACACCCCAAAAAAATTCCCTCCCAAATTCTCACCCCCAGTAGGCCCCTCCAATCAATGTACCACAAATTCTCGTTCAATTTTCCTTATCAGCATTCAGCACCGTCAATAATGTCTACAAATTGGAGAACAGCAACATAATCCAGTATAGGAAGAAGAGGGAAGACTGATACATTTACAAGAGAAGCTTTGAAGAAGACATGGATGAACGAGGAGAGGGGGAGAGAAAGAAAGAAAGAAAGAGAGGAAGTGATGGGGATCTCGTGATATAAAAGGAGGAAACGAAGAAAGAATTTGAGTCTATACTCTAGAGAGAGAAAGTGAAGGTTGGAGAGAGACAAGAGAGTGGAAGAGAGGGCTTTTAATTCTCCTTTATTTCTCTTCACCTGCTGCTTCACGAGACAGGTTTCTCTAGTCTGCTTTTTATTTGTTTTATTGTTTTCTTTCTATTTTTTGTTTTTAATAATATGTTTTCTCATAAACCACTTATATTGTCCAACCTTAATTCCCAAATTTCCGGATTATTGAGCTGTGTTGTAATTTTCTTTACAATAAACTCCACTGTAAATTCAATTCAAAACAGTAAATAAATTCACCGATGTGGTACGATCATAATTACGAATCTAATGATATATTATTTGTGTCAGAAAAATAAATCGATCATGAAAATGACATGATAATTTAAAACCGTTAAAACTTGAAATATTTTATTTTAATTTTCACTCTACAGTCTACATGTGATTTTTATTTTTTTTGACACAAACATTCGTAATTTTTAAAAAGTATAATAATTTTTTATTGTAGTACTAATAAAATTACAGCGAAACCCTCACATGCTCAAGTAGTCACTTTGGTCTCCAAAGTCCAAAGTAACTCTTCTCAATTACAGCGTGTGCTCCAAAACAGACCTTCCATTAACACACGTGTCAAAATCGCGCACTCCTCGGTCCCACTGAAAGTGGCCCACATTAACACACTGCAGACCCCAAAATCAAAGCAACGGTCAGATTATGATTGGGGCCCATGAAGGAAAAATGGTGCAAGTGAATACAGACATACTAGAGTTTCTGTATTTGTTTTCCTGTGCAAAATTTACCTACTAGATTCCTCTACTTTCGAGATTGTCACTTTTTTACGCAACAAAGATTAATAAAAAGACCAGACCACCCTCAGTAAATTTACCAAAACACCCTTCATTAATATTCGACTCAGCCCCTGCAATCCTGCATTTTCCCCAGTAATTGCGGATATACATACGATCGAGAATCCAAAGCGAAAACACGAGTGGCAAAGTTGTAAAACTGGATGTTGAGTAGGGGTAATTGGGGTATGTAGGGTGTGAGTATAGACAGAACTAGCTGGCCATGTGTAGCAAAGACTGGCCATCCAGCTAGCCCCATTCAGAGGAAACCGTGAATGGTGACAGTGGCGTCCAGCTAAGCAGATAACGGAGCTTAATTAACGGGGTTTATGAGTCAGCCTGATTATTGATTCGTATGGATGGGATTTTCTCTAAAATGGGAGGTTATTAACGGCGTATAACGGACGTTAAAATGTGATAAAGACGGCAATGGCGGCCATCAAGTGATGGCAAAAGAGGGGAATGATGACCAAGCGATCTAATTCGTTGCCAGGTCCCCAAAGCCCATCGTACGTTTGGGATGGAGGGGCAGAAATGGTTCGCTGAAATTGTCTAAAATTCATTAAATCTCGATCATTATTTTAATCCCATGGCTGAGATTGGCTTGATGGAGCTCCGGGTTTTCGAGAACCCAAAAACCTCAATAGAAAACTCTTGTTCAATGGACGTCAATTATTGATTATTTTAACAACTCATATTTTATAGCCGTTTTCTTCGTTGTCTTGCACTCCTGCTTGTAGTTTACTCAAGGTATCATGTAATTAAGCTTACTTGTATTAAACCCTAATCAAATAATAAATCGATTAAATAGATTCTTATTAATTGTTTTTGTGAAATATCTCACAAATTAAACCCACTTAAAAATTTTGATTTACGAACTTGAGGTCAAACCCAGAATTGTCAACGAGGACATGATTTGTCCTAACCGCTAGATTAATAGTTAATCAGGACCTTTTTAGCTAAAAATATGAAAAAGAAAAGCATCAAATAATTAAATTATCCGTAACATATATATAGGGAAAGTTCGTACTGCTCCCAAAAGATGCATCCTTATGGGGCATTGTACTAATTAATGAATAATTAATTAAGATGATCAATTAAGATTCTATTCTGTTATAATTATGGGCCCAAAGAACTCAACCTGCAACTAATTCCAACTGTCATCCACGAACAAAAGTCGTGGGCCGGTTGTAACAAAGTACAGGACTTTGCCCCAAAATTTATCTATAATATTAAAAAGGGCTTGCCCTTATAAATGAGTCGGGGCTCAGAAATTCTCGATATGGGACTGCGGGCACCGACTCGCAACATATTCTTTAAATATTATATGTGAAAGCATCTTTTCCTAGCAAAAGAACACAAACACAATTTGGACCGTAGACATTTTGTGTGGGCTCAACCTGCAGGCTAGCATTGTTGACTTGGTCGGTGTATCAATATATGTATGTGTGTATTGATACACACACGTAGACATTTGTGGTGACCCAATTTAATTTTAAGAGCAATTCGGGTATATACTAGTACAGCGCCTCTTGGAAATTGGAATAATTAGGTACTCATGCCATATTTTTATGAGCCACGAAAACGATTTTTTCTCACTAGTTAATGAAATAAATTAATTATTAAGGCAGCACTCTCAAAGATTCAAAAAGCAATAATCACTAATTAGTCATGGTGGAGGTGGTTGGTTAATTTAGGCAAAGAATATTATACATCAGTCGGGATTTTTTTTCATATATTTATATATATCTTTCTATATTATATATATACACACATTTTTAAGACACTCTGGTTCTAGTGATTAATCATAGGTTATTTTTCTACGTGTCCTGTCCAATATCGATGAACACGTACACAATGTTCAAAATTAACTGATCATCGATAAGAATCGGAATTGGGAGCTCCGCAATTCGTTTAGAATAGAAGAGTCTATAATCAAAATCGAATAGTTTGAGAGATTGTCACGATTCAAACCACACTTTTATTTTTTCATTTTTAAAGTAGCTTGGTCATGGATATATAGAAACGCGAGTCTAGCTCACCTCGAGTCAAAAAAATGCTATATATGTTCGTTATACTTACCTTTGCTTGACCCTCCCTTTGCAACGTTTGCATGCATATGGCAGAGGCTAGGATTAGAGAGCTGCATTTGGCACGTGATGATCACATGGCCATGAAAGACCTAGTTTATATGATTATATCTAACACATTATTGTTTTTTTCCCTTCCCTTTCTCATCTTCTATATCCCATTATTTGTCTCTCTCAAAGTAGGCTGTCACTCATGCCCCTTTTGGATTGTCATATTTATATATATTTATATATATACACGAGATTTCTCTCATGTGAACTAAAAAATATGGACTTAACTTACGGATCGTGTTTTCATCCATTCGATTGCAACAACGGTTGCGATTCAAGATTAGAAAATTAACTTTGCTTATCTCTCATATATATAGTATGAGATTTCTAACCAACACTTCTTCTATGGAAAACTCGCATGTCCCTCTCTTCTCATCTTAGCTTTGATGGCACTTCTTCTTTGATGTCGAGATTTGGGATCGTCACTAAGGTCACGATTTGGGGTCGTCATTGAAGTCGCGATTTATGGTTTGCGTTGACGGAAGCATGAATGGTCATATGATTTTTCATCGTTTGAGTTTACAAATAAGAAGATTTGAGATTACTAACTCTAATTTTGGAAGGAAGATTTGAGCCAAAAATATTTGAGATTGTTCAATTTTGTTCCCCGCAAATAAGGATTTGAAGATGCAAATAAAAATGTCTAGATGAAAGATTTGAAAAAGCCTAAAAGTGCAGATGTATATTTAAAGATTTGAGACATTGTTCGGTTTTTTTTCTTTGCAATTGAGAAATTTTGCAATGAGAATACATGTTTTTATTGTTGGATCTAATCCAAAAATAAAAATCGAAAATCGAAATGGGGGAGAAGGTTGTTCGATGTTGCAACATTAATGGAGAAGAGTTTTTGACTAGATGAGAGAGGGAAAATAGTTAATTTTGTACGATTGAATCAAAACTATTGTTGAGATTGAACAGTTCAAAACATGGTCCCCAAGTTAAGCCTGTGTTTATTGGTCCGCGTGATAGAAATCTTATATGTGCTCTATTCTATTTTAATTGTTCCCTCCACTTTTTCACAAAAATTTAAGAAAATATTTAGTTTTCTTTTAATTTGACGTTTATACTCTTATCTATAATGATAAATACTTTGGCACCATAAAAAGTTAATTAATATGTATGTTTATTGAGTTAGTTGTTGAGTTTTTCAAGTTACGGGTAAAACGAGAAAAAATGGCTTTTATTAATTGAAATGGATATACATTTTGGGACATCAAAAAATAATAATAAAGGACAATTAAAATGGGACGGATGAAGAATATATATATAGCAAAAATGTTTATTGTTATGAGTTATGACACCTTGGATTCCACAAAGAGAGGATAAAGAAAGAGAGAGAGATGGTTTTGCCATCTAGTTATGTTTTTTGTTTGAGTCTCATTTGTTTGCAATTAATGATCAGATTTCACATCTATAGTTGTCATTGATGAGTGAGTTATTTGTTTCATTCTGGGTTTCACTTAATTTGATGGAATCCAAACAGAAAAGTTTACTACAAATTAATGGAGAAGTACTCAATGTGGCAAATCTAATCTAAATATGTCCAATGACACATATCTCTATCCCTCTCTCTCTCTCATCATATGGGATGTAGTCAGTGAAGGAATATTAAGGAGTGCATGGGAGGCTCGTGATGCTCATTGGGTCTTGGGGAAGAGAAGCAATCATATTGGTGACCTTCATTCTAGCTTGTCATGAGCTGCAGTCCATTTTTTTTAATCATATATTTATATATATATAACTTTCATATCGACATAAGTCCAAAGTCAATACATCGGTGATAAAAGGAGGAGAGCAGAATGCCAACTCCTGTTTTAAACTTCATTGGCTAAAATGATTCTACGGGCCCAGTTTTTGGCATTTTTCTTGGCCCAATCAAAGGATCCATCATTTTCAAGCCCATCATGTTTGCATTTGCCTTAAGTAGTACTCTACGTCATTGATGGTGTGGCCTAGCAGTTAGGGAATCTTGTAATCTTTGTCAAGACCTATCAGAGTCATTGCCTGCTTCTGCTTCTGCTTCGTTTGCGAACTATGGAGTAGATCTGATAGCCCATCTACTGCACCCAAAAGGCAGTGGCAGTGAGTTCCTTCCTCCTTTAAAAAAAGAAAAAAGAGTAGTATTCTTCAAAATTCAATAATCAATATTGATTAGAAGTAAAGTCAATTATTACATGAATGATTTCCAAATCATTCTCTTCACTTCAACTACACTCTTGTCAAATCCAAGATAGGGTCAAAAAATGCTTAGAACCCTAGGGTGAAGGGTCGATGATCTTCTTTTTCTTTGGAAAACAATGCTTGCATATATTGTTTTTGGCATTATTTTAGCACACAACTCCAAGGGGGTGTTTCGTATGGAATGAGATCGAAAACTGTCTTCGACCCATGTTCGTTAAAATTCTA
This sequence comes from Euonymus europaeus, assembly GCA_963580455.1. Taxonomy (NCBI): domain Eukaryota; kingdom Viridiplantae; phylum Streptophyta; class Magnoliopsida; order Celastrales; family Celastraceae; genus Euonymus; species Euonymus europaeus. Next base: position 25,893,815 of record OY756961.1, read on the forward strand.
TAATTTTGGTCTCAGTTATCCATTTGGGGCCCATAAGCGCATTTTTAGAATTTAATGTTTAATTATTTATTTTATTTATTAATTACGCCGTCATTAGGATTTCGATTTACTATTTAAGGTCTTGTAACATCTTTTGTGAGGCATCTTTGATGCAGTGAATATATAACTACAACGAATTTTTATCTAACCTTGTTTTCGTTCAGTTTTTGTTCTACCATGCTCTGCATAAGGATCCATAATTAGAAGATGCATGACAACATAGCGCAGAATGTGTGTGTATATATATATAGATATAGTTGTTAATGGAGAACAATGTGATTATGGGGGCACCCACATCAATGAAATCAAAGAAAGGAAAACAGAGAACATGTCACATGAGGTTTGATGATAGGATGAGTGTAAGATGTGGACTTTGTTCTTCCCATTTCATCTGTCTGTCTTAGACAACTGGAAAATGGAAAGTTCAATTGGTTTTGATACCAGTAAGCCAGAAAGCAACAGAGCATGATATATATAGCAATACATGACAAAAGCATTTGTTGGGTGGATAAGCTCAAAGAACATGGCAAACAAGCTCTAGGCGCTACATTACAGGTTGGCCATGGAGTCCATAGAGTGCGTACCGTCACTATTGACTGTATGGAAGCTAATAGTACAAGAACTGATAAAGGATTAGGCAAACCTTCACTGTCATGCCCAAGCATTGGGCCACCAACACTTGTTAGGAAAGGTTTACTTTCTACCTTTGCCTTCAAAGCTTTTGAGTATAATAGGGTCTGAAAATGACTTGTGATGCAAGAGAAAATGATGTTGAGATAATGTAGTACTGTATAACAGTAAAAGTAAATAATAACTCCAGTGCAAATATATATCGTACGCAAATCTTAGCCAACATAATATATGTGAAGAGATATTTTCAAGAATCGAACCTATGATTTCTAGGTTGCACTCCTCTAACTCTACCATTGAGCCACATATTTCCCTAAATGTAGTGTGAAACTATCAGTTTCCAAAACTCTAAACTCCAACAAACTTGTGATGTAAAATTCCCACGATTAGTTCATCCTTGATCAGCAAAAAAAAAAGGCCCACGAACTAGGCAGATAAGCCATGATCTCAGTAGCGAGCAACTGCAGCCCAAGGCCCAGTCCAACTTAGTGGCCTTTTATAGCCCACATACCACACTGGGCCCCCGTAAGTCCAAAGGCTTTGCCCGTCTCCGAAGTCCACCACCTCGAGTTGTCATCTAATAACACTGGTTGAGAGGAAGAGGATAGGAGCCATTGCCAACCTCGTGTCGCTCACCCCATTTGCATATTTTGAGGACAAGGAAAAGATTTTCACATTTGGAATTCTGACCCATTTGGTTCTGATTTTGGGTAATTTATATGCAGATATCTTCATTCTTCAAATTGTATCAGAAATGCTTGGTCTTGTTTCAATTTTCAAGCACAAAAATGAAGAACACACACACACACACACACATATATATCTCTGTAAATTTCGAAGTGTAAAAAATATCTTGTAATTTCTTTATTTCAAAGTATAAAACAAATGATGCATATGTAATAAAAGATTATACAGTAGTGTTTTCTATGTATAGTTTTGTCTAGTTTCTACTCCTGTAACATCTACACCACAAAATCAGAAAACACAACACTCTATAACCAATAATGAATGCCAACATCACTGCTAAGTTACTCCATTTTTGTGACTCTATCAAACCCTGTTGTTTCAGGAACCCACTTCCATTGAGAATGCACTGGCCTCCATTATCAATCTGTATGCACCTTCTTCGACCCGGCTCGCCTCCATATTCGTTTATCAAGAAACACTCAAATGGGTACTTAAAAAAGCTCAAATAGTGCATGAAAATCCAGTAACTAGGTATGTTGTTCTTCGATATGAAATACCCTGAAAAGAGAAAGAAAGATCCCATTAGCCCTGCAATCACTGATGTTCCCATGATGAAGTTTGGCACCAGTGCACTGAAACACGCTACGAATGAGTTCGACATCAACACCACCATCCAAACCACCAGAGAAAAGAAGAGAAACCCATCAGCGTCTCGCCTCAACCCGACCAGCCAGTAAACTGGGGTGGCGTAGAGAAGACTGACCAAGAAAAGAAAGGGAATAAAGACGAGGGTGTTTGATAAAATGTAAGAAGAAACTCGGTAAGCTCCCCTTGAGATCTCTCTCATTAGGATTCTCCTTTCTTCTAAGAAAATTGGAAGTCCTTCTGTTGTTGAAGACAACAAGAAGGTGAGACTGAACGCGAAAAACCCGGTTTGAGTCTGTAATGAAACCTGTCCTTGTTTCTGACCAATGTTCAAGAATATGGTTCCAAGTAGAAATCCTGTTACCAGAGACTGTATTGTTCTTGTTGTAAACAGTTGTTTAGTTCTGAATACGTTCTTACAAAATCTTTGTCCAAGTATCAAGACCTCATCGAATCGAGAATTTTTGAAGAAGACAGGCCTTTCTTTGATTGCTGTGAAGAATGCTATAATCAGTCTTTGATCTTCTTCTATGTTTCCTTGATTAGTTTGCTCACAGAAGGCTTGAACGCTTGGTGTATCCGGAGTGATCGAGCTTCCGAGCACATCGATGGTGTATTCAAGCACGTTGACATGGCGAGGAATGCGGTGTCCAGAAATCCTTAACTTCTCTTCAAGAAGAAGCAATGGTCCATTATGCATGACATATCCGTTTGAAAGCAGAACAACCTGGTCGAAAAGCTCGAGAATTCGAAAACCGGGTTGGTGAATAGTTAGAGCAATGGTCTTACCTTGGTTAGCCATAGTTCTAAGAAGTGTCACAATTTGTAGTGCTGATGCTGAATCCAAACCTGAAGTTGGCTCATCTATCAGAACAACAGATGGGTCATGAACCAATTCAACCCCGATCGAAACTCTTCGCCTTTCTCCACCAGAAATGCCACTCCTTGACCCACCGCCAATCCTTGAACCTGCAACTTGATCCAACCCAAGCTCCTTCATTAGCCTTTTCACTCTACAAGCAGCCTCTTTCCGGGAACCCGAAAGTCTAAGAAGGGCACTATACATCAATGTTTCTTCAACGGTAAGTAATGGAAACAATGCATCATCTTGTGTGACATAACCGGATGATCTACGAAACTCTTTTCCATTCATAGGCTTATGGTTTACTATCACTTGACCGGACGCTTCATTTGGGCAAATCTTCCCAGCAAGAATCTCCAACAATGTAGTCTTTCCTGCTCCACTCGGACCGGCAATTGCAGTTATCTCTCCGGCCCTAGCTTCACAAGTCACATCTTTCAATATGAACTTCGGAGCTCCCTTTGAAATCCCACTAAAGCAAACCCAATCGAACAAATCCCATTTGCTGCATAGTTTGTAGGACAAGTTTTTAGTTTCTAACCCATATGAAATTTTCCGGGCATTGGAATCCTGTACATTCACAGGCAACTCCATTGATTTGTGAAATGAGTATAGAGAGGGAGACAAAAGTAGAAGTGCAAGAAAAATGTAATGAGATTGAGTGAAGTAAAGGAGGAGATGAACTAACATACCAACCAAAACCAGAAGTACACAAGCTAAAAGGGCACAAAAAAAATTAAAACCAAAATTGGGTTTTGCTCTATATTTTTCATTTAGGTGGTGTTGATTGAAGAGTAGCTAGGGAGATGCTTGTTTGCTATAGAAATCTCTGAAGTTATTGCAACCAAGAAAAGAAACGTGAGAGAGGGAGTTTGATGAAGGGCTATCTATTCAGGTGAGCAGAATATTGACTATTCAGGGTCTTGATGTAGGTGGCCTTCTCTAGCAAATCTTGCCCTGCCACCTCAATTAAGTTGGTTGGAATTTTTGAAAACTCGTTTGAGGCATTTTGTCGAATACGTATACGGCAATAGTCAGAGCATGTCATGATTAATATATGCAATGCAGAGAAAATAGTTCACGTGTTTTTGGTTTAAGAATTTACGGGATATTAGTGCTCTACCAACTCAACTGAACGATGCATCTCCAACCACTCTCATTGTATATATATATTTTTAAAAAGACTAATCACTTGTCCATTTTTTTTAACGAAAAATGACACCAAACAATCTTGCTATTTAGATAACCGATATGAACATAAATAACGACCGTGAAACTCATACATAAAAAAAAATTCTCAAGTGATAACCGGATAAGTTAAGTCAAAACTTAGGATATTACTTTCAGTGATAATCAAACTAAGACCTCCCAACTTCATGCGATTTAGACCCAGATAGATTCATCAACTAGATTATTTCTCATATTACTTGTACATTTTAGTTAAAAATTAAAATAATCCTTCAGTGATTTTACATATGATATATAAACATAGAGAGAAGAAACATACAAGTAAATATATAAATATAGAACGAGCTTCTTAATTTGGATTTGCCATCTAAACCTATCTTCAAATATGTATATTGGTCTTTCTAATAAGTAACACTTTTGGAAAACTTACACTACCTCACAATTTTGAAACATAGTTATGTACTTGATTCAATAAGATTGTAAAAGCAACTTCCAAAGTTGCTTAAGGGTGTTAAAGCAATTTTGAGATGTAGTTGTTTGAAAGCATCATCATGTAATCAAACAAGAAGCAAATAAAACAATTAATTAATCTTATTCGGTTGAGCATTGATTTGCTTCTTATCTATCACTTGTATTTTTTCCCTTATTTTATAGTAGTGGTGTTCAAGGCAAAACAACATTACTTTCATAAAAAAATCTTACTAAACCTATGCAAAAGATGAATCTAAGCACCAAAAGTGTTTCTCAAACTTCTAAAACTACATGTGTGCATTTACAAATGACCTAAACCACAAGGAGTTTTGTAAGATTTAGTCATACCCTTTGAAAAAAGAGGTAAAGTTTCCTAATTTTTAGGTGATATATTGACGACCAAGTTAAACTTGTAGGCAAGAGATAAAAAAGGTACTCATTTTTGAAATATATTCGTGACCAAACAATAAATAAAAATATTAAATTTTCATTTATTTCAAATGTTACAAAAAATATTGATATTTTGTTGAAGTAAATATTAAATACATAAATAATATTCCTTTGAAGCAATGTGCGTATTCTGTGAGCATTTATTAGGAATGCTAAAAATCGATTATATATTAGACAACATGAGGTGTTTACGAAATAATTGTGCGTCCGGATTTATATTATATATTAGACAACATAAGGTGTTTACGAAATAATTGTGCGTCTGGATTTATATTGATTTAGATTTTCAGAATTACTTAATTAACCATACATTAATTGGTTTATGTCTTGTTTCACATTCTATTTAATTTTTATTTGATATAAAAAAATATATTATTCGACTCATAATTTCAATAAAAATACGTTAATGAAAATTAAAATAAAACTTTTTCATGTAAATTTTTTTACAACATACCCTCACAACCTCTCGCTTCACTTTGAAACGATACACCCTCATCTTGAGTGTTTTTTCCTTCTACTACTTCTTTCTCACTTGTTTGTAAAAAAAACATAAATAACTTGATGAATTATGGCCTACAGAAAAACAAAAATTAAAGATATTTATCATGCCATTCTGCCAAAATCGAAGGGCATTTAGGTATTCCTTTCCATAAAACCCATCTAAAACCCTCGTTCACCGTTTAGCCTGCACAGACACGCTCGCTATATAATATCCGATAATTTGCTAGGGTTGCTTTGAAGAAAGAAGAGCCCTTTTGACGCCATGGCCACTCAACTCCTCCCTCGCTATCTCCTCTCCAGGCATTCGAAAACCCTAACCTCTCTCTTCTCTAGATCCTTTTCGTCCGTCACCACCACTACTGCCAACTCTGCTGTGTCTCGTCCTTCCTTTTCTCTCCTCCACCGCCTCCGCCCCCTCGCGTCTCTGTCGTCCTTTTCCTTCTCAAGTTCGCGATCTTTCGCTACCAGGACCACTAACTCTTCGCTGAATGACCCAAGCCCTAACTGGTCTAATCGCCCACCCAAGGAGACGATTCTGCTCGATGGATGCGATTTTGAGCACTGGCTTGTGGTCATGGAGAAACCGGAAGGAGATCCTACTAGGGACGAGATCATCGACAGCTATATTAAAACCCTAGCTACTGTGGTTGGCAGGTATATATTGGTGCTTTTTATTTGGTTATTTTTATACTATTGACTTCTTTTAAGAATAAAATTTTCTGTATTGTTTTACTTGTTGAACAATAATTAGTTATTGTATTGCTTGCTGATGATTGGGGGAATGAAAAGCTTGTTCTTTTATGGCAAAGGCTTAGTTTGTGGACATATAGGTTACTGTTTGCTTCATGGTGTTGTCATTTCTGAACACAAACTAGATGTAGTTATATACAAACGAACTTGAGAAATCCTTTACATGCTGTCTTAACTGATATGTTTTTTTGCTACAGTGTGACAGTGAAAGATCAGTCTGAGAATGAATTCTCTTTCAGTATTTGATGGGTACTAGTTAGTGTCCTGATTTGTATAAGATGTCAAATGAATGAAGAAACCCTCATATGCTACTATGTTTAAAGAAAAACCTCATTGTAGAGGTTTATATTAATTGATGCAATACTGAAAGAAAGTGATTTGCATAACATGGTCGATCAATAGGATGTTCTGTTGTGTTCTTCTGCTTCCTTCCTGGACTTGCTTTTGCAGCGTGTTGGAGATGTAAATGTAGAGACGTTAAGAAGAGTGTTATGTTATTGACTCTAGATGATTGCTTTCAGATTTTGATTTTTTGTCGTCTAACTTTTCATGACTATATACTTAAAAGAAGTCGGGGAATATTTATGTTGTGTTAATGATTTCTTGTTTTGCTTTTTTCCTTGTACAGTGAGGAACAAGCTAGGATGAAAATTTACTCTGTTTCAACAAGATGTTACTTTGCTTTTGGAGCACTCGTGTCTGAAGAGCTTTCTCTCGAGATCAAAAGTGCGTCTCTTAAATTTATCCATCTTTGTTGTTTTGCTGAGAGGCTGTCTTGATGTTTGGTTTCCTTATAATTTATATTTTCAGAATTGCCAAAGGTTCGCTGGGTTCTTCCAGATTCGTACCTGGATGTTAAGAACAAAGATTATGGAGGTGAGATGTGCTTGCATTATCTGCATTGCTTGGATCATACTAAAATAAACATGTGCATTTTTTTATTAACATTTGTATTTAAATAAACTGAGTTCCGTATTGCTTTGAGCTCTTTGCCCTGCTCTGAGGCCAATTGTTGTATTGCGCCTTGCACATTAGCTTCACCATCATGGTTTGAAAATTTTCTGCTAGCTGATGCAGAATTTGTTTTCTATTAATCTCCATTTGACTGTATATGGTACTTTTGTGGTTAAAATACATAAATTGGTATTGGCTTCTGAAGTTGGAAAGAATTGAAATCTAGGGGTGGAAATGAAAAGCTTGACCTAGGGCATATTCATGTGCTTGTTTTTTCTGTGAGGTATTGACAAGTAAAAGTTGTAAAACACAACCTGAAATTGACAAGTACTATTGATCACATAGTTAACAAATTGTTGTGGTTATTGAAAATCTGAACATTTGTACAGAAATAGTTGTTGCATTCTATTTAAAAAAGGGATGCAAATGAGGCAGACCTCATGGTTAAGTGTAGGTGCCATATATTTCAACTTCTTTTCTTTGTTGTCTTAAATCACTTCACTCTCTAATATATTGCATTTCTTGTCATCATTCATACTGTATCATGCATGATCGTTTGCTTGATGGTCATTTTTTTCTCTCTATTTTATAAGGGGAACCTTTCATCGATGGGAGAGCTGTTCCATATGACCCCAAGTATCATGAGGAGTGGATAAGGAACAATTCACGAGCAAATGAGAGAAACAGGCGCAATGATAGACCTCGTAATATTGATAGATCAAGAAACTTTGAGAGGAGGAGGGAAAACATGCAAAACCGAGATTTCCAAAACAGCGATGGTTCTCCCACAGCTAATCAGGGTGTGCACAACCCTCCGCCCAACATAGGTGGCATGCCTAACAACCCTCCAATGCCTAATCAGGGTATGCAGAACTCACCACCCAACATAGGTGGCATGCCTAACAGAGGAATGCTGCCACCATCTAACAACAGCCCGAGTGGAATGCCTCCACCACCACCTAACATGAATGGGATGCCCCAGAACTATAGAGGAGGTATGCCGCAAAACAGTTATGGAGGAGGGCAGCCCAGCAGCGATGGTTCTCCCACAGCTAATCAGGGTGTGCACAACCCTCCGCCCAACATAGGTGGCATGCCTAACAACCCTCCAATGCCTAATCAGGGTATGCAGAACTCACCACCCAACATAGGTGGCATGCCTAACAGAGGAATGCTGCCACCATCTAACAACAGCCCGAGCGGAATGCCTCCACCACCACCTAACATGAATGGGATGCCCCAGAACTATAGAGGAGGTATGCCGCAAAACAGTTATGGAGGAGGGCAGCCCAACATGGGAGGCATGCCGCAAAACAATTATGGAGGGCAGCCCAATAGGGGTGGCATGCCACAGAACAATTATGGAGTGCCCCCCAACACGGGAGGATTGCCACCGAACAATAACATGGGAGGAGGAATGCCACCGAACAATAACATGGGAGGAGGAATGCCACCGAACATGGGAGGAATGCCGCCGAACAATAACATGGGAGGAGGAATGCCGCCAAATGCGGGGTGGTCTGGGAATATGTCTGGAAATGCTCAAAACTACCAATATGCCCCAAACAACGAAGGCATACCTCACCAAGGTTTGGCGCCAAATGCTGGCTATCAAAACTACACTCCGAGCAGGGATTAAGAAAGCATGCCTACTTAGAAGCCTAATCCTGCTTCAAAATTCCGTAGTATTGAGTACAATAGGGTAATGCTGTCTATAAGCGAGGATGACATCAAATTGTCTTGGGATGTGCAGCTGTCTGGTTAGGTTGCAAGGTTCATCTATGTTATTTGCGAGACACTTTTAGACTGAGGATTGTTTTTGTTTATTTAAATAGGATTTTAATGTGTTGTCACCAATTGTTGATGAAGAATGATGCACCTGGAAAGTCTTGTCTTTTAACCAAATCCCAACCTTGTGAAATTGCGTACGACCGTTAATTGAGCTCGAATTGTCAGGTTGAAACTCAAATTATCTGGTTGGTGTTTCAATTGTTCTACAGTCTAGGACTCTCTATCAGCTTCGTGGCTAAAAGGTCATCCCTGCCAAGCGCCATGAGAATTCCCTTGCTCATTTTTCTGAGGTTGACAAGGTTACAATCTGATTTTTGCTTTTGCTTCTAGTTTCACGATCTTAAATCAAAGAAACTGGAGTCCTATTTTGTGATTCCAACTTGTTTACTTGGGCATTAATGCTGTCCGCTTGGCAAACAAGCTGACGGATTCCAGGAACTGTTAAGAGGCTCTGGCACATGTAGAAACCTGTCTTCATAGTACAAGAGGTAAAGGGTCATGTTATGGTTCTTTATGCAGATTGGAATGGGTTTTTTGGTTGAACTAAGACCTGTATGAATTCCCTTCAGGCCTGAGGTATGACGCAAAAACCCAAGAGGTGAGGTAGGAAAGTAGTACTTAGGCTGGGGTGGGGGTGTGGAGGGGGAGGTGTTGGTTAAGTGGGTGTGAAGTGAGGGCGAATATTTTGTCCTTACTTGGATTAAAGGGTAAGGTTAGTGAGGGCGTTTTCCTCATCTCTTAATTCTAAAATACCAACTTTTTTAACCTCCTAATTCTGAAAAGTTAATGAGGGGTATAGTTATAAAATAGTTTTTCTCTTCTCAAACTACTCAATCCAAGTAAGATTATACATTTTTTCTTTTATTAACACTCATCTCAATCCAAACAACCTTCAACCCCTCACTCGACTCTACCCCACTTGACCCCCCTTCCTCAATCCAAGCATAGCCTTAAAGCCTGACTTTGTTTCCCAATAAAGGGATGGATGAAGCTAAATAACTAAAAACAAAAAGAAATGGTAGGACTATTTACACCCCAATTTTGTCAGAATACCACATCGGGAAAATACCCTAGCAATGAGCTATTACTAATAGCAAGCCCTCCTCTCACTCCGAAGGATCCTTTTGGGTTAATTGGATAGGGGTCCAGCATTATAACATGGTATCAGAGCACTCTGGTCCGATGTTAAAACTCCACATGTGTTGGGCCCATTTGGTAATTCGGATTAACTCGTGAGTCCGTAAGCCCATACACATGTGAGGGGATGTTAAAGCCCATATCGGCCAATCTAGGTGCAACGCACCAGTTTATAATAGCAAGCCTCTCACTCTTTTACAACTAGTTTTAGGGGACTAGGTTAAGACCCATAATTATTTAACAAATTTTTCTTAGTCTACTTTAAAAAATCAAAAGATTAAATCTGAAAACACCCCCACACTTTGAAGTGAGGGCGAAGATTTTGTTCTCACTTGGATTGAAGGGAAAGGGTTAGTGAGGGTGTTTTCCTCATCTCTTAACTCTAAAATACCGACTTTTTTAATCCGTAATTTTGAGTGGCAAGTGATGGTTAATGAGGGGTATAATTATAATTATAAAATAGTTATAACTATACTCCTTCCCCTCCTCAATCTACTCAATCCAAGTAAGATTATATATTTTTCCTTTCATTAACACTCATCTCAATCCAAACAACCCTCAACCCCACACTTGACTCTCCCCTCCCTTGACTCTCCCCTACTTAACCCTCCCTTCCTCAATCCAAGCGTAGCCTTAAAGCCAGACTTTGTTTCTCAATAAGGGATGGGTGGAGCTAAATAACACTAACAACAACAAGAAATAGTAGGACTATTTACACCCCAATTTTGTCAGAATATTGCATTGGGAAAATACCCCAGCAATGAGCTATTACTAATAGTAAGCCCTCCTCTCACTCCCAAGGATCTTTTTGGGTGAATTGGATGGGGGCCCAGAATTATGACATGGTATCGGAGCACTCTGGTCCGATGTTAAAACTCCAAGTGTGTTGGGCCCATTCGGATTTGCCCGTGAGTCTGTAAGCTCATACACATGTGAGGGGATGTTAAAGTCCCATATCGGCCAGTCTAGGTGCAACACACCAGTTTATAATAGCAAGCCTCTCACTGATTTTAGGGGATGAAGTTAAGACCCATAATTATTTAACAAAATTTTCTTAGTCCCACTTTAAAAAATCAAAAAATTAAATCTGAAAACACCCCCACACTGATCTAATATATCCACAACAAAGCCCTATCCCTTCCACCTCAACTCTCTCTCTCTCTCTCTTTCTCTCTTTCTCTCTTTCTTGCACGATTAGTGTCTTTGGTGTTTACTTTCCATTCGTTTTCTTAGGAAACAAATGGGAGATTTGGGGAAAATGTTGGGAGCAAGATTGCAGTTTGAGTGTGCTCGCGGAGAAGATCGATTTACACATTTGTGACATCAAGGAGAAATCAAAGCCATCAAAAGCAACAAAACAAGCTATAATAGAATCAAGGTAACGATAGATCTAGGAGTGACAGCTCATCTTTGAAGAGCAAGGATGTCAAAGATTCTATGCTGTAATCGATGCTCTCTCATAAGAACCTTGATAGGTTTCTCAAATCCACCACGCCTATCGTCTCGGTTCAATATTTCTCTAAGGTTCAAAAGCAAAGGTAGAGATTGGATAGAGCAGTGACAAGGGTTAGCGATGTCGAAGAAGAAAAAGTCTACACACAGAATATTGAAAAAACGTGAAGAATAAGAAGACTCGAGTTGGTGCCATTGTCTTTCATTTAAAAAACAAAAAATATAATCTGTCTTAATTTTTCATTTTTATTTGAGATTTTTTAAATTTTGGGGTGGAACAAGAAATTTTGGTCTAACCTAAAAAATAACAAAGTTGTATTGGGCCAGAAATATAATATTACCCTCTGTGCAAAGGATTAACTGGTCGGAATTACATTTAGGCCCAAACACATCTCTAGCTCTATCCCAATATAAATAGCCCATGCTCTTACTTTAGTGTAGGGTTTTGTTTGGGAATTGGGATTATCCCCGAATTTCAACCTTTCGTCGTCTCTCAAATATCTGCACAATCGAATTCGAGTTCTCCATGGAGTTAATGAAGAAGCGAAAGCTCGAGGAAAACGGTCTTGTACCGTACGCTGACCCTGATTCAGCCATCCACCTCACAATCGACGAGGGCCGCAAGCTCATTGAGCGATTCACACACGACCAACTCCTCAGCATACTCCAGCAGGCTGTGGTGCGGCATCAGGATATCCTCGATTCAGTTCGGTCTATAGCCGATCCGGACACTTCCCAGCGCAAGCTCTTTATTCGTGGCCTTGGCTGGGAAACCACCAACGATTCCCTTCGTAGCCTATTCTCCGCCTATGGAGAACTTGAGGAGGCCGTGGTTATACTAGATAAACAGACCGGTAAGTCGAAGGGGTATGGTTTCGTGACATTTAAGCATGTAGATGGGGCTCTCCTTGCCTTGAAAGAGCCTTCCAAGAAGATTGATGGTCGCGTGACGGTGACGCAGTTGGCGGCTGCTGGGAATTCGGGGAATAATTCGAGTGCTGCGGATATTTCGATGCGGAAGATTTATGTGGCTAACGTGCCGTTTGAGATGCCGGCTGATAAGCTGTTGGCACTGTTTTCATCGTACGGGGAGATTGAGGAGGGTCCCCTTGGTTTTGATAAGCAGACTGGGAAATCGAGGGGTTTTGCTCTGTTCGTTTACAAAACACCAGAAGGAGCACAGGCGGCCCTGGTTGAGCCAGCGAAGAATATTGATGGCCGACAGTTGATTTGCAGGTTGGCTATTGATGGCAAAAAAGGGAAGTCAGGGCCTGGGACCGATGCTGGGCATCCCTCTGGGAATTCACACGCAGATGGTATGGGGATGGCGCCTCCTGGAGGTTCAATGCATGGATCGTATGGCGGGGCTGGTGGAGCAGGCGGGCCTGGCGGTATGGGTCCTTATGGTGGTTTTTCTGGAGGGCCTCCTTTAGGCCATCATCATATGAACCAGCCAATGGGTGGGCCGGGTTTGCCATCCCAGGCCACTTCCAACTTGGGTGCCGGTACTGGTGGGTATGGTGCTGGAGGGTTAGGTGGGCCATATGGAGGGTACGGCGGGACAGGGTCGAGCGGATATGGTGGGTTGGGCGGCGGCGGCGGTGTTGGCTCTGGTAGTGGGTTGGGCGTCTCAGGTGGCGGGTCTTCCATGTATCGGGTGCCGCCAAGCTCTGTAGGCATGTCGTCTGGTGGGTATCCAGAGAGTGCGCATTACAGCTTGTCTTCTACCTCTGCCTTTCCAAGTCAGCATCTCACTGAAACAGGGAAATCACCTGTGCCTAGGGTTCAACCGGGAGGAATGTACCCAAATGTGCCTCCTTACTACTGAGAGGTAATCTTCCCGTAATAGTAAATGCTTTTAATTCAGTGTTTGTTTTTTTTTTTACTTGAACTTTTTTTTGGGCCTGGTTTATTATGTTCAGCATTTTGTTTGGCTATTTTTACGCGGCATTTACTTATTTGTGTTTTCCCATTCCATTTTCAATGCAATTGATTAATTTCTTGTTCTTTTTAAAATTGGTCATGCCTTTTGTTTCTCTCTTGTTTACATGGCATGCACATGTTTGCTCAATTGCTTTATCTATGCGTGGAATTGGTTCTTGTGGTTTGTCTAAATATCTTTGCTTTGTACTTCATACTGATTTGGTTCTTCATACTGATTTGGTTCTTACTGTTTGTTCTCAGACATAGTAGTTGAACCTTAGTTAGTGTTCTAGTTGCTTTTCTTGTGGTCCGCTCAGTGATTCTTCACATCTAATGCAGTTGAATGCGATAGCAGCTGAATTCATATGTGATGTGGATTGTTGGTATGTGTTTACCTTGCCCAGGTTTCAGTTGCCTTTTTCTGTTGTTCTATCAGTGCATTTTTATGTTTTGTAGTTGGATTTGATGTTGAGGGCAATGCTAATTGAATGTGGCTGAAATGTGCCAGTTGTAGTAGTATTAATTTGAGTGTACTTCATATCCGTGTTGTTACCGTTCATATCTGAACTTGGGCCTATGTATTTATATGTTCAACACTTCAACTTCTCGTGTTAAATGTACATGACTATGCATTTAAGCCAATTTATATCTTCAATTGTTCTTGTTTCTGCTTTTGATATTAGCTGTATAGAGGAACGTTCATACAATGACCTACGTTATATTAGGATTCATGGCTATTTTCATGAAAGTAAGGTGGTTTAGTTTAAAAGCCCCATGCATGGTGTTCCCTAATTTTGTCAATTTTTTTTTTAATTTAATCCGTTAATGCTTTTATTTTATGGGATTTGTTAACATTATTGATGGTCAGGCTGGTTGTTTAAGGAGATAATTATAAGCATGTTTTGAGCACTTTTGTCAAGACTGTTGCCTTGCTCTGAATATCTATGTTGTTTTTATGTAGGCATAGTCTTCTGTTTTCCTAATGTGATGCATTTCCTTTGTCTGCTTTTTGTATTTTTCATTGTGTTCGTTTTGTTAATGTATTTGATTTGGATGCTTGCTTATGAACTCTGAGAATGTCCCATTGGGTTCTTTGTGGCTGGAAATGGAGCTTTTAGGCTCATAGTTTTAAGTAATATATAGCTGTTTATGCTAATCTACACACTACTATAAAGTATAACCCTTTTGATATTTCTATTGATGATTTGAAAGGGTAACCTTTAGTTAATTGTCATTGCAGTAACATCTCATACGATTTCACTGTGGTTTTTTTTGCCATATAATTTTTTGAACTGTTACTCATCATCTGTGGAGGTTGTATTTGCGGATTCATTGTTTTATGAGATCAATTTTTCTGTTGCCTTTCTATATGCCTTTAAATGCAGTTGTTGTGGCTGTGTTGTTTAGGCACCTAGAGTTTCTCTCAGGTTGCTTGGCAAAGCATTGGGTTTGGGAGAGACATCTGCATCTTTTGTTAATGTTCAGACGACTATATGCTTGCTTTGTCTTTTGGTTTCATTTACTTGCTTTCAATTGGCTTTTCAGTTATGTTTTGTACGATAGATGTGAAATGATGAATTGAGTTATAAATCGGTGTTTGATTCAGGTGTATGACAGCTTGTTGGGCGCAGATGCTTTTTGTGGTTCTGGTGACTGCTTTGATGAATGTGATAGCTATGCTTACGGCAACTACTTCTCATCTTATTGGATGTGGTTCATTAATGAGTGCTGCTTGTCAAAATTACTTTAGTTAGACTGCTTTATGTACTCTTTGAGGAGCTTATTTGAAAGTTTGATTATGTTGCTGATGTAGTTACATTAATAAAGTGTTAACATTTTATTTTCCTTCATTAATGTTTAAGTGGTTTGATCATTTACCTTCAAGTTCTCCTTGAGGTTCCTTTTCTGTGATTATATTTTTGTGTTCCTTCTATATGTTGGGTGAAGATTCTGTGACAGGTGTTAGATTTGTTTTAGATATGTATGTCCTTTTATATGATAAGAGGACGGTTACTTGGGCAATCTCTCCCTCCCTTGCCAAGTGTTATCAAAGACAAAGGCTCAAGGCTTGCACAAGACGCGAGGGCTCTGGTCGCCTTGATGTGCAAGGTGCACTTAAGATGCAGGTGCATAAGTGAGAAATTAAACAGTAAAGTAAATAATTCTAAGAAATATAAAGCATTATGATGCCCCTTCCATTTTTTATTCTCCAAACTTCAAATTACCTGAAAAAAGAGACTAAATAATTTAGGAATAAAATTATAACGGAGTCAGAAATGAGGAGATAGAAAGCTATAATTGATAGAGATAGAGACAGAGTCAAAGAATCTGCAATGTGGTCAACTTATATATGTGAATGAATGATTCTGGATAATTATGAACTGAACTCATAATTTCTTTCTGGCTCTATTTAATGTTGCTTTTGAAGACCACCAACTGGAAAATTAAGACAGTCGCACCTCAGTGCACTAGCACCTAAGCAAAAGGCTGTGCCTAGGGCCTCTCGCATGTTCCTTTTCTCAAACATGTAATTATTGGTTTTCCTACAGGTCTTTTGCTATTACTGACCTGGCTTCTTGAATAAGTTGTAAAATATATAATTGTTTTCCTTTCTTACCTGAATTTCAAGAGTGTATGACAAAGTTGTTTTGCATGCTAATTGTGCCGAGTTGTATTTAGATGTTATGTTCTATTGCCTATTACTGTCCCAGTATTTTCAGGATAGGTAGTTCATACCTTCTATCGGTGATTGTCTATTGACACTAAATTTGGGATGGCAGTTGAGTTTGGGGTATTATCACAATGGCAAGCACAATTTTGAGCTTGTGTCTTATTGTCTTTTGGGTTTTCATCACCTGTTTGTGTTCTTTGTTCTAATGTGCGTTCCAAAAGCTGTAGTCATGCTGGCCAGTGATGTGGATTGCTTTGTACTTAATCTCCTGAGGATTGATTTTACTGATTCTGGGAAAACAATGTGGCTTGTTATTGTGTGTTTCTTCTCTCCCTGTCGGTGTTTTTTACTTCCGTTATCTGCTGTTCAGAATGTTCCTATACCTCTGAATTGTGAAATATTGTTTTGCTTTGTTCTGTTGGCAAGTCCAATCCTCTCCTCTTACTGCAACATCCCCCAACCATTGTTTGCTGGATGTGGCTTGTTTACAGGATGTCGTGACACTAGTTTAACTCCTACTTGTGATCAGAAGCATTCTCCATTGGGTGCCTTGAAAACGTAGCATAATTCATCTATATATTCTGCTCATGTCATTCTGTGCTATTGTTGGGTTGTGGATTACAAACGACATATGGTCGCTTATGGTATTATTGAATCTGCTTTTTGTATTAATCTGAGAATGCTTGCTGGAGATTGGTTGAATGCATCCATTTTACTTCTAGTGATGGCAAACTACGTGTAATGTATTGTTGACGTATGGTTTGTCAGTTGGATATAGTGGGTTAATTTTTTTTTATCGGATTTGTGAAGAATGCTTGTTACTCCGGCATTTGATTGATTTTCAGGCTGCTGTTGAGGTTTCATTTTACGTTTGCTAAATGTTAATTGTGAATATTTGAGGTGTTAAAGTTTGCTGAGCCTGTGGGATGCCCTCTTCATTCCATGACTTGTGAGGGTGGTTCTGCTTGATAGCCTTTTCATTCTTGTTTCTTTTTTCATTGGACCTGGCTTTCCGAGTATTTAATTTCTGGCCAATTTAGAGCTAGCTGCATGTCTCAATGTTCTTCTATGGTTGTGGCCTTCCATTTGGATGGTAATTCTAGTGTTTGGGAATCTGAATTTGTTGGCTTTCTGACTGGATGATGGTGTGTAGATATCAAGATTGGTAATTGGATTTTTCTTTTCTTTCACTAAAAAATATTGGAATGATATGTTGAGTTCGTAGTTGTCATATCCTGTATTGAATCGTTTATTTTCAGTCCTTTTTTCTTCTGTATGACAGGTAAATTATGCATATATCTGCAATATGCCCAAGGAGTAGACAATGTCTTCTATTAATTAACAATGCACCTATTTATTAGCTTGGTAAAAACACATGGGCTCTTGCATATGTGGTTTTTTAAAATCAAGTTTTTAATGGTATTGACATTGGCTTTAGTTAGGAGGTACCATTTTCACATATTCTACCAACTTTGAGAAACACCCCATGGTCGGCCTATTTCATTTTTACTTTCTCCAGCCTCTTCTCACTCTTTGCTTCAATCATTCTTGGGTTGATCAGTCAGATTTAAGTTTTGTAAGGTATAAAATGATTTGAAGTATACATCTGTCCATCCTGTGTTCTGCATATACTATGTTGGAAATTAAAATCGCAGGATTTAAATTTGTTGTGATTTTTGTGACATGGCAAAACTAATGTATGGGTTTTCGTAATTTTTTATAAGACCATGTAGTAGCATGAAATCGTATGTTTTTTATTACGATACTGTGCATTAGTGTTCAACTTTGGTTGAGTTTATGGAGTAATTTGGTTGGAAGCTTTATATTACCAGGGTCATTGTGTGAAACTGGCATGTTGCTCTCCCTTTGTTCGATAAAAGTTAATGGGTCTGCTTCTTATCGAGGGAACATTCTATTATCTTTATACCAGAGTTCAAGTTATGGCCCAAATATATAGCATTTTAGGGTGGATATGTTTGGGTGTACTATTACTAGTTTGAATATTTGTTTCCAGTTTGTTGGATCTGGCATTGAAGGAAAAATAATTTACTTAATGATATAGGAAGTGGCATTTGATGTAGGGGATTTTTCAGTCTTATATGAAATCAAAAGGCATAGAGTGAATGAATGGAAAGAAGTCTGCAAATTTGTGTGTTGGGGGTAAGTAGAGAGATTTATAGCTTGTAATTGGGGGCTAGTTTTACGATATCTGAGACTGATACTCCCACCGAAGGAGCTAGATCCATTTGTTTAAGCAGATTGGTAACTGTCTGGAATGCGGTATCATACCTGCTTGGTGCTGGCAAAGCAAAGCTAAGCTATAAACTGCTGCTGTTGGATCAATCCATGGTCGTGGTGCGTGTGCGCTGGATCAATTCTTCAGAAGAGATATCAAGCTGCCATCCTGTTGCAGTCCGGGAACAGTTTTGGGTGAGCTGTAAAATTGGGGCGAGTGATTGTTGTAGAAATGGTGGTTGGCAGATTCATTCCTGTGATTGTTGCTCTCCAGAAAGCCGAGCATTTTCTAGGGTTACCTGATTGCTTTCCATTGTTGCTGCCTCACTGGAATTCATCCTTTCATTCTTGTAATATTTGTTCTTTGCTGATGAATGGAACTGGAACTGGAACTGGAACTAACAATTCTTTGCATCTTGTGATACCATGGCTTGAAATCCTGTTATTTTGTTAAATCAAAATTCTTAAGCGGACACTTTTCTTCGGCAATGAACCATTTTGCTAAAAAAATGCAACATCATCGACTATGGACTAGTATTCAACTCATAACATTGGTTCTTTTTGGCGAATTTGGGGGTTAAAGTCGTCTGAGAACAAAGACAAATTTCGCAAGATAGTTTGTTTCTCCAAGATGAAATTAACAATCCCAATCAAAATTTGCCTTTGAGAAAACCTAATTAAAGGCATTAGAAGGTGTATTAACGATAATAATCAATATAACCTTCTCCCTGTTCTTTCTTCCACCTCCACCTCTCCTCCCCCACCCTCACCTCCACCCCCACCTCCACCTCCATCTTCACTCCCTTTTCCTTTCCTTTTACTGTTTTCAATAAATTGGAGATGAAATTCTCATGGATCTCTGCAGATCATATGTATTTGTGGCGGAAATTGCAAAGCTGGCCTCCATTTTCTCAGATCTGGTTTTGGGCTGGTCTTATCGGACTGATGCAGCTGTTGGCGCCCATCTTATTGTGTACTATCCATGATATGGTAGCAATGTCTAGATCTGGTCTTTTTAGGCTTTCTAAGGATGTTTCCTTTGTATTTTCGACTGCAGTACTATTTTTTGTAGTTTTCTTTGACTGTTTACTCTTCTCTGTGTTGATCTCCCCTGTGTGGGAGTTGTTGTTCTCACTTTGGGTGAGTAGTGCTGCCTCTTCAGGAGACTTTTTCTGCCTTGTTCGAATGCTTGTATCTCTCTTTGGAGAGTTTGTTTAATGAAATGTTATTATTCTCAAAAAAAAAAAAAGTCTCAATGAGCATAAACAAGTCTCAATGAAGTCAATCAAGTAACTCTAATGGGTCCAGATGGTTGTGATATTGAGCATTCAGAAGAAGGTCCAAGCTTGAGCTCCACAGTAACATCCTTAGCCACCAATGTTGAACTTCCATGACCATCAGCTTGTTGCGAAACCATTGACAAAGTTTGTGGTGGATAGAGAGGTGCATGAGCATTGTTATAGAAGTTTGGAATGTATGCATAGCCTAGTCTCCCATAATTCATCACCTGCACATACCCTGCTGGTCTGGTCCTTCCAATGACACCACCCTGTGAAAAAAACCCCTTGAGTCTGATTAAGTAAACCCTAAATTTGGTATTGATTAATGTATAATGCTCATCATCAAGTAACAAGTTTCCTTCAATAGACAAACAAAGTGTGATATTTTAAGACTGATTTCTTACCATGTATGGGATCCTTCCATGATTAGGAAAAACAGGATTGACAGAGGAGGAATAACCCAAACCCAAACCCAGATTGGGGATTATCTGATTGAACTCCTGAGCCTTGGGCTGCAAATCAATTTAACAAACAAAAAAAATCAGTATAAGACCCATAAATTTGTTTTCTTGTTTTCCAATTGGTTTTTTTTGTTCTTTTGAGAAATTTAACTAGTGTACCTTTGAAGCAGTTGTTGTGCACCAATCTGTAAGAGGATTATGTTGCACAATTACACTATTGTGGTTGTCCAAAGGAGTGTCAAAGATGCTTGATCTCCTCTTCTTCTTCTTCTGATTTAAACTTCTAAGGAAATACTTCTGAGCATGACTAGCAACTTGTGTTGAAGTCCTTGTTTTCACAAACTCCATTGAAATCTTCTTCCATTCACCCCTCCCAACTTCCTTCAAACCGGCCAAAAACGCCAAGTGTTCCTCCTCTGTCCATGGAATCCCTGCAACAACAAGTCAACAACAAAATCAATGCTTTGTATACAGAAAGTGTACTTCTTGATGGGTTTAATTAATGAATGGATTAGTAGTTAATTAATTACCTTTGGATTCATGTTTGGGTCTTGAAATACCGTCATTGACAAAACTGCTAGCATCAGTGTTGACAGCACTAGCATTGTTGCTACTGCTGCTGTTGGTATTGTTCTGTTTCTGCATCAAATCGACCCCGAAAAGCAGGACTTTGGCACCATTGTTTCTGTTGCTGTTGGTTTCGTCGCAGGTTGTCGGGTTATGACCGCATTGGTCGCAGGTTCGCACCATGTTTGTTCTGTCTCTCGGTATCAACCAAGAAAACAAAGAAATTGTGGGTTCTTGAGTGAGTGTCTCTATATGTCTATTTATATGTGTCGGAACTGTAGATAGTTTCCTTTCTATTTACAGATCAGTGTATCAACTCAAATTTTTGTACGATTTGGTAGGGATTTTATTCTGTCTGAAGCTACCGTTTTGCCCTTTTGATTAGCTGGCAAACGGTCAAGCCCGTTTTGGCTACCCCTTCATGATATGACAAGATTTCTTTGCCTTTAAAACTTTTATTTATTATTTTTATTTTTTTTTATTATCAAGGCCTGGTAGGTATTTGTTATGTAATTTTAGGGACAAATTAAAATTATGTATGCTATTAAATCATAATTGACTAAAAATGATTTATGTCCCCGTAAATTTTTAATCTAATCCATTTTTAGAGTATTTTGAAGCTTATAAACTATTGTTTATGAGGTATCTAATAAAGTTTATTTTGAGGCGTATAAGTTCTAAAATATATTTTACCGAACGGATTATAAATAAAATGTTATATCTAATTAAAATATTTATAAATTTTGTTATCCCCAATTTTTCTTATGTATTTCTATTCACCAACCATGTAAATAAACAAGAAAGGAAAATAAACACAAAAATAATATATATATATAATAGGAAATAAAATCAATAGAAAAGTAAAATATAAAAAAAGTAAATAAAATCAAAACTATAATCTTATCAGAATCAATCCCATTTGAAGGAAGTAAATAGTTCAAACCCAAACCCAAACCCAAACCCGGATAGGCCTAGCCCTGTTTTCAACCGTGACGGCCCAACAGCACATTCGATTTTTCCTCTATAGTCACATTGAAGACTGAAGAGTAGCCTCCTCGAGACCATCACAGAAACACAACGACAATTCCTGCGCTCTCTTTCTCTCTCTCTAGCCTTTTGTCTCTCTCTCTCGTTGTAAAAGAAAGAACCGAGAATGAGGAGCTCGTCGATTCTGAGATCCATTAAGACCAGCCTTGTTAGAGGCAATCAATGCAGGACCTTTTCATCGGCCGTGCCCGATCGCAAGGTGGCAGTCCTCGGCGCTGCAGGCGGGATCGGACAACCGCTGGCCTTGCTCATGAAGTTGAACCCTCTGGTTTCTAGGCTTGCTCTCTACGATATTGCTAATACCCCCGGTGTTGCCGCCGATGTCAGCCACATCAACACCAGATCTGAGGTACGCTCTCTCTCTCTCTCTCTAGGGTTTTACAGTCCAGTTTAATTGCATAAGCCCTATGTATTTTTCGGTGTAATTTTTTCTTTGGTGTTGTGTTCTCAGTATGAAATTTATGTCTCGGCGTTAGTTGAAATGAAATTTGGCTTCGATCAGTGTGGAATCAAATTTAGTCTCTTCATTTTTTTATGTTGTTATTAGTTATAACATTCTAGAAAAGATTTGTTTGTGTGACTCTCGACATGTTTGTGTATCTAATTTCTGATTCAGTTTCTTTTTTCCTTTTGTGAGATTCTCCTTCCGTCTTTATTTTTACTGCTGCCATCAGTTTCATTCTCCATGAGCTTCTTGCTTCCTTCCAATTTGATTAGTTACTATTGCTTTTGACTGTCCATTTTTGTTCTCCACACTCACGAGCTTCTGATTTTGCATGCACTTATATAGCCAATGCAATTAAATATTTTCTTCTGCATCGATATGAGTTTTCGTGCATCTATGCTCTGAACCATCTATTTTTCAATCTCGTTTTATTGATTTAAGTCAATACGTTGCTCTTTTTGTGGTTGCTTCAGGTTGGTGGGTACATGGGTGAAGATCAGCTAGGTCAAGCTTTAGAGGGATCAGATGTTGTCATAATCCCAGCTGGTGTTCCAAGGAAGCCAGGAATGACTCGTGATGACCTCTTCAACATCAATGCTGGCATTGTTAAGAACCTCTGCCAAGCAATTGCTAAGTACTGCCCCAATGTGAGTCCTAACCTCTATTCCAGAATTTATGTGTTGGTTTAAAATATTTACTGTGAATTTGACTGAAATTGTATCAACTCAGTTGCTAGCCAAACAATCGTTTTGAGTGACCGAGGAAAGACAAGGAAAATCGTTACAGAATAGCATTTTTTTTCTTCATCCTAGCCATTGTTTGTAATGATGAATTTTATTTTTGGCTGATGAGCTCCTTCAGTACTATGTCGGCCTTCAAATTTTGTGTGGACTTTATTTTGGTTTTACTCCTGTGTGGTATTCTGTTTTTCTATTGTGACTGCTGGTGAGATGTAACGTGTATTTTTACTGTATTGACTTTTTGGGATCAGGCACTTGTTAATGTGATTAGCAACCCTGTGAACTCGACAGTTCCTATTGCTGCTGAGGTTTTCAAGAAAGCAGGGACATATGACGAGAAGAAGTTGTTTGGTGTGACTACTCTTGATGTCGTTCGGGCCAAGACTTTCTATGCTGGGAAGGCCAAAGTGCCAGTTGCAGGTTTGGTTATTTACCTACTCACTGGTGATTTGTTCTTAGCATTATTTTTGGCTTCCTTTTGCCTGCTGAGTCGGTTCTGCATTCTTATATTTTGAAAACTGCGAATTTGCTCAAATAGGCAATGTTCTTTTTTTTGAGTGGAAAAAAGATTTTATTCAAGCACTATGTGTGCCACCAAACAATTACAATGAAGATATATTCATGAAGTCAAAAATATTCCCCGTGAAAGAAGAGGCCCAAAATTTAATACAATCAAACCAACTCTCTATGAAAGTGTCTATGGAGGTCTCCTGTCCATTAAAGATTCTGCTATTCCTTTCAATCCATAGCCTCCACATCACCGATATAGGAATCAATTGAAAGAAGTATCTCTGCTGTTTACCCCTGCCTATATGGCTCCACGCCATAAGCTCTTCTTCCACTGAGCTGTTTGAGACCCAAGAAATGCCTATCATCCTCAAAGCATTAGCCCAAATTTTAGATGACCACTGACAGTGCAAAAGGAGATGACTAATTGATTCCAAATCTGTTTTACAAAGACAGCATCTGTTCACCATATAACAACCTCTTTTTTGAAGATTATCAATGGTAAGGATTCGGCCCCAAACAGTCTCCCAACAGAAAAATACGCATCTGGGGGGAGCCTTAGCTTTCCAGAGCCACTGCCAAGGGAAATGAGGCTTCCCAAGGTGCAACTTATTCTTCTGAAGCTCTTTGTAGAAAGATCTTACGGAAAAACCAGTATTTTCCGACGCCTTCCACTTGATGTTGTCATCAACCTCAGGATTGATCTTTGCATTATATACAGAGCTCCAAAAGTTAGTGAATAAATCCACCTCCCAGTCTTGAGCCTCTCGAGTGAAGTTGATGTTCCAGGATATACTCTCAGTAGAAAGTTGAACTACCTGACTGATGGAGGCCTCCTTCGTTAAGGCCAATGTATAAAGATTGGGAAATTTGTCCTTGAAAGAACCTTCTCCAGTCCAGTGATCCTCCCAGAATCTGATAAAGTTGCCTCTCCCAGCTTGGAAGTAAGTGCACTTGGACCAGACCTCCCAACCTTTTCTAATTGTTCTCCACAAGCTACATCCATAAGAGGAGTTACTCTGCCTGGTGGACCAACCATGAACATCGGTGCCATACTTACAAGCAATTACTTTTCGCCACAAGTGTTCTCTATTAATGGCAAATCTCCATAACCATTTACCAAGAAGGGCCTTATTAAATGTGCTTAGACATTTGATTCCAAGCCCCCCACCATCCCTTGGAAGTTTGACACAACTCCAATTAACCAAGTGTATTTTTTTATTTTCTGCTGAATCACCCCAGAGAAAATGTGAGTCAATTGTCGTATAATGAAAATCATTCGAAGTGGATAATTCAGAAGCTTCATCAGATGAGAAAAACTCTGGGAATCTCTTACTATGGAATGGAGGATGAAGCTCTTGCTCTTCTGGCAGAAATAGAGAGAAGGAGAAATTCAGAGAAGATCAAAAAGGCAGTGGGTAGTTCAGATGCTCCAAGGAAATTGGCGGGCAAAAACAGGGAACTCAAAAGATTGGACTGCTCTATTAACTATGAGGGTCACTCAAGTAAAAAGGAGGGGATCATTGAGAAGGGGAAGTTTCTATTCCAATGAATACAAAAATTATTAGTTGGAATGTGAGAGGGCTGAATAGTCAAGATAAAAGGGCTGTTGTTAAGCATTTTTTAAGTAGTTGGAAAGGGCAGATTATTTGTTTGCAGGAAACTAAGATTGTGGATTTTAATAATTCAATCTTTCGTTCTATTTGGGGTTCAAAGAGTGGGGAGTGGCTTGCGATTCCTGCGAAGGGTTCCTCTGGTGGCATTGCTCTGATGTGGAATAGCAACATGTTTGAGATGGCCAGACATAATATTGGGGAGTTTTCCATCTCCGTTGCTTTTCGCTCCAAGTCAGATTCCTTCTCTTGGGCTTTCTCAGGTGTTTATGGGTCCCCTTCGCACAGAAATGTTGCCTTGTGGGATGAACTCTCAGTTTTCAGATTATCATGGAATGGACCTTGGATTATCGGGGGAGATTTTAATGATGTTTTGTACCCCCATGAGAGATTGGGGGCTTCGGGTGAGTCTGAGGCAATGAGGGACTTCCAAAACTTTGTTTTTCTCAACAACCTCAGGGATCTCCCTCTTCAGAATGGGAAATATACTTGGTCAAATTTGCGCCATCAACCATCCCTCTCCAGAATTGATCGGTTCATTCTCACTACAGATTGGGAAGATCATTTTGGGTCTGTCGTTCAATCTCTTCTTCCTCGACCTACATCGGATCATCACCCAATTGTCTTAGAGAGTGGCTCCATGAAGTGGGGGCCTACCCCTTTTCGTTTTCAGAACCATTGGATTTTAAATGAGGATCTGGAAGGCCTTATTAGAGGGTGGTGGAACTCTTCCCAAGTCAATGGCTATGCTAGTTTTAGGCTGGCTGAGAAGCTAAAGAACCTGAAATTAAAGCTTCGAGAGTGGAGTAAGTCCTTCTATGGTGATGTGAGTATGAGGATTAAAGGCCTTTTGGCAGATATCAGCTCCTTGGATGAACAAGAAAGTAGGAGGGGTTTTCTTTCAGATGGTGATAAAGCCTTAAGAGAGGTAAACAGAAGGGTTCTTTCTGAGCTCATTAACACAGAAGAGTTAGCTTGGAGGCAAAAATCCAGAATTAAATGGCTGGAAGCAAGGGACAGAAATACAAAGTTTTTCCACAAAATGGCTTCTATTCACCGAAATAGAAACTATATTGAGTCCATGCGCATCAATGGAACTATTATTGCTAATGAAGGGCAATTAAAAAATGAAATTCCAGCTTTTTATAAAGGTTTGCTCGAGGAAGACTTTCAATGGCGGCCTTCTTTTGATGATCTTCCTTTATCTTCTTTAAGCTCGGATGATGCCCAGTGGTTGGAGAGGCCTTTTGAAGAAGAGGAGATAAAGGTGGCTCTTGATAGTTGTAATGGTGACAAAGCTCCAGGCCCCGATGGTTTTACCATGGAGTTCTTCAAGAGGTATTGGAGTATCATGAAAGAGGATATTGTCGGGTTCTTTAATGATTTTCATATGAATGCTGCTTTTGTCGACTCTTTGAACTCCACTTTCATCACCCTAATTGCAAAGAAAGCGGATGCTCAGGATATTCGTGATTATAGGCCTATCAGTTTACTTGGAGGCATTTATAAATGGCTAGCCAAGGTGCTCTCCAAGCGATTAAGGAAGGTGATGGGAGATATTATTAATGAGGCTCAGCATGCTTATGTGGCTGATAGACAAATTCTTGATGCTTCCCTGATCGCAAATGAGATTGTGGATCATTATGACAAGCTCCGTTTATCTGGTCTCATGTGTAAGCTTGACATGGAGAAAGCGTTTGACAATATGAATTGGAATTTTCTGGTTAGAGTGCTCGAAAGAAAGGGTTTTGGTTCAAAATGGATATCTTGGATCAAAAAATGTTTGACTTCAGCCTCTTTTTCTATTTTGGTAAATGGTGCTGCTACTGAATTCTTCCACTCGTCCAAAGGCGTTCGACAAGGCGATCCCTTATCGCCTCTCCTTTTTATTCTGGGAATGGATATTCTGAGCTGTATGTTAGATAGAGCTGTCTCAAGTGGGCTTCTGGATGGTGCCAAGATCAGTCGCAGCTCTGTTTCAATATCAATCTCGAACCTTTTGTATGCTGATGATACTTTGTGTTTTTGTGGAGGAAATGTGGAGCAAGTGGCTAATCTTCGGGCCATTTTGTTAGGCTTTGAAGCTATCTCTGGTTTGAGGGTTAACTTGAGCAAAAGTTCGATCATTCCTTTGGGAACCACTACGAATGTGGAGGGCCTTGCGGAGGTTCTGGGGTGTGGTGTTAGCAGCCTCCCTACGAAGTATCTTGGGCTTCCGTTGGGAGCGAAATTCAAAGACAAAAACATTTGGCATCCCCTTGTGGCAACTTTTGATAAAAAAACTCTCTGGTTGGAAGAGGAATTATCTATCTAAAGCGGGGAGGTCACATGTTTCCTCTCCCCCTTTTCTCGTACCCTTTCCCAAGCATGCTGTACCCTCCACAAATTTTCACACCTCCGCCTTACCCGCCACCGCAGCAAATATACCCAAATTTCTACCCAAACACATCTAGGCAATGTTCTTATGTTAGGCCTAGTTGAGCTGATTGTTTTTTTTTTGTTTTTTTTTTATTTTGCATTTGAGATGTATTGTTTTGTGATTCAAAAGTGAATTTTATTAATCCTGTTAAATTTTTATAATTGTAAATGTGCATGCATGTATAAATGTATTGGGAGAGTACCATCTTGACATTAGGTTACTCATTTTCCTTGCAGAGGTTAATGTACCAGTTGTTGGTGGCCATGCTGGTGTAACCATTCTCCCGCTTTTCTCACAAGTATATCCTTACTCCTTTCTCTTTTCATCTCACTCATGGTTAAATTGTCTCCAAATGCATATATTTTTGGAGTCTCTTACGTGGAATCTGTTTCAAGATCCAACTCCTGTTTCTAGATTCAACTTCTCTGAATTTTAACTGTTGCATTGAATATCTGTAGGCCACACCAAAAGCAAATTTTTCGGATGAGGATATTAAGGCTCTCACTAAGCGAACTCAAGATGGAGGAACAGAAGTCGTGGAGGCAAAAGCTGGGAAAGGCTCTGCAACATTGTCCATGGCGTAAGTTGTGATTGATATAAGTACATGCTTATTTTTTGGAGATTAAAGTAATCTATTCTGGTTCACAATGTTCTTCACCATCGCCTCCTTTGCTCAATTAAAAGAGAAATATATTGTCAATTCCTTTAGATCCTGGATTCACTTGCAATTTGGCTTTTAGAAGTTATATTCTCTGCTCATGTAGTGTTACAATTGCATTGGTTTGTAGATATGCAGGAGCAATCTTTGCTGATGCTTGCCTTAAGGGACTCAACGGGGTTCCAGATGTGGTGGAATGTTCTTTTGTGCAGTCTACCGTCACCGAACTCCCTTTCTTTGCTTCTAAGGTGACCGGACAATTACTGTTTACTGAAACTTGATTCGTAAATGCTGCTTCTATATCTAAATTTTGTCTTTAGTAAACATCAAGGTTGCTAAGTAATTGGAAAATATTGTAGTCTGGAAAAATGCTCCTCACGCTTTAATTTCCATCAATCGTTGTAGTCCACCATTTATCAAGCAATCATACATTTTGTGTTTGTTCCATCTCTCTTTCCTGTCATTTTATTCCCTACTGATTGTAAATTGCATAGTTCTTTTATATTCTGGATGATTTCCCTTTGCCAATTGATGCTATGATGCAAGATACGGGGCATCATTTTATATCAAAAAGATCCAGTGCCACCTTTTTTTTTTGTGCTGTCTTTAATTGGGTTTTCTTTATGGTCCTTGGGAATGATATTGTCCCTTGTGGACTAACTAAAATTTGCGAAGTTAATAGCCTGTATTTCATGCTTTTACTGACGGACATTAGATGTAAGTCCACACTTTTTTCTAGGGGAAAAAATATTTGAAAATCTCATTTTAATAACGTCTTTTTATTCTCAATTTTTGTGTGTGTGGCAGTTATCTTCATAGCCCCTACTTACCTAGCCCCTACTTACCAAGCACCTTAAAACTTTGCTTTTCTGTGTGCAGGTGAGGATTGGAAAGAATGGTGTGGAAGAAATCCTAGGACTTGGTCCTCTCTCTGACTTCGAGAAGGAGGGTTTGGAAGCTCTGAAGCCCGAGCTGAAGTCATCTATTGAGAAAGGTATCAAGTTTGCCAACCAGTAATTGAAGTGGAGGAACATCCATCCACTTCTCATAGACACATTCAAATTTTGCATTATGTTACGAGTGTTGTATTTATTGCCTGCTTGGCTATTCAACATAGAGTAGGCTTCAAGTTTACCGAGAATTTCATCAAATAATTTTAGTTGCGGAATGTGGCGTGCTCTTCGGCATGAACATTCTGTATACTTTACAGACCTTACCTTGGAACAGTTAGATGCTATTTTGCCTTGTTTCCCAAATGAATCATAAAGCTGTCATTTTTTCTTATCTATTGGCACTAAAAATGCAGGGATCAACTGCGTACTGTTGATGCTGATATTCATGTATGAATCAGTGTGCTTTGCTTTTACCTTTACCTTTTCCTTTTGAGGCTTGGGACTGATTTATTTAAAGATGGTGTGAAAGACATGGGCGATAAATCTAGTGCCTACACTTTATATCCATATAGGACACGAATCAATACCACGTAAAAGTGCAGCTTGAAGGAGTCTGCATTCCAGTTGAAATCGTTTTTGCTTTCTTTAAGAAAAGTGGCTTTAAATAAAGCCCCTGTATATTAAGTATACGTTTTATGAGAGTTTATACTTTATGAGTAGTCTGATCATAAACTCTATCAAAACTTGTTTATAAATTTTTTAAAAATTAATATTCAACAACCAAGATAACAGGGAAAAATCGTTCTTCAGCTTCAAAAGACCGATTTTGTGTTGTTGGGAAAGGATATCACTAGTTCTGATATACACAAATTGGAAAGACTCGAAAATACTAGAAAAACCGATAAATAACAGTCTTGAATAACATCTAGGCAATTACCAAAATGGGTCTGATTTATATCTCACATTGAAAAACCATGTTGAAAAACTAGGCATATACAATTGGTAACTACGGGCTCTACTTGATGCAATACTAAAAGCATTTAAAATGGTTTTGCATTCACCAAAAGGTCATCAGACAAAATCTTCCCAACCAAAACAACTAACCCTTTGCACAAACTTATCCGAGTTACGGTTAAAAAAACGAAACCACGATATTAACATTGAGAATGCAGAAAAAAATATATTCAAAGACCATGAGAATAGTTCACTGCCATTAGATGGCCGAGGGAAATACAAAGCGTAAACCATATTTGCCACACTTCAAATGGATGAAACACCAAATGCATATAAAAACAGGATTACACACTAATTTGGGTTCGACCGAACTAATTATTGCATCATAGGTGCACATAAAACTAAAAGAAAGCATAATCAGCATCTAAAATCCACTTATACCAGACATGGCAAAAGACCAAAAATTTAGTAACAATGGGAACCTAATAACCTAGGCGTGCCCCCATAATCAAGGTAATGATATTGTTTTGTATAAACACCCTGTATTCAAACTTGACAAATTATCTAAAATGAAAATTTTGACAGTAAAATACTAAAATCTAGACATTATTGAAGGAATTTGGGGATAATGTGAAATCCTTTGCAAGACACTATTAGAAGGGTTAAGAAAGAGTGGGGATGCTATACAAAACACGTTTCTCAAGAGGTTCACAGTCTAACTCACCCAACCCCAGAGTTGTTAAAAGCCCTAGGCGCTCAAAAGCGCCAGAGGCATCCTAGCGCTTCGAAGCGCTAGGCGCTAGCTTAAGCGCGCTTTTGAAGACATGCAGCAAAAAAAGATGATTTCCTGCATTCTCATGGCACTTAAGACTCAATTCATAATTTTATTAGACATTTCAACATCCCTGGAAGGCCGGAACAGATCTAGACTGCTCATAAAGTCATAATTCATAAAAGCATAACACATAAATGGTTGACAGTGGCAAATGTTCAAGAAAGAAGCCAAAAAAAGTAGAACGCGGAGGAGCAAACGAACAGAAATTAGCAATGAACTGAATGAAGAGCTCAAGAGCAAAGCAGAAAATAGCAGCGAAGAAGAATTGAGGAAAGCCGACGAGGAAAAGTAGAAAGCAGAGGAGCAAAGTGGAAAGCAAAGGATCAAAGAGAATGAAATACCAATTGAAGAGCAGCGGCAGCTTGAGGACTTGAAGAACAACCGAAAGCAGATCAGCAAGGAAGACAGAGTCGCAAATCAAAGACAGATGTCACGCGAGTGCCAGAGAGAAGCTCAAAAGAGACGCAGAGGAGTCGCAACCAAAGATGAGATGTCGCGAGGCTAGGGATTCTATTTCTGTTCTCGTTTTATGGTGCTCAACACATCAGGTCTTAGGCACCTTTAAGCGCCAGACGAAAGCGCTCGTAAGCGAGCTTAAGCTCGCTTCGGAAAAACACGTAGAAGCGACGCGATCAAGGCGCTAAGGCTTCTGATCGAGTCGCTTTAGCGCTTAAGCGCGCTTAAGCACGCTTTTAACAACTCTGCCCAACCCAAGGAAAAAAGGGACTGGTTTCCTAGTAATTATGATCCAAAAACAGATGAAGAGGGAAAATCTACAAGTGACTTGGATTTAATTCTAGATTTAATTGTTTTCTGAAGTATTTTGCCTTCTTTTGAAGTGTGGCCGCGAAGGGACGAATAGTTCGGATTAATACTTTCCATGCTGAGTAGTGTGTCACCAAGCCAAGTTAACTTAAACAAACTTGAAGAGGTTATCCTGCAACTAATTGAATTGCATATAGCACAGTGCTTCAATACACATAGAACAATTTTTCAGGTCTTCTAAATTAATCTGCCTATGCCCAATCCAAAAGAAGATCAAGCATGGACCAGTATTATTGGTGATCCAATGGCTGATTAACCTAAAACTTCAAACATATTTGCACAGAGTTTTCTAATGAGAGGGAACAGGAGATTAATGTAGTCTGATAACCTAAAACACTTCCTCCTACCTAAATTAAATCTATTCAACTGAAAATCATTGACCTGCATCTGATCCTTATCCAGAGGAACTGTCCCTCTCAGATTCTGCACATGAAGCAAACGGTAATCAATTACAGCTATGTTCCCTCTGTAACTAAATTGGCTTTAAAATCTGCAACATAAAACTAATACTGTAGTAGATGATGCAAAAGTTCAGCAATTACCACTTGAAGAGGATCCAGACTCACTACTAGAACTGCTTGAACTACTTGATCCGCTCACATTATCAGACTGATTTTCTACTTGAACCGGAGAAGTGGCAGTAAACCTTTCAACTGCTTAAACCAAATTGATTCAGATATCAACACACAATAATTAAATCGCCATTAGGAAATCATTAATGAGCCTGAAATAAAGCTGTAAGTTGAAAAACACCTGTTTCATTTCGTCCCTCTGAATTGACAGCTGTCTGATTCTGCATAAATAATAGAAACGATGAGGCAAAAGACAAGAACACCACAAAATCTTGCTAGATTTTGAAATGAGAAATCAGTCAGGATCATACCATCTCCTGTTTCTCTGGAAGAGGAAGCTCATTGTTTCTCTTGTTCTCGCTGATACTTTTATTGCAATAGGCCACAAACCTATCAAGTTCCCAAAGGGTCTCCAGGCCAACACTGTCAAGATCCAGTTCAATCTCATCATCCTGCTGAAAAAGGTCTGGATTCTTTTTCTTAATGATTTCAACAACCCTTTCCAGTTTCTCCGAAGGCAAACTCTGAAGGTTTTCTCTAAGTCTCTGTTTTTCCTCATAGGTCATATCTCTATTGACTGGATCCTCTACCTTTCGTTTTCTTTCTACTGGTGTCTTTCTCTGATGAGAAATAACACGACTGGCTTTTGACACAGAATCCAACGGCATTGTCATAGATTCTGATCTCTCCAAAGTACTTGTATCCAAGAGTGCTGGAGAGGGTATGGGGGGAGCAGTAACAGGAGTACGTATGGTGGGAGCTGTAACAGGAGCAGGTGAATCAGGAGCGGTTCTTGATGGGGATCTTGGAAAATCTGCACTATGCCCCATTTCAAGCCTTCCATCAAGAGTGAACTCAGCCTCAATCATTGCCCACTTCTCCTCAAAAGCATTTGATAAAGCCTCTGCCATATAATGCACATCTTGACCTTTTGGGTTATACAACATTGCATTACTAAACGTTAGTCTGACATCCTCTGCAAACTCCTCGGGTGATTTATACCAATTCTTTTGCAACCTTGACTTAACTGTGCCCAAATCCATTGGATGCTTGATAATCGTATAATAGTCATGCAACTTCAACCCTTCCACATCCACAGGTTTATTAAATACCCACCCAAATCGATGCTTCATCAACATCACTAGCATGTTCTGACAACTCTTATATAATTTATCGGGCATGGTTATCTTTTTACGTGTCAAACCCAACTCCCCTTTCATCCCCACTCTTGGATCCCCTTTCTTATTATTCTCCAAGGATGGGAACTTCTCCTTCACCGATGCATTATTCACATTCTTCCCATACTGATTGGCCTTTGGAGTTAGCGTACCATTCTCTGCAAACTCATCAAACTGGCTGTTACCATTATCTGCTACAGGTTCAGTTGATCCCTGAAACGGCCTGGAATTGCTAGGCACCACCGAACCCGCATCAGAATTCACTCTTGCAAGCCTAGCCACTTTATCATTCGCAGAGGATTGCGACTTTGTGTATCCACCCACTCTAGAATACGCGCCACCTGAAGCCTCCTCGGCTTCAATCCTCTTAACCAATGCCCTAATTTGATCGAGTTCCCTCACTAACTTACTTTTCAGCTCCCTAATCTCAAAATTTGACTTAGAACTCAAGTTAATCGTAACTTTACTGTCAAATTTAACATACCCGGGTACAGCATTCCGATCACCGGAGCTAGGTGGACCAGACAACAAGTGATTGCGGGCAGACGAATCATGGGATGCCACGCCCTGCTGAGATGACTTGTTAAGTTTCTTTCCGGTATGGACTCGCTTCCTTTTCTTCACCGGAGAGTCATCTTCACCGGCACCGTCTAGTGACCCTTTAGCCATTCATGTAAAAGTCGTAATTTTGACGGTAACCCAAGAACCTCAGCAGTCAGAGATGCCAGAGAAAGAATGAGAATGATTAATTTTTTGGGTGTCAGAAGAAACCCCAATTCTATCGAACTAGGGTTTTGGTTTTGGGCGGAGCTGCGAAGAAGACAGTAGAATTACTCTCTTTTCTTTTTTTTCTTTCGTGCGAGTATTATTTTAGTTCGTGCCAGAAAATAACCGGAGGGAAACATGGTCATACAGACGAGCAACAGCGAGAGCGACTCTGTGAAACTTCAAAGTCAAAACTTTTTTTTTTTATCAATTTATTAATGTTCACCATGTTGCACTTTTAATAACCCAACAATTTTATTTTTGGGTTCCACATCTATCTCATAAAAACATAATTTTTAATACAATCAAATTAACATAACACATATTCCAATACTGCACATCAGCAAAACACATCTCTCAATACAAAACATTTATCCAACTCAACTACTTTCCTATCTTTCATATCATCCCATCAAATTTACACCAAAATCAAGGCTGGGTATCACCTTTATTACAAAAAGTCAAGCCACATCATCATCCACATCACCAAAATACATATATCAATACAACCATATCAACAAAACACATTTTTCAATACAGTCACATCAGCAAAACCCATTAACTTTATTGGCCCATTAACTTTACACCATTATAACAAATACTAGTTTGTTGACGAAGGGTATGATAATGGGGTGGTGGAAATGGATGCTCGAGTGGTTTATTATGCTCTGCAAGGCTCCATAAAGACTCTTTCTATGTGGGTGTTATTATTGATGATTGTCAAATTCTAGCCAAGAATTTTAATTAGGGTAAAGGGTACAGAGCCCCCTAAAGTATGACCTAATTGAAAAAAAACCTCCAAATTATGAAAAACTGGATATAACCCCCCAGACGTTTGTTGACCGTCTGAGATGACGGTCAACTTGCGTAAATGTGATTAAGCTGCAGGAATAAATGTCTATATTATAGGAGGTAAATGCTATTAGACTAAACTATAGGGGTGTATTGACAATGACAATAACAATAACAGTGAGACTAAAATAACAGTCAAAGTCAGCATACAACATGTCCAAAATACATCTAGAATTACTTCATGTCTCATTGTTGGTGTTGGCATGAATAAGGGTGCAGTATTCTCTGGTGGACTGTGAAGATGAATATGTGGAGGTGAACCTGGTGGCGGACTGCCTGGAGGTGGACTGACATGATGAATCTGTGGAGGTGAAACCAATGATGGACTGCTTTGTGTTGGATCAACAACCTGTGATAAAGCCTCTATCTCTCCATGATCAACAAAATATGATAGAATATGATCAATGAAAACATATATTTTGCAAGTCAATACCTTTTGTTGGTCTGAAATGAAGGTCCAAGTCTTGTTATTTCCAATGTCGTTGAACAATAACTCCAAGAACCACTCTCAATTCTTCTTGTTTTCCACATCAACCACGAACCTGGTGGCTAACTGGGGGGTTATATCCAGTTTTTCATAATTTGAGGGTTTTTTTTTCCAATTAGGTCATACTTTAGGGGGCTCTGTACCTTTTATCCTTTAAAAGTGAGCTAAACGTGTGGGTTGACCGTCATCTCAGACGGTCAACAAATGTCTGGGGGTTATATCCAGTTTTTCATAATTTAGGGGTTTTTTTTTTCAATTAGGCCATACTTTAGAGGGCTCTGTACCCTTTACCCTTTTAATTATTACTCTTTTGCTTTTGTTAAGAGATCAGCGAATCAAGTGGCACATACTCTGGCTCGTGCGGCTGGTTCTATGTCTGGTCAAGTGGTTTGGGGTATTGTCCCTCCTCCTTTTATTTGTGATATTTTGGCTCGAGATCTTTTGATTTGTTTTAAAAAAAAAACTATTGCCAGTAAAATTGAACTTTAAAAGAATTGGGTAACTGGTAAATTATCAAAATTAACCTTTGTCTTTTGGATATTGGGTTCAGCTTTTTTCTTTTTTTGTCATATCCTTAAGCTAAAAGTCTAATTACATTGTCAGTAATTTTTCCATGTAGCTTATTAGCCTAGTATACAATGCGATGAGTTAAACGATTAGATTAATAAAATATAATATGAAAACGAAATAAGGGTAATTTAGGAATTTGGACAAATTTGGAATAATTTTGTCATGAAATATCTTTTATTTTGAATCTCAATCAATCATGTTGGAGCTCTTTCTTATATTCAAAATGACAAAAATTTCACGATGAAATCATTACAGTCCTCCTCAATCCATTTATGAATGATGTTGTCAAATACTAATTCCATAATATAAATAAATAAATAAAATTATTTGTATCATTTTTTTTTTTTTGAAACAAACACTTTCATTACTAGAAAACTAAAGGCGGAGGATTCGCCGAGATACAATGACGCAACCACAGAGGCGCCGAGCCGACATCCCAAACACTGGGATTAGTTGAACAATAAGAAATAGCAAAACGGGCAATAACATGAGCAACCTTATTAAAATTCCTAGGTCTAAACGCAAATCCCAGAAAATCAAAGGCTTGCATAGCAGTCAAAGGCTGAAGAAAGATAAGTAGAGCAAATTCTGCACCATCGTATTATGAGATAGGCTCTCCCCCAAGTAGGAGTGCAGCTTTAATTCAAATTATCAATGGTTTAGATTTATCCTACATCAACGAGTATATATAATCAAGGGCTGAGATTTAACAATTCAAATATCAACTTTTGTTCAACTATCCAAATTCAACAAAATCAATCTGGCAGCCAGAATCAAGAGAAGCCCTTTTGCATCAATACCTTATTTTGTACACTTGCAAGACAACCTAATTTAGCCATTTAGGTACACTTGCAATTTTTTTTAATATGTTGAACTGGTTAGGTCTCGGTCCGGTCTCTGTTGAACCATTGAATCATAAATGGGTAAAATTTTCAGTTCCTAAACCGATCCGATTTTTAAAACTTTGGTAGGACAACATGCTGGAGTATGCGTAAATGAATAAATTTGTTTTTATTTGACCATGTTATGTAGTCATCCTATTTGGTTAAATTGTAGCTCAACAGACATATATGGTCCACACGTGTGAATTCATATTTTGCGTGGAATGCCTAATCATAACATTAACATTGACCTTCTCTTATAAATATTGCCACACTCACACGTGAGAAGAAGTATTACTGTATTAGTGTGTTTAGATTAATATATCCCTACTCTATCCAATAAGTTCTTCACTTTTTTGAGAGTCCACACAAGAGTCGGCTCATCTCGGGATCAATCTCATACTAAATTACAGTGGAACATCTCAATAGGGGTATCCATGAGGCAGATTTGTTAGATAAATCTCTTATCCGTACCCCCGTTAAAATACCTATTTTATTTTTCAATTTCACATGTACTTTTGGTCTGCTTAGTTGGCTTTAGGACCTAAAGTAGGATCTTTAAATAGATAAAAATGTATGTTGCACTGATGACCTATTTAACGTTATAATATGAAGTTGAAAGGCTACCAAATTAGACCACTTTATGAATTCCAGTCTCATATAAAGTCTACCAAAAGGATTATATAATCTAAGCAACCCACTATACTTTCAGTTTGCTGATGGGTGGGTGCTTATAGAACATCACTATCCATGAAATGTGAGAAATACTATATACACTACAACTCTCTTTTTTGTCATAATGGAAGAGCATCATTTGATGGGCATGAATCTATTCCATTAAACACTAGATTGCAAAAAAAAAAACAAAAAGAAGATCAATTTTAGTAGTATTAAAGCCAACCACCAACTCATATTATATGCAACAACAACAACTTAGGTTTTGTTTAATTTGAAAAAGTTCACCTTTTGCCTCTCCATCTCCATGATTGCAGAATCATCTCAGAACATATATTACTAAAAATGGAACAATGCATATAAGCCCATAAGTAAAAGAAAAAAAAATGCAAAAACAATCACAAGCTCCAAACGGAATTACAGATTAAAAGTGCAACAATTAACATATATATGACATTCATAATTATGTATATAATACAGGCTCAGGTGCAAGCATCCGTAATTTCTAAAATATGGGGCCACTCACATCCCCAAAAGTGATCTCAAGTGGAACCCACTGTTTAGACCACTTTTTGTAACCTAAATAAAATGACGTTTATATTTTTATAAGTTACGGGCGCCTGTATTAAAGCCTCAATATATATATATATATATATTTATATAAATAATGTGAAATTCAGAACTGTAAGATTTCAAACACAGTCTTGGGGTTAAAACCACAAAACCCTAATGATGATGAGGATCAGGTCCTCCGGGACTAATTCTCTTGGATCCAACAAACCTTCCATTCCTCTCCTGCCTCCCTATACTTTCCTTCACTACTAATCTGGCATTCTCCATGAATCCTGGAGTCTTCTTGATCGAAAAGGGATCAGGAGAACGACACTCGAGACTGGAGGATGAAAGCAAGAGCAGAACAAGGCATAACCAAAACTTGCAGATAGCCATTGCCATGTTAGTAATTAGGTTGTATGTATAACATCTAAGGTAAGAGGACTCAATATATATATATATAGAGAGAGAGAGTTAATGGCATCATTTTGTTGATATAAAATTCAAAAAACGTCAAACCATTCGATGGACATACCACTATGTTGACACATGCTTTGTTTCTATCAGCTCATATGCTACATTCTCACTGCTACAATGGAAGTGTGTGAAGGTTTTTTTTTTCGCTTCCAATGCCGACCACAGAGAGAGATAACAGAAAGGGTGTTCTACTTTCTGTCTAGTGGTGACAGGTGGCCGCTTTCTAGCCGCCATTAGTCCTGCCTTTCAAGATACACAGTCATACACTACCAATCCATCTTCAATCCTGTGAATAACAAGGAAAGCATATATATATATATCCTTTACATGCCAGAATGCCTAGTCAGGACTCAAGAGAACTTGGCATTTTCCACAAAGCTAAAATTTGGCCGCCTCCATGTGAAATGAAAATGAAACTTTTGTCCCTTGCGTGCACAAGACTCGGACAGACAAAATGTATGCAGACTTAACTCTATATAATATATGGAGAGACTGTTTTTAAAAATTGAACATGTGACATCTAGATTATAATCATGCAACTCTATCTCTAGGTCACATGTTTGTCTATGACATGGTGCAACATCGAAGTCCTTATATGGACAATGAGACTGCAAAGTAAACGTTTAGTAGATCCACACCAAACAGCAAGTTTAGTAACCATAAGAACACATTCTATGCACACACAGTCCAGCAGTACAAGAAATTTGGTGCATAGGTTGCAATAAAGCAACTTTACTACTAACCTAAGGTTGGGCCTTAGTCTTGTCTTTTCTTTTCAAAGATCCAAGTGGGTGTTAGATATAAGCATAACTATTGCTTGACAACTAAAAGAGACAAGAGAATTGTGCGAGTCCATCAAAAGTCAACAGTCCGATTTTAAGGATAAGAAGAAGAACAATTGGTCGATATAGATTTAAAAGTTGCACACCCACTACGTCATCTATGACATCATCATCAGACAACAATGACAAAAGTCAGAAGAGCATTTGCTATGAATAAGATTAAATTAGGTTTCTATGGATGCCAGTTTCTTCTCTCTGCAAAACAATTCTTCGAATTTTTTTAAGGCAAGACTTTAATTAGTGTAGATTATCACACACACACACACAAAAAGGTTCAAGGAAGAGTTAAAACACAAGCATATGCAGAGGATTTTATAATCAATATGGATTTGTATAAACAAAAGATAGAACAACATAGTGCCCATCTTGAACACTTGGTACTTGGTGGGAAATGCAGGACAGAGGAAGGAGAAGGAGGGGAAGAAGAGTGTCAATTTCATTCATATTGCCAAGGAGGGGAAGGGGATCAAATATTTTCCATAAAAAAGTAAAGAGAATTGGAGATCTGTGAGAAAACATATATGATAAACTATAATATCCCTTCACCACACACGATATGTGTAATTCTAGCTCCACATGATAAATTCAGATTCATCTATTCAAACCAAAGAGAAGAGAGATAATATGAGGATTGATGAGTCATCACATCACAAATGCATTAAGAAGTTTCATCATATATATATAATCATATAAAAGGAAAACAAGAAAGGATGTAGAAGAAGAAGAAATGTCTATCTTCTGATAAACTGGGCGGCTGTGAAACTGGTGTGGACCATTTTCATTCGCAATATAAAATATGTTTTGACCAACTAGTATGCAGTGTAGGGTTAGTGCTTCTGGAATCTGTATAAGCACTTCTAACAACTTTGACATCCTAAGAGAGTATTTAAGTATTTGAAAAACAGACAATTAATGGGATAATCAATCAGTATTCTTGGTTTTATTTTGCCACAGATATAACTAGTAGAACAGAATGATCTTGTATAATGTGGATCCCTGTCATATAATTTGAAAGGATCCGACAAAAATACTGTCAATTAGTCGGTTCTTATAAAATGTTAGACAAATGTTAGTCTGAACGATTTTAAAACTATCAACTTTTTTCTAATGCCATATACAAATCACTTAAAAAAATGTATTCAACTCCTACAAACAGGTTAGAGACGGACCCATGAAGTAATTTATTATATCTTTTTTGTCAAAATCAAGTTTTATTGGACGTGTGAAAGTTATAGAGATAGTACTTGACTAAGTAAACACCCCAGGTTGAATAGAGCTCAAAGACAATCATTTCGAGTACAGATCAAGGTTACTACTCTGCTCCTCACCTTTCTGCTTAAGTCCAAAGTAGCAGTGAATAACCAACGTTATCGATTGCTGAGATCCTTGAAAGCCCATGCATACTGGGTCTTTAAAAGATTATAAGAAAAGCAAGTCTCAACTTCTAAATTGAACTTCTCTAATCAAGCAAGGATGATCATGGTTACTACCATCTAGATTAGTGGATCATGCTAACGATAACAAAATTGGACCAGGGGTTGGCCCACATTAATGGACCTAAACTCGGCTTATTGCACAAGTTGTTGGGATGCCCATTATCGCTCACAAAACCTTGGCTTTTGAGTTTGGGTCCAACCACTGTTTATAATCCACCCAATCTCTCCATAATTTTTTTCCATGTGGGTCACGCAAGAGTCCATCAACACTGGGCCTCACATTTGGACCCTTCACCAGTTCGAAACGACATTGTCATTCATCATATGGGCATTATCGGGACTCCCCGACCTCGCTTTGATACAATGTTAAAAATTAAAATTGGTCATTTTGTCATACAAAACAATCCGATAAGTTAACTTTTTGGGTTGGAATATTTCAAATCATTTATACGTATTCTAACACTCCCCTTTTGCATGGGCTAGGCAATCAGTTGGCTCAATGAGGTTACAGATATTAGTAAGTATTATGTTGGATATATCCTTCTTACCTTCATTGCAAAGATTGTATCTATGGGTGATACTCAGTCCTACCTTTTTGCAACTGTTCCATGGTGAGGATATGACCTGTTATTGGTTTTCCTTAGAGTCTTTAATTACAAGTTTTGTTAGAATGCCTATATTAGTATTCTTACATGAGCATTGGGCTTTCAATAGGAGCTTCCAGTTCAGAAACATTGGTCTTCCGAAGAATATTTCATAGTTAGTAAGCTAGTCTAAGGTTCATGTTTTATATTTGGGTATAATGAATTGGAGGGATCTACTTCAATGTCCTAGGAGATAACAACGCAAGGATGGAAATTTTGTCTTGGCTTAAACTAAAACAAAGAAGTTGGCGAATCGAGTTCTTAACCAATCTCGTGAGTTCTATATTTACAATCAGGGATACAGATAAAAATTAGTTTACGCTAGCTCCTCAGGGTATCTAGTACCGTATCTTATTTACAATAAATATCATCTAACATTCATTCATCAGAAATAAAAAGGCTCAAATGATAATCATCAAAGTTTCATCTTTTAAGATAAGAAAAACAAAACAATAAGCAACTCACAAAGACAGCATGAAGTATGAAGAAACTCTTTCCACCGATGAAGGTTGCAATCTTTGAATATAGTAGTACTTGATATTGGTTAGAATTTTTCAAATACCACAACCTAAGCCTATGTTTGTTTCAGAGTATACGCTAGCGTATACTCTGTCACCAATACTTTTAAACACTTTCAGCTTTTACGCTTTACGGAAATTTATACTCTACGAAACATACTCTGATCCAAATAGACTAGATTAGAATTACAAGGCTTTGACGCTTCACAAATGCATGCAAACTTAGTAACGCAGAAAATGCAACAGAAACTCCCAATTTTTCTATTTCTATATTGTTCGTGGGGCAGACTCTAATTGTCAGAACAGCAACCAGACACTACATGGGACACCAAGTCACCAGTCATGGTCAAAGTTACTTGCAACGATATATTAATAACCACTAAAGAAATATACAGAGAAAAACACCTAAAAATAACTCAAGCATTTTATCGAACACCTGGCAAGCAAAAAATAGGAAGCAGAGTATCAAGAACAAAAGTCCTCGTTGTACCCCCAACATTTGTCGCACAAACTAACTAATGGGCTGGAGTGGGAAGGTGCTTGTCTCGGCCGGGATTCATGCATGTTCGGTGTTCCATCCTCAAGGGGCTCTAGCTTTTCGTTTCGGGATGCAAATATAGCATCTAATCATAATTTTCTGCATTTCTAACTAGAAGGAGATGCCATTGAGATGGTATAATATATGTGAGAAAACTTTCTTGATTCTTCAGACATATATACATCATTCGCTCAAAATCATTACTACATCACCACAAAAATATAAAAAACACATTTGACATCAAGATGTAAGTGCATGTTCTTCATGCTATGCCGGAGACAGCACTTTCATGTGTTGAAGGTGTAGCACTAGGGTTCACTACAATCTCTCTCATCTCCTCGTGATGCACTAACATTATATTTGAAATCCCACGTTTAACCTTCTAACCAGCCTTAATAATAACTAAAAACAATAATCTATAAACCACAATCATCCCCACTAATATCACAAGATCAACCCACTTAGAGTAAACCATCTCCACTTGCCATGTATCCCTCAGAATTGCTTCACCTTTAATAGTATCTTCTCCAGCTGCTTGATTATTACCAGGAAATTTTAGTCCTTCAAACTCATTTTTGTACAATCCTTGGTAGGCATACTTGTGGAATGAAATGTAGTATAAAGGGTACTTCCAAATTGGCTTGGGGAGATCGTTTGGCAGCCGGAAAAACCCACCGGTGAGTATCATCAGTCCTTGAATTCCAGCTCCTGTTATAATCCCCATTAAGAAGTTGCGGACTATGCTTGCTACAACCATCATCAAGCTCTCAACCAAGATCATGGAAGCATACATTACTAAAATGAAGTACAAGAAATGTTCAAAACCATTATGAAGCCCTGCGAGGTAGTAACCTATCGCGCCGGGAATCGCAGATATGATAATCAAGTAAGGCAAGGATGATAATGTATTGCCAACTACAAATGCAGTGACTCCATAGTGCCCATTTAGCCTTTCTTGTTGAAATACCTGAGTTTAGAATTAAGGAGAATCAAATCTAGCAAAAATTGATAAATCTTAATACTGTTAAAATGTTTATGTCTTGATCAACACTTTAATGGAAAGAATAACTTACTTTCACGTCCTCCACAAAGGAAGGGAATCCGCCGATGGCCATGAATGTTAGGAACGAAGATGTAAACATTAGAAATGAACCTCTAGCCTGGAAAATAGGCAAGAAGATTATATATGATAAATTCCAATGAAATTTCGGGAAAGAAAAAAT
This sequence comes from Euonymus europaeus, assembly GCA_963580455.1. Lineage (NCBI taxonomy): Eukaryota > Viridiplantae > Streptophyta > Magnoliopsida > Celastrales > Celastraceae > Euonymus > Euonymus europaeus. The sequence goes on from OY756961.1 coordinate 25,937,655, forward strand.
TCAAGTAACTAACAATTGACATCATCTATAATTTACCTGAATTGAACCGTAGCTAGATCCTAAATTGTAAAAAACAGTTCCAAGACCAATTTCTAACACGATATAGATAACAAATCGCAACCAATAGTAGCCTGGATCGCGATTCATATTCACGAAAGATCGGTTAGTGAGCACACGACATTGAGTGAAAAAACCAGCATGGCTTCTCTTCTTCTCCAATTCTCCATAATCCTGAATCCCATGAAATTGCTTCCCAATATATATATATATATATATATATCAACTTGTGGCATGAGTCTAAATACATATAGCTTTACCTGTTTGTGTATTTTGGAAATGTTTTCTTGAATTTGCTGGTAAATTTCAGATGATTTATGTGAGTTTACAAGAGTATTGATTGCTTCTTCGACAGAGCTTGAATCTCCCATTCCTTGCTCAAGATCCTAATGAAAAACACCAAAAGTACAAAAACATATACATATGCAGTTAATTAAGCTAATTAGAGATTTCCATGGTGAAACCGTGAATTAGAGAGAGAGAATTGAATTATACTATGTCCTAATTACCTTTTCAAAATCCATATTTATGGTTTTTAGGAAGTGATCGGATGGATTTTGAAGAGTCGGGCATGGGAATCCATTCGACGCGAAAAACTGCATTCAAGCGAATGAAAATATGATATGATCAGCTACTTAATTATCCCGACGTCTCTAAATTAGAATCCTGTACGTAGCTTAAGATCAACTACCTCATTGGCGGCGGAAGCCGGACCGAAGTATATTGTTCTACCAGACGAAAGAAGGCAGAGATTGTGAAAGAGCATAAAGACTTCACTGCTTGGTTGGTGAATTGATACGATGATAGTCCTTCTACTGCCATTATCGCTCTGTCCGAGGCTCGCGATTTTTCGCATAACATAGTATGATGCTGCACTATCAAGTCCACTAGTTGGTTCATCAAGAAAGACAAGTTTTGGGTGAGTGAGCATGTTTACACAAATGTTCAATCTCCTCTTTTGACCACCACTTAGGCCTTTAACTCCCCAACCTCCTACTCTTGTGTCCATGGAATCTTGTAAACCCATCTCTCTTATTGTCGTTTCTGCTCTCTTTCTTGTCCGATTTGGACATGGAGTCTGGTAGCTGAAGCAGAGCTGAGTAGTAAACTGTTTCTCTAACGGTTAGGGTTGCGATCAGAGTATCATCTTGAGTCACGTACGCCTGTAATTTATATGTCAAGCTCAATTTAATTATGTTAATTGTTAAGAGTGAATATATAAAACGATAAAATATTTTTATGACAAGTTTTTTTTTTTGATAACCGAAAATAATATCATAAAAAATTATTAATTAATTAATATTAGTATAATTTTTTTGTGCTTACTGATGTTCCGTATGCCAAAGTTTGCTTCTGAGAATTAATTAAGATTTCTCCCACTCGTCTTGTGTTTGAATGCAGTCTTCCTGTAGTATGAAAACTTTAAGTCAAATATTTTTACCTAATCACTTGGGTAGAAAAATGAATCATTTCAAATACAATAAGGCAAATGTGATGGCCATTAAATTCAAAAAATGGGTCTCACTTTTATACAACTTTTAATACAACCAAATTAATATAACATATATTTCAATACATCGACATCACCAAAACACATTTTTCAATACTGCAACATCATCAGAATAAATCCCTAAATACAAAATTCATTCTCAAACAAAATTACACAAAAATTTATAATGGATTCCATATTTTTTTACAAAAAATCAAGTCACACCAAATCTCCTGATACGCCACATCAACAAAAATATACTACATTTCTATACATTACCCATTCTCTCTCAAAAATTCACCTATTGTAGTTGCTTAGAGAAACAAATTTGACTTCCCATACTTACCCGATATGATTTGTTAAAGTACTTGTAAAAGAATGGTACTTGACTTTCCATATGCAATGATGGTACTATAATTTATAGGTCTAGGAGTGAACATGCTTTGTTTTTAAAGCTTTCTTTTTAGTAGGGTGTAAAATCGATTCAACGGTTCAATTTCGGTTCCATTTATGTATAATTGAATTATTTTTTTCCCACTTTTAAACAAACCGAACCAGTTAAATTGTTTATAGTTGAAAATCGAACCGAAAATATCGGTTGGTTCGGTCCGGTTTATGACAAACTGAAATATTGAAACATTCGAGTCCAAGAGAAAACTCAATAACCAAACATCTGAGTCGAATGGTTCATGACCAAACACCATCTCAACAAATCCATAGAAAATTCAAGATTCATAGGCAAAAGTGAAAGAGGAATAAGACTTTACTCGAAGCAAGTGAAAAAGCCAAGAGATTAAAGTAGATAGAGCTTATGAGAGGCGGAGGAAAAGAGGAGATCGCAGATCGGGCTTGTGAGAGGTGGAGGATCAGAGTGAGAGATGGACGAGTAGGGAGTTCACAGATCAAGCTTGTGAGATTTGAGAGAGACGGGGAGTACAATGCTAATAGGATGAGAGACAAGAGGCGAGAGAGATGAGATGAGATGAGATGAGAGATTAAGGCAAACTATTTTGTCAATTTTGTGCACAAAAAATATTGGTTTTAAGGTTTTGGAGACTTTGTAAGTGTACGTATATAATTGACATACCTGCCAGAGTATCAAGAAGTGTAGACTTGCCAGAACCAGAAGGACCCATTAAAGCCAACATCTCCCCTGGTCGGGCGTAGCCGGTTAGCCCTTGAAGGATGAATTTCCAACCATTTCTTCCCTCTGGAACCTTCACCCACAAGTCCTTCCATGTCAAAAAAACATCCTCCTTATTTGGGTTTGAAATTGTAGGCAATGGGCAATTAATGGTTTCTACTTGTAATGTAGACTCAATTTCTAAGCTGGCTGGTTCAGACGTTGGATAATGCTCATAAGAAGCCATGTTAATTTCTCGATCCTTTGGCCTTTGTGTATAAGATACACACATACATATATATTTATTTTTCTTTCGTCGTTGGGGTTTGATTAAGCCATGTTTTAGGTGTTCAATCATGTGATCCAACTAAACATAATTTTATTTATTTGTTGTTTTCATTCACTAGCCAATAAAGAATGTGCAAAAGACGTAAGGAACAAAATTTTCATCTCCACACCCAATCTAACGGTGTACGTGATATTCCACCCTAAATTTCAGTACGAGATTCCACATCAGAGAATCCCTATACATAGATTCTTGTTGGGGTTTGATTGGGCTATATTCTAGGTGTTCGATAATGCGATCCAACTAAACATAATTTTATTTATTGTGGTTTTCATTCATTGACCAATCAAGGATGTGAAAAATTTCCATACATCATCGGAACAAAATTTTCATACATCATCAGGACATTTTATTTTATAAAAGACTTAGTCGCAAAATATATTAAAATAACACTCACGAATAGCGAAAAAATACTAATGTATAAAGAAAGCCTTCAAGTAGAAGACAAAGGATTTTAACAATTAAAGCAAGCAGAGCTAAAAAAAAAATAGCAAATAACTAGTGAAAGCTATCACTTTCCACTGTAAAACTCCAAGACTTGATACCACACACTCTTCGGTTTGGGGTCGAGAAACCGAAACCCGTCTGCCAGTTCCCTGCCCTGGGAGTCACTGACAGATGTAAGTCGCAGGATGTGCAGCCTTACGGTAGGGACCACCTGCCGCTTCAGAAGTGGTCGAATGCCTCTACGAGAGTTCGAACTCACAACCTCCACTTCCCCCGTTAAGAGTTTTGACAAGATGGATACCGCTCAGCCATATGCCCTGGGGCAGTTGCTTTTGATTGGATTAGAACCTATGACCTCCAACCCACACACTCTTTATTTGTTTGCTTGTGGTGTATACATTTAATTTAAACAGAATCTTTATTTTTCCATAAAAAATCTCGAGGAGAGTGATTGAATACTACAAATGTGCTAGCCATCTTCTAGAACGACCCCCACGTTTTTGGCACCTTTTTTTTTTTTCTTCCTCTCTTTTGTCTTTATCTAAAACTTTAAGGTATAATCTTCCAAGGTTGGATGACGAACGTACGACGATCATACTTAATTTCCTCCTATTGTTTTAATTTAACTTGGCTACTCTTTTTTTTTTTTTTCTTTCTGACAACGAGTCCATATGGGATGGTTTTATGTGTGTCTACGTTTGTTTCATGACTTTGCTTCTTCGATCTCTTCATGTCTCTAGGTCGAACTTTACAAGTCAATGGCCTTGATCTCTAAAACACGATTAGAAGCTCTTACATGGACGAAAAAATGTTCAATCGCCTTTGTTTTATTGCTTTCGTTTTTGTCGGGTAAATTTGATTTGGGGTTACTGAAGAATTTTTTCCACAAATTTTAGTGAATTATTGAATAGTTGTATTGATTTGCTGTTGATTTATGGCCTAAATGTTGCCAGGTAAGACCAAAGATCTAAGAAAGGAAGCATCAGAACAGATCGCATCAATTTGCTTATGAACTTGAATGCACACCAAGTGTTTGGGCCAACTCACCCCTCTAAAAGGTCCAATAGAGGAGGGGAGAATACCACATAATAAAACACTTCACTAAGAAAGAATCCTCCGATGTGGGATTCTCTAACACTCCCTCGCAAGTGTGTGTGTTTACGGTCTTTCCGAATGGGCCCAACGCACGTGGGCTAAGGGTATTGCCCAAAGAAGTGCAGAGTAGAGCCCAACAATCGACGCTCTCATACCATGTTAAGTGGCCCAACTCACCCCTCTAAAAGGCCCAATAGAGGGAGGATACCACATAATAAAGCACTTCACTAAGGAAAAATCCTTCGATGTGAGATTCTCTAACAGATTAGACTACCACGTGCACCTAGTTTTGCTAATCATTTGACTAACTACAGGAGTTGGTAGCATCGGTGTATTTTCAGTTATTGGAGTCACATTCATATTTAAATAATTAACATCTATCGATCAAATGTTAATTAATTATTTATGGACAACGCCTATATCTTGTAAATATATTATACGTAAGGTGCTTTAAACATTAAAATTATTAAATTGATTTGAATTCGTGTGTGTTAGAGAATAATTTTGGCTAAAATGATACATATGACCTATATTTCTTAATTAAATTACCTGTTATATATCTTTCACGCTGATTGTTATTGTCATATTGATGTTGAGAGACCGTTCCATTATACGACAATTTGTGAATTCTGAATAGCTCAGTTGACGAGTTGAATTTCGAATCTCGAATTCGGGCTTCATCCCTTTCTCTTATTCAATAAAATATATCGTTATTGTGTATTAATGATAAATTATGTACATATTAATCATTATGCTTGAATATATGGTCATGTTGATTTAGCACTAATTTTGAAAACATATATTGAACGGAGGAAAGAGACTTTGATTCATGACGTTTATTGGTTTAAACTATTTAACAATAAATTTTAGATGTTACAGAATCTTCTATTAAAATTATATCGTTTTTAAGAAGCATAATATAATATCTGACGTACGTATAATAGTTTGAAGATGTCATGCAACAATAATTTTAAGATTCAACCAATACGTGTAGCCTGATTAGTCTTCCTACTGTATAGGGAGTGGGATGTCTTGTGTTCGACTCTTCCCTTCTACCAATTTGAGTGATATTTATCATCATTATAGTGAGAGTTATAAAAGGGAGAGCGCTATCTTCCTTTGTATAACTCATTGAACCTCCGTGTTTGTGTTGGATATTCCCCCTCCTTAATATCAAAAAAAAAAACTAAGATTCAACTGATTGGATCCAAGAGTTAAGTATTGAATCGCATATTTTGTAAATAATTAATTTATTTAAAAATAATAATAATGTAACAAAATCAAATCTTCAAATAATTATTTTATTGGTCGAAAAGGTGGCTCGAGTATACCTTGTTAATAAGGAACTCAAGCCCAGTCCAATCTCAGCACAAGTTCAGTCCATCGCAAATCAAAGGCCCAATAACCAAGTCGTATTATAATAAGCCCACATATTTGAATGTATTTCGCATCTCTGGACGGAACTCTGTACTTGTATAGCAACGGTCATATGTTTCTATCATTTTGTAGATATATATAGCATCTCTATATATTGGATCTGTATTCTCTGTTTTCATCAATGAAAATCCAGTTTCAAAGCTCTTATGCAAATACATTATTATTCATCTCGATCTCGATCTCGACTTTTGCAATTAAAATCTCAACTCTTCGGGAGCCAAGCGATGTGGGACTTTTTATCTCTTAACAATTTTCTCGACTTTATCAATGATTTGTTTATTCACTTTATTGCAATTGAGACATTAGAATCACTTTACATTATAATACCTAATATGAAGAAGAAGGAAAAACATTAAACGAATCAATTCACCGCATACTCTGCATGAGATCAACATCTTTTCCCCAATATTGTCAAAAAAATTACAACGTTGTTGTGTTGATATTTTAAGGAGATCTTGTTGAGGAGATATGATCAGAGAGTGCTCACGCGCACACTCACACTCACACATGCATGTCTATGTGCCGTGTCCGTAGAGTTACGCTAGTTTTTGGTAGCCATCAAAATATAAAACTTAAAGACAATATGTTATACCTTTTTTATGTATATCAACCATTTAATTTTCTCATATTTAACCTATATGATGTTTCAATCATATACACACCCACAAATAAACATGGTGATATTTTTTTCTAGAATTTCTGATATATATATATATATATATATATTCTTGATGTTGATCAATTTGTCAATATTCAAAGTCTCTTGCAAATATTAGGATAGGCATAAGTGCATATTTTCTCACTTGTTGGAATTTGTGGTGGATGGTTATGCCAAATAACCCCATTGTGTTTGATCAATAACACAGTTTGCACGCTACGCCAATATTATTTTGAATTATTTGAAACCACAAAAAATTGCATTGATTACAAAAACCTTCAAATTTCAACTTCAAACATCAAACATTACGGGTGAAAATGAAGAAACTTTTGGATTTCTTGTCAATATCATGCACAAAATTCAAATTATGGCGTAAAAATTTCCAAAGATATTCACCAGCTACGTTTTGGATTGCACCAACATATATATTGAAATCGACCGAAACCGAATCAATGCGCCGATTTTTTTTATAAAAAAAATTACAACTTTTCACTAAAAATGACCAAAAACTAAAACAATGACGACTAAACGATCTGATCCAAATATATATGTTGTTCTCTAGAAGAACAAGTTTATGCTCTAGTTGTATTTGTTATTTTGGATTTGACGAGATTAAGGTTTGAGTTTCTTCTCACATTAATAATAATAAGAATTAAGAATTAACCATATTATTTTATAAAAATTGACAACTTCCCACTAATTCATTAGCTAGGCTCATATTCGTTAGTCGTCTTTTATTTTGTGCACAGTGAGGAAGAAAAAAAAGAGGCTAATTTGTTTGATTATAATTTCAAACGACAAAGATTGCATTGATTTCACCATCAACGTCAAACATCAAATATTCAGCGTAATTTCGTTTAAGATTACTTGTCAATCTCATGCGCAAAATTCAAAGTAGGGCACAAGCTAAGCTGCAAAAGAAATTTTAATTTAACGATAAATAAATAAATATATATATATACTTTAGTTATTATATATATATATATATATATATATTCTCATTGTCTGGATAAATGGATTCAGACTATTCTCCCAAACAAATTGATATATGTAATTCGGAGGTTGTCAACATGAAGAAGACAGTCCAATTTGACTCTTTCGGGCTGGAATGATTCATCTCCAGCTAACTCACCCACTCTTGAGTAATGAATTATACACAATAATTATTCAATTTTATTAATGATATTGAATTTGATTATTATATATAGAAGGGAGATTCATAATAATTTATTTGTATAAAACACATTAATAACATTAGAATACGTTGTAATTAGTTGTAATGATAGTGTTTAAGAATGTACAGATTTAGATTGGTTTTGATTTTTGAACGTACTTAATTGACCATATCCTGATTAGGGTTCGGATGAGATGTTTGTATTTGGATCCTGGCCTGATTTTAATTATTTTGGACATAAAACATATGTTCATACTTTTTTTAATCCAAGTTGGACAAATCAATCACCCAGATCGTCTGACAGTATTATAATTCTAAAAAAAGGTTTGAGTAGACCCCATTTTTTTGGGTTAAGAAATTCAGAACCAAGTTGTTCCCCTATTTTGGTCCGGCCGACTAGTCTAGTCCAGATTTGATAAAATTGGTTCATACTAGTTTTTTTATTATTGGAATCAAGTATTTAACATAATTTTAATCTCCATTAATAAATAAAAATAGAGTCAAAACTAAAAATATATATAAAAAAGGAAAATGGGCATATATAAACGATGTCTATTTCTACTCTCCTTATTGGCATATATCTTGCCAATTGTGTTATTAGTGGTAATTGACTCTCTTTCTTAACCGAGAATGATACATATTGGTTTGTCCTTTTCACATTCGATATAAATCTAAAATCATACAATTACGTCTACATATGCACACAGAAATTTCATAGTGATGACTTGCATAGTAAACTGGATGAAATTTCCGTGTGGCCACAAAGATGTGTCTCCATTAATCTGAACTCAGGACCTTATAAGTCGATACAGTTTGGCCTCATATGATTGTGCCAATCCATAAATGGGGCAGTCGGAATACTACACGGACTGCTTTTACAGCTTTGTAGTCGCATCTCGCATGTCATTATAATCAAAGAAAAAAATGTAGAGATGGTATACAATTTAGAAGATAAAGTTATGAGGCATGCAGCCTCCTTTACTTGTCTTTTGTTGTTTGGACTTATATTTGATTACATTTTGTCTATGTAGTCTGAATGTCTTGGATCACGAGTCTCCATGGAAGCTTGAAGAAGAAGGATAAGTCTTGAGGATATATATATATATATATATAAAAGCAGTTTTTCAAGCTTTATTCTTACATGCAAGATTTACAGGCCATGAGGATGAGATGATAACGAGTTCCTAGGTGCAGCAGAGTCTGCTGTTGATCGATTTTAGGATTGAAAATATATTTTGATCGATTTTATATTTCTTGTTCGAAATAAAAATTAAACATAATTTTAAAAATCAATTAAATTACTTTTAATTTATAGCTAATGGTCCATAATTATTTTATGTCATGGATAAAAAATATATGATTCAACTCGTAATTTTTTTTGATTGGTGTGATATCCATCAGTTATGAACAAAAATGTACCCACTGGTTGTAGAAATTTACTAAAATAGGAAGATAAGACAAAGGTGACAGATGTCAACAACCCATCTTGTTGGCAATAAAAAAAAATCTTGTTCTGTCTACTCTTTATAAAATTCAATGTTTTTTGACAAATATCTTTCCTGTTTAAAACAAATATCTTTATAAAATTCAAGGCTTTTAATATAATATTAATATTTTTCTGTTTAAAACAAATATTTATTATTTTAACCTACAAATATAATCAAGTCAATTGGATAACTGGATATTGAGCAAAAATGGAAACTTAACTTTGGTAATTAACTAATCTACATTACCCTTTTGACTGAATGATCGCAAGCTTTCTCTTCACTGATGACTAATTTACAAATAAATCAATATTCCACTCTTTGGGTAGTTCTCTTCTTAAAATAATAATACCTTGAAAATGACAAATGAAACTTTTTATTATTTATTGGAAATTGCACTCCCCAATTATGAATTAAAGATACACTTTAAATCTCTATAAATTAATACTCTTAAAATCATGCAAATTTATAAATTGATGGAGATATTATTTAATCAATAAATTATTAATTTATTAATATATACATTAATTAATAAAAAATTAATTTATCAAGATATTCTTTATTTTTCTTTCCAAAACTTGTAATGTTTTAGCTAAAAATGACGAGGTTGAAGACGATGGTTCTGTATTCGAGTTTTTTTTCACAAAAATGCACTCAAAAGAGGAATCATATTGTATAATTTTCTTTTATAATAAGAGAACACTACACCAAAGAGTCTCAATATACTTAAAAAAGTTATAGAAGAAGTCCAAGGAGACATCAATTTCAAGAGCCAACAAGTAATATATGAGTCATATTTTACAAAGACGATCTAATGGAGTCATATATATATATAACTTTGATGTATAAGAAGATTATTAATTTATATATCAAGTAGAACCTATGTTTAAAAAAAATATATATCTTATTTTATAAATTTAGCGAATTATTAATTCAAGACATTGGTTCCAAGTCAGGATTGGATAAAAATATCACTTAAGCGAGATTATTAATTTATGAAGTACTCCCTCCGTTCCATTTTAATTGTCCCCTTCACTTTTTCACACAGTTTAAAAAAATATTTAATTCCCTTTCAATTTTACGTTTAAACCCTATTTATAATGACAAATACTATGACACTATAATTAATGTGCATGGTTATTAAGATTTTCAAGTTAAGGGTAAATAAAGAAAAAAAAAGAGAAAAAATAGCTTTCATTAATTGAAATGGCATGCATTTTGGGACATCCCAAAAAAGAATAAAAGACAATTAAAATGGGACGGAGGGAGTATTATTTTATAGAGGTTATAATGTAGTTAGTAATTTGCAATCAACCAGTCTCAATTCAATTTCATTTTGTTTCAAAAATTTAGACTAAAACAACTTTTATCATTGGGCACAATTACAAATATCTACACCTTTCTTTCACATTTCAATGTCAAGCCTTAAATTAGATAGATTGAATATGAACTCAATGTAGTAAATAGAAGGACAGGTCATTCCAAACTTCCAGACAGATTATTGGTTTTGATTTTGACATGTAAAATAAGGAAGATTTGCAACCCTAAATTAAACAATGAAAAGGGCGGGAAAAAAGTTTCTAAAGAAATGTAAACAAGCTCGGGTTATAATTCTGAAAAATACATGCACTCGAGGAGGGTGTAGCCTTTAATAGATATAATGTTACCCAAATGGGGATAATCTGGTTGGTTAAGTCACTTTTTGGTGGTGGATATAGGTTCAAATTTCGTGTATTGCGACTCTGTATAATTTCAAGAAGTCTCTGATCCAGCAGAATTTTGTGAAGAAGATGTTACTGTGTTAAGGGTATTCTCCAATTGTGCACTTCATTGATGGGACAATGACGGACTCGCTCTAAGGACAATAGTTATGGCTCAAACTAAATATTCACATCACTTGGATACATTTATAATTTAGGGTTTAGGAAATTCCGGGTACAGCTGAAAACCTGGAAGTTGGCATCTATTGGGTTCCCATATAAAAAAAAAATGTGAAAACCCTTAAAAAAGGAAAATTGATTCGACTGTTGATTTTTCTTCAATCAACTAGTCCACTTTTGAATTACCCCCGGTTATTAAACACTTATTATAACGTATTAGAGGAGTTTATAAAGACTACTACTGCAACAAATATTTAGTGAAAGCACCAAAAATGTCAAATTAGGCACTAATAACAATTCTAATAATTCCTAATCTAAGTAATTTTATTTGGATTATCTTGGTTGGTCTGTAAAGTGATTAACTTAAAGCCAACAAGTCCCAATCATCTAGCGAACTACAAAATCACATGTTGCTCCCAATTTAACAAGAATCATCATTATATAAAAACCAGAGCTAGAAAAGGTAAGGTAAGACAAGGAAAATGGAGAGAAAGATGATGCCGTTTCTTTTAAGTGAAGGAAGCAATAAAGAGAGAGACCAGAGAAAGCTGTGCAAGGAAGTCACTTTCAGAAGATGTGGTGGTGGCATATAAAGGTATCTGTCTAATCTACCAGAGCATTCCCACAAACACAACTTCTTTTTTTTACTCACTAAAAGCAAACAACTTCTGCCTAGTGAAAAAATGAAAAAGAAGAAGAACAAAATGGTAGAGATGGTTAAAAATGGTGGTGAAATTTAAAAGGACATTATTGGTTGATTGGACATGGAATTCCTTTATTCTTTTGTCTTGTATTTGTTTTCTTTGGGTTGTCCTATAGACAAAGAAGAGCAGGAGCAGCAGGAGAGACAGTGATGAGATGACAGATATCTTTAACCTCTCTTCTGACCTAAACACTGCCACCCTTATCAGTGGAATCATCAAAGTCTTCATAGGCCTATAAAGGAAAACCCACCACTCTCTCTCTCTCTCGAAAGTATGAAATTGTCTCTCTTTCCCTCTCTCTTTATCTGTGTTTTCTTTGTTTATTGAAATTCTACCTCCTTTGTTTACTCTTCTGTTGTTAGTTTAGTTTCACTACAAAACTAGTACATTAAAAGCCCCAATCACCAAAAGCTGAAAAACAAAAAGGAGAGATGGGTTAGGCTGCAGCCTGCAAATAAGAGGTGTTGCAGGCTTCTGGGTTTTTCAGTTTTATAGGTTTGTAGTGTTGGGGTTTGATAGAAATGGAAATATTGATTGGCAGAGACTTTTGGGAGAGGCAGTATCAGGTTTCAGAATTGTGGCAGGACTTGCACAAGCAACAAGAAGATATTAGGAAGCAACAAAAGGAGAGTAAAGAAACAACCATCCACTACCACCATTAAAAGCTGGAGCAAAAACAGCAGAAAAAGCTCGAGAGCTCGAGTCTAGATCCTCGAAGGAATTATCAGCATTATCATCAGCAGCAGCAATACCCAAATTCTGTTTTCAATTCAAGCCATGTAGAAGAAGAAGAAGAACAAGGTTTTCATGTCTGTCAACAACAACAACGATCTCCTGATGACCAAGAACAACATCAAATTTTCTTTGCAGGATTAGACCAAGCTCTGCAACAAAGACCCAAGAGCCAAAATTACTTCTCTTCTTCTTCAATTTTGTCTTCCGAGCAAGGGAGCATCGAACATGCAACTAAAATGGAGACCCATCAACAACCAGCTGCGACGCCGAGATTGGGAATGAGGAACGGAGGCAGCGAGATCGTGGAGGTCCAGGGAGGTCACATTGTTCGCTCCACCGGAAGAAAAGACCGTCACAGTAAGGTTTGTACTGCCAAAGGACACAGAGACCGCCGTGTGCGGCTCTCGGCGCCCACAGCCATCCAATTCTACGATGTGCAGGACCGCCTGGGTTACGACCGACCCAGCAAGGCCGTCGATTGGCTCATCAATAAGGCCAAGGCAGCCATTGACAAGCTTGCCGAGCTCCCGGCATGGAAACCGAGTTCTGCATCAACGACGACCACCACCAACAACGCAACAACACTGGCCAGAGCAGGTACTAATCAACAACAGAGAGACTCAATTAGCGATGAAAGAGATTTCAAATTTCCAATCGAAGAAATTGGGACTGACTCGACGACGGCTACGACGTTCATTGTGGGTAGTGGTGGTAACGTACGGGCTATTCAGGTAAACGAGAATTCGAGTTTTCTGCCACCATCGTTGGACTCGGATTCTATTGCTGACACAATCAAGTCCTTCTTTCCGTTGGATGCATCGGCGGAGACAACATCATCTCGGATACAGCTTCAGAGTTACCCTCCAGAGTTGCTTTCTAGAACCAGCAGTCATAGCCAAGATTTACGGCTTTCCCTTCAGTCCTTTCAGGAGCCAATGCTTTTACAAGCCCACCAAGAACAACATAATAGCAATCAAAATGAAGAGCAATTACTATTCTCTGGAACGAACTGTCATACGAATCATCACCATCAGCATCATTTGGGATTTGATGGGTCTTCTGCTGGATGGATAGAGCACCGCCAGAACCATTCAGCAGATATTGACAGGTTCCAGAGAATGGTGGCTTGGAATGCTAGTGCTGCAGATACTGGAAGTGTTGACGGTGGTGGTGGAGTCGGTGGTGTGGGATTTCTCTACAATCCAGCAACACCCCCTAATGTGGTTCCACAACCGCCGTTGCTCGGACAAAATCAGTTTCTTTCACAGAGGGGACCCCTTCAGTCCAGTTACCCGCCTTCGATTCGTGCTTGGATCGACCCGGTAGTTACTGACAATCATCATCAATTCACACCAACAATTCATCACCAATCTGCCTTTTCTGGCTTTGGTGGATCCTTCTCCGGGTACCGCATCCCCGCACAAATTCAGGGCGAAGAGGAACACGACGGCATAGCCAACAAGCCGTCCTCTGCTTCCTCTGAATCTCACCACTGATGAGGACTAATGTCCAAAATGTTTAACCTCTAACAGGTACAGTAGAAACCCACCTCTCAAATTCCATTATTTGCTTATGTTTCTCCTATTTTTTAATTGTGGATCATTTGTTCAGTGTCTTCTTTGAGGAATCCATCAATGTCCGTGAGCGAATTAACTAAGATGGAGCTGTAGGGATGCATGAAGACTAGTTTGAAGCATCGGGGGGAACGTTTTGGCAACTTCAATCAGTGGCAATTACCATGGAAGGAGAAATCTGATTGTATTTTCAGGTTCTTCGATCCTAGGTTGTTTAGCACCTTTCAGTTAATCATGTTCTGGCTTTGTTTCTTCATTTGAGCGAACCAGTGTAGCTCAACTTTGTTTGATGTTTGTGTTTATTTTGCCAAGACTTGTTTATGCTTCGTGGATGCTTGTTTAATATGTTCTATTTGTACTTTCTAATTGACTGATAAGAGGCAGAACTTGTTTGCATTTATTAATTTTTCATATATTCCCAAGGATGTTTTATCTGTCACAGTAGAAGTTTCCCACTCAAAAGTTCCTGGTTCGACAAATTTAGAAACTTTGAAATGTGATCTATTTTGTTGCCTATTTCAGTCTTGGACTGTGTTCTTGATGTTGCTTTCCTTGTAGCAAATGATATAGCAACTCAAGGTCTTTTCCTGGGCTTGGAATGGTCAATTTCTTATGAGGATAGTAGAGAGAGTGCCGTTTGTGATTTCTTTCTTGTTGCTTGACTGATGGAGTGGTTCATGCCTTAACAAATTCCTTGATCCTGCAAATAGAATTGATAAGATTTATCAAATCTTTTACATCTCTATAGCTGCTTGGCTTCTTTGGATCATCGGATGATGATCTGAGAGCTTCCCATTTTGTTAGGAATTGTGCTTCTATAATGTCATTTACTCTACACTGGTACCCTACAACCACCTCCTCCGATACATTGACTGCTAAGAAATGAGACCTATATAGCTTAGTCATGGAAAGGAAGCCATTACTTGAAATTCTGATCCTTGCTATCTGGAAGCAGAATATCTATGAAAACCCACGTACCAGGATTAGCAGATTTTGAATTTGAACACTGTTTTGTATTAGTCTGTGGTGCTATTTTAAGGCTCTATCAGGAGGTGGATTTGAATGACTATTCTTGGATGCCTCACATTCTTGCTTTAGGAGCAGGTTGTAGAGGTCACATTCTCTAATCAATAAGTGAAGTTTAGCAGGTAAGACCAAGTGGGGTACATCTGCAAGAGAAGGGAATGGGTAGAACACAATGAATCTCAGCTCAATTATGGAGTAATAGATTGATAGATACCACCAAAATGAGGTACATGGGTTGTCTCTGTATGGTCCCCAACCACTAAGTAGCTAATAAAAATCTCTCTGGGTCTAGCTGGAAACTATGTGGTTGTTGGTGCTTTCACTGCTTTATTCTAAGTAGATGAGATCAATAGGCCACATAACAATGCACAAAGGTTTTGGGTTAACGATCGTCGGAATCTGGAAAACCCATGTTAAGTACCCTTGATTAGGCACGTTTATCGGTGCGTATGAGAAGATCATGTTAGAGATATATGATCCTTCTCGTCCTTAATTTTGATAGAACTATGAATGCTTGTGTGTTAATAATTTCATAATGGATAAAGCTGGATCCTTTGCATGCTTAAACCTCTTTAATCATGTGATAATGTCTCAAGGTAAAAAAAATTCTCTGCATAGTGGTCTGCGTCCCAATGTCTCCATTTTGGGATCTCTTTCTTGTGTAAACCAAGATTAGTTGTTTGTGTTTGGTCTGAATAATCCAAATTATTATTTGTTAAACATTTTCCATCATTGGCTTGAGGACATGGGTGGCATGCATTAAAAGAATGAACATTAGCTTGAAAAGGAGGTTCAACTCCATGCGAAGAGTCTGTTGTCTTACTTTACACAAACCAAATCCAGATGTAGGAAATGAGAAGACAAACTTATAGAAAAATGAGCTCACAATGCCAACAGCATTGCTTTTGTTGGGAAACTGATTTCTTTAGCTATTTAAACCAATTTTCTTGGTTTAGCTGAGACTGGTTTTGTGACATTTCCTCCAACTTGCTCCCCTGCCTAGTTAGACCCATTTTAGGGTTAGTGGGCTGAGCGTAAGCCCGAATATCCGGAGGCCGGGCCACGATCCATCTCTCCTTCCAGTTCCAGCCTCAATTCTTCTTGTTTCCAACACTGTAATAAGCTTGAGAGCCTGACCCAGATTTTCAAAAGTGCCGTTTGGTTGATGATTTTAACTAGAATATATGCTAGAAAGTAACATATATGTTACACATGGATGAAATTATAACCAAACAACAATTTAGCATGTAGTATAAAGTTTAGCATATTTTGACAATTTATGAAATGCTTGTTTTTGTAGCATTTGAAAAACTATTTACCATTTAACTAATGAAATGTCTTAAATACCCCAACTATTTTCGTTTAATGGCCAAAGTACTCCTTTCATTATTAATTTTTATTATATTTAGATTTTATTATTTTTTTTAAATGTTAGTATATTTAAACTGTGTTAAATGTTAGAAAAAATGTAAATATTTATTATATTTATGTTTATTTTTTTAAAATGTTAATATTATTAAAATAAATGTTAGAATTTTTTTAATATTATTAAAAATATTTAAATGTTAGAAAAAATTGTTAATATTATTAAAAATGTTAAAATGTTCATATAAAAAATACATAATTCTTTTTATAAATATATTAATCTCGTTGTTTTTTAATTTCTGCTAATACCCCTGTATGTAATTAGCCACAATATTTGGAATAACATTTATGTTATCAGAAAAATCGAACCAAACACACACATCATTTGAAACAGCATCTTAAACAGCATATACGCTACCAGCATATAAGTTAAATTATATGCTAAAATTCAAATTGTCTTCCAAACGGACCCATTGACTAGAATTGGACTACACTTTCAAGTGATTTTCCATTTTCTTTTGCTTGATCCGGCTTTTACTCTTGGCCCAATCTTGGGCCCAAAAGGATTGCATAGTTTGGATTGGAAGCCTGCATAGAGAGAATTTTGGGTTAATCCCATTGTAGAACTAAAACTATTATTAAGTCTTTTTAATTTTCTCCATAAATTAAAGATAACTAGTATTTAACCCCTAATTGATTAAATTTGAGGAATTTGATTTGAACCCATGACATTAGATTTTTTCTTTATATTAATAAAATCATATGCAATCATACAATATATAAGGTTCCTACTAAACTTATAAGATTTTTACGTTATTAATTAGTTAATTACTAATAAGTTTATTTCCTCAACTAGCATTGAACTTTTTTTAAATAAATACTTGCACTCGAATTGTTGATAGAATGTTAGTTGGAGGTTTCGAGTAACATTGTAAATAACTAAATACATTGTTGTTGTGACTTTTTTATAAAAATAAAAAATAAAAATTGGGGGTATATGGTTTTGATTTTTATTCGTTCTTTTGATTTCTCAAATGGTACAAAATCCAAGGAATTGATTCACTCGAATGCCCAAGCATTCTCCTTGCGAATTGCTTCTTCCTCTTCAGGTGTAAAATCATTGGTGATATTAAAGAGCTCCCTAACCTCCTCAGGACTCTTGTCCTCGATCATTTTTGCCACAGCCTGGCAAGTCCGGTCAAGCAAGTCCGGTATGTCCAGATAATTCGCAGCAGAAACCAGTTCCAACAGCGTGGACTCGTCTACTTTCACGAACTCCGTGTCCCAGGCTCTCAGATCGTCGTCCTCGGACGACTCCGCGTGCTTATTGCAGTACTCGATTACCTTCGCCAAAATCTCGCCTGACACGTTGGATATAGGTATGCCACCCTCCGCACAATCGTCGTCAATCATGTTCTTCAACGTCTGTGACAACAACGCCGCCGCCTTTTCCACCTCGAATCGCTTTCCGTCGATACTGATTAGAATGATTTTCGACGGAGACGCCATCGCGAAATTTTCTCCGCAAATGTGAATTGGGAAATCAATACTCTCTAGTAGTAGTATTTATGGGAAGACATTTGGATTTTTCAGAGAAGCCCAGTGGGCCTCCCTCCTTGTCATGCAATCTCTTTTAACATATTTCCATGTCAAGTTAGATTACCAATTAATTATAATATTTTCCACATAGATAATATTTATTTAATTAATTAATATGTCGATAAATAATAAAGTAAATAGGAAAATCAGATATGGTAAGAAAAATTTATTCTTGCATGCATTTTACTCGAAATTTATGACCGTTGGAACAAATATTTTGACCGTAATAGTAATAAAATTTATTGCCGCGGTTATGAAACTTAATTTGTTACTTGGTCATTCGAAATTTATAAACTGAAAAGAAACAATAATGGAATTTTTATTTTTATTTGTTGATTCCATGAGATTTAGTGGGTACACGGTGCATGAATAATCTATAAGTTAAATCTCATATACTTTTTTGGAAGGGAAAAAAATTGACTTGAAATAATTATATCCTAGATAATGTTTTATTTTTGGATTCCAATTAAGGGTTTAAATTCAACTAATTGTTAAATGCATAATCATATATTAATTCAAATTTAAGAGAACTAACTTTGGGATAATTGTATTATGATGAGAAATCTTTTTTCTAATAGGACATGTTTATCTACCACTTAACAAAAAAGTTTATTAATATTTAATTTTTTTTTAGTTAAAAAAAAGGTTATCACTCACATATTATGTAGTCTACATATAGATGAAAAGTAACGTTCCTTCACTTGCTTGAGAGACTTTCATATTAAATCTTCAGGGTGGCAAAAATTCAGATTTTGGTCAAACAACATAGGGTGTTTTAAGAAATAATTACATGTTTGGACCCAAATTCGTTTGAATTTTTGGAGCGTACTTAATTGATCATATCCGAATTGATTTAAATCCGGGAAAGTAAATTATACAATAATTTAATCCGAGTTAGGGTTCAAAAACTAAATCGGATAAGATTTTTTTGTTTGAACTTGAACCTGATTTTTTTTTGTTTGGACCCAAATTTCAAACATAAAACTTATGTCCAAACTTGGTTTAATCTGAATCGAACAAAACGATCATACAGATCACACTAAATTTTATCACCCCTAATTTTCATTATAACAAAAAAGGAACAAAACTTGATAAGAGAATCTGGAAGTTAGATGCTCATTTTATAGGCGAACATGCTAAATATTCCTAAGAATTTGTATCACTACTGAGTGAGAACGCATGATTTTCATTTTTCGAATTTGAAAATGGAATCAAATCTTGTGACTGGTAGTTGTCCCATATGTTATGGATGTTTAGACATGCTTTCCTTAGGGATATCAAGCACTACTGTGTTATAGGGTGTTGTCATTGTGGCTCCACCACCTCAAGTGATTGGTGTTTGTTTATTGAACACAAAGGTTTTGCTTTCTTAGTCAGAAATGTAGAGTTTGTTGTGGGTAAGGTGGGCACCTTTTGGAAAGCTATACCATGTCATTGCTTATTAGAAATACATCCCACATGCCCCCAGGGCATATGGCTCAGCGGCACCAGCTGTGGTCTCAAGTTTGGGGTAAGGCGGAGTCCCGGGTTCGAGTCGGCCAATGTGCACGCTCACTTGGTGATTTAACCTGCCCACTCAGCTGTCCCTGTCGTTGTGTCGCATAACCTGCGACTTACATTCCACTGGCATTCCGAGGGCACGGGTCAGTGGACGGGTCCTTAGGTCCCGCCCCAACCTAAGAAATACATCCCACATAAGATTTGAGGGTTCTATCAAACCTTTGACATCTCACTATATTTTTTATGGTCAAAGAAAGTGCAGCACGTGAGGTGGTTTTGATTGCCAAGAAACTTAAATCCTAAAATTATAAATTATGAAATACTAAAAATTAAAGTTAAACTCTAAATCCTGAACTTGATTTTATTTTTTTCTTAAATCCCAAATCTTTTTTTTTTTGATAATCTCGAACGACTTTGTATAAACTTGTGATTTGATCATACACACACACACTCTTTAATATCTATCAAGTTTAACTAAGGGTGTAAACGACCATTTTTTATTTCCCAATTTCTTGACATAATATAACCAAATCAATGATTGGTTATCTGGGTTCATTTCGATTATCGATAGATTCTATTAAAAATATATATAATATAATTTTTCAAAAATAATTATCGGGTCGGTTCATAATCGGATCGGTTATTCAGATATTGTCTTACAACCCTCCGTCTTAACCTTTCCTCTTGTCACCATCCCTATCTACTCTTTTATGCATTTAATTTTGTGTTTTTTTAGTCAAGGCAACTCTTTATCTAATACATTCCAAGTATGCATGTATGGCCAAATCACAGTGTGGTGGTCCTAGTCCTGAACTCTTAACAATAATGAAAGACTCAAGATATGAGGGAACCATCCAAACAAAGACAGGACAAAGCATAATTACTCACAAATCCCCACAATGCACATGCCAAAGTTTGTTACCAATCAAGTGCCTGACTCATCCATCACCCAAACCAAAGAGACAAATATCAAAACAGAAAAAGCCACCAAACCCATTTGTCAACATCCCCAAGGCACAATCTACCATCTGTCCCTCCATTATCCCACACCAGCCAAGATTTGGCTTACTTTCCATTTCACTGCTCACATATATGCCTATATGGGTAATAATATTAAGGGGTGCCCTTGGGGCAATGGTTAAGAATTCATAAGAGCAGATTATGTGTGATACCTAATCTTATAAATTTAAAATACATATTTGAATATAACTTTTACATAATTGAACGCACTTTATGTCATTTAATCCATGGGCTAAGGGCATAACGGATTATGTGTGAATATCCATAAACATTATTATTTATTTCCTTAATTTTTAACATAGAGCGAGAGTTTTTAATTTAATACAGAATCAGACCCACTGTTTCAGCCAATTCTCTCATTCATAAGATGTGGAAGTCTGTATACGGAGGGTCTTCATGTGAGAATTTCACTATCTCATGTATGTAAATATATACTATATATATAATACAGAGGATGTATAAGAATTTAGTATTGAAGGGGGGTTATGGAAAGATTAATGTCAACTAAAATAATCTCAAATTCCTATTATGTTCTCATAAAGTCATGAGAAGAGAAAAACTCGAATGAAATTTGTTGGTAGTTTTTTCACAACTTTAAATTGAGATCAACACTTTCTCCCCCTTCACTACCACCATTAATGCTGCTTGTTGCTTGGCCATTCTGCGCCGTTGCCGGCGGAAAGAAGCTATAGTAAGGCTGTTGTTGATTAGAACGACCGGGTCTCGGCTGCAGCATTGGATCATCCACATTTCCCTTCAATAACAAAAAAAACCAAACCCAAGCCATTTAAGATGAAATCATCAACACGATGCAGAACTAATAAGCAATTGTTGTTGAAACTCACTTGATAATGTAGTGATCCAAAATCAGGCAACTCATGGTTTTGTGATGCAAAATAGGCTGAAGGGTACATGAAATTTGGAGTAGGATATGCTGGAGTAGTTGTAGGAGGGGCTAATGAGAGAAAATCACCGTTGAAAACATCATTTCCTTCCTTACATTTCTTAGAATCAGGCTGGGAGAATGAAGCAACAGAATATGGAGGACCACCTTCTCTGAAAAATAGCAAGAAAAGAACTTTATGTCAACAAAACCCTTTAATTTCCAACATAACAACAATGTATTGGTAAGAGATGAAAGTAACCTGAAACTCTGGTTTCCGGGTTCGAAACAAAATGCGCCACTGTTGCTCGATTCATCCGATTGGTTACTGATTGAATGAACAATAGCTGGGGATTTGTAGGGGAAAGAATGAAGGCCTTGAGGATTGTCCATGGCGAATGGATATGGTCTCTTCATGCCAACCATCTATACTAAATTTCAACCAAACTCAACATTAAAGATCACTTCATTTACTAGATTTCAACCAAACCAAACCAAACAATGATTGTGTGAACAAGTTTGGATAAGAGATATCAAGGATTCTGCATAAGTCATGCTTGGGTTTTATACAGAAACTCAGGAGCAATCTAATAATTGCAGCAAGACATCATCATCAAAACTGAGTACTAATTAGAAGAAGAAAATTTGAGTTCACCTTGTCTTCCTCAGGCCATATAGCAGGTACTGGTGAGTATTTGCCATAATAAATTTGGTTTGAAGGGGGCTCTATCTGAAAATTAAGTACAGATGATGATCCATTCACCTGCTACAAATTCCCACTCACACATCAAAATTGACATAAGCAGAACACAGAGAAAAAAATTAATACCACAATTGTCAAAAATAAGTTAATACCATTGAAGGAGGTTGAAGGTGGTGTTGTGCTCTTTGGATTATACTAGGGAGAGGCCAAATGGGGCTTGATTCATAAGGCAAATTCGATAACGTCCGAAATGCCAAACCCGGATCAACCCTGGAAGAAGTCTCCTTATCAAGATCATAATAATCTCGAGAATTCCAGGCCTTGGAACCATTTACAAAACCCGGAACCGGATCGGATTGCCACCCTAGAGTGTGAACCAATGAAACAGTGTTTGTACTAGGAGACTCTACAGATTGAGGCAGCCTAAATATCGATTTCTGCGATAAAACATCGGTGGAATAAGGGACTGCAGTGGTAGATTGAATTGAGGGATTGTAATTAAAGATTGGCACTACAGATGTATATGAAGGTTTTGGTGATATAGGAGGAGGTGGAGCTGTTGGTGTCAAGAATGCAGAGGAGGCATCTTTCCTTTGTTGTTCTTCTAGTCTGATCTTCTCGAGTTGTGCCACACCAAGTCCTCTTTGTGGCACTTTCTTCTGCTTCTGCTTCTTGGAAGATTTACCACCACCACCACCACTGCCTCCGCCGCCTCCGCCGCCGCCGCTGTTACTACTGCTACACTTTGGGGTTTCGTCTTCTTGAGCCATAGCTATTATCTTCCATCTAATTAAACACACAAAATCAAGGATTTCAAGGAAATCTGAAACAAACTCAAGTGAATGGCAGTGATTTAGAGACGAGACTAGCCTAAAAAATCTTAAATTTTCGGTGAGATTTTGGTTATGGTTTTCTCCCAAAATATTCTGTTACAGAAGAGCAACATTTTTCAAGGAATCTGGAGCAAACCCAGTTACAAAGATATTATATTGAGACCACCCAAATCTTCAAATTCACGAAACCCATAATTCAAAATCAAAATCTGAGTATATATGGGGAAGAAAATCTAGAGAATTAAAAAAAAGATTACCATAATCTCTCATTGTAGAAAGTCAAGATCGGTATCTTATAAGAGAAAAATTAGCAAAACCCATGAGTCTTTTGAGCTTTAAAAAATCATGGAAATCAATGGAAGCAGCAGAGAGAGAGAGATTCAGAGTATAAACACGCGCAGAGAGAGTATCCGGAAGTGGTTTCGGATTTTTCTCAAACAAAATTTGCTTGTTTTGTCTGAGAGACAGATCGTATGACATGAAAGAATATATAAAAATATATATATAAAAAGGAAATTTGGCTCTATTTTTATTTGTCAAGATTTTCAAAAACTTGAAAAGGTTCTCGCCCAAATCCTCGCTCCACACTCCTCATTTTATTCCTAGACCTGCTCCTTCTCTCTCTCTCTCTGTCTTCTAAATCTAAATATAATATTTTCTCTCTCTAAATCATGGCTTCAGTGAGTTTCCAAAAGAAGCAAGAGTTAATTCCAACTACGGGTAGGGTATCCGTATGCGCAAACTTGTTTGTTTCATTTTATGGTATCCCTTGCTGGCTGGCTTTGCAGCGTTAGGTGGTGTTTGGTAAACCATTATAAATAACATATAATACAGCATATAACATGTAAGCTACATATTATTGTTAACCTAATCAAACAACAATTCAGCATTAAGCATATTAATTAATATTTTTACCTCTAAATTATGACATTCTCAAAATGTCATTTTACTAGCATTTTTTGGACACTTATGCATGAAATGTCCAAATTACCCCTACACTCTTAACTAATGACGAGTTTACCCTGCATGTACGGATGAAAACCAATTATTTTATTTAATAATATATTCATTTATATTTAATAATATATTAACATTTTTACTAACATATTTAATTATTTATATTTAATAATATTTTTATTTTTAAATAATATATTAAATTATATTTACTAATTTATTTATTTATATTTACTAATCTATTATTTATTTATATTTAATAATATTTTTATTTTTAAATAATATATTAAATTATATTTACTAATTTATTTATTTATATTTACTAATCTATTATTTATTTATATTTAATAATATATTAACATTTTTACTAACATATTCAATTATTTATATTTAATAATATTTTTATTTTTAAATAATATATTAATTATATTTACTAATTTATTTATTTATATTTACTAATCTATTATTTACTTTTATTTAATAAAATATTCATTTATATTTAATAAAATATTAACATTTTTACTAATATATTTAATTATTTATATTTAATAATATACAATTTTTAAAAAATAAATTATATATTATATAAATCTATTTTTTAATTATTTGTGTTAATACCCCTACATGTAATTAGCCACAGCATTTATACTAGCATATATGCTTTTCTCTGAAAAATCTAACCAAACACCCACAGCATTTATGACAACATATATGTCAGCATTTCAAGCAGCATAAAGCAATCAGCATACATGCTAAATTATATGCTACTGATAAAATTGTTTACCAAACACACTCTTAGCCTTCAACAAACACATGCATGGAATTTACCATAAATTGAGAGAAATTATTCAATAATTTCCGCACATCATATAACTATGTGATATGGCAAAACTTATGGAATTATGTTAATAATTCACCAGCATCGATGACAATGCATGAATAATGCATATAAGTAATTTACAATTTAAAAAATACGAGAGCCGCTAGTTAATTAGTATCATTTTATTGGTTCTGCTAATATCGTATCAACATATGACATGGTGTGTCAGAATCATTGAATAATTACTCTCATTGTGATTTTGGCCACACTCATATGTATGTTGCGTGTGCTTTTTGGATAATTTCAGACTCCAAACAGACTTTTTTGTATTTGATATTAGTTTGGGATTTAAAATTAATTAATGGGGTAATGTTTAGAAATAAAATATCAAAATTGATCTATTTTGGCAAATTATCGAACATTAATATTTATGGGTAATAAAATCATTTTTAGATCCAACAAATTTAATTGTCTTTAGTAAGATAAGCAAAGCAATGTGTCTGTCTCTATGTAATGATTTAGATGAACTCATTCTATACAATCCAAATAACTCATGTAAGTTAATATGGCGAGTAAAATTTGGTCTCTAAACTAAAAATATTAATTCCAAACTAATTTGAACACCTACCAACTCATGAGTGAGCCAACAAAATTAAGGGTGTTTGATTTGTTTTCTATTTGTCCATGATCGTGCATGAACTCAGCAGCCTGGCAGGCCTTGGGTAAAGCAACTAAACAAGCAAAAATTGTGCTTCGGGCATCATGCCCGCCCGGGGCACCATATTTTTAAATAAATTTATGCCGAACATTAATTCAGCAGCATCCCAAGATCAGTCCAACTTGAAAATAAGTTCAAAAAACGTAACACCTCCCTTGCCATTCAATGTTAGCTTAGGATGAACTTGAATTTTGGCAAAAACTTACTAAATATACTATTAAATATCCAAAATAAGCCCACTTATTTAGTAGGTTTTGATGAAATTGATAATGAAAGAATCATAAAAAATTTACAGATGATGAAAACTCGACGAGATCAATTGTAAAGACTTTATTTAGTATCCTAGATCCGTCTAGCATGTAATCCATTAACTTCGTATTGAATGGGGTAGATTTAAGAGTTGGGATACTACCAGCACGTTTTCAAACCAAAGTTCACAGCAGCAGCCCACTTTGTGAGAGTACTTCTATTGAGCTGGGTATCTGTGCTTTTACCACCACTCGAAAGCCGCCTCCGTTCACCACTTAAACCCAGGCATGAAGTAATCTGATACATGGGTTTTACATGTTCAGAGTCTTGAGGCAACCTGTACCAATAATACTGAGGAAAAAAGGTAGTTAACATACTAATAATAGATAATTAGGATAGTCAGATGTCTAAAATTTTGCAAAATCTAGGCTGGAGTCTTGTCATCTCAACATAACCTTCAAGCATTATATTATCCAGTAATGGAAACTGATCTCTGTCATGTAAAAGAAAGTAAAATGAACAAGACAATAACTTGTATAATAGACAAAAAAAACTTTAACACTAACGATTAAAAAGGCTTAAACACCCAGAGATAATCCTTGATATTAGACCTGCGTTCGCAATTTCAGGTCATTGTATTACCAAATTCTGTTGCAGACAGATTTCAACATCATAGTCTGAATAGTTGTATAAAAATATGATGCAAACTATAGAATAGTAGCAATAACTGTAGCCAAGATCAGATATATTCAAGTTTTCAAGCATACCATTAAAAGTAATCCAAGCACAGAATAACAAAAGCATGTGTATCAAATGTGGCAATTAATTTGGACTCCTGGTTTTCCGAAAATCTCTCAACTCCTCACGATAGTTTGAAATCCTGATACAGTATCACTCAGCACATAATATATCAAACATTCTCAGTCCCAAGCTTATGACTTCCTCGTAAATCTATGACCAACCAAAATGATAGTCGAGAACATAAACCAGAGCAATTGAAAATGGGTAAAGGAGATACGCCACTGAACATGTCCAAAGAGGGAAGGTTGTGCGCAAGCTGCCAAAAGCACCCATCACAAAACAGACGATAAGAATAACCAACACTTCAGACGAGAAGTCCCAAGTCAATCCCCTGGTGTAAACAAGAGCTAAGAACACGGAGAGACAGAGAATGTTATTCATGGTTACCGCCCCGTATATCTGCACCAACAAAGTCGGGCATCAGAAAAATTCTCTAACTTTAGAGAAATTTAGTAGTAAATGCTCAAAAGTCAAAAGTACATGATTATGATTATAATTTATAAGATTTAATGTGGGAGCACTGTAAACATATTGCAAGACAACATAGTTCGGGTAATTTTTTTTGTGCTGGGGGAAGTGAGGTGGGTATCGGAACTGGCTAGTGGCAAGATTACCATCTTCATCTTGATTGTAGGTATGATATTTTAATTGGCTCCATTCTCGAACAGTAAATTGAGTCAGCTTTAGAATACAAGGGATGCTTTTAGAGAGTGGATTCTCTCCAAGTGATAGGTAATTTGGTTTTGAAAGGCAAAA
This sequence comes from Euonymus europaeus, assembly GCA_963580455.1. Classification (NCBI taxonomy): domain Eukaryota; kingdom Viridiplantae; phylum Streptophyta; class Magnoliopsida; order Celastrales; family Celastraceae; genus Euonymus; species Euonymus europaeus. The sequence continues at coordinate 25,965,085 of OY756961.1, forward strand.
CAAAACATAGTTGCCCATGGGGTTTGGTAGTGGAAAAAAAAACTTCCTACAAGAGCTAGTAAAATCAGTGCATGGCAGCAGCAATAGATGTGGTGTCCGCAACAGAAAGAAAGATCCCATAAATTTAAATTGTGCATGTTTTTGCTCTCAGCATATATGAAGACTGATTCTGATGTTTCTTTTGCAGATTTTTTGGAATTGGCCAAGAAAATTCTACAGGATGAGAAAGCTCATAAAAATAACTTTCTTTAACTTAGAAAGGTAGGCAAGGCAATTAGTGTGTAGTATGCAAAGTGAGAGAGAAAGGCACCAGGATTCATAAAGTTACTGCCAAGAATCAATTAACAAATATTCTTTCAACATAAATCCAATTTACTTCCAAAAAATTTGCCAGTTTTCTTATTTATTGACAAAAACTTTTGCTCTAAAATATTTTCTTGGGTGGGGAGTATATTCTTCTACATTGATGCAAATGGTATGAAAGAAAGAAGTCGAAAACAGGATCAGATGAAAATCAGGACAAACCTCAGAGAATGTTAATGAAGCAGTTCTGAGCTTTTTCCGGCTAGCAAAGATAATTGCTGAAACAGCTTCGCTTGAGTTAGTGGCTAAGGGCAATGCAATAAATGAGATGAAGAAAGTAGGAATACTTGTTGCGTCAGAGAAATTATCAACAGCATCTACAAGGGGCTCAGCAAATACAGCTGCAATGATAGTACCCAGCAACAACATAAGTACTGCTTTGAATGAAATCCACCTGGAATTATCAACACCCTCGACTACCTCATCACTCTGATCTCCTGGCCCCAATAGTACATGCTCTCTCTTTGTTTGCTGCACGTGAAATTAGAGAATCTCATGTTCCTGAGGTTATACATGACAGATGCTTTCAAACTGCCACATGTTAAATGGTGCTTACCCGGTGAAAATCATCTATAAACTTCAATGCATGAGAACCAGAACCTACAGAGGGTGCACAAGCCTGTTTTGCTTCATTAAGCCATTTTGTGATGCCCCTTATGAACTCCTCCATGTCAATTTCAGAATTTCCAGATGTATCAAAATCTTCCATCACTTTAGCCACAGCATCATCTTTATCAAAGTCAAGCTCTTCAAAACGGATTCCAATAATCAATGCTTTTAATTCAGCAAGAGAAACTCGTTCATCGTTATTTTCATCAATTGCCAAAAATAACCTGTCCACAATATTATGCATTACAAAGTTAGAAAAGAGCCAGAATTATTAAATAAAATAAAAAGAAAAAAAAAACTGAATAAAACATACTTTTTTATGACTTCTAAATCAGGTTCACCCTCATCTGTCATAAGCCTCTCCAACCCGTGCAAATGTTTTAAAATTCCCGATATCACATGCTTGTGCCTTGTATAAGCAAGTCGTCTCCTCTGGATCCAAGGTTGAAAGACCTTTGCAGTACATGAATTCATAGACAAACATCAGCATATATGGGGTTGAAGAAGTAGATAATTCATAATTGTACAAGAAAGTAAATAATGCCGTGTTCCATTAATAGGGTGGAAGTAGGTAATTGTATGTAAAAGTAAATAATGCCATGTTCCATCATAGTTAACAAGATATTCAAAATCCAAAAGTCTCTGAAAATCTTTCTCATCTTAAATGGCATGGTTTCTTGGAGTGTACTTTCCAATAGGGAGGCTATGACTAAAAATTAGAGCTCTTCGATTTCTTTTAGTCCACACTTATTCAAGCCTCTGGTGGAAGCAGACTCAAAATGTTAAGTCAACCAAAGTGGCTTTCTTTGCTTAAGAAGCAACATTGGACAACCTTCCAAAACATGGCATTATTAAAAAAAAAAACCCCAGGCACAAGGCTCCGCAATGGGCGGGGTCGGGGACAGATTTTATTAGAGTCACTAAATTCTACTTGTGGAACTCCAACCTTGAATCAGAGAAACTTCTCTTCGCACTATTGGGGTATAACTAGGGGCTAGGGCAGTTTCCAATTCTAGAGGACGAACTCAAGATTTAGGATTACTATAAAGGAGCTAGAGGAGGTAAGAATCTCATCAGTTCCATCCCTTCCCTATGGCAATAGCAATATTTTGCACTATATGGAAATAAAGTTCTCGAGGGGTATTCAATGGGAAGAGACATCTTTTGATTCCCCCAAAAACAGATGGATATATTGTATCTGCTCCTGGTTTAGCAAGAACTATATCTCAAATAAGGATTGATCAGTAATGTGTTTGATACCCCTTGTCTGCTCGAAAGAATATATTTAACAAGGTTGTAAACTACATCCGGCACTATAACATGGTTCTAAAGATACTACAACTCACAAGGCAAGGAAAAACAAAAGTTGACATCTTAATAAACTAACCCTTTAATTCTAAACATAGATTTCGATTCTCAGGTGAGAAGAAATATATCCCCCTCCTAAGCTCTTTTTCCCCAGTCCTGTCCACCACCAAAAAAAAAGAGGACAAAAATTGTACCATAATGGTAGTACAAAATGTTTGCTTTGATTAACCACAGAATGATGACAAAATAGCAAGCAGAAATTGATAGCCGAAGATTTAATGATATTAAAGGTAAAATACTCCAATGCAAAAAGCTCTTGCAGTGGAGGGGAGACATGTAAGGGAAGATGTATGTAATGTTACCCATGCATAGTGGGAGACACTATGTCAACTTTCAAGGAATTGAACACATGATCTCTAAGTTGCAAAGAAACTTTAACACTTATAAATCAAAATTATTCATAATCTTTCCCACTAAGAACAAATCCACAAGCATATATGAAAGATCCATAGTTTCCTTTAATTTTGAATATCAAAATCAATAACCATCCACTTTACAACCACACACTCTACAAAGGCAGAAAATTACTGTATTTTCCTCTCATCTTATATTCTCCGGGTGTAACATCTTTATGCAAGTTTCCTATCTTCATATAAAAAACCAGGGTAAGTTCCTTAAGAATACATTAAGTAAACAAAAGTTCAATAACCAATCATCTAAACTTCAAAGATTGTCAAAATCCAGCAGGTCAATGTCCCAGGCAAATCTACTGCTACCTCCCACATATAAACAATATTGGACAAGTTCAACTAGCAAACTTCCATATGTCTTTATAAAAAGTAAAAAAAGGAAACAACACTCCATGCACAAAGCTACGACAGTTTCAAAAAAAGAAAATATGTCCCTGCACACGGCAGGGTCTGGGTAGGAACTGCAGATAAATGAACCCCACCTACCCAAAAGAAAAGGAAACTGAAAAGCACAGCATTACATTTAATGTCTCTAGATTACAAAGAAACAACTTTACCACTGCATCAATTTTCAGTCTTAGCTTCTATTATATTAAGCCAACGTGTTTTAGCCCCATCAACAGCTTCTATTATATTAAGTCTTGTTGTGTGGCACACTATAGACATCACCTTTAAGAAAAACCTCAAATTGTTTAACTAATAGTATAAAATATGCCAAAATAGATTGAACATCATCATATACAAACCATGATTAATTATGGGTCAATCAGACTCTAAAGATCTCAAACTGATAATATAAGGAGGGATTGTACACCAAAATGCAAATTAATGCAAAAGTTTGATATTTGGAAGAATTATAAACTGAGAAAAAAGACCATTGTCATAGTGTAACTAAAATGTTACCTGATAAAGGCAATAAGATATCAACATTGACACTGAAATAATAAGAGCAATCAAGACAGCTAAGTGTCTTCCTGAAGTTGAATGGAGGAGTTGTGGAAGTTGAACAACAAGAAATGGGATAACTGATATAGCCATTATCATTGCAGCATAACATGTCCAGATATCAGTACTAACACCGGTGCCTGTAATCACACAATCATTTTGAAGATTGTGAATCCATCCGTAAAATCCAATTGGGAATTTTAGAGCTAGTCAACAACATAACAAAACCTTTTTTCTTTTAACTACACATGTGGCACAGTGGTTAAGTTTCAGTGCTCACATGTTCAAACCCCGAAAACAGTCTTACCGCATATTACACGGGGAAAAGGGTCAGAAAGGCTGCTTATATCTTGCATGTCCCCGACCGGGCTGACCCCACCAACTGCGGGATTCTTGTGTACATGCGTTGTTTACCTTTTTTAACCTTTTCTTTTCTTTCAACTACATAAATGTGTGCTCTACTGCTCTGCCAAGAAGTGATTTTTTTCCCAAGGGTAGGAAGGCTACTGCTAAGGCAAGACTATTCCAGGGATTCAACATACCTCAAAAAAGTAAAAATTACCCATAGATTTGTGTTGATGCAGACATGCACAATTGCTCGTCAAAGCCACAGGCCCACAGCATTATGCTAATGGAAAATTAAATTGTAAAAAGACTACTATAAACACCTGCATTTGCAACATTAGCTGTCTAACTAGGCCCAAAGCGTCCAAATACTTCTCTTTAGAATATCAGAGAGAGACAACTCTGCGGACTTAAATTAAGGTGTCATGCATAAATATTTTATTTATCCACATATTAAGTGTTTCTTGAGACATTAGAAACATTCAGCATCAATGAAATTAGAAAATTAAATTCTTAAAATTGAGGAGCATGTAGACTTCCAATGCACTTTTAAAAATAAAAAGGAGAAGAAAAATATGAAAATTTTAGCATAGAGAAAAATATTCACATCAAATCAAAAATTGAAGTGAGGTGGTTGAGGGGAGAGAGCAAAGAATAAGAAAACAAATAACAATCCTAGTGAAGCATTGTATGCCTGATTACATTATTAGCTATTCCAAAACAAATCTTCATTGCAATATTAATAATGAGTAACAACCATTCGAAGAGGGGTGTACCAGTCAAGCTAAATCCTTTGGTATTCTGCCCATCTCTTGCGATTGAATCATGAATGTCACACTTGCCTACAATAACGCACGTTCCCCATATGAAAGTAAGAAGCATGACAGTTGATCCAGCCAGTAAGCCCATTCCAACAGAGACCTGACTTTGAGCAGTTTCTTTACTTCCAGAAAGTCCAGATACTAAGCATGGAAAGTAGGCAGGGTCAATAACAGGCAAACACGAGAGAGAGAGAGAGAGAGAGAGAGAGAGAGAGAGAGAGAGAGAGAGAGAGAGAGAGAGAGAGAGAGAGAGAGAGAGAGAGAGAGAGGATAGTCATAGCAACCATAGTCATTAAATGGTACAAATGAATGGTATCACAAGAAGAGCTTCTGTGACCTAGTGGTGGCGTGATCCTTATCACTTGCACCAAGTGAAAGGTTCGACTCCCCCCTCCCTCTAAAAATTAATCATATAACCACATATTGACTTATAAAAAAAAGAAACAAATGAATGGTATGACACGGACAAACTTTCAAAAGAATTGACCTACACATAGTTATCATAAGTCCCCCAGTTCATATGGGATAGCCATAAACAAAGAAGCTACAAATGTAAAAACTTCATCACAGTGAATGGTTGATGGTATGGAACATTTCCTTATTAGGAATGCTATGGAGAGGGAGCAGAACATGTTCACAGATTGTTTTTCGAAAACCATTAACAAGATAAAACAAATTGGAAATGCTGCAGCTACCAAGTTAGATCTTGCTACTCCATGCTTATTGATTCCAATACACGGGGGTAAAATGATTTACCTGGGATGGAGTACAAAAAAGCCTCAGAAAATTGCTTCCTTAGCTTGGGAAATGACCTGGGAGAGAATCCTAACATGTGATAACTTTCAAATAGATGTGTCTACTATGAGAAAAAGAAGAAATGGAAAGGCGCTGGATTCGTAATTGCTATGAAGTAGAAACTTCAGGAATTTGACTTTGCAACTAATGGATGAGGCTTGAGCCATTACTGATACCTATTCAGTAGAAACTAGAAAGTAACTAAGGTGAGGAAATTTTGTAAATGGGCAGCTCCGCAGCTGTTGGGTGAGCACTTGTGGCACTGGCATCCATGCCCTAGCCAATCCAACAAAATGCCTTTGAAGGCATAGGAACTCAGTTGGTACCAAAGGCATAAATGTACAACAGGAACATATTAAAATTACCAGAAATTGGTTCGAACTTTGAACCATTACATGTAGAATAAAATGTATAAGTACCCTAATTTAGTATGGCATCATCTATGCAGAAAATAATCTAACATCAGTTTGATCCACTTTAGATCCAAAGCATCAAGCGGATAGCCAATAATCAAAAGGGAACAAGTAAAAGAATGCAAGGGAATAAATAAAAAGCAAAAAAGCTAAACAACAAGAAGATTGGAGATCAAGATGTGGAGCAGATGAAGCAGTATAAATGGTAAAATTGATACAAAATAGATCCCTATTCTTCAATTCAATAATAGATTTAGAGGATAGAAGAACTTTTAAAGACAACTTACAAGAAATTTTTTACCTTCTTCACAAAACGAAAAAACCCTGATAATATATCCTTTCATTAAGAAGGTAGAGTCTTTTCCAGGCAAACAACGGTTGCACAAACACAAATACCCGGCACAATATTGAAACCAAATTAATCGAAGCGATTTAAGATCCTCCAAAATCTATAATAGCTTAAGCTTAAATAAAATCAGATTCGTAGTATTTATTTCAATTTTTAATTTGTTTTCCTGAGTTTTCATTCGCGGTAACCAAACAGAGTATGAAAGTCGAGCTACAAGAACCAAACACTCAAAATCTACCGTATCATAAATACACGCCAACAATATTGTCCAGGCCACCAACAATATTGTCCGCGCCGCAGAGAAGCCGCACAAATACAGTAAGTAGAAGAAACAGGGTAAAGCGATAAAAAAAACTCAGGAGCTCACCAAGAATGAGCATTGCATCAGGAAGCGCGCCGAGGACTGGCAAAAAGAGGCCGCCAATGATACCAGGCCCGAGAATCTCCAGCAACAGCTCGCTACCACCCGACAAATACGTTGCAGCCGTGAACATGAGGTAGCCATAAACGACTATCAAGAACAAGTTCCCCAGAGTAGTCTTGGTGCAGGGCAGGAACCCGTATGTCTGCTCGCACAATTCCTCCGCCGCATAGAACGACTTGAGAAGCAAATAAGGCGGATCCCGCGCACTTTGCAGGCCATCGGAAACCAGATCCGATGACGAACGGAGGTCACGACCTTGTGCGCAGGAGAATAGGAGGAGGAGGAGGAGGAGGGGGGATAGGTAGGTGAGGATCGTTTCTCGCATTTTTTCAATGTGCGGTTGCTAGAATCAAGAGAGTATGTCTTGTAAAGATCTGAGTGTCTCTGTAAATATAACCAGAGACAGACTGATATGTGATACTAATCCACCAATGCTACGTGTATGATGAAGATCCGTGCATCTATAACACGTGGCAATTGTGCAGATGATGATGAGACTTGATAGAGACTGATGGGTTTCTGAACCGTTTGGGCGTCGCGGATATGGAAGGTCCTACTCCACGCCGTGGAAGACGATTACGATTCAGTTTAATTATTTTATAAAGAGATTTGCCTCTCTGATTTGCTTTTCTTAACTTTTGCCTTTTTTGTGACACAATTGTGCCACTCTCATTTCGATTTTTGTCGGGGGAATATAAGCTAGCTTATACTCTGTCTCCATATCCTCAGACGCACTCAGTTTTTACGCTCAGTTTTTATGTTTTACGAGAGCTTATACTCTATCAACATACTCTGATCCAAACGGACCCATAATTTATGCGATAAAATTCTTCGATCGACCATGATTGTGACATTGGGATAACAAAAATGTTTATCTCAATAAAAAATATCTCAACAGAATCGTGATTTATGAATTTAAATTTTAAACCATGAATTCATCTCCAAATCATACGATATATGTGTTTTCACATACAATTATGGATATTTTGAATGTTTTGATCAAGCAAGTTGTAGGAAGTATATTTTGTTTGTAATTATTAATTTTGTATTATAAATAATTATTTAAATTTATATTCCAATAAAAAAATTCATTATAAATATTTATTATTAAATTCAATTTATAATTTTTATTATAAATTAAATTTGTTTTATATAAATGAAATTAAAATTATTATTTGAAACAGTTTTATAATATTATTATACCTTAATTAATTGAATCCAGAGTCAAATCAACAGCTTTAACTTAACCCATGTTCTATTAGTTGCTTTAATATATATTATTTTTATTTGTATATTAATTTGTTCGTTTTGTACCATAAATTTTGGTGCAGTTTCGTTTTTTATGTGTGAAAAAGGATACCTGTGAGACTTGCTAAAAAACGGGGTATTGGAGAGGACGAGGTTTAGATAAAGGCATCCATTAATATAATATATAAAATTTGTCTCCGGATAATTATATTTATTATTTCTAGAAAGAGGAAATTTCAGGAGTCAATTTTTTTTGATTCCGTATCTGTTCCTCGATTTTTCAATTTAATTATCAATTTTCCATATTTATATATATTTTATTAAAACTTTTTTTTTTGTCTAAGTTGTGATTTGTGAATGCTATGTCAACGTAGAGAGTTTAATTTTAATTTTTAACTTAAATTTTTGTATAAAAAATTAATTCTAAACATCTTTTCTTCTATTTTCTCATAATAAAAAAATATCATTGTCATTTGAATATTTAGTATGTGCCTAAAATTAAGTTGTCAAATTCGCACATCTTTTTTTTCTTTTTGCTAGACGATAGTTACGACGCGATAAGTTTAGTCAAAGATTATCGCGTGGCTACAATTAGATGCGGATGCAAGATTTCAACTCAAGAGGGAAAAAATAATGCGGGTGTTCCAGGACAGCGTCCCCGAATTTTTGTTGGGTTATTAATTATACTAATATAATCAAACCATGTATCAAAGAAGCTCTTTACATAACATGATTTTTAATTGTCTCTATTTTTTTCCCAATTTGTAAATTCAACGACAACAAAATATTCCCACCCATTGATATTCAATTTATTTAAAAGATGACAACCAAGGCAAATATTACAAAATTAGGATAGGCAAAACTTCCCTCAACATAAAAAATAAAAAAAATTACTATTAGTTATTAAAATCACTGTAAAATAGCTTTTACTAAAAAAACATCTCCAAGAAAAGTTGTGGTTGACAAGTGCCCCCTTGACTCTCAATAGATTTGTCCGTGGCTATAACGTTATTTTACTCCTAATAAAAATCAAACTTGAAATATTATAGATTCATATGTTTGACACCAAAGAGATCCATCACTAATCTAACTCAAGTGGTTATATCCAATCATCTCAACCATCTTTGTATATTTATTGTAAATTTGTCATCATGGTATAGGTTTGTTTGACAAACTGAAATACTACATAGTTATGTTAATATAACAATATTAATCACATACATGACAAAATTAAAGAAATGATGACTTGATTGATTATCAACACTATTGACTACGCTAATGTCTAATGATTGGTCCCTCATTAAGTGTCCGTTTGATTGATAATATGTCCGACAACGTATAAGCTGATATGCAGATAGAAGTTTAGCTTATAAGTTATTTATCTATGCATCCCGTCATCTTAATTGTGCTCTTAGGATCCGTTTGTTTCACAATTGCATTTCATAGCCTTAAGCTGTCAAAAATGTTATAGTTAAAACTACGAAAAATATTATATAAAAAGTTGTATAAAATGTTGTAGGATGTTTGATTCATTTTTCTGTTAGATTATTTTTGTAAATAAAATTACAAAAAAAAAGATATTACAATAAAAAGTAATTGAAAACTTTTAAGATATGGATGGGCAATTACGTAATGTGATTTTAAAATATCGTGGGTCTCACAGCTTTAAGCTCTGAAAAGTTATCGGATGACATCGTTTCATTTTGCACAGCTTAAAGCTGTAGAGCCCACAATTTTAAGCTGTCAACAAAACGTGACGTTTGATTGACACAATATTTTATGCGGATCCCAAAGCTTTAACCTATACGGAATGTGAAACAAACGCACTCTTAGTCGTAACTTGATTATAATAAGGAGTGAATTTCGATTTTTGACTATAACCACTCCTAAAGTATCGTGGCTGCTTCAAGGATTTTTTGATTTTTGTCTTAATTATGTAAATAAAAATATATTGAACCGGAGCTTTGGCCTAACAACCCAACAGGATGCTTCAGGCCCGTCCTTGTAGCCAAGCCTTACCCAAATTAAATTGAATGGTCTCAAGCCCACAGAATCTAATAAGTTCTTTAGTCCGGTTTGCACGCACAGGAAAGGTCTCCCAAACTTATATATTTAACTAGGGTAAAGCCCGGGCTTCGCTCCGGGGCTTTTGTAACTCCAGTTGTTAAATATGTACTCTCTACGGGACTGGCTTTCCATATAATAGTGTCAAAATAGTGGACAGGAGAGGTAAGACGCAATTGTGTAAGCTTCCTCAATAAGCTTTCCATATATAACTGCAAGTTTGCAACACCATGTCAACGATGACATAACAACATTGTCTATCAACTATCTTTCTCTTTTATAAAAAAATTGCTTCCTTTTTTGCACTTCTTATAGGATGACAATGGAATGACACAAAGTACTGTAGATAATTTGAAACTCTTACATTCCATAAGAGTCAAACCAAACACTGATAGTTATAGGCAAATCAAGTTGTGTTTTGTGGACATATATTTCTTACAAACTACAAACACTGATATTGATATAACTGAGACTCTGCATTTTTCATCAGAGTGCTATAAGAACGAAACAAATGAAAAATGCTAAGACACAATACAATGTCTCACTCTCAGAGGTGGCCCTTGAGTTCGTTTGCTTTTGGTTTGATAGCAATAGCTGTTTTTCCACGATTAGAGAAATCTGCATGAAAGTACCCGAGTTGGTATAACAAATCATTATTTAAAAACCCAAATCCATCGTTAAAAGAACATTACCAATTTGATGAAGTCTAATATGTACTCAACATAAAAATAAAAGGTGACCCCAAATTAAATGAGAGTAAATTGCAGAAACACAGGACTATTCAACTACTAATGTTGTGGTGCTGGTGTATAGCTGGGCTGTCTAGTTATTAACATAAAAGTTGAGGGAGGAGCTGGAATCCTGAATCATGGGAGCAAGCACAAAGTATAGAATTTGGATTCCAAAAACAACAGAGGAACTTCAAAAGAGGCTTTCAAAGTAGAATTCATAAATAGATTTAGGTCTAAGCTGGTGAATACCACTACTACAACATGGTAATTGAAACCTTTGCTAAATTTCTTACACCAGCAAGTTTAAAGAAACAACATCTGAATTCCACTACATGCATATTATAATTAGTATTATGAAATTGACACCAATTCGATAATTAGAAGCAAGACTGAATAGGCCTAGCTCAAAATCCAATATGATGAAAACTGACCAAAGAATGAGTCAACGATATCTTAAATATCACAGAAAACAAAATGAATGGACAAAATAGTCCAAAACATGTGGTAGGCTCACAAGGTCGATCAACTGGCCTTAGAAATTCTTCTATACTATTCAACAGAAACCAGAGGTCCAAGAACCATATTGACTAACCATAGAACCATTGCCAAGCTTTGAACAGGTGGACTAATGACATATACAGTTGGCTTCTGACAGATAGTGATATCCCAATGTGTTATTCATACTTGTGTTGCCAACAATGACGGTATAAACCAGAACTACAAAAGTACAAATATCGATACATGAGATATATGTGCACAAAGCCTTCACTTATCAGCATCATATCACATAACTTGGTGTCGTTTACATTGGATGTTATTTTGAGTTTTCAAAATCAAGAAATTTATTTCTGGCATGGCGTTGTCTCAGCTCAAGCACACTCGATCTACCGGATAAACAATTGAGTACCGACGCTTGACCTGGTAATTTATTCTTCAATATACTATCCTGTCCTAAGAACGTTGATTTGGCACAAAGCTACCAGTTCAGAGTATATCGTTCATATCTGCCTCTCCATGAGAGGAAGAAACGCAGCTAATTTATCATACCGTGTCGTAGTCCCAATGGTTAAGGTAACTCATAGTCAGTTCATGTCTATCAAGGTTAGAAACCTGTCCTAAGAAATTTTTATTTTTTTAAAAAGAAAAAAAAATCAACAGAAACCTGAGCTCCTAAGCATAGTGCGACCTATAAAATCCACACTCAACCCTCAATCACGCTTAGAAAAAGCCATTTACTGCTCGGCAATGTCACCAATTTGGTCATTCCTCATACCACTGAACCCATCAGTCCATCCAAAAACCAACCACGATGCAAAAAAGAAACAGCAGGAAGATCAATAATATGTGTTCAATGAAGGCAATAGAAGTCGACACCCAAATTAGAAAACAAAAGAGTCCATTTCTCTTTCCCGGATTCCTTGTAATTCATAAGATGACAAGATTCATAATAAGAATTCTCCATAAATTAAAATCACGTACTCAGCTCAAATTCTTCCACAAAATCCAAAGAGAGAGACAAAAACAGGCTACTAACGACTAAAAATTGACCCCAAATCATACGATTTAGAAAATAAAATTTAGAAGGCAAAATTGAAAAGCTGAATTCGGTTACCTCTTCGTCGTTCCAATCAAACATGACTGATAGAAACACAGAGAAACTCCACACGAGAACCCAACTGTAAGACACGCTCGTTCACTGGTAATCCACACATCGCCAATACCCGAGTAAGGAAGATCAGCTAAAACACCATGAAACAAATATCATCAATCTTTCAAACCAACAACCCACAAAAACACATGTAAACCCTTAAACCGAGTATAGTATATTGAAGCAGATGGAAGGAGCATGTAGTGATCAAAAGATGCAAAAAGAAAGGGATTATTGGGAAATCATGACGGGATTTGATTAAAGCCACCAAAGAACACAAGCAATAACAGAGCAATAAAGTTGGGCACAAACCAAAGTGACGGTGGAAGACGCCCAAATGCTCGATAAGGGAAGTCGCCACTAAATCGGGCAAAATCTTCGGATCTTACGAAAAGTGGAGGAACCAATCTATAAACCCCAGAACCACGCCCTTCACCCGGTGAAAGAATACTTACTAAAAGTGGAGGAAGGGAGATATATATCCTGTCCTGGAGGCGGTGTAGGAGGGCTGACGCCGATGATACAGCTGTGAGATTATGGGTTGGTTATGTAAGGTTAACAAAGTAGAGGATGGAAAAGTTGTCAGATCCAGGTTCATGAACCTGAAAAGTGGAGAACAGAGGAGAAATGCGGTGGAATGGATGGTTGATTATGCTTCGGGACGACGATCGATGAACGGACGACATCAACGCGGAGGGAGAGACGTTTGCGCGAGTAGGAGGAATAGCCGGTACTCGCCAGGAGAAGAGCTGATTTTTATGGACTTTATAATTATAGTAGTATAAGATACTTATCATTTTAATGCCATAAAAAGGTTTTGAACTTCCCACTTAAAAATGGGATTAGTAGATGCAGAATCTGGATGTTAATTGAAGTCGTTGAGTCAGCATTGAGGATACAAAGCAAGCATCAAGAGGATTTGGATATGTACATATATCAAGTTGGAGCAAATCAATATTTATTAGCAGTTGAAGTAAATTTTTTTGATAAAGCTAAGGAATATTAGGACTGGAATAGAATTGGAGAAGCTACAAACCTTTAGTCTGGAACCGATAATTTCCAAACGGCTAAGCCTTACGTATTCATAAGCCTTATAACTATTCGTGATATTGAGGAAGGAGTAGAGATATTGCAGTATATGCGCTGCAGCAATGAAATTCAATTAAAACAATATTGCAATGTTCTTAAAATTTAACAAATGAATGGGTAATTACGTTTGCAACATAATAAAAGGAAGGGTTAAAAAAGATTTGAAATAAAACAGGAACTATTCACTGGTTCAGGGAGCTGACGAATTCTTGTGAGGTTTCATGAACAAACAAAACACTTTTCAAATACTTAACAATTAGGCCATTGAACAGAGAGTACCCATGTAATAGGAGACCTAAATCATTAACCATGGGGATCTTAATGACGCACACAAGTTCACTGTCTATTAGGGTATTAGCAAGCTGCCAAAAGAATAATATCATGAAGATCCAACGCATCTTTCCCCAATCAACACAAAAGAGCACAACAAAACCCAAAAATAGTACAAATTTAGAAATCAGAGAAGCACCAAATCAAAAATGACAGAAGGAAATAGTAGCCCAAATTAGTGCAGTAAACAAAGTCGGGGAAAGAAAAGCAAAGCAATGAACCTGGGTCCTCTGATGCTGGCTTCTCCTCAAGCTGCGTCCTTTCTTGAGTTAGACCTGTAAAGCAACCGAACTTGTTCTACAAATCCATTGCATTCCGGCACGTCCGGTATAAGAGTTTGTACCTATTTATTAAAACCAACGACCACCCACAATTTATTTGCAATTCTATAAACAATGAACTAAATATATATTTCATTACCCAGATCTGACCTTGGCATGTGGGGTTTTAGTAGTACTGGATTCATTGGATCCAAAACAATTCTCTCTCTCTTTCTTCACTGTTTTGAAATTTTAACAGAGGAAAATAATTGACAAATGAAATGACATTAATGATAATATTTAAAAATCTGTATTTATCCTCTAATTTAGAAAAAGGTAGTTCCTTCATGCTTGTCTATTTTTGGCCAAAGTACCATTTGCATCTATATAGAAATATTGATACACAACAACAGATAAAACACAATGTCAATATATGTGTGTGATCATCAAATGCATTCTTTAAATACACATATTTTCTGTTCATAAGTACAAAAAGAAGAAAAAAAAGAAAAAAAGAGAACAAACAAATACGCAAAAATAAAACCCAAAAAAATTGTCGGGAAAAATGATTTACCAGAGAAAGAGGATATCAATCAATGAAGACAATTTATTGACCAGTACTCAACTGGTAAACAACAACAACACAAAGAACTAAAAAAAAACAACACAAAGAACATGAGTAATCTATCAAATTGATGCCTTTAAACCGGTAAGAGTATGAGGTAAACAACCAAAGATCCAATAAAATAAAAAGGTGGGAAAAATAAGAGCATTGTTTTGATTGGCAAAGATATGAGGCAAACTTAGAAGAGTATGAGGTAAACAACCAAAGACCCAATAAAATCAAAAGGTGGGAAAAATAAGAGTCGCATACCTCGTGAAGGTTTGTTTTGATTGGAAAAGATATGAGGCAAACTTCGAGCTAGTATGCGAGGGAATTCGAGGGATGACCGACGATTGTAGCAAGCGTTGAGGGCTTTTCGTCTCGAGTAGCCAGAACAAAGAGCACCTGCAACAAAAACAAAGCATCCGATCAAAAGCATGACCATCATAACCTACCAAAGCGAAGAAAATGACAGAGCTGGGAAGAAGAAGTAATTGGCAGAAGTCGCACCCTTTCCTGAAGATGATAAAGCAAAATAGACGGAGTGGATCGAAGTAACCAAAAAGCACATCTGACGGTGTTAGACGAATAAGGAAGCACCGATCGGACGGCTCAAGAATGCGGAGTACGACAGCGAGGATCGCGAGTGAAGACAGAGACGTTGGGAGTCGGCAGGAGCGCGAGTGCTCTGGGAGGAGTCTTTGCAGTGAAGGAATGCAGAAGAAGAGTGGGGCTGCTATGATACGTTGCCGTTTTGCGCAATTTGGCTATAATATAGCACGCGCATATTAAGCGTTTTGCAGGGCACGGATATGCTGAGGGGGCTTCAAATCCTGCTATTATAGTAGTTTTAGATGTCAAGACAAGCATCTCTCACCATTCTGAAAGAAAATAACGATGTCGTCTTCAAAGAAAATCACTCTAATCAGTCGCGGAGGTGAGCGATTCGAGGTGGAGGAGGCAGTGGCGCTGGAGTTGCACATGCTCAAGCGCATGATCGAAGACACTGCCGACTCACGTTGTCAACTGTGATTATGGAGAAGGTAATCGAGTGCTGCATGAAGCACGTAGAGTCGTCCAAGGACGAAGATCTTAAGGCCTGGGATGCGGAGTTCGTGAGAGTGGACCATTCCACGCTGCTCGATCTGATTTTGGGTGCAAATTATCTCGACATCAAGGACTTGCTTGAGCTGACTTGCCAGTCTATGGCGGACATGATTAAGGGCAAGAGTCCTGACTCCTGAGGCGATTAGGCAGATTTTTCACATCGACAATGCCTATACTCCTGAAGAAAAATAAGAGGAGATTCTCAATAAGAACAAGTGGGAATTTAATGCGAACTTAAAGATGAATTCCTTGTTACAAAAACAAAATACTATGATGATTTCCAGTTTCTGAATTTTAAATTATTAAGCAAGCATGGGCCAAAATCTGGCATATTGTTTTTTGAAGCAAAGCAGCCAAAGATTTGGCCGTTTATTCTTCTCCTTCCGTCATTGTTGGAATTTACCTTGTTTGGGAGCTATGTTGGGAGCCTCTGAATCCTTATTTGGCGCGAATAAAGGTCCCATTTTCTCAACCTCTCAAAACGAGGGGTTGAGAAGTGTTCACTCACATTAAAGACTCTCAACCTCTCTCAACCCCTTCCATACTAAGTAAATGTTCACTTTTATGAACCGCTCCTAACCCAACCCCTCCCAAACCTAGCTCTTCTAACCCCTCCTAACCCAACTTTTCCCAATCCCTCTCCCAAGTATAGCCTTACAGTAAAGATTAGTACTATAAAATATAAATGCGGTTGCGCGGTAATGAATTTTTAAGTAGGGGTCTCAACGGTCGATTTTGATTTTTTTTATTTTAGTCAAAACGTTTTATCGATTATGTTAATTTTTCGATTTTTGATCTATGTTAATGTAAAATCTGATTTTTTTTAAAAAAAAAAATCGACCAAGCCATTTGATTTTAGTCGGTTTCGATTTTGACAATTTTTTTTGATATCCCTATTTTTAAGCACTATTCTCCGATGTTAATATTTTTAATTTATATAATATTAAATAATAATTATTTTTTTATATATTTTTCAATAGTAAATGATATCCATTAATTATTGATTGCTCCTATCAACTAGAGGGGTGGCAAAATTTCGATTAGGATTACTGATTTGTCTAACCTTGATTAAACCAAGTTCAAACATAAATTTTATATTTGAAATTCTGATCCAAACACAAATTCAAATATCTTATTCTGATCCTAATTCAGATTGAATTATTATTTGATTTACTTATTTGAATTTAAATTATTCCAATTCCGAATATACAAATATCTCATAAAATATTTTAGAAAAAATTGTAGATAAGTCTACTTTAGAGAACTTGTTAAGGCTTAGGTTATACATCTAATCTTGATTAGGTATAGTTTTAAGTTTTTTGTAATTAAGTGAATATTTTATTTAGTAAATTATATATTTGCCCTTCAAAATATGAAAAAGTCAAAATTATAGGTAGGTCTAGTTTTTTGGGTTTTTATAATTAAATTAAATTTTTATTGGTTAAATTACACGAGTGTCATTTAAAATATAAAAAATCATTTCATTATCGTATATGAAAATCAAGTATGGTTAGCATACAAGAGCTCGTTAGAGTTTAGCGAATCTGTTCCACCTAGAGTTTAATACTTATTGTTTAGGTTACAACATGAAATTCGATATATAAGTCCGTCAGGGTTTAGCGAATCCGTTCCCCTTAAGTTTAACATTTATTGTTTATGTTACAATATGAAAATTCGATATAGGAACTCGTTCCCCTTAAAATTTAACATTTATTGTTTATTCATAAAGTAGATCTATGGAGATAAATAAAAAATTGACAGTAACATTCACTGTAAAAAGTAAATAAAAAAAACCAAAAACATGGTAAAACAAAAAAAGAAGGGAAGAATCGAAGAAGACCATGACACGTGCTGTGGAAAAGTCATCGAAAACACATTTCGAACAGCTCAAACGCGGTAGACTGGAATCAAAATAAATATTTTGGCTAGACTTAAAGCTTAAGAAGTCTTGACTTTTGGACCGGCCTGCAATTGGCCCAACATTTTTATATTTTTATCCATAATCAATTATCAATGAGTCGGTACAGGAGTCCGACATTGAATACGGTACATAGAGATCCGACCCGCGCCGAGTTTGCATAGCACTGCCGAGAATTTGAAATTGGAATTTCACTACGAGCTCACCCTCCTTTGCCAGACATTCTGAGAGATGGAAGATGGAGGTGCAAGAGGCAAAGGTTCGTCGCCTACGTCAACCAAGCCGTCCAAGTTCTCCGTCTATCAGAACCCGGTGTTCTACTCCGCTCTAACCACCAGAAGCCTCCGCCCCTCCAAATCCACTCTTCTTTCCATCTTTTTCCTCTTTTCTGCTTCTGCCGTCGCTCTCCTCGCCATATCTTCCAGGTATAAATTTTAAATTTCTCTCTGAATATACGCTTATATTTTTCAGTGTACGGAGATTGACTCACTGCCAGGTTGATTGGTCAGTGTAGGGGTTATGGTGGGTTTTTGCAACTCTTTTGGAATTTTTTTCGATTTCTTTGGGTATTCGATCATTAATACTCATTTTTTTCCCTATAATTACTATCTATATGTATGCTTATGTTGTTTCGAGTGTATGTTTAGAGACTCACTGTCAGCTCAATTGGAGGGTGTGGGTTCATGTTGGGCTTTTGGGTCTGTTTTCATTTTTTTTGGAATGATTTTATGTATCTTTGATTTCTTAAGAAAACCGGGGAAATGACATTTCAGTGATCATTATTTCAGAACTTTTTCAATATTTTGAAAATATCTGGAGCTTTTTTCTGCGAATGTGTAATTTATTATGCACTTTTGTTGCTTGAAAATAATACTGATTTCTTTAGAGCTTCTGCTTCTTATTCTTTGAATGATGGCTTTTTGATAAGGTGTTGGGAATCTGTTTAATTTGTTTGGTGAAGAATGTTACTCTGAAACCTGTTTCAAATAATTTTGTATGGCTACTGAGAGAATATCAGAATGTGTAAGAAACTGAAAAAAAATTCGCGATTATTTTTCATGCCACTCTGTCATCTGAAATTCTGTGATAAAGACTAATGATTTGATCGTACTGAGGTCCCAATATTTTTCAAACTCCATATTTCACGATTTTTTTTCCTCATAAAAAGCTAAATGAAGTGAAAACAGAAGTGTTTGGTGGCTTCATAGTGCTCTAAGAAGGCCACAAGTGTTGTTCATGTGCATTGAAAGCCACTGGAATTTTAGTGAACCAACCATATTGAGTTCTACCTCTACGCATAATTTCTCTGCCTATGGAAATGTCATGTCTTAGTTTGTCCCCTATTTACTTTTGGATGTCTCTCCCAGTCACTGCATACAAACACCCAGTTTAGTAAAGATTTTGTCCTAAGCTAATTTGAGGTTCACTACTGGGTACTGGGTACTGGGTAGGATTTATTTTTGTCTAAGAAGAATGACTCTTCAATGATTCATGTCTTTGCTCATTGTTTCAAGATATTATATGTAATATTTGGTTTTAATTTAACATTTTTTTCCCTGATTTGATGTAGGGAAAACAAAATAATCAACGAGTTGAGATTTCGAAGCTTTTCGGAAGAGGCAGTTTGTAAGTCATCTGGTTCGTTTGGAATCTCTTTATTGTCTAAATTCCATTTATGTGGCTGTGGCCAACTATTAATTATACACTATTATGCTTCAGATTTGTTTGCCAAGGCAATACAGATAACAGTGGGTTTAGTTCTTATTGGAACTATAATTGCCTTATTCAAAGTCATCTCCTTACTTAAGTCTAGCAATGTGGCTGGTGTTCGGTTTCTATCTCCCTCGAAAGAAGCTAAGGATCAACCTCGTTTATCAAATCGTCAACTAGGGCTTTTGGGAATAAAGCCAAACGTTGAACAAGTTGCTACTGATTCTTCAAAGAAACCTCCCAAGTCCAAACCCTATTCATCGTCATTATCTCTAGACATCCTTTTCCCTCTTCATCAGCCAATGTCAGGTTCAAACATTAAGCATAAATTTGCGTCCAATGAATCAAATTCTACCAGTGGGAAGAAGCTAAATTCTTACAACACCCCATCCAAGTCACAGGGCTCTCCATCTTCTTTATATCTTGTCCCTGCAGCCAGTTCGCCACTACGTTCTGTTCAAACTTCACCAGTGCCTGACTCAGCCAGTTCAACACCCTGGTCAAGTAAACGGGGATCTGCCAAAGACATAACAACTGAAGAACAGCTTGAACAATTCTTGGCTGAAGTAGATGAAAAAATAACTGAATCAGCAGGGAAATTATCAACTCCCCCACCCACCATCAGTGGATTTGGAGTGAAAAGTCCGAATACCATTACTAATTCCATTAATTCATCTGGAACCACCGCAAGGAGTACACCCATAAGAACTGTCAGGATGTCACCTGGTTCCCAGAAATTTAGCACTCCCCCAAAGAAAGGAGAAAGTGAACTTCCTTCATCGATGACCTTGGAAGAAGCTACTGAAGTTTTCAAACATTTGGGTATCTATCTCCAAATTGAGCTGTGGCGTGACCGCCTCAGACAATGGTTTTCTTCAGTTTTGGTTAATCCTCTGCTTAACAAGATTGAAACCAGTCATATTCAGGTCTGTAATTTTTGTCACCCTCTTAAATGTTCTGCTTTTGGAAAAAAATCATTTGTTTCATTTTTAAATCTTGGTACTTTCAGTTTCAATAAAATTTTCATATTTGAGGTTATTCTTCGGCAATAGCTTACCATTCTGGAATAATTTTGAGAAAATATATTCAAATGTCAGTAGTTTGTGCGAAGGACATGTGCTTGACTTGATATGAGATTGAAGGAGCAAAAGTAATGAAAATTAAGAGGGGGTTATTAAAATATCAGATGTGTAAAGGAAAGCCCAAAGGCAATGCTTGCCGTTGTCCGGGGAGATGTGTACCATGTCTCCCACATTGATATTTGTTCTTTCTTGAATCTCTCCAATGAATTACGCTAATGTTCATTCTATTTATGTTAATTTTCCTATTTACTTCTGCAAAAAATCGTATTTGAACACCATGTTTATAGGTAATGCAATTAGCTGCAAAACTTGGTATTTCAATCACAGTAAGTCAAGTGGGCAGTGAAATGCCTTCTGGAAGAGCTGCTGCTACTGCATCTTCAACTGATAGGACTAGGGAATGGCAGCCAGCATTTACTCTTGATGAAGATGAACTTCTCCATCAGTTACGTGCAACTCTTATCCAGGCTCTTGATACCTCCATGTGTAAGTTATTCTGTAACCTAAATTATATTTCTGCACTGAGGTTTTAAACGAACCATTGCTCATATCATCTCATGCAGCAAAGTATCCATTGCCTAATCTGCAAGGACCGCAACAGTTGCTGCAGCAAAATCCCATGACTCCTGTTATGCAGCAGTGTGTGGATGCCATAACTGAGCACCAGAGACTTCAGGCATTGATGAAAGGTGAATTAATCAAGGGTCTGCTACCTCAGAACAGTGTTCAGGCAGATTATATGGTACAAAGGATCCAAGGTATTTAAAATCTTGGTTCTTCACTCTGATTTTTACAAGTTTTCCTTTTCCAATGTTGTCTGAATTGATTTTATGGCAGCCATTTACTGCTGTAATTATACTCTCTTGTAAAATTCTACAGAGCTTGCGGAAGGAACCTGCTTGAAGAATTACGAATATATTGGGAGTGGGGACATGTACGACAAAAAGAACAAGAAGTGGACTTCTGAACTTCTTACTGATTCGCACTTGCTCTTATATCTCTTTTGTGCTTTTCTAGAGCACCCAAAGTGGATGCTACATGTAGATCCCACATCTCATACTGGGGCACAGTCTAGCAAAAACCCTTTGTTCATTGGGATCCTGCCTCCAAAAGAGAGCTTTCCTGAGAAGTACATCGCTGTCATATCCGGTGTTCCTTCAATTCTTCATTCAGGGTCTTGCATAGTGGCTGTTGGTAGACAAAGCCCTCCAATCTTTGCCTTGTACTGGGATAAGAAGCTGCAATACTCTTTTCAGGTATGGAGCTCATGACACAAGTTAACATATGGCATAGGTTGCAAGGACGGATATAAAATTAAATGAAAACTTCAATGTAGCAAGGGACAAATTAACTTACAGTGAAGTAATGTGATATAGTCATGAATGGACAATTTCTTATTCCTTAAGTCATAGGGGAATATAAGTGCTAGATATGGGTATAAAATACATATAAACAGAAATGGTGGTTGGTGAGAAAGAGAGCCCAAATCTCTTTAAACCTTATGTACACTGGTCAAATAATAAATTTCTTATACCAGTTATAAGTGAGACTGTATTTGGGATTGGGTCAATTCCTTTCTAAACTTCCGCTCCTGTTATTTATCAGGTATTCTACTTCACGACTTTATTTATATTTTTTCGCTTTTTAACAACTGCCTTGATATCACTATATTTCCACAATGCTTTTCTGCACACATCACTCTATACTTGTCAAACTTTTCAGAATATTTGAGATTGGATATGTAGTTTTTCAGTGACATATCATATCTTGGTTACATATTTTCATCTGTCTTATATCAGGGAAGAACAGCAATCTGGGACTCCATCTTGATTTTGTGCCATGAAATTAAGGTTCGATACGGAGGTATAGTTCGAGGAATGCATCTTGGTTCGTCAGCCTTGAGCATCCTTCCGATTCTTGAATCAGAAACTGAAGAGTGAAGACTGAGAGTGTGTTTGGCCATGCTTCTCATTTGTGCATCATGCCTAGTTAGCGAGCCAAAGTTCTCTTGCAATATTCTATTAAATTTCTTTTACTTGCCGAAGTGATCCACGTACCATCTGTAACTTGATTGATTTTAGAAGAGCTGTTCAAAATTTTGTTCCGTGCTCTCTGCTTACGAAGTTCATTCTCCTAACATTTCTGGTCATAGTTCTCTGCTGATCAAGTCCAGAGAAAGATGTCCATTAGCGACATCCTTGGTTACTAGGCAACTCTAGCAGTGATCCCATGAATGATCACTGCTAGAAAGATCTGGTGAGACTAATCTTTTTTCTTGCTCGATCTCTCTCAAGGATGACAATGTAACTCGTTGGGTGATAATACATAAATTTTGATTTAGTTTACTAGTTTAACGATATATTTTTTTGTTATAAATAAAAATTAAATTGAAGATAAAAGGACACGAAAATTCTAAAATTTTAAATATAAATCCAAAATATTACATTAGCAACATACGGAAGCAAATGTGCAAACTTAGGTTGGGGCGGGACTTAAAAGGACCCGTCCAGTGACCCGTGTCCTCGAAATGTCAATGGAATGTGCAAATGTGCAAACTTCTTATATAGAATAAAATATTACATTAGCAACATACCGAAGCAAATGTGCAAACTTAGGTTGGGGCGGGACTTAAAAGGACCCGTCCAGTGACCCGTGTCCTCGAAATGTCAATGGAATGTGCAAATGTGCAAACTTCTTATATAGAATTCAGACAGTTAATAATTTTTTAAAATAAATATTAAAGATTTTAGTATTTATGACTTATTAAATATTAACAATAATTATATATTTTTCAATAAAAATAATAATTATATATTTAATTTAATAATTTTTTAAGACAAAATTAATAATGAATAACAAGGAATATTAGGTTTAGCTCTGGTACTACCGGGGTTTTTCTGATCATGAACATCAACAATGAAGCAAAACGATTGAATAGAGAAGCAGGAGAAGACGACGACGAAGATGTCGATCAAGAAGAAGGGCTTGAGGCCTGGGAGAAAGCTTACGCTGACGAGCGATCTTGGGAGTCTCTCCAAGAGGATGAGTCTGGGCTTTTACGCCCCATCGACAACGCCGTCATCCAACATGCCCAGTATCGCCGCCGTCGCCTCCGCTCCCTTTCTTCCTCCTCCGCTGCTCGTATCCAGAAAGGCCTCATTCGATTTCTCTACATCATTATCGATCTTTCAAGGGTAAGCTAGTCCTCAAACTTGTTAGCAGTTGATGTTTTAGCGAATAATTATTGAAATGTGTATTGCTCTCAAATGATGATGCTAGAACATGCTACATATTTTAACAAATTTTCCTGGCATTTTTGAGTTTCTAGTATTTTTGGTTTTGAGTTCAGTTTCATTCTGCTAGGAAATTCATAACTAAAAATCACGTATTTGAACTAGAAATGTAGAATCAGCAAGCCGACACTTCTTGTCCTGGTAAGCTGTATTGCTTTTGAGGGAGTTTGTGATTTATAGAGTTCCAATCTTTGAAGAACCTCTAGTGTTGCTCCATTGCTTTTTCTGGGAATTGTATTTTTTTTTTCTTTTCAGAATTCCTTGTAGCCCCAGGAGACTGAGTATTTTGAATTCCTCTATAATCTTTGAACGACCTCACTTAACTTTTGACAGAGTGATGTAGACTTCAAATTGACGGCCACACTTGAATTGATATGAAAATTTAATTTGCTTGTCATGAGGTTTCCATCTATTTGTGTAGGCAGCTTCAGCTACTGATTTTCGACCAAGTCGAATGGTAACTGTTGCAAAAAATGTTGAGGCCTTCATCAGGGAGTTCTTTGACCAGAATCCGTTGAGTCAAATTGGTTTGGTGACTATTAAAGATGGGATCGCTCATTCCTTGACAGAACTTGGTGGCTCTCCCGAGTCCCATGTCAAAGCCTTAATGGGTAAGCTGGAATGCTCAGGCGATTCCTCTCTACAGAATGCCCTCGATCTAGTTCATGGATATCTCAATCCAATCCCTTCTTATGGTCATCGTGAAGTTCTGATTTTATATTCAGCTCTCAGTACATGTGATCCTGGAGATATAATGGAGACAATTCAGAAATGTAAGCGGTCTAAATTAAGGTGTTCAGTTATTGGCCTTGGTGCAGAAATGTTCATATGCAAGCATCTCTGCCAGGAAACAGGTGGATCATACTCGGTTGCATTGGATGAGGTGAGTTCAAGTGGGGGTGTAGTAAATACATAAAATTAAAAGATTCCATTTCATTTTGTTAGGCATTTGGGCACATATAGTTGCATCTATATGTAATCATCAGCACCATATCATAGGAAAGATAAATTCAAAAAGGAGAGCAGGAATGTTTTTAACACATTAAGTTTGAAAAGGATGAATTTTATATAGGTTGGAATGCATTGATGTTTAAATACTTTCAATGTATTCTACAGCTGCATTCACTATTTCTTCCGCACAAAGTCCTAATTTGAAGCAATCTTTTGTTCAACCCTTGTGTAAAATATATAGTTTGATTTTATATGTACTCATGCAGTCCCACCTAAAAGAGTTGATCCTGGAGCATGCTCCCCCACCTCCAGCAATTGCAGAATTTGCAATTGCTAATTTGATCAAGATGGGTTTCCCACAAAGAGCAGCTGAGGGTTCTATTTCTATATGCTCGTGCCATAAGGAAGCGAAGGTTGGTGAGGGGTACATTTGTCCAAGATGCAAAGCACGCATATGTGAACTGCCAGCTGAATGTTGCATTTGTGGGTTGACACTTGTCTCTTCACCTCATTTGGCAAGGTCATATCATCATCTGTTTCCAATAGCCCCATTTGATGAAATTTCTTCATCACGACTAGTTGATCCAAAGCTAAAAGTACAGAGAAGTTGTTTTGGTTGTCAGCAAACCCTTCTCAATCCTGGTACGTATTTATTCTTAGAACATATATCTTCTGCCTTTTCAGTTCCCATTATGCTCTTCCATTTGGAGATTATCTACAATAATACCAAAGTTATTTATTGACAATATCGTGCAATATCTTAACAAAGTAAAATAAAAGTCGTTCTTGCATTGGTCACTGAAGATATATAGGTTTGGGCTTGTTACACATCCCCCAGGCCACATCGTAGAGATGGGGATGTGAAGTGTTATTTATAAGGAGGGTCAATGCCACTCCTTAACACGTCCAATGGGTTTTCACATGATAGGGATAGACCTTGATTGTGGAGCCCTGTTGGATTACAGCTGGTTTATGGGTGCGAGCTGGGCCTGTTGGACTGTTAAGGTGGGGTATGGACCTGGGCTCTCCAACGTCCATGAAGCACTAGCTTGGGAGGGGTCTTTATCAGGGCTACACTGTTTTGCAACACTTCGTGATAATCTTTCTATTGTTACCGAAGGCTAACTAGCCATTCCCCAATTAAGAAGTGACACTAACTAGCGACTCGCGAAGTAATAGACCTAATATTAGGTATTCATGGGTTCTCTCCCTGAGACCCAAGTTATATTTTCTTGTTACTTGGAAACACTTGGATATTTCATTCTGCCTGGATTATCTCATTGTTGCTGGTGCAAAAATGATGCCATACCACAAACAATTTGCATTGGAGCAATTATGAGTTGTTTTCATATAGGGAAAAACATAGTCCAACTTCAGATTTTAAATTTTAAATGTCCACCATGTTTTAATTTCGTCATCTTAGGCTGCACCTGCTCTTCATATTCTATTATTTTCTCTTTCTTTTTTGCATATTGGGATTGTTATGATTTAGATATCTGCATGAGTCTTATTGGTGTGTGGCTGTGTTGTTAATAGTGTGCCTTTGCTGTTGGTATTATCGGTAAAAATAACTATGCCCTGGTCATGCAGTCACAATTCTCTTGCTCACATTTGCTCATCTATCTTTATCACAGGAAACAAACCCGGTCCTTGTGTAACTTGCCCAAAATGCAAACGGTACTTTTGCCTTGATTGTGACATCTATATTCATGAAAGCTTGCACAACTGCCCAGGCTGTGAGAGCTTGAAGCACAATTAAGAACGAAATACGACAGCCATGAACCTTTGTCTTGCTCCGCCTCCACTCAAATGCAGTTCGCCATTGCCATTCCTCCCAGTCAAGTTCCTGCAAGCTCAATGGTATTGTATGCTTCTCACACAAGTATGATACATTTACATAAATTTCATGGTGGAGGAATTTTGACAGGTCGGACTCTGTCACTCTGAAGATGCATTTTCTCAAGCATCTTCACGCTGCTGGAGAAAATCAATGCCTTTTTCTGTTTCTTCTTTCGGATGAGCTTGTATATTATATTATTCCCAGCTTTTCTTAAAACTGGCGAGTTTCAGAGAAATGAAAATGTGGACTCTTTTTCCCACCATCTTTCAAGGGTTTCTGGAAAATGATCTGAAAAGGAGTGTGTTAGTTCTTCCTCTTATAAATTTAATGTATTATTCTTCCTAAGCTTGACATAATAATAAAATATTGTGATATTCTTTGCATCTTTTTTTTAAAGTGTAAACTGTAAACAGATAAATTAAATGTCTTGGAAATCTCTCTCTATTAAGGACTAACAGGTCTTTGTCGTTCAGACAGAAAACTGTTGGTGTCATTTACTCACTGTCCTTTTCTAGTTATGGTCTTTTTTTTATGGATCTGATCTAGTTATTATGGCTAAAAGCTTCATGCTGTTGCATTAGGTGATGGAGAAAGACCATCCACCGTGATTTCTGGTTTTGGCAAAGGCAGATCATAGCTTCTCTGAAGAATTATTCCAGAAATATTAGAATTACAAGATAAAGAAAAATAATTACTGGTGTCATGTAATTATATATAAAAACATGGAACTCGAAGAATAATATTCTTTTGATGACATATTGAATATCCTAATATTAAGTTTCTCTTTTTCTTTTTACTTCCGAACTTGTCAAATGTTGGAATGGTGTGATTTTCAGAAGTCAACATTAGTTGTTTTCATTTTTTAATAGAATTTCTAGTTTTACAATTAATCAGGGAACAACTTTTACTCCTGACAACTGACAAAATCCCAACTAAATACACAGTACCCCCCACCCAAAAAAAAAACATAAAATCCACCGTCTTTTGCTCAGAAAAAGTAAGTGAGAAAAAAGAATAAAATCAATTGAAAACAAATCAATCCTCCTAAAAGGACACAACACATGCACAACACTCTGTACTATCACCACCATCCAATCCTATAAGTCCATGTGTCCTTGTTGCCCTACCATTGAAAGTCTTATCTCCATCACAAGCTTTTCAGAGGACCCATGATATCACTGGAAGTGGCAGCACATCACGTGAAACCCAATTAAGGTTTTTTAGCAGATGAAGAAGAAGCAGCTGCACCACATATTGCTCTAGCTGTCTGTCTTTAATTATCTGAGTTGAGAAGTGATGAGTGTCTGATGATCCTTGTCCGTACAGCCAATGTTGTCGGAATTTGGTGATGATGCATTGTTATTGTCGTTGTTAGTGAGGCTTTGTTGGTAATACACTTGTCTTAGTCTCTCTATTTCCTTTTTCAATGCCTCTTGATGAGCTGCTCGTTCATTCCCAACAAATATAAGTCGATTCATTCATCAGTTAAATTGAAATTAAAGAAAATTAAGTAAAAAAGTAAAGAAAAAAATAATTGAGGGTATGTTTGTTTTTGATGCATTTTCTTTTTTATTTTTCGAAAAAAAAAACACGTTTCGTTTTCTATTTTAAAAATACGACAAACATAAAATCACTTGAAAATAAAAAAAAAAACAACAACAAAAGTTTTTCTGAAAAACTAGAAAACACAGTAAAAACAAAAAACAAAAAACAAAACAAGTTTAGCCTAATAATCTATGTTAAGGGTGTCAGCTTGGCTTATAAAATTAGAAACAAATCATGCATATTACAATTGAAAAAATATATATTATTTATAAGCTGGGAATATATATTTGACATACCATCTTTGAAAATCTTGTCTTGGGCCAATGCAGCAATCCTTTGCTTCAAAGCACTATTGTCAAAATTAAGAATCAACCTCTGATGATCCAAGAATGCAACTCTTGGAGACAATGCAGATACTTCACACTGCATGAATCAATCCACATGGGATTGAAATTATTCAATAAACCCAAAAAAAAATATCAATCACATAGGATCATTGACTAATTAATACTTTTATTTTGAACTAATTATGGAATTAAATTATTTACCTGTAATGTTGTTACACTGCGTTCAAGCTCTGAAATGTATTGTAGCTTCCTTACTCTGGATCTCTGCGCAGATTGCCGGTTTGCTAAAACTCTGGGGGGAAAAATTAAACATAAATCAATTTAATAATCTAAATTAATTTTAATAATAATGTTTATCTAATATTTAAAAGAATTACTTAATTTTATTTATTTTCTACACGTTAATTTTTTCATGCAATCCCTAGATCTCACTTAAGTTTAATTGAAATAAGAGTTTTTTTGACAAATAAATGTTGTTAACATACATACCTTTTAACCCTTTTAGGATCAGCAGTGTTGACTGCAGGTGCCTGCTGAGATTCAATATCGCATGAACTCTCCACCTCTCCTGGCTCAGGCTTGGGCTGCTGATGCTGTTGTTGATCCAACGACATTGGTTTGTTCTCATTGTTGCTGTTTTGATCCGACGGTGTGGACGAAATAGGTGACGAGGAGGAAAATGTGGCAGGTGGCACGACCGTTGACACTTCATCGGAGAACATAGACAGCAATTGCTCGTCGTTGAGGCGGTCAAAGGCGGCTCCAAGATTGATCATGGTGGTGTTGTGGTGGTGAGTTTCTTCTTCTTCTTCATCCACTTCAAAGAAGGCAATTGAGTCGCTGGCCGAGCGGCGGTGGGCGCCGCGCCTAGCGGAGGAGAAGTCGAGGAATTCGTCCACCCATGAAGGGTGGGAGGAGACGCCGCCGGCGGTGGTGGAATTGAAGGTTTTCTGATGAGGCCAATTTTGGGTGATGGGAGGTATTTTGGGTGGCAATTGTGCCATTTTAATTTTAGTGAGAGAGAGAGAGATATATTGTAGCGAAGAAGAGGCACAAAATTATATAGAGAGAATTGTATGGGTATGGTTATATGGGATTGGATGGTAAAGGATTAACCAACAAAACTACCCAACAAACTCTCCAAACACTTCCTAACAATATCTATATATCAATGTAGGATGAGAGATTGAGAGCTCTCTCTCCTCTCTCCTCTCTCTCTCTATTACAAAACATCATTATTGTTTTCCATATTATTTAATGAAGGTCCATGTTTTGGTATTGGGTTCTGGGTAGTAATGATTCTTAATTAATTTGTTTATATATTAATTAAATATATGGGTCCATAGGTTTTGGAGAGTGGGATGGGGTGGTGGGTCACATGGGGGAAGGGGAAGGGGATTAGGAACAGCTAGCAACAGCTGGTAGGGCTTGTGGGACTTGGAAAGTCAAGTAATGTGAAACTGGAGGAATCAGCCAGCACGTGCCACCGTGACCCCTTTCTTTGGCATCCACTCATACTACTTTTTTTAGGAATACATATATTTTATGTATGTATGTATATTATATATCATCTTTGTGACCACTAAAACACGCATTGGACATGTCTCTTTTGTTGTCCCTCTCCCCTACATGTATATAGCATCTTCTATTCCCATGTGCTCTATGCACATTCAATTTTCCAGCAATTGATCCTTGACCGTTGAATATAACTCATAAATGTAATCTATCCATCTATCCATGGTGTTATAATTTCCGACCCAATTTGTACAAAATTCAATCGAATTGTCATCATCATAAGTTATATATATAGAGAGAGAGAGTAAACTATACATGTGAGTTTACATTCATGTGTGCTAAAACTTTGATGGTAATATACAATCAGACTGTACAAAAACTTAGTAATATTCAATAAGCAATTTCGCCAAGAAGACGACATTCATAGTGTGAGTTAGACACTAGCTGTTTAATTTCTTTCAACTTAATTACCACAAACCTCCTCCTTTATTTGGATTTGGGATTGATTTTGTTATTAAATTAGTCGACTTTATATGTATGAGAGAGAGAGAGAGAGAGAGAGATTACATCTGGGGAGATTGATGAGCTGTGGAAGAAAGGAAACTTGTAGGAATCATGTCTTCCCTTCCCCATGTGAGTAGTGTTTGTAAGAGGCCACCTTTGTCTTCCAAATTACACTCACATGGAGGGTATATATATATATATTCTCTTCATTTCTTGGCAACTTCACATCTTCTGAGGTTGCCATTGGTACTGCTTGTTTTTTTAATCATATAAGTACTTAGAGGACACTAATAATGATTAGTGAAAAGCATATGTTTTATGTACTTTGTGCTCTATATGTTAAAGCTTTCTCCAAATTACGGTACTACCACCGTCCCTATATGATAAACTCACTTTATATTTTAATTTGTCTCAAATTATAACTCTCATGTAAAAACGATTAGTTTATTATTCTCTTTGTCCCATTAAAATAGTCACACTTTTCTTTTTTATCTGTACTAAATTATATTTCAGTTTTACTTTTTAGAATATAATTAATTACTCCCTCCGTCCCATTTTAATTGTTCCCTTCACTTTTTCACACAGTTTAAGAAAATATTTAATTATCTTTCAATTTGACGTTTATACCCCTATTTATAATGACAAATACTTTTACATCATAATTAATGTCCATGGTTATTGAGCTTTTTAAATTAAGGGTAAATAAGGAAAAAAATGAGAAAAAATAGCTTTTATTAATTGAAATGGGCATGCATTTTGGGACATCCCAAAAATGAACGGAGGGAGTACTTAATTTCCTAACAAACCATATTTAATGTGCTCGGTTATCTTTAGAAAAAGAAATCATTTTCTTTGACCATATATTATAAAAGTTTATCATTAATTAAGAGAATATTAGGTATTAATAAGTAAAATTTAATGTTCTTATTGTATTAATTACATTTTCTTATTCTATGTGAAAAAAGAAGTGAGACTATCATTATGGGACAGATGGAGTAATATATTCTCATTTATTGTCCATATTTATTAACAAAGTGACATTAAATTATAGCAATAATAATGTGTGAGTAGAGTAGACGGTATATTAGGAAGAAAACCAATTACATTTATTATTTCAATGATACTTCATCCGTCTCATAAAGATAGTTATATATACTTTCCTTATTTATCTGTCTCAAATTATAGTCTAGTTTCACTTTTTAGAATGTAGTTAATTAATTAATTTTCTAAAAGACCCATATTTAATGTCTTACAAACTTTTCCATATTCTAAGAAAGGTAAACAAAATATAATCATTAATTACTGGTATATTATGAAGTATAGAAGTAAAATTTAATGTTCTCATTGTATTAATTAGATTTTATTAATTTGTATAAAAAAGATGCAAGACTATTTGTATGGGACGGGAAGAAATAAATGAGTCTATTAAATAAGGACGAAAGTAGTATAATTTTCTATTTTTGATCCCAACGCAATGCATGTACAAGACAACGTGTGCAATCTTTATTGTTTAATTTAAAAGCAGCTGGCATAATTTAGTTGCTTAAATAAGAGTAGTACTCTACAATGATAAATATTCATATGAATGCTTAACACCATGTCATCACCTTGACGTGGTGCACATGATCCACTAAATAATCGACACGTGATCCAATCACTCACTTCCATTTATCGCGTATACAAAATTTTATTTTTGTTTTAAATTTCTCACGAATTAAAAAAAAAAAAAAAACTCAAATTGACCAACAACAACTCATTCATCCTTCAAATTGACCCAATTGAATTTGGGTTATACTATCCGGGTTTGAGCTGATGCCCAAAGGCCGAAGCCCTTGCTTTGGCTGATTTGGGCTTGGGCCGGTTCTGGGTTTGGGTTGGATTAATTAATTAAGCCCCAAAAATTAATCATTGATTGAATGATTTTGGTGAAGTGGAATTGGATTGAAAGATTTACTTCCTTCAAATAGGATTGATTCCGATAAAGATTATTTTTTTAATTTACTATTTTGTTTACTTTTATATTGATTTTCTTTGTTTCTTATTTACTATTATTAGATTATTTTTGCATTGACGAGCTAATCAAAAGGGCAACACTGTAACTTCCTACCGTAGAAATCCTTACCAAATCAGGTAAATTTTGAATTTATACCTTGTAATAATAGGAAAGTAATCTACAAAGTGAGGCATTGTAATAAACGGAAACTAATCTCTACACACATATATATAGATAGATATGCAGAGTACAGACACTCACTGAATAACCCAAAATTTCTGTCTTGGTTGATATAGAGAAGACAGAACAGATATGGTGAGAACCTGCGACCGAACCGACAACAGCAGCAGAAACAATGGTGCCAAAGTCCTGCTTTTCGGGGTCGATTTGATGCAGAAACAGAACAATACCAACAGCAGCAGTAGCAACAATGCTAGTGCTGTCAACACTGATGCTAGCAGTTTTGTCAATGACGGTATTTCAAGACCCAAACATGAATCCAAAGGTAATTAATTAACTACTAATCCATTCATTAATTAAACCCATCAAGAAGTACACTTTCTGTATACAAAGCATTGATTTTGTTGTTGACGTGTTGTTGCAGGGATTCCATGGACAGAGGAGGAACACTTGGCGTTTTTGGCCGGTTTGAAGGAAGTTGGGAGGGGTGAATGGAAGAGGATTTCAATGGAGTTTGTGAAAACAAGGACTTCAACACAAGTTGCTAGTCATGCTCAGAAGTATTTCCTTAGAAGTTTAAATCAGAAGAAGAAGAAGAGGAGATCAAGCATCTTTGACACTCCTTTGGACAACCACAATAATCCTCAAACAGATTGGTGCACAACAACTGCTTCAAAGGTACACTAGTTAAATTTCTCAAAAGAACAAAAAAAAACCAATTGGAAAACAAGAAAACAAATTTATGGGTCTTATACTGATTTTTTTTGTTTGTTAAATTGACTTGCAGCCCAAGGCTCAGGAGTTCAATCAGATAATCCCTAATCTGGGTTTGGGTTTGGGTTATTCCTCCTCTGTCAATCCTGTTTTTCCTAATCATGGAAGGATCCCATGCATGGTAAGAATCAGTCTTAAAATATCACACTTTGTTTGTCTATTGAAGGAAACTTGCATGTTACTTGATGATGAGCATTATACATTGATCAATACCAAATTTAGGGTTTACTTAATCAGACTCAAGGAGTTCTTTTCACAGGGTGGTGTCATTGGAAGGACCAGACCAGCAGGGTATTTGCAGGTGATGAATTATGGGAGACTAGGCTATGCTTATATTCCAAACTTTTATAACAATGCTCATGCACCTTTCTATCCACCACAAGCTTTGTCAATGATTTCGCAACAAGCTGGTGGTCATGGAAGTTCAACATTGGTGGCTAAGGATGTTAATGTCGAGCTCAAGCTTGGACCTTCTTCTGAATGTTCAACATCACAACCATCTGGAGCCATTAGGGTTACTTGATTGACTTCATCAAGAGTTTTGTGCTTATTGAGATAGTTTGTGTGTATAGTTATCTTAATTATTATCGTTAGCACACCTTGCTATGCCTTTAATTAGGTTTTTTCAAAGACAAATTTTGATTTTGGTGTTGTCAACTTCATCTTTAATTAAAAAGGGAGTGTATTCCACCCTTTTTCCTTGGCTTCAAATGATGCACATTTTTTTTCAACCATGACTTTCTCCCACAAGAAGGGCTCAAATTAGGGCACAAATGATGAAATGTGGGTTGGGCTGACTAGTTGTTGGGCTTAGATTTAAATACATGTTTGTTTGGTATTTTTAACATTATTTGAATGGATCAAGGTTAAATAATGGGAGAGCAAATAAATAAATATGACATAGAATAATTAAATATGACATGCTTAATTTATTGTAATCATATAATTATAATATATATTAAAAATAGGTTTTATATATAATATTTGTTCAAATTTATCTTTTTATTTTTTATTATTGACATTTCTCGTGCATTGTTCGAACTCTTGACTAGTTGGTAGATGGACACTATCTTTGAATCAAGTAAACAATTTAGATCACATAAATAAAATGTCAAACTAATTAAGCTGTTGGCCAGGTCTTCATGCTTTTGGGTTTGGAACCCAAAAAGTGTTACTGTTACTTGATTAATATTTCATGTTAAATTTATAACTTTTAAACAAGTTTCTTAAAACGCCGTAATTTATCATCAATGACGCTTTTTTATTATTTGTGATACTTTTAAAGCGCCGACGTTGAGACAGATGTTATAGTGACATATATATATATATATGTAGTTTTTTGCTCTCTCGAACCAAATTCTTTTTTAGAGATATTAAAAAAATTTAGTCCAATAATTTAAAAGAATTTTAATTTTCTTATTAAAAATGCTAGAGAGTAATATTATAAAAACTCTTCTACTTTTAAAAAAGTGCCGATTAAGCCTTCGTACTTTTATTAGCATGTTTAAATCCCTTAAATCAAATTGTTCATCAAATTCAAATTGTCTTCTTCACACTACTATTAGTCATCTCTTTAAAAAAAAATTGGGTCGAATCCGTGGACTAACAAAATTATGGATATATAGTAAGCAATTAAGATGATTAATTCAATTTTTTTTCTTGACGAACAACTAAATTCAGTATAAAAAGAGTAACAAATATGTGGTGTCGGATGAGAACTTGCTAATAAATATTTTTTATATTTACACAAATTAAGATGAATTTAAGATCTAATAGATTAGGAAAACAATATTCAAAAAGCTCAGAAACAATTATGATGTTTTCTCAAATTGCTAAGAAAAAAATTCAGTTTTATATAGTAAATTGAGATGCAAGTTAAAAATAAAAAAAAAAAAAAATTGGATGGCAGAAATAGAAGTGAAATTTGCTCCTAGTGTTTGTTCCATAAATAGAGGTATTTGGTATTTGGTATAGAGCCGTCAGTCGGGTCGGGTAGTGGACTTCACGACTTCAGTCACACACGTGTGAAATAATTTTGTGTGTGGGCCCTAATTTGAAGGGAAGTTACAAATGTCTAAAAAATATAATTAGGTTTTAAGAAAATAATAATAAAATCAATTCCTTATATTTTGGAATTAGGTGCATAGTTAATCTCCTTCCCAGAATGAAAATATGTCATATTATATTATTTCCTTATATAAAACGAACAATATATGGTAGTTTTCACTATAAATTAAGGCCAAACCAAAATTCCCATTCATGTTTTTTGTAACTTGGAGAGAAATACCATTCTGGTTCATCAACTTCGGTATTCTCTCCTATCTCCACACTCTTTTTCATTATGCAAATCTTTTCTCTCTCTTTTTTTTGCCTTTTTTGTGTTTTTTCTCGTTCTTCATCATGTTTTTTTTGTTTTTGTCTAAGCTTTTGTGGCCTTTTTTTATTTATTTTTCATATCTTTCAAATTTTCTAGTATTCTGGAGCTGAATCCTGACGTTCTTTGGTTTATTGATTCTTGGGCAGGAGAGAAATTTAGATTTAGAGACGAAAACATGTTGTTGTGTTTTGGTGAATTTTTTTACTCTTAACTGATTCTCTATGGTATCTACTCATGCAATTTATCTTTGGATCCACAGTATCTATCCTTTATGTTGGGTTTTCTTTAATTTATTTTGTTTGTGTTTGTTTTGGTGAAGCTTTTTGCTCTTAATCGGTTCTCTATTTTACTTACTTGCACAATTTATCTATGGATCGATTAAATCGATCATTTGTGTTGTGTTTCCTTTAATTTATTTTGTTTGTGTTTGTTTTGGTGAAGTCTTTTACTCTTAATCGATTCTCTATTTTATCGATTCTCTATCTTACTTACTCACATAATTTATCGATCCATGGATCGATGAAATCGATCATTTGTGTTGGATTTCCTTTAATTTGTTTTTTTTTCCGAATATTTGGATGACGCCCATTACTATTAATTGATTCTCTATTTTACCCAATCACACAATTATCTTTGGATTGAGAATGTAGATTGATCACCCGATGGGTCGCGGAAAATTAAGCATGGAATTGATTAAGAAGGAGAAGACTCGCATGGTAACCTATCAGAAGCGAAAGAAGGGCTTAATGAAGAAGGCTTACGAGTTCTCTACTCTTTGTGCTGTCGATGCTTGCGTGATAGTCTATGGACCCAAGCTCAATGACAATGCTACTCCAGAGGTGGAAACATGGCCTCCGAATCACGATCAAGTTCTTGGGATCATCAACAAATACAGGTCGGCTGACATGGCTGACATTCGCCGGAAGAAGACTCAGCATCTCTCTGATTTCTTTGCTGTTCACAGGACTAAAGTAGAGAGAGAGACTGAAGCACTGCGCAAGCAAAACATGGAAGCTATGTTCACAAGATGGGATGCTCGTCTTGAACATTGGTTGCCGGAGAAACTCAGGGTCCTCGGAGCTGAATTAGAGGCTAAACTTGAAGCTGCAAATCAGAGGTTTCTGTTGTTGAAGAGTGAACAATATTTGGCTAATCAAGAGCATCAAATGAACCTCGTGAAGCAGCAACTTCAGCAGACTATGCAACTAGAGACTCTGGAGAATCAGCTGCAGCAGCAGCAGCAGCAGCATCAGCAGCAGCAGCAGCAGAGTATTGCTTATATGAAGCCGCTACCTAATATGTCACTTCCTGCATACTATAACCCAATTGGTGAGACAGGTCTCCTCAGGCAACCATTCGGGCTTTCGGACAACCAGAACAACTCTACAATGCTGACGATGCCTACCACAGGTCAAGCTGCGTCTCATTTTCATGGCAATACATCAACTGGTTATATCCCATTTACACCCTTAAATGCCTCCTCTACATATTATGATCCATCAATTGAGAATATGATGTTCAACAACCCTAGACCTCTATCGGTTTCCGATTATGCTTCAGTCACACAACCGATGCCATTCTATGGCCAGAATTTGATGTCAGGTCCCAACGCTGCTGTTGCTGCTACTCCTCCTCAGATGCCAGCCGCTCAGTTCTCTGATTTCTTCAACTTAACTGAGCATGGGGTGGATAACAGGAACCACAAGTTTTCGGCACCATGAGTTACGCTTTTAATAGCATCATCATTATTAGGGTTTATGAATTTGGAATTTCGAACATCGTTTGCTTTGGTTTTCGATTGTCTTTCTATAATATGTCTGTTCAGTGTTTTACATGGCATTAGTTGATATATCATATATGGTTTATTTGAAGGAATGGACAAAACTGTAAGGCAATAGCAAATGCATTTCTAATAACTCATCAAATTTAAAAAGTGGGTCTCAATACAAAACTATTATCTCAAATCCCAATAGAAAAGTATTATCCAAGCCACTACTATTTCATTTTTCCATCCTATTTCTAACAAAATTACACCAAAATGAATATTGAGTCCCACATTTTTTATAAAAATTCAAGTCACATGCTTATACACATTACCAAAACACATATCACAGCCACATCATCAAAACACATAGCACAATCTAACCACATTATTAAAAACATAAATTTTCACACTATTTTGTTGGTCAGCAAATACCCACCCATTGTGGGTGCTCTAACATACTACATCCTGTTTCTTTGCTATGCAGGTAAGTAACTTATTTTGAAGAAAAAAAAAGAAAAAGAAAAAAGGGTAGGTAACTCATTGATGATTAATCCAAAAAGTCATATATTCAACAAAGCTTCACTACTTGTGTCCTTTCCATGGATAACCAGTTACAATTATATCAAAATAGAAGCGTAAAAAACCTATCAAAAGCTACAATTAACATAGATCAAATTAGGCAAAACAATAAGGGCAAGGGAGCTGATGTTTCCTGCAAATTAAGTGCACTCCTTGTGGCATTTCATACTTATGTATGTACAAGGCTGTGTAAATCTCAAATTATTTCATGGAGTCCAGATTATTCGTAACGTTCTTGTGATGTCCTAATTTGCATTGTTAGAGCAGCAAATCAGTAAACAAAAGCTAAGTTTGGAAAGTGCATTCATGTTTGTGCTGTTCTGCAAACAGTTGAGACTCCTAGACGTCACGTACAGACTTTTCTACATGGTCTTGAGGATCAAATCAACGAAAGTGATCTTTGTTTGCAATCCCATCTTGTTCATTCTTCAAATCATTGCTTTTAGCGTTCATTCCTTCACATGAAAAATGGGATCTCAGTCCAATCCAACATTTATAATAATCATGATCGATGAATCGAGACTCAAGAGCCCAAGGGCAGACTCTGGGCATCAAACATGACTCAAACATAAAAGCCATGGTATCTGTGATCTTATGTGGTCCAGCCTCATTTCCACGCACAATTGTAGCCTGCAAATCCAATAGAAGTTTTAAATAAGACTACAGTAAAAATTTAGTTACCTTGTAAGAGACACTCAACCTTACGGGTACAACCATGGGAAGAACCTAAATAACCAATCCACTTGTTTATAATACTCGAATTCAGATTTCAAGGACATCATTTTAGAATATGCAACCCAACTTGTTTAGAGTTTCTTCACTCAAAATCTGAAAGTTTTGTCCCTTCCGTCCAATTGAGGTCACAAAAAAGGAGGAGGAGGATAGATGAGATAAAGGAAACCATAAAGTGATTGTCTTTAATTCAAGTCCAAGAGGTATATACCTCATATGTCTTTGTATCAGGACCATGGGGAGTCATGCAGCTATGAAGGCTTGCACCACCTGGGAGAAACCCGCCAGATTTTGCCTGGAAAGATTTTTATCATTGAAATTAAGGCCATGATACAACAAAACCGAACCAAACCTTTTTTCCTCTTAAAAAGACATCATAAACTTAGAAAGTAATGCACAATATGGTCCTCATAAATATTTTTAGCAAGAAGCCATAGCGCTTGGATTTATCTGAGAAAAAAGGACCAAAAAATAAAAGGGGAAGGTATCCCGACTTTGCTTCCATATGTCAGCCCTAGAATCCAGAACTATCAAGTACACCGCAGTTTTATTGTACAAAGACCACCTTTTCGCTATAAGAATTATATATAATAGTATTCTTAGTCACAAAAAGTAAATGTGTCAGACTTTTACCTCGTATCCACCATAAATCAGACCCATAAATTCACTCATACAGTTGCGATGGTAATAAGGAGGTCGAAAAGTATGCTCAGCGACCAACCATCGAGGAGGGAAAATGACAAAATCAAGCAGTGCTACACCGGGTTTATCTGTTGGTGCTGTCAGAACTGCATGATAGCCAACTTCCATTAACAGGGTCATTGATTTTTTACAGGTGCCGAGGTGTGCAACAAAACCTATGTTCAAAGCGAAGGATATAAATACCCCCTTAAATACCTGTATTTATCGATGGATCACCGTGATCAACTAGGACAGTATTATAAGGGCAGAACTTGTTGAGATCATACTGCAACCAAAACAGCATTCCCCAAGTCAGCTTGCTTGGAAAATGAGAAAAAAGGGTTTGTGTAGCAAAGCTACCCCTCACTTTATCCAAAAGATGTTAGAGATTATCTCAGGACTATAGCAGTAAGACTCACCTTATATGGAACATAATTACCATGCCAAGCAACTACATTGAAAGGTGAAAAATCTTGTCTTGCTGTAAAAAGTTCTCCACCAAATTTTTGTACTATAGTATAACCCGGCTTGTAAGCTTCTTCAAACCAGGCTATTGGAATAAGAAAATCCCTTGGAGCAGCAAGACCATTAGCACCTACATTAATCAGAATTGTGTCCTCAGTCTGGTAGACTTCAAAAGAAAAACATAAAGGGATTCATTTCATTCAGTTGTAGATCACAGCTGACTGAGATTTGGTACCTATTGGGCCAAGATCAGGAAGTTGAAAATGAGTGCCAAAAATCTCAGCAACATAACCACGTGACGGGCCATCTGGCAAATCTATAGCAAAACGAAATCCTTGAGGCAAGATGGCAATTTCACCAGGAGACACTTGCAATTTTCCACACTCAGTAGTGATCCAAAGCCCTACACAATCAGCATGGAAGTTTAAAATGTAACTCTTAATTGATATCACTTTCACATGATAAGGAGAAGAAACTGTAGTCATAAAAGGCAAAACTGAACGTGTCTGGCATGTTTATGCATAAAGCGAGAGATGGAGCATTTGCACAGGGATAAAGTTGTTCCATGGACACCTTGGTGCCATGGAAACAGCTTTCTGCAATACATGTGAAACGTCATCCCCACACGCTGAAGAAGGGTCGAAGAATTTAGTGAGAAGTATTTAAACTAATAATTTAAAATTGAGAGGTGCAGGAATTTCTCTGCCGGGGAGGTACGTAAGCTCTGTTCACCACTGAAAAAACATTCCTTCCAAAACCCCTCCCTAAGGAAAAAACAAGCGAGCACACAGACACATCAAAATGAGAAATGTAGAATGCCATAAACTTCCACATATTTGAAAATATGTTTTGTCATCAATATATAAATGACTCCCAACCACGAAAAAAAATGTATCGGCAATATCTAACTATAAGCATAAGATCCCAAATTACTTTTATACACACACTTATCCCTTTTTCCTTTTGACTCTTTCCTTTAAGCTTCACATCATGTTTAGAAGGAAGCTCATATTGTCCAACTTGAAACAAAAGGACGTCCAAAAAGAAAGGTGATATGTGAAACAAAAGTTCAGAATTTAAGAAGAGAAAAATCTTTCAAGGTCTTAAAATTCTAACCGGACACATCAAACTATGAATTGGTATCTTCAACTCGTCGTGTTATGATGTGGATGCATATTTATCAAGATCTTGTATAGATAAGGAGTAATTAGAGGATCTGTTTTTTTCCTTTTGGAAGAAAAATTAGAGAATCTGCTATACAAGGAAACAAAAGCTGTACCAATCGATATAACCATAAACTACGTTTTTCCTTTCGTGCTGAGTAGAGAACGTCTTCAACATGGTTCTTGGTTGTAATATTTTCTCTAACAATGCTTAGATTCAAAAGGGGAAGAACAGACTGTCACTTACTTCCTTGTTGGGGGACAATCAAGAAGTCCCCATCGGCATTGCAGAAGGCACAGTTGTCCATTGATTTATTAGCAGTGTACCTACATGAAACCTCATCAGTCAATGAATTCCTACAGACAACCTTCCAAATTCAGCAACTTTCAACACCACAGCTAGCTTAGAAAGTATTTCAGATAATATACTATCCAAACCTTCCATAAATTTGTCCAGTGTATTTTCTCATTAGAGAAGAAAAGTAATTTTGAAAATGAAACAATGTGCACTGTTAAGGTAAGAATCCTTTATTTATCTAGCTTTAACATTAATCAACAAATATGTAGATTTTTTTTTATAAACGAATAGAAATATACAATGGATGAATCTGAATCGGATTTAGCACTTTGCTACTCAATTTGACTGACAAATGGCAATTACGGAAATCATCAAGATGTCACCGCCGTTTTTTAGCTAAAGTTAGATTCATCCAATGCAATCTTAGTACAGCTGCATTAATAACTGAAACATCATAGCAAAAAAAAGGAACCGGAGATAGAATACTGCAAGTTTAACTGATATAAATAATTTCATTTTGGTGAGTCTCCGAGTCTACCAGAAGACTGAAACATAGCCAGTGAAATCATCATGCAAACAAGGAGTTTGGCAACAAATGGAGGATAGAGGAGAGGGCCATGCCTCTAAACACTCCCCTGCACCTCTCCCAAATGCCAAAATATAAAATAACGTTTAATTAATCTACAAATATATAAAATAAAATAAAAAGTTTTAACACTCAAAAGATTTTGATTGTTACACAACGTTCGACCGTCAACAATGGAATACACCACATATCCATGCGGTGAAGGAGGCAATCCAATGCATCGCCGTTAAATCTTCCAATTTTTCTGAAGATTAGGTAATACAAATGAAGAAGCACAATTACATGTGGATAGCATATCCATGACGCAGAAAAGAGCTGCCAGCACCGCATACAGTGTACAAACCGTCAATGAAATCCATTGGTGAATCAGTCATAGTTACAGGCATCCATCGCAGCTGCGTTGGAGTAGTAAAACTGTTGGACTTGTCAAATTCGCTCACAAGCTTCCCATGAACTCCCACTCGAGGCTTAAACGGTTCATGCGTCACCGATGGCTTAATTCGATACAGCCAACTGTTCAGCAAGCCAAAACGCAAATA
This sequence comes from Euonymus europaeus, assembly GCA_963580455.1. Taxonomy (NCBI): domain Eukaryota; kingdom Viridiplantae; phylum Streptophyta; class Magnoliopsida; order Celastrales; family Celastraceae; genus Euonymus; species Euonymus europaeus. The sequence continues at coordinate 26,007,845 of OY756961.1, forward strand.
TCAACACACTCCACCTATCAACTGTTCTTTCAAATGATTAAAAAAAACGACAAATAAAATGAAGTGATCGACACCGATAAAATATTCAAAATGCAGGTCTGAAGAAACTGAATCAAAATCCAGGCCTGGAGAAAGTGAACCTGCGTTCGTTGAGCTTGCGAGGTGAGGTGAAGGAGGTTCCGGAGATCTGCTCCGCGTAGAGTCCGTATGGGCAAACCAAAGGACTATTCTGTCCTTGGGGCAGAGCTCCGGGGAGCGCCTCCGATGAGAAACTGTTACCGAATCCTGATTGATACTCCAGATCATCACGGATGTCGTTCGTGTTGATGATCGGTTGATGTTGTTTCTTCTCCATTGTTGTTGCGTTTCTGTGTTCTCATCACAATAAAGACAAATCGAAGAGAAACTTACGTCCAGGAATGAGGGATCTAGAATGTAGGACTACGAAAAACGATGCTATGATGACCTGGCGATGTAATCCGATGAGAGAGATACGTGTGCTTTTCCCAACTAAACTTACGGGCGTCCGTCTGCCTAATGCAAGGTAATTTTTCCGATCGGTGCAGCTCAATCAAAAAAAAAGTTAAAAAGTTACTCGTTTATATCAATAAAATACATTTTAATATTATTACATTAATAAAATATAAATTTATATAATTTTTTTTATTCTCTATTAATAAAATATCTACAATCAACACATATTTTATAAAAGTGTAAAATATCAATACAGATATTCATCTATATCATCAAAACATATCTTCCATCACATCCATATCAGCAAAACATATTTACTAATATAATCACATCAATAAAAATACAAATTCTCATACTTTATCCATTTCCCTCTAAAAACTAGGGGTGTGCAAACCGAACTGCAAACCGGTGGAAAATTGGAAATCGGACCAGTCAGTCCGATTTACTGACCAAATTTTGGTCAACGGTTTGAAAAACCGGACTGGACCGAGATATATGGTCCAGTCTCTGGTTTCATTTTCTAGAAACCGCGGTTAACCGGACCGGACCGCATAATTTTAAATGTATTTAAATTTTAAATAAATAAATATAGGTGTGAATATATATAGGTCTAATGGCATAAATATTTTTTAATTCCATGTCCATGACACATTATTTTATATAAATATTTTTTTATTTAACAATTTATTACTCATTACATCTTATTTTATAATTATATGTTTATTACATATTATTTTATAATTATTTATAATAAATAATTATATTATTGATTACAAAACCGAAACCGGACCGGACCGAACCGTTAAAATCGGTTAGCCGAAAATATGGTTCAATTTCGGTTTTAATTTTTTTAAAACCACCACTTTCGATTTTGATTTCGGTTTGGGGACCGGACCATGCACACCCATACTAAAAACTATCCATTGCTTTATATAAAAAAACTATCCATTGCAATTTCCCTTACCCATTAATTTCTTCGTGGGGTCTACTAATTGAGGTCCCGCAACGTTGAATCATGTGAGAAAAAGTGCACCCGTGAAAATTTACAGGTATTCCCCAAAATTATGTTCGAATCGGTATGATTCATTTGTCTGATTTGAAGTAAATCAAATTTTAATATAAGTTTTGAACACAAATTATGTATCAGATTTGAAACAGAGTTAGAATATAAACACAAATAGTTTGTCTAATTTAATTATCCAAATTATATCCGGATTAGATTATTGTTCGACTTACTTGTCCGAATTTAACAAATCTAGGTATGATAATTAAGTATTTTTGAAAATCTAAATCAATATGAATCCAAATATGCAAATATCTCATAAACGTCCTATATTGTATGAGCATAACTATATATATATATAGTCAGGTGAGGGATCCCACACGTAATTTTACGTGCGGGATTCGCCCCACCATTGGATGGTGTGTAGGTGCGGGGCCACACCTGACATAGGCAATTGTGTTATCTCGCATGTAATTTTAAGTGTGGGATACCACACTTGAAACTCCTCGAATGTTTGAGATCCCAGAAAGTGACTTCATCCAACCCTCAATTAATGTGAAGTGTTGGATGTTAAGTGAGTCGTATGCGATATTTATAATCAATGGTTGCATGTAATTTTACATGTGAGATATATCACTTGAAAATCCTCAAATGTTTGAGATCCCGAAAAGTGACTTCATTCAACCCTCAATTAATGTGAAGTGTTGGATGTTAAGCGAGTCGTAGATTATATTTATAATCAATGGCTAAAATACATGTCACATAATTTGAGATAAAATTGATGTCATATTTTGGGTGGATGTACCGTTATTTTATATATATATATATATTTAACAGTAAATAATTAATTTTCTTTTATCACAATCTTAACATGCCCATTATTTTCTTATTATCCTAACTCATTGGGATGCGGTCCTTGTTGATTGGAAAGTCCTCACTCCCAAGTTCCATTCTTCGCTGGGCCATGTGTTGGTGGACACCGCTCTTTTATCGAGAGCCCATCCTTGGATGGGCCGTTACTTGTTTATAAGTAAAAACGTGCAGGGGTAAAGGAGCCTCCAATGGTCTAAATGTCTAATGACTAAAAATGAGTTTGAGGTCATACAGACTGAGGCCCGCCAAATATTAAGCGGCCCATGAGATCCAATCAGGTAGGCCACGTGACCCAGTACAATTTGGTATTCATGTCTTCAGCTCTCCTGCCGGTGCAGAGCGCATCACCTGCATCACCTGCCTGCTTACGCTTTTTTTTCAAGCAGAGAAATGGATGATACTCGAATTAGAGCGAGCTTATATATTCACTAGAGAATACCTCAATTACCCGTACATATTTGGATTCAATGCAAATTTTCGCGTGAAGCAGAGGACAAAGAAAAAGCGAAGCGAGCGAGATATATATGTCGTCGCTGAGGCAGTGTAGGAGCAATGATGCCCATGACATCGTGTATGAGGCGTTGAGTCGATGCAGCAGTGAAACGCCTGTGCGATGACGCCGAACTCACGTGATCGAGGCATGACGTTGTTTTGCGTGGCAAAGTCCGGCTAAGAACGACGCTGTTAGAAGCAGTCAAAAGCACCGAGCGTCTTGCGAGTACGCAGAGAACGGAGTGACTCGTGCGGAGGAGTCCCCAAATCCATGCATCTCTCTGGGTACGAACTAAGAGTTCGTACTTTAAACCCGTTCTCTCTCTCTCTTCTTGCATATCTGTTGACATCGAATGTTAAATATGTAACTTATAGTTTTTGAGAGTAAGAAAACAAATTTGTCACCAACAGTTAGGCATATAAACATAAACAACGGATATGTAACCCAAAAATTAAACCGAATATAAAGGGTAGAAGATAAATAAAGTCGGGATATAAACCCTTGATGATTAAATGACTACTATGTTGAGCTTATAAGTTCTGCCACTTTCCTCTCAACATAAGCATTATGGGGTGGGGCGAGATGGACGACCGTCTAGAACCTCCAAATTTTCAGGGCCCTATATTTTCTAAGAAGTTTATAGTATTATAGTAGTTTCAAACATATTTAGATATCGTTTAGAAAAAATTAGTTCAATAATGTTAAAAAATAACTGATTAAGTAATTTTAATTATGATTTCATTTTTAGAGTTGGCCTCGGATCTCTCAATATTTATGTATGCCACCACCTCTCATGTCTCCTTGAGCATTTGTATCAGATACTGTAAATCAAGATTGGGCTCTATATTTAGAGATCAAAATTTGTATTTTTGTGAAAAATTGTTCCACATGAGCGACGGTATTTCACACTCTATATATATGGCCTGTTTTGGTGTCACTCAAAGCAAATTGATGTATATTTTTGGAATAAAAAATGTAATTCTTGCTCCGTCACCTCTCTCTCGCCACCGTGTTGCCACTATTTTGGCCATCGCTACTCTCAAACGAAACCCCAAATCTCAAGCATAATTGAATTTAAATCAATCATCAATAATTAATTTTAATAAATATTTAAATATTTTAGAGTGTCCGATGAATGGTGATACAAGGGAGCTGTAAATTTATAAGATTTATATTATTACTATAAATTTAGAGTTTTTGTTCAGAATTTTTATTGCAACATTTTTCCTCCATTTAATCCTCGGTGAAAATTTTCCGGTAAAAAATTGAAAATCCATAAGTATTAAATACTTTCTTTTCCATTTATAATTTTGAAAAATATGCGAAAAAGGAAGAAGCTTCAAATATCCTTTTTTTCTTCTTCTTAAATACAAGACCGAAAATAGATTTGATTTTCTGATGAGATGACATATAAATCCCCCGTACGCCTTCTCCCTCTCTCCATGAGTATAAAGATCTAATCCCAGATTTCAAATAAATCACAGTTTGCCTTATTTGCATTCACAGGATAGACCTTTCGAGCCATAACGCACCACACCCACTCAAATTCAACTATTCGAGTCTATAAATCCGTAATCGAAGGTGGGTTTTGGGAGCATTTGTTTTCTCCCTTGATAGCTTTACGAGAGAAGTCATGGGTCGTCCTCCAAGTAACGGGGGGCCTGCGTTTCGCTTCATTTCCACCGAGGTATCACCTTCTATTGGAAGTTTTTCGCTTTTGATTTTTTTTCCTCTTTTCGTATGTACTGGTACAACCATATGTCATATATGTATTTTGTATAGTTATTGATAAGAATTAAGTGTGAGGTTCCATTTTGTGGATTCTGTTTGTGTTTGTGTGTGTATATATATATATATATTTGTGTCTTTGTGAGAAATGCATACCGGCATATTTAAACTGGGGTTCCTGATATGAATTGGGTTGGTCTGATACTAGGTTTATCTGATTTGATGTTATGGGGTTTGAATTCTCTCTTTGCTTTTTTTTTTGTATCAATTATGGAAAGATTTGCTACTTTATTGCTAATGTTGTATAAATTTTGAGATTATACTGATTTATTGCTACTTCACGAAAACACGGTCTAATTTATCTAATTTATTTCTTGTAATCCATGATCAAATCGGAAAATAAACAGAATCTGATAACACTCTATTATGAGTGAACAATAATTACAAACCCAGATTCTAGCAATAAAAGAACACAAATGTAATCGATTTGACTATGAAAAACAATTAAGCAGAAAACCCTAAAAATGGAAATCTTAGAACTGTACCATTCCTTTTGTTTTGTTGGAATATGTAAACAATACCTGTGCACAAGGCTCCCGCAGTGGGCGGAGTCGGAGACAGGTATAATCCACACAGAGTCTACCATTAGGCGACATGTTCGCTTATTGTTGGAATGTGTTCAAAATTATTTTATTTAACCCGCCTCATCATCTTGAGCTTTCAATTTGATTGTTGATTTGGTATGATAATATGATTTTGGAGCCGAGGTATGGAGTTTAAATCCTTGCTTCGTGAATGAACCCTTGGTTGGTTTTAAAAATCATAGTAAGTAGTGCCCTGTGTTTTGTTCCTATTTTGGCTTAGCATAATGTCTCCTTTAACTTTTCCCTTATATCCATATCCATATAAGCTTATCAAACAATGCCCAGAAAGTATCCATCAGCAACTCAGGCAATCAACTTGAGGGAGCAACCCAAGCTATCGATTCTGGCTGATAAACTCCCTCTCTTCCTCTCTGCAACTCTGTTCAAATTTTGTTTGGGTTACTTATATTGTTTTATGCAAAAAGAGGTTTCCTTAAAAGTGAAAGTGGATATTCTTTCTTTTGCACCTTATCACTGGGAATGAAATACTTCAGTTGAGTTTGAACTCATAAACCCCAACCAAGGAAAAAATAAGTTTTCTTCAACACAAATCAGTGGAGGCCCCTACAGTTGTTAATAGAAATCAATTTCAGTGTTTTTTGAAGGCAGTGTTTATAGCATTGCTGAAATTCATTGTGTCAAATGTCAATGAGACGGATGATTTTTTTTTTCTTAAAGCAAAAAAAAAAGAGAGAGAGAGAGAGAAAATCCTACACTATCAAACTGATTTTTTCTTTGAGACTATTTTATTAGTGTCTTGTTTTGAGGCTGCTGCACATACTTATAAACATATGAAGGAATCTATTCTCGAATTAAGAATTGTAAAGGCATGCCAATCAATTTTTCCATGTTTAGTGTGAAGAAATTTATTTTGATTTGTTTTCTGGCCAGTGGTTCTCTAGTTTTAGCGCATGATATTATTCAACTAGCTCTTGTACCAATGAAATAACTTATCATTTGTTGGGAGGTTTTAGGCTGTATTTTTTTATTGAGTACAATTTTCTGTTTGCCAAGGTTGCGGAGATGGAAAACATTTTGCAAGAGCACAATAACAGTATACCAGACCGGGAGGTTCTTGTGTTACTCGCAGAGAAGTTCAGGTTTGCTTGCTTACATTCAAGAAATTGAGATATTGAATATGGTTGTTTCTCCTTATTGAGAATGTAATATTAAGGGACATTTGTCTATGACTGCAGCGAATCAGCGGAAAGAAAAGGCAAGATTGTAGTACAAATGAAGCAAGTAGGCCAATCTTTGCTTCTTTACTTTTTCTTCCCCTACACTCTTCTTTCCTTTTTTATGGAATAATTCACTGTTAATTAGAGCTTATTTTTCATTTTGGAATTTCATTATAGGTTTGGAATTGGTTCCAAAATCGGCGTTATGCAATTAGGGCAAAATCTAGCAGGGCTCCTCTGAAATTAAATGTAACACCTATGTCTCGAGATGATTCTGTTCCTGTGAGAGCTGTTCCTCAACCTGTAGCAGCTCCTATACCTGCTCCAGTGGCTCAACCTACGCCTGCGTCTTCCCCTGTTCCTGCGGGTAAAACAAAGTGCTATTAGGTGTTCAAATCTTTAAGGTTCCTGTGATTTTTTGCTTTAATTAATGAGGCACATTTCAACTGAGCCTGGTAGCTTAAATTGAAGTTGCAAGATAGTCAGATATCCATAGTTTGGCATGTACTTACCTGGTTTTTTTTTTCCATTTCTTAAAGAAAAAACTTTATTAAAGGAAACCGAGGGGGTGCCAGCCAGATGTTACAAGGAGAGGAAAATACAAATTCATTTACAGAAAGATAATCTTGAAAATTACAGATGCTACGACCATCTTGACACAAAAACACAAAATCTCCGAGTATTAAGCCAGTCAACCACAGCTCGATTTTATTCCTTTTATGCTGTAATTTTTAAATTTATGACAAAAGTACGCAACATTGTGGCATTAGTTGAGCATCAGAGGCCATAGCCTTCTATTGCTGATTCACCTTATTAAAGCATAGTCTTTTTTGGCCATTTGATTAACTATGGAAGCAGCCTGATAACCAATATCAAAGCAACCGACAAGAATCAGCAATCTATAAATTAGGAGCATGCCATAGGATTCTAGCATATACATGCATGTGACTTTCACGCATGGAGTCTGTAAAGTTGGGCGGTATATGAATTGTTTATTGAATAAACCAGATATTTAATCATGTCCCTTGGCTCTGATAGAGCATAAACTAGTTTATATGATTTACCATGAGGCTTCTTGCCCGTATCAGATTTTGGATGCTTCCTTTGCTTGTCTGACTCTTAACAGCTTTTCATGTGGCCAACTTCAAATACGGTCAACTTGTGAATGACTTATTGTTACTACAAGATTTATTGAGGCGAAATATGTTACCATGAGAGTCATCCCAGATTAAATAACTTTGGATCTTCATATTATATTTCAAGATTGATTAAGCCTGTGTTTCTAATCCAGTTCCACCTGCTGCAAGGGGGATTTCAGAAAATTCTTACAATATGGAGTTTGAGGCTAAATCTGGAAGGGATGGGGCATGGTAAGTAGCTTTTGCTGAATAGGCTAGAGATTTATGCGTTACACTTACACGCATGTGTGTGTGTATATATTATATAAACTCGTTATGGGTGAGAAAGTGATTAGTAACTATCATTTTGCATCCTGTTTTCAGGTATGATGTCACCGCGTTTCTAGCCCATAGATTCTTGGAGACGGGTGATCCAGTAATACTTCTACATTTTTTCATTTTTGTACATTGATACAGTTCATTTTAAGGAGGCTTTGATTTCATATACCTAGTGTCATAAACAGACGTAGTTGTTTTTTTTATTCTTTCTTCACACTTTCCTTCCATCCTTTTGTTTTTCTTTATTGTTTTTTTAACAGATAATACTTTATGGAAATATACTTTGAAACATTTTTTTAATCATTGTGGGATTAATCAAAGGATTGTAAGATGGTTTAACCTGCTTAACTTTAAAAAATATTATGAATCTCTGGGAATATGATGTGATTGCCTTGAAGGTTTTCACTTAGATTATTCCTGATCTCCACATAAGATCTTTGGTGCGTCTCTTGAGTTAAAAAGCTTCACTTTTTAAGTCTTCTCCTGTTACTGCACAATATAGATGAGATGTTCATTTAGCATAATAGAGATGAGGGAATAGACTATGGAGTTCACTTTAGGTGGTTAAGCACTTTTTATCATTGTTATCATTAAGACTTTGTTATGAATGATCTTATACTACTGCTTGAGCCTTGATGTAAAAGATATTTTCCGATCCCACCACATGTGTTGGAGACTTGGAGGGCACCCCATTGTAGCCCTTTGTTAATGATATTTACCTCTATCGTCAAAAAGGAAATAAAGTTGTTCATTTGCAGTGATGCTGCTTTGGGTTTTCTGGCCGTTTGTTTTTCATATCTTATTTTTGAATCTTGCTGACAATTTCAGGAAGTACAAGCTCGATTTGCTGGCTTTGGGCCGGAGGAAGATGAGTGGGTAAATATTCGCAAGCATGTCAGGCAGCGTTCTCTTCCATGTGAAGCATCAGAATGTGTGGCAGTTCTTCCTGGAGATCTGATACTCTGTTTTCAGGTAAACATTTAGAACATTGCAATTAAATGAAAAGTTTTCTCTTTGCGGGAGCTCCTTTATTCAATGTTCATTAAAATTTTCAGGAAGGACAAGACCAGGCTCTTTACTTTGATGCCCATGTACTTGATTCCCAAAGACGGAGGCATGATGTAAGAGGTTGTCGTTGTAGGTTTCTTGTGAAATATGATCATGATCAGTCTGAGGTACAAATTTACTTCTCTTCTGTAATAATTTAAAATATTGTACTCTAATTATGACCATTTATTGCTTTAAGTTGGCAGTTTATGGAAACGAGTTTCATTGTGATCATTTACATTTGTCTATCAATGATAGAAGTTTTGCACATTTGTGATCTTGTTTTTCATTTTCTAGTCAGCAGTGATTTTAAATACTAGACCGTACATAATCTTTTAGTTATCTCATCATGTGATGGCCCCTGGCCCTGAGAAAGAAATCAATTTTTAAATCTCTTATAAGGTTATGGCAATAACTGCTGTGACTGCTCAAGCTCCATTTCTACTGCATTTACTTGAGGATTCTTTTACATAGCAATAAAGGAAGATTTGCTGGAGAATACACCTATAGATATCTTGGACTTCAATAGTCGCACGCCCGGAGAGATTGGTATACTCTTCAAGTGGTTGAGTTTGCAAAATATGTCTTGGAATTCTTGTCTAATCATTGGGATTTACATTTTGAACCATGGAAATGTTTCTGAGGAATAATTCCTTGTATGATAGCATTTCAGTGTGTATTTAGTGCTGGTATTGTGTGTTGCACTACAATTTTTAATGTCTCTGTATTGTTGTCTTGATGTCTGACATGTTTCTTTTGTTTTTGATTCATCATTTAGGAAATCGTACCGCTAAGAAAGATTTGCCGCCGGCCTGAAACTGATTACAGGCTACAACAACTTCATGCTATGAAAGACTCAGCAACCGCTGAACTGCGCAAAGGTAGCTTTGATCCCCCCACAGCCACCCCTAGGGTTTTCGGTTTGTCTGCTGAAATGTTTCCAAAGCCATACGTAGCAGATCAATCTATGGCGACACCATCTCAACAGACCTCAGTTGTCTCTGCAGGTGCCAAAATTGTGTTTCTCGAACCCAAAAGTGTGGAAACTGTTGCGACTGTCAATCTGGGAAACAACTACACTCCTGGTGATTCTAATGTGAAGATTGGAACTGCTCCTGGTTTCGTATCTGTGGAAAACATGCAGGCAGTATAATAGTAAGTGGTTGATTCGACCCATTTTGTTAAAAATATTTTCTTAGTTGCATCTAGGGAGAATTAACGAACTTTGCTGGTATAGTGATTATGGAATTTTCCAGATTGTTTTGGACCTTTGGTGCAAGGAAGGCATAGACAACAAACTCAGATATGCCTTTGCACTTTTGGTCTCAAATGCTTTGAATGTAATACTCCAATATAAATAAATATAAATATATATATTTTTGGATTCATCCGGGGATCCTTTAACTCACGTTTCTCCTGTGTAAGTTGTCAAGGAACGATCAAACACTCATCTCTTGATCGAACCCGACCATCTGATATGTCGGTAAAATCGATTTAGTTTTAGATGTCATCAGATATGGTTTAATTTTTTACACAAAATTTCATACCATACCTGAATAATGTAATCAAAGCTTGAATAATCACCCCTAGTTAAAAGAAAGGTACAAAGGAATGTAAATTTCAAAAAAAAAATGTAAATTTTGAAATTAATTAACTTACGAGAGAGACCCAAAATTTTCGGAGGAAATGAACAAAAAAATATAGATTTATAAATTTAGAAACAGAAAAATCATAATTTTGTATTATAACAAAACTGGCATTATTCACTGTCTGCGCAAGTTAGTAACTAGCGCTAGCTGTTTACTTTCAAATGTGTGTGCGCAACTGCGCATACATGGAACCTCAATCCCCCAACGAACCTCTCTGCGGACGCAAACACGGACACGTTCCTCTGTCTCTCTCTCTCTCCCCCCATCTCGACATTTTTCTCTCTGAAACCCCTACACACCAACACACTCTTCGTTGAACTCTCACAATCAATTCAAAAGATAAAATTATTGATCAGAAGATATGAGAATCTTGAAACCTCACAATGTTGAGACATTGAGAGCTCTCTGTTGTAACACAAATTGCAGTCCGAATTCGAAATTATTCGATAAAAGTTTTGCGAGGACCATAGTGACCAGTTGCAGGGCAGTCGTGGTGCCGAGGTTTGGTGGGCCGGAGGTGCTGGAGGTCCGGCCAAATGCGGAGGTCCCACAGCTCAAACCCTATGAGGTTCTCGTTCGCGCGCGTGCAGTCTCCATCAACCCTCTTGATACGCGAGTCAGTTACTCTACTCACTGCTTGTTTTTTTTTTTCTGTTTTATTGTTGTTGGGTTCCAAATTTGGGGTTTTCGCTGATTAATTTCGTTCCAGAGTAGTAGTAGTGTGATCATTTGGATTATTTTTGTGATTTTCTTTTTTTTTTCTTTTTCCCAAAATGAGGCTGAAGATGCAGTGTTAGATCCTCTAGCTGCACAATGCTGGCATCTATGATGCCAAATATATGTTTCAGTAGAAAAGTCGTTGAATGTTTATGGGATGGATGTTAACAGTCATGCACTCATGCTGTTGATTGCCAATTTTGTGTGTGTGTGCTACTAAGTTGAAGTTCTATTCTGGGAAAAAGCTGACGATACAAAATAGGTTTCTGGTTTTTGCTTTAGTTGATATGTGCAGTAGGATTTTGGACATCAATCAGAAAGAAATTGGGGGGAATTAATAGTGATACAATTACACTATTGGTGTGTTAAGGGGACGGGAACTTGGATTTAATAACAGACTGTTTGTTAGACTGTTAAATATTAGTATTAACATATACCAACATATTGGTGTATCATGTATGTAGCAGAATAATGTTGAACATCGATGCTTTGTACTGATGCTCTGCCAATTTGAAAATAATGTGTACAAATGAATGCTTGTAAGCTTTGTAAAAAAACAAAAATTGCAAGTTTGTCATTGGAGCCAAAAAACTTGGCTTAAGGGAAACTGCCATCTCAAACCAGCTCGTTCACTTCAGACACATTCTCACAGCCATCTTAGTAGATGTTTCTCTAGATCATGTAGGCCCGTCTCATTGCCATCTTAGTAGGGGCTTCTATATATCACACAACCGAAGCTGGAGTCACCATATCACACTAACATGGTGCATTTTCAATATGCAATATCTCAAAGCCTTCCATTGGCAATGGCACACTTAATTTCATTGCAGTTGTGTCGAAGTGTCCTTCCATGGTGGAATGAATCCTTTATTCTATTCTTTTTCATCTAACAAGTCATCTCCTTTTTACTGCTTACTCACTGGTTAAACTCAAGTTTCTTGTTGGCGCAAATGATCAGTGCCGTTTGAATTTCTTCCAAATCTTGTCCGTTTCAACAGTGACAATGCCATATTTGATGGTTCTATCTTCTCTTCAAGGACGTAGCCTTATTTTTCGAATGAATGTATAAAACCAGACACCTGAAGTTTATCAAAGATAAGAACACTAAACTATCTTCTTATTCTCTTTTAATGCGACATGGTATCAGAGCTAAAGATATTGGTTGGAACTCGAAAGGAAGAAAAAAAACTCACCACTGCATTGGTGATGCTCTCGGCTGGTAGCACCGCCCATACTTTATGGAGAGCCTGAGTTTCTTTTTAGTCAACGTGTTTTCTTCATTATCAATGCTTTCAAATAAGTTCTCGGGTTGGTCTCCTCGTGTGGAGCTCCATGTGATCTATATGTAAAAAGGTAAAAAAAACCCCATGTAGAAGGCTATAGCAGTGTGCGGGGTCAGGGACAAACAATATGTTTGCAAACCTTACCCTATTATGTGGAGAGGCTGTTAGCAAGAATTAAACTTGTATCCGCCAGTTGGTACCCCTACAACTTTGCCACTGGGCCACATCTTCGTCTGCATGAGATTCATTGTCCTATGGGAAATTAGTTCAACATTTTCTTGAGGGCAATATCCGTAGTCTTTGAAGTGGTAGCTAGTAAGGTATTTCTAAACTACTTCGAGTGTAACTCCCAATAGAACCAGAACCGGAACCAGTACCATAGGCCTGATTGTTCAAGACAGTTGTTCCAGCTCATAACCAAGCAGACTCATATCTCACCACTTATGCTACCATGAGCATCCACCATGGCAGCCATTTGTTCTCTCCCATGACTCATCACCCTTGATGATCGAGATCAACACCACTGCAACTTCCGCTTCTCCTTTGATCTGATCAAACTATATGAACTATGATGTTATGATCAACATCGTGTGGTTCATCCTGGTGTCAACCAAACTCATGCAATCCAATAGCCAAGCAAGGAACGGAGATGCCAATCTGTCGGTTGATAAACATCTAATTTTAAAATGCAAAACAATAACATGCAACCTTTGCCTCATTTGTTTCTATGTGTATTGAAGAATTATGAATGAAATAGATTAGCCAAACTTCTGAGACTAAATCTGCGAAAATAATATTTGAAACATTTAGGGGAGCTGACTCATGGCTTTGTATGACTGGTAATGCAATTAGTAGTTGCTACCTTGTTTCGGGAAAAAAAGGAAATTGATTGCATTGCATCATCATTATCCGAGCCATTATCCCCAAATTTTGGGGTCGGCTAAAATTGATTGCATTCATAAATACAAAAAAATGGGGGAAATTACAGGTAAGGGGAATTGAATTAAAGGGAAGATTAGAAACAGTTAATGGGATTACAGTTTGTTATAGTCTTATAGATGCTTGTATTTGTGAGTATTATAATGGTTGGAAGTGATTTTATATTGGTTCTATTTCTAACTTTGGTCGCTAGCCTCGTTTATGCTTGAAATGTCTACTTCACTGTATCCAGTACCATGTAATGATGTTCCAATTTGATACTCTATCAGATGCGATCAGGTTATGGTCGTTCTTTATTTGAACCACTCCTACCTCTCATCTTGGGCCGTGATATTAGTGGTGAAGTTGCAGCTGTTGGGAATATGGTACGGTCATTGAGTGTAGGACAAGAAGTTTTTGGTGCTTTGCATCCGACTGCTGTAAGGGGCACTTATGCTGACTATGCAATTCTGGCGGAAGATGAACTTACTCCAAAACCTGCGTCTGTTACTCATGTGGTATGTATTGTGGTGTCCTGCAGTGACAAGTCATTACTAATTTTAGATTCATTCTATTATATGTTTGTGGTCTTTCCATTTTGCGTGGGCTGGTTTGGTCTTTATTTGCGATAATTTCACATCCTAGTTCTATTTGCATCTTTTGAATGGTTTGTTTTTAGCATGTAATATATTTATGTACATTTTTTTTATTAGCTCAAGATTAATATTTTACTCCTTTATAGTTGCCACTCGCTAATTACTTAATATCCCAATTCTTACTTATGGTGGTAGCCTTGATGTTCTTAGCACTTACTTTAGCTATTTCTTTATTTGCCAAATGTAAGTTTTGAGTTGGGGAATAGGAGCTTCATTGTTGTCAAATAAAAAGTTGACGCTGTCCAATTAACCTTTAAAATCTTTTTTTCCTGTGCTATAGTAATAAATTCAGATGGAGAGCATATTTTTAATGGCTTCTTTTAAATTTCTATTATAGTTTGTGACTTGGTAATGGTGTGCTCCTCAGGAAGCGAGTGCTATTGCGTTTGCTGCACTGACTGCATGGCGTGCTCTGAAGAGTACTGCTAGGATAACAGAGGGGTATGGTTAAATTGTTGAGTTTTTTACTTAAATGGTTAAATTGTTTTTATTTTTTTGGAAAAAATTCTCGGCATCTATCACTTCTTTTCGAGAATTATCAGATTGGTGTGGGAAATATTATATATAAATGTGGTATATCAATATTTGTGATTGAGAACTTGTGATTTACTTTAAGCACTGTATACGAACTGCCATTTCGACAAAGGATATGGCACTGGATGGGTCTGATTGGCATTATGAGATTCAAGCATCCGACTCCCCATCAGCTTGCTATGTCAGTTTTTATATCACAAATCGTGTTAGGCATACCTTATGTGCAAATTGAGTCACAATTTTGATTGTTGCTTGAAAATAAAAAATAGTTTGTAAGCTCTTTTGTTGCATTTTTCCATAAAAGGCGTAATATGTGGTTTTAGATGGATTTAAGTTGTTAATAAATATCTACTGGAGGAATCAAACTAATTAGAGTATGCTTTACTGAGTAGGTTGTTTCAGTATAAACAAAACTTTATCATTGTTCTTCTGTCTGTCCATTTGTATAACATTTTATTGGTGATGGAGGATGCCTTTTTCCCGCCTTTCCTCCCTTCTCTGAATCTTCTATGGAACAATTGTCAATCGAATAGATCTATGACAAATTGTAGTTGGTGATTTCTTGTCGCTTCTTGTACAGTTTTTACTGTCATGGATGCAGTAAGCCTCTGAACATGCCTCATCTGCAGATGCATGAAATAAGAGGATATAAATTATGATTTCTTGAAATTTATTTCCGGAGACTATCAAAAGATATATTGATAACCTCCTTTCAACCTTGACCTAGCAAAAATGGTGAATATGCAGGGAGAGAAACTTGGAGAGAGAAAGTGTGAAGAATGAACTTCATTTGTATTCCTATTTCCAAAACTGTACTCCTTTTTGCACAACTACAAAGCTTATATAACAGATAGCTGCATAACTTCTATCTGTTGGTTAACAATTGACAGACTTAACAGTTGAGTATAACAGACTTTGCCCCGTCATACAATCTGTTATGGTTAACAGAAATTGTTAACCAAATTAACTACCACATTAATTGTTTAACTACTAAATGAGATCATGTTATATATGCTCCTCATGGTTCCATTTAATAATTATTCACATAGGCAAAGGCTGTTGGTGGTGGGGGGTGGGGGAGCAGTAGGCTTTTCTGCAATTCAGCTTGCTGTAGCTGCAGGATGCCATGTTGCAACTACTTGCGGAGGAGAAAGTGTGGATAGATTACTAGCTTCTGGTGCTGAGCAGGCTGTTGACTACACTGCTGAGGTGACTATGTAATGCAATGCCATTATCATTTATCACTAATTCTCCAGCTTTCAGAATCATAGAAAATGAATAGGATTCTAATTTGAAATTTATAGATAAATATCCTCTTTTTCCCTAATGATTTAAAATTTACAAATCTCAGGACGTTGAATTGGCAATAAAAGGGAAGTTCGATGCTGTCTTGGACACTATTGGTGTACCAGAGACAGAACATATAGGCATTAATCTTTTGAGGAGGGGTGGGCACTACATGACACTTCAGGTGAGAAATGGAAGCATGTAACTGTTTTTTCTCTCTCTAGAGATTACTTTTACAAGTCACATACATGATTCTTCCTCGCTGTTTTTAAGGGATGTATTGGAATATTTTTCAGGGCGAGGCAGCTTACTTGGCAGATAAATATGGAGTAACAATTGGGATTCCTTTAGCTTCAGCTATTTTGCTGAAAAAACAGATTCAATACCGATATTCACATGGCATAGGTAAAGAATCCATTTGCTGCATACAATTTGTTACAACAATGTCCCCAATCCCAATCCTATACAAATTTTATATTTACTAAACCTAATTTTTTACTTTTTTATGCGAAGCCATTTTTTGTTCTTTATAATTAGTGTAAGAGGACATACAAACATGTGGCGGAATAGTGGAGTTGCAGTGGTGCAACCTAGAGGTCACAAGTTTAATTCATGAAACAGTCTCTTCATATATTATGTGGGGTAATTGGTAAGGTCTGCATATATCTTGACCACTACGGGAGATTTTTGCGTGGGAGTTGTTTACTAAAATGGCCAACATGTGACCTAATGGTAGAGTTGTAGGGGTGCAACCTAGAGGTCACAAGTTCAATTCATGAAAACAATCTCTTCACATATTATGTGGGTTAAAGTTTGTGTGCATCTTGCATGTCCTCAACCCCGCCACTGCCAAATTTTTTTTACAGGTGGACATGTGGCCCAGTTGTAGAGTTACACGGATGCAACCTAGAGGTCACATGTTCCATTCATGAAAACAACCTATCCACATATTAGTGGGGGTAAGGTCTGTCTACATCTTGCATGTTCCCGATGGCCTTGTGCCTGGGAGAGGGGACTCTAACATTGTCTTTGTTTGAGTCATGAGGAGTAAGTTACACTAGTCCAAGAGCTTATTTTTTACTCGTCTACTCTTAGGCAAAAGCTAAGTAAATCTTTCATTTTTTATACCTTGCAATGGTTGTGAAGTTATCTTTCTACATGGTTTGGACTTTTTTCTTCACTGTAGAAATTACTTATTTTGTTTGTTAATTAGTTCATAGCATTTGGTGTGATTTAGCAAGCAGTATGGTGGTCAAATGAAAGTGTAACTTTTTCGCGTGGAAACAAAAGATTGGTATATAATCTGTAAGAAACATTACAAGGAGTTAGTTTCAAGAAAAAGAAACTTCTATAGGGAGTTAACTTGCTTGATAGTGTACAGGTTTTAAGTGTTTTTTCATGTCATTCTTTTTCTACAGCCTATGATACAGTTGAGAGATTAGAGTAATCTATCTACAGAGAATCAAGGCTTTTGATAGGGCTCATGAAACGAGGATCTTGAGGTTTGGGAATGTAGTCAAATGGTGTTTGGGAGTTGTAGTATAGGTGTAGTGTAATTGGTTGAGATTAGTTGAAGTCTACTAGGAATTTGGAAACCATGTAATGGAGTGACCTCATTGTCTGGGTGTAGGAATTTTAGCAATTTTTCATTCTAATGAATAGCTCCTGGGTGAGTCGGAAAATGTTTTTTAGGGCTTTTATCTTCAAAGATTAATGTTTATGACATAGTTTGTCTGCTTCCAGGTCAAGGAAAAATGATAGGGATGGAGCATTCAAGAGCTGCAAATTTGAGTCATGAATGTAACTTTTGGTTTTGGGGTTGAGGTTTAACATTTTCCAGTGGATGATATTGAATTTTGGACTTCAGGATTTCCAACATAAGATGATCAATTGAGTATAGTTAAGGGTTTAAGTGACAATTAAATAAAGAAATGATAGTGTGTAAGTGAAGGATGTGAGAGAGAGAAGAATCATATCTTTCTGAAATATGTTTGGAATAGTTTTGGTTGATTATCTACAGCAATTCTTTTTCAATTGGTTGGTTCTTTCTTCTATCCCTGATACCAATAACTTATGACATATTGACATTAAGTTGGGGCATTTTTCTATTGCCATAAAACTTGTTGGAATCTTGCAATGAAAATTCGAAGCTAACCTAAGTGATGAGATAACGTGCTCAAAATGGTAAACAGAAAAGGCATTTTGAGAAGTACACTTTTAGGTAATGGACATACCAAAATTAATAGATTCACAGAAAATGCACCTGTCCTTGATGCATAATAGCCCCATCCTTCTGAAAAAAAAATGTATGCAAAATCAATGAGGCAAGAAGGAAGTGTCTATGTTCCCTTCACCCGTGTTTGGCAGCATACTACATATTTTTAGTGACAGTGAGTCTAGCTTATATTTTTGCTGCACAATATGTATAAGACTGTTACCCCTTCTGCTCTTGTTTTAATAATGCAGAATATTGGTGGACGTATATGAGGGCTGACTCTGATGGTTTGGACGAGATTCGCCGACTATCTGAAGCTGGGAAGTTGAAAGTCCCTGTGGAGAAAACATTTCCCATCACACAAGTGAGAGAGGCTCACGAGGCAAAAGACAAGCGGCTCATCCCTGGTAAAGTAGTGCTGGAATTCGACTGAAATGAATTCGACATGCTCATGTTACAATAATTAGGGAACACGGGTTTCCTCTTTCAAATCTGTAAATGGCTTATAAATTTTAATTGATGCTGCTTTAGAGGCACTCTGTGCAATAAGTGCTAGAAGCGCTATAGGTGGAAGTTTTGCGAAAGGCCGCCTTAATAACATCATGATATGTAAATCTCTGAATATTTCTTTAAAGTACACTAGTCTATGGCTTTGTGAATCCGTTCTAGTAGTTTGTTTACTGAAGAGAAGAAGTTAGCGATTTCTGCACTTCCTCAAATTTGACCAGTTTTTGACATTCATAATTTTTTCTTTGCACATGAATGTCGAATGTCATGAACTTTGGGTACGAGCTAGTTTAGATTATTGTATTGAGCTTATTAGCTCAGGGTTTTGATATGGTTCTCATGGCTGGTGTTCACAACTCCAGAACTGGTTCTGTTTCTTCATATTATTTTCTGGTTCATTTTGTTTTTTCCGGCTTCATCGAAAGATCATAGGGATAGGATTCAATGCCCCTCATTATGAATCCTTGATATGTTCCTATCCCCATCTAGCTAGCATGGTCCTAACATGCACTATATATAGGGTTGGCAAAAATTTGAGTCTGGGTCAAATAATATAGAATGTTTATGAGATATTTGTATGTTTCGACTTGGATTGATTTGAATTTTCGTACTTAATTGATTATATATGAATTTACAAATAAATCAAAGAATAATTTAATCCGGATTAGGATTCAGACAATTTTATTGGACAAGATTTTTCTGTTTGGATTTGAACTCGGGTCTAAATCTAGTCCCAATATTTTTGGGCATAATTTTTTATTTTTTATTTTAAAAAATCATAAATGTATAACATTTTTGGGAATAAATTTACATTATGAAGACATGACAATTCTAGACAATCGAATATGAACTTCAAAATTTTAATATTTCGATTGTAATGAATTTAATTTTTATTTAAAATAAAATATACACCATTAATTTTTTTTTAAATGAATACTATACATTTATAAAATTATTTGAAAAAAAAATGAGGCCCAAAAATGACATTATACCAGACCACAGGCTTCGGTTTGGTCACACGAATGGATAATAAAACTTGGGTGTAGGATACAAGGCCACATAATATTAGCCATATAAAATTACAAATCAGTCCCCATCCTTGTTGGTAAGGCAACCATGTGGGAATGGTATATTGGTATTCGTAATTTCGTATGCTTTTGTCTTTTTCCTTTTCTTTCTCAAAAGGAAAGCCTACCTGTGATGCCACTTTCAGCACCTATCACTGCTACATTTCCCCGAGAAAATACAAAAGGTAAAAATGTTATAAATTCCACGCGAGAATTATGCTTAAACAAAAGTCTGGTCTCCACTTTTCTTTTCTTTCTCAAAAGCAAAAATCTACACCTTTTTCTTTCACTTATCAACACCCACTGTTACATTTTCCAAGAAAATAAATACCAAGGTTAAAACGTCGCAACACCAACAACAATAATCTTCATGCCATTGAAAGACAAACAGTTTCCTCCCCGCTCTCTCTCCCTTCATGCTCCACAGCTCTTGGCCTCTTGCATATAAACAAACCAAGCACAGCATTGTATCTCTCGCCTTCCCTAACCACACAAACCCAGATCATAAAACTCCCAAAGCTTCAATCTTTATTTATCAAAGGTGGCAGGAAACCCAGTAAAAGAACCACAACAAATGGACATAGACAGACACCCCCATCGGAGCACAAGTAGCAGCAGCACCACCACTAGTACTACAAGTGAACTCTTAATTTGCTTCACTTCTCATCTCTCCTCTTCCTCCATGAAGTCCATTCTCAGTCCCGGCCGTGCAAGAGAGCCCTCTCAAATCTCACTCTCTGCTTCTCTCAGTAGAAGACTTAAAAGCAATGGCAGCATCAAAGGCGGTCAATCCCCAATGTTCCCCAAGAAACGCGGCGCCAGATTCGAAAACGTCGAACCCAGTTCCCCCAAAGTGACCTGCATCGGTCAGGTGAGAGTGAAGACGAAGAAACAGAGGAAGAAAATGAGGACCAGATCGAAGCAAAGAGCAGCAGCAGGAGGAGGAGGGGATGTTAGTTTCAGAAGGGTTGATCTGAACAAGAATCCAAAACTAGATTGCCTGACTTCTACTAATAATCATGTGAATCCGGAGTGTTTGCCGCATCGAAATCAAAGATGGGTTCACTTGCCGGTTACAATTTGTGAAGCATTGAGAGCATTTGGAGCTGAATTGAATTGCTTCATACCGTGCCGATCTAATTGTACGAGGGAGAAGGAGACGGAGAAAGCGGAAGGATCTGGAGGGAGTTCTTGTGGGGCGGCGTTTGCGAGGTGGTTGGCAGCGGTGAAGGAAGGGGAAGGGGGAGGGAAAAGGAAGGATTTAGAGTTGATGGTTGGAGAAGAAGAGAGAGTTGAGAAAAGAGGTAGTAATAGAGAGATGATGAGGAGGAGGCATGTGTTTGAAGAGATTGAGTTCAAGGAAGAGATCTTTGAGAGTAAGAATGTGAAGTTAGAGGAAGAGGAAGAAGGAAGAGTGAGTATATGTATACCACCCAAGAATGCTCTTTTACTGATGAGATGTAGATCGGATCCTGTCAAAATGGCTGTACTTGCTAATAAGTTTTTGGAGGCACCAGTGTTGGAGGAAGAGAAAGAAGATCAAGAAGATGTGAAAGAAGCAGAGGAAGATAAGAATCGGGCGGAACAAAAATTGAATCTTGAGCTTGAAGGGGAGTGCAAGGAAAGTAGACAAAGTGAGGAATGTGAAAACATGGGTTCTTGTGTGAGTTTAGAAGATGAAGAAACCCCTCAAGTGGCTGAGACGGAAATGGTTGTTGATGGAGTTGAAGGAGATGAACAAGAACAAGAAAACCCAGAAGGGGACAAAGAAATCAGTGAAGCAGCAGTGAAAAAAATGAACATTGAGAAGCAAGCAGAGACTAAGCAGCACCGGCAAGAACCAGTTTATGAATGTCAAGAAACTGAAACTTCTGCAGATTTAGAGAAGTTACCAGACGAAGTTAATGTCCCCATTTTGGTTCGACCGAGGGAAGAAGACAATCTTGTAGAAACTGAAGCAGAAATTTATGGAGCAGACAACAATGCAGTAGATTCCAGTGATGCAGTCGATGAAATTGTAGAAGCAATTTCAAGTTCTGGTGAAGACCAAAATACAGAAGAGCCACAAGACCATGAATTACAACCGGAACATAATCAAAATGTAGCAGCAGAGGATGAAACAGAGAAGACTTGCCAGGAAGAACAGTTAGTGACCCATCAGAGATCCGAACCTGAACACGAATGCCCAGAAACCCAGGAAGACGAAGTGGGTTGCCAGTCAAAGCAAGAGACTGTGAACAGAGAATCAACAGCTTCAGTTTTACCAGATTGTTTACTGTTGATGATGTGCGAGCCAAAGCTGTCAAGGGAGGTCTACAAGGAGACTTTCGTCTACAGTACGGACGTCATCAGATGTTTGCAGGGGCATTCACGGCTGGTCAATAAAGCGGACAGAGGAAATAAACCCGACAGCACGGTCAACAAAACGGACGATGCAGATGATTCCAAAAAGAGGATCAGCATTGACTGCAATCCTGTACCGGTGCAGCAATTGCAGCAACTGACAAGGTCTTCCTTCTCGCACCCGTCAGCTGCGGTGGCTTTCGGTGCTGGCATCACTTCATCATCGGTGGCTAACATGATTGGGCAGAAGGTTTACGAGCCGTTTAGGCTTAAGCGCTGCAAATCTGAACCTAGGAGGTCAGCGGCTAAGCTAGCTGCCCCAGAGCCTTGTTTTTGGAAGAATAGAAAACTGGAGCCGCATCGCCCTGCACTTGGAGTAGGCGCGGCTGGAGTCGGATTTTGACTATGTACTATTTAGTTAATAGTGTCGGGAAAGTTTGACTTGAGTAGAAACGGTTGGTCTTTTTTTTTGTTTTCTAATTTAGCTATTGGGTATGGGTAATTGGGTGTATTGGATTTACTACTAGGTTTTGGGCCTTAAATATTTTGCTTGTGGACCAAGCAGAAAAGCCAGTGATTTAGAACACTTTTGTAGGCTTTGCTTCACATTTTATAAAGTAGTTCGGATGGAAGAGGTTTGGTTGGGAGCAATTTCGTAAACACATCAAAAGGAAGGTTTCAAATTTAGAATTTAGAATGTCGAGAGATTCGCGAATCGTTCTGCACTCCACTCAAAATTTTTGCCTAATAGAGATTGAGAGGAGTTCGTTACAAACTCTTACTCCTCTCAATCCCTCGTTTGTAAAATGCGAAACAAGGCTTTAGTTGCATTTAGTTGCATGTGGTTTGTTATTTTCTTTTTGGTAGATGGAAACTGCTAGAAACCAATTCAAGCCAACTCAAAACCATATCTTGAAAGACTTCACAAGTTTATGGTAGTCTTTTATTTAACGTGAAACTTATCCAAGACACGTTCTTATTGGATCTGTCTAACATAATAGATTCTGGATATATGAGTTTCTCCGTCCCACATGCACCAACCAATTAGATTGATGGGGTGGCTCAAAACAATTTTTGTTAGTTTGCAACTTGCAAGTAAGATATTAAATGACATTTTCACAATTTGGGGATATGTGGCTGCATAGGTTGGTGGAGTCTCATACATCGAGTGTGACAATGTTTACTGTTTAGGGTGTAAAGTGGCCGAGCCGAGGCTTCAGCAGACTTTAGCAGTGAGTAAGTGCAAACGTTTCCAATATCATGTAGAATGCTCTTGATGGCTAGATTGCTAGATACTAATCTTGCTAGAAATGATGAACATGCGAGCGTGACTTAAAATGCAGGAAGTTTTCCATGAAATGAAGGCGAGTTACAAGAATACAAACCTACTTCATAATTGCGTATTATCTGAACTTTGATCAGCCTGGCTGTTGCTCGGTTCAGCATCGTCAGTACGATTTTCAGCAGTTGAATTTAGGGAACCTGATTGCTCTTCACCTTTACTTATAGTTTCTTCTTCATTGGTAAAACCTCCCATGAAGGAATTGATGGCAAGCTGGCCAGAGTAAAGAAATAAACCAACAGCATTGATACCAAAAACGAATGTTGCGAGGTAGCATATCCCGTTTATAATAGTCCTGTAAAATAGATAACAAGGTGTCACCTCTTACGGCTTTCATATGTATGTCAGAAACTCAGAACAGGCGGAATATCAGAAGTACATGGCAGTGAACCCACCGTATGGTTATTGTTATTTGACGAACCTGCGAAGCAAACAGAAACAGTGTGAGGAATACCAATCTAATTTTTGAATTGGTATTTATAACACAAAACAAGGAATGTTCTGTCACGGTTATTCCCTTGTTTATAAGCTACTAGATAAACTTATTCAATCCAAACATGCGAAAATGAGAAATATCTTATCTATCCGCAAACACTTTTCCTACTGCAAAAGAAAAAGACATCAAATCATACATTGTGCATTAAATGCAGGAACTCTCGTCAATTATACGCTTTTCACAATTTATAATGCCAAATAGAGGGATATCCAGTCTTTTTATTTCCTCTAGTAACCCAAATTACCAAACTTTGAATTATGTATAATATGTTTTCTCCACAGATCAAGGTAGAGCTGCCACCAAACGGATATGTCTGTTTTCAAATCACTTGATTATACACGAGAGTGATTGTTCCTGCCTTCCTGGCAATAAAACATCAACGCCCCAAACTCAAGGTGGAATGTCGGAAACTTAGACTAAGCTATACAAAAGAAAGAAACTTCAGTCGTGATAAATACTGAAAAAGAACGTAAGAGGCTACCATATCAAAACTACCCATTCGAAAGAGGACGCAAATATGGAAAATTGGCTTCATTAATGTCAGATGAACATGGCATATAGATAAATGCCTACTGGTGGAGTATTCAGTCCTCACCTTAGGTTAAAAAAGTTGGATGAGAGTAAGCCATAAAAAATAAGAAAACTAGAAGGCAAAAAAAGTGGTGATTGTTTTGCCAAACATAATAACCTATGAAGTCCAAAAAATATTTTGCGGCTGATTGAGTGTAAGATGACTAGATGAAGCTAGCCAAGCTTGATTTGCTATGCAATATGTGAAGAACAGTTTTATGCAAGCTATAAACTATCCCCATTTCAATGACTGAGGGATAAGGGCCATGTGCAACAGCTTAAGCAATCCAAAAGGGCTCCTAAATCAATCACCAGCACCAGTGGCAATTATATGTAACACAAACCAAATTTCCATCAAAACTAGGAAAGTCCATAATTTAACCTACAACATGCAAATAACCATTTATATCTGTACAAAATGGACTCTCAAAGTCCATGACATTATTTGAAACAGGAGTCTCTAAAAGGCGGTAAAACCCAAAGCAGAGGGCTCTTGTGATTTTTTTGTCTGTTTACAAGGTTTAAACATAATATCCTTATGTTATAATCTGTGTCCATGTAAGCGGAAAGTTGAAACCCACAGAACCAAAGACGCCGACAGAAAAGTTGCCTTTAAAGCAGTAACATCTGCTGTTTCTACTTCTGGTGAGAGGACCTCCAAAAAAAAAAAAAAGTAGCATTTTGTTTGTGCATGTGAGTAAGTATAATTAGACTAGTTGGTTTAATATTGCAAATCAACCAAGCATATATTCCAAAGGGGCACATGAAAAAAAGAATCAGAATGTCAGAGCAGCTTTTTGGTTCAGTGATCAAAATTGCAGCAACTTAAAAAGATCAGGAAAGTGTGTGTTACTAAAATAGAGAAATGGGCAATAAAGGTGCATACCGAGTAACTATCTGTAATAGTTTGGCGATTAAGACTCGCCTCAATAGTGGTTGTGAACTTATAAAGAATAACTGCAATCACACCAGCTGAGATTGCACCCAACAATGCCTGAACAGGAGAGGGAGGGGAGTTAATATCAACAGAGCTTGACCCCATGGCTTTCAAGTTCTCCAGTGCCTCCTCTTTCAAAGATTTCTTCACCTCAGAAGACCGAAGTTTCTAAGATGCCAAAACCCCACCTCATCAAAATTCATACAAAATATAGTCGCACAAAAACCGGGAAAAAAATAAATGACAGTGTCAAAACCAATTTTCTCAATGTCCAAGCTGAGATATAATGATCCACATCATTGTATAATCAAAGAGAACACAAGTCTGGCATAATTCAGTTTCAGTCTTTCAAATCACCCATAAAAGGAATGCAATGCAATAACTGAAGTCGAGAAAACTACCTGGTATCCACTGCTTCACCTTCAGGCTCTTACAAAGAAACACAGAAGTACATATACAGGGTTAACAACTTAACATTGCAATAAAAGTAAATATGACCATTTCCCTAACATCTCAATCAATGGCCTGAAAAGAAAACTAAGCGATTAAGTGAAGCAAAAAAGGAGTAAAAGTCAGTTTTTGTTTGGGAATTTAATTGAGATTCAATAGGACCAAACAAATAGAGAAATAGAATAACCAAAGTCAACCACACAAAGGACACCAATAATTAACATGGTTTGGCCAGTCTACTACATCCGCAATCCGAAGACGATGAAAGAAGAATTTCACTATCACACATATAGTGTACAAAGTGGAGATAAACACTCAAAACTCAAACCCCGATTACACCCAAAAAATCTCACACTAGTACAAAGAATAAACTCTCTGCATCTGTCTTTACTAAGTACTATCTTTCAATTCTCATGATTAAGTAAATTTTCCTTCACTGTCTCCCCTCCTCCCTAAAGAGCACTCAAAAATTACTGGCACTAATGAAGTCCAAATTGTGCTTGGACTTGAATATAGAGAATGGTTTCGAATTTGATTAGATTGCATCAACACCTGTAGTACTAACTATTATACTACCTGTAACAAATAAAGACTTCCAACCTTGTTCTTTCACCAACTAGTGAAGATTTTCAGCCTACAGAGACCTGGTTTTTGATTCTAGGTGCAAATATCACATGTCTCCCTATGAGATTGGTTTGTTACAAACCATTCAATCAATGGTGGTCATGTCTTGATGGGGAATCATGATTCCTCCAATGTTGTTGGAGACTGATCAATCCAAGTCAAGTTGAATGACAATAGTGGTTGGACTTTTATATGTGTTCTCCATGTCCGAGTTTGAGATTGAATCTTATTTGTTTGGCTATCGTGAATTCCTTCAAGTAAAAGTATTCTACTGGAGGTGGAGTTTTGGAAGTTACTTGCGATGTGAATATCGTGATAAAAAGTGTAAAGGTTGGAAACCATCATTTGTAACATGATAGTATAGTGGTAAGTAGTAAAGGTGTTGTTCTGATCTTATCAAAATCCAAACCAATCTTTGTATTCAAGTCCAAGCACTACTTGGACCTGATTGATGTTATTAATTTTTTATTGTTCTGTGGGGTGGAGGCGGAGATGGTGAAGAAAAATCTTATTATTGGTTTGACAATATTCAAGCCAAGGTAGAGATTGTTAGGTGAATAAGTCAAGCCTCTGGTTTGATTGTCACTTAACAATTAAATGAGCAAAAGGAAAAAGTTGCATTCGGATCCATCAAGCTTCACATCTCCTTCTTGTGCTTTTGGTGGCTAAGTTTGAACAAGTGAGAGATACCGAGAATTTATATTCTTCGTGTCAGTGGGATATTGTTTTGAAGTAGTTCGGGTTCCAAGATGAGATTTTTAAACTGTAATTCGGGTTCCAAGATTCAGACGAAACAATCCACAACCCATACATAATCTTTAACAAGCTGATGCAAAACAGTAGCTCATATATGTAGTATCAGAGCGCATAGATTCTCCAATAAAGGTAAAAAACCAGTTCGCCGAATTTTCATAAATGAGAGGAGAGCAAATACCAATTCTCTGGCACGCTTTGCGCGGCGCCGAATCGAGCGAAAGAGCAAGACAGTGATAGCACCCGTGAGAAGCAAACTGGTGGTGACCTGCAACGGAGAAGGGTCGTCTGTGGTGGCGAATAAGTTGGGAGAAGACAATGGTAGCTCTATTGGACCCTCTTCCAACGGTGCAGCCGTGGTGTTGGTGGAGTCTTGGAGCTCGGCGAGCCATGTATCTGACCTTGGTGGAGTAGTTGCAGAAACGGAGAGAAACTTGTTGGGTTTGTGGAGAGAGATAATAGAGAGTGAGGGACTGTGGTGGAGATCATGATGGTGAGAGACAGGGAAGATGATCTGGGAGGAGATAATGTGGTGGCGGTTACACTGCAACACCAACATTTGTTTGCGCAATTGTGAAGCTTTAAAGGCAAAGCAATTTTGGGGGCTTGGTGGTGGTTTGTGTTCTGTTTCTTGTCTGGTCAGTATTTGTGGTTCATCTTTTTGTCTATTGGGAAAATATCCATGGAGGAGGCTACTTAAGATATAAAAAATAATGATCTCAAATATAATTTTGAATCTTCCAAATTTCATTCCCTTTCTTTTATTAAAAAAAAAATTAATTCACCTCAAAAGAGATTTAATATTTCAAATTTATATTAACGATCCAAAAAATTTATGTCATTTCAGCTTTAAAATTAAATAGTGTTGTAAATTCATTTACAATTTACCTCCAATTAAAAAATATATATAGTGGATCTCAATTATCTCTCCCACATGCCATCTATTGAACATTTAAATGTCTTACATGTGATCCGCATTGGATTGAGATACTCCTCACTTAGAAGAAGTGATTTTTTTTATATTAGTTTTTTGGATTATTAGTCGATTTTTTTTTATTTTTGATCGATTTTAGTGTAATATATGTAAATTTTTTTTTAGAAAAAAATCGATTAAAAAATTAGACTTTGGTCCGTTTCAATTTTGGGCACATGGAATTTTTGGGCATTTAGAGCACTCACGATTGTGCAATTTTAATAGAGAATGGATAATGTGTGAGAATACGTGTTTTTGACGGTGTGACTATATTAAAATGTGTGTTTTGCTGATGTGGTTGTATTGAAAAATATGTTTTGGTGATATATATGAGTATGTGACTTAACTTTTTATAAAATATATCTGATTCATTATTAATTGGAATGAAAGAATAAATCATTAACTTTTATTGAGAAAAAAAATGTTTAAGAATTTATGTTTTGTTAATGTGATTATATTGAGATACGTGTGTTGTTAATATAAGTAGATATATGATTTGACTTTTTGTTTAATAAATGTGAAATCCAATTTTTAATTTTACTGCACCAATAAATTTTACTATTTTGATTGTTCTTACTCGGCTCTTGCCCATCCTGTTACTAATGGTGCAATTTTGATGGGCCAACAAATGTGTATTAAAATATGTTTTTTAATAATGTGGTTGTATCGAGAGATGTATTTTATTGATGTGGATAAATATGTGATTTTATTTTTTTGTAATAAATGTGGGACCAGATATTAATTTGTGTGTAAATTTAATTGGGCCAATAAGAATGAGAGAAAAATTATTTGCTTGCCTGAAATGGAGGAGAGAGAAATGTATAGGGATTTGTATTTTATTAATGTAATTATATTGAGAGTTATGTTTTGTTAATATAAATAAATATGTAAAATCACTTTTTATGTAATTGAGGTGTGACTCGAAAACAAATTTAATAAGAACATTTGCATGTCCCATTATGATTGCTCATAAGCCATTTGGCCCAGCCCAGCGTTTATATCTCTTGTGTGCTAGTCTTGAATGTTCTCGTCCCTCTTGGCAAGCATATCAATTAGCTTGTTTCTAACCGATGCTTAAGATCATCCACAACAGAAACTATAAATAAAAATTCTAACAGTTCAATTTTTGTACACTTTTTAGAAATTTACAGTTTCTCAAACAGTACATTTATATATCAGACACTCAAAATCATACTCTAAATCATATTTTTTAATAATTTAAAGTCAATACATTTTACAATATTGTAACATAAAATACTGCATTTTATTATATATTGCTTAATCGACATTAATATTAATAATTTGAAATAGTTATATTAAGTATATTTTAATATAATTAATAATTATAATTTTTAATATAATTAAAAAACGATAAAAAGGGTCTCTACACGCATGCCCATTTTTTCAATTTTTGTTCATGCATAGTACCATTTTTATAATGCCCAATATATGAAAAAAATGAAATATTATTAAAATATATGTGCATGTCTACAGTAACACTCTCTGAATTTTCCTAATGTTGCGTCACTCAAAAGCACATAAGAACTCCATATTAATTCTTCAATACTCTTTTATAATTATTGGTGGAGATGAGCTAAGGTCTAAACTTATTAACTATTAATTTATTAGTGAATTAATTTTTTCATTAGAGAAAATATCTCCATTTTAAAAGACTAGGCCCACCATCAACCACCTCCATCTCGCAAGTCCAACGTCCATCTCATCGCAATCCATCATACGAAGTCACGATGGTATCACATGTGATGAATAGAAGTGTAATGTATTATAAACGTAATTATTCCATATCTCTCTTCATAAGTAACAATTAGATCCAAAATATGAAAAAAATGTCTAAAAAAATTACCTTGATAAATAATATACATACCAACCAATATGAGTATTTATTTATTTATATATTTTTAATTACTCTTGTAATCATTACACTCTATCAAACACGCTCTTAGCTTAAAAGAAAAAAACACTGCACTATATAACACTCACAATGATGCAATTTTAATGAAGAAGAGATAACGTATGAGAATGTGGGGTTAATGAAAATGAGATATCGACACCATGTGGATGCTATTAAAACACCCACAATAGTATTAATAGCGGTGAGGACTATTTTCACTCCACAGATTCCCACGAACACCTCAATTCTTAAAAATCTCAATTAATATTGTCCAGTTTTCTCGTGGCACCCATATTATCTATTTTTTCATAAAAAACGAAAGCACCCCAATTCCATCTATTTGAAGACCCACTTAACCAGCAAAAAGATTCATAGCTCTCCCATTTGAAACTCAACTTCCAAGAAATAAACCCAATTCATTTCAGAAATTCACCCGAGTAACATTCTCAGCAATGTTGAGGCGTTCAATCTCAGTATGTGGGTCCTTAACAAAAACTATCTTGCACACAACAACAACGAAAGCATAGATTTATTCGACTTGCCCTTAAATTCAATCTTGGAGATGATGCGGCGGCCCCAACCTAAGACAGTCGTCTAAGGGAATTAGCAATCATAGCAGATGAGAACTCTGATGGTTTGCTGGACTTGCAAAGAGCATATGCCAACAGATTCAACGTCAAAGAAGCCTTAACATTTTTCATCACTTCAAGGAATTAACCCATTCAACATAAACCCAAAATCATAAAGGCGAAGAAGATGACACTTATCAGGTCTTCTTTGTGCTCCATCTCTTCGTCTTCAAAGTTGTCATCTTTATCGAATATATCCTTGTCAATGAAGTCTCTGAAGTCGGAATATACGAAATACTCGTCGTGGTCCATGGTGAGGTGAGAGGGAGACGAAGAGAGAAGAGAGTGAATAGAAGAAATGCAACTGATAGGTTTGTGCGGGCTGGGTGGAAGGTAGACAAACTTTTTTTAGATTTTTCAGGGTGTCTGAGAGAATCTGGTAGTGAAAATAGTCCTAACCATTAATATCACATTCTTATTAAAATTTAAACTTGATCTCACCCATACTACATAAAAAGTCGAGCTATATACTTACTCAGATAAGCAAAACGTGTCTCTCAATACAATCATATTAACAAAATATAAATTTCTATACATTTTCTTATTTCAATATTTGTCAAGCATCTACTCTTTCATTTGTTCATCAATTTTCTAACAAAATCATACTAAAATGAATATTGAATTTCACATATTTTACAAAAGTTAAGTCACATATTGATACATGTAATTAAAATATATCTCTTAATATAATCAAATCAACAAAACACATATCTCATTGCAACTCTATTGATAAAAATACACATTTCAATATATTATCAATAAAAATACAGATCCTGACAATGTCTAAGACCATCTCCAGCAGCTACTGAAAATAAGTAGTACATCTTAAATTAGAGTTATTTTTTTGTCTTCTAGTGAAAATATGAGACACAACAGTTACTGTAAGTTACACGGGAAAGTCTAGCCTTGCTACAGTGCGATTGGACTTCCAGCGCCGCACTGTAGCAACTGGATATTATTGTTTGATTAAAAAATTACAGTTATTCTCTTTCTCTCTCCTACTTGTATGATAATTGAATAAGAAAAGTGATTTAAGACTGTATGACCTACACACTTTTTTTTTTGAAAGATAATGATATTAATTCAGATCATTCTGCAATACATCAACAATGAAAGATGGAGGAGAACCATTCCAAACCTCCATGTCAGACACAGAATCAACTGCCTTAGCAAGGATATGAGCAACTTGATTCGCAGACCTCTTAACAAAATTAAAACAACATAATTCAAAGTCCAATGCAAGGACTTTACAGTCACCAACTATAAGACCAAAATAAGAGGGATCCTTCGTATGACGATGAAGAGTATTGACTAAAATTTGAGAATCCGATTCAACCACAACTCTAGGTAACCCCTTATCCTTCAACCAACTCAAAGCTTCTCTACATGTCAAGGCCTCCGCAATCAAATGGTCCATCGGACCTGCCAAAAAGGATGCCTTAGCAGCAATGAAACCACCATCTGAAGAGCGCACAACACATCCCATACCAAGTTTTCCCGATTGGAAAAATAAGGCTGCATCAATATTGCACTTGAACATGCCCAAATCCGGTTTTATCCATCTTGTACCAAGCTGTACATGCGATGGAACTGCCATACCAGCAGCACTTTGCGCATCTTGCCACTGTTGAACCATCGAGGTCGAGTTAGCAAGGACTTGCAAAGTTGGTATCCTTCTTCTATTCCATACCAAATTATTCCGATTAATCCAAATACTCCAGCAAATAGCAGCAGCTAGATTAAGGTTGGAACTACTAACCTTCTTCACTAGAGTAGACCACCAGTCCATGAAAGAGCTTGCATTATCAAGATGCAGGCCGACCCCGGAAGCCAACCATATACTCTTGGCAAAAGAACATGTAACCAACGCATGACATGTATCTTCTATGGCTCCCGAACAAACCGGACATAAAACTTGAACATCCATATGCTTAGAATTAAGGGCCTTCAAAGTAGGCAAAACATTAGCACATGCCCGCCATAAAAGGTTTTTCACTTTAGCAGGCACTTTAAGCTTCCAAATTGATGGCCAAGGAGCTGCACTTGAAGAGAACGTACCTTCATAAATATTCATCAATTTGGAATACCCACTTTTAACTGTATAGAACCCTTTATCATCCCAAATCCACATCCAACTATCAACTAATCTCCTTGTGCTAAGAGGAATTTTTAAAATTAACTCTCTATCTCGGTGGCAAAAAATATTAGAAATAGCTTCACCATCCCACCTCATCTCATCTATCTTAATCAACGAACTTACAGAGCCGAATGAGTGCTAGGAGTAATGACAAATGGGTTCATTGAATCTGGTAGCCACGGGTCTTCCAGAATTTTGATCTTGCTTCCGTCAACAACTCTCCACCTAACTCCTTTCCTTAACACCTCTTGTGCCTCCATAATACTCCTCCAAACATAACTTGGATTAGCCCCAACCTTTGCATTCAAAAAGGAGACATTTGGAAAATAACGAGCTTTGTAAATTCGGCCTGACAATGATTGAGGATTGGTGGTCAGGCGCCAACCTTGCTTAGCCAACATTGCAATATTAAAAGCCCTTATTTTACGAAACCCCATCCCTCCTCTTTTTTTTGGCACACACATCTTGTCCCATCTCATCCAACAAATACCTCTACCAGCTGTTCCATCTCTACCCCACCAAAAAGAGTTCATCATCCTCTCTAACTCCTCACACAACGACACCGGAAGAGCAAACACATTCATAACATATGATGGTACAGCTTGAGCCACAGTTTTTAATAAAATTTCTTTACCAGCCCGAGACAATATCTTAGACTTCCAACCCTGGATACGTCTCCATACTTTTGATTTCACGAACTCAAACACCTCCTTCTTATTTCGCCCCACCAGCGAGGAAACACCGAGATACATGCCATGATTTTCCTTGCTATCCACCCCCAAGATATTACACAATAAGGTTTGATCTGCAACAAGCACATTATGACTAAAAGATACCGAAGATTTCCCATAATTAACCTTCTGTCCAGAAGCTTTCTCATACATATAAAGGCATTCCTTTATTGTGTTACACTCCTGCATGTTTGCCCGAAAAAACAAGAAGCTATCATCAGCGAAAAAAAGATGGGACACACTTGGAGCTGACCTGGCAACTTGACAACCATGAAGCATCCCTTTCGACTCTAAACTGCACAATAAAGAAGAAAGGCCTTCGGCACAAATAAGGAATAAGTAAGGTGATAGCGGGTCCCCTTGACGCAGCCCACGTTGAGGAAAGATAGGCCCTATTTCATGGCCTGAGTTCTGAATAGTATAGCTCACAGTTGTAACACACATCATAATCAGGGCTCTCCATCTCTCATTAAACCCCAATTTCTCCATCATATGAGTCAGAAATTCCCATTCAATACGATCATAAGCCTTTGCCATATCTATTTTAAGAGCAGCGAAACCCTTCTTGCCTTGTCTCTTCCTCTTCAAAAAATGACACACTTCAAACGCCACCATAATGTTATCTGTGATACTTCGACCAGGAAT
This sequence comes from Euonymus europaeus, assembly GCA_963580455.1. Lineage (NCBI taxonomy): Eukaryota > Viridiplantae > Streptophyta > Magnoliopsida > Celastrales > Celastraceae > Euonymus > Euonymus europaeus. Next base: position 26,042,117 of record OY756961.1, read on the forward strand.
AAAAGCACTTTGAAATTCAGAAATAATTGAGGGGAGAACCAGCTTCAACCTGTTAGCCAAGACTTTTGCTATAATTTTGTAGACAACATTGCACAGAGCAATTGGCCGCAAATCTCCTAGAGTTACACAATTTTGTTTTTTTGGAATCAAAACAATATTGGTAGCATTAAGCCCACTAGGCATAACACAAGTATTAAGAATAGATAGACAATATGCTGTGACGGACCTGCCGGTAATATCCCAAAAAGACTGATAGAAGCCTGGGTTCATACCATCCGGGCCTGGAGCCTTATCAGTATGCATAGAAAAAATAGCAATTTTGATTTCTTCCTCCTCAAAAGGTCTAACCAACTCCTCATTCTGGGCAACAGACACCTTCCTCTGAACCACACTCAAAATACTACTGTCATCACAACCTTCAGAAGAAAATAAATCATCAAAATAAGACAGAATATGGCCATGCAGACCATTATCCCACGTAAGCCAATTACCCTGAGGATCTCGCAGCCCAGAAAGCATATTCTTCTTCCTTCTATTAGATGCGTACTGGTGGAAAAAACGAGTATTAGAATCCCCACCTTTAAGCCAGAACTGTTTAGCCCTTTGCTTCCAGAAAGTCTCTTGTTGCGACAGGAGTTCCATCAAATCCTGCTTAACCTTTGGAATTTGAGCAAAAGCCCAGTTCTGATTCATAGTTTGCAAATATTTAATCCGCTTCCTGCACTGATAAACTTGGTTCCGCAGGTGATTTGAAAATTTTCTCCCCCACACCTGTAAGGACTCGCCACACATAGACAACTGGCGTTGTAAATCCATCCCCTGGGATGACTCCCAACTCTCCCTGACTATCAACCTGCACCCCGGATCTTTCACCCAGCAATTCTCAAATTTAAATTTCTTAGATAAAGTATTGGACACAACTATCTTGGGCTTGAGAGTAATAGCAGAATGGTCAGAACACACCACGGCCTCATTCAAGACCATCATATTGGGAAATAACTCCAGCCATTCTTGAGACGCGAGAACTCTATCCAAGGTCGACATTAATTGACAAAAAATTATTTTTTGAATGTCCATAATTTAGTTCAAATATTAAACGAATTAATAAAAAAATTATTAATGTTAACATGTTTTGATTATTATTTAACATGATAAGGTATACTTTTGAGTTTAATTTAATAAAAAATTATACTAAAAATAAATATTTAAATAAATTAAAATATTAATTTAAAATAACTGAGATGTGTTATTACTGTTTTAAAAATTATAAATGAATGAAAAGATATATTTTTGTTGGAATTTAAAGAATCTCTAATAAATATATGTTCTGGATGGTGTAATCCCAACAAGAATAGACCATTTTGGATCCTCTTGCCTGTTATCTTTGTTGGTCACAGGCTGCCTCCATTTCAATTTTGTTTCACTCTTCTGGGGAGATTGATCCGCGACTCTCTCTTTATAGGAGAAGACACAGCGAGACTATGTGGCTTCGATCGCTGATGATCTCAACATCTTCCAAGGCCCGATTAGGCGGAGAAGACCAGCGACGGCAACGAATTGGGGATGAATCAGGCGGCTTGAACTCGGTCGAGTTGGGAAACGTCGACGATGGCACCGATTCATGGGGTGGAATGGTTCCGGAGTTGCTTGGCGAGATCATACGGAGACTGGAAGCAAGCGAGGATCAGTGGCCGCAACGCCGAAATGTCGTCTCTTGTGCCTGCGTTTGCAAGAAGTGGAGAGAGGTAACCAAGGAGATCGCTACGTCGCCTCTGAATAGCCATAAAATCACTTTCCCTTCTAGCCTTAAACAGGTCACTTCACATTCTCCCTTCTCTTTTAGATCCTCTATCTTGATCGCGTTGAATTTTTTATTGGGTGAATGTACTTGCTCTGAGCTTTGGTTAGTTTTATTTAAATGTGCTGAATATTCCTAATTTCCAGAGTCTGCATTTAGAACTCAGAGGTAATTTTAGGTTCAATTTTGTTGCTAAGCAAGCCGTGAGATGGGGCTTGAAAGTTTGAACCCGGAAATGAGGTTGCTTCTTTCATGCTTAAAATAAACTTTTGTTCATTATCACTGTTGGTTTACGATCTTTCTTCCGGGTGAAATAGACTTTGTAGTTGCTTGGTATTGAGTTTTATTTAAATGTGCTGAATATTCCTAATTTCCAGAGTCTGCATTTAGAACTCAGAGGTAATTTTAGGTTCAATTTTGTTGCTAAGCAAGCCGTGAGATGGGGCTTGAAAGTTTGAACCTGGAAATGAGGTTGCTTCTTTCATGCTTAAAATTAACTTTTGTTCATTATCAGTGTTGGTTTACGATCTTTCTTCCGGGTGAAATAGACTTTGTAGTTGCTTGGTATTGAATGAACAAAAGAAAAGCGGGACAATGTTCCATTTCTGTGGTTCCATTCGAGACCTAACTGGATTAGAAACTAATAAGTTTATTACGGCAAGGAAGTCTTCTTAAGACATAAGTAATGCATAACTAGATTAGATTTCTTTGTTACCTACCTTTCTACCCTTATAATTTTCGTTCTTGTTATAAGACAATGAGAGAGGCAGACACTGGAGGTGCATGTGTGGAAATCTACTTGTTTATATTGGTGTTACCCTATATAATGGTTTTTTTTGTGTGTGTGTTGTAATTCGCGGATATACAATGTATTTTTATTTTTTATTTGATTATTTTAATTTATAAGTGTCTCTAACTATTATGCTTTGAAAAGTTAGTTACTTTTGGTTTTTCTAGTTATGTTCTTGAACCTATCATGAGCATATGTCTTTCAGTCTGAGGTATAAAGGATTTATAACTTTTATATCAATGCAGCCGGGTCCACGGGATTTTCCCCGTCAGTGTCTCATTAGTCGGAACAAGAAGACATCGACATTTTACCTGTATCTTGCCAACACTCCATGTAAGTAATTATTTTTCGAGTTGCTTTTGCAATAAATGGAAAAAATGTGGAGAGAATCTGTGTATTAGACATTGTCCATATTCTTCTTTTGTGGCTGCATCGTTTTGACTAAATAACTTTTGTAAGCTCTCTCAGTAATTAAATGAGTTGGAGTGAATAAACACCCAGGGGTGGCTGAGTTGGCTAGGGATAATTGTTCTAGTTAAGCGATTCAAGTAGAAATCACCACATTAACACACTGCGACTTATCAGGTACTTGGGGAAGGTGAGACAATATAAGTATTCGGGGTTTACATGGGCAAAGGCCCATGCCTCTCCTTCATTAAAAAAAAAAGGAGTTGGAGGGAATATAATTTTTGATACATTGGTTATAGATTTCAAATCTGATGGTGAAGCAATTCTCCATGAATCCTGATAATTGCCTTACTTTTGGTTATGCGGGATAATCCTGAAGATGTTTGGCTGGTTTATTTATTGCTCATTTTGGTCAGTTTAACTTTTTGCTACCCTTGAACTTTTCTGTTTGGGCGCAAAAGATAGTCATTCATTGTCTGTTGTAAAACTATAACATTAGATTAATCTGTGAGTCTAAAAAGACCCACCCATTGGCAACCAATTTATGGTTCTTGTATGTTTCTGATGAGGAAATATGATTTGAAGAGTCAAAATTTATCTTCTCTCTTTTTTTAATGTCCCTTCAATCAATATTTTTTTAATTTTAATGCTGTAGAGGGGTTGATAACTGGGTTTAGAAAACTATAGAATGGTTGAGGTGAGTAGCGCTACAAGAATTATAAACTAGCAAAGGAGCAAGCTGAGAAGATCTGGAGAGACTTGTTGTAAAATGTATATCACTCTTTATAACAAGTCAGAGGAAGACTGAACAATGATACTTTTGAACTAGTGAAAACACAGCAAACAAAAAAATATATATGAATCTAATGATGCTAATTGTATCAACAATGTAGTTAATAAAGTCTTGTAAGGACTTAGAAATGAATGAGATGGATTTTGATGAGTTTCTCAATGGATACCACAGAGTGAACCTTGTAGAATGCATCATTTCTTCTGAGAATGGGAACCACTACTATTTAAGATATAAAAGGACTGGGAGTAAGTAAGCTCTAAAGAGATTAAAAGCGGATAAAGTGGTGGTACTCGATGGGAGTCCTATTGAAGTGTGGAAATGCCCATGGAAGATAATTCTAGCATGGATTGGCGGTCCTTTAACCAATTTTTGGGGACCAGTGCAATGCCCAGTGAATGGAGGAAAACCGTGTACTATCTTTTCTTAAGAACAAAGATGATAGTTAGAGTTGCAAAAACTATTGAGGATGAAGGATCATACTTTTGAGCCATAAAATTTAAAGAGTTATTTGAAGGAGTTTGAGGTTGGATTGTGCCTATTTGGTTTCAATGAACAAAGTTGGTAATATGCTCAGGGTCCAGCATTGAAGCTATATTCGTTCTAAGGAGCCTTACGCAAAAGAAAATAGAGAGGTATTGACATTATTTATTGACTTGGAGAATACTTATGTTAAGAGTTTCTGTGGATGTCATGTCTTCAAAAAGTTAAGGACCTGATTAGCTAAATTAACATGCTTATGTGTTTGTACGAAGGTACTGTTAGTAAGGACAATTGGAGGATATACAGAACAATTGTCATCAAAATAGTTCAATACTAAGGGTCTGCATTAAGGGATTTCTTGTAATGATGAATGAATCCAAGTAGAAAGAAAGTAATGATGTCTTTCCTCGTTAAAAAAAGAAAGAAAGTAATGATGAATGAGTTCTCAAGACCTGTCACAGATGAAGTCCCTCGACATATGTTGTTTGCTAGATGAAATTGTCATAGTGAATGGGACGAAATTGTAATAGACATAGTGAATCACCTAGTTCGCTGGCTCTCTTTGAAGGATAGATGACACAAATTCCTAGTTGCTCAGGGAAATCCCTTTTGATGACAAAAGTTGCTTATGGCGTTACATTGTTGGTTGGATTTGAACTTGAAACTGTTCTCTACCGGTTGACACAAAATTTGATCGTGAGTTGACTACTGTAATAGCTACTGAAGTGGTTAGAGATTGGAGGCTAATCTGCTTCTTCTTTTTTCCATGAAATTAATTTGTTTGTACTCACTGCAATTAATTACTTTTAGTCATGTACAACTTGCATGAGTAATATGTTCCTCTGGATCAGTTGAGAATAGAATTTTCGTTAACAATATTCTGTTTTCTTCCCAGTGTTGACAGGCGATGGAAAGTTCCTTCTAGCTGCCCGAAGGTATAGACGTCCAGGCAGCATTGAGTATGTGATATCACTTGATGCAGACGACATATCGCAACGAAGCAATGCTTATGTAGGAAAATTATGGTAGGTATATCTACAATTAAAAAATTATGCGAATTTTGGAAAGAAAATGGTTTTATCCTCTGTTGTTATACAATCTGGACTTTTCATGCTGAGTTCTAACCCGTTTGATGCATTTGGATGAGAAATTAGGGCGATTTGGCAGATCCTTTTTATTACTCTTTCAAGATTCATTCTCATCAAAATTATATACTATGTGCAATAGTTACTGACATCATATTTTTTTGGTTGGTTGAAGTATCGAAATATATTTCTGCATAATTTCTTGTGGAAGCTTCCTTGTTTTATGATATTGAGTTTAGAACTGTCAAAAATGGATAGTACCCGTCAAACGAATGTTTCTTATTTTCCTCAAATATATCTGGCAATTAAAATTGTACGTCTTGGAAGAGTTCTTTGTTAATGCTGATGTGGAGATGAGCTAGTGGATGGATTTACCTAATCTTGTGGGATTTTCTTTTTGGTTGCCAATAGTTATATGGCTTTGCATACAAATCATTAGCTGAGTACCAGATAAGTGTTGTGGCATTCAGTACTTATTCAAAGTGTTTATGGTGTAAAAAGAATTCAATTTTTAAAATTCATTGAACTTCAAATCTGACCTCTCAACGCTTATACTATGCAGTTCAGATTTTTCATGCACCAAGTTCAGAATCTATGACAGCCAGCCTCCACATAATGGTGCCAAACCATCAAGCAGTAGGGCTAGCCGTCGGTTTGCTAGCAAACAAATAAGCCCCCAAGTTTCAGCAGGCAATTTTGAGGTTGGACAAGTTTCTTACAAGTGCAACCTTTTAAAAGCAAGAGGCCCAAGGAGGATGGTTTGTTCTCTGAATTGCCATCAATCAGCAGAAAGAGCCAGTGATAAACTTCTGGATAATTCAAAGATGAAGGAAGCAGAACCTATTTCTTCAGACACGATCTTGATGAACAAAGCTCCGCGTTGGCATATGCATTTGCAGTGTTGGTGCTTGAATTTCCATGGTCGAGTGACTGTAGCTTCTGTTAAGAACTTCCAACTGGTTGCAACAATGGACCAGAGCCAGCCAGGAGGGAAAGGAGATGGAGAAACTGTTCTCCTTCAGTTTGGGAAGGTGGGGGAGGATTTGTTCACCATGGACTACAGACAGCCCCTGTCAGCTTTTCTGGCATTTGCTATTTGCCTCACCAGCTTTGGTACAAAACTGGCATGTGAGTAACTTATGTTCTGTTTTATACAAGTTCAGGTGGATATATCATTTTTAAGTGTTCTGTTTTGCTTGAGTTTCTGAATTTGTTGATGCCGGTGCTTTGATTCTGGAAGGCATACATTGTACATGTATTTAATTGCAGAATTTACCAATTATTTAGTAACAAGAATGTTTCATTGCCTACAATTGGTTTCTTTTGTTAATCATGAACCGCTATTATGTACATTTTCATGTAAGATGCTATTTTGAGGACCAAGAGGTCTGACCAAAAAGTTGCCCCGTTGAGGGCAAGGAAACCAGGTCACCTCCAATCAGAGTTGTCTCCTTAAATGTGGTAGAGCTGGTGGGATTGCAGACAGACAAGATACATGCAGATCTTAACTACTATAATTTTCCTTTCTTGTTCTTCAGACTAATCAAACCAGCCGCATCCCGCTGTGATGGAGAGAATTCTGTGGTTCTGTCTAGGTTGTGTTATCAAGAATGACATATACTATAGTTGTGATGGAGGCATGTGATAGTAGTCTCTAAAGTTGGAGGCTGCACCTAACCTTGTAACATAACAGTACAATGAGACAGCAACTATGTAGTGTTCCTTCAACATGAGTTGCCAAGGAAGTGCCCCAAATATGAGAGAAGAACATCAATACAGTGAAAATGTATCAATAATGTCAGACATCACAGTGAAGTAGATAATAAAAAAGCCAATAAATATGTTCTTCCTGAATCTCCAGAATCTTCTAGCAACATCCTGCATATTGATATCTTCTTACATGACATCCAAATGATTCTTAAGCAACAGTTTATTGATCCCCTGCCGCCCCTACCATAGATTGACACAACGCTTAAACCAGACAGGACAGTGGCTGAGAAGGAGGATTCATCCGAAAGAGAGAAGCAATATAATGTTAATATCTTATTAATATTTCTATCACATTTTCAACAACGCATAGAAACCAAATCAAGCTGCATAGCAGAGAAGGATTTTATAGTATTCTAAAACTAAATCCAATAACAATATGCCCGCGTATTTGATACAAAATATCAATTGCACATCCAAGAAGGTGGCAGCAATGCCTAGATATGAAGCAATGTTTCCAAAGATCAACACCTGTAGGAGATGGCGCCTAACTGCCTAAGGATGTATGAATAATATATTTAGGATATTTTAGAAATTTTGATTCTAGCCTCTCCCTTTCTTTTGCCAAACATACTAATTTTTTTTTTTTTAGCAAGGCAAAGAGGGTGAGGCTCCAACTCGGGATTCGAGATTTACGTACAATCTAATCTTAGCTCGCTAATTGAGCTAATTAGCTACTTGTGATTCGTAAACAAACTCAATTATTTCATTTGCATATATAGAACAAAGTTTTTATGAAGTTAATACGCACTATATTTAAAATATGGATATCTAAAAAAACAGAGTTCAAATAGCTAAAACAAAAGCACAGGGAATTAAAAATGGATTCAAGAACCACCAAAAAAGACAACAAAAACTGATCATCATGAAAACAACAAAAAACTGACGAGTTTTTTTTTTTTTTTTTAATTTCATGAAAATGCACTTCACAATAAATTGCCAAAACCTTAACATACAATAAAGTCACATATCACAATCACTAATTCTCTGGTCATGAATATTAACATATGAGTTTGCAAATTGAAATCAATCTCATGAATGTGATTGTCAGAAGGTGGTCTCTTCACCGACAAAAGTTGTTACCGATGACAATTAGAAAGTCGACTAGTTGAGACCTGAAATATCATTTGACAGCCTTGTTCACTGCGTTTGAGGGATTTTGGGCTAACAAATCCTTCTCCAACTGATTTTGTTGAAGCGATTTCTTCTCCAACTCTCTCCACTTGTTGATTGCTGCTGTGCAGATAACTGTCGAAATTCACAAAATATAATCTCTCTATGAATTACTCCACACAAAAACGTCATCATCAACGACGACGACGACAACAACGAATCGCATAAATAATGCTTCACTTACTTCCGGCGCCGACGAAATAGAGCAGACGCAGGACCTTTGGAGCTGGCGGGCCTGACTCTTCAATCATCTCCACCGCAACCGAATATTGTTGTGATTTGGGATCGTAATGATATAGCAGTCAGTACCCGGTTGTGATTTGGGATATCAGGCAAGATTCGAATTGGACCTAAATAAATAAATAAAAACCGACCCGGTTCCAACCCGGTTAAATGATCTGCAATTTTACCATTTTTTTACACGGCAAGCTTATCAATTATCATACACGCCCATCTTGGAATAGGTATTTTTGAATGGTTGCAATTAGTTTATTGCTGGGAGTATGACTGACAACGTAGCTAACGTATGTAATATGTAAAGACGCTAATTAACTATTCTATCTTATTTGGATTTTTTTCCTCTCTCTTATTCCTTTTTTTTCCTTTTCTTTCTTTGGATGGTAGGTTGTGACCTAAATTCAATTCCTAGAAACACCATATTCACATATATCTTTGGTTGGGGCAGGACCAAAGGGCCTGTCTACCGACCCGTGCCCTCGGGATGCCGGTAGAATGTAAGTCGCAGGTTATGCGACACAACGACAGGGACCGCTGGGTGCGTTTCGATAAATCAACCAAGAATGACCGAAACTGCGCCAAAGGCATGCTTCGAACTCGGGACTCCACCGTACTAACCAAACCGAAGACCCCATTGGGTGCCGCTGAGCCATATGCCCTGGGGGCCATATTCACATATATCTTGCTTATATGGAAGACTAGTACAGAGAGTTTGTACCCTTTTTTTTAGTTTTTTACCATTATAAAACCTAATGTTTTGAGGAGGTAAGTTGTCAATTTTATTTTTATTGTTCTATTTTTCTTAATCTGTACTGTACCAACCAATACAACCTCAAAAAAAACAAAAAAAAACTACTATACCAAAGCAGAGATAACAGATATTTCTTCTGTCAAGGTATGACAAATAGAAAATTAATGTCAAAAACATATTGGCGACAATCAACCAAAGGAAACTGAAAAGAAGAGATAACTTTGTATAATATTACTGGATAAGCCGTTTTGAATTATAAAAGTTATACATCCTAAAATAAAGCCAAAAAGTTTAAATAATAACTCCACTTGCCACTTGCACAAAATGAAAAGTGGTCAGGGCAATACTCAACTGATTGCATTTAGTATCGTTCATATAATACATAAACTACATCATAGAAAGAGAATTCACGCATCAAGCATAAAAATTCTCATTCTATAGCAACTCACTTTCGCGGTCCACGCCACGACGAGCTTCATCTACAAGGGCTATACTTAGCATTTCAGTGCAGAACTGATCATCAGGTTTCAACCATAAAGCCTGATGAGAAACAAGAAAAGTGGGAGCAAATTACAAAACATGCCGAAAAAATGTTTCACAGATTAAGCAAATTCTTTTCCATATCTACTTTCCGCAATGATATATTACAGAAATGGCAAAAGATTAAGAGTCAAAAGTGCGATTTTAGTTCGTGGTAAGCGGAAAACAAAAGTGAGATCAGTTATGCAACACATCATGGCAGACAAACAATGTGGGTTGAATAGGTAGTTTAACAGACGAGGCAGATAAAGTCAAAAAACTTCCAAAGATCACCAACCTTGTGATAGTAAGTAACAGCAGCAGTAAAATTATCCTGCATCAAAATGTAAATGTAAGACAAACAAAACTGTAAACAAAACACTTGAAAACATTAAAAAAGAACTTCCAAAGATAAGATCAATGTGTTGGAAACAAGTCCAACTACAATCCAAGCAACAACAATACGGTAATTTGATAATATCAATAAACAGACGTGATGCCCAAAATTGAAGTAGTAAATGATGTAGCCAGCACATGTAAATTGCGTTGATTCAAAGTAGTAAATGATGTAGCCCGCACACGTAAATTGCTTTGATTCACTTCAAATACACATCCAATTGGAGATTTTCTCAATCTTGCCATTTAATTTAGTAGATTCATGGCATAGTAAATAAATTGAGCAAAAAAAAAAATCCACTAGAGGACCTCAACATTTCAGAATCAAGAAATACTAACAAAGGAAAAGCAGTCTGTTGGATCTGACTCAAATCCTTTAGCAAAGATTTCATAACACTCTCGGTAGCATGTTATATAACCTTCACCTTTTCATCATTAATGAAGTCCCATGGTTCGCCAAAGGTTTTTGGTTCCCATATCACCTTTGGCCCGAGGTATTAGAAAAACACTTCCCAAATGAACTGAAGCACAAATTTCACCGTGAACCAACTTACCAAATCTATTTGCAGTCAACGAATCAACTTCCTTCAATACCCACTACCTCTCCCAATATTTTAAACATTTCTTTCTTGGTAATATCAGCCTATCTCAAGCAACAGATTTTCCTCATTTATCAAATGTCAACCACCATATAATTCTTTGCATTTCAATAAAAAAACATTGTGTTTGCTTGCGCATGCAGTTGGTCACCTATACAAAGACCCAAGTTAAGATAGAATGTCACAGAGAAAAGACGAGTTTTACCTGCAAATGGTATGTGTATGCAAGACCTGCGTATGTGCTCAAGCTTCTTGTTGATAATGCAAGTGCTCTCTCATAGTATAAAATTGCATCATTGTACATTCTGATAGATTAAATGAATAGAGAATCAGGCACATGAAAGATCAAGTAGAACAATCAATATCAGCAAAAATTTAATAACATACTTTAATTTTCGGTATGCGTGAGCTAGATTCACCACGGTTGGCTCCCACATTTCACTTAAAGGGGATGGAATGTTAGCCAAAGTCTTCTCAAACCACCAAACGGCTTTACTATATCTGAAAGTGTTGCAAGAGACAATGTCATACTGGTCAAAATAAATGAACTTGTAATCCATTCATCAATTGAACAAATTTCATGAGCTATCACACAAAGAAATGAAAGAACGCGTCAAGCATTCACGATTCAACACACGATTCTTTTTTTTTTGACAATGATGAAGTTTTTTGTGCACTATTCTAAAGAAAACCTGACAGATGCTAACATTTGGGACATAATGAAACGTGTAAAAAATTTTGATCATTCATTCGTATTGAGAATTTGAGATTACTTGATTTGTTTCATTCTGAGGTCCAAAAAGAAAGGGAGCTTCTTCTAGATTTCTACACTAGTTCTAGGAAAAGAAAACCTGAACAGACTAACATATTTAGGGATGGAATCAGCGAGTCGCAATTCAATCAAGTGCTGAGCACTGAACTTGATCAGATAATTGAGGCTTGCAAGTTTCTTGAAGACAAGTGGTGCCCATAGTCTGTGGTGATTATTGCACAGAAAAATCATCATACAAAGTTCTTTCAACAAGGTGCTCCTGTCAAGGGCCCTATTTACGACTCATGTGCTATTGAGGGAGTGGTGCTGCCGTGTTTTATTTCTCTTACTGCTGTCATGCGTTCGCTGCCTTCTCTAGATTGTCATAATTCTGCTGATATTCTATGTTGGTTCATTGCTGGAATTCCTTCTTATTTTGTTGGTGAAGTGGCTTGTCATCAAGTTATTGAGGAGTGGCTTATATATGATGATTCTTGCTTTTGCTATGGGTTGCTGCCTCCATTGCTCTAAAGCTGTTGTTGATTCTTTCTTGATTAGAATCTTATGGTGTTTTTGGAAATTTTTTGGTGCTGCTGGTGGTTGAGTTGCCATTCTCTCATGCTGTTGGGTGCCTTGCTCTTGCCATCTTATTCACAGATGCTAAGCGTGTAGTCATGCCTTTTCTTGAGCTCGCTGCTAGCACATGATTATTGAGACGGAGCTGTTTTCCAAGATAAATGTCTATTCGATATTTAGTTATGGTGTTATTGTAATTTTCTTTTTTCTAAGTGGTAGCTGTTGCTAAGGAGATCTTGACCATCCTTTTTAGTAGTTCCTTGGCTGATTATCTTTGTAGTTTTAGGTTTAGGGTGTGTCTTTACTGTGGGAGATCTCCTTATTGTGGCTGGTTGTTTTGACTTTCTTGTTTTCATTTCATTATTAATAAATCATAATCAGTCTTATCAAAAAAAAAAATGAAACGTGTAAAAATAAAACTTTCATGAACTGAATGCTGATAATAAAAACAACACACAATATTTGTATAAATCACAAATTCAAGTGATTGAAGTATCCTTACTCTTTCATATGATAAGCAACAACCCCAAGTTCATTGTGTACAAGTGGGTCTGATGGGCAAATTGTCTTTGCCTGCATAAAAAACTGGGAAAAAAAGAGTGGAACACTCATTACCTTGAAATGGAATTCATCATCATGAGGAATCAATAAAGAAGTTGCGAAGGCATAGTAAACTTTTTCCCCTTCTGGTGGCAATCTCTGTAAGTCAGGTTGTTATGAGGGACTCTACAAGTCATTTTGTTTTCAAACATCACTCCTCAACAGTTTCAAAATTATGCATGTCAGAGGAGTCACAATGTAGCTTTCATACAGTTTAAATACTTGAAATTCAATACTCCAACTCTGACGTGATACTTCCATAAAAATAAACACTGAACATTTCACATCAAATTTAAACATTAGAAAAAGTAACTCACCTGATCAGCAAGCTTATAGCTGCGTGTTCGCATGTACTCCATTCCAATGAACAAAGTTGGTAAATGGCACCTGGAATAAGAGAATATCAAGATCTAACCTGTAAAAAGACAATTCGTGAATAATAAGAGGAATTACATCACAACAGCATGTAAATTACATTGAGTTAAGAGCTATCGTATAGGGATAACGCCATAATTTCTTCTATGTAGGCTACTTGACAAATATTAATAAAGAAGCAAGTTAGGAAATGTACCAAAGAACATGGTACTGGTACATTGCAAGTATAGTAGAAAATAGAATCAGATCCTATTAAACAACAACAGAGAACAGGTTTGTGCGGGGACTTGAAAGCTCCAGATGCAATTTCAAAATATAAAATTAAAATCTTTGATATCCAATAGGAAAAAAGAAAAGCAAAACAATGCAAAAATGCTGATCAAGAAATGCCAAATTGAGCATAAATAAAGTGGAAAACAAAAAAACCCAAACACAAAACTATCAGGAAAAGAACGGACGAGAAAAGATAACTAAATAGCCACCAAATTAAGAATACAAACATACTTAAGCAGTGATCCACCAGACACTATCCCACAATCAGCAATGTACCTAGCAATACTAAACGAAGAAACAGATGTTGATAGTACAAAAACAAAGCATCTAAGCAGTGGCCAAGAGGTAGAGAGACAAGTTTCCCAACTAAAGTGCAAACAAACACTTGACAACCCACAAAATATGTTTTTCTTTCAGAGTGCATAACTGCATAAGTGATCGAAACAAATTCTCCAGATAAATGTCCCTTGCTAGGTGAATGTTATCAGAAAGTGTATTCTCAAGCACAATGAAGCGAAAAAATATTTTTTTTGTTGTTTTCCCAGGCTGTCCAAAAAATGAACCCCACTCAATAGAAAGAATGGTTTTGAGTTTATCATTGCTCAGAAAGAAATATAATGACCAATTTCCTGTTTCCATTATTGAAAATAGAAAACAAGAAGCAAAGCCAAAGAGACAATAATAACCAAGATTAAAAAAAAAAAAAAAACCAATAAGTTTTGCATATACTACAAACACTCTGATTAAAAAAAATGAATTGGTAAAAAAATTAAAGCAAATTACCCTGGAAATAAGCGAGCAGCAGTTCTATATGCTGACATTGCTTGATCACCCTCTTCTTGAGCAGAATAAGCATTTCCATAACCTATCCAGGCAGGCAGGAAAGTTCCATCTATACTTGTAGCCTTGCTGTAACATAGAGAATGCACAGGATAAAATGAGGAGTTAAAACAAGAAAATAATGAAAATAAACTATGAAACTTTGTACAACTAGAAATACCGGCAGTCCAGCAGAACAAGCAAGTGCAAAATTAAAACTACCCATCCCCAAGCCGCATATATTCCTTGATCAGGCAAACAGTATGAAGAAGATTAAAGCTTTTCAATTTTTAAGTACTAAAAAAGCACAAAGTTTGCTAATAGAGAAAAGGATGTTTACTGTGTTGTAACAAACTCCAATTGCTCATAGAAGCATTCAATGTACGATGGGAATAGAAAATTATGATATATTAAACTCTGAAGATCCACGATTACTGTTCCTCTATTCATTTTTAAGGTTGAAAGAGTGAAGAATCAACAATTAACACTAATTCCGTTGCACTCACCAGAAGAAATTGAAACAATAATAATAACAGAGGATAGACGCTCAGCATTTTAGAGTGACAAACGATTACCTGAAATAACGACGTGATTGCTCATACTTCTTGATACAACTGTAGTAGCAGCCAACCGCAAACCATGATAAAGCCCTATAAATTGATAAATGCTGTAAATTAGACAAATTTAAGCAACTAAAAGCGTAAGGCCAAATGCATAGTAATCCTAAATGATAACCTCAATTCATATCTTAGCTGCAATGATAAAATATTTTGAGAACACACGCCAATGATCTTCAATTTTCCATTTATGCACGGAAAGAATTACTAAAACCATCTTCACCTCTCAGTTTTCTTCACAAACTTATAATTTTAGATTTCCATCATTTACCTTTCTTTTGTTACTGTTATATCTTCAATTTTCAACAGAACTACTCCCAACATAGAACAAAGACAACAAACAAATTGACATAGGATCTCAATAAGTAGCAACAGGGGGAACAAAGATTGCATTCCTCCTAAGACTTTTCTATTTCTTCCCTTCCGAGTTGAGCAAATGATAGAGTGAACTAAAGCAGTGGTTGCATCGGTTTACAACTTTTTCTGCCCAACAGATTAGATCTAAGATTTTATTCCGTCCTCTACAAAGCCCTAGACTGCACAGCACAAGGAGTTTGCCAAGACATTAGCATCCACCCTTCAGCCAAGAGGAATAATTTCACTTTTTTTTAGATTAAGGTTTAAATGAAAAACATTTTAAAGAAAAGGAGGCATCTTAAATGTAAAAATTTTGATGCTTTGGTTCCACAAAGGGTTATTGTGTCATTTGCAAAAATGAGAGACAGTGATTTTCTCATTTCCTCTTCCAACTTTGAGTATCCTTCCAACACCCCACGCAAAAAACTTTAAAAGATGCAAAGTGAAAAAACTAATGGACCAGGTCAACAGTATAGCTGGACAGTAAACTACACATTAAGAAAAGAAAAAAAATAATACTTGCTTTTGAGGATAATCCTTCACTAAATTGCATGCCATAAGATAAAGCTCGTTTGAATGTCCAAGCTCCATAGCAGCAGCTAAATGCACCAAGGTACATTTCAGATGAAAAGGATCTTTTTCGAGCAGTCTGTAAAATAAAATATAGAACTCAGGCTGGCTAATGGCATCTAGTACACAAACTTTTAGATGTGTTGCATCTGTTAAAAATCACTGTGGACTCACATGGATGTCAATTCAAAACATTTTTGATATTCACCACACTGATGGTAGTATTCTGCTTTGCATGCCAAAAGGTCAGTGTTGTTCCTTAGTGTATGCATGAAGGAGGGGCTAGAGGGGTCATTATTGCAGGTTTCTTTTTCAAGCTCTTTGAATTTGGCTTCAACAACATTCTGTTTGTCATACTGAATATCAAAAGAAAAGAATAACTGATCAGCACACCGCAAAGGTAATGTCAATGTTTGACACATAAAATGGATAAACATACAATAAAATGGCTTGAAACCAATCCGCTGAAGCATTTTACTACCTAGGAATACAAAGATAAAAAATTTCGACTTATTTTACATTAACTAGAGTAAAGTATTGAGTTGCAATTCGCTTACCTTTTTTATCAAGCATGAGTAGAAGGAAGAGAGCCATCCATCTTCAGAATCAAATTGTAATGATGAAAGTACACTAGTTTCTGGGTTGAAAAAGAAGAAAGAAAATGAATACCAATCTCAAATCCAGTGAATAAGCACTAAATAGCTGTCTCACCAACAGAGCTTAGAGAGTTTTCCATGATAGTGAAAATGGGGGGCAGGAAATAATCCAGAAATTTGATTCATAAAGCAAGGCAGGAACTCCCTTCACTTTCATTAAATTAAAAAGTGAGGAGCTAAAAGGAGCTTTGCAGACTTGTTACCTTCCTCACATGTAAGCATGTGATTTTCAATGAGGCATTCCAGAGCCTGGGGAAAAATAGTAAAATAACTATTAGCATAATTACAAAAGAATTGGGCAAAGATTTATGTCCAGAAACCCAAGTGAAGAAAATAGTGCTGAACTTGTAAAGATTTATCATGAATACCATATTCCTGGCCCTGGCCTTCTGCATTCAAAAGCCCAAACAAGTAGTGGTAGAATAAAAACAACGTAGAATGAATTAAAAGAATAAAAGCAACATGAATTACATACCTCGTAGCATAAAGGATCAGCCTTTATAGCAGCTTTGTACCTTCAATAGCAAAAGATAGTATATGAGATTAGAATTTAAGCAACATATAAAATTCTATGATGTAAAAGGTTCCACAAAATGCAGGATCATAGGAGGCCAAGTAAGTAGCATGTCCCTGTCCATTGAGAAGCTACTTTCTTTTCCTCTCTCTTTGGCCAAAAACTCGAGAAAATAGATAGCACCAAGACGAGAGCAAAGAGAACATAAAGTTGGGGAAAAATATTTAAGCAATTCTCAAGAAAGATGTGATTCATTTATATGAATCTCAATAAGGCTTTGATTCATTATATGAATCTTAATAAAACTGTGAGCCCGTGATCCAATTATACAATGTTAAAGGTGAAATAAAAACCAGAAAAGACAATCAATAATACAGTGTTAAAGTTGAATTTGTTACAGGAAATGTATTTAAAAAAATGTAAATAACTCTTATGCACAAGGCTCCCGTAGCGAGCGGGGTTAGAGACATACAAGATGTACGCAGACATTACACTCACATAATATGCGGAGATATTGTTCCCAGGTATTGAATCTGAGACCTCTAGGTTACACCCTTAGTCCCTTATAACTCTATCATTGGTCCATTGGGCTATATGTTAACCTGTAAAAGGTAAACAACACTACAAGACTCCCGTAGAGAGGGGGTCGAGAACATGCGAAATGTACGTAAAACTTACCACCACATAATATGTGGAGAGAGTTTCCAGGAACTGAACCTGTGAGCCTGTGACTTCTAGGTTGCACCCCAACAATCTAGCTAAGGTTAATATATTACACAAACCACACCAATAAAGCACCCATTACTTCTAGTTAAGATGCAACACCTCACACCTATTACTAAATTTAAGTGAAGCCAATTGAAAGAACCTGAAAATAAATGAATCTTGTTTCTACTTGACAAACGTATATAGAGTTGCGAGTCCATGATTATAAATTTTATTTTGTTCATTGAGACAAAGGACTACCTAGAGGATGGAAAAACTTTGCCTGGCATCAAAGTCAAAAGAAAAAAGAAGGGAGCAGAGATGAGTTTGTCAAGTTGCATGCTGGAATTCTTGCATGGATGACCGCTTTCATAGCAAGTTTAGGAAGCGGATGTGTTTCAGATATGAAACACTCTTTTTACAACAGAAAGCACATTGAAAGTTAAGCAAAATGATGAATGAAAACAATCTTCATAAATGAATTGGCAAAGAAAACTAACCACTGCCGAGCCTGGGCACGATTTTCCAGAGCTTCATATGCCCTACCTCTTAGAAAACATATTGCTGAAGATATCTACAATGCATCAGGAAAAAAAAATCACTAATCAAAATCAGAGGCATGGCGCATTATGCACATCCTGCAATTTGTACTTGATCAGTAGATGCATCTCATATGTTAGGAATGCCAAGTTATCAAATGATAAAACAAAGACTTTGCAAACTCCAGACTATCAAGTAAATGACTAAATGCATAAGTTCTGCAATAACTTCATCAGCCATCAGAAAATGTCAACATAGAATAATAAAAGTGACACAGCACAAATTCTTTCTCATATTCGGATAATAATGTTAATCAAAATCATTTAATAGACTTGACAAATTAAGCAGCAGTCACGCGGCAAACCATTTCCTAGCATGGCAAGAAGCTGAAGGAATTATAATATTATACATTAATCATAAAAAATAAAATAGGGGCATTTGCTCAGGCTAACATATTGATTATCTTATTCCTGTACAATCACCACATCCAAGCTCCATGCCTACTAAACAGACGATCAACCATTTCCCATGTAGTTTCACAAATTTTAATTTATTTGCTCATGACGTAGTTAGTTTTTACGTGCTAACATAGGCAATAACTTGATTTTCAAATTACATACTAGAAACACATTTATCCTACCATGAACTTGGAATGCTTGGGTAGAAAAAGCATTATCTACGCACTTTCGTCTCCAGCAATCACAACACAGGATAATACCTAAAGATATAGGTTTTCATAATTCATTTTACAAACTTTATATTCATAAAGGCACTCACGTCAAATGTGCACAGTATGTAAAGCTAACACTGAGCATTTCAATCTAGAATAGTAAACAAAATGATGTGGAAAGTTAAGGACTATACAATAGTAGCATCAAACAGAAAATGAGAGAATCCAATAAGGTAAGACCTTACATTGATCTCACGATCTTCCCCATCTTTATCCATGTAAATGACATTGCAATCTTTTGTGTCATACACATTCCCATCTTCATCCACTTTAGCATCACCAAGCATCAGCAGACATTGATCCCACTCCTTAAGTTCCTCCTGAATGTAAATTTTGACAATTAAAGGCAATATTCATAAAATATAAACTACGCAGTCATGTAGTTTACTTATGGGTCTCACCTCTGCCAAGCTAAGGCTAGATAACATTCAATGCGTGGTCAAATCATATAAAATGAGACATCTTTCCCCTCCATTTGTTTTAACTAACAGTTGGTAATAAAAAAAATCTTCCACTGACTCCTGAATTTTGAACTTTCCCAGATACTTTATCCACGAAACAAAAATATTTCATTGACAAGTAACCCATGTAAAAGCTAACGAGTGAATAAACAAATAAATTAAGGGCGGCCTTCTCAGTTACTTACAGTAAAATGGACCAAAAATATCGAATATATAATTCAGTAAGCTAAATCCAGAAACAGAAGACCATTGACAAAAAATCCAGGCCACAAAAGATGCAATATTATCACCAAAGGTTTCTGATGATGCACAGACCTGGGCCTGGTACACATCATGGAGGTATTGTCCGCTATGGGCCGCAAGCGGACCGCACGGCTTTATTTCAGGCAAAGCCCGCCTCCGTGGCGTTACCCGCGCTACTGAGAATCGATGGGTGACGTGAGAGTCGAACCCATGACCTCGTGTTGGGGGGTGCAAGCCACTACCACCAAGCTGATCAGCTTGGTGGTAGTGGCTCCTACCCGCTTACAGGAGGAAGGGCGTTCGATCCTTACCTCTTACAAGTGCACGGGGGAGGTCCATGGAGGCGACCTAATGGGCCAAAAGCGCTGCGAAGCGGGCCTCCAACCCAAAAGGCGCCTTTTATGATGATGCACAGACCTGGGCCTGGTACACATCATGGAGGTATTGTCCGCTCTGGGCCGCAAGCGGACCGCACGGCTTTATTTCAGGCAAAGCCCGCCTCCGTGGCGTTACCCGCGCTACTGAGAATCGATGGGTGACGTGAGAGTCGAACCCATGACCTCGTGTTGGGGGGTGCAAGCCACTACCACCAAGCTGATCAGCTTGCACCCCCCAACACAAGGTCATGGGTTCGACTCTCACGTCACCCATCGATTCTCAGTAGCGCGGGTAACGCCACGAAGGCGGGCTTTGCCTGAAATAAAGCCATGCGGTCCGCTTGCGGCCCAGAGCGGACAATACCTCCATGATGTGTACCAGGCCCAGGTCTGTGCATCATCATAACGTGCACGGGGGAGGTCCATGGAGGTGACCTAATATGTGCATCATCAGTTTCAAAGGAAAGGCTTTAAATTTGACGCAAACTTACCCAAAAGCGAAACGTACAATGAAAATATAAAATCCAATCGACACCCAAGGGCCATAAACCCCATCTATTTATTCATTTTCTAAACATATTAGAAAATTCAATTTTGACAGCAGGAAAAGAGTTAATAACGCCAAATCTAACATTTTAGGGATCAAATGCAAAAAAGTAGAAGAAGATACAAGGCATTTGGCGGCCAGGTAGCGGAAGCGCAGGTCACGAAGGACAATCTTGGAAGCATTAAGGAGGTGAAAGGCACGGCGGTAGTGTCGTCCGAGAAATAGAGCCTGCGCCTGCATGTAGATGTCGGCGGGGTCGTCTGTTAGGGCCGCAACCTTGTCGGCAAAGAATATCGCAGATGAGTAAAGGTGCTTGCTGACGCAGTCCCTCACCACTCCTCGGAGCTTGTCTATCTGCTCCTCTCTCATTGTATTGATCGGGAAGAAAATTTGAGGCGAGAGACTCGATCGAGAGAGAGCAGCGGGAGTGGTCTGAGAGGTTTTTGGGATTGCAATTCGTAGGGAGGGCAAATGAGCGGGAGCCCTCTTTTACCACTAAATGGGCCGAGAATGGGCTGGAAGACCAGAAAATTAATCACAGCAAGAGTTAATGACGTGAAAATAAAATAACGAGTACCATTGTAGAGCATCTCCAACAAGAAGTATCAAAATGGTTATGCAAACTTGTACTATACATGCTTGAATAGTGATATACAAATTTATATGCATATTTTGATTGTAATCCATTCCAACACTGTACATGTAAAATGGTTTCCATTTTATTTATCCATATATTTTGTGCAAAATACCATCATATACAACCAAAGCTGCAATTCTCAATCCAAAAAATTCAAAAGCTGTAAACACCACCAAATAAAAGCCCAGCAAAATGCAATATTCAAAAGATTAAATAAAAAAGAAAATTCAATATGAACTCAAAACCAGCATCAAAGGAAGCAAACTGTAATATTTAAAAGATTAAATAAAAAAAAATCAATATGGAACTCAAAACCAGCATCAAGGGAGCTGAGAAACTTTGCAAATCAGCTATAGATACCTCTGCACAACAACAAACATAACCCAGCAGCGTAGCAAGTCTCCTTCTTCCTCTGTTTCTTCTTTCCTTGTGCAGCCAGCTGTTTCTAAAATTTCTCTGCCAAATGTTCTACATCAAAAGTAAACCTAGAGAGACCACCAAAGGCAGACAGAGAAAATACCGAATATGTAGACGAGAGACAATGACGGGCGAGAAGGATCGAGTATCGACTGAGGCAGAGGAGGATGATTGAAGCGAACCCAGTCGATTAGGGAGGTTTCTTTGGTTCTGATTCAAGATCTACGTCTTCCTCTAGTTCTATGATGATTTTGGATGACTGAGAAGAGTGAGAGCATCACTGTTTATAGCAGTTGAGCAACGGCTCGAAACTCCCCCGCGATTTTGCGAATCACTTCCTTCTCCTCTCCAAGTTCCTAAATTTAGGAACTAAAAGTGAGGTCGCAAATTTCCGATCTCATTTAGGAACGCTGTTGGCTTGGTAAAATCTTTGAAATCGGTATGCATATCAACGGTTGTGGATATGCATACCCATTTACGAATGCTGTTGGAGTTGCCCTAACCCTTCATTTGCCAAATTCATCCAAAAAAACTCTCAAAATCACAACTCTTTTTATCATCCCATTATCCCTTCAAACTCATGTGCACTGTTCATCCTTTATAATGTTTTCGTCCATGTTCCCCTACTCTCCTCTTATCAAACATGAAACATGTACCAGCGACTGTACATGATTTAGTACGAGTGTCGACGCCCAAGGCCAGCCGATTGAGCCTCGCAAAATACAAGAGCATTTCGAGGAGCTCAACAAGTTTGGGGAGATCAAGAGCCTCAATATTTGTGACAACTTTGTCAATCACGTGCTTGCAAATGTTTATGTCTAGTTCAAGGGAAAGGACCAAACCGCACTTGCTTTGCAGACCCTCTAGGGTCTCTTCTACTCTGGTCGTCCTATCATTGCTGAATGTAGACTGTATGAGGAGAATAATTGCAACCACGATGGATGCTGTAATTTCATGCATGTAGAGATGATTGGGAGGGAGTTGCGGAAGCTGTTTGGGTGGTACCATGATAATAGAGGGAGCAGGAGCCATAGCCAGAGCAAGAGCATGAGTCCTCGACCCAAGAGAGAGAGATTTTTTCACAGGGTAGCCTCTATAATTTTTAAAATGATTGTAATTTGGGATGAATTCATAAACGTTACATTTTTTATGTACTTTTAATATAATGGGGTTAATAAAAAAAAATGCGAGGTGCCAATAGTTTTAATCAAATAAAATATAGTTGAAAGCAAAATACTTATCTCTATTAGATTAGTTGTTGATTAATTAGGGTGGGGCTAGTCACACCCCAACAATTACCGGTCCCACTCCATAACTACCAAAACCCCACTTAAAAATAGACAGAAACTAAATACAGCCCATTTTTCAATTTTTAAAATAAAAAATTATTTTTTCCAGCCCCACACCATCTTCTTCTTCACTTCTTCCATTTTTTCTTTGTCTTCAATGTTTCGTAGCTAGTATTTGCGCAGCTCATAGTTCCACTTCTTCTTTCAGGAGGACTTTTTCTTCGAGCTGGTATTTGCTTCCTCTTTCTTTGGTCTAGTCTCTCTTCTCTAATTTGGTACAGTACAACAATTCTATTTTAGTATAACAAGAAGGAGTTTACTATGGTCTGCTCAAGAGGAAGTTGGAGATCGAAAGTACTTGATCTGAAAGTTCGAGATTAAAAGTTTCTGAAGTGGAGATTTGATAAAGTCTCCAATCTAAACCCTAAACCGGTGGGAGGGAGAAATGGGGAGAGAGATGAACATAGTTGAGAGGTTAGACCTGTTATGGGAGATGAGGGACTTAAGGGAGGCGTCTCGATGAAGGTAGACGAAGGTGAAGCTCGACGGAGCTGAAGGTCGATAAAGGTCAAGGAGATGAAACAGAGACGAAGAGGGAAGAAATTAGGGTTTCGTGGGATATGGGTTCAGACCGAATGGGTGTGGCGAGATAACGATTTTTTTATGTTTTTGGGGTGTGACCGGTAATTATTTGGGTGTGACTAGCCCCACCCTACAAAATTATTAGATTCCATGAACCGATAAACTATATATATATATATTAGGATAATGAGAGTTGAAACTTTTAAAATGTGACTCTTATTTATGATTAAAAATATGTAACATACATTTGAGTTAAAATAAGAAAACTATCAATTAGGACACAGGTTGAGTAACAAAATTTACTCTTTTTAGGGATTTAAATATATTTTTATATTAACCATAATGAGAATTCATGGAAGTAAACGCAACCAAAAAATGGCGGCAGCGAAACCCATCTCAGCTTTCAGACTTTCTTCTCTTCTCCGCCTCCAGAAGGATCCAAACCTTGCACTTCAACTGTTCCAGAACCCCAATCCCACATCGCAACGCAGTAAACCCATTCGCTACACCCTCCTTTCCTACGACCTCATCATCTCCAAGCTCGGCCGTGCAAAAATGTTAGACGAAATGGAACGAATCCTCCTTCAATTGAAACAAGATACTCGAATTATCCCGAAAGAGATCATCTTTTGCAATGTAATCACATATTATGGCAGGGCACGCCTCCCGTCTCGCGCCCTCCAAGTGTTCGAGGAAATGCCATCTTTTCGTTGTGAAAGGACCATTAAATCTGTGAATTCATTATTAAATGCGTTTTTGAAGTGCAGAGATTTTGATAAAATGATGGAATTTTTTGTGGGTATCGGGAAATATGCAAGCCCAGATACTTGCTCCTATAATATCCTTATCCATTGTTGTTGTGTGAGAGGTCGTGTTGACCATGCGTGGGAACTGTTTGATGAAATGCTTAAAAGGGGTTTATGCCCAAATTTGGTGACGTTTGGGACTTTAATTTATGGGCTTTGTTTGAGTTTGAGGACAAAGGAGGCTTTCAAGCTTAAAGAGGATATGGTGAGAGTTTATGGGATTTGGCCAAATGCCCATGTGTATGCATCTTTGATTAAAGGGCTCTGTGGGGTTGGTGAGTTGAGTTCAGCTTTGACGTGTAAGGAGGAGATGGTGAAAAGTAAGATGAAGTTGGATTCAGCAATTTATTCTACTTTGATCGACGGGCTTTTAAAAGTTGGGAGGAAGAATGAGGCTTTTGGGCTTTTAGAGGAAATGGAATCAAATGGATGCAAACCGGATACTGTGACTTTTAATGTAATTATTAATTGGCATTGTAAAGATAACGATTTTGAGGCAGCATATCGGGTTTTGGATGAGATGGCAGAGAAGGGTTGCAAACCTGATGTTATAAGTTATAATGTGATACTTGGTGGGTTGTGCAGGGATGGGAAAATGAGAGAAGCAAACGATTTATTTGATGATATGCGGAGACGGGGATGTGTGCCAGATGTTTTGTCCTACAGGATTCTTTTTGATGGGTTTTGCGATGGAAAGCAGCTCAAGGAAGCGGCATTTATTTTGGACGAGATGTTGTTTCATGGTTATTTACCTCGATGTGCTAGTCTCCACAAATTTATTAATTGTCTTTGTGATGGAGGGAATTCAGAGTTGTTATGGACAGTCATGAACAGTCTGGGACAAGGAAATGCAATTGATTCAGATTCATGGAGGATGGCAATTTCTTTATTTTGTAAGGGAGATGAGCTGCCAGCAAAGATTGTTGATGCTTTGAGCACCATATAGAACGATATAACACTCACAGGACTAATGTTGGTTTAATTCTGTTACAAAGCCATGTTCAGTCTCCGGATTGGTAAAAAAACTTCGGAGTAATTAATTTGTTCACTAAATTTCATCGTTCGTGGACTGATTTTCTGTTCCATGCACTGTCATTGATAAGATTGAAGATAGGACAGTCTGCTCTATCATATTCGTAGAGGTTATGTATATTCTGGTCCAATTCCACGGCATACGGGATGGTCACAATTCTGTGAGATACTGAGATTTGAAGGGGCCTATGGTCTCGCATAATGCCTTCTGTGAATCAAGTTTCATGGTCAGGTAAGACCCCTGGATCAATATCGGGAATTACTAATTTTGAGTGAAAGAGAGAACTACGACAAATCCATTTGGAACCCTTGACTGGAAAGGTTTGAAGGAAGATTCCTGGTAGGAAATATTGCTGTCTTTCATCCATAAGAGAGGACTCCATAGAAGGCCTTGTGTCGAGCTTTCTACCGATTAGGTAGTAACAAGGAAGCTTTTATCAGTGATTATATCATCGCTGATAAAATGATGTAATGATCGAGCAAGGGAAGGTAGGGTTGGTTTTCAATCCATACAGAGGGAGAATGGCTGAGATTCCAGCCTCAGAGACTCCATTTCCACACCTGGTGTGGAAGTTGTTCAAGATACATTACCTTAGTGAATTGGCAGGAAGAGGGAGCTGAGGAGAAGAACGTAAGACAGGCAAGGCAGCATCATAGTTTCATGACTCAACTTGTGTCAAAGAATCCAAGAAGTGCTCTCTTGAACTATGGAGATCTTGATATTGGGGTCATGCCAAATCGTACTAATGACTATAAGGAAGGGAGTGTTTATGGGATTAAGTATTTCAATTATAACTTTGATAGGTTGGTGAAGGTGATGACTACAATTAGTCATGCTACCAGTCCTAGCTGGCACGGCAGCCAAGGGAAAGCATTTGAACAAGAGGAATGTCCACATGAATGAAAGAAGAGCTTATTCGTAGACAATGCTATCCGATCCAGCCTCCCATATCCGCATCAGCGACGACGAAGCCAAAGCACTAGCTTGATTGAACTCAAGGGTTTTGCGTGTACTGTTTTATTCTCCCCGGTATGAAGAATTGAATCAACTGATATTCTTTCCATAAATCTCGTGTTATCTCTTCTTTGTTTGATGTTTTTCCATTGACTTGGTGTGCGTTGTAGTGTGTTTGTTGGATCATAGTATCGATTAGGTTCGAGGGTCAATAAGTGGTATCAAAGATTGATTGAAGTCACAGCAGTTCTTCCCTCTTTTTTTAATTCATTCTTAATTAGTTGAAAGTGATCTGAGCTTAAGATAGCAGACACTACTGCCGCCTAGAACCCTAGACGAACAAAAAATTCTTTGTTTCCAATCTCAAAAAAGAAAAAGAAAAAGAAAAAGAGAAGTCTAATTAACTGAAAAGAACAAAATTGTCTTGTATGATGATGCTAGCATGTTAATTTGTTGAATAATGTACAATAGACTTTGATTCATTCTACTTCCACTGGCAAATAGAAAACATACCAACTTATTTTAATGCATCCCTTGCTTGTATGAATAAAATAAGCATTCCATGGGTTTTCAATTGTTTGAAACTTAATAGATTATGTTTAATTTAATTAGAGTCAACTGGTTTTACATATTGGAGAGTTCTCATGTATGGATGCCCTCTCATCTCAGTTGTTGGATCTAATCAATTGTTAAAATAAAATAAAATAAAATGACTCGTTCAGGTCATATATGTTATGTCGAATTTTTGAGACTATTTTAGCTAAGAACTATTTAGGAAAGGTGGGTGTACGAGTCAATCGAATGACACCTTCAATGGCTAGAGGGGACTTTGAAGTTGGCTAGATCGACGATGACTTAAAGATCTTCTGGCCGTGGTTCGATAAAGGTTTGTGGGATCAAGAATTTCGTTTCAATAGGTCAACCATCCAAGAGGGTGTTTTTGGATGGCGAGTTTTGACGATGACAGTTAATACTTTTCTATTTTTAATTTTTATCCATTTTAATCTCAGCAATTGTTCAAATCCATCGGCTGAGCTATGTCCGTGTGTGAGCAAGCATATATATTGGCACTAAAACGTATATTTTTCCCTTATCCGTTTGTTAGCTACGCTAGAGAAGATCCATTTTTTTGACCTAGTCAAAGCAAAGCAAAGCAAATATTACCTCAATAATATGGTTGACTTATTACAATATGCCCTCTCTTGTCTCTTTTAGTTGTCCTATCTTCGCCGGATCCAATTACCAAAAGTCAAAAAGGAATTTAGTAGGTGCCTAACACTCATGTCATATATCACAACATATGTACATTACACAAACACACGCACACAAACATTTAGATTCATCCCATGTTGTAGGAGTTTGGTATAATTAATGACAATTTGTAGCATGAAATCGCCATAAAGACAAATTAAGGCCGGCTTCAATTTTCTACTTGTAGATTACCTAACTTACACGAGGCAGTTCCACATGCACTTCCAAGGATTCGTATACTTTGTCCAATTCAAACATTTATACACTAACTTATGCAACTAAAACACATCAACTACTATATATATAGACCTCACACACCCGCCATTTTTTCATACCAAAATCTCCTGAGCAACTACCACAGCTCACTACACACTTACATTATAGTACTCCAACATTCTCAATATTTCCAAAATGGTTCGATTTGGCACTGTGATTGCAATTGTGCTGTTCATCTTTGCTTCAATATGCTCCATTCCATCTATGGAGGCTAGAATGTTGAACCATAATTTGGTTCCAGATTATGTTCCGAAGGGTTTTAAACCACCGGCTTCTTCTCTGAGTAGTGTTGATGAAGGTCAGGCTGCCATTGGGAAGCATTTCATGGTTCGTGACCATAGCTCCGACCGGAATCTACAGTCTGTACCAAGTCCTGGAGCTGGACACTAGATTTGAACCTCTTCTAATTGGTTCAAGATCTGGATAAGTCATGTTTTTCTTATTATAAGCATTAGTGTAAGAGGAGATTTGAGCATTGTTCAAGAGTTCAAGTCCTAAGGAAGCACTCTTTATTGTTATACTGTATTGTTATTGTTAATGAAAGAAATACACGATACTCCATGAAGTATTATAATCATGTATGAAAGTTGACATTCTCCTGAGTAAACGCCAATATATATATATATGTGTGTGTGTGTGTGTGTGTATAATTTTTCCTTCTTTTATGTTTCAGTTTTTCTTGGTCATCTGTTTACTTTTGTTGGCTCTATGTGTGCTGCAATCAATCTGACTCAATCATATCGATAGATATATTCAGTTGATGCATGGTTGCTTAATTAAAAGAAATTCAACACTTACGTCATATCGCCCAAGTTTACACACTCCAACTAGATAAATCATAACAATCGATTATAGGAGATACATTGTGTCCTAATTAATAAATTAATCTCCTAATAATATATACGCACATATACATATAGGTATATATATTCATTATTGTTTTTTTGGAGTTGCATATAAGGAAGACGTATGAATCCACGACAAGACAAAGGCCATCAACAAAAGCTAAAAAAATGTATACTTTTAAATCCAAACTCACCAACAAGTGTGAAGCGAGCATGAGGTGAGTGTCAGTATGACTATGTCTAATATATACGATTACTTTATAATAAGAGATAAAATATTATTTTAGATATCAAAACTCATTCTTATGGAGATTAATGAGCTTAGCTAAAACCAACAGGTGGTAGCCTGGTTGATCTTCCTATGATGTATGAAGTGGGAGGTCTTGTGTTCGAGTCTTTCCTTCTACCAATTTGAGTGAGATTTATCACCATTATGATGAGATTTATCCCTTTGAGTGGGAGGTCTTGTGTTTGTGTAGCCCACCAGGCCATTGGACCTCTGTGTTTGTGTTGGGTATTCCTCTTCCTCCTCTTTGGTTTGAGTGAGATTTATCACCATTATGATGAGATGTATCCCTTTGAGTGGGAGGTATTGTGTTTGTGTAGCCCACCGGGCCATTGGGTCTCCGTGTTTGTGTTGGGTATTCCCCCTCCTTGGTATTAAAAAAAAAGAGCTTAGCTAATATGAATTGGGCCTCCGTGTTTGTGTTGGGTATTCCCCCTCCTTGGTATCAAAAAAAAAATGAGCTTAGCTAATATGAAAAAATAAGATGAGAATAAGTAATTTTTACTCTAATCTCACGGTCATTACACCATATGAATGCCAACCAAATGGCTCGTGAAACCTGAAAATGGAGCAATATCTTGAATTAGGTAGTAGTACAAAGTTTGAAGTCACTCTTCCCGATCAAAACCTAAAATCGTCTGCTGTTAGAACGGCCTAGCATTCCATGCAAGTTTTTTTTTTGTTTGTTTACATTAATGTATAATATATACTCCCTCTGTTCCTATTTGATAGAGTGTCTTTCTATTTTGGTTTGTTCTAAATTATAGCTCATTTCCTTAATGAAAATAATTAAAATTGACTAGTTTAATCGAGTCTATCAAATAAGAATGGATGTAGTAATTAATTAATAAGTTATGCGTTTATTTGATTGAGCGTGTACAGTTTATACTCTGTCAGACATATTCTCAGACATTACTGTTTACGATGAGATCTTGGCGTGCTTGTCAAATATATATAATAGATTGTACCCTGGGGGAGTTGCGTGAGGAACAAGTCAATGATCCTAATCCTATATATGTCAATTTTATGGTTTTAAAGTTGAAGCGATGGTTTGGTATCAAGCAACGTCAAGCGATTGAGAATTCACTTTGGAATATTGGTTTGGTACATTGTGATCATAAGAGAGTAGTAGTAGCAGTCCGGTAGATGTAACTTGGGATTACTATTGCATTACTGTGCATTACAGTAATGTTAACAAAAATTTGAAGAATTTCACTACGACAAGTTACACAAATTGGTGACACGTGTAATGGTTTTAAACCTAAAAAAGCTGTTAGTTTCACAGCATTAATTATGTTCACGTGTTTAATGTGAGAGTTATAATTAAGACAATAATGGACGTTTCTTTCCTTTTTTCCTTATATGAACGTTCGAATCCTACGACTAAAATGTAGGGAGTCTCACAGTGAGGATTGGTTATTGATTTCTGTTGCGGTTCATTAATTTACGTGAAACAATGAAGTTTGTATGTGAAGTCCGTATATGAACATCAACGGACACGCCAAAATATATATATATATAGGTGGAGCTAGTCGCACCACAACAATTATCGGTCCCACCTCAAAAATACAAAAAAACCACCATTTCTTAGCACCCCATCCGGTCTAATCTCCAACCGGTTTATTACCCCCAAATCATACTTCCTTCTATAGTTCCCCTTCTCTCTCTCTCTCTCTCCCCCTTCTCTCTCTGAGTTTCTAGATCTAGCCAACCTTCATTGACTGCACGAGATCGGACTGGATATCTACCAACGTTAGAATCTGAGTCGTCGTCGGACCGAAATACAGTGTCAAAATCTATACTCGGATTGTGGGTTAGGATCTTCAGTTGAGGTACAGAAACGAAGGCGATCGACAGAGAATGGGATGGACGATCTCCAGATTTTTCTGTTCGTTTTCTCTTGGTTTTATTCCGACTAAAACCTTTCAATTCTCATCGATCGTAGATAAACGATTTCCATATGCCAGCTGGTGCTGAACGAGGTCTTGGATCTCTCCCACGAGAGCTCCATTTTGAAAGTAGGTGAAGAGAAGGAGATTGGCTAAGAAGACAAAACACCCATTTTTCTGTCATTTCCATCCTTCCAGATCTGTAACTCCACAAAATTGGAGAAGGCATGGGAATGGCTTCCTTGGACTTCTCTCCGTCTAGGGTTTCATGAAGAAGACGACGTGGGGGTGCAGAGGGAGAGAGAAAAAGAGAGAAAAGTTGGGGTTTTAGTGGTAATAGGTGGTATTTAGAATCTATATGTTTTTTATTGGGGTTTTGCTAGTAATAGGGTGAGACCAGTAATTATTGGAGTGTGACTATTCCCACCCTATATATTTGATTGATTTTGTGTGACATCTAACATTGTGAATTGTGATATATCCATTAGGCCAAATACGGACTTACGGAGTTAATTTGGACTTGGGCCGGGCCTTTTAAGTTTTGACAGAGTTGTAAGTTGTAACTCTCGTTGTATCAGTTCAGGCCTGGCACAGCCCAGGGGATTGGGCCCATTCTAAGACGAAGTCAAGAGTCAAAACCTAAGACTAAGACTTTGTATAGTAGCCCATGGACCAGATGAAGCCCATGAATTGATCACTTGTTGGGTTCGGATACTCCTGAACCAATCGATAATCCAAACATGCTCCTTATAAACTGAATACAAAATAACTAAACTTAATATTTTTCAAAAAATAACTAATCGTAACAAGGTATCGGAATACTCAGCTCGGCTCGTTTGCAAGCCCTATCCTAGATCTTTCAGGATGGTCGAGAGGTCCAGTCCACAGATGATCTAAGTAATTAAACATGGCGAGATTTATACAAATCAAATAATCAACTTGAATTAATTATAAATAATGAAGCAAGCTTAGAGGAAAGTGATGAACAGCACACATGGATGACGAGTCTTCCATTAAGGGAAGGAACACAAAAAGGCTGTCATGATATGCCAACTCCAGCACGGACCACCTCAAAATAAGTTATTTTGGGACCCACATCCCATTCCATAATACTATTGACACTCACAAATAAAACTCAGCCCAGACAGACAAAGCTATACACTGTCCAATCGCGCCGTTTAAAAGGATTGCACCCAAAATTTCTAATTACAGCCCACCATTTTCAAAGACTACTTCATCAAATAACTTGAAGATGAATGTGTTTAGTTGATGTTTATAAAACTATTTTCTGTTTTGAAAAATTAAATGATTATTTAAAATTTATTTGGTTAATTTGTTTTGAGTATTTTTTTTTAAAAACAGTTTCCATTTTTCAGTTTGTAAAAACTAGAAAATTAAAACAACATTTTGTTGTTTTGTAGGATTTTCAAGTGGCATAATTGTGATTAAGATGAATTTATTTTATTTGATTTTTTTTCTCTCCTCTCACTCCCACGGTGACTCACCTCTCTCCACAGACATCATCGTCCGACTACCGAAAGGCCTTGCTCCGGTGTTGACCCAAAATCACCTTCATTTTGACCCGATTGATGAATTTGAATTTCATTTTGATACATTTGAGTTTCATTTGGATGAATTTTAATTTCATTTGACTAAATTTCAATTTTAATTTCATGTTTTTCAGTTTCCGAAAAAATAATCAAATATCACCAATCAAATAAAATTTTTTAACAGTTTCTTTTCCTAAAAAGTGTTTCTAAAAACTACACCCAAAATCATTTTTAAAAACTAAAAAAAAAAAAAATATTCAAACACATTTTTTATTGATTCTAGGCTTATAATCATATGATTTTAAATATTAACTTATAAATCATATCAGTGATTTATATTTAACCAACGTGAAACACAACCATATCAACCTCGCAAAATTATCATTCAAGTGATCCTAAACACTTCAAAGCAATTATACTGGAGAGATAACATCAATCCGCATAAGATAATATTATTATCTAATGTATAAATCGATGTATAATTTAATCATATTCATTGCATAGCATATTGTATGAATTTTTTTTGATACTAGTCTATTTCTCATAGAATACAATGTCATGTCTGATTTGTTGCTACGCAAATGACATTGTATATAATTTGTATTTTTATGCCATTTAACATGCTTAACTCTTATATTCATCGCTTCGTATAAAATTAATTAAGATTATACGATCTCATATAAACACTTGTTTTACATGAAGTTATCAAACACATGATAATATCATTATACGAAGTCTTATCCCATCCTCCAAACCAACCAAAGAATAAAATATGCAGACGAACTTTGCACCAAAAACTAAGCGAAAAACAAAGAAAAAGAAACAGAAGAATTTGACAAAGGAGAGACAGAAAGGTTCACATCCCAATCTGGCAAATAAACAGCAAAGGAATCCAAGGCTACAAAGACAACAATCACATATATATATATATATATATATATCTTATTATTATTACTATGTACATATCGAAACGTTGAAATACAGTACTATAATGGTGCATAACAGCTAACACAATCCCTCTGTAATCTGCCCAACATTAACAAAAAATTGAGATGGCAGTAATCTAAATAATTAAAAACCAACCAAAAAGAAAGTAGTGTTTTTTGAATATGTTGTTTCCAACACAACGGTCCACACGCTTTCTTTTTTTCAAAATGGCCACAGAATAGGTTCAGAAAGAAAAGACAAAATGCTCAAGTGATCATGCATCAAGAGATCAAGACAAGACCTTTCATTTTATCTGATGTTGTGGGGGGTCCGGATGCGTCCCATTTGATTGGCAATCTACGGTTCAACGAACGTGAGCTAAATAGACCTGTGACTGTACGATGATTTTACCAATCTTGAATCCAGGAATGACCATGAAAGCAACTCCTGGGTCGGATTGTTGTGCAGTACTATCCGGCACAAGGAATACCTCATCAGCAACCGCTTCCATGTACACTTCGGAGAATCGACACCCTTTGTCCACTTGAAAGATTGATACTTCAGGATCGAAAGAGAAGGATAAGCAGTGTAGGAGATAAACCCACTTTGCCATTTCAGCAAATGACACGCAGAATGTGGAATCTGAGAACTGACCGGACTTCACCAGGCTTCTTTGACTCAAATTGCCAAAAAATGATGATTCCATTTGGGGGTGAATGAGTTGCAAGTACTTGACCCGGCAGAATTCTGCAAATGCTGAACTTGGCTTCTGGAAAATATATTCCTTTGCTTTCACGGATTTCAATTCCAAGAATCTTCCAAAGAAGAGCATCCGCTGGTTTGTTTTCCCCGCCGAAGGTTCCTTCTGTAGACCAAAGTTCGGCAGATGAAAACCATCAAACATTTTCCTGCATAAGAACGATTCAAATGCAAAACATTTGTGGTCTGGTCTCCAGTAAACCACACCAGGATGTATGGATGTGGCCGCTGCGTCAAGATCCCAATCAGCTGCTTTCATCTCATCAATCATCAATCTGACAAAACTTCGAATGGACTTAGTTGCGTGGCGAAGAACAGTAACGAAGTGGCTAGGACTTAACCTTGATTGATGAATATTGTCAAGCATAGACAGCTGTCCACTTTGATTCAGTCTTTTCTCAAGCAACCTGTTCTGTTTATTAGATTCCTCTAATTTCTCTCTGAGATACGTAATTTCAGAGTCCTTGAGTTTCGATTGAGATTCCAACTTTTTCCCCATAATCTGGTAGGTTCTTGCAACACTCGCCTGCTCCTGAATTTCTGCCAAAAGCATTGTACTCTCAGGTGAAGGATCAAACATTTTTTTCACATAACATTGCTTCAGTTCGGACAGGTTCTTCAACTCAGAAACTACCAATTCATCAGCAGCTTGAATCCCTTCAGAATCATAAGGGCACTGTGCATACTGTAGCTGAGCATATGATGCTTTAACAGATGCAATGCTGGCAAACAACCTGGCAAGAAGAGCTTCAAAGGCAACTCTCTCATTTTCATTGACTGACTGAGGCTGACTTTCTGTATTCTTAGTTTCAAGCTTTTCTTCCTTGAACTTCTCTTGGAGCTTAGCTTTCTGAACCCCATCAACTGGACACACCCCAGTCGCTGTTCGAAGGTGAAGAACTTTTACAAAAGTGCGCGCCAGTTTACTCTTTGTAGGAGTGACAGCAAATGGCTTGACAGAATCCATCTGCACTCAAAGAGGATGAGGACAGTGATATTTAGATGAGCCAGGCAATAAAATGAAACTTATTTTCTTAGCAAAGGGGAACTTGTGATGATGATAATGATGTGGACATTCAAGCAAAGTGAAGAAAAGCAATATACTTTTTTTTTTTTTGAAATGCAATATACTTTAACGCTTGGATCGAGGTCATTAATGAATAATGGAACTCCTTTTTTGTTTCTGTTCTTTTGTATCTATTTCACTTGGCTCTCTCTGATAGAGAAAAGGTGGACCACCACACTAGAACTGGAAAATAGAGAGGGGAAGGAGGAGGAGGAGAAGCTGCTTCGGGGTAGAGACTCAAATAATTTAAATTTTATGCTCAAAACTCCAAATGCTTAAACCTGGCAGAACGGTAAACTAGTAGGCACCGTTATCCTAGACAAGGGGAATCAAAGCAATGACACAAGTACAAGAATGAACAGATCTTATATTTGTAGTTTACACCACCAACCTTTCTTATTCTTATTTCTATATATTCAAAATTGGAACTTGGACTAAGCCAACTATTTAATTAAAAAATGTCTAGATGACAACTTTCCCGTCAAATTTAACAATATTTCATAGCAATACCTTACACCGCCAGAGTTGTCCTACTACTAATATTAAATTCAAATTTCATCAATGTAAAAATAACAAAGACACTTGTGGCCAAGAGGTGGCCAACAACTTACAGTTGCACAAGGCAAGGTTCGATTTCCGCGTAACTAAAAAAAATCAAGAATATGATCTTATCCTTATAAAAAAAAACAATAATACATATAGACATTAGCATGTGTAAATGAAAAAAAAGGTTAAGAAAGCCGCATATGGACCACAAAAATGGTCTTCACGCAGAAATTGAGACTCAGATGTTTCATGCAAGCAAACTTAACACCTTAGAGGCATAATTAGACAAGGACATGCAAAACAATCTAATGAGGTGCCCTAATGTGTAAATATAACACAAAACAAACACTGACATGATTAATGTTTACAATTCTAAAATCATGAACTCTCAACCCAACAAAAAATCTAACCAAGCACAACATTTCCATGGAAAAAAGGGAAATAATGAAATACCTGAAAGCAATGTTTATATTCCCTGCATCATCAACTCGCAGGTCAAGAGAAAATCCTACAGAAGCACAATATTATTACGGATAAAAAAAGAGAAATATTAATCTCTCTCCCATGTGAACAGTTTGTACAAAACCATGGTGGCCATGGTCACTACTCAAAATAATTGAAAATTATTCTCAATTTGGCAATGCTCAACCCCACAACTTGGAAAGTTTCAACCCCACTATATTAAAAAAGTTCCATGGTACATTCGAACCAGAATAGATGCATTAAAAAAACTACAAATAGCACAGTTTGCTACTCTCTTTTTTGTTCTCCTTTTTTCCCCCTCGTTTGGCAAATTATACCTTTGCTGATATATGCACATTGAAACCACAGTGTTAGCAACAACACAGACATGTCATGTGAGATAAGACTCCACAGTCCACAACAAAACTAGTCAATCCCTAGGTACTTCTTGAACTCCGATTGAAATTGACTTGCCGAGGTTCAAAACATTTACTTAATGCAAAATTAAAAGCCAAATTTTTTTAAGAGTTCCAATAACAACCTGGTTTTCACTACCGTTTCAAGAAACTAGTCATGAACATGCATGTAATAGTTTCAGAAATGTTTGGACTCCATGCCAAAAACAAATATTTTTATAGCAATTTCAGTATTTTCCATAAATTTATGTGAACCTTCTGTTGTAAATTTAATTCTAACATAGATCAAGATTCAAGATCCAGTTCTCAAAAACAAAAATACCTTCCGAAATCAGGAAAAATAAAGTAAAACAGCACCTTTTCAACACACAATATTCAGAGAATCTAAGCTAACTATACATGAAATGTACTAGAGGAACTTACTGTTGGTTAAAACAATTCCTACATAAAATGTGAACCCCACCCAGGTGAGGGACTAGTTCATTTAAGATTGGATCACAGTAGCCCACTAAAAAAATAACATAACCCTTTTCATAGAAGACTTCAGTGGACACGCTTTAATAAAAAGAAACCAATTTGATACACGAGAAAAAGCGAATAAGAAAACTGGTGCCAATTAACCTCAATGATTATGATCTGTATATGCAGAATGACAAGACAATAGCAAGCAGATTCCACAAGATATCGGGATGAAAGTCATTAGTGGGGCACACAGGACCAATATAATTTACAATGAGAGCATAGTAGTAAAAAGTAAAAACCGACATCTAAGACATAACTCAAGCTTTAATCAATTGGTTCTTACAAACGCAAAAGTAGTCAAAAGCCAAATTCGCAGGATTAAAATATCCATACCTTCAAAATTCAATGAGATGTCGTGCAATCCTCAACTTCTCCTAATTATAACGTAATCAGGCTTCTATCAATGGCCCACCTCTCAAAACCCTACAGAAAGCAATTAAAACCCCTCAACGAACACCTCAAAAGGCAAATATAGGGGGGAAAACACATATCAACAACCAAAAAACAGCATATAAAAAAAAGCGAAAATAAAAAAGCACATACCACACAAAAAAAAAAAAAAAACAAAGCATAAGCAACCTAAACAGTTTAACCGGGAAATTAGCAATCAAGATAACAAAAACAGCTGAAACAGGACTGGTAAACAAGAAACCGCGTAAAGCACTAGCCTTTAAGGTTATAGACCCACAAAATGGAAGACCCTTCAAAACCCAAAACTATAACAAGATAAAGAAACCCATAACCATTAAAAACACCAATCCTTAAATCACGATAAAAAAACTTGGAACAACCGATCAATGATGAAAACAAACACAAACACGAAGAATCAATAAGATGAAGAAAGTTAAAACAGCAGAGAAAGTATGTGAAAGAGTTTCAGGCATATCAGTCCGTTACCTTGCAAGGAGAAATCAAAACTTGGAGATTGCAAAACTGTTGATTTATTTAATGCCCTGAAATTACCTTCATCCAAATAGAGACGGAGAGAAA
The DNA here is from genome assembly GCA_963580455.1 of Euonymus europaeus. Classification (NCBI taxonomy): domain Eukaryota; kingdom Viridiplantae; phylum Streptophyta; class Magnoliopsida; order Celastrales; family Celastraceae; genus Euonymus; species Euonymus europaeus. The sequence goes on from OY756961.1 coordinate 26,080,127, forward strand.
CCAACAGAGACCCAATAAAAACCCAGAGGCCGAGGAGAAAGAAAAATGCAAAGAGAGAGGGAGAGACAGAGAAAACAGAGCTGGAGAAGGCGATGAAAAAGACCAAAGAGAACACGTCGGACAAAGGGAACATTGGGAATTAAAACGGGTTCAAAGGGACGTCCCTGTCAATTAGTTTTCTTACCGATTATGCCCTTCTACATTTATCATTCAGATAGCCGTTAACGTCTCATATTAATTGATGAGATTGAGGTCGGTCTAGTGTTAAGAAACACCAACACTGGACCCAATGATGTGTCATTTTAATGAACCAAATTTTTTTTAAAATTTTGTAAATATATAATATTTACGGTGACAAATCTAATATAATATGTTTTAAAATAATATATTTGCTCATCTGATAGAGATCATTAATCAAAGTGATAAAAATCACTTCAACTTAGTGTTTATAATTTGAAGTTTAGGATTTGGTATTTATATTTTAAGGTTTAAAATATAATTGAGAACTTATGATCTATATTTTATACTCTTGAGTATAGTCTAGAACGTGAATTAATAATTTTAGATTATATAAATAATTAAAATACATATTTATATACATATGTGTGTGTGTGTTTATAGGGTTCATAAATATATATATATACATGTGTATAACATATATGGGGGCGGGGTAAGGGGCATCAGAGTGGGGAGAGTGGGGTGGGAATTCTTGAAAACCCATCTCCCGCCTTCAGAGCAAAATTTTATGTCCCGTCCTCAGTCCACCAAAGATTCGGGGCTGAAAAACCCGATCGGGCGGGGCATTTTTGCCACCCTCATAGTTTGATGTGAAAAACAGTGTAGCTATAGCTACCACTGATCCTACGCTGATTAAGGGGAAACTTTTGTCTTGAGCGAACATACATTTATATGTCACAAACATGTGGCATTGTATTTCATAAAAGCATGGGTCCCACTATACAATAAATGTATAAATAAATGTGGCTATTGTTGTTTCATCTTCATCTTAATTGGGATGTAATAAAGGAGATATTTCTCCTCTTTATTTTTTTCTTCTTCAGGTCGATTTTTTAAAATTACCAAATGGCCACAACTTTTTTTTACTTTTAGTTTTAGGTCTTTTTTAGGTCATAGTTTCTTATAGCCACACGTCCAAAAAAAAAAGAGGACAGATTCGCATGCCAAAAAATATATATGGGGGGGAATATGTTTTATTTTTGGTCCCTCATGAGAGCCTGTAAATAGAAAGTGACACGTGAAAAAGACTAGTATTGATATTGAAATGTGTATATGCTCATATGATATGTTCCATGATAATATTTTTATTAGTTTTTTTAATTATTCTGTAAATATATCTAGCCCGCACGACTTTGTGAAGGAGCTTAATTACGGTGAGTCAAAATTCAACTCTTTAAGTTAGAAAAAAAAAGTTATTATGTGAAAAAGGTTGGACTTTTTAACTTTAATCTCATCACTCACTCTAATTCCTAATGTGGTATTATTCTTGACAAGGATTTTAACCTTATGAAAATTTAATATTGGAAATAATAAAAGTCTTAAAAGGGACCAAAGGAAATCAACTAGGGCACAAATCTGGGCATAAACATACCATATTAATTTTAAATATATAGAGCCAGCTAACCTGGCATTTTTAGTTTTCTTTAATTAATACTGCTAATTATTTGTCGGTCAAGCTTGGAAAGCAACATCATCAATGAAAGATCAAGTGAAAATGACTCACGAGTCGGTCAAAGTATATTGGGATTAATTTTTCATGATATGAATCTTGAAGAAAGATTTTTCCCCCCCTGTTGTAGTCAAGATTATAATATTGACATGGTTACACATGGGGTGGAATGTGATAATCTTAGACTCATTATTCTCCAATTTCTAAGATCCACATGATTCATGGTTATTATATTTCCAGGAAAAATATCCAATTTATATATTGGGATAATTTAGTTTGTTAAGCCCCTTTTCAATTGGTAAACACAGGTTCAAGTTTTGCGTCTTGCAATCTCTACATAATTTTTAACAAGTCGCCGATTGAGCTACACTTTGTAAACGAGAGGCCCCAATTCTAAGACCTTATCTAGTGTATGAATTGGGAGAGGTTTGCGAACACTAAAATTTTGTTTGGCGCAATTGCGCCAACTCTGTGAGGTGTTCGGAGGAATTGTCAAGGTTCCTCTTTTCAAATTCCTAAAAATAAGGGATACAGAGTTGTTAAAGCATATATCAAATATAAAGTTTTAAAAATATCATCATAGCAAATCTAATTTTTTTTTAACCAATCTCTCTCGACACATAGAGATACAAAGTAAGGGGGGTTCATATATAAAATGAATAGAGATTTAAAATTGGCTTATAGAGAATATATAATGACTAATCTCCCACCTTTTCTCACTCAAACGGTCCACGAAACAATTGTGAAGTTGTAAAAAAGATGCGAACGTGTGAGACCAGAATTTCAAAAGGTAGGAAATTGTGTATCTAATGATGACACTATCCCATAAAAAGTGGTGGCAATTTCTTGGGTGAATCCAGTCCCTACCACACTTTTTAGGGTTTTGAAAGCCAAATCTGTGTAACTGGTACCACTGGATATACCACTAGTTGCTGCTGCAGACTGCATCAGTACAAGCACCCAAGTCCCATCCCATCAGAGCATTAACAAGGTAAAAATGGAATCCAATGAGATGAGTAATAAGTAATTGATTGTACTTTAGAGAAAACATACAAGAAGCATGAATTGTGTCTGGGTGGATTCTGAAAATAATCGAAAAGGGAGGAGAAACAGACAATGGTTGATAATATTACATGTTTTTTTCCATTAACAATCGAGGAATTTACGAGGTAGTGAAGTAAGCGCATTACTTCATTTATGGTTGATTACAATGGACATTTACAACCAAAGTATGTCGTCGATTCCCCTTTTCCTTTGTTAAAGTATCTCCAAAGTGTGTATATTTGAGAAAGTAAATAAATTAATATATACATATTTGAACAGTGATTTTTTAGAATGTAAATTTTTTGTGTTACAATGGTAGAATGTATAATTGAAGATGTATATTACATATTCTTCATAATTTTCAATATTCTTGCTTATTACAGGTGAAAATGATAATTATGTTTCTCACATTTTTATCCATCCTTGCTATAATTAAAATATTGGGTAGTATAGTTACATCTTGTGTTGGAGATGTATTTTACAATTCTAGATACATCTTGAATTGAAATTATATATTTAAAAATATATATGTATATAATGATAGTTGAATCATATACACACTCATATATATCTCCAATAGGAGATGCTCTTAGATCATGTTAGACCTGATCATCGACGAAGAGAGCCCATTTGGATTGACGATATGGGTTGGGTTCGGGCTAGACTTGAACACGGCTTGGAAAAGAAAATAGGCCTGAGATACCAGGCCAACCAGACACCCCTAGCTCAGAAAATTCAAAAAACCCAGTCCAGCATTTGATTGACTCTCTAAATAACAGAGAACCCACTTGAAGGTAGCATTGGCAAAACTAGGTGATGTCTAGAGGTTGAAACTTAAAATTGGATTGAGAATCGGTTCAATCGTGTCTTAACATTACCAAAACACCAGAAATCAGATCATTCTATCACCACAAACTCCATTCATTCTTCGTTAGATAGATCGATGCTAAAGAGCACAATTCACCAAGACGGAAATTTCAATTCAGAAACGAACACCAAACCCAATTTGCAAAAACAAGGCATTGCACAGTATCCACAAGGATTATATGATTGATGCCGGCTGCTAACGAGAAAAACAATGGATTCCTAATTTTGTAAGTTGAACAGCACTCTTAACGAAGTAGCAATTGGCATATCATCGATTGAATCTCACGCAATGCAAGCCAATCAAACAAAAGCAAATTAGACTACATAATATCAACTACTGAAATGTATCCAATACCCTCTTCCATATTGAACATCAAGATCACAATGTGAGCGAAAATGGAAAATACCTGTTCCGGAAGCAAAATCTCTTACCAGCTAACAACATGGAAACAGAACGGAAAGAAAAAGTTACGAAATGATAAATTAGACTACGCCCACTAAACTGCCCAGGAACTTGTTGGCGCCAGCTTAGAAACCAAAGAAACCAAGCTCACTAGCCCTCTCCTTCTCAAATGTCTCGAAGTACTGATAAATGATGGTGACTGCCAGAAGAATCCCTGTCCCAGAACCAATTGCACCCATGAAATCGGCCAGCACTGTCAGAGCACCAATGCACATGCCTCCAAATGCTGCAGCTGTGGGTATGTAACGGTTCAACTCTTTCTGCAAGTTTGCCTCCCTATGACCAGGCATAACCATTTGTTGCTCCTGGATAACAGAAGTGGAAAGATGCAATGGAACTCGGTCATACACATTACTTCTTAAGTCATATTAAATGAGCTTAGCTAAAACAATGCACAATTTAACATAGAGGCTAAGCAGGCTGACATTCTAGTGGTGCTTAAGGCCACAGCAGACAGAAGGCAAGATCCGTTCCATAATTAATACTTCAAATGAAAAGCCACATAAACTTCTGCTCCAAATTTCATCTCAAGGACTTAAAAAAAAGTCGTTTAGTTGCTTTGCAAGTACTCCTAAAACTTTTCTGAAACTTAAGAATAGCATAACATGAATTCATCAACATTTACAAATAATGAACACAGCTTACTGGGAAGGAGCCATTACTTTGTCCAAGGGAGGGAGTGGATGATCAACATCTCAATGAGGGTATGATGTCATTAAGCAAAATTTAACATTGGCCATGAAAGGGTATGGTTAAAATGGTAAATAAAAGTGATAAACAAAAAAGTATCAAAATCAAAATCAGATAAATTGACATTAAATGAACACAGTTCACTGGGAAGAAGCCATTGCTCATTGGCCACAAAAAGGTAAGGTAAAAATGGCAAATAAAAGTGATAAACAAAAGGCCCACAATGAGATACAGTGGTACCAAATACCATTACATCCTACAGATACTTCTCATTTCATTTCATGGACAAATGAATAGCATCACCGACGAAGGAGGTCTTAAAAACTGACGAGCAACGTCTTAAGATCGTAAGAATTGGTGTAAAAAATGGAAAAACTGGGAACATAGGTAGAAATTTACGGGATTCAAATATATTCATCTTAAGAACACACCAGTAGGATACTGGTGTGATATAAATATAATACCACTGAAGAAACACTGAAGAAACGCTACTGAAGGAAATAATAAATACCACAATAAAATCATTTAACAATAACACCAATAACACACAAAAAATTAACGCAACAGTAACCCAAACAGTCAGGGATTTGAAGAAAGGAGTTTGCAGCAAAAGGGGGGAGAAGCAAAGGGAATGAGCAGGAGGATTAATCAAACATGAAGCAAAAGTGATGGTTCATACCCTAAGCTGCTTGGCAACATCTCTGGCAGATGATCCAGAAACTTCAATCCAAGTTTTTGAGAAGAGTGCACAAGCTGACAACATGAATATGAGATAGAACAGTGCATGGAAAGGATTGGCCGCCATATCAGCTAAGCTGGAAAAACCAAAGCCAAATTGAGATTGATTATCAGCATCAATGCATACACAGAAAAGGCAGAACCTTGAGGGTCGTGAAGTATTATTTTGTAACTATGGTAAAGAAAGTATTAGTAAACAAAGTTATATAAATGAAAATGCTATATACCTTGATGGTGGTGTAATATAATATGCAATGCCACCAACAGGGACGGATTGACCACTGTACTCAGATTCCTTCCACTTACCTAAAAGATCTACAATAAAATTCCCGCCATACTTCCTATAGAGCAACTGGAAAATCGCAAATCATGACATTGGCAAATTGATAAATGAGTAAAAGTTATCTTTAACTTGCAATCACAACCATGACATCTAGATCTAGTACCTGAGAGATGAAGTAAAGGTTGGAGACTAGTGCAGACTGCAAAATGATGGGCATGTTAGAGGTGTAGAACAGCTTGATTGGATAAGAACCCTGCTGCCCACGAGCATTTTTTGACCTTACAGGCAGAACCACACGAAACCCTTGGAAGTAGATAACAATTAGGAAGATCAAAACTGTAGCAAGCAGGTTTGTCACATTCGGTAGATTCTGACGATAGAAGGCTTCTCGTAAAGCACGAACCTTGTCTGTTCGAGTTATCAATAGATGGAATAAAGCAATAACAGCACCTTCAAATTCAGCTCCTCGGCCACTGTTTATGGTGGTGGGGCTGAACGCTTTCCAAATAATGCTTTCACTGCAAAATAAAATGGGTCAAACTATTAGATAGGCTAAGAATCCAAGAAAACACAATAGGCTCATTAAGATATTGCTATTTAGAAAACACTAATAGATTTTTTGAGACAACAGTGGATTGAGAGAAACAGAAATATTCAATTCACCATATATTGGTTGCTATGAAAAGAGAAATTCCAGAGCCAAGGCCATATCCTTTCTGAAGCAGCTCGTCTAAACAGATCACAATTATACCAGCAAAGCATAGCTGAACAATAATAATAATGGCATTCCCAGCACCAAGTTGGCCAACACTGCCATACATTCCCGAAAGGACATATGCAACTGCTTCACCAAGAGCTATGAGAAGACCCAACAGCTTTTGTGCACCATTCCTGAAAGAAAAAGAAATCCACCGTGGAGAATTTAAAATACAGCACAAGATGCAGAAGCAAGTGCTGCTTGAATAAACAATGAGCAAAAGTTCAAATGAGGTTATGAATCTAATTTATAATCAACATACACAATGTAAGCGGAATGAAGATAGTCTACACAACAATGATATATTAACATAGAAAAACAAAAACAAATACAACCAAACTAGAAAATAATAAAACACTTTGGTACTCCATACGAATGACAGTAAATGTCAACTCATTACTCAGGAACTCTTACAGCTCTCACACATTTTCTGCTCTGGGAAGAGTTTACAAAAAAGAACGAGGAAAGCACAATAGAAAGTCCTTTGCTACAGAAATATCAACAAGCTTCAATAAAAAAAACCAACATAAAGGGTTCAAAGAAGTTAGAAGAAGCATCTGACATATATAGTTAGGAATCCAAAAAAAACTAGTGGTCCAAATGCTACTTACAGCAGGGCACGATCTTCGCGTACATTATTGTCCACTTCAATGATCTTTGACCCAGCAAGAAGTTGCATCACCAACCCAGATGTCACAATTGGTGTGATACCAAGCTCCATGACAGTTCCCCTATTGGAAGCAAGAATAACACGCATCCAATAGAATGGATCTGCACCGGTTGTAGAGTGTATGCCATACAGTGGTAGTTGACTGCATACCAAGAAAATGAAAAGAGAGATCACAGTGTAAATGACCTTCTCCCTGAATGGAACTTTTCTGTCAGCGCTCTGAACTTCTGGTAGAAATGCAAGGAAGGGCCTCACGAGATGAAGCACTCTAAATCCACCTCCCATTTTATTTATTACAAACTAAATCTAACCTGCACCACCAATGATTATCGAATGAAATGAAATTATCAAAAACCTGATCGAGTCAAAAAGCATCAAACGATCAAACCTTCCCATTGTTGCTAAAAATGTAGCAAACCAAGGTCCTGTGACCACGGTAGTCAAAATCGATCGAGATTATAATGCGGTATCTACTTCAGCTTCAGGTATTTTTCATCATGTTTTTTTTAGCTAATCACAATTACCAACAAAATCTGATATATTTAATAAAACAAGCGTTCAAATAATATTTTCGAAATTGCCAATTTAAAGCAACAAAACATTGAGAAATTAAGAAAACGAACAAATCGACAAAAAAGTCGACACAATTTTCACGAAGATTTTTCTGATCAAACAACTAAGAATCGTGACAAGCAAAGACGTAAATCGGAGGTAGATGATCATCGATGAATAACAAAGAATAAAGCACAAATATCCCCGTACCAATAGCGGATGCAAGATCGAGCCGTTTCTGCTTCAAAGCTTCCTCTTCTCCTCCTAGCGTCGGTAGTATGCAGGATCTGATAGTACCAAGATCAGATCCTCAAATCGAGAGCTAATGAAACGATGAGGGAGGTCGGCTTCTCAACACGGGAGAAATAGATCTGAACGGACGAAGTCTCCCTGTTTTCTATAGAGAGCCCTAAACGTGGCTCTAAAGTCCACGATTTCCAACGAATAAAAAAGTGACGCGTGTATTGAAAATTGAACCTAAAGTTTAACAGAGAAATTTGAGTTTCTCTATTTTTCTAAAAAGAAAGGATAATTTTTTTAAGAAAAATGTTTTTTTTTTGGAGTTATTCTTCTAATTTCTATAAGTAGAAAGACAAGGGGAAAGTAAATCCTAAAGCGGTCCTGCACTCTACTGTAGCTATAGCTATCGAGCTCGAAGTCCTGAACCAGCAAACGTAGGACAACCCACATGGCATATGCACCTAAACAGAGTACGCTTCGTTTCTAGAGAAATCTAGCCCAGAAAACTACGGCCATTTCTTTCTCGCTCTGATTTCTGCTGGGTTGGGAGAGCCATGAGAGTTTTTCTCCTCTATCTTTCTGTCGTTGCTATTTTGTTTGCAACCCTTCAATTTCAAGCTCATGGTGCTCCTGCAGGTAACAATTATCTTTTCTTCTCTAGTAGTTTTAGATTCTTTGATCTGTTTGGTTATTGGGTTGTTTTTTGTTTTCTGCAAATTCTTTTTCTTTCTTAATATACTAATTACATTTCCCTTGGTCACTTGATTTATTTGAATTTGTGATGCTTATTGTTTTAATAGAACTGTTTACGCACTGGTTCTGTTCTGTATGTTCTCCCACTTACTCTCATTTAGTTTTCAAATAATTTCAGTGTTTCACTTTTTTTGTTCTAACTATTAAGATTTTGGGTATGCAGGATCTTTGATTAAACACCTGTCTTCTCTACTGAAATGGACCAGGTCAGCTACCAAAACACCCCAACAAGGTTTGTTGAATTTCTGGCTTTAGTTTTTTGGCTATCTGATATGATTTCTGTCATTTTCCATTCTGATTTTTTAGTGATCGGATTTTGTGTATTTTATTCTTTTACAGATGGGAATGTCATTCAATTTGAGAATGGGTATCTAGTGGAGACTGTTGTGGAGGGAAATGAAATCGGAGTGGTTCCTTACAAAATCCGGGTCTACGAGGATGGTGAATTATTCGCTGTTGATGCTGTTAACAGCAATGTCGTCAAAATCACGCCCCCACTGTCACAGTGTACAGTTTATCATTCCCTTCCCCCGGAATCTTTTCTTACACTTTTCAATTTGGAGAAAGGAAATGACATGAAAGTCTTGGGTTCATGGTTTTCTTTAACTTATTTTCTTCCACTTAAAACTGCTCCTTTTTGTTTCCATTCAATTTTTAGAAAGGAAATGATATGAAATTCTTGGGTCCATTGTTTTTCTTTTTAACATTTAGAATCAGATAGGTAAAGGTTAAACTAACTCAGTTTAGCAAAACAATTTAAAGTAAGATTGAAGTTTTTTTGAAAGCCAAATTCGTATTGAAGCTATTGTGATCTCTTGCTTTTCTTGGTGTCCTTAGCAAACAAATGTAGGTAATTGCTTTGACAAGTGAAACTTGGGAATTCTTAATATGCATGTGTCCCGTATTTCATCAATTATGTATATGGGTAAAGTTATGCTACATCTGCCAACATAACCTTTCTATTCCATTCTTTGGCATGTGGAATGTGTATCATTATCTTTATGAATTTCGACAATAGTTTAGCTCTGACATGATACTTTTTGGGTTTCTGCAGACAGTAGGGCAAGACTTGTTGCTGGGTCATTTCAGGGTTACACAGGGCATGTTGATGGAAAACCGAATGAATCTCGTTTCAATCATCCCAAAGGCATTACTATGGATGACAAGGGGAATGTGTATGTTGCTGATACATTGAACCATGCCATCAGAAAAATTGGAGATGCTGGTATCTATCACTCATCTTAGAATTCTGATCTTATAAACTTACAGTGGATCTAAAATAGAATTATTTTTATTAGCTTCTGTACCTTAAGGAATCGACATTATGCTTTAACTTTAAGACAGATTCGCAAAGGTTTTGAATGCTGTTAATTACTAACTTCTTTAGATTAGAAGTTCTATAACCTCCTTTTTGTTGAAAATTTTATTCTAATTTGTTATGAAGGAGCAAGTGTACATTCTATGTAAAATAAAGTGGCTTACTTAAAAATGTGTTCAGGTGTGACAACAATTGCTGGAGGGAAATCAAACGTTGCTGGCTATAGAGATGGGCCCAGTGAGGATGCAAAATTTTCAAATGATTTTGATGTGGTATACATACGGCCCACCTGTTCACTGTTGGTTATTGATAGAGGAAATGCTGCTCTTCGACAAATCTCTCTCAACGAAGTGGAGTGCGATTACCAATCCAGTTCTATTTCAGCCTCAGGTTTGGTTCTTATAAAATGTACTTTATGTGTTTATTTGTGAATTTGCTTTAGTTTATTCTTACAGCAAACCTGGTGCTATGTGTTTGAATACGGGGGCCTCTTATAATTTATTAGTGGGTGTACTTTCAGTTTCTGCTAAATCTATCTGGGTGCCTTCTAAGTTATTATGCATATGCTTGTGCATTATACCATACGAGGAGGAGCTTATGGTTATGGATGGAATAAGTTCTAGTTTCTCTATACGAGCATACTTATTTTATTTATAACTGTTGATATCGATGAGTATTTTAATGCCAAATAGGATCAGAAAGAGAATATGCCGCTTGCCGAAATAGAACCAACCATATAAGAGGATTTGAAACCCCACTTTGAGTTTCCCAAAATTATGAACAAATCATGCTCGGTGGTTTGGATGCTTGTTGCCTGAACTGTTACTGACTGTAGTTTTTCTAGTCAATCATGGTGTCATGGTGATGAGTGGAGCCATTGAAAAAAATGGTGCTATGTTATTGATGGCTGTCAAATTAAAACCTTTTAATTACAATACATTGTGTCAATCTTAAACGAATAGGGTTTTCTATTTTTTTTTAGTTTTTATAAGTCGTATTAGTTTTCATTCTCTTTTAAGCCTCTGTTGAAAACACTAACCATTTAGAGTTATGTGATAAGCAATGAAGCTTTTCAAATATTTGCATGCCCAAGGAAGCACTTAACAAACTTACCCTTTTCCTGCACATTCTGTTGCAGGAGTTTGAATGTCAAGGTAAATGCTGCTTTAATCCTCTTCAACACTCTAATAAAAGTTTTGGAGTTACTGGTTTCGTAGTTCTAGACCTTTTTTGCTACATTAAACCTTTTCATGTAGACTTTCTTCTTGAGTAAGTAGTGAAACTATATAGAAAAAATGAGCCTAAAGGCTCAGGTACACTAGGAGCATAGAGAGAGACTAATAAAAGAGCAATGCAAATGAAAGAACGATCAGTATAGCTGCTCATGTAAAGTCAAATTGAACTTTAGAACCAACAAAAGAGAGGTAAGTGAAAATCAAAGAAATAAATTGGTTCATTGGTTTATGAGTTAAGGCCATGTTTAGTTCAGCAGCAATATAATGGGAATGAAATTCAAATGTGTAATTAAATATTCCATATTTCCGTTGGACTGAGATTAAGGAGTATCAAGTTGAATGGCATCTGCTGCACTAGTTGATTAGCATTCAAGGTTTGTAAGATTAAATATGCTATTGCTAGGACTGCAATAGAAGCAACATTTCAGCTAGCTGAACTTAGGAATTAGGTGGATTTTCTAGGTTCTTCCATTATCGTCTGGATTGCCTCTCTTCTTTCTTTATTTGCTTTCGTGAACTATGGGGTCACAACCAACACTGCCTATTCCTCAATTTTTGACAAGTTATCAGCATTTTCCTATTTCCTGTATTGAAGAAATGCTAAATCATGGCATGGCCATAACAAAAAAAATGAGCCAACTATTTATGTGTTTACAGTTTGTAATTGATGATCCTACTCGGCTGTGTTAGTTGAGATGTTTCATTCTGGTATTAATTTACTATCCATAGTTGACAGTGGACCTAATAATCACATTGTTCTGCATTTCCATCGGAAGTCCTGTCCAGCATAATTGGTCAATTTTTGGATCATGTTGTTAAATGCTAGTTTTTTAACTTTATCGGCGGTGCTTATAACATGCGTAAATAACTCTCTAGAAACTTCAAAATTGTTTCGTAAGATGCCAAATTGCCAAGGTATTGCAGTTGTATATGTCACTGTCTAATATTCAGCTTTTCTTTTTTGATGATGCTTCTTCCTATCAACTTTCTGAATTGATCGAAGATTTGGTTGATAGATAAAAATTAATATGTCTACTGTTGTACTTAACATGGTGCAGTTTTTACATCAATTTGTTTAGGCTGCTATCCTTACCCATATTATATCCTTTCGTATAATTAAAAAAAAAACAATGTGCAGAAGTAAATTTAGTGGCTGCTATAGGAGTTCCACCACCCACCCCCAAACCCCCTCTGCGGATATCGCATAAAGATGTCTGTATCATTGGAAAAAATCAATGCAAGAAGTATTGTTTCATCATCTCTTACTTGTCAGGCTACCCTACTGAAACATATTTTTTTGGGTTTTTGACAGACATATTTATGGTTGTTGGTGCTGTCTTGGTTGGATATGCTGTGTGCATCCTGCAGCTAGGGTTTGGACCGTCTTTCTTGGCAAGACCAACTGTAAGTATAATTTTAGAATGCCATTCAGAATTTGTTTGCTCAGCAGTCAACTTAGAATACTACAATTGTTTCACTGCTTAGTGGTGAACTTAGAATCTTACAGATTTTTTGAACAGATTGTCTTTCAAAGTTATTTCAAGTTCAACATCCTGTAATTTGAGTGTTCCGAAAACATGATTTTATGTCATTTTGCATTCTAAGCCTAATTTAATGCCTGTGACGCAGCAACAAACTTCAGAAAGTGAATATAAGGATCAAACAAGCAAAGAGAAACCCTCTCCTGTAATGGACGGCATGAAAGAGGAACCTGGGTGGCCATCATTTGGACAGCTTATCATCGATTTGTCTAAACTTGCAGTGGCTGCCTTGGGTGGTGTTTGCCTTTATTTCGTCCCTTCTCAATTCAGATCAGGGGAATCAAAGAAAGGCCTTACACCACTGAAAGATCACTTAAAGTTGCCCGAAGATGAAGCTGAATCTCCGTTAGTTCACAGACAGAGCACTCTTCCTTCTCTTTCTGAAACCCGGCAGGTCAATGCACCTAATGCTGCTGATAAATCTTCAGAAGCAAAGGCCCCAAAAATAAAATCAGCTAGTTTTAAGGATTCGTCCTTGTCAGGCAAGCACCGGTCATCTAAGCAACAAGAATATCCGGGATATTTCGGGTCAGGTGAAGTTCCTTTGTATACAAGGTCTAAGACCCAGAAAGAAAGGACACAAGAATATCCTGAATATTTCGGATCAGGTGAAGTTCCTTCGCATACAAGGTCTAAGACCCAAAAACAGAAAGATAGGACACGACATCGTCAGCGAGACAAGAGTGGAGAGGTAGGTGTCAATGCAGTTGGTGTGGAGGTAAAACCTGTTGACATGAATCCAGTGAATTATGAAAATCCAAAGTTCGATTATACTATCAGGAGCAAGTATACATCTGATAATTCCTACCGTTATTGAAGAAAATGCTGATATTTTAGTGCTCAATTTAGCCTTTGATGTTTATTATTTACCTGGCCTTGTGCTTGTCTGGTATGTTTTGTTTTAAGTTAGTCTCTGTTTAACTTCAAACAAGGATCTGAATACTAGAGATCTTTACAGATGAATTGAGTCATATCTCTAAACAATGATGCGTATGCTAGAGATCTCTACAGATGAGTTTATTCAGGACATTTTGGGTGCAACATGAGCCACGCCAGCATAACTGGCGGTTGTGTCGCACCAGACTGTCCATAGTCTGCCTCTTTCCTCAGCGGGAAGCTGATCAATCATACTGGTCAAAGAAACCAACTCTGGCTCATTTACATTTCAAACTTGAATGTTGAACAATTTGATAATAGGTCGTTTTATGTTTTATGATGAATTGCATGATGACCCTCTATATACTTAGATAAAGCATTTTGAAACCAAATAGCAGCATTTTAGACAGTATTTTAAAACCAGCATGTATAATGGCATATCTGATAAATTCCAAATGCTCTACAATATCAAAGGAGGGCAAAACCTCCACAATATTAGTTTATAGTCTCTTAATAATCAGTCAAGGAAAAATGAACAGCATAATGGAAACCTGAAACAAAACCAAGAAATAAATAGCTACTTCAAAAACGTAGTAGAGCTTGTAGCCATAGTATTTTTCTACCATATGTGATGGTTATTAGTAAAACTTTTGGACGTTATACCCACCTTTAACCAAAAAAATCAAAAGGAAAAAAGAAAACAAAGTTGAGCTATACCCAAACAATCCATAACAAATCATCTTCTTTCAACAAAGACAATCCAAGCTCCAAACAATAATAAAGTCCAAGAAGCATAATCCATACTCTGAATCCAAAATAACAACCTATACCAACATTGACTAAGTACATCTAGCAATTTAGTAACAGAGAGCACACCATCTATTTCTTGGGAGACAACTTGTGTCTTTTCTTTGATGCATATGATTCGCTGTGATCCGGTGCATCATAAACGATCCAATCATCCATCTGGACGCTTCCTCCATCACATCTAGACTGATACGTCCTCGATCGAGCATTCCTCAGATGCAGATTATAGTGAACATAGGCCAGCTTCTTCAAATATTGTAGTTCAATAGGATTGTTCCATGGCAAGAGCAACTTGTTAGCTAGACTCTTGTTGGTGTCAAACCTTAAACCAATATCACAAGTTTGGCCTAATATTCTTATTGCCACTCTCTGCAATTGAGGACAATGACTTCCATATCGCGACCACCATAAAACTGTCAACCAAATTTGGACAAAAAATAATTAATGATAAAAAATTTTTACATATGAATGGACACAATAGAAGTTTTAACTGACCTGGAGGAACATTGTCTCTTATGTGAATATCACAACCCTCCCTAAAACCACCTTTGGCTTGTCTGTAATCCTGAAGTTGTTTAAATATTATGTATCGAGTGTTTTCATCGTCTTCCAGTTTCAAGATACAATCTTTTAGACCATTAGCCACCTCTTCATCAGGAAAGAAATCTTTGGCATAAAAGTAACATGGGTTTAGGTAATATCCTGCAGCATGGAGTGGGATATGGAGATACTTATTCCATATCTTGTCGATCACGTCTGATATTTCATTGTATAAAGATATCTTCTTCTCTAATTCCTTCATGATCAATGTCTTTGCTTCATCAATTGTGTCGTAAATGTAAGCAACAGAAGGTTTGTCAGGCCGATCAACAGATGAAATGACATTGATGAGTGGAATTGTTGCCTTGATGACCAATTCTGATCGGCTCCAAAAGGACTCATTTTTTATCAGATTAGTCATTCTCTTGCCTTCATTGCTTGAACCCCGAGTTGATTCAGTCCATTCAGAGGACAAAAAAAAACCCTTCAAGCTATGCTCATGGTACACAATTTTCTCCAATGTTAAGAATGGCATTGCAAACCTGATATTCGAACGCACGACAAGGCTATCAACATCAGAAAAATCCTTAAATAGGATCATAACTGCCGGATTGCCATGGATGTACTTGGTGATAAATTTGGCCTTCTCTACAATCTCTTTTACAGTCTTAATCATCAAAATCCTTTCCAACATGAGGCCAATACAGTAAGACAAGCTCATTACCCAAGCCACAGGGATGTGCTTCCTATTAAACTCCACGTTGAATCTATCAGTCCGAAAAGTCTCTGAATTAGCAATGACTTGTACTACATTGCCTACTCCAACTGCCACAATCATTTGATCCATCAATAAGTTCAAGGCAACAGTATTACCAACCAATGATGAAATATCTTCTGAATGATGATACAACGTGCCCTCCCTAGAATCCACTAGAAAAGTAACAAGGTGTTGACCATTGTCATTGACCCAATCATCCACGAGAATGCTGCATCCTGTGTCTGCCCAAGAATCACTAATGTTGTTGAAGTGATTCTTCATATCTTCGAATTCACCTTCAAGGATTGAACCTCTCAGTTCTTGGAGACTGGGCATGTTATACTCCAGTGGGCCTTCTTTGAAAGTGGCACTGATAATTCTCCTAAAGCTAGGAGAATTAATAACATCAAAATCAACTCCAGTTTCGTAAATAAATCTTCCAATGCATCTACTGGCTTCAGCTTGAGACCATGATGTCGTTGCAGTTCTGTTACTTGCACTACCAGAAACAGTAACAAGCCTTCTCTCATTCACTTGGTCCCAAAAGAGCTTCCTGATGGTTTCAGGAACTAGCGTGCAAGGTTCTATGTCTCCTCTCCCTCCTAAATGGCTCCGGAGAAGGTTGAAGCTACTCACCACCTTTGCACAGTATTTGCACTGAACCTTCTTCGCTTGTTCATCGACTATGATGCCATAGTCACTAGCATCGATCGAGATATCAATTCCTGCCATATTTCAAGGGTAGTGCTCACCTGCTGAGCCACAAGACATGGTGATCAATACACAACATCCAGGGTCAAGAGGACCTCTTGTTATCGTAAAAGCACTACAGAAATCTGCAATTATTGTTGGTTTAAAACACTATGAAATTATCTTTTATGTGGATCCCACAGAACTTCAAAAATTTATTCAATATAATTGAAAGGTTAAAAAGTGTACTACAAATCGTCGCTTGTAGCAACTACAGCTCCGCTCATCCCAGGCTTCATCCCCCAACATATTTACACAAGCACAATAAATTTTATAATTACGAGATGGGAAAATGCATCTAACGTATTAATCTCTAACATAATTGATTAATCAAGATAAAACACAGATCAATCATGGACATGCATTACTAGAAACTGAATTAAGAAGAAAGATGGAAAAAATCAAAAATCAAATCGAGAAACAACATAAAAACCTATGATTGATATTATACATGTACCTCGAATAAATGATGCTAAAAAGTCGATAGAATTGAATGGTGACGTTTCTTTACAAACAGTAAATTGGACTTGAGATATTTTAGAAGAGCTGCAAGCAGTCTTCACCCTTTCTTCTGATTGAATCGGAGACCTAATTCAACACCGATAGAGAATGTAGAGAATATAGCGTTTTACAGGAAGTTTTTCAATGTTATGATCGCCGTTTTCATTTTCCTACTTGAGGCCTCACCTACTCTTTTTGTACCATTCAGAATCAAATCTCGCAATATGACACATGACTTTCATGCACTTTTACTGTTTTACATAGTTATCCGGCTGACAAGACACTTTTAGAAAAACAATTAAACACTTATATGTCAAATATAGATAATTAATTCACGTCATATCTGGGGCTCATATTTCCACGATAATTTATGAAATATACAAGAATTTTAATGTTGTTTGGTGATAAGTATAATTGTTGTAAAAACCAATGGTATTTCTGTTGATTACTAAAAATTAATCCAAGAAGTTATTACCATAATAGCATTGAGAATTCACTGCCGAAACTCGTTAAATTATTTAAGATGTTTAGTATGAAGAATTTTTATTGTGGCTCCAAGACTACAACGCTATGTTTGGTATGTTGTGGGAAGAGGAACGGAAATATGAAACAAGTTGGAATGGGAATGGGAATTCTTCATATTCCGATGTTTGGTTGGTAAAAGAATTGTGACAGGAATGGAATGAGAATAATTGATAAAAGACTATATTATGCATTTATGCTTTAAAAGTGTAATTATTTTAAGAGGAGAGAGACAAAAGTATAATTGTACATCTAAGATGAATTCCATTCCGCATAGAATTTACAGTTCCTAAGGAAGAGTAAGGAATGACAAATTCCAGAAAAGCAAGGAATTCGTCATTACATTCCTTTGCTTTGAGGCCAACCAAACATGGGAATTCGACCGGAATGGGAATTGAGCATTCTCATTCCGACCGGAATTCCTCAACCAAACATAGCGCAAGAGCTTCAAAGTTATAAATCATTATTTCTATGATCATCTAGTATGAAGTATTTGTAATAATGATAATCATATGCATTTATGCATTTTTATGTCATATGTTAATTTGAGTTTATTAAAAAGAACGTAGTGACGAGGCTTTTGGATGATTATGCGTGGAACGTAAATAAAATTAAATTGACATGTAATGTATGTTCAACTATATTTAGTGTCCAACAATTACAAGTAAAAGAGAGGATTAATATTTTAAAACAGAAAAGTTTTATTGAGGCACCAAGCTGGTGCAAAACACAACTTACAAAGTGCCTAAACTTATAGACTCAACTCAAGAACTTCAGCAACATTCAATTTGAATGCTTACCAAAAACTTCCCCCTTTTGTAACAATGCACTCAAAGATGTGATCTAGTTGCTGGAACACGAATATACTGATCACTCAAAATACCGTCCTTTCACTCAAATAATATTATAGAAACATAATTATCACTTGAGTAAATCTGAAACTGCTGGTTGTGTGACATCAATCAATCACATAATCTCCCATCAATTACATCACCAAAACCATATCAATCATCAAGAATCACAAAAGCATTTAACAATCATTGTAAGGACCACAAAATTAACAAAAAATAATAATAATTGAGGAGAAATAAAACCCTAGCTTCTGATACCCTAAACAGTCCTAAATTTGTACACAAAATTAAATAAAAAAAATAGAAGTCAAAGTATGTCATTGATCAAACCTGGATGATAGAGAAGCACAAATAAATTTTTGGTGAATTGCTGATCGGATTCTTGATAGTCTCCATGAATATGTGGCCTTAATCTTCATCAAAATCATTTCTAACATGAGGCCAATGCAGTATGACGAGCTCATTGCCCAAAACATAGACATTTGCCTTCTATTGAACTCCAGGTTGAATCTCTTTGTTTGAAAAGTCGCCAAATAGCAATGACTTGTACTACTTTGCCTACTCCAACTTGCGCAATCACTTGATCCAATAATAAGTTCAAGGCAACAGTATTTCCAAACAAAGACAAAATATCTGCTCATTGAAGATATATGGTGCTCTTGAATCCAACAGAAAATTAACGTTTGGACCCTTCTCATTGACCTTATCATTGACAAGTATGTTGCATGCGGTGTATGTCCAAGAATCCATTATGTTATGAAGTGATTCTTCATGCCTTCAAACTCATGTTCAAGGAACCTCTCAGTTCTTGGAGATTCAGCATGTCAAGCTTTCTTTGAAAATAGAACTCATAATTCTTCTAAAGCTAGAAGAATTTACAACATTGAAGTCGACTCCAGTTTCGTAAATGAATCCTCCAATGCAACTACAGGTTTCAGTTTGCGACCATGATGTCACTTCAGTCCCGCTACTTGCAACAGCAGAAGCAGGAACAAGAAAAACCCTTCTCTCATTCACTTCGTTCCAAAAGAGTTTCCTGATGTTTTCAGGAACTTGTATGAAAGGTTTTATGTATCCTCTTACTCCTCTTAAATGGCTCCAGAGATAGTTGAAGCTACTCACTTCCTTTGCACAGTAGTTGCACTGAACCCTCTTCTTTTGTTCATCAATTATGATGCCATAGGCATTGATCAAGATATCAGTTCCTTCCATATTCCAAGGGTAGTGGTTGCCTGCAAAGTGCAAAGTCACAAGAAATGTCAATTAATTATACAACACGAAGTGTCAAGGGGTCCTGTGGAGGCAAAAGAACTACAGGGCTCTGTAATTACATTCATTGGTTTAAAACACTACAACTCCCGCTTTATGTGGAACTCGGAAAAATTCAAAAATTTTGATAATTAAAAAGGTTAAAAAGTGAACTAGACACTGTAGTTCTGTAGAATGTAGTCACTACAGCTCCCCTCATCCCGACATATATGCATAAGCACATTAATAGTCAAGGTTTCTTGTATTTGGTTTTTGTGTTTTCTTTTCCATGAAAAAAAATGCTAAAAGGTGTTAAGTCTTTGTTTTCTTAACTTTTTCTCAAAAAATAGACTACAAAAAAAAGAAAATTATTTACATTTTCATTTTCAGAATTTTTTTTATAACCCAGCTTCAAGATGAGGGTACTGGCTGTGCGTAAAGCTAGGACTGTCTCATCCCGGGCTGGGTTTCTGAGCACACCACGGCCTTTGATGGGCACGGCCCCTCTGTGGGCAAAACAAGTTCCTACGTCATACCAAAGTATATTTTCATGCATTTAAAGAAACTATAACAATATTCAGAAAATGAAGGCACACAAATATTTTCCAAACCAATCTAGTTTAATGTACTATTGTACTAGATTAATATATGGTTAAATCAAATTTTAAAAATGTTGAGTTGCTGTGTAAATTAGGGTTGGAAGAAACCGGACCAAACCGTAAAACAGAGTTTGGTTCGGTTTGCTGTTTATCGATCCGGTTTCGGTTTTATGTTTTTGAGAAGTTCGGTTTTCGGTTTATGAAAATTAATTTCAGTTTTAAACCGAAAACCGAAGTTCATTTACATGTTTTAAATTTATATATATATAATATTAATTAGTTATTACTTATTTACTTATTAGGTAGGTAATGTATGGCAGAAATACTCAAATACAACATACATTCAACAAAATCGGTTTAAACCGAAAAACCAAACCGTAGGCATATAGGATTTTATTAATTTTTTACAACTTGTGCATTTTGACTTTCTCAACCAACTTTAAAGAATACTCAAACAAAAGATTCAATTGGGACTAAAAAAATCCATAACAACAGACCAATCAGCACTGTTCCATTATCTCTCAATGTACCAGTTTGTTGAAGCAAATGACTGTAGCAGTGATACAGAAACAACCATCAATTAATTAGATTTCTTGTCATACTAAAATGATTGTAAAGCCAAACAATCAAACATAAAAGTAGTGTATGTAAACCTCAAAATTGGCATGGTGTGTATCATTACATTAAGTATATTTTTTGTCCAAAATAACAAGTGAAGGATGAGTTTTAAGAGATAAATGTCCCACATCGTCTAATTTGGATGGATTGCAAGTGCATATATGTGGTACCCTCTCCTCTTCTTATTAGGTCATTTCAGGGGGGAGTGTATGGACCACTATAAGCCAAATTTAACATGAGTAAAAAAAGTTATTCTTATTTCCTAAATAGAAATATTCTATTGACGCACCAAGCTGGAGCAAACCAGAGGCACACAGTGGCTAAACTTTTAGACTTAAGAACATTGTTAAGAGGAAGGTACACCAAAGTTTAAAGAACAACTGAACCAGCTGTCTATGAACTATGAAGCAAACAACCTATTAATTATTATTTATTTATAGATAACTTAACTATAATTATGTATCTTCCTTATGCACATATCTTACATTATTTCTACTTCTATAGCAAATGTATTCATATATATGATCTAGTTGCTAGAACAACAGTACACTGATTACTCAAATTACTAACCTTTCACGGCGCATTTCACTCTAATCTCAAGTGTTAGCAACTATTTTATAGAAATATGATTCCCACTTAATTATCTTGGAATATAATTCTCCCTAAGGTGATAGAAAGGCAACATGACTCCATAGCAATTATGAGTGAGCGCTCAACAAGTAGGGAAAAAAGAAGATCCAATGAGTCTATTCCTAATGTGCTGTTCAGCCACATTTTTAAACTTAAAAAAATTAAAGCCATTAAATTAACAGAACAGGATTAAACATTAGTTGCCAAACACTTAAGGCTCTGTTACTACTGCTTCTACGGGAGGGTACTTAGTAATACGGTGCATTTAGGGTTGTGTGGCAGTTTGTGCGACTGTACTGTTTTGATGAAATGCTCCTCTATATATACACATGGGGATTCTTTAAATGGGTTCAGAAGAGAATTTCAGGGTGGAAATTCCGTTTGGGAAGAAGAAAACATAAAAGCTGGAGCAAATTTTGTCAGGGTTACGTAAAGAAACACATTCGTTAATTTCTTATTGTTTTTTATAGTTGCCCAATCTCGAATCCGTCTTTGCATTGATCTTTCTTGCTCATTTTAGTAATCACTTCAGAAAAATCAGTGGAAGATATTCAAAATTCCATCCCATTGTTGAGTTGCCTTTTGCCTAAATGTCTTAGAAGAACAAGAGTAGATCTGAAGCTACAGGTTATATGACATCAATGAATCACATAGTATCTTTTTCTTGATTAAGAGTTCAACCACTTCAAATTTTGAAAAGTTAAATCCAACAAAACCAGATCAATACCAACAAAAACAGATCAATCATCAAGAATGGCATAAGCATGGACCAAAATAAAACCATAGGTTCTTATACTCACACAATCATACAAATAAAAATATAGCGTCAAAAGTATGTCATTCATCAAACCTGGACAACAAAGATACAGAAATGAATTATTTTTGGTGGATTGTCGATTTGATTATTGACGGTCCCGGTTATTACTCGACCTTCATCGTCCTCGATCTCTGTGTTCATCGTGTAAGACTGAATACTGAAAAAGCGGAGATCGACCGGTGAAGGACGCCTCCCGCTATTTTTTTCCCCCATCTCTCCTCTTCTCGATTTGTTTGTGCGAGTGTGCGACTATTGCTGTTTCTTAATTGTTATAAGTTATAATAATAATAATTTAATTTTAGAAAAATGAAAATAATTATAATTTATTGTTACCCTATCCATCAATTTTTTTTACTTATTCGATCCTAATAATTTATTTATTCTTGAATAAGGACAAAATGTGGGCTCGAATTCGGAATCGATATTACATATGATCCTACTCGCCAATTGAAGTACATATGATTCGTTATTTCATCTTAATATCAAATATTTTGTTTTATTACATAATAAAATGTTATTATAACTATTCTTTTAGTGACAAATTTGTATAACAAAATCTATTAATTCCTCTACCTAGCATACTACACCAATAAATTGTGAGACATTAGAATTTGGCTTGGTTTTGCTGACACATCAAATAGTCGAGAAGTGACTCGTCGACTATGCTTTAGTGATTTATAATATAAAAGGAAAAACGTGCGAGCTAAGGTGTCTTGATGTAATTTTTCGAGAAAGATGCTGATAAGATATATTTACTGCCGAGCTCACAATTGTAGAAATAAAAAGTTCACAGTTTAGAATTGTTTAACTAACTTGGAGGCTCCCGTTTATACGAGTATGAGTGAGATCTTTAAATTTAGATACTAAATTGTATCAAAATACTTAAAAGTTTATGGCCTCAAGTGCTATTAATATTAACATATTGATTGTACTAAACTCTAAATCCTTTTTTTTTTATTCACTAAATCATATATCTAAAACTCACACACCTTAAAACCTATTAATTTACTAGCTTATTAATCTTATACAGTTATACTAATTACGATCTTTCGTATATTTCCTTAGACTTTAAATGTAAAATTTTTAAATCCTAAAATATGTTCCTCTATTGGTAATAGTTCAAAAAAATATGACTAATAAATTCGAAAATTTGGTAAAAAATAAAAATAAAAACAAAAACGTGGTAGCAATTACTATGGTGTTAAAATTACTGGGTCATTAGTTGTTTATGCAACTGTATCAAAAAATGTGTTTTGCTGTTGTGGTTGTTTGAGAAGATTTATTTTGTTGATGTGAATAAGTATGTAGTTTGACTTTTGAAATAATATTTGTGGGATCCACAATTAATTTTAATTGAAAAAATATGAAGGAATGAAAAATTAGTGATGTGACTAATTAGATTGTATTGACAGATTATTTCGTTAATGTAATTATATTGGAAGATTTGTTCTACTAATATATATAATCATTTTTTATATAATAAAAGTGGCACCAAAAATAAATTTATTGAGAGAATACGTTTGGCACTGTTAAGTTTTTTTATTTTTTTAGATAACACTGTCTTCCGCCCTCCTCCGTCCGCAGCTGCCGGCCTCCGCCAATTCAGCAAGTGCTCCACATCCTCTGTTATTCCTCGACTAGTTACTCATTATGATATGTTTTTTTTATTGTGCTTGAATCTTGTTCCATTCATTCACAAAGAAATTTGATGTTTGGTTCATCTTTTTCCTGTTCTATTTTTCTAAGTCTAGTTGAGAGCTAATTATTATATATAAAATTAATGTTTGTGACCATCGTCAAATTTTTAGAGCGCTTCAATTCTAGATGTTACTTGGACGCCATATATAACTATATATATGCTTTAATTTGTAGATCTCCCGATTCTCTTCTCCATCTGCTTCTAGAAAGTTTTTTTCCTTCTTACTGTGATTCTCAAATGATGTAGCATTTCTGCATGTTTCATTCCATGAGTGCTACATAAGAGTGACTTTGTAGAAGTTGAAGAATGTGTTATTTGTTTCGAATAGGAAAATCAGTCGAGAATTCAACAATCAAATGGCTTACGTGCAATACGGAAGAAATGTACTCCGACTGCTAATCCAGGGTCAGAGGTTGAAGAGCTCGGACGATGCCGTGCATCCCTTGTTTCATGATTGTCAAACCTTGAGATTCAGGAAGTTGGAGGTCATTTTGACTACAGTGAGTAAGTTATGAACTTAGTTGAAATGGGCTTTTGTGGTTTTGCATTTTAGTCCTAATACTTGTTGGTTTGATTGTATGTGTAGAGTATAGAGAAGCTTGGGAAAGCCGGAGACACCGTGAAGGTTGCACCTGGGTATTTTCGCAATCACTTGATGCCCAAATTGCTCGCGGTCCCTAATATTGACAAGTTTGCCTATCTCATCCAGGAACAACGCAAGGTTATGATCGTCTTTAGCATACATGTAATTGTTGATTCTTAACGTGGAGAAATTTTGTGTTTTTGATGAATTTAAGACGAAATCGGACCAATATAGCGAGTTGTGGTATGTATTATGACCTTCCATACCAATCTTGCCCTGTAGTTTGTTACCTATTTAATGACAGTTAGTATACATTACATATTCTGCTCCGATTTTTGGAAATGCAGTCTCTCATGTGCCTCTGATCAGCTCTTTAATGTTTTATGTTTGCCAAGTTCTTACCACTCCAAGAATACTTCGCATTTTTTTTCTTCTTTCCTATGACGCTGTATGTTTATCTTTGTTTTGGCAACAGTAATTTACTAATCTTTTCAATATTGTTGTCTATCTCCCTATGAAATTGTCCATCGAATTCCTCTCATATATATCAATTTTACTTTCAAAGCCACATCAACAGTATGCTTTTGAACCATGCTGATCAGATTTACCAACCGGTGGAAGTAGAAGAGGTTAGATTAGTTAAAGAGACAAAGGAAGACAAGATGAGAGAGTATGAAGTGGCATCAAAGCGACTAGATAATTCACGGGTGGTTCGTTTTCTATCATTGCAACTCTTTAATCATTGAAGTCAATAGTACAATATCATGCTTACAATGACACAAATTTGTGTCTGCATCATCATCCTCCACATCAAAGGCTCATCCCAAACCATGTAGGGATCCGTGAATCTAGATGAGGTGTGTCTGCATACATGCAAAAACGTACATTAATGTTCTTACACTCTTACATTTATCTTGCACCTATCTTAGCAAAGTGTTATAAGTTAAGACTGCTACATAGGTCTCACAAGTTAAAACTACATAGTAGTCTCTTTGCAGTGCAGGGGGCATCTGCAATCCCCCAATTCAGCCATCACTGTGGGAGTTCCGTGCACTAGCCATGGTCTCCTTTTATCCATGCATCATGTACGTGCATGTTTGTGCACAACTGCACATGCATACATTTCTTTTCCCTGTATCCTAATTAGAGCATGCGAGCATGGCAATTGGTCTAGCTAGTTAGAAATTTGTTGAAGCTTAAATATGTCAGTTTTTTGTTGATACTGGGGTGGGCTGATTGCCCGATTCACTCCACATTATTCTAGGTATTGAGGAGATTCATCAATAAAGAAAAGTTTAATGCCCGTGCAACAAAAGATGAAGCCATAGAGTTGCTTGTTCCTGTGACAGAAGAGGAGCTCGTTGGAGAGGTATGTTAAGCTTCTTCAATATTGTTTTTTGGTTAATGTTCGTATGGAAGGAAACCTTGTAAACGGGCAGTCACCCATAATGGTTTTTAAGCATCTTCTAGCTAGATTATGAATTTATCAGCATAGCTGTAGAATATAAAGGTCTCTGCAATTTTGTATCTCCCATTTTTTTGACCTTCCATCAAAGTCATTAGTTATGCTGAACTATGCTGAGATTTGTCAAAACTCTAATTTTCTAGTTTTTAGAAATGTGAAGCCAGAAAATTATCAACTTTTTTGCCTCTCTTCTTATGTTTCTTTCTCGCCTTGCAAATTACAGCTTCATTACTTGAACATCGTTTAGTCAGCATTCTGGGGGCGGGATGGATGACATGGGCTGTTAATTATCTAGGGTGATATTTTGAATATTTGAATTTGAAATTTATTTTCTATACTTTCAAAAAAAAAAAGGGTGAAAGTTTTCTTAGGTAATGCTTTCTAAGGGAAATTAGATGTGGGTTGACCACTGAGTTTCGAGGTTCTGTAAGACTGATTGATTTCATTCATATTGGTTGATTTCCATTGTTCACCATCAAACGCTGTGAATCAACCTGCTAAATAGATTATTGGTGATTGATAGAGTTACATGTGCGTGTACTCCCTACAGTTCTTGATTTCTGCATGATTTCAGGTGGCCAGTCAGCTCTCTGTGCAGGTTGGTCCTCAAAATTTGCATCTTCCATCACCTATATTGAAGTTTGGGGAGTTTGAGGTGACACTCCGCTTGCCAAAGTCCATCCCTCTGCCTGAGGGAAAGGTTCAGTGGACTCTTAAAGTTAAAGTCAAGGGTAAATATATGGTGCCATTCTGTTTGGATGTGATACTTTTGAGACGACATAGTTAAACCACTTAATGACTGTTTGAACCAACACTGGAGGATGAGCCCTTTGGTATATTACATTGCATTATTATTGTAATGTGCTTGCTATATGACTTTCCAAATAAAATGGCTTCTTTCTGTATGTTTTTTTTCCTTCCCATTTAATATGATTAATTGTAAGCAGGTACTTTAGAGGATCATTAACAGTAGATTCTATCTAATATGGTAAAGACGAGCCATTTATGTTGCTGTGTGGTTTACTGGTAAAGCAAACATAAATGGCTCAAAGATTCAACCTTTCTACTATAACCTACTGCCAATCGACTCCTAATTGAAGCTGCTTTTATGTATTTGGATGAGCTGATAACAGATTCTCGGTACAGTCACACAGTTTTTTTTCTTGCTGAACATTTCAGGATGAGTCAAGTTCGTACATATTTGCTTTCGTACCAGCACAGCTTTCAATTTGTGTTGGGAAACAGAGTTTCAGCTTCAAGCTTCACTTAATACCCAATCAAGCCATCGGCCTTCACAATATGTAGAAAAATTGTTCTGTACCCCACCCGTCCATTGCAGGGGAACTATTGCCTATGTTTCAATGCATCCGGTAGCTATTACGGTATGCTCGTGCAAACCTTCACTCATTTATCGCTGCACTCGGCTATAGATAAACGTGTTGTGTGCAAGGAGCTCTCAACGAATTTCTCATTGTGACTCATGTTCATAACACTACAATAAAACAACGCAGACGGGCTAGTGCAACCCTCTGCTTTTATCCAGGCTAGGATTGGATGCAAGTGCAGACGAAATTAAGTAGACATTATCACAATGATTAATAAATTTCATGCCTTAATACTTAAACTCGTGAGACATACAATATTGTTTCTAAATTTTACACAAGCCTATATAATTAATTAAGAAACTGCAAGATGATCAAGCTGTGGTGCAATCCGTTGGAGCAAAAGACACTTTCTTTAGTTGTAGGTTATATTCCACTTGAAAGTTCACCTGGGCAAAGTTTCCGAAGATGGAAAACCTGTCACTGGGAATTATCAGCATGCAAACCAAATTATCAATTTGGGCGAATGTGTTAAAAGGTTGCAGATGAAGATCTGCACCAGTGAAATGGAATACCATTTCCGGTAACTTGCTTTTAGCAGCTGACTCTGCATCAAAGCACAATTTAAAGGTTCCAGATGGTTCTGGTACTGGGCTCGCACCAATGGCCGCTTTGACAATAGCTTCCAATGGATTGTATAAGTCAGACTGCAATATTGTTAAGGTTGTCCCAGAATCTATCACAATGTTCCCCTGACTTTGAGGTGCCTGTGCAATTTTACCTCCAATGCTAATACTTTCTAGAGTAAGAAAGTAAAAAGTAGGAGGAGATTTGGATATGAGTGGAGTTGAAACGACTCCGGCCTTGGAGATGGTTGCATCTTCTCCAAATCTAAGCTTGCTGTTAGTGTTTGCTGACCTTCGAAGCAAACAATACGAGAACTTGTGTTTTATCTGGTCTCCTAATTGCAAAACCAACGATAATGGCCCCCCACCAAGACCAACCAGACCTGCAGTGCGGCGGTTGAAACCACCATTGTTTTGATGTCCGCATCCAAACGCCAATGAGGGGAAAGAAGCTTTCTGACCATTATCGGAATCCAAGCTTAAGGTTTCGCTACTCAAGGTCCCTGTAGTATGTGATCCATCTCCATAAGAATAGAAGTATCTGCACTCTTGTGTGTTCCCACACATCTGCCTAGGTAGAGCCTGGCACGATTCTGTGGCGCAAGAAAGCTCCTTGTAAGTAGATGACTTACTGGGATCGAATAGAGGAGCATCTTGTTGGTAGCACTGGTCACAAGGAAAGCATTGTATCCATATAAGATCGCTTCCCGTGTCTGCAACAGCAAAGACTTCAACTGGTGGAGAACCAACGTAAATTTTCATAAGATAGTCGCCTCCATTTGGAATGATCACAGATTCAATCTTTTCCTCGTTGAAATCCATTAAGAGATTAAGGAAATGATTGATGCGGTTTTGTGAACGTATAACCGCGTTTCTTAAAACTTCTGAAGGAGTAACAGAGTGATTATAAAACGGGGATAGAGTTGAATCACGATGAATAAGATCGACGCTAAAGCCATAACTTTTTGCTTGAGATTGAGATTGAATGGAAAAGTTCAGCAAAAGGAAAATCATAACAAAGATTACTTTATGCATTGTGATAGTGATTGGAAGAGAGAAAAAGATAAGAGAGAGGGAGGGAGGGAGATGGATGAACAAAGGCGATGCTTGTTTTTTTGTTCATGAAAGTTCTTGTGACGTTTGATTTATAAAGAAGTGCTTGATAAATGGCTTTAGCTAGACTGTTTGATGGTCAATTGGAAAGAGAGAAAAAGATACAGAGGAGAGGGAGATAGAGATGGATGAACGAAGGTGATGCTTGCTTTTTTGTTCATGGAAGTTCTTGTGATGTTTGATTTCTAAAGAAGCGCCTAATAGGTGGCTTTAACTAGACTGTTTGATGGTCAATCTTCATGTATAAATTAGTTATTTTGCAATTAAAATTTTGATTTTCTCCGTAATTCAAGGTGGAATCTATATCTATGTGGGTCAGTCAACAATTATCATTTTATTTTTGAAAGAATTTAATCTGAACCATACAAAATAATGTGTCTAAATCAAAGCTTATTGATACATTTTATTTTTCATAGTTTGATTTTTATTTTATTTTTTATTTATGAACACTGCTTTATTTATTTTTAAAAGAACAACTTGCTCACAATAATAATAATGTTCATTTTCTTAATTATGTGGTTCCACAATATTTTACAATAATTACTCAGTAAACAAAATTTAGATATGATAAAGTTGTGTGGACAAAATGATAAATAGATACATTGCCCTTCTATACAGGAAACTCTTTTATAGATAGAGATTAGTTTTTAGTTTCATTTTTGGTGTTGTTAGTGTGAAGTCTTGGTCATTGAAACAAGCAGTTCTTCATATGATGAAAACTGAAAAGTTTTTAACCAAAGATAAACCCATAGAGTTGCTTGTTCCTGAGGGAAAAGAAAAGCTGGTTGGAGAGGTATGTGAAGTACTTAAGTTAAGCTTCTTCAAAAAAAAATTTGGTTAATGTTTTTATGGAAGGAAACCTTGTAAATGATCAGTCACCCAATGATGGTTTTTAAGCATCTTCTGGCTAGATTATTAATTTATGATCAGTATAGCTGTGGTATTTACAAAGGAATCTGCATCTCCCTCTTTTTTTATCTGCCATCAAAGTCATTAGTTATGCTGAACTTGCTGTGATTTGTCAAAACTCTAAAGTATTTTCTAGTTTTAGAAATTGTCGATGCAAAAATCCGCACCGACGTTAGTGTTCTTGAGTTGAATGCACATAGTGATAAGTGGGCTCAACACACTCCTCTAAAAGGCCCAATAGAGGGGAGGAGGCGACTCAGCTTATACACCGCACTTTGCAGGTGATAATAATTTGGTTTGCATGCTGATAATTCCGCACTTTGCAACTCCATTAGTTAAACAGTTTTAGTCAGCATTCTTGGGATGGGTTGGATTATGAAAGGAAGATGTTGACTATTAATTATTTAGGGTGATATTTTGGAAATTTGAATTTTATTTTCTATATACATAATAGGTGAAAGTTTTCTTAGGCAATGCTTTCTAAGAGAAATTAGATGTGGGTTGACCATCGAGTTTTGAGGTTCTGTAAGACTGATTGATTCCATTCATATTGGTTTACTTCCATCGCTTACAATCAAAAGCTGTGAATAGTGAATCAACCTGCTAAATGGATTATTGAGATGGTTGATGGAGGAAAACCCCTTGGTCATAAGTCATAACTCAGACCATCAATATATGTGTGTCGGATTCTTTTACCCATAAAATTAGAGTTATATGTGCTTGTATTCCTACAGTTCCTGATTTCTGCATGATTTCAGGTGGCCAGGTAGCCCTCTGTGCAAGGTTGACCCTCAAAATTTGCATCTTCCATCTCCTATATTGAAGTTTGGAGAGTTTGAGGTACCAAAGACCATCCCTCTGCCAGAGGGAAAGGTTCGGTGGACTCTTAAAGTTAAAGTCAAGGGTAAATAAATGGTGCCATTCTGTTTAGATGTGATACTTCTGGGACGACAGAGTTAAACCACTGAATGACTTTTTGAAGCAACAGTGGAGGATGAGCCTTTTGCTATTTCACATTGCATTATGATTTTCCAAATAAAATGGCTTCTTTCTGAAAGTTTTTTCCCCTCCTCTTCTAGTTTAATGAATTTCATTAATTGTAAGCAGGTACTTTAGAGGATCATTAACAGTGGAGATTCTATCAAATATGGTAAAGACGAGCCATTTATGTTGCTATGGAGTTTACGGGTACAACAAACATAAATGGCTCAAACATTCAACCTTTCTACGATACCTACTGCCATCAAGAAGCTGTGGCGCAATCCGTTGGAGCAAAAGACACTTTCTTTTGCTGGAGATCATATTCCACTTGAAAGTTCACCTGTGCGTAGTTTCCAAAGATGGAAAACCTGTCACTGGCCGGAATTATCAGCATGCAAACCAAATTATTATAATTGTCGAATGTGTTCAAAGGTTGCAAATGAACATCTGCACCAGTGAAATGGAATACCATTTCCGGTAACTTGCTTTTAGCAGCTGACTCTGGATCATAGCACAAGTTTAAGGTTCCAGATGGGTCTGGTACTGGGCTTACACCAATAGCCTCTTCGACAATAGCTTCCAATTGATTGTACAAGTCAGACTGCAACATTGTTAAGGTTGTCCCAGAATCTATCACAATGTTCCCCTGACTTTGAGGTGCCTGTGCAATTTTACCTCCAATGCTAATACTTTCTAGAGTAAGAAAGTAAAAAGTACGAGGATAATTGGATATAAGTGGAGTTGAAACTACTCCGGCCTTGGAGATGGTTGCATCTTCTCCAAATCTAAGCTTGCTGTTAGTGTTTGCTGACATTGGAAGCAAACAGTACGAGAACTTGTGTGCTATCTGGTCTCCTAATTGCAAAACCAACGATAATGGCCCCCCGCCAAGGCCAACCAGACCTGCGGTGCGGCTGTTGAAACCACCATTGTTTTGATGTCCGCATCCAAACGCCAAAGAGGGGAAAGAAGGTTGCTGGCCATTAGCGGAATCTAAGCTTAAGGTTTCGCTACTCAATGTCCCTAA
This sequence comes from Euonymus europaeus, assembly GCA_963580455.1. Lineage (NCBI taxonomy): Eukaryota > Viridiplantae > Streptophyta > Magnoliopsida > Celastrales > Celastraceae > Euonymus > Euonymus europaeus. The sequence goes on from OY756961.1 coordinate 26,112,206, forward strand.
AGTATATGATCTATCTCCATAAGAATACGAGTATATGCACTCTTGTGTGCTCCCACACGCCTGCCTAGGTAGAGCCTGGCACGATTCTGTGGCGCAAGAAAGCTCCTTGTAAGTAGAGGACTTACTGGGATCGAATAGAGGAGCATCTTGATGGTAGCACTGGTCACAAGGAACGCATTGTATCCATATAAGATCGCTTCCCGTGTCTGCAGCAGCAAAGACTTCGACTGGTGGAGAACCAACGTAAATTTTCATAAGATAGTCGCCTCCATTTGGAATGATCACAGATTCAATCTTTTCCTCATTGAAATCCATTAAGAGGTTAAGGAAATTATTGATGCGGTTTTGTGAACGTATCACAGCCTTTCTTAAAACTTCTGATGGAGTAACAGAGTGATTATAAAATGGGGATAGAGTCGAATCACGATGAATAAGATCGATGCTAAAGCCATAACTTTTTGCTTGAGTTTGAGATTGAATGGAAAAATTAAAGAAAAGGAAAATCATAACAAAGATTAATAATTTCTGCATTGTGGCAGTGATTGGAAAGAGAGAAAAAGATACAGATAGAGAGAAAGGGAGATGGAGATGGATGGACAAATTAAAGGTGATGCTTGCTTTTTCTGTGCATGGAAGTTCTTGTGATGTTTGATTTATAAAGAAGTGTTCATAAATGGCTCTTTTTTTTCCTCCGTCATTGAAGGTGGAATCCATCTATCTAGTCAGTGAACAATTAATTAACATTTTATTTTTGAAATAATGTAATCTGAACCACAAGAAAGACCAACTTGCTCACGATAATGTTCATTTTCTCAATTATTTGGTACCACAATATTTTACAATAATTATACATTGCCCTCCTATACATGAAATCTTCTATAGATAGAGACATTAGTTTTTGGTTTCATTGTTGGTGTAGTCTGTGTGAACTGTGAAGCCTTGGTCATTGAAACAAGCAGTTCTTCATATGATTGAAAAGTCTTTAACCAATCAAATCTAGTCTTTTGGTCAATGAAACAAGCAGTTCTTGCACAATATCAGTGTTTAATGTGGAGTGGAGAATATTCTTAGAAAGGAAACAAGGAAATACACAAGACTGTTTTTTATAATAATTATTTTGGAATTTATAGAAGACCACTAATAGGATAAATTATTCTATGGTCTGAATGTTGATGTAAAAATACTCGCAAGTGCACAAGCGTACTATTGTAGCATAAAAAATGAAAATACGAAGTCGATCCCTCAGAGACAAGTCGAAGTCAAAATTGTACCGAATTTGCAACTAATGTAAATAACAATTAAATTAAAGATGAAGGTTTATAACTTATGAGAATGAACGAGTAAACAAGTAAAACGAGTAAGAAATTCAATAAGAGAATAAACTAAGACATGATCTCACCAAACAATCATATTGCAAATTCATAAAGATGAAGCAACAATCACAATTCTGATTCTAAGGTTATTTTTCTCTCAATTATGTTGATCCATGAATCCTGGCGACAACACGTATTATTAATCCTAAGTTAATCCTGTTTAATGGCAATCTTTAGATTCAGAATTAATAATTCATAAAGAACAGAAAAATCATACAACCAATTAACCCCCTAAAACCTGATCGGAGCAGTCGACATTTAATCTTCCTAATTCTAGTTCCACCAAAAGACATAAATACAGATCGTTTACGTGATTCGGCTAGATGAGTATATATATTTAACCTAATTGGTGATCAAGCAATTAGGCCAATAACATACTTTGAAGCATAGCAATTAAGAACTAGAATCATGAATTGAGTTGTAAACTTGGAAGAATTTAATTTGCAATAATCATGTTTGGCTAAATCACACCCTAATAAAGAGTTTAGTTACTACACATAGTAATAAACACAAGAGAAAAGGAAGAAGAAATCATGAATTTATTGATAGAACAAATAAGGTTTGGTAGCCGTCTCACAAGCGAGAGCAACTTCCGTCAGAAAATTAGGTGTGTCTTTTCTTAAGGTTGGGGAACTATTTATAATGAATACAAGGCTTTAAAAACTTCTTTCAATCATCCATAAACCTTCTCTAGTCGTGCAAACCAATTGGAACCCAAATAGGAGTTGGTTTATCTAATTTTTAGCTTCAAAATCGCGTTTGACGGTTCTAACACTCGAGCGTGGGAAAGGCATGGGAGGGGTGCCAGCTTTGCTGTCAAGATGCTGTCTTTTGGTGCTAGATCCACGCTCGAGCGTGGAAAGGGCGCCCGAAACATTTTCTTTCTCTGAATGTGCTCCAATTTTTATCAAATCTTCACACCAATCTTCCTACATCAAAAACACAATAATTCATGTAATATCAACTCAAAATAAGAGTATTGTGATTGAAAATATATGAACAAATGTGATACAAAAATACACACATCAAGTGTGTATCTCACTAATACCTTATATGAGAAAGGTGTTGAGAGGAATTCGCGAACAAGCGAACCCTTTCAAACATTTACTTGGCGTGAACATCTTAAGATGTTCGGAGGCGTTCACGAACACCGCTCAACATCTCTTTTCTCAACCTTTCAAAATAAGGAGTTGAAAGGTATTTACTCACATTAAATGCTCTCATCTCTTTCATACCGAGCAAAAGTTCACTTTTATGAACCTCTCTTGACTCAATCTCTCTCAACTCCTATCCCAAACATAGTCTGATAGATACAAAAGTGATAAGTCAACCTTAATTGGTGTTGACGTGTATTGACCAAATTATTACTATAATGGTTCTAAACTTCTAATCACCCAATAAATTAGGCCGGCTTGCAACTAATTAAGACAGCGACCTTATTATCCTGATCGACGCGGGATTAACCACATCCTTTTTCAGAGCATCCACGATGGCTTTTCTTTTGATGGGCCGACATCTATCTTGGCACATTGATTGCACTTGACTTTAAACACTTTCAGATCTAGGGCTATGTCACTTCCACTTACTTATACCTTTTTTCTCTCTCTTCTTTTTGGGGTATATCTCTCTTTTCTCTCACTATAGCCTATAGGTAATTAGGCAGTTTACTTCTCTCCACAGATAGGTCCAAACGACAGACAACCAACATGGATGATTGGCCCAATCCAGCAAGGTATAGTGCCCGACCCACACACACGACTAAGGTCCTATTCTGTTTGGGAGGTATAGTGCCCGACCCACACACACGACTAAGGATATTCTGTTTGGGAGAGGGGTTCGCGAACAAACGAACCCTTTGGAATTCCTATTTAACACGAACATGTATTTTTTTAATCCCTCCCAATATTAAATAAGAATTCACTTTAATGAACCCCTCTTAATTCTCATGCAAAGTATAGCCTAAAAGTACCTCTTATATGTCAATCCATAATATGAAGATCGAGCAGTCACTCACATGCACGGACACAAATGAGAACTCTTGGGTTTTGTAGTAATGTGAATGTGACGGGTTTGCAATTTCGCATTGCACTACCCCTGCTCCCAAACACGCCCTAAGGTTCAATTGGGGCTGGGTTCCTTAACCCATCACCGCTCCAATGGGGTAACAGGATGGGCTGCCCTGGACGGACGTAGGATTTCAACTAAAGTGGGGCAAAAGCATGCAAGCTGACCCGATTTTGTAGTTGTTGTTGTTGATAGTATAAAAAGCAACACTAACAAGTTAGATAATATATTTTAAGAAATTCATGTTAGAGCGCACATCAATAATAAAAAATATAAAGTGTTAAAATCTCTACTCTTTTGGATAACATGTTTTTCAAAATCGATTTTTTTTTCTTCCAATTTTACATTTTTTCTAAAAATTATAGTTACTCATAAAAATTCTCAAGACAATTGATTTTGTTGAGTTATATATGATTCGTGTTATTCACGAAGGATGTAATTATCTTCCAGAACTCAAAATGTGCATAAATAGAGTATACTCGAGAGCTTGAGATTGGTTTGAGGCTCTCAAGTACCACAAAGTCAAAGGTAACGAGGTACAATTATTTGTGTAGGGTTATATGCTATTAGCCTATTGGGCATTCCCTTTGTAACTCATCGTCATAAACATGAGTTTTTATTTTAGTATTTTCATTTTAAAAAGTGTTTTTGCTGTTAGAAATTCAAATCTAAACACATTAATAAATATTATCCGTCATGGGTCATTAGTTTGTACAAATTTATTCTTCTAGGTCATCTTGGAAGTACTTTAACTTATAGAATACATTTGTTGTGTGAGGTGCAAGGTTAACTAGTCGGGTTAGCAGAATGACTCTCCAAAATAATTAAAAATTGTCCGAATTATTTAGTTGACACATTCTAGAACTTTACATTATCTATCAAAGCGAAACATTTTACCTTTTGGTTATCAAATTGAAATTTTCAAAATTCTAGAATTGAACCTAATATTATTAGATTTAGTATAGGCATTCTTACGAACCCAATTTATCCGGCTTTTTGTTAGGATTTGTTCTTATTTTTATGGCCTAATTCTATATTTTATGAAATTCCTATTTTGTAGTTTCTGCACAACTCCTTCTTTACGCAGGAGCCATAAATGTTTTAATCATATTTGCTGTGATGTTCATGAATTGTTCAGAATATCACGATGCTTCATCTTTAGAATGCTGGAGGTGGGGTTATTCCAATAGTTTATAGGCAGCACAAATATTTTTCTTTTACTAATTACTCTTATACCACCAGCTTTATTTGCCCTCTATGATTTGTCAATTACATCCCAATTTTTTAACTTAGCTTTGGCCTTATGTTGTTAAGATATAAGATGTTCACACCCATTATTTTATCTCTTAACAGCGCGATAACAAGAGCAAAAAATTTATACACTTTAAATCACCACTGTTTCTATAGCTGGACAACAATTTCGTTGACAACACCGTCCCTCGACCATCCCCTCCCCGATAATGAGCTAACTCGATGATAATGAGCTAACTCGATGATAATGAGCTAACTCGATGATGATGAGCTTTTGTGTATTGTCTTAATGAGTTTATCATTGATATATATATCGCTTTAATTACTATGAGATGGCATAAAGTTTTGATGTTTTACCATGTGAAAAATATATATGTTTGCTATATTTTTTTTTTGTCTTTGGGGCGCATTTCATATATATATAGTTTTTTTTTTGAAAGACCAAAAGATCAGCATGTCATTGATTATAATCAACCATCAAGGGTAACATTATTCTCCTCCAGAAGAGGACGAAGTAAACATCCATAACAAAAAAGAAATACATAGAGCTAACTAATTACAGCAAGACATTTAAAATCCACAGAATTAAGAAGCTCCAGTGTAACGACCCACCCCAGTCGCTACTGGTTGGCCGGGCCCATGGACCACTACCCCCAACCCCTCTCCTGTCGCACAGGCGGGTTGTTGAAGACAGGACTCGAACCCTCGACCTCCCTTTAACATAGGGACCGCGTCCAGCTATGTCACCAACCAAGCCATGGTTGGTGACATAGCTGGACTTGGTTGGTGACATAGCTGGACGCGGTCCCTATGTTAAAGGGAGGTCGAGGGTTCGAGTCCTGTCTCCAACAACCCGCCTGTGCGACAGGAGAGGGGTTGGGGATAGTGGTCCATGGGCCCGGCCAACCAGTAGCGCCTGGGGTGGGTCGTTACATCCAGCCACATGAGCTCGATCTGCCGCAATTAGAACCTTAATCTCTGGAGAAATAAGAGCACCGCATAAGAGTTTGGGTTGCTGTGATATAATTGAAAAATACTTCGGGTGCAAATATAACTCAACTTACTGTAACTATTCTAGAAACGTCATGAGTCATGACCAATAGAATACTTAATCCTTCAAAATTTTAAATATCGTATATACATCCTTATATTTGATTTACTATTTATGGATTGGGTCTCTAATCATTTTAGGATGTAATGTGTTTTTAATGTAATCTCTACTATTTATTTAGGAATGCGATGATTTCAGAAAACCACAGACACACACAGGACAGAGACGAGACATGCCTCAAAAAATACTTTTCAGTATTTAGTAAACTTTTTCAGGATAACTACAATAAATTCAGTTTATGTTACTTTATTTTAAAAAATCAATAAATATAAAAAAAACGATAAAAAAGGGATTCCATGAGTTCGCACGAAAAAGAAAACATGAGAGCCAACTACCAAATTGGCTTTAGCATTGCCTTTTTTTAATTATAAATAAATAAACAATTAATTAATTATATAAACTTAGATGATTGGATAAAAAAAGTGGTTTTAGCACAACGCACCGGAGAAACCGCACCGACTTTTTACCGGAGGACGAAACACTCGCTCCGCTGCTCGCTCACGAAATGTGCAACGCCAAAACCTCACTTCAACTTGCGTTTCAATGAAGCTTCTATGAGCTTTCCCTCTCTCTCTCGCGAGCTCGCAGTGTAATCTACTAATATATTAAGTCTGTCGTTCTTTCCTTTTGAAAGCGTTTTGGATTTTGTGAAAACAGAATGGGCTGTGCTGGATCGTCTCAGGCCAAAGCAGACGGTGAGTTCACTCTATCTTGTCTCTCTGATTTTTTTCGGTTCTTCGATAGTCTGTTGTTTATGAGCTAGATGAGTAATTCATCAAAGATGGACCAGAAGCGAAGTATTGTTAGCTCAACTGAGTACCGTGGTCGCAATTTTGGGGCTGTATTTTTTGATAATTCATGAATATTTAGTTGTCGTTTTGATTGGATTTATATTCGTTTGTTTGTTTAAGAATTTCTGTTATTTTGTGAGTTTGATGTGCTACTTAACAATGTGTCGTTAATCTCAGTATCCGCTTGTGTTTGGTGTCATCATCATCTGGAATAAAATATGGGTTTGAATGATTATGAATTGCATTATGTGTTAAAAAAATGGATTGGCTCTAAGTTTTTCAACAAAACTTTGATCAGATTACCAGGACTAGGGATTTCTTGTTGTCTAGTGCTCAATCATGGTAATACTGAATTTGACAATTTAGCTGTACAATTAGGGATTTCCTCAACTTGTATGGTGGCGTGTTTTATTGTAAAATTTGCTATTGAGACAAACGTTGTACTAATAAATATATCAAAATTAATTGTGTTAACAATTTTATTTGATTTATGGTAAGGCTTTTAGCGAATACACTGGTTATGGCGTAATGCAAATTTAAATGCAAAACATGTGGTTTTGGTTTGTTTTGATTAATAATTTGGGGAAAATTAATGATGATTCCATATATTAGTGTGATCGTTGAGATTTATATAATAGTTATAACTTATAAGACCCTAAATGTCCAGTATTTCAAATCTCATCGGTTCTTCGACAGTCTTGTTTCTGAACTAGATGAGTAATTCTACAAATATTAACCAAAAGTGAGTTATCGTTAGCTCAACTGAGTCTCGTGGTCGCAATTCTGGTGGTGGATTATTTGTTAAAAGATTAATATTTAGTTGTCGTTTTGATTTGATATTTGTTTGTTTGTTTATGAACTTCAGTTTTTTTTTTTTTTTTTGTGTGACTTTAGTCTGGTGGTCTCAATTCTGGTGCTAGATTATTTGTTAATTGGTGGATATTTTAGTATTTTTTTTTTAAAATGTGTTTGTTTGTTTACGAATTTCTGTTATTTTTGTGAGTTTGATGTGCTATTTAACAATGTGTGGTTAATCTCTGAATCTATTAGTATTTTGGTGTCATCCTTGGTTGGAATATAATTTGGGTTTGAATGATTTGCATTGCACTATGTGTAACAAAAAGGGATTGATTTTAACATGATTTTGATGAGATTACCAGGACTAGGATTTCCTGTTCGCTAGTGCTCAATTGTGGTAATATTGAATTTAACAATTTATCTGTACAGTCAGGTATTTCCTTGACTTGTATGCAGGTGTGAATTGTAAAAGTTGCTATTGAGACAAAAGGTGTCCTATCGATTAATGGTGATTCATAAAATTATTGTGATAATGAAATTTATAAAACAGGTATAAGACCCTAAATGCCCAATATTGTGAGTCTGACTGTCCAATCCAGTATTTCATACCACGTAAAGAGTGTTTCTGCCCCTATTGATTAACACCTTGTCTTTGTAATTTTTATAATTGTATTGTGCTTGTGGGGATTGGGGAGGTAACTTGCATTGCCACTTGTGCTTTCATCTTTCTAATCATCGGCTTCTCCTCAATTTTCATGTGTTAAATTTATAAGCAAAATATTTCAATCGCACACATAATTGCAATCACCAACTATACTTGTATGAATGATACATGAGCATTAGTAGCTGTTTCTGGTGCTGTGATAGTTTGTGACAATCGACTTCAATCGTTTATGTTTGAGTTCCAGGAGCAGCCACTGCATTGGACATTTGGACATCGCTAAGATCTGTATATTATCACCCTTTTGTCCCTTCCCCAGATTCCAGCAGTCCCAAGTTCACTCTGGTGTTTCTATTTGGGTCTAATTTCCGTGCTTTTAAATGGTGATTTGGATATCCCTGCAGCCCTGCTGCTACTTTGTTTAGATTGGTGACATCATTGAGCATAATGTTCCATTCTCTCGCATCACTTTTCTTTCTGTTGGGACCCCCAGAATTCTGCATGTAGATGCAAGGCAAACGCCATGCACTATTTCCCCCCCTTTTTGAGGGGTGCCAGCCCAGCACAGAGCACAAATATTATCCACTAGAGTTCACATCTAGTGCATCAAGAGTTGACATTGAGCTAAAAGAGAATTTAGATGAAACAGGATGAAAAATTATACAACCTTCTCTCCTTAATAACATGACTAGGAGTTTCCAGACCCTCAAAGACTCTTTTATTTTTTGTCATGCACTGGTTTTTGCATGTTAGTTTGATAATGATATTAGTATAGGAATGATAGTGTTATATTTTCGGCCTTCAGTACTTAATTGTAGAACTGTGCTCTTGGTTTGAATCACAGCTCACAATAGTCAAGTATGACTTAGCATATGTACATATAGAAACAATTTGTACTCACCATCTATTTTCCCACTGCATCACAATAACAATCTTACAGGTAGTTTTAAGCTTCCTCTGTTGTTTTGCATCTAATTTGGTTTGGAATTTCATAAGTATCTGTGCTTTTCCTTTTCGAAGAGCATCTGTGCTGATATAAACTTGTCTAGTTTAACATATACAAATAACCCTGGAGAAGCCTCAGTCTCTTAGTTCTAATACAAACTTCTTTTTTTCCTGCTTTTACACACCCACCATTATAAAAACATGCACATATATTAACTGTGGAATATCTTTTCTGTGTTTCCACAGTTTATCCTGTATAGATTATGATGATAATATACTTATGCCTTTGTTTCTTCTGCATTTGGACCTTAGTCAGGTAATCTGCAATCGTTTTGTTTAGAAAGCTCAGTAATTTAATGAAGTTCTAGTTTTCTACTGGTGAAGCGAGGAAAAAGAGAAAAATCAATGACTTTCATTTCCTTCTCTCTCTGTAGGTGTTAGTCGTTTCAAATTCCTGTTGAACTATGGGAATCTTTTCTATGTTGTTATGACTGCAGTGTAGCTGAAAATATCATATTTTTCTGCAGAATTGCTTGTTAATTGGAGTGCATGAAGTTCTATTCCGACAAAACCTGTTTTTTTACTGTTGGCAGAAGACTGCTGCCATCATATCTATAAAATAATTTTCGCCCAAGTTTCTGTTATCAAATGTCTATTAAATTTCTTCATTAATGGGTATGTGATGTTGAAGCGTGTCTTGACAGGGACTGTAAAGAAGATTAGAAAGCCAAAACAATGGAAGCATCCTCAGCCAATAACTAAGCCTCAGCTTATTCAGCTGCGTGATGAATTTTGGGACACTGCTCCCCACTATGGTGGCACAAAAGGTATGCCACATGCAGTTCATAAATCATGAGCACAGTAACAAATGTGATATGTTGTATTCATTTCAAAGTAGCAAAGCAATAAGATTTGGTTTTCAAAATTATCCTCATGTTTCTAGGAAAATTAGGAAGTATGAAATTTATGAAATCTAATTATTATTTTGAAAGTGATTTTTCGATTATTTGTTTCTTCAAATAGTAGGTAATATTTACATATTGTATAGTTATACGTAGGATTGTAGCACAAAGGATTTTTTATTATTATTAATAATTACAAGTGAAGAAAACATGCAGCAGTGGTTTTCATGAATACACGGTTCATTTTCTTTAATATCTTTGTAAATTCACGTACTGGTTTCTTTGTATGTAACTGTTGACTCCTGAGAATTACAAATTTACAATTGTATGATTGGATGTCATGCACTCATGCATGCAAACCAAGATTACTAATCTGTCATCAAATACATGAAACTCCTTTTTTGTCACTGAAAATCAATTCAGAATAATATCCAAGAAATCCAGAACAATAGTTTAGTATAGAAATGTAACTTTATTAGCAATCAAACATACCAGGGGGTGCTAGTATACATGTTTATGTATTTATGTACATGTATGCAATGGGGAGAACTTAGACAGCATTTCTTTGAACACTAGAGCTGCCACTGATTTATTTGAAGTAGTTGTTCTAGATGGTCCTGCAAATCAGAAGCCAAAATGTGCTTCCAGTCCTGTGAACTCATAGGACTTTGGAGGACAAAGCCTGTGGGCTGGACTGTATGCTAGGTTCACTTAATGGGAAAATATACTGATAGAGTCCCACATCGAAAGATGTGGTGGTGAGGGTGTTGTTGATAAGGGGAGGTATGGGCCTCCCTTGGTAGCCAAGGTTTTGAGGTGGTATGGGCCGCCCTGGGCCTTGGTTACAGCTGACCCATATGGGTGGGTGCAGTTAGGCCTTGGCTGCTTAGGCTCGTGTATGGGCGTGGGCCTTATCATATACCTGAATATCTGCTGGTGAAGCATGTGATTGAACAAAATATGGGTTTTAGGAAGCTCACTGTATTGTATAAATTGTTGAATATGCAATTCTAGTGACTCAAGGAGGAAGAAATTGATGACTATGCCCATGTGAGATGCATATTGACATTAGCACCAGTGAGAACTGAATTGGTTGCACAACGTGAAAGCTAGGAATATGTAACAAAAATAAAGGCCTGAAAGAGAGAGGGAGGAGTGGATAAAAGCATTGAGATGGTTTCATCATGTCCCAATGATGGGCACTGGGTCTATAGTTCGAACCTAAGAAGCACCGATACGGGTGCGGGATATGCGGATTCGTCAATTCTCAAAAAATGAAGGATGCAGGTGCGGTATATATTTTTTCCATAAAAAAAGCACTCACCTTTTGTTCAAAAGTGAAAGCAACATGCAAAAGGTTTTTCTTTTTTATATTTTTACAGACCATGGCCCATGGTGGTAAAGGTACTTCAATGGAACTTAAAGCTTTGCATGTTGTAAAAATTATAAATAGGTTTATATGACCTCTTTCTGAAAAGACATGGAAAGGCTAAGCAATTATTAAATGGGTTTCCAGAAGTACAAACATTTGCCTTTGTGATAAAAATATTACTACAAAGCATTTTTCGTAAAAGAAAAACTTCTATGTAAACAGGCTGTTATATATCACTGCCTTGTTTCTTTTTTATTTGAATGGAAAAATAGAATTTTCATTGCAGTTTCAACAAGTATGTGGCATGCTCTCACCTTTATTTGGTTTGAGGAGTGTATTTAATATAGGTAAATTTCCACCACCTTCATTGTGGGTGTGGGAAACCTTACAATACTTGTTATCGTTGGATATACGATGGATCTATACTCATTAAAAACTTCAGTACTTGTTATCATTGGCAGGAAACCTTCTGCCTGCACTTGTCTTGGATAGTAATGATTTCCAATCTAATTTGTTACTTGTTATCATTGGCAGGAAACCTTCTGCCTGCACTTGTCTTGGATAGTAATGATTTCCAATCTAATTTGTTGCATTTTGTTGTGATTGCATGTTTCAGTGAGGTGGTGATAATCTTATATCCATGAGAGGTTTTGATCTTTTTGATGTATAGAAAATTTACTCAGATCACCATTTGACTTGTAAAGAAAGACTGGTCATTTTGCTTTAGATTATTCTGTTCAAATAAATTTCTGGGGAACTGAAGAATAAAAAAAAAAGTTGAACAAGTTGCATGATGACCATTATCTTAGTTTGTTGGCGTCATGGTTTTTTTCCAGATGATAGTCTAATATATACTCTTTTCTCGCAAGTCTAAAATGTAGATATCTGTTTAATGTTACTAGAGATTTGGGATGCTCTTCGAGCTGCTGCTGAGGCTGAGCTAACACTAGCGCAAGCAATCGTGGATAGTGCAGGCATCATCATTCAAAATGCTGATTTAACGATATGCTATGATGAAAGAGGTAATTCGTTGTTCGTACTTAGTGAGACATTTTAGCTAATACCTATACCTTTATGCTTTTTAGATCTTTGGTTTTCTTGGATCAAATCTTTACTTTTGTGTGCCTGTGATGTCAAATCCCTGCCATTGTCTTATAAATCATTATTGCAGGTGCGAAATACGAGTTACCAAAGTATGTTTTGAGCGAGCCAACCAACTTGATCCGAGATAGTTAAAAATGAGGGAAAAAATGCTGGTGGAATTTGGCACCACATCAACTCAAGATTGTATGTAAATCTTGTATATTAATTCCTTATCTGCTATCCGCTTCTATAAAGTTGGGAAACTTTAAAGCCTTTCCATTTGCGTTTACTCGAATTTTCCCTTCCATGTAACTTTCCATGGTAAAACAGAATTTCTTCGACTTTTTTTTCAATTTTAGTAGATTGTGTATATTCGGCAGCAGAAATCAGGGGGTTGATGTAATGGTTGCCCTTCGAATTGAGATGGAGATAACCTCCATAGGTTGATATTTGGCGCAAAGAATAGGGAAGCCTAGCTGGGTCGGAAATTGGAGGATTCTTGCATTTTATTGAGCATGAATAATTACGCAAATGAAATTCTGATTCTTATGCTGGCTGAAATCCAACAATATGGTATTATCCGTTAAATGCATCTGGTTGTGTTTTTTTTCTTTTATCGGTTCTGCCTCTTCAAAATAGGTGCAATTCTGATGGGAGATGGACACGGAGATTACATGTTGAAGTAGTATGGTTAAATTTGCACCATTCCTGATTTTTCCTAGGTTTTGAAAACTAGATCGGTCATTAAATTGGAAAATTTTCTATTTTAAGTTTGAAGGTTCGATGGGAGTTCAACTGGGTCAATAAAATATAATATTATATATATTTTTATGGTATGTATAATTATTTAATACTATATAAATAATGTTTAATATTGAATAATGTTTAAAAATATTTTACAAAAATCCTATATATTAATTTTGCTTGTCTTTCTTGAATTAAAAATGTGTCATGACCAAGGTTTTCAGAACTGGACCGGTTATCGAACCGGAAAAATTTTCGGTTCATGATTCAATGGTTCAACCGGGGTTCAACCGGGTTCGAACCGGTTTCAATATATTTAATTATTTAATTAAAATAATACTCATAATAATGTAGAAATATATATACATTTGACAAAATAATATATATTTTTACATTGTATACATTATAATATGTGTTTAAACTTTTAAAAATACTATATATTCAATAAATGTATAATGTTAGTCTAAAAAAGGCTTATGGCTTAGTGGTTGTAGGCATGTCTTAGCACTTAGAGGTCACTAGTTCGAATCCCATCAAAAACAAGTTTCAAATTTTTTTTTAATTAATGTAAACGAACCGGTTCACAGGGTGAACCGGCCGGTTCTGACCGGTTCAACCTGTGAACCGGCCGGTTCGATGAAAAAAGGCCGGTTCAAAATATCACCGGTTCTCATGTGCCGGACCGGACCGGAGAGATGCTCGGAACCGGTCGAACCGGTTCGACCGGCCGGTCCGGTCCGGTTTTAATAACTTTGGTCATGACCTAGTAGTAAGATCTTTGCTTTGGTAACAAAAGGTTTTGGGTCCAAAACCTATGACCAACAATAAAATTTTCAATTAAAATTGACCGGTCCAATTTATTGGGACCGGATAGTTCGATTGATTGAATCGGTTCAATATCAATTCACATAAAAACGATCAATTCAAAAAACACTCGGTTCATATGGGGGTGATAGGCGGTGACCAGATCGGTTTCATGGCGGGTCATCAATTGAACTGATCTAACGTGCCAGTCTGGTTCTGACTTCTGACAACCTGTACCTGACCCAAAATTCTGATTTTTGGATCCTTGGTGTTGTGGTTGACATTGCTATTGTCCTCCTCGCTTTCATGAAAAATTAGGATGATTTTGCTTTATGAAATATAGTTATTGGTGAATTAACAAGTGAAATCTAGAAGTGTTAACAGTTTTTTTTTTGACATATTTGATTAAATTATTTTGTTGATTATCGATGAATTATTATCGATGTTTATGAAAAAATATGTAAAATTTTCTGAAAAAATATCAATCAAATGGTAAATCTTTGTGGGACTTTTGAGAAGCTAAAATTGAACGATAATTTTTCAGCCAAAAGGATTTCTCGTAAAGCCAATTTTGATCCGACCCGCCCCGTTATAAACAAGTTAGGCTCTCGATTGGCAGTGGTCCACGGCCCGGAGCTGTAATACCATTGGCTTGTCGAGTACACACTTGTGCCAGCATCTTCCACCACTGTTTCCGCATTCGAAACTCACGAGTCACGAGTTATTAAATTGAAATTAAAGGCGGGCCGAAAAATCCAAAAACTCCATTTTCATCTGTAGAACAGTAGTAGCTCAGCGGTCGCTAAAAAATCGACTTCCTAGTTGTGTGAGACGCAATGGATTTGGACCCCGACGATGTCTTCAGAGACGACGAAGACGATCCCGATAATGATTTTTTTCAGGTCTGTTTCACTTCTTCTCATTCCTCATGACTTTTTTGCTGTTGCTTCGAGTTTGCCAACCTTGCGAAATCCTGGTTTGTAGGAGAGGGAGTCAACTAAAGAACTGGTGGTGTACCTGGTCGACGCTTCTCCCAAAATGTTTTCCACTTCTTGCCCTGGAGTGAGTTGCCTTTTTGAAACAAACACGAAACCTATTAAATTCATTTCTGTCTATTGAATATGCAGCTGGTTTTTTTCTTTTAATGCTATAAAGACTAGAACATTTTCAATATATGTTGTTCTTTAATGATTTAAATGTGATAGGACTTGCTGATTTGGGCTGTTAATCAAGCAATTAAACAAATGCCCAAATTTTGCAACGATTGCCATCTTTTTTGCTTTTGATGATAAGGGTTCCAGTGCTGATAATGAGATTAGGACTAAGTGTAGAGCAAGTATTCGCTGTGGTACAAGTGATTGTGGTCCCACTCAAGAGAAAAAAAAACATTTTTGTGGACAATCGGCAATCGACAAATACTGCTGTTATGAAGCCTTCATATTTCTCTACGTGAGACCAATATTAGTTTTTGGTTGGCTCACACTTTTCTTATTTTCTTATTGTGGTTGTTATTGATATCCATGGGTTAAAAAAGCGAGCTACTCAGAAAGACTGGGGTCTGAGCTCTATAACTGATAGCAATAGGAATAATCTGTATGGTAGACGTTTGGTCTCATTTCTGGAAAGAAAATTCAAGCCACTGGGCACCAGCTAGGAAAGATTAAAGATGTTAATGGAGTTTTCATCATCATCACTATCCTGTATCCAATCAAGATATAGACAAATCAATGTGAGTCATCAGCTTGCAAAATTTGCTTCTGGAACTGGATACAAGCATGTCCACCTCCTTGCTACCTCTGGTTCGGGTTTACTTGCATCTGCTTGTTTCTTTAATGGGGCACATTGTAAGCAGACACTACTGCAGAATGTGGTTTCTTACTTTCTTTAGCTCCCTGAAGTGCTTATGGGACTTGACATGATGCTCCGTTCTTTTAGTCTTTATGCCATCTCTGGTTTTGTATAAACAGTGCATGTGAGATAAATGGATAATATTGTGGCATTATATTGCAGTTTCTGAAGGTTGTCAGTGCACATAGGTTTTCACTGTTCATTATTTTATGATAGGTATGCAGCATTTGGAAACCTTTTGTCATTTCCATGCGACTTTTTTACTTGTAGTCAATTCTTTTATGTGTGGCATTTTAACAAGGCGTGTCAGCCTGATGTTGCATTTCATGAAACCCATTAACTCCTGTTATGATTAACTGTCAAATTTTGCTTATAAGACATAATTTAATTGATATTTTTTATTTTTTATACTGACAGAAAGATCAGAAGGATGAAACTCATTTTCACATTGCTGTCAGTTGTATTGAAGAATCATTAAAGACCCAGATCCTCAATAGATCATATGATGAAGTTGCAATTTGCTTCTTTAACACTGTAAGATTTCCCCCTGAAAAACTCGCAAATGTATTGCGTAGATACTCCAGAGTTCCGAATCAAATATGTGCAGCATTAATTATTGGAATATCCGAATAACTATAATTCTATTGGGCTCTTTCTTTTTTTTTTTAGTATATTTTATTTCTCCATTCATGTTGGTTAAAAAAACCTCTCACACCACTTGTCCTCCTAGAAGGGTCACCCTAGTTTTATATTCTGTGACTTGGGTAACGTGTATTATTTCATATTTGTTTGTAATTCTTACTTTTGTTTCTGCACCTGTCTAAATAGTAAAGATCGCTCCAGTGGTAGCTACTCTTTTCTAATATTCTTATCTTTAGTTTTATTGATGACATCCCTGAATGTGTGACTATTTTGTATTGCTTGGCCCAGTAGTAGTTCTCCCTAGCGTAGTGTTTGCTTAGAACTATGGTCTAAACTTTTAAATTGTTCATCACACATTTTCTTCATCTATGTTTTTCTAATCATTTTCAGAGGGAAAAGAAGAATTTGCAAGATCTAAATGGTGTTTTTGTTTATAATGTTGCTGAACGTGAGTTTCTAGACAGGCCCACAGCAAGGCTCATAAAAGAATTTGGTCACTTAGAGGGTAAGCCCAAGTGAAATAGTTTTTTATAGCGATTGATGGTTACACTTCTAATTAAATGCTTAAACTCTTTTTAGTGTTACTGTTTGTCTCTTTAACTTAAGAATTGCCTGGAAGTTTATTAAATATTTTTTAGTTCAAAATCATTCTGTTGCCATAAAATTACCCAAGTGGTGTCGATTTTTTAGAGTTTTATTTGCTTTAGATCGTGATATGTTTTTTTGGGTGTTTCCTGAGTATTACTTTGTTGATTTGATTCTGCTTTTAGATGAATATTGTTCATTTCATTATTAATTTGCTCGAGTTTCTGGTCCAATCACTTATCAAGTTGGTGTTCAATTTTAGAATGTGTTCCTCCTGTCTCTGATAAAGAATTAAAAATACACATAATGTCATTGTGAATGTTGAATGGAGCAGTAACTGACACTTGCGATTCTTTCAATTTTTTATATAGTGTCTTGGATGCCTCTTATTGTTTTATCATTTGAAACATTGGATAATTGATTATTTCGTTAGGAATGAATGTATTTCATTAGTTATTGTACAACATCTGTGTTGATATTGAGGCAATTAGGGATTTGTAAATTTCTTTATGTTCTAGTGATTGTTTTTACGATTTAAAATCTCAGAAGCTTACTTCTTGTTCCTCTTCTTGTTCTTTTTTTGGATACCTGGATTTGGAAAGGTCCTTGTAATGCTATAGAAGTGGTGTAAAAGAGGTGTTGCTACCGTGACTAAATCTAAATATATATATATTTTTTGTGCAAATTTTCTGGACAGAGAGTACATGTATGTAGAAGTTGTCCTAAATATCATGACTTCGTGGGAACACATAAATATTTTGTTTTAGTAATGAGATTTGGAGTTATGTGCCGGTCTCTTGGTAGTATCTTACTGTAATAGGTGATCTTTATTGCTTACAGAAAAGTTTTTGAAAGATGTTGGGAGCAAGCATGGTATTATTTCAGGTTCGCGAGAGAATTCTCTTTATAATGCTCTGTGGGTAGCGCAAGCATTGCTACGTAAAGGGTAATGTTACATGGTTACTACTTCTCTGTTTTTTCATCTGATATCTGAGCGTGAATTGTTCATTCAATCTCTTTGCACGCTGGTTGATAATGTTCGGTGTTAAGCTATTACAGATCTGCAAAAACAGCCGACAAACGGATACTTCTATTTACAAATGAAGATGATCCTTTTGGGGCTATTACTGGTGCAGCAAAAGCGGATATGAAAAGAACCACTCTGCAGAGGGCTAAAGTATGGATGGATAATTCTGGGTAATGTTGCATTTTCATGGAAGAGAAAGTCACTAGTTTTTCTTTCAGGACGCGCAGGATCTGGGCATCTCAATTGAACTACTCCCTTTAGGCAGTCCTGATGAAGAGTTCAATTTCTCTCTTTTCTATGCTGTATGTCCATGGCTTTACCTTTTTGTTTCTTGATTGTCTCCTATAATTGACTAGATTATATTCAATACCAAACCTTGTTTCTTTCAGGAATTGATTGGGATGCAAGGTGATGATCTTGTTGAATATATGTCCTTGGCAAAAACAAGGCACGTACATTAATTTTTTTTCCATTCTTCCTTCTTTTTGTTTGTTTTACTCTTTTTTTATGCCCGTCTTTGGTTTGTGCCAATTGACTTGGGGTCAAAAAAGTTCAATTTCGAATGGGTTTCAATCTTTAGCTCTCTGAACCCAAACTCAGGAAAGCGGATGCGTTTAATACTAAACTATATCATCCAATCAGCCTAGTGGCCTTGTTGGTAGCATTGTATTCTCAATTGCTAAAGTGGTTGTTTGGAGGAAAATAACTTTTAGGCTTGGCCCAATGGCCATTTTCATCTTTTTTTTGCACTTCCTTGTTTGTAAAAGTACGTTTAACTTTTATGTTTAGGTGGTGCTCTACTGCTCTCTTCTATTGACAATAGCAGTTAAATTAGGCTTGCTTGCATTGTCTTCAGCTTTGTGTATGTGGTAATTTTAGGTTGGAAGATATGCACGATCAGTTAAGAAAGCGAATGTTCAAGAAGCGGGTAATACGACGAATCACATTTATTATTGCCAGTGGATTATCCATTGAAGTAAATACATATGCCTTGATTCGTCCAACTCTTCCAGGTAGGTTGGGTTATTTTTTATAGCCCCTTTTTTGTGCTTTTTAGTTTTTTGTGATATTCTTGATGAATTTTCATAATTCTTGTTCTTAGGAGCAATCACCTGGCTTGATTCTGTCACCAATCGTCCTCTAAAGGTGATTTTGAATTGTCTTTTACTTTTTGATTCATTGCACCCATGCTTCAATTTTTTTTCTTCTTCCTGAAGTTAATAGTAGGTAAGATCAGATTAATACTTAATGTTATAGAAGTTCTAATCTGGCTTTTAAAGCACACCCGACTTTTGGCTTAGTGACTGATAGAGATTAGTGATGAAAAAAACTAATCTATCGGGGATTTTAGGATATTTTTAACTTGTGCTAAGCGACCCAAATATAATAAGGATTTGAAGATATTTGTTAAAGTGGATCGGAACTTTGGTTTTCTGGGATTTTTGAATGTCGAACACTTGAGAAGCAGATGTTTTATTTCAGACTACATAAACAACTCAGGAGAAATAGATACAAGACTTGGGTTCAAATGTTCATTTAACAAATGTGTTTGCAACTGCGCAACTGCTGCAGCGTGGAAGATTTGAATGCCATTCCAACTTCCAAGTCCCGAATTAAATTCCTCTTATCTGTGGTATGCCGATCTGCATGTTAGAATACGTATAAATGATACTAAACTCCCCAAACCAACAAGTTAACTTATTGGTTTGAATGAAAAAATAACTAATCTTAACATTGCTAATGTGCTTCATTAGTGAAGGAGCTCACTTTGGCATTTTAATGTTTATTGGTGGTATGATTTATGTGGAATTCATAGGTTGGGCGCTCTACATAGCTCTGTTCTCTGTATATGGACTTTTTGCTGTGTTTGATGTTTATTTTGAAATAAGCTTTTGTTCTGCAGATTCCTTTTCCATTCCAATTCATTCTAAATAGCTGGTAGATTTTATAGTGGTATGATAATGAAGTTTTAGTGGTTTCCTTTATCATATTTCTGTTTGGGGTTATCTAAGGTTTTCCTGTGGACCAATGATTATCATTAGTGGGTTGTACCACTGTTTTTGTGTAAATAATCTTTTTAAAGTTGATTTTGATATGGTGCTATTTTTATTTGTTAAATTTACTAGAACTTCTATGAACTGGGTTTTGGAATATCATATGTTTTAGTAAGGCTGGTGGTAAGAATCTTGCTTAGTCATCCATTCTAAATTTTATTTGCTAGTGCTCATGTGCTGGATGGCCAGGCCTAATCTTTCTTTCTCCTGGCATTCTTGGGTGTTGCCCATATGTTTAAGGACGTTTTGCTGAGTGATATGAATTGGTGCACATAAATTGTAAAGACATAGGTTTCCCTACTTAATGGTATTTTGGTTGGTAATGTAGATTTCCTTGTTGACAGATATGATCCATATTTTCTGTTGCTTTTCTTCAGTAAACATGTCTTGATCTTGTTCTGAAATCTAGTGGTAATGGTATTTTTTTGCCTAAATGCCTAATGTTTGTGTTCTTGCACAGCTTGAAGCTTATCCTGTATTTAGGAGTCCCCTTTGTTTCATGTTGTTTTATGGTTATTTTAGTTGCCAGAGATCTGATGTCTTATACTGGTTAAAAGGCATCAACCTTTCTATTGCTATTTACTAGTTTGTAGTTGTGCCATTATCACCCATTTCAATCAACTTCTGTGGTTTGACATTTTGTAGACTGAAAGATCATTTATCTGTGCTGATACTGGAGCGTTAATGCAAGAACCTGCTAAACGTTTTCAGGCTTACAAAAAGTAAGCATATTTGCTGCTCTGCTCATTTTATTTGTAATGCTCTAGCTTTCTTTCAGTAATTTCTGGATCAAAACTTTGTTGATCCTTTTTCTTCTGGAGGATAGTGCATGAGAAATATAAACTTTAATGTCCATTTAGCAAGCCTTAGATATGATTTTGGACTTTCTCATGCATTTCGGTTCTTTGTTTGTGCAGATTATTATTATTTCACTGGCTGAATTTAGCAAGCCTTAGATATGATTTTGGAATTTCCCATGCATTTCGGTTCTTTGGTTGTGCAGATAATTATTATTTCACTGGCTGAATTCATATGCTGAACCCCCCAATATTGGGTTACAAGTTTTTTAAACGGATGATACCTCTTTCTGAAAGAATGTAGAAACCTTTAATACAAGGTTAGCTAATGCTGTATATCATTTCTTTTTCTACGTCAATTGGCGTTGCAGATCCTCCGAGATTCGAAAAAGTATGCAATCTTGTTCATAATCAGAAAGAAACTCTCTTCTAGGCAATCTTCAATAATAGTTGGCCATAACTTCATCGACATATTAGTAACCTTTCACCCTTCCATCTGATACTTGCCTCAATCATTTCCAGAGGACATTTATCATAGAACCTTCCCCCAGAATTTTTCATGGAATCATGGGTCTTTCCAATTGACCCTTCTGCACAAATCTTTCTACAAAACACTGTAGACCCTTCCCACAGACAGCGTCAATTGACGTAGGACAGCTTAGCTAACCTCATATTAAAGGGTTCTTGTGAGGGATTTTAAGCAATTAGGGTCAAATCAAGGGTTTTGGATGGTTAGAACTTCAAAGAAGTTGAGATTAGGAGTTTAAAACGGTACAATCAGATCTGACATTGCAGGAAAATTACAGAGAACAAAGTAAAGAAAAGAGAGATAACTCAAGCATTGCAACTTGGGTTCCTCGGCATCAAGCCAAAGAATAATTGCATCACGCAATAAAAAAAAGCAGCGCATCACACTAAAGGATGAAATGCATCACACGATCAAAAAGCAAGCCATATGCTTGAAAGTAATCTCAGTATTATTTATTCTTCATCCTTGTCCTCGAGAGATTTCATCCACACACACATATATATAGACTCTTAGTAATCCTAATTCAATAAATACTTCCTTCAAACAATCCTAGAATTCCTAAAAAAGTAAACTAATTACTAATAGTACTCAAACTTCATCTAGGATTTGACTTAACATGATAAAAGATTAATAAAAACTCTTTTCCTAATAATTTTGAAATTCCCGCAATCCTGTAAATTCGGATGAACTCCGAGAAAGAAAATTAATGGAAACTTATTAAACACTGACCCCATAGTAAACTAACTTAAGAAAACACAAAAATAATACTTAATCCTATCTAGAGTAGATTTGTGGATCATCCATGAATCTACATAGTGTGTATATTTGATTTCTCTTTCGAGATTCATTAGGTCCTGCATCAATTATTATGAAAGATAATGTGAATCCGTTCAATCCCAGATATTAGTTTCAAACAGATGTGCCAGTGCTGGTTATTTAAAAATGACATCACTTATCAAAGTTTGTGTTAGTCTGAAATCTTCAGGTTGTATAATGGCATGCTCAGCATATTATTTTGTAATTCACATTGGAATATTGTGAATGATGATGTAGAACTGATGTTTTGTTCTTTTATTTCAATTGACAAGATCTGGTACCAACAAAATAAATGAACATTCCATTCAACATGAAACAAAATATAAAAGAAAATGTCGAATCAAACTGTTCAATGTGCAATCCTGGTTCTTTGACAATTTTTTATCAAAAGACTTGAGATCTTGCTTATCGACATTCTGAGTTCTGATACAACTTGTCTTGTTGTCTTATATGTTTCTTTCAAGAAATGCATAACAAGAAGTCAATTCTTGTATTGGGAAATTAGTTTTGGTTTCCTTTGCCTTCTCTTAGATATGAGACTATGAGCAGAGAATTTGTGGGATATAATTATCATTTACTGCTGTTTTTTGTCAACCTGAACTGGATCAGGCATAAGGCATTCTAACCAAGTGGAAATAAAACCTTGTGGCCTGTCTACAAATATTTCATTGAACATAATATAAATTTTGACTTATAGTAGACCAGTGAAAGTTCTTTATTTTTTTTCTTCCTTTTTTGGTGTTAAAATCTAGTCAGTTTAACGATCAGAATTCATCCATACTCGTGTCATTCATGTTACTGTCATTTTAACTAATCAAATTTGTTAACGTAGTGAGCCTAGAAATAGATTGTATCATGCAACACTGCTTTGGGAGTATACCATGATAGTTTTTTTTACTTTACATATATTATCTTAATATTCGATTTCTCTTCAGTGAGAATATCAAGTTTTCTACGGAGGAGCTGTCAGCGATAAAGAGAGTCTCAACTGGACATCTTCGCTTACTTGGATTTAAGCCATTAAGCTGCTTAAAAGAATATCACAACTTAAGGCCTTCAACATTTATTTTCCCCAGTGACAAGGTTATTTGTTTGTTATGTTTAAAGAGCATTGGGACAATCATTTTGTTCAACTTCATGCTTTCACTTCCTTTTAGTTCATTATAGTTTGTTGTTAATGGCTTGGGTTGCTGCTGTGTTGCTGTGAAACCATTGAGATGATGATTGATGCCCTACACCAACAATTTTGAGTTTCCTAGGAAAATCAGAAGAATAAGTTAATGGCCTGTTTGTTCACATTTAGCTTATTTTCTCTTGGTTGCTTAGTTGAAAGTTGAACCTATGTCGAAGTAAAAAACATTTTAGTTTGTGGAATGTGATAGTTCCATGATGGAAAACAATTTATTTCATCTTGGCCATCTCAATTTAATTAGTCGAGTTTTTTTTTAAGTCAGGTCCAACTTTTATTCAAACATTTATTGAATATGCATTTGGTATTCTAAATTTCTTATATTTGGGCAATTTATGGGTATGGAAATAATCACAAAGTTTGCAAAACGGGCTCGACTTGTGCTTTAGGTTCTCACACAATTGCAGTTTATTTCGTTTGCTTGCTTCTGCTCAGCATGAATCATATCTAGCTGACATTTTTGAATTGCCATCTGATGCAGGAGGTTATTGGCAGCACTTGCATTTTTATTGCTCTCCATAGATCTATGTTGCGGCTTAAGCGGTTAGTTCTATGTTATCTTCTTTGGTTTGTTCTTCGTAGTTGATAATTTTGTATATTTATGAAGTCATGAATCTCGTATCATTTACACGGTGTTTTGTTGTTTGAATAATTTTCAATGAAATATCTATAACTTCATGTTTGAATAGTTTTTATTTGATGTTAATTTCGCTATAGCTGTAGCAGTTGTACTAAATGCTTGTGAGATAATCTGATTTGATAGTTTTCAATATCAAGACAGGCCATTGCTTAGAAAAATATCTTGAAATTTTTTATCCTCTAAGATGCATAAGCATTGTGGGCTTTTTTGGCCTCACCACCATCACTTCTATCAGGAATATTGTAAGGATTCAGAATAATGTAAAAGGTTTTCTGCTTTTTTATTTTATTTTCTTATGTTTAATTTTAATATTATTTCTTTTGGTCTTTGCAGTTTTGCAGTTGCATTTTACGGAGGCTCATCATATCCTCGATTAGTTGCTCTTGTTGCACAAGTAAGGCATTTGTTACTTGTTTCAGACGAGTTTATGTCTATTCCTTTATGATTGGAGGGCATGATGGAATTGGTGATCTAAATTTGTGAAAACCTGTAGATTCATTTCAAATTAAAAAGTAAGATCTGTTGCATGTCCCTTTGCGCGTTCAAATATATTTCAGGATATTGAACTGTAAGTTCAGGCGAACACGTAAAATTGTATAGGAGATACCTTGATAATAAATTGACTATTATTTAGCACCAATGATGGTTACTTGAAGTGATGTATGAATAGATAACTAATTAATTATTCTTACATCAGCGATGATTGAAAAAAATATGGAACCAAAAAAGGTCTCATAGTTGTGCTGGTATATCTGTGTTCACATATATCATCCGTGAAGGATCTGACACATTTCTTCGAAACATGACAGCATGAGGTTATTATTGACGGGGGTCAAATTGAGCCACCTGGAATGCACATGATATATCTTCCATACTCTGACGACATCAGGCCTGTTGAAGAGGTTAGTAAAATACTTGAGTTGATTGTAGAGTTATTGGAACCTCTCAAGTAATTTAGTGATATTTTGCAGCTTCATTCAGACACAAATGTTGCAGCAGCTCAAGCAAATGAGGATCAGATTAATAAGGCTGCTGCTTTAATAAAACGTCTTGAATTAAAAGATTTCTCCGTATGCCAATTTTCTAACCCGGGTTAGTTGCTAGAGCTTATGGTGATTCTATAGATCAAAACATGCTCCAGTTGATTGTAAATCAATGAAGAACAAAGGTCACGGCTGCTCATTTTCATATCTCAATTTAGTTTTCTTACACTTTCAATATACAGAGATGAGATATATTCTAGGTCTAGGGTTACATGATATATGGAATATACAAGACTACCCTTCACTAGTAATACTAATTACAAAGTACAAACTTAACACTCCCCCTCAAGTTGGAGCATAGATGTTAATCATGCCCAGCTTGTTACATAGCTCACCAAATTGATTTTTCCAAAGAGCTTTAGTGAAGACATCTCCAAGTTGGTCTTTAGATCGAACAAATACTGGATGAATCCTTTTTGTTTTCACAATTAAGTCCCTAATAAAATGACAATCAACCTCAATATGTTTGGTACGTTCATGGAAAACAGGATTGGAGGCAATATGCATAGCTGCTTGGTTATCACAAAACATTCTCATAGGAGAGAGAGATGGAAAACCTATCTCACTGAGCAATGACTGAAGCCATATCATCTCACATGCAGTATGAGCCATAGCTCGGTACTCAGCTTCAGCACTAGACCGAGCCACCACATTCTGCTTCTTACTTCTCCAGGTAACTAAGTTATCACCAAGAAAAACACAATAACCTGAAATTGATTTTCTATCAATACAATCTCCAGCCCAATCAGCATCACTGAAACCTCTGATTTCAAATGATTTAGAACGTCTAAACCATAGTCCCAAACCAGGAGTGCCTTTAAGATATTTGACAATTCTACACGCTGCATCCCAATGCTCTATACGAGGGTCCTGCATAAACTGACTTACAACTCCAACTGCAAAAGAGATGTCAGGACGAGTAACAGTAAGATAAATCAATTTCCCAACCAAACGCCGATATCTTCTTGGATGTTCAAAAGGTTCACTAATATCCCTTCCAAACTTAATATTTGGATCCATAGGAGTTGAAACAGGTTTGGCACCTAGCAGACCAGTCTCCTGCAACAAATCAATAACATATTTTCGTTGACATAAAGATAAACCATTCTTGGATCTGGCGACTTCAATTCCCAAGAAATACCGCAATTTTCCAAGATCCTTCACACTAAAGAGACTATTAAGAAACAACTTGAGTTTCTGAATCCCTGATAAATCACTGCCAGTCACCACAATATCATCCACATACACAACAAGAATAATACACCCACCAGCTCTATGTCTCACAAATACAGAATGATCTACAGCAACTTGTTTCATGCCAAATTGCAATACAGCAGTGCTGAATTTCTCAAACCATGCACGAGGAGATTGTTTAAGACCATATATAGCTTTGTGTAAACGACATACCTTCTTCCGAGACTCCCCCTGAGCAACATACCCTGGAGGTTGCTCCATGTACACCTCCTCTTTCAAGTCACCATGGAGAAATGCATTTTTGATATCAAGTTGGTATAAGGGCCAATCCTTAGTAACAGCAACAGCTAAAAGCAAACGAACCGAAGACAACCGAGCAACAGGGGAGAAAGTTTCAAAATAATCCACTTCATAAGTTTGAGTATAGCCCTTGGCTACCAACCGAGCCTTATACCTTTCAACACTACCATCAGGTAAATATTTGATAGCATAAACCCATCGACATCCAACAACACTACCTCCCGGTGGTAACTCAGTAAGACTCCAAGTGTGATTGTGATGAAGAGCAGTAATCTCATCATCCATAGCACGTTTCCAATGAGAAATGGTGACAGCCTGCTGAAAAGAAGAAGGAAGACTAGTGGAGGACAAGGAACTAATGAAAGAAGTATAAGACGGAGTTAAGTGAGAGAAAGACACAAAGTTAGAAATGGGATGTTGAGTACAAGTCCGTTTACCTTTCCGAAGAGCAATGGGAAGGTCAGACTGAGGAACTGAACTATCCAGGAGAGGAGCCTCAGGAACTTGGAGAGATGGAGATGGTTGTGGGGGCGCCGGAAGAGCCAATGGAGTTTTCGACCAAGTACCCCGAGTATAAATCTGCAAAGGAGGTGAAGAAACATCTAAACGAGGGAAGGAGGGAGGAAGAGGTAAAGGAATAGATGGGATAACAGAAGGTGAAGAGACCTTAGAGACAGTAGAAAAATATGGCACGTCATCAAAAAAGGTGACATCAGCACTAACAAAATACCGACGGGAAGTAGGATCCCAACAACGATATCCCTTTTGAGTACGAGAATACCCAACAAATATACATTTGAGAGACTTAGCATTTAACTTATCCCCACCAGGCTGTAAATTCTGAACAAAACATTGACTTCCAAAAACATGCGGAGAAAGAGGAAAAGCAGAAGTAGAAGGAAAAAGAATAGAAAACGGAGACTGACCAGCTAGAACAGAAGAAGGCATGCGATTAATCAAATGACAAGCAGTCAAAACAGCATCACCCCAATAACATTTAGGAACATGCATATGAAGAAGCAATGTACGAGCAGTGTCAAGAAGATGACGATTCTTACGTTCAGCAACACCATTCTGCTGTGGAGTATGAGGACAAGAGGTTTCTTGAAGAATACCTTTTGCTGCACAAAAAACAGAGAGAGGACCTTTCACATATTCAAGTGCATTATCAGAACGCAATATACGAATAGAGGTACCAAACTGAGTCTGAATTTCATTATAAAACCTCTCAAAAACAAAAGCAACATCAGAACGACATTTTAATAAAAATAACCAAGTCATCCGAGTACAGTCATCAATAAAGGTGACAAAATAGGAATAACCACATAAACCAGGAGTACGGGAAGGTCCCCAAATATCAGAATGAACAAGAGCAAAAGGTTTTAGACATCGCTTAGTAACACACGGTGGAAACGATACACGATGATGTTTACCTAACTCACATGACTCACACTCTAATCTAGACACAGATGCAGGAACAGAAACAACTTGACGAAGGAGCTTCAAAGAGGGATGCCCCAATCGGACATGCCACTGATATGGAGACAGAGATGAACTGGAAACCAAAGTAGTAGGAAGGTCCAAATGATAGAGACCAGCTTGTTCACAACCCCCACCAATCATCTGCTTCGTCTCCAAGTCCTGAAAAATACAATGAGACGGAAAAAAGGTAACACTACAGTTAAAGGATTTAGTGAGTTGACTTACAGACATAAGATTAAAAGGAAATTTTGGAATATATTGAACATCAGACAAGGAGAGAGAAGGAGTAGGAGAGACAACTCCACTCCCCAAAACCTGACACGTGCGACCATCTGCAACAGTTACATTACGAGAAGTGGATTTAAAGGAACAAAAATTATGAGACTGACCAGTAATATGGGTAGAGGCACCTGAATCAATGATCCAGGAACACTGACGAGAAACATGAAAACAAGAAGATGTACCTGAAGAAGTAGTTACGGCTGCAACATCAGAGGAAGATGATTGTTGGGAACGATGAATGAGAGAATCATACTCAGCCTGAGAAATAGTGACACTGGAAGAGTCATGAGCCGGAACTGCATTAGCAACATCAGTCCTTGGAAAACCAGAATTCCCACCAGGAGGTTGTCGTGACTGAGAACCACGTTCCCATGGTTTACCATGCTTATCATAACAGCGATCAATAGTATGATTATCCTTGCCACAAAAAGTACACTTCCTAACACCTCCTCTACCACGACCACGACCACGAAAACCACCACGAGCATTAGAATTACCACCATCACGATAATGTCCCCGACCAGCACCAAGAAGTGCAGAGGGAGCATCCCCAACAGTAACATCACCGGGACTTGCACGGGACACCCGAGAGTAAGTGGCAGAGAGTGATGGAAGAGTACCATCACTAGCAAGAATTTGACTACGAATAGGCTGATATTGGGAATCAAGGGAATTTAGATACATAGAAACACATAACTCCTCTCGCTGTCTCTTCAAAGTAGCAACATCAATAGTCAAGGGATGATAAACACATAGTTCATCCCACATTCCCTTAAATTGAGCATAGTGATCAGAAGTAGATCGACCACTTTGCTTCAAGTGAAACAACTGTTCATATAACTCAAATATGCGGGATGCATTACCAGCCATAGAATAAGTTTCTTTCACAGATTCCCAAACTTCCTTGGCAGTATCAAGAACCATAACATTAGCCGATATATCTGAGTCCATACTGGCCCATAACCAAGTCAGTACAATGGAGTTATCTGACGACCAGTCTAAATAAGTCTTATCATCAACATCAGGTGGCTCTTTTTCAACAAGCTGAAATTTCTTCCGAGCACTTAAAGCCACTTTCATTGCCTTAGCCCACAGGAGATAGTTACGACCATTTAACCTCACAGAACATATTTGCAGCCCCCCATGATCTGATGATGGAGGAACAGGAGATGATACGGGCACAAAACTTTGAGCAGACATAGTGAAATGAGCTACACAAGCAAGTTTCACACACTGCCCTTGAGAAAATACAAGTACCCAAACACAAATTCGAACACAACTGAAATAAGCTAGTAAACAAATACCAACCCAGTAATTTCCAACACCACAGAATAACAATGCCGAACCAGTTACCTACTGAGTGGGCACGAATAGAATTGATCAGCACAAACTCAACAGAATAGAGATATTGGCGAGACCACTGGAGCAGATGCACAAACTGAACAAGCAAACCAAAACAGAGGCGTGACCACTGGATCAGAGACACGCAAGTACAGAGCTACCACACCTAACCACCACTGGAGCAGAAATGCGCGACTCACACTGAGACCAGAATCGATGAATCGATCGCGCGCAGGTCATGCACTCATGCCAGACCAGAATCAATCGCGCAGATCGACGAGTTCGTACAAGACCAGCAGCACACTGCGACTAGTTCGCACCAGACCAGACCAGCAGCACAGAGAACGATCGACTCCAACTCGCGAAGACTCGCGACACCAACTCGTGAAGATGAGCAACCAGAATCACAAAGAAACAGAGAACCAGCACAGAGAACGAGAACCATGATCACAGACAACAAACAGACCCGAACCTGATCGCTCCGATACCATGTAAATCAATGAAGAACAAAGGTCACGGCTGCTCATTTTCATATCTCAATTTAGTTTTCTTACACTTTCAATATACAGAGATGAGATATATTCTAGGTCTAGGGTTACATGATATATGGAATATACAAGACTACCCTTCACTAGTAATACTAATTACAAAGTACAAACTTAACATTGATCATACATGAAATCAAGTATTTGGAATCCGTGTTAGTAATGATTGAATGCATGGAATGACATATTAATTGATTGCTGCATGTGCTACTTTATTTTTATGTGTATGTTATGCATTTCTATAACTTATCTGCAATTGATATTATTAACTTCATTTCTCAAGCAATCTGAGTAGGAGGAGACTTCAAATTTGTAAGAAATTTGAATTCAATTCTTGTTTTCCGATGCATCCCTTTTGGATGGTACCCTATATTTATTGCCTTGCAATTGAATTTCCTTTTCGTTCAAAATGAATTATAAAAATAGTAAATGTAATTTGGGCAGTACACATATGTGGTTATATAATTTAAAATATGTATATATTAATTTCAAAGTTGCTTGGTCTGTTTTCAAGTTTCTTAGTAGTTGTAAATATTGGATGTATACACTGCCTAACTGTTGCTGATTTATGATCAAAGTTATTATTGAAGACAAAATAAGGTAAAATTCCACAATCTGATTATGTGTAATATATTAAGAGAAAGATTGGAATCCTGGTTAATTGGGTCTAAGAAACTAAATAAGCGAAGGCAGAGAATTTAAGTCATTATAGACGAACATGTCTCCCAGTGGTAGAGGTGCAGTGGTGCAAGCTAGAAGTTATAAGTTCAATTCCTTTTATGTCGGGTAAGATCTACATTCATTTTGCCCGTCTTCGACCCCTCCCACTATGGGAGCTTTATGCATGAGAGTTGTTTATTTTTTTATATAGAATTTAAAATGTTGTTCCTTGAGAATTATTAGAAGTCAGTGTACTGAAGATATGGGTATTTCAAAGTTCACTTTTCTAGGATAACTTAGAATTGAAAGTTAATTTGCAATTAATTTGAAGATCAGTAGATTCGACTAACCACTGAAATCATGATTTAAGGCCATACTTTGATAGACATCCAATTTGCATTTTTGGATAATGAAGAATTGAAGGTTGGGCCTGTATCATGTTTTGTACATCGTCTTTGCATATATACTCAGTCACAGACATCTCAAATTTGCAACTGGGACGCACATTATTTTATATGGGTGCTATTAGTTTTTTGAGTTTTCATTGAAAAGGTGAATTGCAAATAGTGTTAGTCGTTAGTGAACATTTCAAGTGAAGAGACTGAAGAAACAAATGGAACTTTTTCCAGAAATATTTCTCGTGAAAAAGATTGGTGGAGTATAGACAATGCGGTGAAATAGAATCCTTGTACTGTACTACATGGAATACTATAAACTTTCTTGTTTGTTCAAGTTAGTCAACATTTTATGATGTCTGTTTTGATTTTCCAAAATGGATTTCTGAATACTGTTTTTGATTTTCCAAAATGGATTTCCTCAATATTCAGAAATTCTTGCAGCCTTGCAGAAACACTATGCAGTATTGCAGGCTTTAGCCTTACAGGAGGATGAGATGCCGGAAGTTGTAGATGAAACAAGGCCGGATGAAGAAGGCATGACTAGGTAAAATGATAAGCCGATTTCATCTTTTAGAGTTTACTGTCCTTTACTCTTGCTTCCAGTCCATGCCTCCTTTTCATCTTGACTGAAAGTCTAGAGGTAAGTATGCCTGTCCATACCATTGATAGTATCTTTTGGTCGAGGCCAGAAATGTAGGATTTTTTCCCAGCACTGGATATCCAATCATGGCTGAGAAATCTGATTGCCAGGGCTTTGTTTGAAATGAAAGCCTCGACCAACTTGGTGTGAAGCAAAGTTTTCTTTAAGGAAGTTGGTCGTTAAATGCTAATGTAATTTGGCTTGTCTCTTTAATCTTTAACTATTTTTTCCACTTTTGAAAAAGGAAAAACAAAAATAGTCAAAGCTAACGGTTGAGCCAAGCTTTGTTGTTTCGTGGTTTCCGGCTCACAGATTGGTTTATTAGTAGGCATTTTCTGCACCCTGGGATAGAGCAATTCTATTAGAACTGGGTCTCATTCTATGGTCAAGGCTGCTGCATGCAATTTGGATTGTCCATATCTCAATTTGAATTTTGTGTTAATCGGTTCAATTTGAATTTGTGTTAACCGGTTTGTTTTGCAGGCCAGGAGTTGTGAAGGCATTAGAAGAATTTAAGCTCTCTGTCTACGAGGACAAGTATGATGAAGAAACTCAATCGGCTAAAGCCAGTGAGACCTCGAAGAAACGAAAAGCCATTGCTGAAGATGCAGCTTCAGAGTCCGCGAAATATGACTGGGCTGACCTTGCTGACCATGGAAAGGTTAATATAGTGTTGTTTGTTACATTTTGATCCCTATGACTCTACTCTGGAAGTCTGGCTCCATACGAGCATATTTTTATTAGAAACAAATGAACTGGGAAGTGCAGTCAAATTTAGTTTTCTTTTATATTATTTCCCTTTAAATTTTAGTTTGTTTTGGAATTTCAGATTAAACTAAATAGCCATTTGTAGCAGAAAAATTAGGAAGTTGTTGATTCTGATCAATATGGGCTACATTTTGCAGTTGAAGAATTTGACAGTAGTGGAATTGAAGTATTACTTGACGGCACACAATCTTCCTGTTGCTGGGAAGAAGGAAGCTCTGATAAGCAGGATATTAACTCACATGGGGAAGTGATCAAGTTGAGGGCAAATCTTCTTTTTGTGTAATGGCTAATGCTGTGATTGCATCATTTTGGCGAACTTTTGTATGCCCTATTTCGAGGGGCAGCCATTTTGTTGCTATGATTAGCAATTGTATATATAGTTGTTATTGGATTAATCGGGTTTTAATCAGCTTAATGTTGCGGGATCGTTTTTGGTTTATTTTTCTTTCTTTTTCTTCTTGAAATTAGGGTTTAGGGTTTGAGATTTTAGAATCATTTTTTCCTAGTCGAGAATCATATTGACATCTATATTAATTAGGTACCGATCCAAGATAAGAGGTGGACAATGTTTCAAATATCGTAATTATATCGATTAGTCGGCTGGTATGTGGAATGATTTATATTCTATTGCTTGAGTGACACAAAAATCAAATATTCCACAATAGAGTTGATTTTCTCGTCAGATTTTCTTTCGTGTTGATTTTCTCGTCCAATTTTCTCGAGCTATTGTAAATTAATTAAAGAGTAAAAATATAATTTGTAAATTAAGTTCTTGTAAAAAGTATTCAAGTACCAATAATACCACCTGGAGGAGCCGACTGCCGAGCCTGCTTCAAATCGAGCCCGAAAAGTCAATAACCCTTTTTTGCTTTCTCCGTCTGTATCGGTGTATCCATGCCACCGAAACGGCCTCCGCCGTCGGAGGAGCCGCTGCAGGCATCCTCCTCCTCTGAAGAAGATTCATCCGAAGAAGATGAACTACAGATCGGGAGTCAACAACCCTATTCGGTTACTCCGCTGCAGTCGAAAAGGCCTCTACCAGATTCGGATGATTCTGGATCCGAATCGGAACCCGATAACACTAATGTCAAGCCTATTGCTTCCAAACCCATGGACGGACCTAAACCCTCTTCGTCGAAGCCTTCGGCGGTTGTTGCCGCGTCTCCTTCGAGGACTCCTAAGCGGGCTAAAAAGAAGGACCTTGATGATGGGGTTTCAGCTGAGAAATCCGTCGAAAGCGCAAAGAAGCAGCTTTTCCAGAGATTGTTTAGCGAGGACGATGAAATAGCTTTGTTGAAGGGCATGATTGAATTTGCTGCAAAGAAAGGTAAAGATCCAGTTGTGTTTATTGAATTTGCTGCAAAGAAAGGTAGAGATCCAGTTGTGTTTCTTGATGAATTTCACGAATTTATCAAGAAATCAATTCACATTGATGTAACAAGAGCACAATTGTTGGACAAGATAAGGAGGTTGAAGAAGAAGTTTAAGAACAATGTAGCTAAAGCCAAGGAAGGGAAGGACAGGACCTTCTCGAATGCACATGAGCAGAAAACTTACGATTTGTCAAAGCACATCTGGGGCAGAGAGAGAACATCTGGTGATGTACAAGCAGTGGATAATGGGAATGTGAAGTCTGATGAAAGAGTAGCCAAGGATACAACAAATGTGGAGACTGAGAGGGAGAGGAATGCCAGGGAGGAGTCAAGAGGTGGACAGGTGGAGAGGATTGACAAGACTGTGACTGGTGCGGGGTTGGAGGGTTATGTTTTGAATAAGGGGCTCAATTTGGTCGAGGGAGAGAAGAGGGTGGAGCTGGAGAAGAAATGGAGGGCCCTTCAAGTGGAGGAGCTTGAGCTGTTTGCGAGAAGGGCAGAGCTGATATCAGAGCAGGCCAAGCTGGTGCTGGAGGCCTACAAGTCAATGGATAATTAGCTGGTTGGAAGGTATAATTGGTAGATATGGCTTCTATCTTTGGATTGTCTTTGTTTAATTTATGGTGTGTTTGCTATCTATTAAGCTTGAAACTTTTGAGCATCCCTTTTAAGTAACCTTGTTTAGTGTGTATTATTTAGAAGTTATTAGTTAGGACAAAAAGTAACTTTTTCGGTGTTGGAACTTTCTACCAGTTTGCTGCCCGTATATTGCAGCCCTACTTCGTTCATAAAGTTAATAAGTGTTTGGAAAAACATGTCACTGGCTGCACATTTAATTTTTGCGGGCATTTTTTCATTTACATTCTATCATATTACATGACAACAAGAAGCGGTAACTTGTGTCTATGATGGAAGGGGCTCTATGTGGATGATTTGAATTTGGCAATGTGCATGTTCATATTAGGGCTGCAGGTTAGCCAGAGTGTAGTATGACTATATGAGACTCTAAATTACTCTAATGTTTGGTGAAAAGAAAAAACGTCATATATATGCACAATTCATTGATCTACAAGGCATTTGATTGAATTGATTTATGCGATATGCTCGCTACTTCACTATGATTTCGATCTGATTTTGTCAAATGAATTTCTAAGACTCGACTTTAATGGCAAAAGCACTGACATGAGTTGAAGAACCTGCAAACAACTTTGCTAGGGCAGAATTTCGGATCTTGTGGAATATATGAGATTGTGAGATAATCTATTTTGAGTTGGGATCTATAAAATGGCCCAGGATAATGTTTGTTTTATGATATGTTACATGCTATAGTTAAGAATGTGTTTGACCTTTGTGCCTCGGTTAGTTTTGCACCATAACCATGTTTGTGCACTCTTTATTGATTGAACTTTAGCTTCACCTTCCATCATTCATTGTCTTGAGCTATCTTGGTAGATAAGTTCCTGTAAATGATTGTTAGTATGAATATAACATTTTTGCATCAATTGTAAAATTTTAATTTCCTCATGAATGCCTTAGCAATTTTGGAAAATGGCATACAAGAGAGGTACTTATGTCAGCCTTTTTCTTTTACATTGAATAGGCTTGTTTTAGGTGAGGTTAACTCAACTTTTGGTAACTTGACATGTTCCAATTTGGTAGTAGGATATCCAAACATGACAACTTAGTAACTTAAATTTGAATTTTCAACTGCTAAGTTTGAAGCGTTTGAACATTTAATGACTAAATTGGAACGCGCCTACTCTTCTTGTGTGCGTGAACACCCTGATGCCCCTGAATCCTGATATTTGTAACCTCTCAAAAAATGAACTGTTTGGAGATTGCTTACTTGGATGAATGTTGGATTTATATATATAAGATAATGTGGGTGTCAAAATAGAAAGTAATAATTAGAAAATCTCAGGTTCCTCATTGTTTACAAATTAAAATCACGAAATACACAAATTTTAAGAATATATCTTATTCTGTTACACTGGATTAAACTTCCTTTCACTCGGCATTTTCCTTGTGGTAATTTTCAGTCATGGTACAGTAACTTTGCAAGTGGAAGTTGCATGTTGGCTTCCCCAAATAACATGGATAGGCAAATCCTTCGTCCGGCTCCAAATGCAATAAATTCAAAACTATTTCCCCTGTAATCAATTGAAGAATCAAGAAATCTATCTCACAATACTTTGGATCCCTCCCCATATCTCATGGAATGATGATGACTTGGGTTTTGATTGGTATCTCAGAACCATTTCTCTCTGCATTCGCTTCGAAGTAGTAATGGAGCAGAATGGTTTTTCTCATGGTTTCTTTAATCACTAACCCATGTTGTTGCCAAGCAGACTCCGAGTTTAGTTTCACTTGGGTAATTTTGAACAGAACATGCTTGAACAACATGGCTTATATATTATTCTCCTTCTAACAAAATAAGTTTTCTTGACTAACAGAAGAAACAGAGAGATTTGGTAGCGTAGTTTAATTTCTTCTTGATGCACTTCTGTGACTCAGCCTCCTCTGCTTTCCACGATTACCACCATCTCTCCTCACAAGGCACTGAGGTTTTCCTGTAAACAATACAAGGTATCCTATAACCAAACCTAACACTGCTCCACATCCACGTCCCATCATCACGGCTTTCCATCCAAACCCATCACCAAATTCTGCAGTGTCTTTATCTTCTTCTTGGTATATTGATTGAGGAGGTCGAGGCATCTCACATTTCTTAGACAATGGAGATCCACATAATCCCGAGTTTCCAATGTATGAATTGTTTTCAAATGAATCGAATTGTCGGCCTTGAGGAATCGGACCAACTAGTTGGTTGTCGGTAAGATTAAGCACAGCTAGAAATGTCAAGCTTGTCATGTCCTCTGGAATCTCCCCTGTAAGCTTGTTTGAAGAGAGGTCCAAGGATTCAAGTAATGTCAATTCCCCAAGTGATGTTGGGATGTGACCGGTTAAGCCGTTGTGAGAGAAGTTGAGTACTCTGAGTGAACTAAGGTTTCCAACAACGTCTGGGATTTGTCCTTGGAATCTGTTGCCAGATACGTCAATGGCTGTGAAAATGTTTAGGATTCCAATAAGTACATACTGGAATCCCTTCATTGTTACCAACACAGAATCCTGATAGTAATCGTTCCCTGGACCGATAGATTGAAATGGGTTATCATATTCATCCTCAGCGTTCATCATGCCTTTGAGGTTTCTAATATAATGTGTTGGCAGGAGACCTGTGAACTCATTGCCAGCAATATCCATGATTCGCAAGACCGTGAAGGAGAATATGGTTACTTTGATTGGTCATAGGACCATGAAACTCGTTGGATCTCAAGACAAGAACCTGAAGCCTTGGAAGTGTCCCCAAAAAGTGTGGAAAAGTGTCGTTGATGTTGTTGTTTCCAACATCTAGTATTTCAAGCATTTTGCAGTTCACCAAAGACTGAGGAATGTTGCCGTCCAACTGGTTGGTGTTAAGGGCAAGATTCTTCAAACTACTGCCTTCTGGAAATGTTGCTGGGATCATACCGGAAAGATTGTTCATCCCCAAATCCAATGCCAAAATATCTTTGCTGAAGTTCCCTAGACATGTTGGAATCATGCCACTCAAGCTGTTGTTGGACAAGTCAAGGACTTGCAGCGAATTCATATCACAAATCTGCGATGGGATTTCTCCGTTCAACTAGTTATTCTCCGCCGAAAAGAAGGTGGTGGTTGGTGGAGGGACTGGAAGATCCCCTTGAAGCAAGTTGGATTGAAGGTTGAGGATGTCAAGTTGTCTCCATGGAATTTTTTCTATATGTGTCAGAGAATTGTGACCTAAGTTGAGAACTTGAAGTGAATCCTTCCACATCTTCAATGCCCATTTGGGTATCGGACCTTGAATGTTGTTTTCAGAAAGGTGAAGCTCTATGATGTTCTCTGCTGCTCTCAAGAATTTTGGGAATTTGGTCATGTTACAAGAAGAGAGTGCTAGTGCCACCAGCTCTGGTAACTTGTAGCTGCCATTGCTGCTGCTGCTCAAAGAAAGCTTATTATATGAAAGGTTAAGCAAAAAAACTTTCTTCAGCTTTGCAAATAAGTCGAGATCAAGAGAGCCAGACAAGTTATTTGAATAAAGATGGAGCTCTGTAAGATTTACTTGCTCAAAGATTGAGCTAGGGATTGACCCACTTAGTTTATTGTCACCTAAACTGATAAAATCATACGATCTACTGCGGAATTCGCCAATGCTACCAGTAAGCATGTTGCTGCTCAAGTCTAGGTGCACCAGAGATGGATGATTGATCAACCAAGATGGTATGGTCCCATTGAGTTTGTTAGCAGACATTGAGAAAGAAGTGAGATTTGAAAGACCAATTACTGGAGAAGGAATCGATCCCGTCAGTCTATTAAGCGAGAAGTCTATGTAAGAAATATGGGTTAGATTGCCAAATATGTTGGGGATTTGTCCGGTGAAGTTGTTTGACACAAGATCCAAGTGAACAAGCTGATGATAGTTTGAAAATGATTCTGGGATCTGACCACTGAAGTTGTGTTTGATGAAATGTCCAAGTGAATGAGACTCTCTAACTTTGAAAATGATGGTGGGATTTGACCATCAAAGCTATTGAATGAAAAATCCAAGGAAGTGATTTGTGTGACCAAAACATACTGGAATTGGCCCTGTCAATTTGCAGTTGGAGAGACAGAATTTTCAAGGATTCGAGCTTGCACACCGAATCCGGTAGTTGCCCGGAAAAGTTCGTTGAAGAGATGTCCAAGAACTGAAGAAAACTACTCATGTTAGATTTTGGAAAGCGACCAGATAAAGCAAAGTCATAAGAAAACCTTAGTGTCTCCAAATATGGTAACTGAAACACTTCCCCCGGAAAATCCCCCTGTAATGCACAGGACCCAAGACCAAGCAACTTCAAGGACGAAGACAGGTTTGTGAAGGAACTAGGAGGAACAGAAGACAAATGAACAGAGTCAAGAATTAGTTCTCTTAAAACTGTAAGATTTCGAACAATGCTTATTAGACTTGGTTGTTCAATTGACAATCCATAGTTGTAAGAGACATCCAGCGAAACCAACCCCGAAAGATGCGAAATTTCAGACGGGATTTTTCCATCAAACACAGAACTAGAGAGGTTGAGATGAGTCAAGTAAGTTAGCATACCAAACTCGGAAGAGATCTGGGACATGTTGAAATCATTGTAAGCAAGATTGAGCTTCTTGAGATGGTGAGATGAGAAGAGGCTGTTGTTTGGTAATACATTGCCGTAGAGTCTGCTGCAACTGAGGTCCAGGCTGATCACATTACCTGTCAGGCCATCACATTCCACTCCATTCCATGAGCAGCAATCTGTTCCTCGCTTCCAAGTACTCGTCTTCGGATAAGAAACAGCACAAGCTGAGGAAGCAGTGGTTCTTGTTGAAAAGCTGTTTTTGAATTGAAGCAAGGCAAGATACTGATCTTGAGAGCACAATTGTGATGATGAACAAGCAATCTGCAATTCTAAGAGAAACAGAAGATACAGAAAGTTATAGAATCGTGTCTGCCTCTCCATTGCTGCATAAGATTTTGAGAAGAGAAAAGGTGTGATTTCAATGGCTAAAGTATCCTAATTGTGCTGCAAATTAAATAAAGTCAACATTCATTTAGTCAAGAGACAGATTGCAATAAGAAGCATAAGTCATTGACTTTTGAATCTGATTGCAAGTAGTTGCCTGCACATTATGAGTTTTTTTTTTTTTAACGTGATAATCAGTTTATCAGATGTGCCTCCTGTACATTAATGCTTACATGGGTATGTTTCCACACCTGAATTCGATCCAGATTATTCTTTAAACGAAAGTAGAGAAACCCTGAAGGTATTAACCATAGTCCCCTTGGCTAGAGACAATGGTCGTATGATCAAAGTGAGCCATTTCAATCACTTTTGCATCTTGAACGGGTTTCATAAGATCTCCTACATGAATTGGGACGCACCCAGGAAGTTTTAAAGGTTCATGTAAGTCTCCATACTCACACGAGACCGACTCATCAAGCTTTGGCAAAACAACAAACACATGGCGTTCATTGTCGTCTCAGAAGCAAAAAAGTTTAATTTTTTAAATCACAAAATAAAAAAATCTTCCTAACATCATCGTCCCAGAAGGTGGTGTCTGTGCTCATGACCAAATCAAGATCCACAATAGTTGGAGAAACACTCACCCAAAATCCCACATAAAAAAATGTGCAAGTTTTATTCAGATGGCTTCTCATGAATTTTGTAAAGAATTATATGACACAAATGTTTTTATTTAATGTTCTCATGGACATTTTTGTCAACAATGGTTCTCTAAAATACACCAAAACACCCTTCATGGGAACACAAAATCTATCTATCTATCATGGGATTTTGCAGTTCTTTTTGGGACATGAACTCAGTCAAACTGTCAAAGTAAGTACCAGGTCGAATTGAAGTTGGTACCAAGTACCAAGTCGGATTCCCGTGTGTAAAAGACCATGAAGTTTTTGACTACTTCAGATATCAAATATGGGAGCGGAAACCTTAAGTGCGACATCAATAAAACATATGACTAATTAAAACACAAATAAGTACACCAAATCAATATAAAAGCATAATAAAGAGATTAATTAAATGAGTTTCATATGACTAATTAAAACACAAGCCATAGATTTTTTCTTTTAATTTTCTAACCTAAGCCATTCAACTCTTGACTACTTCAAATATGCATGGGAGAGGAAAATTGGCGCATGGCTATATCTATAAATTAGGTCTTGGAGCTCAAAAGGAATAAATTCATACAAAGAAATTAAGAAAGTAGTTCATTGATTCAACCAAAGATGGCAACCATTAATTTGCACAGTTTCGAGCCTAACCAACACAATGACACTCCACGAATGTAAGTTGATATTCCTATATATACACTTACATTTAGTCGTCGTCTTCGTTCATTTTGTGTTGATTGTTTCTGTTTAACTGAAGATATATATATGATTCATGGCTATGTAAGTTAATTCATGGCTATGTTTTGTATGTTTATCAGATTCAAAGCCCCAACTCATCCACCAATTTCGCCAGAGAGAAGTCCTCCGCAAATAAATAGTACATTGAGAGTCACGACGACGACAGACTTGAAAAAGGAGGGAGTTGCAGCTAATGAAGGTGTTATTGATGTTGAAGATGAAAAAAATCCTACATCCACAGATAAGAAAAGTGAAGTGAAATATCTTAGGGTTACTGGCAAAGCACGTATGTAATAATTAATATACAATTCCAATAGTATTCAAACAAACATGCCTCATCAGTATACAAGACATGCATGCTGTACTGAGGCATGTCTTGTTTAGTTCGCTCTCTTGTGTTGTTCTGGTTCTCCCCTCCTTTGCGTGGAGTGGTGTTGTTGTAATTAATTGTACTTTCATCTTCATTAATAAACGATCTGATTGACCAAAAAACTGTTAGCCCTTTCATAGAAATTAACTACTTTGACAATCTGAGTTTAGATTCATCAACGATCTGATTGACCAAAAAACTGTTAGCCCTTTCATAGAAATTAACTACTTTGACAATCTGAGTTTAGATTCATCGGACGTCAGAAGTTGTCGATTACCACACAACAACTTACGTGACACAAATTTTGCGTTTGTTAGGCTTGAAAGTTGGCAAATAGAGCATTGTTTTTGGCAAGAAGCTACCCATAAGAGCCATCATCGCCAATTTGAAAGAAATTATTCAACTTCTCAATTGCTCTTAGATAATTGAAGTACTACTTCATGGATTACTGTGTATATATATGTATAGCAATGGCTTCTCTTCCATCGAAGATTATATATTCTAATGTGCTTAAAAGTTAAAAGGTGCTTCTATTTCGTTTTGTGTAAACCACTAATTGGTAATTAGATTGATGCTCTTTTTTCTTTTTCTTTTTTTGAAGGGAGATTAATTGATGCTCTAAGACACTCACTACAAAAAATTAGTCATCATCAACAATTATTATCTATTTTTTTTTATTCTGTGTAAACGGTTGTTAATGTGACAAGTCCAATTTGAATATTTCAGTTCAAAAAAATCGTTTGAATTCAATTCAATCTTCTTATATGTCATTTTCACTAACATATATATGTATTATCAGCAAAAATTGAACCAAACAATCACAATAATATTTTAGACATCATATAAGTTAGTATTTAAAACGATATTTTACAACCGATATATATGCTATCAGCAAAAATTGAACCAAACAATCACAATAATATTTTAGACAGCACATATGTTAGTATTTAAAATGATATTTTACAATCGACATATATCCTACTCTTGATCAATTCAATTGTTATCAAACGGATCTATGTATGGTGGCATGGGGTTGATTATGATTATAGAACCAAATTAGTTAATTAAAAGGGTATGGGCATAATCATCAAGGAAAATGTTAAACATCTCAGATCTAAACATCTCATATAATCCATTTCATTGTAAATTCTAACCAGGAGCGGAGAAAGGGTTGATGGTTGTTGTAAATTCACACCTCTTAACATATCAACAATATTGTTCACTTTAGCTTGTTCGATTTCTTGAACCCAACTCACTTAAATAAGGGAAGGGGGCTTTTACACATATATATCACTCGGAAGTCTTTGACTTTACCGATGTGGTATATTTTGTGTCTTTACAGTGGTTTTAACATTTATATAGTAATTTGCATTTAAATTATTATTCTCCAAAGAAAGATACCTATACTTTTAATTGTTCCCTAGTAATACATGCATGATTATCATATCATTTAGGCTTTTGACTACTTGAAATGTGGGAGAGAGAAATCCATGAATAGCTAGTTATATAT
Source organism: Euonymus europaeus (assembly GCA_963580455.1). Classification (NCBI taxonomy): domain Eukaryota; kingdom Viridiplantae; phylum Streptophyta; class Magnoliopsida; order Celastrales; family Celastraceae; genus Euonymus; species Euonymus europaeus. The sequence goes on from OY756961.1 coordinate 26,155,099, forward strand.
ATATAAAGTCTGTCTTGGACCAAGCAACAAGTAATTCATTCAACTAAAGAGATATAATTAGTTCCTTCATTTAGTTGTCATATATCAAATATATATATATATATATATGCTCTAGTAGGTACTTCTTTCATGCCAAAGACACCCAAGAAATTCCCCTAAATTTGGTAGAATAAGCATAAAAATATAATGCTCTCTATTTTATAGTATATAACATATATACATTCTCTATTCAACTCCACCGATCTGTTTTTGTTGTCCAAACCCTATTACACTCACACACATAAGTAACACGCGCACATACATATATTGATAAATATGCTTTCAGCATGATTTAAACCTTACACCATAGAACATACAGATAAATATGTTCCCGGCTGGATTTAAACCTTACAAGTTGAAACCTGATGAATCTATCTAACTGATTACAGCTCCGTTTTATATCTCATGGGGTTATATCTCATGGGATCCCATAATTTATTACATTGTATAATACAATGGAATAACAGATTTTATTACAGTGAAATACGTACTATTACAATGGAATACGTTATTTCACTGTGCTAGAATCTGTTATTCCATTGTGATAATACAATGGAATAACGTATGAGATATTTCATTGTAATAATACAATGGAATAACAGATTCTAGTACAGTGGAATATGTATTATTACAATGGAATACGTTATTCCATTGTAATAAAATTTATTATTCCATTGTAATAATACAATGACATAAAATATGGGATCCCATGGGATACAACCCCATGGGATATATATCATTTTCCAACTGATTAAGTTGGAGATCGAATGCATACACACTAATATTTGGATCTTGATGAGTCTCTAGTGCTGTGAGTGACTAGCACCACCACCATCGTCACCATCTAATTGGTTCTGCGTTTTGTGATCATCTTTAGTAAAATTGATGTTATGTAAAGAAACTGTCTCCGATCGAACACGTCTGGTCATCTCTTTCTGCACCTTATCGATCTGCGGAGGTCGTCTATGAGGCTTAATCGGAGGAGGAGTTGGGGCTTCACATCTTCTGAATTGAAGAAGGAAAAAAAAATTAATTGTCACGACCCTAAGAACTTCTAGACAATGAAAATAATCAAACCAAAAAAAAGCAAAAAAACAAATGAATGACTCTATTGACAATCTAAGTTTAGACTCATCGGATGTCAGAAGTTGTCGATTAACATATATATATATATATATGTTTATGTATGTATATATATATATGTACATATCAACTTACATGACACAAATTTTGCGTTTGTTAGGCTTGAAAGTCGGCAAACCGAGCATTGTTTTCGGCAAGAAGCAGCTACCCATAAGAGCCATCGTCACCAATTTGAAAGAAATTATTCAACTTCTCAATTGCTCTTAGATAATTGAAGTACTACTTCATGGATTACTGTATATATATATATATATATGTATAGCAATGGCTTCTCTTCCATCGAAGATTATATATTCTAATGTGCTTAAAAGGTGCTTCCATTAATCTATTTTATCACAAGGTATCGTTCAATTTTTCGTTTTGAGTAGACCACTAATTGGTAATTAGAGTGATGCTTTTTTTTTTTTGAAGGGGGATTAATTGATGCTTTTCCTTCCTGAGCAATTGTTGCTTCTTTTTTTTTGTTTCTCTTTTCTTTTGTTTCTCGGGTTCAAGAGGGAGATTGGCTTTTTGGGTGGCAGTTTTTTTGGCTTGTCAGCGCAGCTTTTTCTGGTGTGCTATGTTTGAAGTCGCGGTTCCGTTGCAGGTTCTGCAGGTTTAGATCTGGGTCTTTTGCAGTGATGTGTTGCCGGTTTGTTTGACTTCTTTGAGGATCTTCTTTTTTCTGTGTTGCTCCTATTGTGAGATCTGTTTTTTTGTTCCTGGTGGCTCTTGTTTCTGTTGTTGGTGGCTTCTGTTTGTCTGGGTTTTTTGGCTTCTTTTCCTGTGCTAGTTTGATCTTGGGTGCGGTAGGTGTGTGTTATGGAAAATGATATAGATCCCATGGCTAAAGGTCCCATGGTATCCCATTTCATATGTGGCATGCTGACTGGATAATATGATTTGGCAAATTTGAATCTATGAGACACATATACATATTAACCTAGAAAAATTTGAATTTTAGGAGAGGTGTGGCAACCAAAGCAACATTCTCTCACCTGAACTTTCATTTTTTTCAAAAAAATAGAATTTCAAAATGATTTATCTCCTAAAATACATGTTTGATTTCCGAAAAAATTATATATTCGGAATCAGTGTGTGAAACTCTTTCTAACAATATCCATTGTCGATATGTTTTATCAGCTCAAGCGTTATTCCATTGTTTTGCTACAATGATATTGACTAACACATAAAACACTGGAATAATATATAAACAAGGGAATAACACACACAATGGAATAACATATAAAATACAATGGAATAGAATACACACAATGAGATAATACGTAAAACACAATAGAAAAATACGAAAAACACAATGGAATAACATACCACAAGGGAATAACACACACAGAATGGAATAACAGATAAAACACAATGAAATAATACGCAAAACACAATGGAATAACATACCCACAATGGAATAACAGATAAAACACAATGAAATAATACGAAAAACACAATGAAATAACATATTCATAATTGAATAGTATACACACAATGAAATAACATGCAACACACAATGAAATAACATGCAAAACTCAATGAAATAATATGCAAAACACAATGGAATAGCATACCCGCAATGAAATAGCATATCAACATACCCACAATAAAAACAATGAAGTTCATTGTGTTTTATAAAATTATGATCTCTGAGGTTATTTATTCCATTATTTTTGAAACGAATTTTGGATTACAATGAATTATGGATATAAATAAATTCTGAATTACAATGGAATAATACACAACACAATGAAATAAACGCACACCATGAACCCAGTTGTCTCAAATCAATACATATTTCAGGTTTACAATGGAATAACACACAACACATTCAAATAAACATACAGCAACCCGTTTGTCTCAAATCAATACATTTCTTTGAACCAATACATACAAAAACCTCCATTTGACAGAAGTTTGAATATCAGTAGAATACAAATGAAGAATGAAGATGAAAAAATACAAAAATGAAAGCATAACCGGGTCAAAAATTTCTCGGTGGTGTTTTGGCCAAAACTTTGATGGATCTGGTGCTCCTCTATTCCGAGAACACGTATGTGGTGTCGGATTGTCGAAACGTTGCCGGAAACAACCAGATCTGACGATTGAAGTTGTAGATGACATCTTCGTTCTTGGTGATTTTTCAACTGCTACAATGGTTTTAAGGACCGATCTTTGACTGGGCTTTGGTCTACCGGAAGTGGCGATTCTTTTGAGACTAGCGGCGGCCGGAACGCTGGTCGGACGGCGAAGATGCCGTTAAAGTGGAGAGAGAAACGATGTGTGAGAGAGAGAGTGTGTGAGAATGTGAGAGAGTGTGTATGTGTGTGAAAGAGAAAGTGTATATGTGTATTACACAATCTCAATCAGCTTGCCACATCAGCTTGCCACATCAGAATGGGATACCTGGGATCTTAAGCCCTGGGATATAAAACGCTGCTGTTATTTTGCAGGTGGCTCTTCTCCGGTTTCTTGTTTCTGGAGTGCGGCTGCTTTGCTGCTTTGATTTCCTTTGTAGATGTTTTTTCTTTTGGTGATAATATGTGTTCTAGCTTGTCTTTGGTTTTTTATTCTGTATTTGTAACCTCGGTTTTCCTCCGCCATAAGTGAGGGTTTTTAATAAAATTTGGAGATATCGTCCTCTTTTATCAAAAAAAAAAAAAAAAAAATTAGTCATCATCAACGATTATTATATATTATTGTTTTATTCTGCGTAAACGAATACTTGACATGTTGTAGGTTGTTGATGTGGCAAGTCGAATTTGAATATTTCAGTTCAAAAAAATCGTTTGAATTAAATTTAATCTTCTTCGATGTCATTTTCACTAACATATATATGCACTATCAACAAAAATTAAACCAAGCAATCACAAAAGTATTTTAAACATACGTTAGTATTAGAAAGATATTTCACAATCGACATATATGATGTCAGCAAAAATTGAACCAAACAATCACAATAATATTTTAGACATCATATATACTAGTATTTAAAATGATATTTCACAATCGACATATACCCTAGTCTTGATCAATTAAATTGTTATCAAACGGATCTATGTATGGTGGCATGGGGTTGATTATGATTATAGAACCAAATTAGTTAGTTAAAAGGGTTTGGGCATAATCATCAAGAAAAATGTTAAACATCCCATATAGTCCATTTCATTGTAATATCATATTTCATTGTGTAAAACTATGATGTTACAATGGAATGAGACAATGTTACAATAGAATTGGATGTTTAGGCCTGAGATATATATCATCACTGAATCATCAAACCAAATATTAAGGGGCTTAAACTTGTGGGGTTCGCATAAAATACTGTGTCAACCAAATGTCACATTTTATTGACAGCTTAAAGTTGTTGGCCGCACAGCTTTAAGCTGTGCAAAATGAAATTTTATCATCTCATAACTTTTCAGAATTTAAAATTGTAAGACCCACATAATTTTACAACCACATTACATAATTATCCCTGTCTATCTTAAAAGTTTTCAATTACTTTTTATTGTAATATTTTTTTCGTAATTTTATCTACAAAAATAATCTAACAGAAAAAGAAATCAAACACCTCAAAACATTTTATATAGCTTAAAGCTATAAAATGCAATTGTAAAACTAACGGATCCATGGTATTATCCAGAAAACTATATGAATGTAATCACTATATGGGATTGATTCTTCTTTCTTTCATTCACCACCATTGAACATGAAATAGTACTTTAAGCATCTCCATGCTTAAACCGTTAGAAATGGTAACGGAATGTATACTTATTTTGTTGGTTCAGCAAGAATGAGGGACAAAATAACCGTCCAGGGATCCACAGAGATACGCTAGCGACACGTTGACCAATGCAAGAAAATCATATCATAAAAATGTAAAATTCCTTATTAGTCAGAGCAAGTGCAATGCTCTCCCACTTTTCGGTACTCTAAATTTTTCAATTGAGAACCTCTATTACTTATAATTGAGTCTCACTTACTTATTCACATCAGCAAAGCATATCTCTCAATACAATCATATCAACAAAAATACATCTTCCAATATAATTTTTTCACTCTCTATTACCAAACTCTCCAAATATCAAGTATTCACATCTTCCAATACAATTTTTTCATCTTTTTTTTACTTTAAAACACATTTCCCAATATAATTTTTTCACTTTTTACATATTTTTTTTCTTATCACTCTCTCTACATATTCCAAAATGTCCAGTATTTATTTTCAAGTGCATCATTGCACTTGCTCTCGGAGAATGGCCAGAACTTGAAACCGACCAGTGTTAACAAGTCCGTCTCTTTATCAGGTAATTTTGGTTGTGAATCATTTTGGTGCAATTTTTTTAAAAAAAAAATATTTTCGCTGGTTCGGAAGGTGTTTTTTTTTAACAAAAAATCAATCTCATCATTTTCGTCTTAGTATTGTGGATTGAATTAAAGTTCATGACATTAAACGGTCAATCCACAACAAATACTCTTAATGGACACTCTAAAATTAAAGTAAAAATATAGTTTTGATAAATTTACATTTTTTCCTAACTGGAGATCCACACATTAGAATGACAATAACATTTTATAATAAGTATTTGATTAAATATTAAATATATTTAATAATCGTTTTCGACTTAATAGTGTAGGTTTGACCTGGATTTCGAGGCATTGAACCCCGAGAACATTGACTTTTTTTTTTGATAAAAGAGGACGGTACCTCTGAAGTTTATTAATTACCTCGCTTATGGCGGAGGAATACCGGGAACATTGACTTGACTTGATTTTTTTTTTAGTACTCTTGAATAAAATGTGTAGATATGACTGGACTCTCAACTCAAGTCTGAAAACAGCAACACGTGATTGAACTCCGAAAAATTCACCTCGATTTTTTTGCAAATTTGAAATACCCTGCAAACAAATGAATATATATATGCATGTATATAATCATGCATGTCTCACTAAATAGCATAATATTATCATTTTCGGAGAAAAATAATTCTAATGCAAATTACTATATAAATGTTAAAACCATTAGCTCTTTCTCCGCTCCTTATTAGGTCTTCTTCATCTCCTCTTCCTTTGACAATACAGAGGGGACATTGACTGCGGTGACCCATACAAAGTAGTTAATTCCAAACAAAGGGCTAAGAATCCCTGGAGAGACTTTTTCACTAATAGAGGGAGAGATAAAGTAATTTGATTCATTCATGTTCAAATCATGAATGTTTGGAATTCATATTATGTAATGATATACATACCTTTTGCTAATTCGAATTGAATGTTGATATAAAATCGATCTATTTCAAGCGTCATACCAATAGTTAGTGTATTCATCCTACTTAGAAGCTTCAGCTTTGTATAAATTTCACGGTCTACATCTATCAATATCGTCACTATCATCAATAAGAAAATTATTGGGCTTGAACTTGTTCGGCAATACTGTTTTTTTATGAATCAGAGAAATTTTATTAATTTGAATTAAAGAAGAACAACAGAGGATGGCCAAAGAAAAAAGCCCAAACCACACAATGAGCCTAAAGAGAAAGCAACCTGAACCAATAAAAAGAGGAAAGCTGAAAGACAAATACCCAACAAATTAAAGAAGAACATACTGTAATAAAAGGAAACATAGCGAACTAAACAAGACATGCCTCAGTAGCATGCATACTAGCATGTCTCCTATATAAACTGAGGCATATTTGTTTAAATATTATTGGAATTGTATATTTATTATTACATACATGCTTTGGCAGTAACTCTAAGATATTTCACTTGACGTTTCTTATTTGTCTGATGTAGGGTTTTTGTCATCTTCAACATCAATAACACCTTGATTAGCTACAACTCCCTCCTTTCTCAAGTTTACTGCTGTTATTGTCGTTGTAACCCTCAATGTACTGTTTATTTGCGGAGGACCTCTTCCTGGCGAATCCGGTGGATGAGTTGGGGGGCTTGGCGCTTTACTTCTGTTAAACATACAAAATATAACCATTAATTAATCATCATCTTCGGTTAAACAGAATCAATCAATCCTATATGAAAGAAGACAACTAAATGTGAGTGTCATATGATTATAAACTTACATTCGTGGAATGTTTTTGGGTTGGTTAGGCTCGAAACTGTGCGAATTAATCGTTGCCATCTTTGGTTGAATGAAGTACTTTCTTAATTTCTTTGTATGAATTTTAGAGTGTTTTTATGGGTTGTATTAAATGGGGTGTTTGTTGAAGATCCAATATTGATACAATTTGGGTTTAATTGTATCATTTCATATATTTTAATATTTTAATATTTTAATTCAATTGTCACTTTCCTATATCAATTTCTACATGGTTGTAAAAATTCTCCATATTTTGAATATTCTCAACAAATATATATATTCACTTGAATGTGATTTTTCGATATAACCTTGCATGTACTTATAGTGAGAAGAGAATAAAAAGATAAAGAGATTTAATTACAGCAAATGAATTTGAAGAGATGTTTAATTTAATTTGGCAGTAACTCTAATGCACTCTCTACAGACGTACATTTCAGATGAATTAATTCGACCATGTAGAGTTCCTGCAACAAGTAGTAGAATCTATTGCACTCCCATTTTTCTGATCATCGTCAACTTCAACCACACTTGGAATAGGAACAGCAACGTTCTCCGCTCTCAAGCTGCTGCTTCTTGTTGTCGTCGACGTAGCCATCAAGATACTATTCTTTTGTGGAGGTCTTCGTCCTGGCCTCACTGGTCGAGGAGTTGGGGCTTTACATCTTCTGAACATACAAACACAAGTACAATAGTAGATTAGTAATCATCATCTTTAGTCCATGAGAATCAATATATAAACCCAAATGAACGAAAACGACTAAACGAAAATGTTCAGAAAGAAAAAAAAAATCAACTTACATATTCACCATGGTTGTCTTTGGCATGAAGGATACTGCTACTAGAGCCATGTGATCAGTTGGTGTCTCTGCTCGATCTCTCTTTGGTTGAATGAACTACTTTCTTGGTAGGAATTGCTTGAGAGGTCCAAGACAGTTATATATGTATATATATATATGCGTGGATGCGATATGAAGTAGTCAAAAGTCTAATATTATGGCTTAGAAGAAGGAAAAAGTCTTATGTTTTGGGCTTAGAAAATTTTAGCCATACGGAGTCTGCTGTTTTGGTTTATGGGTATATGTGTAATTGTGCTTTCTTTTTTAATTGGTATATGGCAGCGAATTATATATTCTTTTAAGTTTTATATATTATTTCTCTGTGCATGCATGGTTTGGTGCTTCACGTTGACCGGTATCTTATGGTCAACAGGATATCCACACATTAGAATGACAATAACATTTTATAATAAGTATTTGATTAAATATTAAATATATTTAATAATGGCTTCGACTTAATAGTGTAGGTTGACCTGGACTTCGAGGCCTTGAACCCCGGGAACATTGACTTGACTTGGTTTAATTTTGATTTTAGTACTCTTGAATAAAATGTGTAGATATGACTGGACTCTCAAGTCTGAAAACAGCAACGCGTGATTGAACTCCGAAATATTCACCTCGATTTGTATGCAAATTTGAAATACCCTGCAAACAAATGAATATATATATATATATTTATGTATATAATCATGCATGTCTCACTAAATAGCATAATATTATCATTTTCGGAGAAAAATAATTCTAATGCAAATTACTATATATAAATGTTAAAACCATTAGCTCTTTCTCCGCTCCTTATTAGGTCTTCTTCATCTCCTCTTCCTTTGACAATACAGAGGGGACATTGACTGCGGTGACCCATACAAAGTAGTTAATTCCAAACAAAGGGCTAAGAATCCCTGGAGAGACTTTTTCACTAATAGAGGGAGAGATAAAGTAATTTGATTCATTCATGTTCAAATCATGAATGTTTGGAATTCATATTATGTAATGATATACATACCTTTTGCTAATTCGAATTGAATGTTGATATAAAATCGATCTATTTCAAGCGTCATACCAATAGTTAGTGTATTCATCCTACTTAGAAGCTTCAGCTTTGTATAAATTTCACGGTCTACATCTATCAATATCGTCACTATCATCAATAAGAAAATTATTGGGCTTGAACTTGTTCGGCAATACTGTTTTTTTATGAATCTTTAATAATTTGAATTAAAGAAGAACAACACAGGATGGCCAAACAAAAGGGCCCAAACCACACAAAGAGCCTAAAGAGAAAGCAACCTGAACCAATAAGGAGAGGAAAGCGGAAAGACAAATACCCAACAAAAGAAGAACGTACTGTAATGAAAGGAACATAGCGAACTAAACAAGACATGCCTCAGTAGCATGTCTCGTATATATATTGAGGTATATTTGTTTAAATATTATTGGAATTGTATATTTATTATTACATACGTGCTTTGGCAGTAACTCTAAGATATTTCACTTGACGTTTCTTATTTGTCTGATGTAAGGTTTTTGTCATCTTCAACATCAATAACACCTTGATTAGCTACAACTCCCTCCTTTCTCAAGTTTGCTGCTGTTATTGTTTTTGTAACCCTCGATGTACTGTTTATTTGTGGAGGATCTCTTCCTGGCGAATCCGGTGGATGAGTTGGGGGGCTTGGCGCTTTACTTCTGTTAAACATATAAAACATAACCATGAAAACAAGAGAGTTCTTGTAGAGCCATTATTTGTTGAGAAAGGATTAATATCTGCACAGAGAACTTGCTTAGAGTTTGCAGAGAAAGAGAAAAAAAAAGTGTGAGTTAATTTGTGAGGATTTTATTAACAAATTAAAGATATACAATATTTGTATTGTAAGAGAGTTATTCACGCACGGGTGAAGTTTGTAATCTCCTTTTATATAATGAAAGTTTTAAGTGGTTGGCTCACCGATCTCGTGATTTTTATATTTTTCAGGACATTTTACGATAAAATTCTCTAGTGTTATTTCTATTATTTTGTGTTTATATCCCAACAAATTAGTCATATGTTTTATTGATACCTTTATATTGTTTTAATTAGTCATATGTTTTATTGTTGATGTCTCAGTTAAGGTTTCCTCTCCCATAATTGAAGTAGTCAAAAAACTTAACAACACATCATAAAAACTCACAGGTATTGGCTCTTCAACAAACACCCCATTTAATACAACCCATAAAAACACTCTACAAGTCATGAAAGCCGAACTCCCAAACGCAAACCAAATGTGTTTTTCAAGGTCATTTTGGTTCCAACACTATCTCATGGGGATTTTGCAGTTCTTTTTGAGGGCATGAACTAAGTCAAAGTTAGTACCAACTACCAAGTCAAAGTCCATGGGTTTAAGACATCAAAAAGTAGAATACAAAGACTAATTAGGTCTGGGCTCCTCAATTCGATCGTTTCAAAATTGTAACATCACAACACATGTTTATTTTTTTATTTTTAAAATTTGTCTAACCTTTTCTCTACCTACTATTAGATATGAATTGTAGACACTAGTAAATTGCGGAACCTCCAAATCTAGACTGAATACGTATCATATGACTAATTAAAATACAAACAAGCACCCAAACAAAAACAATGGGTTTGACATTCTAAAAGCCAGGAGAGAGTGTTTTGGAGAACAACCCAAAACTTGGGTCTTTTGATGCTTATGATTTTGTGGATAAAAATGCGGCCAGTTCGTTTGGATAAGAGTATGTCTTATAGAGTATAAGCTATCGTAAAGCGTAAAAGTTGAGAGCCTCTGAGAGTATGGATGACAGAGTATAAGCTAGCGTATACTCTGAAACAAAACATTGAAATCTCATTCAAAATTTCAAACACACTAGATGAGAACATTTATGTCATTTAATTACTTCTTTATAAAACATGAGAGGGACCAAAACTTCAACATTTTTTTAATGTGGGACTCTTTGTGTGAGTGTTTCTCCAATATTGATACAATTTGGGTTTAATTTTATCATTTCATATATTTTAATATTTTAATTCAATTGTCACTTTACTATATCAATTTCTACATTGTTGTAAAAATTCTCCATATTTTGAATATTCTCGACAAATATATATTCACTTGAATGTGATATATTTTTCGATATAAGCTTGCATGTACTTATAGTGTGAAGAGAATAAAAAGACAAAGAGATTTAATTACATCAAATGAATTTGAAGAGATGTTTAATTTAATTTGGCAGTAACTCTATCTATTGCACTCTCTACAGACGTACATTTCAGTACATATGAATTAATTCGACCATGTAGAGTTCCTGCAACAAGTAGTAGAATCTATTGCACTCCCATTTTTCTGATCATCGTCAACTTCAACCACACTTGGAATAGGAACAGAAACGTTCTCCGCTCTCAAGCTGTTGCTTCTTGTTGTCGTCGACGTAGCCATCAAGATACTATTCTTTTGTGGAGGTCTTCGTCCTGGCTTCACTGGTCGAGGAATTGGGGCTTTACATCTTCTGAACATACAAACACAAGTACAATAGTAGATTAGTAATCATCATCTTTAGTCCATGAGAATCAATATATAATCCCAAATGAACGAAAACGACTAAACGAAAATGTTCAGAAAGAAAAAAAAAATCAACTTACATATTCACCATGGTTGTCTTTGGCATGAAGGATACTGCTACTAGAGCCATGTGATCAGTTGGTGTCTCTGCTCAACCTCTCTTTGGTTGAATGAACTACTTTCTTGGTAGGAATTGCTTGAGAGGTCCAAGACAGTTATATATGTATATATATATGCGTGGATAGATCCCATGCGATATGAAGTAGTCAAAAGTCTAATATTATGGCTTAGAAGAAGGAAAAAGTCTTATGTTTTGGGCTTAGAAAATTTTAGCCATACGGAGTCTGCTGTTTTGGTTTATGGGTATATGTGTAATTGTGCTTTCTTTTTTAATTGGTATATGGCAGCGAATTATATATTCTTTTAAGTTTTATATATTATTTCTCTGTGCATGCATGGTTTGGTGCTTCTCGTTGACCGGTATCTTATGGTCTTAAACTCAGAAACTTTGACTCAGTTCTTTCGCATGCATGAAAAGTTGAAAATAAACGCAAAAACGTACGCGTTAGATATCGGATTTCTGTTGACCGTGAGGAAATCAAAATTATTGCACTGATAGACTGCGGGCAAACAAAAGAATCAGTTTACTCCAGTTTTTAACCCTCTGTTACCTTTCCCTTACTGTTACGGTTGGTCGAGCACCTACCCTTTCGGTAGGCCGGCCACTCTCGTAACAGGCCTGCAGGCCATACATCCCAATCCATCAAGTAGCCCGGAGCCCAATCCCGAGCCCGTGGCCCTACCAAGCCCCTACTGCGCAGGTTGTTTGTTGTTGAATTGGGGAATTGCGATCTTAAACACACCTGCAATGAAGAATCAATCTCTCATTCCTATTGAATTATATGAAGATTATAAGAAAAGAATCTTTAACTAATGGTATTCACATTTTTGAATTTTGAATAAATTAAAATTTTTAATCCTAACTCAAACTGAAAACAACGATAGTAAAAGATGGTGCCCAAACAAATATTGCACTTACGGCCGTCCACACTTGAGCCTGCTCGATTACATACATACATACACATATATATATATATATATTAGTGTAAATAGATTTTACACATATGCTTTGAAAGTTCAAATTTTATTTAAGGTGACTATTTATGGTAGTATAGATTATTTTCAAATATTATTTAATTTTAATTTTTTTTAGATAAACAAACAATAAACGGGTTATGCTTAAGTTTATATGTTTTGTTGACAAACCAATCGTAAACCCAACCATTTTAGGTCCTACCAATCCCTAACCCACCTTGAGCGCAATAAAAATATGGAACATAGATTGCGCATGCCGAAGCTCGATATCTCGATCGAGCATTTACACTCGACTGATTATGTCTGTCATTTACCCCACGTTTGGTTGAAGGAGAGAATGAATTTAAGATGAACTGAACATGAGCTTATTGAGAGTGGGAGAATAGAGAGGGGTGAATAAGTTTAAAGATAAAATTTTGTATGTTTGGTTAATGTGAGAATGAACATGAGTTTTGATTTGAATTGATTGTAATATAGATAAAAATAATATATTACCCTTTCTCGAATAAATTGATAATTTTATGTGATTTTAATTGAAGTAAAAAAATTGTCAGTTTTAAAAAAAAATTATTCTTCACAAGGGAAGAATAGTCAAGCTCACCAGGTTATTCTCTCCTTGTATGGAGAATAGGGGTCGTAAGCTCATGCTCATGGTCTATGTTTTATACCAATCAAACAAGAGAATAAGCTATGAAAAAACTCATTTTCTTGTCTCCACTGCTATTCTCCCCAAGCTGATGGAGAGGGAAAGCTTAGAACCTCCGGAAGCTGAACGTGGTAATTTCACCGTTTCATGTCTAACTTTGTCTATTGTGAATGTAAATCAAGTTCTATATGCATGCTTTCTCCTTTCCTGAAAGACTGAATTTGTTTTCTATGTGTATGGCAGTGTAGAACCATAGGATAGAATCATAGATGACATTAATCGATCTGTAAGATTAGTAGCAACCCATCACTAAAATAATAATCTCAACAAACACTAATTAATAATTATAATATAATTGGCCAAATAATATAATTAGGGCTACTACCTTCTTCTTTTTTAATTCAATAAAATTCATGAGCATCTCCGGTAGGTATTCTTGAATAAATTAGTTACATGTTTTTTTATTTAATTAATTAAATGTTATTTTCATTTTGGATTCTACTGTTCTTATATTTTACACTATAATATGTACCCTTTGGCTTGTCTCAATTATTGGACTATGGAAAATATTTTATCATACGCATTATATGCATATGGCATAGTGGATGATAAAAAATTGTCATGCCCAGTCAGCATGGTAGGTAGTTTAGAGGGGAGATTACGGAACAAAAAGACCACTTCTGAGTCGAGCATCAATCGTAGAAGAAGAAGAAAAAATGTCATAGAATTCGTATAAATTCAAACGACATGAGATTGCAACAAATATATATTCATGACTTGATTGTGATTTTTCCATACAACCTTGTACTTATAGTATGAGGAGAATAAAAAGATAAAAGAGATTTAACATCAAATGAATTTTTAGAGATGTTTAATTTCATAATATTGTTGGATTTGTATACTATTATTTTTTAAATAGTATATAAAATTCACACACATTCAACACACTCATATAAATATGTTGTTCGAGAGATTCGAACCCATACAATGGCCAGGAATTAATACACTATCCTATGAGCTGAGCAGGGGGTGTGTGCAGTTGTGTAGCATTAGATACGAGCATGCTTTGGCAGTAACTCTAGCTAATGCGCCTCTACAGACATCTTCTCTACAGATAAATGCGACCATGTGGAGTTCCGATACGAGCATGCTTTGGCAGTAACTCTAGCTAATGCGCCCCTACAGACATCTTCTCTACAGATAAATGCGACCATGTGGAGTTCCTGCAACAAGTAGTAGAATCTATTGCACTCTCATTTTTCTGATCATCGTCGACATCAACGACACTTGGAATAATAGGAACAGCAACTCTCTCGGCTCTCAAGCTTCTTGCTGTTGTTGTAGTCGTAGCCATCAAGACACTATTCTTTTGTGGAGGTCTTCTTCCTGGCTTCACAGGTCGAGGAGTTGGGGCTTTACATCTTCTGAACATTCAAACACACAATAATAGGTTAGGCTAGTAATCATCATCTCTAGCATGACCGAGAATCAATATGTAAAACCCAAATGAACAAAAACGACTAAATGAAATTGTGATCGAGGAACGACAAATCAACTTACATTAGTGAAATATTCACCATGGTTGTGTTTGGCATGAATGAAGCACCTACTAGAGCCATGCGTCTCTGCTAGCTGATGATCAATCTCTCTTTGGTTGAATGAACTGTACTGTACTACTTGTTTGGTAGTAATTGCTTTAGAGGGCCAGGACAGTTTAATTTATAGATGCATGGATATCCCATCCAGATATGAAGAAGTCAAAAGTCTAACTATGTTTTGGCTTAGAAAAAGGAATCAGTCTAATTATGTTTTTGCTTAGAAAAAAGAATAGGTCTACTTTTTTTAATTGGTCATGTGGTAGGGAATTAATCTTTTATTTGTATATATTATTTTAATATGCACGGTTTGGTACTGAGAGTTGACCTGGACCTTATGGTCTTAAACTCAGACTTCCCATGCATTCAAACGCGTTAGCTATCGAATTTGTATTTGACCGTGAGGAAATCAAGATTTTGGAGCCACCATACTCTTTTATAAAAAATAGAAAAGATAATTATAGGACTTGGAAAACACTGAGTTTCCGATTGTACTAGACTCTAGCTGCATCAATGAAACTGTGACTATGACTGTCACACTACTCTCAGACATTCTCAGCGTTTATATTTTACGATAGCTTATCACACATACTCTTTATCAAACATACATTATAATTTTAAGGAATGAAACGAGCACTGCGTAGCTCGTCAGTATCCATAATGTCAAAAGAGACGAAAGCAACTGGACTAGACATGGTGTTATGATGTACGTAGGACTAATTAGGAAGTCCCACTTAACTTACGAAAAATACCAGCTAGTAGAAATCGAAACGGCGATGTGCTTGGAATGACGTGATTTTTTGTAGGAGACTCATCTCGATGTGATTGGTAAAACAAGGACGTATGCCCGTAGCCGCACCCTATTTGGCCTAATTCCATCGTTTAGGGTCTCAAATCGGTATTTGAATATTTCGAGTTATTTTTATAATTTCATGTTTTAATGTTTTTGGCATTTTGGACATTTCACATTTTCGTGTCTGCCCTAATTAGAGTTGCAACTCTCACAGTAGCATTCAACATTGGCTTCTTGGCGTCTTGTTTCACATTTTTGCTACTCACATTCCACATTTGGAACACCCTTTTCATGAAACACATACCTTCTGAGCTGCTTCAGAGTTTGAGTTAAGAACATGAAGAACAGTCAAAGAAATATAAGATGACCAATCTGGGAATGTGAATAGACTAACCAGAACATTAATCTGCAAACCCACAAATTTTATAGGCAAGACAGCAAAGTAAGCAAGAAAATTCTAAGGAATATTTAGTCCACCATAGTAACCTCTCAAAGAAGAATTTATAGGCCGCCCATCTGAATTGGGCAAGGATAAGGGGCCGACCCTTCGCGAGAGACTAAGATAGCTACTCGGCCAACTCATGAGACAGGCAAAAATGAAATTTGGAATCGTCTACATGAATTTATGAGAAAACCAATGAGAATTCTCTACATGTATTTGTTTATGCCATACATTTCTATCCAGAATCATACTTTTCATAAACTTATTGTATTGATTTCCGGCAATGGAAGAATTGGATTTGGGCTCGTTAAAAGAACATTCTAAGCACACCTGCAACTGCAATGCAGGTTCAACCTCCCATTCCGATTGAATTATATAAAAATTTAAAAAATGAACTCTTAACTGATGGTAGCCACATTTTTAATTTTGATTAAATTAAAATTAAAATCCCTCAAACTAAAAACGAAATAGTAAAAAGAACATTAGTTTTTAAAAAAAATACCACATCTCACTCAATTAAGAATATTTTTTTGATAAATCTGAGAATTTTATTAAAATGAGAATAAGACCACAGAGAGAATTCCAAAGGAGAATGGCCCGCATGAAACACACCTAGCAACTTAAAAAATGGAACAACCCGACAAAACTAAAACCCAAAACAAAGGGGAACCACCGAACCATCATGAGTTATGGATCGGGCTGTCTGTGAGTAATGCATAAAACGGCCCGTTAAGAACAAGTATAGGAATAAGCACTATTGACACCCCACGTTTTCGAAGTTGACCGCTAAAAAATCTTAAAAACTCAACTCTCAAATCACCCCTCAACATCTGACTCTACCAGTCTCACCACTATTCCACTTTCTTCTCCCCTCTTTCATCCTCAGTCAAACCCTAAAAAAGGGGAGCTCAAATGAGTTTGATGGGTGCCTTGCCAAGGAATGCTAGAAAGTCAAAGAGAAGATCCGAGATGGAGACGAAGGAAGAGAGGGAGCCAAGGTTGGTGGAGGAGATTGGAAAGGTAAGAAAGTGGAGGAATAGTGGGCGTTTCAAGAAGGCGAAGCTCAGTCTGGTTCCTTCTCCAAGTCCATCTCCAAGTATGTATTGATTCAACCTCTTGTATTTATTGCTGATTTTTGTTCAGCAAATGATGATGGCGATAACAAAAATTGGGATGGTGGTTGCTTATTTGATTATGTGGAAAGCTGTTGAAAGAGGAGGATGTATTGCAACTATGTAGAGTGACATTATCCGCTACTTTCGCAGTTGTTTTGCAGGGTTGGGATCTACTGGATTGGTGCCTCTCTTGTTCCTAGAGAGAACGAAGTTCCGATTCGGGTGAATCGGTGCTGTCGAGTTCGTGAAGTGAGAGATGAAGAGAGAGTCAAAACGGTGACGGAGAGGTGGGGTGTCTTCTGTAATTTTTTAAAAATCTGTAATAAGGGGTCAATTCAGAAACGTTATAATTTTTGGTGAGATTTTAATAGAATGGGATGAATCAGGAAATTTGTGATGTGCCAATAGTGCTCATCCAAGTATAGGTTGGCCTTTTCATAAAAGACTCGTGCTTAAACCTATTTACAAATTCATTTGTAAAACACAAGCCAACTTTTACCTTAAATTGACTTGACCCATCGCAAGAGGGTCTGCTCTTCTAATCTAAATTATTAAGCGCTCGCATACACAATATATATAGTGTAAATAGATACACTACTTTGAATGTTCAAATTTTATTTAAGGTGAAAATTTATGATAATATAGAATTTTTCCAAATATTATTTAATTTTTGAATTTTTTTTATATAAACAAACTATTAATGGGTCGAGCTCGAGTTAATTCGTTTTCTTGATAACCCGATCTAAAATCTGACTTTTTTAAGTCCTATCAAGCTCAAATGTACCCTGAGCCACATAAAATCAACGTCTCTAGCATTTACACCCACTATATGTCTATGTACAAGGACGCATTTAGAATTAGAGGGTGCGTTTTTTTTATGCTATTTATATAACAGTCGGTCGAGAAGTCGATTAAATATTACTTAGGGTCCGTTTGTTATTTAATTATATTTCACAATTTTAAGATGTGAAAATTTTGTGTTTTAAGCTGTCAAAAATGTTGTGTAAAAAACTGTAAGACTCACAACTTAAACTGTATAAAAATGATGTCTGCGTTTGGTTCAATTTTTCTATTAAATTAATTTTATAGATAAAATTACAAAAAAGTGTAATTGAGAAATTTTAAAATATAGAGGGACAGTTATATAATGTCCTTGAACATTCTGTGGATATCATAGCTTTAAGCTGTGAAGAGCTACGTGATGACAACATTTCATTTGACGCAGCTTAAAATTATGGGGCCAACAATTTTAAACTGTCAACAAAATGTAGTGTTTGGTTGACAAAACATTTTATACGTATCTCATAACTGTAAACTGCGTGAAATGCATAACAAATGGCACCTAGTTCAATTATAAACATTAGTTTTATATTAATAAAAAATAACAGAGAACAAACAAAATAAAAGAAAACCTTTTGCAATCATTAATTGTGAAGTAAATAACTATAATTAACTTAATACAATTAGTTCAATTATGGATCATTGACAATAAGTACACTGTAAAGATATTTATACGTCACTTATTAAAAGCACATTATACATTAATATTAAAATTTAGTATGTGAAGAAGAAAAGTTTGGGAACCACACAAGACAACGAATAATATTAAAATTTAATTAATGACAATTAGAATAATTCTGCCTCATCATATATAGGAGAAGCTCAATCATCATAATTTAGGAAAAATATGCCTCAATTAGTGCGATCTGCTAGCAATTTCTTGATTTCTCTTACGTCTTGTTGATTATATATTGCATAAGCTTGTATTGAACTATAATATTCTATTCCTAATTTTACAAATTCCAACTTTTCTCCTCAATAGTTGAAGACAAATAATGGGGTCCACCAGAATTGGAATCTCATCAAATAAAGTTGATCTCCTCAATCTTTTTTACTCTTAAATTACTCTCATGTCATAATCACATGCGATTGGCCCATTCTTCACAGTGTAAACTAAAAGAGAATCCCTCATACACTAGGAACCAAAGAGAGAGGTTTCTTGGATCCATTACTCTCTCTCTCTCTCTCTCTCTACATTCTCATCTTTGTTGAGAGAGATGGGCTATTTGTTTCATTGCAATTTGTTCACAGTTTTGGCTATTTTTTCTATCATTCTTGGCAAGGCAAATGGAGATTGTGATTTGTTCACAGGGAGTTGGATCATGGACCCGTCCTACCCTCTCTACCATGCCTCAATGTGTCCTTTCATTGAGAAGGAGTTCAGTTGCCAGAAGAATGGCCGCCAGGAATTGGATTACACTATGTACAGATGGAAGCCCCTCGGCTGCAATTTAGCCAGGTACTCTACACTCTTTTTCTCACTTTATCTTCTACTATTTTTCCCGTGATTATCATGTCTACATTCTAATAATTTCATGATAATCCATTAAATCTTGAATTAAATGGCCATGTTTTGCAACAATTCTAATTTAATTAAGCTTTTTTTTTACTAAATACATAAATCTACTCAAAAACATTATTGAATAAATTCTGGGGACATAATGGTCTCAATTTTTTTATATCAAATTCATATAATATTTTTAGTAGATATTACCGTGTTTGTTTGGAAAATTTGTTATTTTTTAGTAATGATTTGTCCTTTGTCATTTGTATTTATTATTTTTGTGGCATTTGATACCAAATCAAGAAAAGGAAAAAGTTTTTTTTTTTTTGTTGTTGCATGCAAGTGTTTTTGTCGGTTGTTTTAAAATAAAATAAATTGTTTTGTTTTGTCCGATTGTTTCTCCAAGGCAACACATATATCGATAAATATAAAAACTAGAATCAGATCTCTGTCTGAATCCCGTTTGTCCAACGAGGCTCATTCCAAGAGTGGGTAGATGGAATAGAAGTCCTGGTAACTTTTTCTCCTCGGTGCGGTAGTAACTTTTAAAGCCACTACAATTTAGTTCTTTTAAAATTATAAATAAACATATTTTGATGAATTTATGACACCAACGATATATTTTTTAACTAAAATAAATAAAATTAAACGTGAAATAGACATGATTTTTCGAGTTTATGTTCAACAATTCAAATTTTAATGTATTTTTCATGTTCAAATTTAAAAAATATAAATTATTAAACTTTTAAATCCAATCAAAACATGTTTTTATTTTTTTTAAAAAAAAATCACCACAACTAGACCCGCTGTAGTTTTACTCCACCAAATCCCCTTCTCATTCGGAAACAAACACTCATAGCCCAAATTTCGAATAAAACCCCCTTCCCAACCAAGCAGGATTCGGCCGAGGATGCCATCTTGGTTACCTCTCAATCCCCGTTGAATTTATTTGTGCATGAATTTTAATCTCGGTTGAGATTAAATTTTTGTTTACATGTCACTCGATTGTGTTATTTCAATGTCACGTAGAACAAAGTCTTAACAATCTTTCTCGACCCTTTTACATGAGATGTGACCCAAGAGTTTGGTAGTATTGAGAAAAAAATGTGTCATTTTCACTAATGTCATACTCAAAATTTTGGTTCACGTAATTAGTCAAAATTTTGTTTTCTACTTATTCACAGAAATGGAGTAGTGGGTATCAACATGATTCCGTTTATTTGGTAATTAATATTTGTATTAATTGTAGGTTCGATGGGGAAGCATTTTTGGATAAATATAGAGGGAAGAGCATTATGTTTGTTGGAGATTCATTAAGCAGAAATCAATGGCAGTCATTGACATGCATGCTTCACTCTTCACTGCCTAATTCCAAATACAATCTCACAAGAGCAGGGGATGTCTCCACCTTCACTTTCACTGTAAGTCTAATCTCAAATCCAATCCAACTGTCTAATTTCTTGACAATTTAAATTATTTTACTCGGTGTCAAATTAAAGCCATGTACCTACTTACATGGCTATATATCTTGCTAATTAAAATTGATTGATTTACGAATTTTCATATACAAATTCATGATCGAATTGTTAAGACTTGTATCTTATATCGATAAAGCGTAAGTCGTTGCTGATGTGATTTATAAGTAAATATTTAATCACTCTCAACCAAGACCCTTTTGAGTACAAACTCATGTGATTCATCAATACGGTTATATATATATAAAATCACTTTCAAGCAAGACATTTTAAATATAAAATTGTGAGAATCACCAATATGATTTATAGGTAAATATTCAATCATTTCCAAGTAAAACCCTTTCAAATATAAATCCGTGCGAATCTCAAGTCGAGAACAAACTATACATTTTTGATTTATTTGAGTTGGATGTGACAAAATAATTGTTTTTTAAAAAATCTAGCCTAATCAACAATTGAGTGGTGTCAATGAATTTAGTCCTTTTTTGTCGTGATTTAACAAACCAAGTGGTCCTACACTTGTTGCCAGCTTTCTTTAATTGACTTGTGAAAGTACTTTTTGCAATCCATTATTTGTGTGTTCCTTTCTAGGCCTCCAAGGGAAGTCCACACTTGATTAATTTACCTACCTTTTCTATTATTGCAACAACTTCTCTAAATTTAACTATGCTAAAAGTTTATTCGCAAGATTATTGGAATACACATGGTTTAAGTACAATAATATATTCAGAATTTTTTAATTTTGTAGCGCACGCATCCAACACAAACGCAAATATACAGCCCACAGGATTGAAACTCCGCACTATAGACATGAATACACTTTTTCGTGTCAGTTCAGTTCAACAACCAGTGAAATAGATTCATAGTCTAATGACATGAGCTTTTGGGTTTGAATGTGTATCCAAACATGTGTTTTGGCATTGATGTGTAAAGTAATCACATTTAAGCTTGGACTCCCTAACTATCTTCTAATCCACAATGATTTATCGATATTCTAATTGAAATACCATTATTTTTGTAACTAAAATATTCTCATTAGCGATGATCCATTGAAATTGTAGGATTATGGAGTTAAAGTGATGCTTGATCGAAATGTGTACCTAGTAGACGTTGTGAGAGAAAAAAATGGTAGGGTTTTGAAACTTGACTCGATTGAGGGCAGCAAGCTATGGAAAGGAATTGACATGCTCATCTTCAACACTTGGCATTGGTGGAACCGTAGAGGACCTTCACAGCCGTAAGTGTGCCCTAAGTTACACTTTCATTGTTCTCTATAATAATGGTAGTCAAGATTTTGCTTCATTAGTTCTTGGACATATAGAATTACGTGCAAACATGTTGTTTAGTGATGAAGTAATAGAGGTATATAACATAGAGGTCGCAGATTCAATTCTTGAAATAGTTTCTCTACATATTATACGTTGTCTGCACCCGACACTAGATCAGACCTTGAAATAATCCCAAGAAAATGCTGATGCAAATGAAATTTAAATTTCGTACTCTTAAATTGTGTATATGTTTATGAGGAGATAATATATTCTTTTTCCATTTTCAGATGGGATTATATAAAGATGGGAAATGAGATCAAAAGGGACATGGACCGTATGCTTGCTTTTGAAGCCGCCCTTACAACATGGGCAAGATGGGTTGATTCATATGTAGATCCGACCAAAACTAGAGTTTTCTTTCAAGGCATTTCTCCATCTCATTACAAGTAAGTTCCTTATGAATCTAATTTAAGAAATATATAGTTTCTCAATCCACGCAAAAAACATCAAAATCCTTGTTCACAAAATTACAATGTTCATCACCGGATGCTTGTTTTCGGTTGTGTTTGCTAGAATAGGAGAGGTCAATATCCATTCAACATATAATTGCCTCTCAATGGTACTCACGCAAAACCCAATGTCCCAATAACCCTAAATACTTTACATTGTTCTCTACTCGTTGATTGTAAAAGAAATTACTCGTATCCGTTTATTGAACAAAACCCTAATTGTGTTGAATTTGTTTCAGTGGCTCGGAATGGAAGGAACCAAGTGCAAAGAGTTGTGTGAGAGAGACGAAACCAGTGGCTGGCTCGACATATCCGGGAGGCATGTCACCAGCATTGTTTGTGCTAAAGAAGGCGTTACGAAGAATTTCAAAGCCGGTGACATTGCTAGACATTACCAATCTTTCACAGTTACGCAAAGATGGGCATCCTTCAATTTATGGTTTGGGAGGAAGAACAGCAATGGATTGTAGTCATTGGTGTCTGGAAGGTGTTCCAGATACTTGGAACGAGATTCTTTACAATCTCATTCTTTGAGCATTCATCATTCTTATTAGAATACATAGGGTTTTAATAATTTTGAAGAATTCTTCACAAAAGAATAATAAACGATATTGATTGGGGTGGCTTGCTAGTTATTTAGTTAGATGTGAAATTTTATTAAATGGCATGTTTATTTGCAAGTCTAATTAAAGAAAATATAAGTTGTCGATGATATTTCGTTCCGCAGCTACAGGAATTCATTCCGAGCCAACTTGATAATCCACCACTGGGAGTGGTTGCCTATGTTCGGCCGGCTTTAGTTTCACAAGGAGACGAGTCTTGCATTTCTTTCGGCTGTTGGTGCCGTTATTGAAGGACCAAAGATCATTAGTTTTCTATTATTTTTTGTCTTTTCTTATAATATAAATAAAAAATTGACGGAAAAATCAAAGCCAAAGCAATAGTGAACACATTAATTGTTTTCTTCAATCTTCTCTTCTTCCAATCTCAGTTTTAGTTCTGCAGGGTAATTAATTAAGAGTGCATGCTTTCTGCTGCTCAATTATTCAAGCTGCTGTTCGATGATCTTCCAATAAGAATCCGGTTCTTATTAGGTACATTTTCTCTTAATGGTATTTCTATATATATATTCCAGTTTAGTCATCTTAGTATCATTGACACTCTAAAGAAATACCAGAAGAGAATAAGGTTTGAATATTTAAAAATTCACTCTTACTGATGTAGTTGATGATTTCATGATGCAGCTGCAAGTCTTTTGGAATCCAATAATGGAGGCCATTGGTTTGGTTGCTGGTTCTCAGAACAGTAATGAATTTTTCATTATCCGTCGCAACAGTGAATCAACGGTAGGCTTCTTTCCTCCAAAATGCTGCGAGATATATTAAGATTTTGAGTTTAGATGGATATAAAATTTGTACGTTAGGTTGGACGAATGAAAGTTTGATAATCGAAAGATTTTTTATATTCTATTTTAGTTAACGAATATTCAGACGTTTCAAATTAATAATCGAAATTTTAAATTTGTTTTAATTTTAGAACTCGGACAGATTTTTAACTTTTGGTCAATCAAGACGCACGCTTACAACTGGTTATGGAGTAGAAAAGGCTCACAAAAATATTCATATTACTTTATGTTACTACTTAATATTAGTATCCATGATGAGCAATGAAAGAATTATGTTGCAGGCGAGGCCGTTGCAGCTGATGGGAAGACAAATGTGCCTTATTTGCGAAGATGATGTGGGGTTAAGAGAGGATGGAGAACCGTTTGTGGCCTGCAACGAGTGTGCATTTCCTATCTGCAGAACTTGCTATGAGTACGAGCGTAGGGAAGGGACTCAAGTATGCCCTCAGTGCAAGACTAGATTTAAACGTCTTAAGGGTAAGCCCTTTTCTTATGTGATTCAAAGCCGACTGTTTAATACTTGAATCAGTACAAAGTTGGAGTCATCTCTTACTCCAATAATAACAAAAATGTGGAGCAGGATGTGCTAGAGTCGAGGGAGACGAAGAAGAGGATGAGATTGATGACTTGGAGAATGAGTTCAACTTCGATGGGAGTAGTAGACATGATATGCATCAGGATCTTGAAATGGACACGATACTTCTTCATAGTCAAGTTCCTCTTTTAACTAATGGTCAAATGGTAACTCAACTGCTACATCCTTCACCTCTCTTTGCCATGTATAAGCTAGCTGAGCATGCTGATAGAGATTGATATTGGTTCAGATTGATGACAGTACTCCTTTTGAACAAAATGCGTTGGTGGCTTCGTTCGCGGGGACTAGTGGGAATGGTGGCAAGAGGATCCACCCACCTCACCTTTCGGATCCTGGATTCTCAGGTTTTCTGCATTATACTTTTAGTTCTCTCTTATATCGTTCTTTCCTCAAGTTTTTCTTTACTCAAAACTAGATATTACACACTTGTACTTCTTTTCTTGCAGAGCAACCAAGGCCAATGGATCCTTCGAAGGACTTGGCTGCTTATGGCTATGGAAGTATTGCTTGGAAGGAAAGGATGGGGAAATGGAAACAA
This sequence comes from Euonymus europaeus, assembly GCA_963580455.1. Taxonomy (NCBI): domain Eukaryota; kingdom Viridiplantae; phylum Streptophyta; class Magnoliopsida; order Celastrales; family Celastraceae; genus Euonymus; species Euonymus europaeus. Next base: position 26,180,573 of record OY756961.1, read on the forward strand.
AAACAAGAAAAAGTACTACAGATGATGAAGAGCGAAAATGGGAGCTATGACAGAGACAATGATAGTGATGACCAAGATCTACCACTGTAAGAAACCAATTAGAACTCTACTTTTATTTATGAAAGGGGTTGAAATCGACGTTTTCAGAACGATCATCTTGTATATATGCCAGTATATCTAAAGGAGCAAATATTGATATGTTTCTTATAATCTCCACTAGCATTGTTAATCCTGGTAATTATATTTGATTGCTTGTGAATCAGAATGGATGAAGGGAGACAACCGTTGTCTAGAAAGATGCCAGTTCCATCCAGCCAAATCAACCCATATCGAATAATCATCGTTATCCGACTTGTAGTTCTTGGGTTCTTCTTCCATTATCGGGTCACACACCCTGTAAATAACGCATATGCAATGTGGCTTGTATCTGTAATCTGTGAGATTTGGTTTGCACTTTCATGGATTCTTGATCAATTCCCCAAGTGGCTTCCTATCAATAGGGAAACTTACCTGGATAGATTGTCACTAAGGTATGTGTAATCCTACATTCATTTATGTTCTTGTATGATTGCTCTATGAGGCGAATTGGGACATTCATAGTCATGTTCGCACGAATTTGATAAAGAAAAAGCCCGCCGTCTCCCCCATTAAATCCTTAACATCTTTGTTATGGGAAAGTAACCTACTTAGCCCTTAGGTTATACTAATTATAGAGAAGATCATCGGTTCGAATGGGGGAATGCGTGGAAGTTTCCATCATTAGATTCGAGCCATGCACAAAATGAACAATATTTCAAGCAGGCCAGCCTGGATATGAACGTCCTGTATTTCTCCTGCGGGTTTATAAGCCAAAATCCTAATTTTTATGCTTCTTTGCTAGGTACGAGAAGCAAGGACAGCCTTCTCAACTTTCTGCAGTTGATATATTCGTTAGTACAGTTGATCCAATAAAAGAACCACCGCTGGTGACTGCAAACACTGTTCTATCAATTCTAGCAGTGGATTATCCGGTTGATAAGATTACATGTTACGTTTCTGATGATGGCGCTGCTATGTTAACCTTCGAGGCACTGACAGAAGCATCAGAGTTTGCAAAGAAGTGGGTACCTTTTTGCAAGAAGTTTGACATTGAGCCACGAGCACCTGAGTGGTATTTTGCTCAAAAGATTGATTACCTAACAGATAAGGTGATTCCTTCATTTGTGAAGGAAAGAAGAGCGATGAAGGTGGTCATGAGCTTCCATCACTGAGATTCCCATATTATTCTTTGATTTCTTGTATCTTAAGTTATTCGATTATTCGACTTGAAATTTCAGAGAGAATATGAGGAGTTCAAAGTTCGTATTAACGCATTGGTTGCCATGGCTCAAAAAGTCCCAGAAGACGGTTGGACAATGCAGGATGGGACTCTGTGGCCTGGAAATAATGCGCGTGATCATCCTGGGATGATTCAGGTAAACGATACCCAACAAATGTAACATTTAATTTTTTTTCTAAACGGATAGATGCAATAATCTAAGTATGACTGAAGAAACGGTCCTCAATCATTTCTCATAGGTTTTTCTTGGAGAAAGTGGAGGACGCGACGCTGATGGAAATGAATTACCAAGACTTGTTTATGTTTCTAGAGAAAAGAGACCTGGATTTAATCATCACAAGAAGGCCGGGGCAATGAATGCTTTGGTGAGCTTACAAGTATAGGAAAATCATTCATCTACTTATGTAACACTTTATGTTCTTTTGGGGTGTTGTGTTGAATAGGTGAGAGTCTCAGGTGTGCTTGCAAATGCACCTTATGTATTGAATTTGGACTGTGACCACTACATCAATAACTGTAAGGCACTCAGGGAGGCAATGTGTTTCTTGATGGATCCATTGATTGGAAAAGGAGTATGTTATGTCCAATTCCCTCAGAGGTTTGATGGAATCGACAGGAGTGACCGATATGCTAATCGTAATGCTGTATTTTTCGATGTAAGCAAGCGCGCACACACATATATTTACTGATCTTTTAAATTTACCAATCCTTTGTTTTCTAATGAAGCTAATGCATTTCCATCTTTGTCTTATTTAGATCAACATGAAAGGATTGGATGGCATTCAAGGACCAATATATGTTGGGACTGGATGTGTGTTCAGAAGGATTGCACTCTACGGCTACGACGCTCCCAAGAAAAAGAAGCACCCAACGAGGACTTGCAATTGTTTGCCTAAGTGGTGCTGTTGTTCCAAAAGGAGAAAGAAGAAAACCAAAAGTGCTAATTCACAGCTAAACAAGAGAAATTCAATGAAAGAAGATGCTGTAGGCTCTATGGAGGTTGTCAAAGTGGGTAATGAAGGTAATTAACCTCAGTTTCTCCATCCGTGGTATACATTTTCAAAGAGTTAACAATTTCCTAATGCAGGAACCGATAGGGAATGTTCGAAGTCGGTATCGGAGGATAAACTAGAAAAGAAGTTTGGGCAATCCCCAGTATTTGTTGCATCAACTTTGGTACAGGAGGGTGGAAAACTAAATAGTGCTAGCCCTGCATCTTTGTTAAAAGAAGCCATCCATGTGATTAGCTGTGGCTATGAACATAAAACAGAATGGGGAAAAGAGGTAAAGACAATAAAATCGGTCTACTGGATGAGAGCATTTAAATTGATTTATATATATTCTACCTCAACTGATGAGATTGTTTTACAATTCAGGTTGGATGGATTTACGGTTCGGTTACAGAGGACATATTGACAGGTTTTAAGATGCATTGCCATGGATGGCGCTCAATATATTGTGTTCCTGCTAGGCCTGCGTTCAAAGGATCAGCCCCGATAAATCTTTCTGATCGTTTGCACCAGGTCCTTCGGTGGGCGCTTGGATCCATTGAAATATTTTTTAGCAAGCATTGTCCCTTGTGGTACAGTTATGGAGGTGGCTTGAAATGGTTAGAACGTTTGTCTTATATAAATGCTACCATATATCCGTGGACATCGATTCCTCTGGTAGCCTATTGTACTCTTCCTGCTGTGTGCTTGCTTACTGGAAAATTCATCATTCCAGAGGTACGTTAAGGGGGCGTTTCTCCTCAGCACTTTGCCATAAAGCTTCACACTACAGTGGCTTGTGAGTTGTGGCCCCGCCCACTCAAGCCGGGTTCAAGTTATAAAGAGCAAGACACCAATCACCATGTGTATTCAAATGTTAGCTAATTTAATCTCTTCTTTGCCTTGCAGTTGAGCAATGCCGCAGGCATGTGGTTTATTTCACTCTTCATTTGTATCTTCGCCTCGAGCATGCTGGAAATGAAATGGAGTGGAGTTGGCATTGACGACTGGTGGAGAAACGAGCAATTCTGGGTGATTGGAGGCGTGTCAGCGCATCTATTCGCCCTGTTTCAGGGGCTTCTGAAGGTTCTAGCTGGTGTCAATACAAGCTTTACGGTGACATCAAAATCCGCAGACGAAGACGGGCAGTTCTCCTCACTATATGAATTGAAATGGACTGCATTGCTCATCCCACCAACGACACTGCTTATAGTAAACCTTATAGGAGTAGTTGCTGGCATCTCAGATGCAATAAATAATGAGTATCAGTCATGGGGGCCTCTGTTTGGTAAACTCTTCTTTGCATTTTGGGTTATGGTTCACCTTTATCCTTTCCTGAAAGGTTTGGTGGGTCGACAGAATAGAACTCCCACGATCATTATCGTTTGGTCCATTTTGCTTGCTTCAATCTTCTCCCTTCTGTGGGTTAGAATTGATCCATTCTCGGCCAAGTCGGATGCCCCGATCTTGGAAGAATGTGGAGTGGATTGTGCTTGATTAGCGAGTACATTTTCTCATGTATTTCGGTGCCGGCCAAGGTTGTTTGGTAGAACTATCATACTAGTATTTCTTGGGACGGTTTAGTTGGTTGACCAAGACTAACCTTTGCCTTAGCATGTACTGTCTCTCTAATATATCTTACGATAAAATTATGTAGGTTTTCTTCTTCATGGTCCATGTAAACTACAGAAGCCATCTTTGTGATGAGATTACAAACTGGTTTTTTATGATAAATATGATCGATCAGCAAGTTTTGATAACTTTATAGATGACTTGTTATCACAAATCACAATCAGCAGAAAGCTCCAATTTAATAGATCTGAAAACTTCATAGGAGATTGAAAGAAATCAAGGCTAATATCTTCAATGGCCGCCAGATTTCGATTGCGGGGTCATTGGTAGCGCAATGGTTTCTCCGGTTACCTGTAAATTATCAGCCTTGGCAACTCAGCGGATACCAAGTCCTCCTGTGAGAAGACTGGTTAGAAGGTTAAGAGATGAGTTTCAAGCCGTGCATGATTACCTAGGAATGATCGAGTCGAAAGAATTGATTGAAAGAGGTATGGCTTGGATGGAGGAAGTTTGTGATGTATCTCGCAATGCGGAGGATACCATTAGGCTCTTTGAAGTTTGAATACAACAATGAACAGCATCAGCATAATAGCCAACTGGGTACTCTAAAGTGATTAGCTCTGGATTTCCTCAAACTGAATCCAGAGGAGAATTTTCCAAGAAGATAGATGAAATCCTCCCTAAGGTTCAAGATATCTCTAAGAGAGGATACGGGGCTGTTCACTGGCCTGCTCCTCAAATGCCCATGTTTCCAGACTCATCACCAGCTTCTTTCATTGCTGAAAGACTTGACATAAATAGTTTTGATGACGATATGAATGCAATTATGACATTTCTACTCAATGACAATCCACATTGTCTTTCAATCTCAATTGTGGGTATGGCAGGCACTGGTAAGACAAGCTCGCAAAGATGATCTATGACAATCATGCTATCGGCAGTCATTTCCCTAACCGTGCTTGGGTTTTACCATCTTCATATATTAGTGGCAAAATTGACCAGCTGATGAAACAAGTCACGGGAAACAGAGCAAAGCTGCTGTTTTCTCTTCAATGTGCCTAGATTAAGTACACTCTACAACATAAGTAAAATTAACCAATTAAGTTGTGCTTTTCATTGCTCGTTCTAGATATACGACACAAGAAAGAGAAAGCAATAAACTTAGGGATGAGAAGGGGGAAAAAAGGGGGCTTTTAGAATGCTAACACAAAGCTCGAAAAAAACATGCAAGAAGGCACAAGTCATGGACAGGAAGGGTGATTGCTCACCAAGTCTGAAGCTACTACAATTTGTTTCATGTCTATGACTGCTTTTGTATCCTCTTGTCTCTTATGGGAAGATCAATGGGTTTTTGTGCCTCGTGTGGATGCTCTGGGCCCTTGTAAACTTTGAGGTGGTTGAACAGTTGTCTGCCAAGCTGACAAAGAAAAAATTTCGGTTAGCTACATTTACAGAAGTTAATCACTAGAAACAAATCATGGTCATTGCACAACAGAGCAATTAAATATTATATTTATGTATGCAGGGTAATCAAGAAATCCAATCTCATCTGGAGAAAAAATGTTGCAAGATTAACACTCAGAGAGCCACAGGAAGTGTTAGGACTGACGCCCAGTAACCAACAAATCACAGAATCAAAAACAAAATGAGTGCGTCTTTGACAATGGATAAGTTCATCTATTGGCTGCACATCCAACATCCTATTTTTAAACGATACCTCAAACTAAAATCGCCAGGCTTGAAATAACTCTGTCGCAAAAGTCTTAAGCACGATGCAATTTTTAGTGAACCTAAACCATGACGGCATGTCATTATATGATTCATAACAAAGAAACAGACCATAAATGCACAACACAATATGTCCCTCAAAATCTGTCATTTGTTTTTCTCCAAGTTATCCAAAATAAAGCACAAGATGTATGCTCAAAACCAACTTTCCTACCATTGGCCTCTATACATTAATTCAAAGATTAAGCAACTCTTTCACAGAGGCAGTGACTACCAACGATTTGTAAATTAATTTCCTAGTCAGAGCTCACCATTTGTAAATTGTAATGAAGAATAAAATCTCTTGATGTCTCCTCTTCTCCTTGCATAAAGAATACCTATGACTATAACTGGCTTCTCTAATGTTCTTGACGGTTAGAATTCTTTTCCACACAATTCCCACATGTCTAACTAAGATACACTGTAGGACAGATTATCGCTTTGTGTATGTATTTTTTTCCCGAATGCAACACAAGATTGTATGTAAACACTCAAGCTCCAGTGATTAAAGATAAGTTATTAAACAATTACTTCATTTGACAAAAACTCACGCTACAGGTAACACTACACTGTCAGCGAAACCATGGTCATGAAAATAGATCTAATTCGAATAGCAAGAACACATGCCAAAAAAGAAAGGTTTAAATAGCATGGAGAGGAGCAACATGATAACAACAGTCGGCTGACAACGTGATCCGTTTATGTAGGAACTCCATCATATATGCAAACCAAAAAAAAAAGAGAAAATTCATAAATACTAACACGAATATATAAATGATTAGTCAAACCTCTAATAGCTTACCCTCCCTTTAGGAAGCATGCCACGAACAGCATGTTCAATAATTCTTTCAGGAATTCTCTGCTGAAGCTGTTGGAATGTTTCCACTTTCATTCCCCCAGGTCTTCCTGAATGCCTCCTGTAGAGCTTTTGAGTTCTCTTCTTCCCAGATACAGCTACTTTGTCCGCATTAACCTTCCAACACCAGAAGAAATGGAGTTAATAAGTCCTGAGTAATATAAAAACTACATTACAAGAGACAGGTAAATCCTGTTAGTTGTTACTTAAACCTCAACGGAAATATTATTCCCGAGAACCCCATTTTACCAAAGATCTATGATACCTATCGAGGCAACATGCTTGCCAACATCGAAAAGATAACACCTCAGGATGAGACAAATATGTAAATCTACGCCCAAATTCTTCAGTGAGTATTTTCAGAAGTAGGATATTCATTAGCCAAAAGCTACTGCAGTACACGGTAAAAAGCAAAAAAATAGCATATTCCCAAAAGAAAAAAAAAGGAAAGTCAGCTACTTGAGTCTATGACAAAATTAACGAGAATCCATTACGTGTATTCAATTCTATCTAGTATCTTTCATCAACTTCTATTGAATTCATATCATTTCTAGTCTTTAATGGTCTTCCCCTTCGCTTCCTACCCTCTCCTATAGAAATTTTCTCGATCCTTCTCACTCTCACCGTTATGCATGCTTATACAATCATTAATGGCTTTCTCCCAACTTATCTTCTATTTGGATAAAGGCTCATTGGTGATGATGATGAAGGAACCTCACTACTTTATCTAGACATGAAAGAAGAAAAGAACTTTACCCCACAATGATTTCCATTCAAAGAAAGTTCGACATTATTGAAATTATCTCAATACTAATTGGGCCAAAAACACCACCACATTGGCAAATGCAAGAAAATGCTTATGAAATATACAATTTTCTTTCAGTACAAAAAACATGCAGAGAAATATCAAAGAGGGAGAATAAGAGGTAACTACCCCTTTCATAGTAAAAGTTCCTTGGACAGAACTCAATGCAGCACGCAGAAGATAGGCAGATATGTGTATATAAAAATGCAAATAAATATAAGAACAGACAGTACATACCACAATTACAAACGCCCCCATGTCCACACTAGGAGTGAAAGTCGCCAAATTCTTTCCACGGATATGAATGGCAATTGTTGATGCCAGTCTCCCAAGAATTTTATCTGCTGCGTCCACGATGTACCATGGCTTCTCAGTGTTGATATGATCTGCAGCTTTCGGATACCAAGTGGTATTCCATATGTCCTACAACATCAAAAGTCATACCCATCACTTGAAGCAATGTGACATTAAATAGCAGCAGAAACCAGTTCTTGAGAAACAAGCAGCGGACACTGAAAAACTAATCCTACACCAGAATCCCATTTTCCTGCAAATGTTAATGTATATAGTCAAACTTCAATTTCCGTTTCACTCCTACACTTTTCACACGTAAAACATAAATGAAGCACTCAGAAAAATTTGAAGAATCGAATTTACTTTTCCTGCACTTCAGATATTAAATTTCACTTTCAGGACTCAAATACAGACAGCCAAAGACTAAAAATTTAAAAATTCTTCTTATTTCTTGGTATTTTCTCGAGAAACAGACAACAGATGCAAATATGAATCATATATACAGACCAAAACATATCTATGAAAAGAGGGAAAGGGGGTGTGGAGAGGAGTGTTGGGGAAATACGGGGCCATTGACTTCAGACTCCTCGAACATCCATCGTTGGTCAAGAGGAACACGAGCGACAGCCTCAGCCTCAGCCTTGCAACAGACCCTCTGGAAATTGCGATTGGCGGCAATACTCAAGGAAAATGAAGGGCGTACAGGTCGTCTTGAAGATGCCAATGCCAGGCCAAAAAACGGAGTGCTCCTCTTCAGAGAAGGCAGAGAAGGGTTTAGTGGAAAATAACTAGAGGTTGATGGTGAGGAAGAAGATAGCATCAACGAAGAGGACGAAGCACTGAGAACAATCGCCATTTCTCGCCTCTTGTCGCTTTTACTCTATCATCTCAGTTACCCTCTCTCCTTATCAACGGCATCAGTCTGGATAAGAGTTGCAGAAATTGAGCCTTTGAATCATGGGCCGAGCCCGACGGACGATATCCTCGCACTACATACTAGCTTATAATTGGCCCGCTTTATTTGCATCATGTTATTTTTTAACTACACCACAACTTTAACCAACTTAAATTTGACCATTTGCTTTTAAAGATTGTTCACACCTCACAATTTCATATCTCAATCACTCAACAACACAATCAAGAAATTTACATACTAATCGCTACAGTTTCCATTGCTGGCCAACACCATCGCCCACAATGTCGTCCCCGACAACGCCCTCCTAACAAATGAAACTATTAAAATGGTGAGTTTTTAAAAAAAAATGGGGGAAAAAATCCCCTTGCCCATTTATTCACACCTGTAATAGTCTGGTTAATTACACTTTTTAGAAGCTAAAAAGACACTAAAGAACACTAAATGGCAAAAATCAAAGGACATTTAGTCTGTTTCACCAATGCAAATCCTCTTCCTCAAATCCTCTTCCTCAATGATAGCCAAAGAGCCTTATCCCTGTAAACTTCATTCCTTATCAAGTATGGAGCATTATCAATCCACACATGATAACCCTCAACAGAAGCCGCAAATTTTGCAACCTGATGTGCAGCTTGATTCGCATCAGGGCGAACATGCATTACCTTCTATGAATTCAGACATGTCAAAGATCACCAAATTCCATCTATTATACCACCCCAAGAAACTAAGCACTCTTCCAAACTCTAAATAACATTAACTATTATTGTTGAATCTCTTTCTAATTCAAGATTTTTGACAATCGAATGATTGTCAAGATCACCAAATATCCAATGAATATTGGATATGGTGATATTATAACAAATGACTCATTGAAAATCATTCCAATAAATTAATGACACACATTGTTGAGATGCTTTTGGTATGAAAATCACTATCATTTTTATCATTTTTGATAAAACAAATATCCTTTTGCGGATGCACTCATCGATGCAAGTTTTATTTTCTTCTCTTTTCAATTCCATTTCAAAATAGTTTATCACTATTTCACTGTCACAGCCCGTTTTGACTTTCCACTTTTGCAAATGTCTATACGGGCCTGAGGTAATTATTTCTCATGTGGGCTTTAATCATTGAACATTTTCACTCCGTGAGTCCTTTGAATTGGGCTCGAGAATAACCCAATGCTCTCTAGGATACTCTAGTTATCCAAATAAAGCCTTTATCATCAATTCTCTCATGATATGCATAACCCTGTAAATAAAAGTCAATACTAAAAGAATCGATCTTTGTAATGTCTTTGTCCTAGCCAGTTTCAATGAGAAGAGACTAAACGAGTCTCATGGTTTCAATTAAATCAGTTGCTTTTTGTGGTCGCTACTTAAACAGCTGCTCTCTCTCCTTTTTCACAAGGATGGTTTGTGACTGTGAGAATAAACTTTGAGGGTAAAGGCACTAATACTGTCAAATCGGGATCCTGATTGCCTCTTGTGAAGCCGACCGGCTACCAAAGGTGTCGACGAAGGGTGGAATACTTTGAGAAAGATTTGTACGTCTGGACCTGGTCAAATCAGCATTGCTGTTATATATGTTCCACATGTACGTATATAATCATACATGGAGTAATAATGTCTTTCAATGTCATCAATCATACGGTCAGTAACGTATTCATATTCCTTTTGCTTTCCTCTTGTACATGGATGGCACGCAATTGCGTGAAGTTCTTTGAGTACTCTTAATTAACCTATTGAAGTTCTGATAATATTGAAAATCCAATTGGAGTATGACAACATATTCTTAAAAAGATATCACACGTGTGAGTGTGAAACGAACTACTTCGATCTATCTATGAGAGTGGTGAACTAATCGAAGTCTAGGGCCAGGATGGACAAGAGGTTAAAGAAACGTAACTATATATTAATTACTTTATTAAGAAAGGTTCAAACCCTAAAGATAGCTATCTCGATGCGGCTTAATTTTCTCATATGTACTCTATCGCTCGTTCAAGTTTGCATATATCAGCATTTTCAGCACATTTCGTTAATTCATATGGGAAATTGTTAGAAATCGGTATTTGAACATAATGAATGATTAAAGGATGGGTTTGAAGAGTACTATGTGTGTAAGAATTTCAAATCCATGTGGCAAAGTCCCGCATGGTAAAGGAAGAAGTTCTTCATCTTGATTTTGTGAAGATGATTTCGGGTTTCTCGATCCGGCCTTTGAGGTTTGGTTCGGTGCTTCACTGGTTTTGTCACTTTTTCTTAGTTGCTTACTTGAGTACTTAGCCTTCACTGGTTTTGTCACCTTCCAATATGTATATATACGCATTAACATGATTGAAAATCACCATGTTTCTCTCAATTTGATCACACGCAGAGTCATTGTGACACGGTCGAACTCACTCACTAAACTTGGGAAAAGACCTTGATGATAGATGAGGTGGGCTTTGTTATATATAAACAATTCAAACTCTCCCATATCTTTCGATGTGAGAGTCTCACACAAGATTGAAGTTAATTATTCCTCGTGAAAGTTTCATTAGATTGTTAAAATAAATGATATAAAATTAATAAAATATTGGGACATCTGGTCAGAAAAAAAAAAACAAAAAAAACTAGGCAATTAAGTTTATTTATATTCTCATCTTAGAGATGCAGTAATATATACTATGCCTATGCCAATGGAGACTGAACAAATGTTTGCTGAACAAAAAGATGGAGTCCAACCAAATAGAATATCAAAGATATATAATAGTTTAGGATTTAAGGTTTAACGAGAGGCTCGAGAGTGGATAACCAGTGCGATTGAATCGACCTCACAAGATGTATGGAAAGCGACGAGTCAGGGGGCTTGTGAAAGGGTTAAAAACTAGGGTTAAGCACCTGTATTGTCATTGGTACGTACAAATAAAATGATGATATATATATGAATATGAGACACTTTCTGGTTTGGTTTCACACTGACGACAAATTGTGTACCAAAACTATGAGTGAATCTTGACAACACTACTGGTCATAATTGCATGCGTAAATTAAAAATCCTGATAGCAGATATAATAAATTAAAGAAAAAGAAGGAGACGCAACCTAACAAAATCTTGTTGGATCATAGATTGTCGAGTCGATTTTCAATTCAATTTCTCATTTTCTTTCGGACTAAGTTTGCTTTAAATTTCAGCTTCACCCACATCAATAATATTAATGTATGTTTTGAATTTGTCAATTTATGTGAATAGATATATATCGGCTCCACACATAAATTTGTTCTTTCTAATTCGATAGTCTCACTTAATGTTAGGCTCAACAAGCGGACAGGTTCATCTCGTTCTGATATTATGTTGTAAATCTCAAATCCACTCAAATCAACAATATTTTTGTTTTGATCTTGTCAGTTCTCGTGAATATATCGCAGTTGCACGAATTGGTTCTTTCTTGCACTGTTTCGTTTAATGATTCTTGGGCCTAAATAAAATATATCGTTGTGTGAATAGGTGGATATTAATTTTCTTTTACTTATAAATAAGATTGAAATCCCAAAATCTTTCGATCGGGATTCCCCACAAAATTATATATTGTCATTTAATCAAACGTTTGTTCAACTTTCAATTCAAGCAATATATGCAATTCAATTGTTATTGTTGCGTACTTATGGTTTTAGTAGCATCCAGTGCAGTCAAAGGACTGGACGTCGTACCGTTCATTCCAATGGACGACACGTCGACGTATATTTTTTAAAATTTTATTCTGATAATTTTTTTTCCCGACGGATTACAGATGATTTTTTTTTCTATTGAAGGATTACCGACAAAAAAAACCATCGATAATTACCAACATAATTTTTTTGTTATATTTTACAATCAGTAAATTACAAGCAGCTTTTCTTGCATTTATAACTAGTGCTACACCCGCGCTATGCGTGGTAATTTTTTTAAAATATTTAATTTTTTATCACATTAAAATTTTAATAAATATATAAGATTTTATACATATTCTTTGTATTGCATATTATCTCTCAAACATAATATATCAAGTCAAGAAAATTAAAAAAACTTGAATTGGATAGTCAAAGAGAACTTGTGCTTGATGTTATTGCTTAATACTCATCTCTTTAGTATTTGAATATATATTAACTCATAATTATGTGGGATTTAATGTATTGTTAGTTTAATTTTAATTTGTTAAACCAAATATATGACTGATTGCAATAAATTGAGAATGAAAATCAATACAAAACTAAAGGGTCATGACATAGAATCTATATTTTCATTTTTAAAATAAAACATTAATCCAAAATAATTTATACGTGTAATACTATTAGTTAATGTTTTTGCTGAGCTGTTATCACGAAAACTCATATAAATATTCTCTAAACTTCGATATTACATATAACTATTTATTTATATGGAAAACAAAAAGAATAGCAAGATGCTTTTTAAATTGAATGGTCATGAATTTTTTAAATTTTCGTATAATTATTAATTTTTTAATGTTAATTTTAATTGTTGAATTACATATTATCTATCATTAAAATGATTATTAATTTTTCTTAATGTTAATTTTAATTGTTAACTTATATATTATAAATATTGAATCTTATGTGACATCTCAATATTTTTGTGATAACAAAAGGAATATTAAAGATTTTCTCATATTGAATGATCATGAATTGCAATTATTAATTTTATTTTGATTATTAGATTTTATTTTCTCTCTCTTCAATCATATGTGATTTATTGTGGTGTATTTGTAAATTGTGAGGCTTTCATTTTACATATAAATATATATATATATAGATAGATAGATACATCGTTGATTGAAGTTACTGTTAGCTTAAAGTATTGCATGCTACCTGTGAAAGCTTTGGAATCCCGACTGTCATTATAAGGTCCCTTCAGTCGCTCAATCTTCTATTTAAGGTAAGATTTAGACTAAGTGCGCAATATTGTCATTTTCTTTTACGGTTGGCATGCCAATAACCATAGTACACCTGTAATTAAAGGCCGAAAATAATCGGAAAGATAGACAACATATAGTTTTTTGACACGCTAGGGTATGAACTGGACTCCTGCTATCATGCCAAACACACTAAATTAAAGTTCTCTTTAACGACCTGTCTCTGGATGTTGATCCTACAACGGTGGACAAATTAAGGAACCCTCATCGTACTGGTGATGACGTCTAATAAGACAAGAAATGGGTCTATTTTCTAAATAATTATTAGGACAGGATTTCGGAGAAATTTCACACACTTAACACCGCACATGTGTCGAAGCAACACTTGTGTCGAGGGGACGGATTCATGGTCAAAGAGGATCGGAATTGTCCCCACTAATATTACACTCAATGGAGTTTTGCGCTGAAATCTCTCGCCTCCATGTCTTGAACCCTTTGACCTCTTGGAGGTGAGATTATGGGTTCGAGAAGTCATGGAGGCATGATATTTCCTAGCAAATTTCACTCGAGCGCAATCCTAGTGGGAATAGTAGATCCTCGAGTGCTAGGTTTATCCTCTCCAAGGAATCTGTCCTAATTAACAATAATTACGTGCATGATGATGGGATTATAGCTTACTATAATGGGCATGATTGTTTAGTGGGAATGTGAATTACTTCTAGTGGAACACTTTGGTTCGATCGAATTGGTGGGTTTATGCGTAGCCCACGAATTAAATGATAGGTTCCACTTAAGTATATGATGATTAATATAATTAATGGGTCTAAATTACTCTTACACCGCTGAGAATATACAATTAAAATAACACTAAATATTACATATAATATCGATAGTTAGAGATAGCACTAAGGCTAATACATCACTTTGTGCATTCCCAATTAGTTATTCGTTTTGGTAATCATGATTTCATATGACTATTAGTGTCTACTGAAGGTGGTAGATCAAGCGAAAATCATCAATGTCCCAAAAATAGATTTTGAAACTACTTTCACCAAATGTGTTCTAATTGGGGTTGGCGTGAAGAACCATAATTGAAAAAGAGTGTCAGAAAACACTAAGGGCTTAGTGTGATGATAGTGCAATCTTTGAGAGTTCCATTGACCAAGGGATCTTTCGTGAAATATACTACTACTAATATCATTTGGAGATCTTTGATAGTCTTTTGATATGCTTGGTAAGTGGGAGTTGATTTTGCTGACTTGCTTTTGTCCTTTTGATGATATTTCTGACTTATTTTGATGATATTTCTGAACTGGTGGAATGGATCAATTTCAACGTGTCGTCTCCAGTAAAATTGTGTTTTTTTTTTGTCGAGGCAAACATGCGGTCCAACAATATTAGAATTGCATGATACAACCTATAGGTTACCGGTTCAATTCTTAAAAACAGTATCTCCATCTATTATGCCAAGTAAGGTATATGTATACATTGTGACCTAGTATTATTTATAGACGAATATGCGGTTCACTGATGTAAAGTTATAGGAGTACAACTAGGTTACGAGTTCAATTCCTAAAAATAATATCTCCATATATTATGCCGGATAAGGTATATGTATATATTGTGCCCGAATGTTATTTGTATACGAGCATGTGATTCACCGATATAAAGTTTGAGAAATACAATCTTAAGGTCATAACTGATTCAATTCCTAGAAAGAGTAACTCCACATGTTATGCGACCTAAAGTCTACTTATATCATATTCGTCCTCCACTCCGTCCACTATGCAACCTCGTGGAGTTAAACTTTTCAGGTTCGGAGTCATTTTCAAATAGAATGTATTATTTACAATTGCGATTGATGCTGCCCGAGGGTGGAAGCGTACGAATTTTCCATGCTGTGAGTCTCTGTTATTTTTGGTTTATAAAATAGGCCGAATTAACAATTATGATGAGAGAGGAGGAAAAAAAACAAAGTACTACGAACAAAATTCCACGACAACTGG
Organism: Euonymus europaeus; assembly: GCA_963580455.1. NCBI lineage: Eukaryota > Viridiplantae > Streptophyta > Magnoliopsida > Celastrales > Celastraceae > Euonymus > Euonymus europaeus. The sequence continues at coordinate 26,195,984 of OY756961.1, forward strand.
TCCATAAGAAAATAATTGCACATTCTAAATTGTCACCTCTATGTTGACCGCCGAGAGACCTGCCGAGACACCTTTTTAAACTTTAATAACTTTAATTTTGGATGACCGAGTTGAAATTAGTCAAATTTTTCCGTGATCAAAAATTATGTTGACTTACATTTGTTAAATCGAAAGTGGCATAAATTTAGTGAAATGTACAAAAATCGTTAGGATTTCTCAGATTTAAATTAGGGTTGTCCAACGGTCCAACGACGTGACTTGAGAGTTTAAATTTATGAGTTTAAAAACGGTTATCCGACTATTTATGAAGGGATTAAATAATAGACGGATATCCGATAATAAAATTATTAAAAGCCAAAGTCACAACTTTGTTGTTTCTTGAACACAAGAAGGATTTTGTTTGTAAAGTGTACAGTTGGTGCACTATATATTGTTCCCCATGCGGTCCTTGTGGAGCACTATTGGTCCCCATGAGGTCCTTCTGGTGGCTGGTGCACTAGGTGCCACATGCGGTCCTTCTGATGCACTGTGTTGCATCACTGTAATGGGTCCGTTCATTAAGATTCACGGGTCATGCCAGGCTGGCTTGCTCCCTCACTAAGGTTCACAAGCTATCCCAGGCCGGCCCGCCAATACCTGAACTTCAGGCTTGAGGCTTGGCACGCAAAGTGCCAGGGGTCGGGCCTTGCGGGCCAACCAAGCCCTCTGGAGCGGGCCTTGTACGGTAGCTGTACGAGCAATGCTTGTCCATCTCTCTTCACTCTAGTCTCTAGAGACCCACTAGGCCACTACAATAGAAAGAAGTGGATTTGTTACGTTTGGCTTTGGTTGCCATAGGAAATAGTGATCGTACGTAATTGAAGTGATAAAAGGTGATTATAATGATACCTTTGATTGCATCAGAAATAAAAATAGTGATGTCAATTACAAGGTATGTACATTTTATTTTTAAATATTTTATTATAGTATTTAGATTATTAATATAATCAGATTATATTATTATTAGAATCTAAAATTATAATTAATTTAATTACCTTATTGTCGCGCCTCCAATCCAAAAGCTCAAGACATGACAACGCCGCAGTTCTGTGAATGACATCAAGACACTGCTAATTTGCGAAAATAATTTAAAATAACTAAATAAACAACATCACTAAACATTAACTCCACTTCAATCTCCATCTAAAAACATTGAACGACAAAACATGAGTTACAAGCTAGTAAGTAGACAAATCAGAATGCTAAAAGCAAAGCAAAATAAAACTTGAAATAAACTTCCTTCTACTATTTTGCTACTATCTATGTAATAATCATACAATGCGTCAATTTTATTACCCTCAATTTAAACCCTTAATATCCATTAGAGTCACCCATTGAAGAGGAAAACAGTGCCCTTTAACTCTGAGGCGGATTCTCAAGTCTTGTCACTATAGAGGCTCTAGTTTAGGTTCATCTATATTACACAAAAAATCAAGTCATATATTTATTTACATTGTCAAAACACGTCTTTCAATACAATCATATAAAAAAAACATAAAAATTCACACATTTTATCGATTATCCATTAACAAAATCTCTAAATATCAAGTGTGTTTCCTCCATTATCCAACAAAATAACACCGAGATTAATATTGCGTTACATATCTTTATAAAAAGTTAAGTCACATACTCATCCACATCACCACAATATATCTCTCAATACATCCACATGAACAAAAATATACATGAGCATATATTATTTACTCATGTATCATTTCCTAAAATTTCATTCTACATGCTCGAACTTTTTACTCTCGAGAGTTATGTATTTACAATTAAAAATTACAAGAAAGAATGGCATTTCCGCAAATTCAGAAGAAAGATTGGCCTTTTCCGAACTTGTCATATAATACGTATAAGCTGTAAAAATAATATAAAAAGTAAGAAACATGCACAGATTTCAATCCCTCCCATTACCACATTTTCTCACACCCCATAACACCTGTAGTTCTTCACTTCTTCTTCAGTTCTGCAAATTCAATAACGAAAAACTTTCAATCCCCCACTTCCCCCGTCCCCCGCATTCTTCTGAAGTTTGTTTTTTTTCTCGCTCTTTATAGTTAATTGCAATGGAGCGTAGAGATGTGGCTGTGAATATCAACGATGTAGATGATGATGGCGGGAAATTTTTGAGGGAGTCGAGCTATGATTTCTGGCATGATACGGGAAAGCAGAGTGATTCGGGTTTCGAGTTCACACATAGTGGGAATAAGAATACGGCGGGGGATAATTCACCGTCGAAGCTGACCAGGCAGTTCCCCCACAACCAAAAAGCGTCCGGCGAGGTTCGTCTGGACATGGAATTGGAGATGGAGGGGCTACGAAACGACCCCAGTAGTGCTGCGCCGCGAACTAATATCAGTACCACTAACACTCCTCGTGGTGGAAGCCTACCACCGGTGGCGGAGTCCTACCGCGGCAAGACCCCCAGCTACGATTCTTTTTTTTGGTCGTCGGCCAATCACCGGGTCTCCTGCGACTCGAACCCTCGCGTGTCGGGTGCCGGGTCTGTAGAGTCCATCAGGACATCGCAATTTAAGGATTCTCCGCAAAAGGAGGAGCTCGTTGGCGGTTACAGTGGAGCGGAAGAAGTTGTGAAGTGCTCCTCACGGGATGCTTCGTTCCGGAGGAATTCGAAGGAGAAGCCTAGATCAAGACTAATGGACCCGCCAGAGAGGATAGGGAAGGGTGGTAATAATAGTATCAAAGAAGAGGAGGATGATCCCTTGTCGGAGGAGGATATACCTGATGAGCTCAAGAAGGACAAGTTTGATTTCTGGGAACTCTTAGAATGGGTGAGTTTTGTATTGATTATTGGTGCATTGGTTTGTAGTTTAACCATACCATTTTGGAAGAGGAGGAGTTTGTGGAAAATGAAGTTGTGGAAGTGGGAGGTCCTGGTTCTGGTTTTAATATGTGGGAGGTTGGTCTCTAGTTGGATAGTGAGGATTATTGTGTTCTTTATCGAGAGAAATTTCTTCTTGCGCAAGAGGGTCTTGTATTTTGTTTATGGGGTGAGGAAAGCTGTTCAGAACTGTCTATGGTTGGGGCTTGTTTTGATTGCCTGGCATTACTTGTTTGATAAGAAAGTTGAGAGGGAGACTCGTAGCAAAGCCCTTAGGACCGTGACTAAGGTTTTGGTGTGTTTGTTGGTTGGTGTGTTGTTATGGTTAGTCAAGACGCTTATGGGTAAAGTTCTAGCCTCTTCTTTTCATGTGAGTCTTTTCTTTGATAGGATTCAGGGGTCTTTGTTTAACCAGTATGTCATTGAGACACTTTCGGGGCCACCTTTGATTGAGATACAGAGGAATGAGGAAGAAGAGGAGAAACTAGCTGAAGAGGTTAGGATGTTACAGAATGCTGGTGTTACGGTCCCATCTGACCTTATGGTACCTATGTTTTCGACGCATGGGAGTGCCAGGGTAATAGGAAGTGGAATATTAAAGAGAAGTCCTAGAATATTAAACCCAAAAAGCCCCAAATTGTCTCGGATACCTTCTACCAAGGGAGGAGAGGAGTATATAACAATTGATCATTTGCACAAACTGAATCCTAAGAATGTTTCTGCCTGGAATATGAAGAGGCTGATAAGTACTGTTCGGCATGGTTCTCTCTCCACAGTGGATGAGCAGATGAAGGATTCTCCTCATGAGGGTCAAAATGCAACGAAAATTACAAGTGAATACGATGCAAAATCTGCTGCCAGGAAAATATTTCATAATGTGGCTGGGCAGGGGTCTAGGTTGGTCAATCTTTAGCATTATGGTCTCTGAATTTTATTCTAATTTATTTCTTTGTTTTTATAATCTCTAAACTTTTTTGTAATTAACTTATTGTGCATTTGATGTGCCCTAAACAGCTAGTAGCTCTTGTATTCTGCCAAGGGACTTTGGTGGAACTCACTATCTAAGCTCAATGCAGTAGAATTAGCTTAATAGGCGCATAGTACATATTGCATTAGCTCTGCATTTGTTCATTGAAAATTATTATTTTTTGCCTGTGATTTTGAAGTAATAAAATCTTAGATGTCAAACACAGTTTCTGAGTTTGTTTTCATGATAATAATAAAGTTATGTAGACTTTTTCCCTTTTTAAGTTCTAGAACATAAATCAAATAGAGGTATCAAGGTTGCATAAGGAGTTTTTTAGCTGAATGACTGATTAACTCTGCGTTGAATAATTGTTAAGTATTCTTCAGTGTTGGTTCAATGAGTGGTTTACATTTCATGTGTTCTAAATCCTTTTTCTTGTATAGGTATATCTACTTGGATGACATCATGCGCTTCATGCGAGAAGACGAGGCTTTGAAAACTATGGGCTTGTTCGAAGGAGCATCTGGAAGCATGAAAATCAGCAAGTCAGCTCTCAAGTATTGGGTGGTAATATCTCAATTTCCTTAAATTTTTATTCATCAAAAGAAGTGTAAATTATCTCAACTTCTCTTTTGAGTAAAGCCATTGTAGAGAACATCTTGTATGTTAGATCTTGCTTGAAGTTATTGGTGATTAAAGTGGTTCATGAATTTTTATTAATGATTATCTAGTCAATTCTTTTTCTTCTGCATAAATGACAGTCGTGGAAAAAACATTAAGCTAAAGACCTCAGGCGATTGTATCTTAGAAATCAATCAATCGTGAAGGTGGTTTATGTCATTTAATTTATATCTGACTTTTCAGGTTAATACTTTTAGAGAACGGAGAGGCCTTGCTTTGACACTAAATGATACCAAAGCAGCTGTGAAGAAACTTCATCGCGTGGTGGATATCTTGGTCGGCATCATCATAGTAGTCGTTTGGCTTCTTATTCTTGGAATTGCCACTACCAGATTTCTCCTCGTCATGAGCTCTCAGCTTGTTGTCGTGGCTTTTATATTTGGAAACACCTGCAAGACTGTATTTGAAGCCATTATTTTCTTATTCGTTATGCACCCGTTTGATGTTGGTGATCGGTGTGAAATTGAAGGAGTTCAGGTATGCACTCTTAAGCTAAAATGTTAAACGGATTTTCCTGTTATTGCCTTGACTAGCTTTTCCGATATCTTTATCCAACCCTGATTTTTCGAGTGTTCAATTTTAGCTGGTGGTGGAAGAGATGAACATTTTAACTACTGTTTTCCTGAGATATGACAACCAGAAGGTCATATACCCAAACAGTGTTCTTGCTACCAAGGCCATCAGTAACTACTATCGCAGCCCAAATATGGGAGATGCAGTAGAGTTCTGCATCCACATAACTACTCCATCAGAAAAAATTGATCAAATGAAACAGAGAATAACCAGGTAATTACGATTTTTCCTTGATGTGTTCCTTTTCATTTACATCACATGCTGGTCTTGGGGCATATATATTCTTTTAACATTTAAATTTTACGCAAAAAACCCGAGCATGCAATGTTCCGTGCCTTTCAGGTATCAGTTCTAGTTTGATTTTGATCATGCCGCTGTCGTTCCTTTTTCGAATAACCTATTAACTGAGGAATGTGGACATATTTTCTTTTCCGGATCAATGTGACCAAATTATTGGTTTTATGATTGATAGTTCCATTCCATGACTTCTTAAACTTTCAAACATTTTTTTCTATAAGATGTTTTCTCACTGAAATTGAATTGTGGGATGCCCTGCAGCTATATCGAGAACAAGAAGGACTACTGGTATCCTGCACCGATGATTATACTCAAAGACATGGAGGAATTGGATATGGTTAGGGTAGCAGTATGGCCGACGCATAGAATGAACCACCAAGATATGGAAGCGAGATTCATAAGAAGATCCCTGTTGGTTGATGAAGTCGTTAAAGTGTGCAAGGAGATGGATGTTGAGTACCGCATGCGTCCCCTCGACATCAATGTCCGGAGCTTGCCACCAATGTCATCTGCTGGACATCAATGTCCGGACCTTGCCACCAGTGGCGTCTGAATGCATTCCTCAAGCTTGAGCACCAAATGTCGGCTGAGCGATGAAAGAAAGGACGGATCAGTTCGTAAAATAAAATAAAATAAAAAAGAAAAATTTAGGCGTGTTCCTGTGTTTATGTGCATTTTCAGTCCAGTTGTTGAATTTCAGTCTTGTTTAGATTATATATGAGAAATAAATGCCTCAGCTTCGTTGTTTTTTTCCTTTCTGTGTGGTATCTCTCTAATATTAAGTATGTAACATTTAATAGCATAGACTATACTCTTCCTCCATCCACATATCTCAACTCCTCTTTGAGAACCACACAAAGATTTCGATATTTATTTCAAAATCAAGTTCTTAATAATAATTATTATTATTTTTATTATTTTTATTTTTTTGATTTAAATTATTATTATTATTTGGTGTGGTACTAAACAACTGGCAATTAAACTAAAACAGAATCTCGGTCTCCAACTCTAGGAATTGTCACCATAGGAAAAATTGCATTCGAGGGCTTCTATTGGAATTTTGTGTGTGTGGTTGTCTGTTCTTTTGGGCCCTTTTTTAATGTATTTTCAGTTATTTTGTTAAGTGTGTTGGGTTAGGAGTTAAAAGAATGTTTCAAACGTAAAATCACTCTAAGTTGTACACTTTTTTGTAATAGGAAAAAATTCTCCGCATCTCTGTAGACTTGAGCACAATTAATCGAATCACGTAATTAAATCTACGCATGTTGATTTTGATTCCTTTATTTTTTTTTTCCTTATTCTCTATATTAGTTTTGTTATCAACCATTGGTATCGGAACGTATGATTTTTGTGGTTGGAGAAGAAGGGAAAGTTACTGGAATCAAAAGGTTTGATGGCACAGATTTTGGGTACTAAAGGATGAAGATTGAGGACTATCTTTACGGCAAGAAACGTTTCGTGACAGACAAATTCTGGGTATTGTTCGATTAATCCTGTCAATATCAGTTATCCACAACGTGATTCAAGAAAAAATCACAACAGAATTAAGAGTTGTGCATATGATCAGGAAATTGTTCAGTCTAAGAATGACAAAAGGTAAGCCTATAAATCAACACTTGAATGTATTTAATAATATCACAAATCAATCTTCGTCTTTCGAAATTGAATTTGAAGATCAAGTCCGAGCATTAATTTTACTAGTCCCATTATCGCATAGTTGGGAGATGAGAATCACGGTCAATAAATTTTACAGGAAGTTAAATTTGAAATACGATGATATTCTTGATTTAATTTTGGCTGAAGAGGTGCGGAGGTGAAATCCTAGTGATAGCTCGGATTTAGGTTATGTCATTAATTACATCGACAATCGAGACAATGGTAATAGAAGAGATGATTACAACTTGAAAATAGGCAGGTCTAAATCCAGAAAAAGATGCAACAATAAATCACGTAACGAACAAAAAGTTCGTTGAAATTATTATAAATATGGACGATTCAGTAAGATTGCAAAACTCGAAGAAAGAAGAAAATAAGTCTAAAAGTACCATGCAATGAATACTTTTTGTCATTCATACCCAAATTGATGAGTCACGTGACGTGAAATCCCTCTTTGACATCACCGATATATATATATATATATACACGACCAACCTTAGCCATTTAAATTATTTGCTTCCTACTTTCAACTTTCGAGTCCCACCATTGTCAAATAATTGCAAACGGGTGGGGTGGGGGTGGGGATGGGGAGTGGGTACACCGCCAGTTAACTTGTGGCCCTTGTGTTTATTTTGGATTGAGCTTTAAAGACACAAATATACACCAAATAATGATTTTAGAACAAGAAAATGTACACAAAAATCCAACACAGAAGAAAATTGAAATCTAATGGCAATCCCAAATGGACCCCAAAATGCGCACGCAAAAATCCACCATACAGGATCGAGAAAAAGTGAAATCTAATAGCATTATTTGATACGTGCAGTAGTAGTACTGGGAGGTTCTCACAAGATTAATTTGATCTTACGTACGTCAATGGCAATATTCTATAGCATTCGGCCTTTTCCATGTCTTTCTCATCAACACCTTCTGCGGGCGGCCTCCTCGTATGCACCGGATTCGTCTTGAAGCTTTGGATCGATTTCAAGACATCTCCTCTCTTCTTTTCGTCGTAAAGTAACAATGTTCATACTCAAGGAAGGCTCCCGCATGCAGTGAAAATCCTGAAATGGAAATTTATTAAAATATTTAGAATAATTTAGTCATTTCATAATTATTGTGGGTCCCCTCAATTTATCCTTTATCTTTTTAATAATTGGCTTGTCTTCTCAACTTTTGACACTTCCTATGTAAGATTGCAGCTCTTAATTGTTAGATGGATTAACTGAAATTCAGGGAGGCGACGGGCCGGGGCCGGCCGGACCATGCTGCCACGTGTCTACCCTGCATTCCCATATTTTCGTCCCGCAATTCGGATAAGTCTTTTGTCTAATTTTCGTTCCAAAGCAACGAACATTGTTCCTTGTTGTCTTCCGTCCTGAATCAATTTAATTTTAAAATTTTAAAAATTTAATTTTTGGCATGGATTAAACTCATAACCTCTCATTAATAATTAAACATTCTAACCAACTAAGCTATTTTTGATTTTACAGATTAAAATTCATGTGTTAGATATACATGTAGATATGTACCAAAATATGTGAGTGTATATATAATATTATATTTTATTGAACCCGGTTGAACCTTAAACCGAATAATTTTCAAAATCTAAATGGATTAAGGTTTAACGTTTACCAATATCAATTCAAATAAAAGAATTCTATAATTTAGGTATATATATTAGAAAGTATCAAGTCGCTGCCGTGGTGGATTACGGGGCAAATCCATCCTCGCCGCCCATGTAGGCTGATTTTTTTTACCTCACTCCCACCACATCCCAATGTCGAAGCAAGGAAAATCCGCACGAGATGGGACGCATCGAGACGAGTCGGAGTAAAATTGTTATCCCTAATTTCAGTTATTGGAATGTCTATCTTTTTCAAAAAATAAAAAAGACCATCGTAAAAGCATTGACGGAGGCCCAATTTATTAAGATTCTGGGCCCAAAAGAAATATACAATTTTAGGCCGAAAAAGCCTATCCAGCCAAATATAAGAAGTGATGCCTTCTAGTTAAAACTTAAAAAACAGACTTATTGTCATATTGTCCCTTCGGGGGCATGACATCATCAGATCATAAAATGACTGTAAAGACTAACAGCCTTTGCTATTGAAATGAAAAGAGTAATTGCAACAATGAGAATTGATCTACCTTGTGAGTTAATCAAGTGTTTGACTGAATGGAAATAAGACTCGACTGAAATCTGAAAACTCCTTCGCTTTCCCTAGATGGTTAGAAATAAATATGCGAGAGAGATTGTTTATTTCACGCAGCTGACTTTAGTGGCCCAAAGTGGTATCAAAGTTATCTCCAGGCCCACGATATTTGAATGATGTAACAGGCCCAGCGCCTCAGAAGTATCAAAAGCCCAACGGGTCCACTGTTTGGGCTCAAGGTATCAAGTTAGTTATTCAATTTTCTATTTGATGACTATCATTGGCACTCCACCGTTTCCTAAGTTCACCCAAAAATAATTTCAAAACTTAAACCATCTCTATGTACACTATTCCTTCACCATTCTCTCTCTCCAACACCGCCTCCATCTCCACTCCTTCCACTGGGCGGACTTGCTGATCAAGGATAGGGGTAAAAGCACTTTTAGTTCGTCTTGTCCTCCCCCATTATTGACTCTACGACTTCTCTCCCATGATCAAGCTGATCAGTTACTATTTCTTCAAAACAGGAAACAAAAATTTGTAAGGGGCAGTCACAATTGTTGTGGCATTTATTGACTCGTCCATTGTACGACATGAATCAAGATCTAGAATTCCAAGTTCATCACCATCCTCCTCCTCTAATTTCGAATTTCCCACAACTCCCTTTTGTATTCGACTTTGACTTTTGCTACGAAATGAGACTACTCGGTATGGCTCAATTGTCCGGATCAGACCTGCACCAACAAAACATAGGGGGGGCGGTTTGGGGTTTATAAGGGAACATTGATTATTTGGTCAAATGAGATGGTTTAATAGTTATATTTTTAAAATTATTTTTGGGGTGAACTCGAAAAAGAGAGGGATGTCAATACTGCTCATCCTTCTAGTTTTTGACATTTCTTGTCCATTCTTTGTTGGGTGGTATTTTTAAATTAATCACCTTTTTTCCTTTTTTCTGTTTCGCTGTGCCGCTTATTGTGGACGCGTTTATTGCGTTCCTCACATTTGTCACTTAGTTGTCTTTTTTAGTATCACAAAAAACGTCTTGTCTTGTCCAAAGAGCGAACGTAAGATAGTCAAAATCACGGCGTATCGTCACACACGATACCATTGTGACACGTACGCAACCACTTTTTCTATTTTCTCATTGTTGTTGCCAATTAGGTCTCTTCCCATGATTTCTGGCGATGAATGTGGTGATGTAATAATGACACTAACACGTTACTCACAAATCAAGTTAAGCCACTGCTACATAGGCACTCCTACTATTGAAATATACTTAATTAGTACTTTTACCTTCTAATTCTGTTTAATTTGAGTTTATTAGGTTTAGATAATGTCATGTCTCTAAAATTTAATCACAAATTTGTTATTATGCTATTAGCAGGAGTGTTAATGAATCTCAAGTAACTAAGTTGCCCAATTGAATTTTATATAATTTTGAATCCTAAATTCAAGCTCTACTTTCTTCTCTTTATTTTTTTAAAAAAAAGTGTTGATGTACCGGGTTGCCAACAAACCGGTGGACGGTGAGAAAGAGTCATTTAAGGGCTCGACTCAAGTTAAACGCTAATAATAAAGAAATCGAGTTTTACTTTCTTTTTCTTTCAATATATTATTAATTTTAATGTGAGGATAATCACTAGATTATATACACCTTTTAAATAAAATAATAGTGTTAAAAATATTGATTAGTTTTTTTTTGATACATTTTACGAATAGGAGTTATTTTAAATAAAAAATAATAATTCAAAATATTAGATAAACTATTTAGTTTAAAATATTATTTTAAAATTATTTTCAGGTGAAATGTTAAATACAATTTGAGCTTAAGTTCATGTTTTTTAGTTACTATCAAGGCGGAGGGCAATAGCAATGGTAGTATTTTAGAGGTAAATGAATAATGTATGAGAATATGTGTTTTTGCTGACGTGACTATATTAATATATGTGTTTTAGTGATATGGATGAATATGTGACTTAATTTTGGGATTCAGTATTGATTTTGATGTAACTTTGTTGAATAATGAAATAGTAGATGTTAGAATAATAATTTTGTATTGAAAAATGTGTTTTGCTGATATGAGAATATTGAGAGATGTGTTATGGTAATTTGATTGTATTGAGAGATATATTTTTATGTAATAAAAATGATATTCAAAAGTGATTTTAACGGGGAAATGAAAGATTTTGCTATTGCAAATGCCTTGAGCTGGACTCAATCCAGACAAAAAGAAAAAAAAATTAAAACATTTTACTATTTTAAAATTAATTGGTTAAGGTTTTTTTTTTTGTTAAATTAATTGTTTAAGATTAGAAGGTTGTATAAATGCGCGTATTTACTGGTGTGATCTTTTGTTACGAATTTCGGAGAGTTTTGTTTGTAAAGTGCACTGCATGGTCCCCACGCGGTTCTTGCAGTAGTTGCATGGCTGCATATTGATGTAATTGTCAAATTACAATAATCCCCTCAACCATTTTTTCTTTATTTTTTTTTAATATGAGAAAGGATGAAACTCGAGGTTTGAAATTACACATGATTCAATTTCTCAATTGAGTTATGTATATTTGTTTTCTCCTTCTTTATTGATTACCATTTTTCGCGTATATAAATGATTAATCAATTCAATAAAAAAAATAAAAATTACTAATTCATTAACGTTTGAAGAATACATTGTTAATGACGGTGAATGGTCGATTTTTCTACCTTTCTAGAGCGTGTGTAATTAAATCCATTCAATCTCTTTTAGAAAATATTATTAATCCTCAACTTTTTGAGGAATCCTTCTCTTTGATGTAAAAAACCGCACCGATGTCGTGAATCCGAGGTTGAGTGTGAGAGCTATGGTTAGGCTACTAGATATGTGTAATAAAAATAATCAAGTACGTGATTCAGCAAGAATGACTACGTTCACGGTAAAAGTCAATATTATTCAGCCATTTTTCTTTTAAACAAATGGTTTTATCTATGATAAGATGAAATCACCAATCATCCGCTTCTTTTCCCCATATCATGAAACGGTTCCTCCATTTGAATTTAAACTGGGTATGAGGTAACCTTGAATTGTGGTAGTTTGAACTAACACATTATCACAGAGATAAACGACTACCACTTCTCTTTTGACTCAATCACAAGTTTCTAAGAGATCTTCTACACATGATTTGCATGCACCAACCGGCTTACACTCGTACCTTAGACTTTCATCTGTTAACTTCCAAACTACGTAGCCTGCTGACTCAACGAGATATTTTTAACGCCCACATTTCCAATAGTCATAAATCACCAATTTTTATCATATATTGCTCATGGTTGGCGATATGTGACATTGTTATTTGTTACCTTATCCCACAATTCTCTCAAACTCAAAGTATCCAATTTAGTGTTTTTTTGGGCAAGATTTATGAAAGGAGAGTCCACAATAGTCCAATCGTTTTTGTATTTATAATTTAAAATTACAAGAATGGCATTTCCGTTAATTCAGCAGAAAGTTTGGGTTTTTCCGAACTTTCTTGAAATTAGGTAAAAATTATAAATATATGCACGGATTTCAATCCCTACAACTACCAGAGGATACCAGTAGCACTTTTTCTCCATCACATAACACAACACCTGTTTTCTTCTTCGGCTCTGCAAATTCAAAAAACGAAAACACAGACTTTCTTGTTTCTCTCTCTTTCTCTAATCAAAACTTAATTAACAGTATTCTTTAATCACATAGTCTTAGGAGTTAGTACGCGCGTCAACACTCTTAAACTTCTGTTTCTGATTCATAATTTTAGTTTCTTTTATAGTTTTCTCGGAATCCAAACACCCCTGCATTCTTTTCCAGTTTGTTTTCATTTTTCTTACTCCTTGAAGTGGAATTGAGGCTTAATTGCAATGGACGGTAGAAATGTGGCTGTGAAGATAGAAGATGGAGGAGATGGTGGTGGTGGTGGCGGGAAAATTTGGAGGGATTCGAGCTATGATTTCTGGCATGATACGGAAAAGCAGAGTGATTCGGATTTCGATTTCATGAATAGTGGGGATAAGAATACGGCGGGGGAGGATCCGCCGTCGAAGCTGATCGGGCAGTTCCTGCACAAGCAAAAAAAGTCCGGCGAGGTTTGTCTGGACATGGACTTGGAGATGGCGGAGCTACTAAACGATCCCAGTAGTGTTCCGCCGCGAACTAATACTATTACCACTGACACTCCTCGTAGTAGCCTACCACGGGTGCCGGAGTCACCGTCGGCCACTCAACAGGTCTCCTTCGCCCCGAACCCACCCGCCTCGGTTGCCGGGTCTGTGGAGTCCATCAGAAGGAGATCGCAATTTAAGGACTCTCCGCAAAAGGAGGAGCAGGGTGGTGTTGACGGTGGAGGGGGAGAAGTAGTGAAGTGCTCCTCACGAGACGGTTCGTTCCAGAGGAATTCGACTTTGTTGAAGGAGAAGCCTAAATCAAGACTAATGGACCCGCCAGAGTGGATGGGTAGATCCGGACAGATAAAATCCGGGCAGTTGAAATCTGGTTTTCTAGGGAAGGGTGGTAATAATAATGAAGAAGAGGAGGATGATCCCTTGTCGGAGGAGGACATGCCTGATGGGCTCAAGAAGGACAATCTTGATTTTTGGGTACTCTTAGAATGGGTGAGTTTGATATTGATTATTGGTGCATTGGTATGTAGTTTAACCATACCTTATTGGAAGAGGAGGAGTTTGTGGAAAATGAAGTTGTGGAAGTGGGCGGTCTTGGTTCTGGTTTTGATATGTGGGAGGTTGGTCTCTAGTTGGATAGTAAGGATCATTGTGTTCTTTATTGAGAGGAATTTCTTGTTGCGCAAAAGGGTTTTGTATTTTGTTTATGGGGTGAGGAAAGCTGTTCAAAACTGTCTATGGTTAGGGCTTGTTTTGATTGCCTGGCATTACTTGTTTGACGAGAAAGTTGAGAGGGAGACTAATAGCAAAGCCCTTAGGATCGTGACTAAGATTTTGGTGTGTTTGTTGGTTGGTGTGTTGTTATGGTTAGTGAAGACGCTTATGGTTAAGGTTCTAGCCTCTTCTTTTCATGTGAGTACTTTTTTCGATAGGATTCAGGAGTCTTTGTTTAACCAGTATGTCATTGAGGCACTTTCAGGTCCACCTTTGATTGAGATACAGAGAAATGAGGAAGAAGAGGAGAAACTAGCTGAGGAAGTTCAGAAGTTACAGAATGCCGGTGTTACGGTGCCATCTGGCCTTAAAGTACCTGCATCTTCGTCACCAGGGAGTGGGAGGGTAATAGGAAGTGGAAGGCTTCAGAGAAGTCCTCGAATGTTAAACCCAAAAAGCTCCAGAATGTCTTGGACACCTTCTAGCAAGGGAGCTGAGGAGGGTATAACAATTGATCATTTGCACAAACTGAATCCCAATAATGTTTCTGCTTGGAATATGAAGAGGCTGATAAATATAGTCCGGCATGGGGCTCTCTCGACACTGGATGAGCAGATACAGGATTCAGCTTATGAGGATGAAAATGCAACACAGATTAGAAGTGAATACGAGGCAAAATCTGCTGCCAGGAAAATATTTCATAATGTGGCTAGGCAGGGGTCCAGGTTGGTCATTCCTTAGCATTATGTCTCTGAATTTTATCCTAATTTATTTCTTTGTTTTAATAGTCTCTGAACTTATTTGTTAGTTTTTATGCATTTGATGTGTCCTAAACAGCTAATAGTTCATTTACTGTATTCTGTCAAGTGACGTAGTGGAACTCACTATAGAAGTTCAGTGCAGTAGAATTAGCTTAATAGGAGCACAGTAGATATAGCATTAGCTCTGTATTTGTTCGTTTAAAATTTATTATTTTTTTGCCTGTGATTTCCAAGTAATAAAATCTTAGATGTCAAACATGGTTTCTTATGATTTTTCTTTTCAAGTTCCAGAGCATAAATCAAATAGACGTGCTTGTATTAATGTCAAGTAAAAAATTTTCCGTTTGATATTGTTGTTTGTTATGACCAATTCGTCCTTTTGTAGGTATAAATTTTGACATCAAGGTTGTATAAGGTGTTTTTTAGTTGAATGACTGATTAACTCTGTTGAATAATTTTTAAGTATTTTTCTTAGTTGGTTCAATGAGTGGTTTACATTTCATGGGTTGCAAATTATTTTTCTTGTGCAGGTATATATACATGGATGACATCATGCGCTTCATGCAAGAAGATGAGGCTTTGAAAACTATGAGCTTGTTTGAAGGAGCGTCTGAAAGCATGAAAATCAGCAAGTCTGCTCTAAAGAATTGGGTGGTAAGATCTCAGATTCCTTGATGTTAATGCATTAAAGGAAGCAAAAATAATAATAGGCACACATGTATCAACATAAAGTATCCACTTCACTTTTGAGCAAGCCCTTGAAGAGAACATCTTGTATGTTAGATCTATCTTGAAGTTATTGGCGACTAAAATGATTTATGAATTTATTACTTATAATGTTTATGCAGTCTATTATTTTTCTTCTGGGCAAATGACAGTGGTGGAGAAAAATCTAAAATAAAGACTTCAGGCGATTCTGACACTTGTTACTGTCGTTCCTTTAATAATTAAGATACAAATTAGTTCAGTTTTGCTAGGGTGGATATTTTTTTTGCCCTTTTTTCCTTTGGAGGGCAATTGTGATTTTCAGAAGGTGGTTTATGTGATTTATTTTATATCTGGCTTTCAGGTTAATGCTTTTAGAGAACGGAGAGCCCTTGCTTTGACACTAAATGATACCAAAACAGCTGTGAACAAACTTCATCGCATGGTGAATATCCTGGTCAGCATCATTATAGTAATCATTTGGCTTCTTATTCTTGGAATTGCCACTACCAAATTTCTCCTTCTCATGAGCTCTCAGCTTGTTGTTGTGGCTTTTATATTTGGAAACACCTGTAAGACTGTATTTGAAGCTATTATTTTCTTATTCGTGATGCACCCGTTTGATGTCGGGGATCGGTGTGAAATTGAAGGAGTTCAGGTATGCATTCTTAAGCTAAAATGTGAAACTGGTTTTCTTGTTATTGCCTCAACTAGTTGCTTGTTATCTTTATTTGACCCTGATTTTTCGAATGTTCAATTTTAGATGGTGGTGGAAGAGATGAACATTTTAACTACTGTTTTCTTGAGATATGACAATCAGAAGATCATATACCCAAACAGTGTTCTTGCTACTAAGGCCATCAGTAACTACTATCGCAGCCCAGATATGGGAGATGCAATAGAGTTCTGCATTCACATAACTACTCCAGCAGAAAAAATTGCTCAAATGAAACAGAGAATAACCAGGTAATTACGATTTTTCCTCAATTTGTTCCTCTGGCATTTACATCACATGTTGGTCTTGCGATAGATATCCATTTAACATTTTAATTTTGCGCAAAAAACCGAGCTTGCAATGTTCTGCACTTTTCAGGTAGCAGTTCTAGTTTGATTTTGATCATGCCGCGGTCATTCAGTTTTAAATGAACTAATTGTGCAATCTATCCGTTATTATTATTACTATTATTTAAAGTGACTTGGAAATTTTTGGGTAACCTTGACCTGCGGATCAAAATTGGTGGGTTCTATTTGTTTGATGACTTGACTAAGGTAAGCTTTCTGTAAATGTCGGTGATGGGAAACACGAATACCTTCCCTTTTCGAATAGCCTATCAACTGAGGAGTGCGGATATCTTTTCTTTCGGGATCAATGTGACAAAATTATTGGTTTTATGATTGATAGCTGTGTGTCTTCATAACTTTAGTTTCTGATACATAAGATGTTTTCTTGCTGAAATTGAATTATGGTTCCTGCAGCTACATCGAGAACAAGAAGGACCACTGGTATCCTGATCCGATGATTATACTCAAAGACATGGAATATTTGAATATGGTGAGGATAGCAATATGGCCGACACACAGAATGAACTACCAAGACATGGGAGAGAGATTCGCAAGGAGATCCCTGTTGATTGATGAAATTATTAAAATGTGCAAGGAGATGGATATTCAGTATCGCCTGTATCCCCTCGACGTCAATATCCGGACCGTGCCATCAGTGGCGTCTGAACACATTCCTCAAGGTTGGGTATCAAATGTCAGCTGAGCAACGAAAGAAAGGACGGATCAATCAGTATAAATTTTCAATTAGGGATGTTCCTGTTTTACGTGCATTTTCAGTCTAGTTAAATTCCAGAGAGAAGGGAATATCGCAACTGGTTTTTTGAAGACAAGAGTCATGCTGCATATATTCTAACAGGCAAAGAACAGATTTAAGTTTGCAGGTGTACAAGATTTTGCTGGTCCCTTGTCTCCTGGTATCTTCTGGGTACATATCTTGTGTCATATTTCATTTCAAGTTCATGAGTCATAATTCAACTAAAGAAGCAAAGGAAAGACAAGATACCATTTGTCTCCTTCCATTTTTTTTAATGCGAAACAACTATATCTTTGTGATGGAATTCCAGCTTGCCAGCATAAAGTAAAATAAACGAGCATAGACTTCTGTAATCAAGATGTCACATCTGGATTTGACTCCCAAGCGGTCCAAATTCCAGGTACATTAATTCTTAAATAATAGCTAATCCAAACCCAGATTATTAGGAATTGTACATTGAAATATTGTGGGATTTTAATCCCCTTCATAAGAAAGCCCAACCAATCTCAATAAGACTTTTTTTCTCAGTCTAATGAGTTGGACTTTGACTTATAGTTGCTCTGTTAAACAGAAATAAAATCGTGTAGATTCGATGTATAATCAAAAATAAAAAATCGGATGAGTAGATTTGAGATTTATAACACAAAATCACAAATGAATCAGCAGTCTCCCAGACATTTTGCAAGATTGTCGTCCACACACATATAGGTGACTCATAAGGTGCTGCATTGGCGATAGGACTTATACTATAGGTAATAAACCAATCCATCCAAGGCCACATCTTACAAAGATTGGCTTCAACGAATGACATGCATCTTAGGGTAAGACAACCTTGTTATACACATGGTAAGCCAAAATAAATTGCTTGCTGATATAATTAGTTTGGGCCACAATCCACTCACCCCGCATATATGGCACAACCAACACTCAAGACTGGGCTGACTGTGGTGTGAAAATCACACGCCCGGTTATAAGATGTGCAGGGCTTGCACTAATATATAAGTGTCACTAGCTAGATCCAGCCGATGTGGGACATTAGAATACTAGACTTGGACACTGTTCCAACACTTGCTGCTAAGAAAAAGCATCAAGAAAGGTGACTTTGTCAAAGATATGATAAACCAAAATAAATTGCTCGCTGTTGAAAAAATGTATCGTGTAAGGCAACCTCGTCATATACATAGTAAACCAAAATTAATTGCTCGGTGTTGAGAAAAAACATCAATGGTCAAAAGTAAGTATCAAAAAATGAAATAATTAATCACTCAAGGAGAATCGTCTCCCTTGATATACAATATTATACTATTGAATATAAATTTGAATAATTATATTTTTTCATATCTAATTTGATTTTTTTAAACAAAAAAATACTGTTATTATATTTATAAACACGATCAAAACACATTTGTAATTTTAAAATAATAATAATTATAAAGGCTTTAAAATCCACCAACGGAGTCGATTGTAGTTTTGTTATAATATTAGCAGCCATGTAAAACGGTGTCGGATTATACTGCGTTGAAACGTGAACTCCTTTAATAAATATGATGATTCCGTTTTTGAAAAGCCAGTGAAAAACGCGCCATCTCTCTCTCTCTCGCTTTTTGATTTGGAAATCCAACTTTCAAGATAGGCTACTCAGAAGGTATACGACTTCGTTTTCTATGGAATTCTAGTCCAATTTTTCTCCGAAATGAAGTTACTGGCTAGTTCCTTGCTTGTTATGACTTTGTATTATGCAATTTTTAGGTTCTGAAGTGATAATTTGATCGAGGAGCAAACGATCAAGGTTTAGCGGAGAAATCCAGTTTCGATCTTTAGAGTAATGGAAAACCTTAATTCCAATGGGTTTCCCTCTGTTCGGCTGTTGAAAGTGTAGTAGAAGAGAAAGATTGGTGATCAGCATCCATAATTTTTCAGCTTTGGATCCGAGAAAATTATAATTTCCTAGGATTTTGACCTGCTGTGATCTCTTACCGAAACTGTTGGTAATTTATCATTTTTCTCTTGAGATTTTTCTCTAGTAATTGAAGCCAAGATTTCACTGATGCGAAAGCTTTAACGTTCTTTAGTGGAATTACAGTTTTTCCATACGTATGTAGGCATCTGTACTTGTATAAATCTGTGGTCGTATGTGTATACTTTATGCAGGAACATATTTACTTCTCTCTGACTGTGTTAGTTGATATTGCTGTTGCTCACTTGAGTTATTTTGAAAACTCTGAGAAGTTTCCCCAATACCCATGCCCCCTGTTGCCAGACCCTATTAGTTCCAATGCACTTGATTCTATGACTCTAATTGTCAAATTTTGAGATTATTTGATACATGAAGCGTTGTAAACGAATGGAGTTTCTTTGTTGTTAAGTGCCTATTGTAATTACATAAAGTTATCACTTATCAGCCTTTATCATTAGTTTGCAACTGAATTTTGTGCTGGATTTACACTGGAAGGGGCTCTATATGGGTCTTATTATTCTCTTTGATGATAAATCATGTTTCAACTGGAAATATGCAAAAAAAAAAAATCTAAATTTGGAATGACTGACTTACCCAAAAAAGCAAAAAAGGAAAAGAAAATTGGTAATATTTTCTTATTATTGAAATGCATGAACCTTCAATGTAAATATTTTAACCTGAAAAATTCTTATGAAGATCCCCATAACACATCAGGGCCTTCTCTTCTTGTACGTAGCAACTTTCTTTCGTCATCCTTTGCATCAGGATAGAGGTATCTTCATGCCCATTCAATTTGCTTCCTATCTGTGATTGACGATGTAATTTGCTTTATTATTATTATTTTTTCGCTCTATCTTGTGCAAATTCTCATGGTACTTATTATATGGAGTCATGGAGTATGTTTTTGCCAAGCTATATTCTGAACTCACGTCTGTAGAAGAGTCTGTCTGGGTTTCAATTTTTCTTGAATTTACTATTCTTTCTTTTTCCATCCTAAATGGATTGTTTCTTGCTGTTGTCCAGAAAGTTACCTAATTCTATCTTCTTCTGGAAATGCCTCACAATTATGTTAACTGGGGAATGGGGATGCTTGCCTTCTTTGAATTTTTGCCATCCCAGTAGGAAAACTGTGTGCACTCACGGTTGAGCTATGAGCACAATTGGTAGTTTTATTGCCTATAGAATCATAGATATCTCAAACATGATTATTATTGGTGATGGTTAAAAGCTGTCATTATTGTAAGTATAACAAGAATGTCAACCTTTTCCAGCCCATATCGAAACAAACATTAGTACTCTCACTGAATGAAAGATGAATGTTAACTGTGAAATAATTATGTCAGATCTCTGTTTGTGATGTCAAGAAATATGTTGGATTAAGGCTACTGTTGAAGGTTGAGATGAGATGCAATGCGTGCTGGAGAGAATTGGAAGGGCGGGCCATTTCGACAGCCTGTGGTCACCTCTTATGTATCCAAGTGCATGCTGCGTTTCTTCCTCTGCTGTCGTTTACTTTTTATAATTCCTTTTATCTTTACTTGCAAATTGCGTTTGTCTAAATTCCTTGACAATGTAAAAGGCACTGAAGATGCCAGCAAGATTCTCAGCAATGCTGCACCATGTCCCATTTGTGATCAAGAGCTTTCTAAGAGGTAACTTTCAGCGATGTTTCTTGAGGTCACCCTCCTTCAAGCAATGGGTTTGTACTTTTATGAAAGTGCATTGGTAGATGTAAGTTGAGTTAAATTTAGATTTCTTAGCAGAGAATTGTTTCTAATAACTAACCTGCTCATACTTTTGCATCAACAGCAAAAATAATTTTTCATTCCGTATATTAATCAGTAGTCTAAAGCATGACAGATTCATGAGCACATGCTTTTTCATTGAAGATATGAAATATGAAATAGTGAACTGCAAAGCTTTTGTAGCTGTTTAATACTTCTAGTAGGTACTGTCGATCTCATTGTGGCTTACCCTATTATGATATTCTGTTTCAGCCTCGTGAAACCCGTGGACATCAATCCAAATGATGAATGGATAAATGTAAGCTATTATTCGTGTATAACATCAAACACTGCAGGTTCCAGTTACCCATTTGACCATGTCTGATGATATCAGCATCGTCATGGACCACTGTTTTTTATTCTCCTTCGAAAAACTTTGCTGCTTTTTTGTGCTTATCAATGCTTATGATCATGATGCATTTTTTTGCAGATGGTCATGGCTGGAGTATCTCCACAAATATGTATCCTTCGCATTGTACTTGTGAATTTTGTTATTCCATCCAGTAATTCTTGCTCCAACATCACCAAAAACTAATTAGAGTAGAATATTCCCTGCAAAGAAAGCGATACTAATATATATAAGCAAAACAAATATAATGTGATACTTCTGTCATTGACAGAGTTGACAAACCAAAATGAAGGAGTCTTAACAACTTCTCAAATTTTTTTATTTCTTGTGTTTATTCCTTGAGCGAACACAGTAATGAAAAGTGCATACAGAAGTGTGATGTTTTATATTGGACAAAAGGAACTAGAGATGCAATATAAGATGAACAGAATTGTTGCTCAGTGCCGTCAGAAATGCGAGGCAATGCACGAGAAGTTCACAGAAAAACTAGAGCAGGTGCATACTGCGTATCAAAAAATGGGGAAAAGATGTCAGATGATGGAACAAGAGATAGAGAGTTTGTCAAAGGATAAGCAGGAGCTCCAAGATAGGTTTGCAGAGAAGTCAAGGTTGGTCTATTCTTAACACTTTTTTTCTCCTGAAGCCTATTATATGATTCTTGGGTTTGACAAAAAGAGGAAAAAAATTTGATGCCAGGCAAAAGAGAAAACTAGATGAAATGTATGACCAAATGAGGAGTGAATTCGAGTCGACGAAAAGATCAGCAATCCAGCCTTCACGCAATTTGTATACGATAAATGAGCCTGATTTTTTCGCAAACCCAGCTCCTGTTGTGATGGATAGCAGAGACCCTATACGGAAAGGTAATTCTTCTCTCTTTGGTATCAACAGAAAGGAGATTTGTAGTTTCTTTCGCAGTTTTAAATTTGAAGTAGGTTTGCTTTAAATTCTGAAAGCTTTTAGAACCTGAAAAACATTTTGAAGATAAAATGTTGTGCTTAGTTACATGACCTTATTTTGCTTAAATGCTTCCAAAAGCCAATTGACTTATTTGTTGCAGATTGGTCTGTTTTCTCTCCTCAAACTCCAGGACCCAGAGAGGATGTATGGCCAGCAAGGCAGAGCAGTTCCAATTCTGGTCCCTTTGACATTTTTGCTGGCTCTCCAGTAAAACAATCAGCCGTTCCAATAGATAACGGAAACAGAAGGGCTGGTGCTGGTAACCCCTCGATGACCTTGAGGAACTTGATACTCTCCCCAATCAAGAGGCCTCAATTATCTCGTAATCGAGCTCAAATGTTCAGCGACAAACTCTCATCTCAGAGTTTTTTAAATTGAGTTCACTATTATGTTTTAATGTTCATGTAATCTTGGGTTTTCAGGCTGTTTTGGAGGCCAAGGACTTTTTGGTTTGAGGGACTATTCATGCTGGACCTTAACTATTCCTTTTCATTTTAATGGTCAAAAACCAAATTGATTCTCTTAAGTCTTGGGCCATTCCTTGCAGCCGCCCCACGTGGGTGTACCACTGCCCAACATATTACTATCTTCAACGTGCATTGCATTTTATAAAACCAAATTGATTCTCTTAGTCTTGGCCATTCATTTCAGTCGTCCCCCAAATGTGGTGTACCAATGCCCAACATAGTACTATCTTCATTAATTTGCTCTTGCATGTCCACGTTTTATAACACCCGTAGTGCTAAATAGCCCAAGTTTTGTAACCCAACAATTAATCCAAGTTTACGTGACATGCTTTGTAAGCAAATGACATGAAAAATTAAAATTTTAAAAATAAAATATCTGATTTGAAAAACTCACAGAGCATATTTTTATTTTCTTAAACAAAATTTTAACACTTTATCTCTTAAAATACATATTAGATTTTGAAAAAATTACATATCAATAATCAGCAAGTAAAGATCTATCAAACAAGATCTATCATCGATAGGTTTTAATCACTCATTCTTAATTACATTGTTTTTAATTATATTTTTTTAAATTACATTTTTTTGTACTAATATGTGAGTTACAGTTTCTAGTGTTTATATGGGTATCGATATGATCTCGTATATCGGATTTTCATACTGTAATCTAAACAATAACTGTTAAACCCTAAGAGGAACAAATTCGCTAAACCCTAATGGATCGTATATCGGATTTTCATGCTGTAACCTAAACAATAAGTGTTATAAACCCCAAGGGGAACGGATTAGCTAAACCCTGACGGACTCGTGTATCGGATTTCAATTTTGTAACCTAAAAGACTCAGATTCACTAAACCTCAACGAATTCACTACAAAATCCTAAACGTCTCAAGTGCTAAATCTTAGGATCCTAACTATTATACTCTAACGGGTTCATATACTCAACGTAATTTCAATAAAAATGCAAAAAAATAATGAATATATATTATATTATCATAATATAATAAAATTTCAGCTCGAATAAACACTTTAAACATCATATATATGAATTACATTATTTTTAAAAATAATGTAATTGAAAAAACGCAATAAAAACTATAAACAATGGGTCTTATTAGAAAGATTTTTACACGCTTAGTTCGAATATGTAATTTTTTTTGAAATCTAACATATATTTTGAGAGATAAAACGTTTTAAAGTTTCGTTTATGGAAAAGATAAATAAAAACTGATTTTTAAAAAGTCCAACATGGCACACCAACATGGAGTGCCATGTAGACTTGGGTTGAGTTGGGCTAATAAAAGTTAGATTCCATAACATTTTTGTTTTTATAACATTTAGCATAGCTTATATATATTGTAGCTCATTCTTCAGCTTTTGTGGCCTAAACTAAAGTATCGAAGCAAAGATGGCTACTAGAATCAAGGTTGAGATTATTGCAAGAGAAACCATCAAACCATTCATTCCCACACCTTCCAACCTGAGAACTTTCAAGTTTTCCTTTCTTGATCAACTCCATCCTTCATTCCATATCCCTTTACTTCTCTTCTACCCTGCGAAAGGTGATACCTATCATCAAGTGGATGCTAAACAAAGGTCTGATGTTCTTAAATCATCTTTATCCAAAACCCTAAGCATGTACTACCAGTTTGCTGGACAAATCAAAGACAATAATTCCATTGAATGTAATGATGCGGGATCTGTGTTTGTTGAAGCACGAGCCAACTGCCTCTTGTCCGATGTTCTACAAAACCCTAATACCGAACAACTTCAGAAGTTCCTACCTAATGAGTTCGAATTCACAAAAGCTTATGAAATCGGTAATTTACTTCTTGTGCAAGTCAACTTCTTTGAATGTGGTGGTATGGTAATTGGTGTTTGCCTTTCGCACAAGCTCGCCGATGCAACCACCTTAATCACATTCATCAAGGGGTGGGCTTCCATGGCTCTTGAATCCGACAAGGTAGTAGTTCATCCAGAACGTTTTGCTGGATTGTCAGTTTTTCCTCCTGTAGACTATATGTTGCCCATCATTGAATCTACTGCTATCCAAGATAAGTACTCTTGCGTATGTAGAAGATTAGTTTTTAGCGCAACTAATATAGCTGCAATTAGGGCTAAATCTGCTAGTGAAAGTGTGCAGCAACCTACTCGTTTAGAAGCTGTAACAGCACTGATTTGGAAGTGTGCAACGAAATCGTCAAGATCAATCCGAAAAACATCCTCGCGATCATCTTCGTGCTATCATTCCATAAACTTAAGGAAGAGGTTATCACCACCCTTGTCAGAATACTCAGTTGGGAATATTCTTGGAGGAATCATAGCAGAAGCAGAAAACACAGATATGGAACTGCATAGTTTGGTTCTTAAGCTGAGAAAAGAACTTCAAGAATTCAAAGTTACTACCGAAGCTGAAAAACTATCAGGGGATATGAGCAAATTGATGGAAAGTTTGGGAATAATGAGTGGTGTGAATTTCTATATGTTTAGTAGTTGGTGTAGAATGCCAATATACGATGCTGATTTTGGGTGGGGGAAGCCAATATGGATCTCTCTTGTCAATTTGAACATCCCAAATGTTGTTGTGCTGGTGGATACAAGGGACGGTGATGGGATTGAGGCCTGGATTTACTTGGTTGAAGAAGAGATGGCCTTATTTGAATGTAACCAAGAGCTTCTTTCATTTGCTTCCGTGAACCCTAGTGTGATCTCAATCACATGAAACTTTTTTTGTCTTGATTTCTCAGTCTGTATCCGTATTCAGCACTTTGCTTGAGTAAAAGCTTATGGAGTATTCTATCAATAAAGTGCACGAAACATAGATTGCACTTATCAACATTAGTGTTTATCTATAGTTGAGTAAACAACACTTGTGCACAAAATTCTTGTAGTGGGTGGGTTTGCGAACATGCAAAATGTACACAACCCTTGCCACAAATTCTTGTAGTGGGTGGGTTTGCGAACATGCAAAATGTACACAACCCTTGCCACAAGTTGTTAAGTTCTAAAGAATTAAACTTAGTGACATATAGGTTGCATTCCTACAACTCTATCCTGAGCCACATATTCGTCCGTCAGTGTTTTTATAGAGAATATATGTTGTCGAAATTGTAGGATATTGTTACTTTTCTGCGTCACTGTAATATTTTTATGTGCAACAATCTCAATCTCTTCATATATAATGATGTAATGCGTGTTGAATTCAGAACACTTGTGGACAAACCTCCTTAAATGGCTTGAGTTGTGTATGTTGTAATTGTTTATCAGCTTGCAGATCAAATCTCTTTCTTGATTTGCACCTTAAAACAAGAGAAGGCTGACTCTATCACACTTCAGAAGATCGAGTGTGCTGGTCTGTCTCTTACGTCTTTGAATATCCACAGAGCCCCGACTTTTATTTCACCTATTAAGGCCATCAAAAGTTCCAACGCTCAAGCCTGAAACAATCCTGCCCGCAATACCCTTCACTAGTATTTTGTGTCAATATTCAAGAACGTAGCTTGGGAGCTGGGACAACACAAAAAATTTCTCCTATAACAGAAAATGACGACAAATTTACCAAGGGAAAGTAGACAAGAGGGAGGGAGGGAGGGAGAATGTTGCACTCTAATTGCGGCATGACTCTGCATGTATGTTAAAGAACTTACAGCCATTTCCAATACGTGGTTACTTCATCTGCTAAACCTGAAGAAGCAAAGGAAACATCCGAGCGCCGGATAGAAGAAACAAGGATGAAAAGAGCGCTATCCAACAGGAAAGTAGCCAGACAGCAAGATGTACGGCGCGCTGCAGCATTAGTACAAGCAAAAGCACATATATGCCATGAATTACATTTTGATCAAGTAGCATTCACTAAATCTCTTAAAAATAACTGACAAGGTCATGTCCGAATTATATATATGGTGGCGGTAAACTCAAGAGTGAATATTTTTCAAAAGAAGTTCAAAGTAAACCAAACCTATTACTCCATCCATAAAACAAATGTAAGAATCCTTCTAAGCTGCAAATTGAATAGAATTACAAGGAATCGCAAAAGATAAAATAGCGGGTTGAACAAAAGAAAATGCATCGAGTGGACGAGGACATAAATAACATAACACAGAAGAAATTCAAGTATACAAACAGAAAGAGCTGATAAATGTCAGCTGTAAAGAACTTGTTTTGAAAAAAGTTTCAGCACAGTAGTTGGACTTACAAATCAAAGTATTTAAAAACAAATTTCCAATAAATTGTAAATGATTCCGAATTCACAGCCCAAAATTGATGTGAAAACAATTATCGCACTCATATGTACATAATAGAAAAGAACTGATGTATATTTGCATTTGATAGACTAGAAATGATATATTGCTCCTCAAGCTAATATTAATTATAAAAAATGCAGGTATGACTTGAATAACCAAATAAATAAGAAATTCTCCGAAAATGTCTACATGTCTTATAACATTTCAGAAACCCAAACAAGTCACTGCCAAAGACATTCCACAATTATCAGTTGGAGAAAAATCTATCTGTTTCCTCAAGGATGCAGCCTATCATACGCTCCCCAAGGGCCAGGACCAGCTCCATACCGAGGGAAACTATGTGCATTACTTTGTACCTGAAATTTGAGAGTAAAGGATAACATAACCGATTGCTTCTTAAAACATAATAATATCTTTCATATATATTTATATCTTCATATGCGGAACAAATACATGCACACAAACATTCTGAATGTGCATATAAGCACACACTGGAAGTACGTCAAATAGTAACTCACCGAGTTCAAACCATAACCACCAGGATAAGGATTTCGGGCATAAGAAACTTTCGGATTGCCATAATCTGCACCATATCCTGCATCTGCATAAAAATTAATAATCAAACTTAAGGGTCCAAAACAAAAATGATAACCCAAGAATACGATATCAGCCTCTGATGAAGCATTACTGCAACAAAAACAGTCGAGTCAGACAGATTAAGCAATTTTTGTTGTTGAACTTTTATCATGTCATTTAGAATTTACTCAAATCCAGTTTATAGATGAACAAATGTACATGAGGCAATGGGAAGGCAAATTTCATAATTCTCTACTTACCCCAACGCACACTACAAAAACAACAAATAAAATATTAAGGGTAACACCATAGATAGCCTCCAACTTTATCCTATCTGCAATTGAGTCCCAACTCCCAAAATTTCTTTCGGTACATCAACCGTCCAACACATTAATCTGCATCAAAAAAATTAAATAACCATAAACATGGTTTTGTAATCCTTATCATCATCACTTAATTGGTACACTAATGAACAAATAACCAGCGTTGCACCAACCTTCCACACAGCACGATTGAACTAAAGTTCTGGCAGAATAAAAGCTAAACAAAGAACACCCTCAAGCATTATTGCAACAATAGTTGACAGTCATTTTTATACGGTTTTTTGGCTCCACATCTAAGCATTATTGCAACAACATTTTCCAAAAATTAAAAGGCCATCTACAAACGTTAAGTTTGACTTGAAAACAATTAACAAGAAGACATAACACAAAGAAGTGCATACCAATCGTACCAGGATTAATAACAGCTGCCGCAGCTCGCGCTTTCTTCTCGGAATTAGAAATCTCAGCCTGAAGCTTCTCTAATTCCCGAGCCATTGATAGCAGTTTCTTCTCCATTACCTGACCATGTTGATAATTCTCCGCATATCCTTTCTTCTCGTACTCAATAGCAGATCTACCTACCAGAAAAACTATATAAATAAGCAAATAATAAAGGTATGGGTATACAATCAAAGACTCCGCTCCCCCAACAACAAATTTTAGGTAGACTTATACCTTGCACGCTGCAGTTCCAGTTTCCTATTCTCAATCTCCGACTTCAAAGCTGGCACCTGCTGCAAATCTTCTGTAATTCTGGCCAAGTCTTGGCTCATCATTTGCACCCTATCAGTGAGTTCCTTCCTTCCTTCAGTAAGTTCCTTAATATCAGAATTAACATGAGCAAGCTCACTTCGCATAGACTCGACTCCTCTAACATCCATCTCCAACCGAACAGATTTATCATACAACTCCCTCATCTGGGCATCTGTTTCCGCCCGCAAAGAGTCAGCAAAGTGTGCCATCTGTTGCAACTTGTGATGGGTAATCTCCAATTCCTGCTTCAGAGCTACATGGGTTGTGGCCAGACCGTGATTATCTTCCAACAAATTGTGAATATCTTGATTTTGCAGTGCGAGGTGCTCCTCAATCATCGCAGAGTGAGGCGGAAACACTCTATTGCCGACCATTCCGAATTGGGGACGGAGTTCCTCAAGAAGAGCAGGATGAGGCGGAATTCTGTCATAAGGAATTTCATTCACGGCAGGTAAACCAGTGTGACGACCACCGTTCATAGGAAGAGGAAGTCCACGGTTTCTTCGCGACATTGTGAGTCTCTAGCAGAAACCCAAAACTGGATTGCAAGCTTAGATTCAAACTGAGCAACCCGATTAACACAAAAACTTAATGAAGAAGATGAATTCGACAAAAAGCGCTAGAAATCAGGCCCCGGCCCCTTTCCTTTTTACCGCCGCCCATCTACGAACCAACAGCCCGAACCACCACATACACCACCAACGACGGAAATCGTAAAATTAAAGAATTTTAATTAATTGTTTTTCACAAGGTATGCAGTTATATTATTATATTTTTTAAAATTAGTTGACTTTGGTAAATTGTCCTAGGTACACGACAATGGGTTGTGAGAATTTCTAACACTTCGGGATACCAATGACCCTGAACCTTTGTTGTTGCAAGGCAATATGTTATGGGTATGGGAATTCTAACTTCGATTAGATTCGAATAATAATAAACCCTAAATCATAAATCAAAATCGTAAAAAACTCAAAAGATTATGAAATTAGAGGCCTCTACGTTACTAGTTTCCCTCAAACACATTTTAAGTTGTTATGGTTACTCTAGAATTAAAATTAAGAAACTCTTTACTTGTTATTATGATCAAATATTTCGCCACATCTTTTCATGAAGTCCAAGCCAATAGTTATGACCTTTCTTCCTGCACAATCAAAAGTAATCATTAACTGAATCAAACGTTAACAACTTGCAAAAATCCTATTTTATACAGTGCCTCCATATAAACATGCAAATTTTGAAATTTAAAACATTATTTCTTTAAAACATGTGCACGTGCATGTCATGTAGATTCGAGTTATCCTTGGACTTAAAAAATTGGACTACATAATATTTTTATTTTTGCTAGTTAGTTGGAATAAATATCCTAGAAACCCCTCTATTTTCGGAAAATGATCGTTTGAAGCTCTGAAACTTTTTTTACTTGTTCAAGCTCTTCTACTTAAAACAATACTTAGAAAAATGGGTTAAACAAGCTTAAATAAAATTATTATCAAAATAAATATTGAATCTTCTTCTCCAATTGATCTCCAACAAGGTCTCCTTCATAAAACAATTGAGGAAAACAATCTCAATTCTATGGACGCTGAAGATGGAGAAAACAAAATTCAAGGAAATCCACTTCAATTACTAGACTCATCTCTTAATCAGACCCAATATAAGACAATGTCTAGTCAAATAAAATCAAGAAACCCCAAAAAATTACAGATCGAATTAGAGGCCTTTACATTCCTAGTTCCCCTAAAACAAATTTTAAGCTGTCGTGCACCACTTGATAACTGAATTGAGAAACTCTTGCACATACACAACCAAATATTTCTCCACATCTTTTTATGAAGTCCAAGCCAAAAATTACGATCTTTCTTCATACGCGATCAAAGGTAATCATTAATTTAATCAAACTTCAACGACGTTTAAGAGTCCTATTTTATATGGTGCCTCCATATAAACATGCGAACATAGAAAAAATTTGAAATTTAAAACATTCTCTCTTTAAAACATGTCACGTCATCTCGTGTAGCCTCGGGTTATGTTGAGATCTAAAAAATTGGGCTACGTAGCATTTTTGTTTTGTTAATTAATTGGAATAAGTATCCTAGAAACCCATATACTTTTGAAAAATGATTGTTTGAGCTCTTGGTTTTTTTTTTTGCTTGTTCAAATTCTTATACTTAGAACAATGGGTTAAACAAGCTTATGAGTTCAATTTCCGTTATAAATTGCTTGTGTGTCCTTTAAATGCTTATGTGTACCTTTTTTTTTAATAAAAATATTGACATGGCAACCACGTGTCCACAACCAATCAAAATATACTATATAGTATTATCGAGGATTTAGAAAGTAAAAAAATTATGATCAAAATAAATCTTGAATCTTCTTCTCCGGGTGATATCCGATAAGGTCTTCTTCATAAAATAATTGAGTGTAACTATATCAATTATAAGAACGCTCAAGATAAAAAAAATAAAATTCAAAGAAACCCACTTCAACTACTATACACATCTCTCAATTAGATACAATAGAAGACATTGTCTAGTAAGATAAAAATCAAGAAAACCAGAGAGATTACGCAATTAGATGCATCTATATTCCTAGTTTCCCTCAAACACATTTTATGCTATTATGTGCCACTCAAGAATTGAAATTGAGGAACTCTTGCACATCCACAACCAAAAATTTCTCCATATCTTTCCATGCAGTCCAAGTCAAAAGTTATGACATTTTTTCATGCATAATCAAAGGTAATCATTAATTGAATCAATTGTCAACAACGTGTAAGAATCCTATTTTTCCAGCACAGAGGAGGGATGAACTTCGTGCATATTGTGCCTCAATAATCTTTGAGAACAAGTCCCGCAACCTGAATCAACTCAAATTGATCCACCAACATGCAAAAACCTTGTTTTCAAGATAAGTAATTCAACAATTAAGTCAGCACGCATAAGCACATGATCTTGTTATACTTTGATAATTCAAAGTCTTGGAATGTAAAGGAAGAAGAAGATTAGAGAGAAAGACAATTGTATTTCGTTCAAAATCAGTACAGCTTTTATTACAACGGCTACAAGCCTATATACCCATATAAGAACTTGAGCCCAACGGCTCTATTGAAAAGACAAGATTTATGGAGTAAAATAATACATGATTTAAAATGACCCAATATACAATACAAGGCCCAATACTTTGGCCCAAATGAAACTAGTCCAGTCTTAAAGAATAAGACCAGCTCACCAGCTAGAATAGGGCACGAACAAGAAGACGCGAGAATGAGAAACACCAGATACTTGCAGCAGCCATCTCACAAATGAAATCTTCTCACCCCCCCTCAAGTTGAAGATGTTGAAGGCAACAAATTCAACTTGGAGATTAGATGATGCAAGCGATGAGCAGGCAAGCCATTAGTGAATAAATCACCTGGTTGTTCAGCAGATTTTAGGTACGATAACTTGATCTTGTCTTCTAGAATTTTGTCTCTGATGAAATGGATATCCAATTCGATGTGTTTTGTTCGCTCGTGGTAGACTGGGTTGTTGGCAATCTGTATTGCTGCTTGGCTATCACAATGAATAACCATAGGTTGATTAGGTGAGTAGCTGATTTCTTTGAGAAGATTGGAAATCAAAGTCAATTCACTGGTAGTTGTTGCTATGGCCCTGTATTCAGCTTCAGCAGATGATCTGGATACAGTTGCTTGTTTCTTTGACTTCCATGAAATTAGAGAATTGCCTAACTTGATGCAATACCCTGTTACTGAGCGTCTAGTATCTACACAGGAAGCCCAGTCCACATCGCAGAATGCTTCTATCTGCATAGGGTTAGTACATGGAAAAAATATATATTTGTTTTGAGTTCCCTTTAGGTATCTAACTATTCTATTGGCTGCACTGAAATGGTGATCTGTGGGTAATTTCATGTATTGACTCAAAGTGTTAACAGCATAACTAATGTCTGGCCTCGTAATGGTTAAATACATTAGTCGACCTATAAGTCTTCGATATTGAAGGGGATTATCTAGAGGGGTACCTGAATCTTTAGATAATTTAGTATTTGTGTCTATGGGAGTTATAAAAGGTTTGGCATCCAAGTGCCCTGTGTCTTTAAGAAGATCAATGGTGTACTTCCTTTGGCTCAAAATAAGACCAGAGGTAGTTCTCTCAATCTCTAAACCTAAGAAATATCTTAGAGGCCCTAAATCTTTTAGTTTAAAACAACTAGCTAAATGATCTTTGATATTTTGAATTAGATGGAAATCATTTCCTCCTAAATCCATATCATCTACATAGAGTAAAAGCATAACAAAACTAGTATTTTTATGATAATAAAATAGTGAATAATCTGCCTTACTTTGTTGGAATCCAAAAACTAGTAAAGCTTGTCTACATTTATGATTCCATTGCCTAGAAGCTTGTTTCAAACCATAAATTGACTTGTTAAGTTTACATACTAGATTGGAATTAGATTTATCATATCCTGGAGGAATTTTCATGTAAACTTCCTCTTCTAAATCCCCATTTAAGAACGCATTATGAACATCTAGATGTTGTGTGTACCAATTATGCATGCTTGCCAAAGCTAAGAATAGTCTCACTGTTGTGATTTTAACTACAGGAGCAAAAGTCTCCTTATAATCAAAGCCCTCACTTTGGTTGAATCCTTTAGCTACTAACCTAGCTTTATATCTCTCTAGACTACCATCGGCATTATATTTAACTTTGAATATCCACTTACATCCAATGGCTCTCCTACCTTCAGGTAAAGAGGTTAACTGCCAAGTGTTATTAGCATTTAAAGCTTTTATTTCTAAATCCATAGCATTGCACCAATCTTTGTTCTTTAATGCTTCAGTGTAATTCTTTGGTTCTCTATGAATAGAAATAGCAGCAATGAAATGTTCATGAGATGCATGAGGATGTAAGATGGTTGTGTTGCATACATAATCAGCTAGATGAGTAGGTGGTTTCTTAGTTCTAGTGGGTCTACTAGTATGAGTAATAATCTGAGATGTTGAAGTGTTCTCTGTGGTTAACAGAGGTTCTATGTGATGTTCAATGTTGTGAGGAGTAGTGGTTGGTAATATGTCAGATTGACTGGTATTTTGAAAAGGAAAAATATTTTCAAAGAATTTCACATCCCTTGAAATAAAGACTTCTTGATTTTCCAGGTCAAGAAGTTTATACCCTTTTGTCCCTGGTGGGTAACCTAGAAAAATACATGATATGGCTTTGGGTTGAAATTTGGAAGCTAAAGGTCTGTTATTTTTAGCTAGACAGTGACATCCAAACACTTTGAGGTCTTTGTAGTCAACAGGTTTATTATTTAAGATCTCATAAGGAGATTTCCTATCAAGGACTCTGCTAGGTAATCTATTAATTAAAAAAACAGCAGTCTGAACACAAAATGACCATAGATTCTCAGGAACATAACTATGCATTTTTAAAGTTCTAGCTATGTTAATAATATGTTGATGTTTTCTCTCCACAACTCCATTTTGTTGTGGAGTATAGGGACAACTAGTTTGGTGATGAATACCTTGTTGTAAATAAAATTGTGGCATGTTGAACTCTAGACCATTATCAGATCTAATAGTTTTTATGGTTTTATTGTATTGAGTTTGAACAAAAGTTATGAACCCTTTCAGGTAGTCTCTGGTTTGCGCTTTGTTATTCATAAGAAATACCCATGTCATCCTAGAGTGATCATCCACTATGGTTAAAAAATATTTAAAACCATCTAAAGAAGTAATAGGATTAGGTCCCCAAATATCTAAGTGTATTAAATCAAAGCAATTTGCAGAAACAGAATCACTTAAACCAAAAGCCTTCCTTTTCATTTTGCCCATAGTACAATGATCAATCAGTGAGGGAAGAATTAGGGACATTACATAAAAGATTAGAAATACTTTGAGAAGGATGTCCGAGCCTTCTATGCCAAACTAAAGGGTCTGTGACAGCATTGACAAAAGAGGAATGACCTAGAGTTGTAAGGGGTCCTTGATGAAATAGATATAAGTCTCTAAGCCTCATTCCCAAGCCAATCTTCTCCAAAGTGGCTTTTTCCTGCATTTCACATTGTCCCTTCGTGAAAATCACAGAAAATTGATCATTTTCAGTTAACTTGCTAACTGAAATGAGGTTGTAGGTAAAAGAAGGGACACATAGTACTTCAAAAAGAGTGATTTTGTCATTTAATTTAACTGTCCCTATGTGAGTGATAGGTAGTTTTTGTTTGTTAGGTAAATGCACAAAGTTATGATGAACAGTATGTTATGTATCATATAAAGATGCATGACAAATGATGTGGTCTGATGCTCCACTATCTATAAGCCACTTATTTAAAGAATGTTGAGAATTTAAAGTGGTTATACCTGACACTGAAGCAGATTGAGTAGATTTGCCTTGGGATTCAGCAGTAGTTTGCATCTTATTTTGCATAAATTGCATGAGTTGTTGGCATTGGTCTTCTGTGAACTCCATGGCTGGTGTGCTAGAAGTGTCAGAGGTCACTTGATTGGCTTGAGCTTTGCTATTTGATTGATTGTAAGGACCCCCCTGCCTTGGTTTCTTGTTAGGCTGATTAGGATACCCATGAATTCTAAAACACTTATCAATGGTGTGGTTGGTCATTTTACAATAGTTGCAAAATAGATCTTGTTTGGATTTAGAACTTCCTTCTGCATCTCTTTTGTTCTGGTTGTTCTTGAAGTAGGGCTTTGGTGGGGCATTGTTGTTGAAGTTGTTGAACCTCTTTACAGCCATGGCAAGAGCTTCTTGAGATAGATTAGTACCTTTCTCATTGAGTTTTTGTTTCCTCTCTTCTTGAACCACGATGTTGAAAGCCTTTGTGACATCAGGAAAAGGTTCTTTAAGAAGAATTTGGCTACTGACAACATGAAATGAGTCATTAAGCCCCATAAGAAATTGCATAACCTTTTCCTTTTGTCTCTGAAGTAGAATAGGCTGGAGAACTTCACAATTGTGCCCACACTGACAATGTTGAATAGCTTGATAGTCTTGTAATTCATTCCAGAGAGTCTTCAATTTGCCATAGTAGTCAGTGACTGAAAGTCCAAGTTGCTTTATGGTAGCTATTTCCCTCATGACTTCAAATACTCGAGTCTCATTTGCCACAGAGTACCTCTGTTTAAGATCAGCCCAAAGTTCCTGAGCTGTGTTCCATCCTGTGATGGTTTCAAGAATATTAGAAGCCACTGAGTTGGTAATCCAGGTCTTGATCAAGCCATTGGATTGCCGCCAAAGTTGAAAGTTTGGATCATTTTGAGGTGGAATAGGTAAACTTCCATCGATAAAACCAAGTTTGTTCCTAGTTTCTAGGACATTAAAAATACTTTTGCTCCAAACATGATAGTTATTGCCATTCAGCTCAGTAGAAACAATTTTGTTTACTGAAAAATCACTAGGCAAGAAATTGTATGGATTTTGAAAAGGATTTTGAGAACATTGATTTGTAGGAGCTGATGACAATAAACTATGCAGGTTTGGAAGAGAAGAAGTAGATGGATAGGTAGGTGGAGTGGATAAAATGGGTTGGGTTTGTGGTGGGCAAAAAATACTTGGATTTGAGATGGAAGTTACATGAGTTTGAGCTTGCCTCAGAATTTCTAAAATATTTGTGTCAATTGCTGCAGATAATGAAGTTGTAAGAGTGGAAGCAGGTGCAGACATGGTTGACCTCAGAGCTTGTGCTCTGCGTAAAATTTCATCTACCTCAGTAGAGCTGGAGGTGATGATTTCAGCAGTAGATGCTGCCTGGATTGTTGCTGGATCGAAGGGCTCCGATACCATGTTATACTTTGATAATTCAAAGTCTTGGAATGTAAAGGAAGAAGAAGATTAGAGAGAAAGACAATTGTATTTCGTTCAAAATCAGTACAGCTTTTATTACAACGGCTACAAGCCTATATACCCATATAAGAACTTGAGCCCAACGGCTCTATTGAAAAGACAAGATTTATGGAGTAAAATAATACATGATTTAAAATGACCCAATATACAATACAAGGCCCAATACTTTGGCCCAAATGAAACTAGTCCAGTCTTAAAGAATAAGACCAGCTCACCAGCTAGAATAGGGCACGAACAAGAAGACGCGAGAATGAGAAACACCAGATACTTGCAGCAGCCATCTCACAGATGAAATCTTCTCAGATCTATCACTGCCTATGATGCCTTTAAACTAGGAGAATTCGATCATCACAACATTCAAAGACCTATAACAAGAGAAGCAAAAGTATAAAGTACCTCACATCAAACACAAACTCCACATCTCCAAATTTTATCATTTTTCACATGACTCCTATCAATTAT
Source organism: Euonymus europaeus (assembly GCA_963580455.1). Lineage (NCBI taxonomy): Eukaryota > Viridiplantae > Streptophyta > Magnoliopsida > Celastrales > Celastraceae > Euonymus > Euonymus europaeus. The sequence goes on from OY756961.1 coordinate 26,233,065, forward strand.
CTTTAACCCGATTATGTTTATTTAACTATTTGAGCTTGTAAAACACGTTTTGTATATTCAATGAAAATTCAATACATCTTATGATATACCTTTTCACTCAATTCAATAAAAATGATCTTATTTCAATGTCAGATTTATAATACAGCTTATCGCTTGTCGTGACGTTTACGGAATATTGAAGTCCAGAACTAATACTTCTCTTTTATCTAATTGCACACAATTTGTCTAAATGTCCGTTTAACACACAATCTCTTATCAAATCTTTCAACAGATCATTCATTATATAAATCAAATCATATATATTTCATATTATTGGTTATTCATTGTTATATTAATCGTATAAAAAAGAAAATAATAATATGACCGTAAGTCCGTAACTGATACTGCATTCATTTAAGGATATTCGTTAACGCCGTTTGATCGTCAAACACGGAAGGGTTTTGCCATCCGACGGTCCGAAACCCTAACTTCGCTTCCTCCTCTTCGCCTCCTATAAGGGTCTAAAACCCTAATTCGCTTCCTCCTCTTTCTCTCCTGCTTCAGGTGAAAAAACCGCCACAACAATCTTCTGTAGCAGGAGAAACTCTCTGTCTCTTCAATCACATATTATCAATCGTTTCTATGCCTTCGTTAGCCATAGAGAAGACACAAGAAAAGAAGATGAAGAAAAAAGTAGTATTGGACACCCCGGAAATCGACTCTGCAACTCCCAAGAAGAAGAGCAAGAAGGATCCAAAGCCCATGGAAATCAAAGGAGGAGGAGGAGGAGAAGAGGAGTATGATAGCTCGAAGAAGAAGAGTAAGGAAAACAAGAAGCGAAAAGCTTTAGAGACCGAGCAAGAGAATGGGTTTGAAGAAGAGAAGAGCGAGACCAGCTCAGAGCTTGGTGAGCCTATGAATTTGAAGGCTGACTCTAAGAATAAGAAAAAGAAGACGAAATTGGAGGCGCACGATGTAGAGGAAGAGGGAGTAAAGAGTGAGAATCCTAATGCGGTGTCAAGGTTTCGTATCTCAGAGCCCTTGAGGTTGAAGCTTAAGGAGAAGGGGATTGAGTCGTTGTTTCCGATTCAAGCCATGACTTTTGATATGGTTTTAGATGGGTCGGATTTGGTGGGACGGGCGCGTACTGGTCAGGTATAATTTTTTCTCCTTTGTATGTCCGTTTGAACATGATAATTGTCGTTTGATGCAAATCTTAGCTCTGTAAATGGTTGAGTTTGAAATCTGAAGCTATCATGTGTGCTCTTAATTGATTAAGGTGTAATTTTTTTTTTGACGGGGAAACAAGAATTGGTATTTGATGTTATGGTGTTGATGTTTATTGATTACACACATATATAGCTAAATTGGTTTAGTCTATGTGTAAACACCTCTTCTGAAAATTGTGGATGTTATTCATTTTGAGATTGACTGACCACCAATGCACCTACCCAAATGCCTTTGTTGATTCACAACCTTATTCATTGTATAATATATGTTGCTAAAATAATTATTTTTTGATAATTTCTACATATCCTCTGTCTTGTTTGCCATTCTGCAGGGTAAGACCCTTGCTTTTGTGTTGCCTATCCTGGAGTCTTTAGTAAATGGGTCAGCAAAATCATCAAGGAAAACAGGATATGGCAAAGCACCAAGTGTTCTGGTGCTTTTACCAACGAGGGAACTGGCAAGCCAGGTATTGCATGAGGGCCTAGTTCATCATAAAAATTACATGAGAGCCCACTTCTAGTGTTTCTTTATTTGTTTACACGGAATGTAATGAATTTTTTATTTTTTTTCTTTAAGGTGCATGCTGACTTTGAACTCTACGGCGGGGCAATGGGGTTGACATCATGCTGTTTATATGGAGGAGCTCCATATCACTCTCAGGAGTCTAAGCTAAAGAGAGGGATAGATATTGTTGTTGGAACACCTGGTCGAGTAAAGGTATCATTTCATGCATTTCATCTGATTTGATCCTTGCTTAGTTTTGTGGATATGGGTGTGAAATGTTTCTGTTTTTGATTTGCTATGCTTAATTTTTTGTAAATTTGTGCAGGATCACATAGAGAGGGGAAATCTTGATTTGAGCACATTAAAGTTCAGGGTTCTTGATGAGGCTGATGAGATGCTGCGGATGGGTTTTGTGGAAGATGTTGAACTTATTCTTGGTTTGTAATTCTTCCGCTTAAGTAGAATGCCTTCAATGATTTATTGTCTATGTATGTGAAATGTATCCATTCGAGAGCATGTTTTTTCTGTTCTGACTGCTTGTACAATGGAAACAGTTTTTTGTATCTTGTTAGGGTTTTGGATTTTAATTTGTGTTTAATGCTTAGTCGAGGTCCATCAAAATGCTGCTTAATAAATAATAACGTCAATTATAACATTATGTTTCTGTATCTAGTATATGTCCACCTTTACTGTGAAGCTAAAGAGAAGATTTCTATGCTTGTTAATGGTTTAAAGGGTGCTGGATTTTGACCTGTTTAGCCTTGTTAGATTATGGCTCCTAGGTATTGGTGGTGTGAAGGTCTAGTATGCACCAAACAACACTTCCCATTAGCTGAAGCTCATTTGTCATTGAAAGAAGCAATTTGTTCATTGCTATTTTTATTTTGATATCTTAGGGCTTTTAATAATGCCTTTGAACTCAGTATTAATTGCTCCTTTCCGCTGCTTGTAAAGATTTTGGTGTTGATTTGAACAATGTTGTGATTCTTGTTCCATAGGGCCTTAGAGAAAGGTTGTTTGTCGGTACTTTTATTATTAGGCTGATGTAAGTTTTGAATCTCCCATTTGTCTTACCGAAGTTGTAGATTATGTCACTTTTGTATTCTATGAACTGTTGTGCCATATAACTTGTGGGAAGATTTAAGTGAAGGATTGACCATTCTGTACATGTTGAGTTTTGTAGGAAAAGTAGATGATGTAAGCAAAGTTCAGACGCTTCTCTTCAGTGCCACCTTACCAAGCTGGGTAAAAGATGTATGTTTCCACCATGATTTTGGTTTATCTTCTCTCTGAATTGGATTTTTGGATTTGCTGTTTCACTAAAGAACATGGCTGTGAATCTTGTCAATATATTATCCCTTTCTACAATTATATTTTTATCATCAATCTTAGTCAATCTTTCGGATTTCAGATATCTTCTAGGTTCCTTAAATCAACAAAGAAAACTATAGATCTGGTTGGTAATGAAAAATTGAAGGCCAGTGTCAGTATCAGGCATATTGTTCTTCCCTGTACTGCTTCAGCAATGCCTCAGCTTATTCCTGATATCATTCGCTGTTATAGCAGGTTGGTCGGGCACTGTTTTGTAAGATTTTGTTGACTGTTGATTTTCTCTCCTCTTATGAAGATGTTTTTGTTACAGTGGAGGCCGTACAATTATTTTTACTGAGAGAAAGGAGTCTGCTGATCAACTTGCTGGGTTGTTACCTGGAGCACGACCTTTGCATGGGGATATCCAGCAATCTACAAGGGAGGTAAAAAAAAATCAACGTCATTCTTGTTTTATCTAGATGGTTTGCATAGGTAGATACTGGGTAGTCTAATCATGCCCACCCCCCTCCCTGAAACACCCAAATAAAAAAAGAAGAAAGAAAATGTGTGGGTAGTGCGATTGTCTGTCTAAAAGTTGGTTACTTTTGGAGGCTATTTTAGTCTAAGATGTAAGTTTAAACTACCAATGCCTCATATGATTTTCAGAAAGTGCTAATAAAGCTGCTCTGTCTCTCCCTGCATTAAGTAGTAGCCTAGGACTTTCTTCCTCTAGCTGGGTTGCCAATCATTTTTGCAGTACTTCAATGAATGTGCCGGGAGATTGATTGTGTTTAGCCTTGTCTTGGCATTTTTTATGCTATTGACTCGGGGTGTATCCTGCTGGAAATCAATTTTAGTCTGGACTGTGAGTTTAAGAATCTATTTTGGGTCCTTTTTTACATGTCAGGAAAAAAAGAATTTACATGTACGTGTATTCTCGATGTTCTGTTGTTTGATATTAGTGGAGCATGCATGCAAGCCAGTTAAATTTCTACTTACTAACAAGAATGCTGGAAAGACAATGATATATTTGATGGAAATGTTGCATATTCTCATGAAAAGCCGTGTCAGAAGGAAAGTGGGATTTTATATTTCATATAGAATATGGGACTTGCTATTGCATTGTCAAAGTTTTTGATCTCTTGTGCTGTTTTGGTATCTGCAGGTCACACTTTCTGGATTCAGGTCAGGAAAGTTCATGACATTAGTGGCCACAAATGTTGCTGCTCGTGGACTGGACATCAATGATGTGCAGCTAATTATCCAGGTTTCCTTGCATTCGTTACTTGTTTTTATGCTGGAATTTTTCATCCAGTTTTTCTGAATCATTTACTTACTCCTGTGCTTAGTGTGAGCCGCCACTAGATGTAGAAGCTTATATACATCGATCTGGACGGACAGGAAGAGCAGGTAAGAACAGAGTCCCATTAAATTGTTCTAAATCACTGGGGATGGCGACTTGATAAGTGATTCTTGTATTCCTTTTCAGGAAATACTGGAGTCGCAGTTATGCTCTATGACTCTAGAAAGCACAATTTTTCTAAGATAGAAAGAGCATCTGGAGTGAAGTTTGAGCATGTTTCAGCTCCTCAGCCTGCTGATATTGCTAAAGCAGTTGGTGAAGCAGCAGCACAATCAATAACTCAGATTTCTGATAGGTTTGGTGCATATTAATATTGTTGTTTCATTAATAATCTATTGCTTTCCCATTCAAAAGAAATACTCTAGTGCTTTCTACTTCTAATATTTTTGTGTATCTAACTGTAGTGTGGTTCCTGCATTCAAGTCTGCCGCTGAGGATTTACTGAATAACTCTGGTTTGTCAGCTGTGGAATTACTTGCAAAAGCACTTGCGAAGGCTGCAGTGAGTTCTGCTGTTCCCTTACCATTGCTTAGTTAGTCGCTTAGATTTTTTACTTTTTTCATGCTAAAGTCTGATGGTTTATTTCATGACACGCAGGGTTATACCGACATAAAGAGTAGATCACTTTTAACATCTATGGAGAACCATGTTTCGCTACTACTTGAAGCTGGAAAACCTGTCTACACACCATCGTGAGCACTTGTTACTTGCCACTTCTGTTCTTTGATTATTGATGGCAAGAATCCGTAAAAAATTAAATTAAATTTTGAAAGTTGAGGGAAGAAATTTCTATTTGTTTCTGGATCTTTTGGTAAGAATGCGAGTAAAAGTTTACTTTGTCTTCCCCCAAACACCGAAATGGACCCCAAGTTGTTTTTCATCTGAACTCTGGATTATAGCTGTTATGCCTTATCTGTTGGTGCATCTGTCACTGAGAGATAAAACTGGGGGTAACAATACATTGTTGAAGTAGGTAGCATTTTTGCCAGCAGAGTTGTCATGTAGGGAAGCCGTAAAGGAAGAACAGTATCTTAAAATTTTCTTTTCGTTGTGTTCTTTATATAGCTTATTTTGTATGAAGATGATTACCGTAGAGGTATTTGGTCTTCATACACTAAGTGGTGAAGTGGATTGTTCGGTGTTGTATTGGGATCTTTAAACTCCCCGATGGCCCACTAATGTCCTCTTTGATAAAGCAATCTGAATTTTTCACTTGTATTTGACACCCCACCCCCACTTTTTGGTGAACATCTCAGTTTTGCGTATGGGGTGCTTAGAAGATTCTTGCCTGAGGAGAAGGTCGAATCTATCAAGGGTCTAACTTTAACAGCTGATGGAAATGGTGCAGTGTTTGATGTGGCTACAGAAGACTTGGATACTTTCCTGACTGGTAATAGGAGACTTTATCCCTTGAGATATTGGTGACAACTAGTTTGTTTCTTCTACTTACTTTCCTTTCTCGTCTGCTAAAGGCACTAATTACTATGTCGTAAATTCTATTTTTCCATGTTTCACTCGACTCCTTTTGGTTTGCTCTGTCAAACTTTATATCCCTTATTTTGTTTGCAGGTCATAAAAATGCAGCAAATGTGAGCTTGGAGGTGTTGAAGGTGTTGCCGCCTCTACAAGAAAGAGAGCAATCAAGAGGACGTTTTGGTGGCAGGGGTCGAGGTGGTTTTGGTGGCAGAGGAGGTGGTTTTGCTGATCGAAGAAATAATAGGTTTTCAAACTCTGGAGGCAGAGGAGGTTACAGAGGTGGCAGCAAATGGTGAAATGCTCAGTAGCATTTTGCTGTTAACCTCCTTTGTTTTGTTATTTCAATTAGAGTAACAAGAACTTTTTGGACAATGAAGAAAATATTTAGTATCGAACATTACATACTTCAATTTTCACCCCCATTGGTTTTGTTTTTTGTACTTTGATTTATTTGCTAAGCCAAGCTAAAAGCCTAAAACCATTCCATTGATTGGGAATTTTTGTTCTCTCCCCTGTTATAGCTTGACTGGCAGTGTAAAACTATGCTTGATATAATAATTTTTATTTATTGCCAATGTATTCCTGCCAGCTGCTTGTTATTTTACATTTTACTCACAATAGGTTACTTTTTCAATGGAAAAAATGGATATTTGATGTTTGTGGAGATGCACGTCTATAAGACATAACATTTTCCTTTTTCTTTATTATGTCCATCACCACCAATATTTAGCCCCAAAAGCAGTTAAGTCTTGTCAAATTCAACCTATAATTGCATTCTTGATAAAATGTTTTAGAGTGTTTAACCATCCCAATTGATATATAAAGTCCTATATGAGGGTCAACAACCCCATATACAGTCCACACAACGTTTCCTGGTGAACAATCAGTACCATCCTTCAACTACAAAACTGCAGGTCAAATAGCAAAGCCTCTAGTGATGTATTCTTAGATTCAAAGCTTATTAGCTCATGCGTTCATATCATAAATGAGTGATAATGTTCTAGGGACAAACCTCAAACAAAACTCCTTCCCTTTGTACTGGTCCCGAAACCGATTCAAAACATCAAATAAGAAAATTATGAATGAAAACAACATAACGTTTTTACCTTTATCTGCTAATGCACTTACTCAATGTACGACACCATCAATGGCTCTCTGCTATCTTCTCTAGATTCGTTTTTATAGTAAAAGTACAATGTCAACTGCACAATCCCCAGAATAGTTCCTATTCCATTTGGCACCTGAAATGTACATGTACAAAAAGAAAATTACAACAGAATAAGTAATGCACATAAAAACTAGTTTTCTATCAGGAACAATTGAGTCAATAAGGAACTGTTCGAAATATATTTTAAAAGAAAAAAGATGAAAAGGATAAGGAGATGGATTGTTTCAAAGGAAGCTTACATAAATAAAGATGTCGAGATTAAACAATCCATACAGCAAGAACGATGCGCTCATCAAGAAAGTCGAAAGCGAAAGATAAAATGGCATGAATTCAACACTCTGAGTGTGGATCACCAAATTCTGGAAATAGAAAAGATGAATAATTCTTCAAAACTTGAGCAATCAAATGAACTAGAATAACCCGTCAATTGAGAGACGACAATAGTGATTTTGATTGAATTACAATTATGAACAATGGAGAAGCAAACATCGATATGAGAGAAGCGCAACTCAATACTCCAACAAAGATCCACCTCATGCCTCTATCAGCTATTTGCAGACTCCCATACACTATGATTGCAAATACACCAAAAACTGCCAGAAGAAGTCCGAGCATTCTCAACTGCCCACAAAAAAATAAGAAGAAGTTGAGCAGAAGGGAGAAGATGACATAAGAAGCTATTGGGAACTTTCAATGCTAAGGTGCATCAAATAAAAGGGCAAGTGACCTTTTTCGTTCTCTCTGCATAGACAATGAATAGAATAATGTAGGCCAACTGAAAAACTCCACCGATAGAATTGACCGTCATAACCGGTACATTATCAACAGATATGAAGGGTGAGCCATACCACACACAGATCAAACAGTTCAAGAGCCCATATATATATGGCAGGCCTGAGAACTGTTCAGTTGAACGGTTTCTAATCACTCTCCTAAATGTATGTCTGAGAGAGGAAAACAGAGAAAGGTAGTTGAGTAATGATTTTCAATGGCCATTCCAATTTTTTCCACTAATTAAGTATTACCATATTTAACAAAGCACTCAAGAAAGAACTTACATAGGTGACAAAAACAGCCCAAAAGCAAAGACGTTTCCTGCAATAAACAAGGCTTGTTATGACAGGATTCTTGAACATGGTTCATATCAAGGTTTACAGCCAATACATAGTCTTTTAATATGAAATTCAATCATAAGGAGTTCAATACATGCTTTGTGTGATGCAAGTACCCAATAATTAATCTTCTAGGAATCAAACTTAAAACTTCATTATTTTTTCATGCTTTTTTTTTGGATTATCTTCTACTTTACTCTTTACTTTTCATATTCCCAAATTCATTTTATGATTTTCTTCATTTTACTTTTCATATTAAAGCTGATTGCTTACACATTTTTGGTTCCTTGAAAAACTCAGAAAGAATATTAAGTATTACTGAAACTGTAGAAAACACAACTTGCATGCTTTATAGAACAAGAAAGAGCTTCAACTATGTATAACTGATCCTTTCTTATTTTAGCTGATCTACAGCTCTGGAAAACAAATCAACAATGTTATCAAACTGCTTCAAAATTTGAAATCTAGTAACCCCGAACTCATAAAAAAATTGTGGTTCAAGTTTAGGTTAGAAGCAACAACAAAAAAAATTCAACAAACAAGCATTAGATACGGCAACCAAATCATCACAATCTCAGCTTCATATCAATTATCCAACTTCCAGTAAATAATTAGCTACTTCCAATTTGAAAGTATTCACAAAAGGAAGAACAAGTTAACCAAACAATTCCAACAATAAATCATTTAGTTCTAAACCAACAAGTTCGTAATAATTGAGCTGCGCATTTACACCTAAACTGTAAAACCTCTTCTTACTCCTTAGGCCAAATCCCACTAACCAACAAGTTTCACAAACAACGAGCTCATGAGTATATACACCTTTTTCGAGAAGATTCCTATGTATCAAGAATTGAAGCATCTCTATTCCAACTTTTACCCAAACTGATATCAAATTGCCATCTGGGTTTCATGATTCTTGACCAGTTACTCACATAATTACAAAACAATTTCTTTATTCCATGAAAGCAAGAACCAGAGAAAATAAAATTTACCGGCGATTCCTGCTGCATCCCTGCAAATTGACAAGGCCGGTGATGGACCAGAAACGACCATCGATCCACTTCAAACTTCGACTCTCACCAGTCAATCAGAAGCAGCCCCAACAATAATCCACTCCTTAGACTTCTGGGGTGTCTGCTCTTAGACTCTCTTCACAAGTACGGGAGTAACGTTTTATCAAAAAAAAAAGTAAAGGAGTAACGATTTTTGGTTCTTTTCAAAATTAGCGGTTTTGATGATCATGAAATTAGCGGATTTAGTAGTGATTTTTAAAATAATATAGTTCAATATGCGAAAAAAAATTAAAATATCGGTTTTAAAGACTTTTAAAATTATTAAATTATAATTATGTTTATATAAATAGAGTCCGAAAAATAAGACATATTTTTTTGCTTTCAAAAGAGAGACTAGGATAAAAATGAGAGATTCTACTATTACACATCTCCAACGAAAGAATAAGAGTTCCAAGTGTTTGATGGATCCGAAGGAACAAAAGAAGATTGATGGAAGAATAAAGTTAACGAGGGTAAAAAAGACAATGGATTTCAAAAAACCTTTGAGTGTTTTAAAAATTTATAAATTAACACTATACTGATTAATTTGAGAATTTTAAACCTCAAAAATTAATTGAAAAAATACTCATTTCCAATTTCACAATCAGAGCTTTACCCCACGTTTGTCAAAGCTCATTTCTTTGTTTGGTTTGCATAAAATATGGGTTATGAATATGAGCTAATGACCCAAGCTAACAAACTATTCTCTCCTTGTGGAGAGTAGTTTTTTAAAAAAATGACAATTTTATCCTTCAATTAAAATTATATAAAATTATTAATTTATTAAAAAAAGCATAATATAGTATTTTTATTTTTATTATAATCAATTCAAACTAAAACTCATACTCATTTTCACATCAATCAAACATACAAAATTTTATCTTTAAACTCATTCAGCCCTCTCTATTTTTTTTCTCTCAATAAGCTCATGCTCAACTCAGCTCGTCTTAAACTCATTTCAACCAAACGTGGGGTTAATGACTTTCTCTGAATCTTCTAATTCCCTCTCTCATTTCCCTCTCCTGCAACGTGTTGCAGGTGCTAAAAAAATGACTTGTGCGCCTAAGACCCAGAAACAGCTGTCCCTTGACTCTTCCAAGTTCCAATCTCCCTTTCCCGATTTACTATTTCTCCAGCAACTTGCAAGTGCTAAGAAAATGACTTGTGCGCCTAAGGGTGGATTGGACTACGCCATCTATATATGCCTGATTCACAAGGAGGAGTCGAGGAGATTGACTGCACCATGATAGCTAGCATCAATAGTTTCCTATTTTGCTTAACTGAGTTTTGGACAATAGGGTTGTGTTAATCTATATATTTCTATATAAAATGGAAGTCTCACAAATGCCCCCGATGAAGCCCACGAAGAGAGAGAAAATAAAATATAATAATCAAAACTAAATCAATAGTTACAATTAATGGTCATTCAATATACGAAAACTTTTAATATTCCTTTTGTTATAACATAAATGATAAGGTGTCGTTTAGAATTCAAGAGTTATAACATGTACGTACGCCAATAACTAAAATTAACATTAAAAATTAAAAATTATATGATAAATTCTTTGATATTTCTTTAGTTATAACAAAGATGACAAGATGTCAAGTAGCATTCAAGAAGATAATACATAAGTCAAACAATTAAAATTAACATTAACAAAACTAATAATTATACGAAAAATTAAAAATTCACGTGGTCATTCAATTTAAGAAGTATCTTAATATTCCTTTTTTCATATAAATAAATAGCTATATGTAATACGAGAGTTTAGATAATGTTTATATAATTTTTCGTAATGACAGCTCAATAAAAATATTACGTAATAGTATTACACGTATAAATTATATTCGATTAGTGATTAATTTTAACAAATGAAAAATATAGATGCTATGTCATGACCATTTACTTTTGTGTTGATTTTCATTCTCATCTTATTATAGTCAATTAAATATTTTGTTTGATAAAATTAAATCAATAACAACACATTAAATTCCATAAAATTAAGACTTAATAGATATTTAAATATTGAATATGTGGTAGAGAGAATATGCCCAATTTTATGTATTTTATTAAAATTATTATAATAATTTAATATAAAATTAATTTTATAAAAAATTAAATAATTGAAAAAAATTTACCACACGTGACGCGCGGGTATTAAACTTGTGTACTTAAAAAAACATCATACTCCTTGAGGATGGATGGTGATGCGAATTGTTTTAAAGAGATTTGAATTTCAAGTCAAATGTGGGATATGCCACGTCAGCAGATAATTTTATCTTTTAATGTTTTGCCACGTTGTAAGAAAGCATTTATTAAGAAATAGTATCCAAGTAAGTATTTCATGATTTGATGCATTTTGACGTGTGACATTTAATGATGAGAATCACATACACATAATGATAATGTCAATTAAAAAAAAGAGAACATATGTTGATTTTTTTTTGAAAATAAAATAATTTCATTATTAATAAAAATAGTCCATTAATAATAATGTCGCTAGAAAATTAGGAGACATATAATAGGAGTAAGGGATAGCGTAAAAACGGGTCACTATTAAATGTGTCATATGATCCAACCATTGAATAATATCTCGAAAATATACTGTGCTCTGAGGCTCTGTTTGGATTGAGGGGCAAAAAAATAAAGAGAATTAAGTAAAATGAGAGGAAGAAAAAATTATGTACATAACTTTGCTTGGATTGAGGGGAGATAAATAGAGTGTGTTCATTATACATTTTGCTTGGATCGAGAGTTTTGAGTGAGAGAGAGGGGTAAAAATATTATAATTACTAAAATATTTTTAAATAAAAGTAAAAAACAAATATTTCTAAGATTTCTCAAAAATATTTTAAATTTTTAAAAAAATATGTATCTCCCACTCTACACCCCAATTTGAGAAGGAAAAAAAATTGTCAATTTTTTTTCCCTCACTTAACCCTCTATAATCTCCCTCCTAAATCCCTACCCTCAATTCAAATAACTTATTTACTCTCCCTAACCTCTTAATCCTCAATCAAAGCATAGCGTGAGGAAAGCAAGGCACTTAACCAGGCACTTAACCTCTTAACCCTCAATCAAAGCATAGCGTGAGGAAAGCAAGGCCGTGTAGTGTTTCCTCGAAGAAGAATCGAGAGAGAGAAAAAAATGCAGACCTCAATTCCATTTTCTCATGGAAGCACAAATTTCAGGTTTAAAACAAACGCGAACGCGAAATTTTCAATTGATCAGGAAAGAAACACGAGGCTGCAACTTCTCGTGACATTTTTAGCAGAACCTTGCCGTCCACTATTACCATCGTGTTACCATCGCACTCTGAAGGCTCAACATCGATTACAGCCATCATTACTGCTACAATCAAGCAGAATCAGTTGGATTCGACCCTCAGATCTCATTCCAGGATCGAGAATTGCTCCTTCGGTAGCGCCACTTCAGTGTGGCAATTCATCAAACAGTTTCGATGCTAAAACCGATAATAACAGTAGGAGTTTGAGCGGCTGGATTGAGCTGGCCGGGGAGGCTATATCTACTGCTTTTCCGATATGGGTGACACTGGGAGGTCTATTGGGGCTCCTGAAGCCAAGTTCCTTCAATTGGGTTAAGCCTAGATGGCCTGTTTTCTTGCTTTCCGCCACCATGCTTGGTATGGGCATGACCCTCACTCTCGACGATCTTAATGATGCTGTTTCGATGCCCAAAGAAGTCCTCTCCGGTTTTTTACTCCAGTACTCGGTTTGCTCTCTTCTTACACGCACACACACATTGGCATTGCTAAGGATGTGATGGATCTTACTGTTCTTCCTTATCTGTTGAGGTTTCTGGGTGGTGTTCAGATTATTGGAACCTGAACTAGAGCATATTGTAGATAGGACTCGAATATCAACTTTATTTTCCATTAATTGAGTTTTTGCAATTATATGAAAGAGGGACATGAAACAATAGCCAGTGAAATGCCTGCATATTGCGAACCCAGTGTGAGTTATGCAGTATGTTGGACAATCAAGAAAGGCATTGGTTTATTACATCCCTGGTGAAAATGCGTACAAAATTTTGGGACTTCACCTTTTCATTTTTACTGCATTTTAGTAATTGTCTTGTGTTACCTACAAAATCATCAATGAAACCATTCTTTATTGTCTTATGTAAGTTTTGTCCATCTTTACAAACTTAGTACTGGAAATCTTGTTTCATTGAACTAATTATCTAAACTCAGTATGTGTCTCATAAATGTTGAAAGTTGAAACTTTTGATATGGATTTTTTTGAAAAGTTTTGTGTGCAATTCTGAAGGAAATGACATTCAAACATCTTTTAACGTAAATTTCCTTTACAACAAAAGACCAAGCGTACAAACTCAATCTACTTCATACTATGGCAGCTATTTACAGGTATTAGTTACTTTGTGGAGATCGATGCTTAACATGAAGTACAATCGGCAGCTCCATAAAATTAAGTGCTTGTATGTTACATGCTGCATTGACATAGTTTTATGCTCTGACTCTACCCTAACCCCCCCCAACATGACTGTCTATGTGCTACTCTGTCTCAAACTCATTCTCGAACTAGAGAGAAGCTTTAATAACGTGAAAAGGAGAAAATGGGGGATCTCACGTTGGAGGACTGGAACCCATCTTCACATAATAACTTCCCATCATTAGGGTGGACAATGTCTTCATTCTACATTCCAGCTAAGTGTAAGGAATCCACTCGTATTCTTCAATTACTTCTGGTGAGGACTTTTGGCATAAAGGCTGAGACTATACATCAGAGAGCCTCCATGCTGCTCCATGCGTTTAACAACAGATTGTTAGTTAATAGATTTTAGCTGCAGCATTCTTATCCATCAGTTTCTATTTATCACAATGGATAACCAATAGTTTTACTCCCCCTACATTTTGAAAGAAATCCTTCTACGCTGCATCTAATTTATAGAGATTGTTACGCTGAAGTTTTTTTCTGCCATTTTATGCAAATGGATGGAAATTTTCAAGTATTGGATCTTTTATACTTTTTAAAAGTGAATGTAGAACCACGCAGGCTCATTTTCCTACAATATAGTGCCTTCACCAGACATAAATGTGTTCAGCTTCATCTTGTGTTGACAGATAATGCCAATATCCGGATTTCTTGTGAGCAAGCTTTTGAATCTGCCGTCCCATTTTGCTGCTGGTCTAATATTGCTTGGTTGCTGTCCTGGTGGTATGTAAGCTGGTTCTTTTGTGGTGTGGATATGACACCTTTCAACTTCATCCAGATCCATCATGTGACAATTCTTAATTCTTTTGTTGCAGGAACTGCAAGTAATATTGTTGCTTATATTGCCCGGTGTGTGATTCTCTGGCTTAGAATGATCGAATTCTTGTACATTATTTCCTTAAAAATTTCTCAGCCTTGAGATTCTAATGGTCAATCTGCTTCAGAGGGAATGTGGCACTTTCCGTAGTGATGACAGCAGCAAGCACTTTCACTGCTGTGGTTCGTACAACAGCAGAACTTTCTTAATTTATATTCTCTTTAAGGTGGTTATTGTTGGCAGAGTTTGGTGCATTTTGATTTCAATGCAGTATCGTATGTAAATAGTCTTTTTTGACGGCATTTATTTGCCATGTAGTGCACCTTTGTTTTTACATTTTTTTTTGTTTCTATGTGTTCCTTGAGCCTTGTATAAGCTTTGGATGGGTTTGAACCAAATTTTCTTGTTCATTCAGTTTCCATTAAGTTACATTTTGCAGGTTGCCTATTACAAATTCATTACCCATTGATGATATTGACCGATGAATGCATTTTCCTGTGACTTGGTGATACAGGCTATGACTCCGCTCCTCACAGCCAAACTTGCTGGGCAGTATGTAGCAGTTGATGCTAATGTGCTGTTTACATCAACCCTGCAGGTGAGGTGTCCTTCCAGGGGCTGTATTAATATCTTTTATCATGACATTAATAGTCATCTTCTTGCTATCTGCTATAAATACAGGTTGTGCTCCTTCCAGTACTGGCTGGTGCTTTTCTTAACCAATACTTTCACGGCCTCGTTAAATTTTTTTCACCCTTGATGCCACCCATTGCGGTGGCATCTGTAACTGTTCTGTGTGGACATGCGATTGCTCAAAATTCTTCTGCAATACTTTCATCTGGCCTACAAGTCGTTCTTGCTGCATGTCTTCTTCATGCATCTGGATTTTTCTTCGGATATGTACTGTCAAGGATGCTGAGACTTGATGTGGCATCTTCACGTACCGTTTCGATCGAGGTTGGCATGCAGGTAAAAACATTACCTTGTAAACCTTAACTGACTCTACGAAAGTTTCTTCTTTTTGGTTCAGACTATGTTTTAATCTACAAAGAAGAGTAATACTTCTGGTAAAATCTTAATTGAAAAATGACAACGGCTCTCACTGCGACTAATCAAGAATTTGTGATTTTTTTTTTGTTGTTTCGTTTTTTTTATCTATACATGCTATAATCTTCACATTTATCTTTTAATAAGAAGTCTCATTTATGAAGAAATCTTTGAACTCTAGAGAAATTTTACTAGAAATTTGTGCATTTGCATGCATAACCCACCCCAGAAGAGTGCCATGATAACCTTCTTTAGTCCATAGTTTGGTTGCCTGCTTGTAGTTTTCTTTTCTGGGTTGAGTTTGCAGATCTTTCGACGAAGCAACTGATATATGAAATCTCTTTACTGTTCCTGAGAAACTCTTATTTCATATCTTACTGTCGTGTTCCAGAATTCGGTACTCGGGCTTGTTCTTGCGACGCAGCACTTTGGGAATCCACTGACGGCAGTACCATGTGCAGTTTCCAGTGTATGTCAGTCGATCATTGGTAGCATTCTCGCTGGAATTTGGAGACAGAATATGCCACCCAGAAAACAAGATTGAAAATGCTATTTGTGAAACTTAAAACGACGACTTAGGGATTGGGCTCGCGTACTGACGAACATGAAATTGTCTCATCGATCAATTATCTATTTCCTTTGACATGATGTTTTCAATAGATCTTTGTTAAAAGGGTGTTGCTTATTTAAATCCAAGGTTTGACATTGCTTCATCCAACGGCTGCTGTCAAAAGAATGATATTCTGTGATTGCACAATCCTTAGAAGAACTTGTCATTGCTATTAATTTTGTAGTGAATTAAAAAAAATGATCAGGAATATAAGTCTGTCATTTACATCATGATAATGTAAAACGTCCAGACCCCTGTACATCCAATTCATCCATCTGTTAGAAGAATTTTTCTGTAACACTTAAATCCAAGGTAAGAGGTCAAGAAACTAGTCCCCAAGTCACCCTACAGTTTCAGAAAACAAGTCACAAGCCATCAAAACCATAGATACAAATAATCAACAACTAGGAGTAACCATCCGTTTTTTACGCTTAACTTTATCACCTTGGAGCATAGTTCATGTGTCCGGAACGAACCTCCAGATGATGGGGAGTGCAGAATCAGCTTCAAAGAAGAGCTATAAATGCAATAATGAGTACATCATAGCATGAGAAAGTCTCATTTTATTGAACCTCAAAAGTTCAGGTGTTATCCTGAACATTTCAATCTTGTTCACCCAATTCTAAGAAAGCGAAATCCAGAGGATTCGGCCAATAAATGACGAACCCCCATAAATATATGATATGACAGTGCTATGGCGGCAATCCCAGTGAAGGAAGGGGTAAGTTGTGACGAATAAAAGAAGAACCTGTAGAAAGGAAAATAGGTGAAGCAAATCGTACCCATTTTCAGACAAGAAGATAAGAAACCAAAACCATGGTGGTTATTGAAGCCGCGGAAATTCTATTGAAAATAGAAATGGTTGAATTAAGTTGTGGCTGATAAACAGGAAGATGAGGAGATAAAGGGCGGAGTGTATTCATTGTATTAGAAGTCACTTCTGCTTTTCCTGCTCCTTGCTCACCAAGCAACATACTGAAACTAGAGAATTGAGTTGCAAAGAAATTTCCATATCTAGGGGGAGTAGAGAGAGGGTGCGACCGCAAAATAGAGTGGTACCAGTTGCAGGTGGACAGTGCTGAAGGTTTTTCTGATCCAGACACATATGGATAATGTTGACCCTCCAATGCCTCCACGAAAACCTGATAAATAAAGGCATTCATCAACCATTAAATATATGGATGCCGCCAATTATACCGGCACATGACAGATAACAAAAATATTGTACCCAGACGAATAGTTTATGACTTACTCAGTAGAAATAAATCAATATTCATACTAACAAACACAAAAATGTTTCAGAATAATAAACAGTTTAATGAAATTGAAAAAAATGGAAATACTAGTTCAAATGCGTAAACACAACCAATATGCAACTCATGACTTGTCATTGTTGTGTTAGTTATCAAGAGAAACAGATCTATAGGATTCAGAGGATATGCATGTCCCAGAAAAACAATAATATCTGCCACATCAATCAAATTCACAGGTGGCTGATATGAGGCAGGTCTCACCAACGCCCTACCCGAATCCTATAGTCTGCGATCACAGAAATATTACGGGAGAAATTACAAGCTAAGCACAAGCCTATTTTTTAGCCTAAAGTTAAGGGAAGTACCTTCTCAGAAGAACCAAAAGTAGGGCTGTAAAAAAAACAGCCAAAACCAAAACCGACCAAAATCGAATGGTTTGGTCGGTTTTTTCAAAAAAAAGTTACATATTTTACACTAAGACCGATGAAAAAACCGATTAAAATTCGAAAAACTGACAAGACGGTTTGAGTAAAAAATGTAAAAAAACCGATCAAAACCGACCGTCGACACCCCTAACCAAAAGGCATTCTTGATTTCGGGTCTGTAGGACGAGCCATCTGCATCATCAGGGTTTACAAAGCATTAACTGTAGAAGACTTGAAAAAACAGCTAAATTGAAACATACATGTTGTACATTCTGGATAGATATGCCAAACTTTCTCTTAAGAAACCATGCAATCCATCTATTCATGAAAATGAAATACAAAATTAATAAAAAGAACAGAAGTCCGAACCACAATATTTGTGCTTCTTTTCTTTCATGTACGCATGTCTCTCTAATAAGCTTGTTCATATGAACTAAGCAAATAAGAAATCGAAAAACTGATAACGAATCTAAGATCACATTCTAATTAACGATGATCTACAAAGGACTAAGCATGTACCCCATATCCTGATATCCCGGCAAAGTCCAGGAGAGAATGCATGTTCTCACTCGGAGGCAGTCGTGGTGATTGTTGCAACGGCGTCGCCCCAAGGGATCCGGGATGCTCAACTCTGGCGGTTGTGGCATTCGGATCAGAGGAGAACCATCTGACCTGGAGGCATCGAGACGAAGAGTAAAAGTGGCAGTGGCAGCGAGCTTGATTGAGGAGAAGCTTCATGCTACGAAAATGGTGGTATTGAGGGAATTAGGGCAAAATGTGAGAGATATTGATCTTCTACAGAAAGAAATGAAAGAGAAGGATTTTGGTATTTTGGGGAAGAAGCAGTGTTCGTCAGCATAGTGGAAGCTTAGTACTGGTTAAATCCAAGGGTTGGGATTGCTTTCATCCAACGGCTAGTATGAAGAAATTGCAATTAGTGGCACTTTTGTTATAATGCCTTATTTGTTCCTCTTCCATCACTTCCATCGGGAAAATCGCTTGGAAAGCGGCCATCGCTTCGGGCGAAATCCTGTGAGAATGTTGTTAAACAGAATCCACAGCCACCAAAGAGTTCTGACAATGTCTCTCATGCCCTTCTCACAAATGAAGTATGGCTTCAACGTTTGCTTGTCTTCTTCTTGGTCTCATAAAAACACGAGAGAATTACGTTGCTTCACTGATTCGAGTACCAAGATTTCTGCTTCTAGTATTGAGAATACGGCTTCAACTTCTCTATCAAATACTTCTCCTCTCTCAGGTAATTTTTTTACATGGCAGTAGAATCATTTGAATTTGTGCAAGCTATTAATATATGATGTGCAAATGCTTTATTAATTTCAATGTTTGGAGAACTTCGTATAAATTTGTTGATTTGAATTTCACCAGTTTGAGTTCTATGGTTCGGGCTTTTTTATGTCACTTCAGGAATAGAAGATGAAGTAGCTGGGTATGTCTTTGGCAAGAGGAAGGCAACCGAAGTGGCTCAATTGTAGGTACTTTCATGGTCAAACTTCCTTGGTTCCATCACAGATCCAGTGTGTGTTTATGAATGCAATTTAAACATTATTTTTATGTCTAGTGTTTGGAGTTGAGAGTTTAGTCTCCATATTTTTAACCTCATTGCTGTTGTATTGAATGATGATACATGAACTCATTGTAAATAGTGATGACATATGATTTGTTACAGTGATTGCTGGTATTATTTTCACAAAATTGGACAATTTTGAGATCTGCCATTTCGTTTGCTTTATTACTGTGATTGTGCCTATCCTGTTCATATAAATGGAAACTTTTAAAAGCTGAATTTTATTGTGGTTACTTCTTTTAGAACGAGCTACATGTATGCCCACTTAAATTTGGACTGCAGCAGCCAGCAGCCAGCAGCATGGGTTCTTAACACCTCATTGACTGAAGAACATAACATAGTTTTGTGATTAAGATTTTCAATGTTCGAAACTTCCTCTTTTAGGACCAGTTCACATAGAAAAGTTTTTATCAAAATTTTGCAAACTGTTTTATTGACATACCATAGAGCATGTGGTCTTGTGGTAGAATTGCAAGGGTGTAATCTAGAGGTCAAAGGTTCAATTTTGAAAACAATCTCTCCACATATTATGTGGAGGATTTGCTCACATTCCACATGTCTCCAACCACTGCGAGAGCCTTGTGCACAAGAGTTTTTTACCTTTTTTTTTTTTTTTTTTGTCTTATTGACATAGATTCTGATATTGACTCTCAATTTTCCCCTTCTTCTCCAGGGTATGGAGACATGTTGTCCAGAAGGGAGATACAGTCATAGATGCCACTTGTGGGAATGGTTATGATACTTTAGAGTTGCTCAAAATGGTTGACGATGGGTCAGGCAGAGGTTGCGTTTATGGGTTCGACATTCAGCAGGAGGCTTTGCAAAATACTTCTTCTTTGCTGCATGAAGTTTTCCCAGAGAAGGAGGTATGCCATTGTAATTTTTGTTTAGTCCATTTTCTTGTTCTTTTTTTTCTCATTTTTTTTGGTATTTTGTTAAGTCTAGAATAATTGTGCAATTTGATTATGGTATTTAGTCAAGTCTAAAATCATACTGTGATTAGCATCCTTAGGGGTCAAACACATCTTTTTATTGTAATGGAAGTTTTGATAGAATCAGTTTTAACAAAAGAGTTTGTAACCTTGTAAATATTTTTAAGACCCCTTTTTAAGAGGTTTTTTTTATTGATAATGCAGTATTTTGAGAGGTTTCTCTACCCTATAGACTCTCAGAGGCAATTATCTTGTCCCTCATCAACTTTACATTCTGTAGTCTCTTGTTTGCTATTTTCCTGCGTCACTTTTTCAACCATTAGTGAGAAAGCACACATTCGCTTTTTTCCCCCCCTGGCTGGTCAGTGAGTTGGTCAAGGCCGCCCTTCATGATTATTCTCTCAATCATGGACTAGCTAGGTATTCCCCTAACCCTTCGCAGTCAAACAGGCCAATATTTCTTTTTTGCATATTCAATTGCAGTCCTAATTGAATTGAAAGGAAAGAAGTAGCTCAAAATAGTCAAATAGTCAAGATCGTATAAGCATTTGGTTTTGAGAGTTATTTAATATCTTTATAATAGTCCTCACTATGCATAAGTATTTCGTCAAGCTCGAGTGGTCATTGGCCTACATTATGTGCAGAATTTTTGGTTGTGTAACTGTTGCTCATTATTTTTTATGCTTCCACATTTTAAGGAGTTCTTGTATGCAACGATGCACCAACATTTTTGGTGGCAGTGGTTTGAATGCTTCCATCCTCAAAATTTTAAAATTAATATAAAATGTCAAACTATCAAACAAGAAAAAGGAAGGAAAAGTGAGTGCACCTCCTTGGCACCTTGTTTGATTCTTTCTCCTATTTTTTCCTGAACTTAAAAATTACCTCATCATGTAAAATGCAATGCTCAACCTGCCATTTATGATCGTATTACCCACTTTTCTTATTGGCCCACCCAGCTTATATTACGCGCTCCATATCATTGTTTGTTTCCTGTACTAGATTGAAACGGAATTTGAGTCCTTTGTCCTTTAACTATCTTTTAAGTACAATAGCTGATGAAAGCTTAGTGATCTTAAAATTTTGTGCAGAAGGGATGCGTCAAGCTCTTCTCCATCTGCCATAGTCGAATTGAAGACATCATTCCAGAAAACACCTGTGTGAGGTACTGATCAGAAATCAATTTTATTGTCTATTTTTCTTTTATTTTTTGTGGCACAAGGGAGAGGTATAACCAGTGGCAAAATTGGAAATCTTTGTGACCAGAGCTGAGTTTTGATTAAATAAGAAACGGAAACATGCACTGAGGCCTCTTGAACTATTGACCTAAGGCAAAGACCCACTTAAACTATTAAATCCGAATAAAACTTCCTTGAAATACGAGTCAATAGCAAACAACACCTTGATATTTTCAAAAGGTCAGCCTCTTTCTCATTGAAAGTACATTTTTTGGTTGGATTCATCTACTAACACTTGCTTCCTGTCTCTCTGTGTGTATTCATCCTCTCTCAAATATCTTTTCCTTGAGCTCAATCTCTTCAGATCTGGTTCCTTTAATATCTAGGGTAGGTACTTTATGCTCTTTAGGGAGGTGGTGGGTAGTGACTAGTGAGTAGGAGGACAAATTTAATAAAACTGGGTTTGCTTCTTTAAGTTGATTTTCGTAGTATATTTCATTTCGAAAGAGCCTGACAATAGAGTTGGAGGGGTGCAAATTAGAGGTCACTGCGACTCACAAGTTCCTGGAAGCAGCCTCTCCACATATTATGTAGATTAAGATATCCATACATATTGCCTATCCACGGCCTCAACTGTAGAAGCTTTGTGCACGGGAGTTGTTTGCCTTTTTTATTTCATTTCGAAAGAGTCTTTTTGTATTGTAGTTGCCTCTTATGATTTTATTCATGGCCGAATGGTTTGCTTTGTATTTTTTATCACAATCTAGTTATTTCACTCCAGAATATGTTAGATCTTCAGTTTCAGTTGAATATCCTATATGCATATTCATTTGGAATGGAAAAGTTGAAAAACTAAACTGGTACTGGAGTTGAAAAAAATCTTCCCACTTTTTCAGGAAAACTGAATTAGACAAAGAATACCAAGAGTTACATGGCTTGTCTGAAGAAATGGGAAAGGCTTAGTTTGCCTTTATCCATCTACCACTTTCGTTTAACCTTTATAGCTTTGGACTAGACTATGAACTTTATATGAAATCTAGTTTTACAGAGTTATGACATAAAAAATCCTCCGGATTCCCCCATATTACCATGTTAAACGTAATTAGGACTATAATTTGGTTCTTTTAACTTTTGTTATGCTAAGTTGGTTTGCCTGAAAAAAACCCTAAATTTTAAGCTTTCGGAAGACCACTGGAGGACATTACTCAATAGATTTATGGTAGCTATGACAAAGAGACATTTACACAATGGCTTCTCCTTCCGGTCACCCTATATGAAGCTAAGTGGGACTTAAGGAAAAGTAGTTCTAGATTGAATCACCCATGCAAGTCTTTTTGATGGTCAAGTTTTCCACGGCTTGTTTAGTGTTGATCAGTTGTCTACCTCTGAAGAACTTGAGCTCTAGTTACGTGGAAAATGTTGTCAATATATAATTGACCAACCTCTGCTCAACCAATTTACTTGGTGCTTGACTATGTACCATTAACCATGCAGCTTTATCAATGCCAACGGTAAGTGGTGAAATTCTTAACATGCCAATAAGGCAAATCACATATTGAAGTATGAGACCATGGTCCTGTACTTTTGCTTGGTCACCAAAATTCCATGTCAGTATTTTGCTTCTTTGAGACCAACCTAAAACTGTTATTGTGGAAAGATAAAAACTGGATCTGCTTTGAGACGGATGAGCAAATTTTCCTCATTTTTTAATTTAATGTGATGATTGTTAAATGTAAATCCGCAAAGCATCTTAGATTCCTGGTCATTCATAGTATTTTTATTATTGCAATAATATTCTGCAACTGAATGTGTCCATTTGTTTATCAATAAGAAATTATTTTAATTTGTGCGCTTATGTGATAATATGTGCATGTTTGTTTGTGTTGACGAGGTGTCATTTGAATGACAACTTGATGCTGATGCTTTTATTGTCTCTTTATAATCTCTGTGCACAGGCGGCAAAATTAGATTATTTGATGGTGAGGTATACTACTTTTGTGATATTTATCTGTATTTGTTTCAGATAATCCGTGGTGATAGAATGGTGATTCTTTTTGTCAATTTTTGTTAACTTTTAATTTCGTAGTAATGCATTTGGAGGATGAGGTTGGGGTTTGACTCTTGATGTCTGGGTTAAGATAATGATAGAATTTTGAGGGTGCAAAATGTTATACAGAACACCATGGAACAAGTTGTAGGATAGCATGTTTATGGAGATTATATGCCACACTTCTTGTTGCTGCTGCTTTTGGGCTGAAATGACCCATGTGCTCAAATAAGGCAATATTTTGATGCTTTTGTCTTTGTTTAGGCTTGTTGCATTCAACTTGGGCTACCTTCCAGGAGGTGAAAAAGCTATAACTACAACCCCAGAAACTACACTGCTGGCACTGCTGGGTGCAAAGAGAATGTTAATGACAGGAGGGCTTATTAGTGTAATAGTGTATGTGGGGCATCCCGGTGGAAGGTAAATTTTTCGGTTCTTCTCGTTGTTGCTTTTGTCATAATCTCTCAATCTCTGATTCTGTAGTCAAGCCCAACAAATCATTTAGGTGGTTTAAGATTTGATTATTTTCTTACCATTCAGGGAAGAATTGGAGGCTGTTGAAGCTTTTGCTTCTGGATTATCAGTTGAGAATTGGATCTGTTGCAAGTTTCAGATGTTAAACAGACCTTTGGCTCCTGTACCCATTTTCATATTCAAGAGATAAAAGTGCAACCATCATACCCTGGGACTATATTCTTCCGTTTGTGCACACATTTTTCAAAGGAATTTTGTGAATCTTTATTTGGGCACTCCTCTATGAGAATTAGGCTGAAGTCACAGAGTGCAAATGTTGCTTCTGGATTACAGGTTATTAGACTTGATGCTGCAGAAAAGTTTATCAAGAGTATAATGACATCAAAATGGCAGGGGGGGCTACTAGAATACAATGCTAATAATATATGTTGTGAGAAGAAACTGGCAGAGTCTGAAACGATAAAATCCAGTGTCACATAGTGACGGCTGGGCTGGCTCTAAACCCTGGCCAGCCGCACAACTATGACATGGGGAGCAATTAGGAGAAGGGCGTAGGCCTAAGGTGGTATATATAATGCGGTGTGGTTTTAGCACAAGCAGATTGAGTAGGGTTCATTTATTCAAATTCACGCAATTGTGAATAATGACAGTTTATGGGATTTAATCTCACCTTATTTTACAATTATAATGAATTATTGTGGTCAAATTTCCCATCTCATGAGATTTAAACTCATGACCTCCTGCAACTATAATGAATTAGTGTTGTCAAGTTCATTATCTCAATCAACGATCATTATAACTTTATATTTCTTTTTGATAGAGGTTAAAAAAATTGATAAAATCGAAAAGGTCAAAACTGAAATGTTGGTTAAATTTTTCAAAAAAAATACATATTTTACGCATAAATACATTGAAATCTTATCAAAAATCGACATAATGGATTGATAATCTACTAATCGACATTCGACACCGTACTTTTTTTATAGGCAGGCTTAAATCCTGATAATTGTGTGGGGAATTTTTCCCGCCCAGGCCCACAGGCCCTTTGGCGATTAATCCACTTTTATTTTGCCGCCTCCATGCCTCGAACCCATGACATTAAGTCGATGGGCAAGAGACACTACCACTAGGCCGTCTAGCGGTAGTGTCTCTTGCCCATCGACTTGATGTCATGGGTTCGAGGCATGGAGGCGGCAAAATAAAAGTGGATTAATCGCCAAAGGGCCTGTGGGCTGGGCGGGAAAAATTCCCCACACAATAAAGACACCTTTTGGTTTGGGCTTTCTGCCCCCCCGGCCCATGGGCCCTTGTATATTTTGGGAATAATTCAAACCATTTTTGTAACCTCCGAGATCGAACCCAGGCCTTCACCCAAGTTGGACCTCTATGTAGGTTACAAAAATGGTTTGAATTATCCCCAAAATATACAAGGGCCCATGGGCCGGGGGCAGAAAGCCCAAACCAAAAGGTGCCTTTATTGTGTGGGGAATTTTTCCCGCCCAGTAGTGTCTCTTGCCCATCGACTTGATGTTATGGGTTCGAGGCATGGAGGCGACAAAATAAAAGTGGATTAATCGCCAAAGGGCCTGTGAGCCTGGGTGGGAAAAATTCCCCACACCATAAACATATTTTGCAGCCCATTATAAAAACTCAATCTTGTGATTCAAATGGAATCGAATCATACCAATTCCTTTCAGAAAAGAGCTTATCCAAAAACAAAATATATATATTCATTTCTCCCCATTGTCCAACCCTTTGGAATAAATCCAATGAAAGTCTCCCCAAAAGAAGGACCCACAATTTTTTTTTTTAAAAAATAGTTTAGTTCTCAATTGTTATTTGTTAGACAAAACACAAGCGCAGCCATTCCTTATTAGTTCTTCAATTCAGACTTTCCCGCCATATTCGGAGAAAAAAAGTTTGATATAAACCGAAAGTTGTGAAAATGAATTCGATTTCCCGGGTTTTCTTCCCTCCGTGTTAGTTTCTCTTAGGCTGTCTAACAGAAACCCCAAACCTTGACTTTCATCAACGCAAAAATACGCACACCCCCTCTTTCTCTTTCTCTCTCTCCCTCTCTCTAGATATATCATACACAACAATTACTCAGATGAAAATGGATGCCATATTTCAGTCCTTACCTCCTCTCAAAAGATTCAGACTCCAACAACAACGAGAGCAGCAGCAGAAGGATCCATTAGCAGAAGAAGAAAACAAGGAAAATGTGGTGATTCCTTCGACCTTACCGGCAAAGAAGAGAAGGGAATCCCGAGAAACACTTGGGCCTTGTCGCTATGCTGCTGCCGCCGCCACCACCTATAATTTGCCAGCAAAGAAAAGGGTATGGGCAATGCCTCCTGATTTAGTACTTGAGATGCCCTTCTCACCGATTGATCTTAATGTCGAGTACAAGCCCTCTTTCAATGAAAAGGTGAAAACGACAGAGGAGATCCCACTTGCACATACTGCCAATCAATCTGTTCAAAAGAAAGAAGAGGAGAAGGAAGTATCTGTTCCTGACAACACTATTGAATCCTTTGAAAATAGTGATAATAGTGTTCAAGAACAGAATGAAATCAGTGATGTTGAGGATGATGGGATTGTGTGTGCAATTTGTGGAAGTACAGATGGGGACCCATCAGATCCAATTGTCTTTTGTGATGGCTGTAATTTGATGGCACATTCCACTTGCTATGGAGATCCTTTGATAAAGGGTATCCCGGAGGGCGACTGGTTTTGTGCACAATGCTTGGCCTCTCGCTCGTTCAAAGATCGGAATCAAGAAAAACCAGCACCATTTTCTTGCTGCTTGTGTCCAGTGAAGGAGGGTGCACTGAAACCCACCAGTGACGGGCGGTGGGCGCACATTTTGTGTTCACTGTTTGTCCCTGAGGTGTTTTTTGAAGACCCAAAGGGCCGTGAAGGAATCAATTGTTCTATGGTGCCTAAAAGGAGGTTTAAAGAGAGGTGCTATGTTTGTATGAGCAGTAGTGGCTGCGCGATTGAGTGCTCTGAGCCTAAATGCCCTTTGGCATTTCATGTCTCTTGTGGGTTGAAGGAGGATCTCATCATTGAGTACAAAGAAGGAAAGAAAAAGGCTGGGGCTGTTGTGGCTGGATTCTGCAAGGACCACACTGAATTGTGGAAAAAAGTAATGTTATGCTCTTGATAAATCTTTAAATTTTTTCTTGATTTACGTGGCTGAATGATGTAGTTCTGTATTTATTCATGTTTGGCTTTCTTCTTTTGTGCAGCAACAACAGACAGGCAAGTTCAAGATTGTTGCCAGAGAAGTGCACCGGATTAGTTAGATTTGTATTGATTAACACAGATTTTGGTATGATATTGTATTGGACTCCAAATTCTCATTGCTGTTTAGATTTTCTGTTTTTAGTCATGTTCTGAATCTTCTTAATCTTCTGTTTGAACTCATCTGATGCTTACTGTCATATGCAGCTAGCCTTGGTCTCTCTGTATCATGTCTTCTTGGTGAATTTTGGAACATAAATTCCATTGATTTTATATTTTGGATTCTTCTAGTTATGGTGTCACATTTTACTAGTTGTTAATGTTCATTGATTTTATATTTTGGGTTCTTCTAGTTATGGTGTCACATTTTACTAGCTTGTTAATGTTCTTACCACCACAATTTATTTGTTCTACTAAATCCGTTACATTAGTTGTTTACTGATAGTGCTATTTTATATAGTTAAGATGTTAATACATTTGACTATCCTCAATTTGCTGATTTCACAGTTTTGTTGAATTTGGATTTGATTTTCTTACATTCTCTACCTTGATATGGAAAATCTTTTGGTTTTGATGGATTCATCAAAGAGATTGAATATTTGCTGAAACTCCAACAAATTATCGCCTTTTGTTCAATAATAATTACTGCCACATTTGTCTCTGAAATACCCTTCTTTGCTCTTGCTGTAGCAAATTTGTTGAATGCAGAGAATCGACTAATACATTTGATGATCATTATTATAATGAGATAAGACACTTCTCTTCTTTATTGAGCCAATTCAATGTATTAAAAATTAATTACAAGGACTCCATAGAAACGGAAAAGCTAGACTAACCTAACTTTTTTTTATTTTTTGGTTGACACCACACCCCAAGTTTCCTTCCTCTCTGTTAGAATGACTAGTTCACTTATACTACGTCTACATGACATATGCCCTCTAAGACTGTCCACATTGAACAGCTCCTAAATTCTGGTAAGAAATCACAGCAACTGCTGCGGCCCCAACCACACCCCCCTTGGATTGTGGCTAGTGATATGGGTATGGGTTCATGTCGACGTAGTAGCAACTGGTTTTGCTGCCATGTTGCATTGTGAATTTTGTGGTTTTCCCAGAGTAGAATTCTTTCCTGCATCAAAACCAGATTTCTCCTGACCAGCAGTGTTGGTCTTGAAATAACAGTGAGGAGAGACGGTCTGCGGAGTAAGGACAGTACTTCTGTAGACAATCCTTGAATCATAGGCACCATTCATTGCTGCATCATTATCAGAAGGCAAAACTGATCCACCAACTCTTCTCGGTTTTGCTGTATAAGAAGGATATTTGACTTGTTAACAAAATGCAATTGGATACAAGTGACAAAAATACTGCACAACAAAATAACGGAGCTAAAGCACCTCAAATTCTCAATCCAGTTTTTACTAATTCATTAATGCCAGCAATACCGAATTTTTGAAAATTGGAGAATTGGCAAGGCATCCAAGGAGAAAAAAATTCCATGACTCTCTCTAGGTTACAGAAGATAATGCGGCTGGGAATCGTCTTCCTTTCAGCACAAATGTTGTGACATCACAACATTAAAAGCTCAATTTCCAACAATGTTAAGGTTGGACATCTGAATTCAAGTCCTACTAATGCACGGATTTATCTCACTTTCACGAGGGACACTAGGGACATTGAGGAGCAGAATTTCAGCCTCTTCTTCAAATGCAGACACAAATGGATTGCATGCTAATTCATAAATTCTGCAGACAAGACAAGACAAGGACAGTCGTTTTTTTGTACGGAAATCTGGCAGCCAATGGTAGCCATCATTCTTCTACAGTGTTATGGACAATTTGGAAATGATTTGTCCAAACTCCAAATCATGAACATTACTTAGGTATTAGCCAAAACAATTGAAGAGTACAAATGCCTCGAATTAAATTGCAAATCAAATGAGAAAGGGTAACTGATTGACTCAATTCCTCTACCAGTGTGCTGGCTTATCTAGAAAGGGACAAAAAAGAGAGGAATTTACAGAGATTTTGAGGAGATGGTGATGAAGAATGGCTTAACTGCTGTCATAAATTATGAAATCCTCTACCAGTGTTCTTACCGTTTGCTTCCCATTCTGCAAAAAACTCGTCGACCTACCATTTTTTTTTTAAAATACCACTTGATGTGGTTAGATCGTTACATAGTTAGCAGTTGTAAATAGATGCCCCCTTGGTGCAATTTATTAATTCCATTTATTCTTTTACAAGTTGATAAAAAGTAAAATTAATGGTGGAAGGCATTGAAGGGGAACCAGAACTGATCGTTGACAGGTATCATGCAATATTAGACAAACTTTTTTTAGAAACTGCACAAAATTTCAATGACAACTAGTTGTCCATCCATCAAGCAAAAGATTGCTGTGAGAGATTTGAACTGAAGAAAATTAAAGTGGTCCTGAAATAAGTAGGCTACAACTGTACACACCTGTTGGGACTCTAGGGGGAGGACGCAAAACCTTCGAAGGATTTCCAGCAACTGAACTAGTTACTGTGAGGTTTTTTGAACCTTCTTCTGCAACTTGCTGGCTTTCAGATGAAGTTGAATTCAGATGTGCATTAGTAGGACTTGCCCTTGAGTGAACAGTAGACCTGTGAATAAAACCACATCAGAAATTAGAAGAGTGCGAGCCACAATGATAGAATAACTACCCAAACTTCAAATCTTTCTAACAAAATAAAAATCGGACTAGATTAGAACTTTCTTTGCAGCACCCTTGTGATCAACAAAAGCAGTAACAGGCAGGGTTACGTCTAACAAGGAAAGAGTGAATTTTTTTATAAAAAAACCCTATCTGACAAGAGTTTTGTCTACTCTCACAAATCCCAAATCAATCAAAGAAACTAGTCCTGTTTTCTACAAAATAAATTGTCCGATGCCCCGAACAGTATTCTCAATTTTTTTCCAAAATGAAATAGATGATCTCCCTTCAACTTTTCTTTCTCTTTCATGATTCTGGAAAATTTTCAGGAACCAATATCTAAACACATAGCACCCAGCATGAAGAGCATTTCTGGGGAGAATTTCAAATTATAACAGAACAAGCCAAAAAAGTAAATAGTGTAGAACCCTGTAAATACAAAACACCATACCGAGGAAGGGAAACATGCGTCCTCTCAGGAGGAATAACTGGCACGCTCCTCCCACTAATTTCTTGAAGATATGCAAACTGCTTTCTCAATTGACCTGTGGCACTGGATTGAACAGACATACTCAGAATCATGTCTCCATAGGAAAAGAACAACCAAAACATTAAATACATGAGAAATGCTCAGAGAAAGCGTTTAAAACCTAGGATAGAGAAAGTTTGAGCCTTCGGTTCCATTCACATAGTCTTTGAGCAGCTGAGGGTGATATTCTAGTATCTCCCTGTAAATTAGTTCCCTAATGTCCTCTTTTGAGACCCTTCGCCTTTCAAACTCAAATTCCAACTTGGAGATTGGCTGACAAGAAGGTTCTCTCTCCACTTTGGCCAAGCCCTTAAAGTATGGATCAGCCAATGCCTATCAAAATGAATATTATTTAAGTTTAGTGCAACAAGGACATTAAAGCTCCTACATTTATTAATATGCAAAAATTACAATGGTAAAAGATGAGAGAGAAAAAAATGGTTATGCCAGTTGACAAAAAAAAAAGACATTCTAAACATAGAAACAAATCAAACAATCATATAATTATGCTCCAACTATCTCTGACCCAGACGCCATCACAAGGAAACATTCATATAAAAAGATAATTAAGCAGCTTAAAACGAACCTCCTCAGCAGTAGGCCGATCCTTTGGATCGAAAGCTAATAATCTTTTCAACAACCTGAGTGCCAAAGGATCTACATTAGGAAATCTCTCAGCAAATGGAACTGGAAGTTTTTTCCTCATTTCACTAAGATATTTCCTGGCCTTGTCATTTCCAACCTGCAATTTTCAAAAATAAAAAATTACTACAAAAAAGTTCATAAAGCAAAACCGTTGCTTTCAAAAGACCAAGAAACCCCAACCGAAGAAAAAGAATAAAGAAGATAAGTATAGGGGGATGGCATTCATACCCCAGCAATGGTATTAGATGAAGGAATCCCAAGAAGATCAGTGATCAATTCTAATTGATGAACAACACTCTTTCCGGGAAACAATGGTTTCCCTGTCAATACCTCGGCAAAGATACACCCAATACCCCAAATATCAATTGCAGGAGTATACTGCAAAAAGAGGGATGAGAACATATCAGTTGAGGAGAATTATAATTTTTTTCCTACTTCAAATCAACGAGTTCAAATAAACAGACATAACCTGACACAAGTACCTGAACGACAGATATTTCAACTTCCAGGAGAGTTTCATAGTCCTCCCTGAACAAGAATTATTTTAATCTACAAATTACTGCTTACCATGAAGCACTAAGAAGTATTCTATACAGAAATAAATTGCTTCAGTATCATCAATGGCTTACTATAAGACATATATGACAAAAATTTCAAACATGTCAAATCTACGCAGACAATAATGCAATTCTTTCTTTTTTTAGAAGACAATGATGTGATGAAAAATATTTGATAACAGAAGCGTAACAAGCCGAAGAAAATCCAAAAGAAATACATCACCCAACTTTGCTTGTCTAGTCACACAGAGCAGATAAACTAACAAAAAAATCCAGATGAAATTTTCAGTCCAAATAGAGCAAGAAAAGGAGCTAATCATAGTGTTATTAAATCTAAAAGTAAAACAGAGAAGACAACAAATGGTAGGCACACCATACCTTAGAAAAGAAAGATCCACATAGTTCTGGAGCCCTATACCATCTTGTGGCAACATAATCCTGGAACATAAATCAGAAAGAATGAGCAACGATATACACAGTCTGCATTCTCATAACTCCAAAGAAGATTTCCAAAAGCCACTTACCGTCCAAAAAACAGTTGTTGGGGTATCACTAAATGCTACTCTTGCTAGTCCAAAGTCACAAACTTTGAGCTTGCAATTTGCATTTGCTAATATATTTTTCGGTTTAAGATCTCGATGGTACACATTTGCTGTAATAAAAAAACTTCAATTTAGAACAGTCTGCAAAAGCTTCAAGCTCACACACCTCTCAGGAAGCGAGAGACATCATTATAAATCACATAAATAACCAATATAGACACTTATTCTTATCCTTTCTTAATTTTACCCCTTTTGACATGGTGGGGATGTGGGAAGGAATTAGAGATAAGTAGATAACAATAGAAAACAGTCAATTACAAGGCCAGCCATAACAACAAATATCTGGAAAAAATAAATAACATTGACCTGTATGCATATATTTCAATGCGCGCAGCATCTGATAGAAAAAGAACTGGTGATGTTCCCGGGTCAAGTCATCATTCGCTTTTATGACTTGGTGAAGATCAGATTCCATGAGCTCAAAAACAACAAATATATCCCTGAATTCCCTCTTCGAGGGTGGCAACATGATGCGCTTAATTTCAACAATATCGGGATGCCTTAAAAGTCTGAGAAACTTGATTTCACGCAGTATCCGGATAGCATCAGAAATGTGCTCAAAAATATTTTGTATTTTCTTTATAGCAACTTTCTCACCAGTATGTGTGTCAATAGCCGCACATACAACTCCATAGCTTCCCTTTCCTATGACTTCAAGAATTTTGTACCTATTGGAATCCCCATACTCGGTGAAAAAATTGATCTCCTTTAGATCCTGAATTATTAAAATATACTTTTAGATTCATGTTATAGGCGATCGTGTAAAAGAAGAAAT
Organism: Euonymus europaeus; assembly: GCA_963580455.1. Taxonomy (NCBI): domain Eukaryota; kingdom Viridiplantae; phylum Streptophyta; class Magnoliopsida; order Celastrales; family Celastraceae; genus Euonymus; species Euonymus europaeus. The sequence goes on from OY756961.1 coordinate 26,266,137, forward strand.
AAAAAAGGTATAGAAATAATTACATCATATCTATTCAGAAGGCATTACTTGCAAGGATTCTATAAATAGAGAGAAAAATATCTCAACAAAAAACAAATTCTGATTTCATAGACAGTTAGACACAAACAAACAGACAGCCGAAAAAACTCATGATTGATTATTCTTAAAATATGAGAATAAATAGTTTGCAGAATCAGACCTTGTAGCCTGATAATGTAACTTTCATTAAGTTTTGAGGCACCATTTTACTTTCCAGAGGGAATTTGGCAGGACAAAACTGCTCTCAAATTGTAGTTCTATCTTGTCAATCCCCAAAATACTGAACAAATTAATCGCCAATATTATAAATATCTACTTGTTTCGTAACAACAACAAAAAAACGCAGGAGCTACAATCTGTAAATGTTAAGCACTCCAACATCATCACAAAAGCTGCACAGAGAAGAAAAATGAAGACAAAACCTAACAAAATCTGGCACTATGGTCCATGTTGCTATCACAATACCACAACCAGCTGCACGTCCTTCCACTGTAAATCACCAGTTACAATTGTCAACCATCTCTGCGTACGGTGAAGAGCATAAAAACACCGAAGGAGCCATCTTCACACCCTTACCGAAAACTACCAAAGACCACCCAGCCAATAGCCCAATAAGACCTCCTTTTTCCCCTTTGTTTTGTTTTTCTCATTTTGGGGTCGGGGAGGGGTGTTGATGCAGGTTGGAGTTATGGGGATAAGAAATCGTACAACCAAACAAAATAAGAAACAATTCACAACACAGATCACGAACTTAGCAATACTTTTTCTTGATGAATGAATTCAGCTATACTTATATCAGATAGATAATATAAAACAGACACGAATCAAAGAAATAAAGCTTCTACGGTGTAAAAAAAAAAACGAAATTCCCTTCATATATCTTCAAAGAACGCAAAATTCCTAAAACGAAGTATATCACCAATTTAATAGAAGCTAATATTCGCGGATGAAAACAACCTTTTTCGGCTGATCTTGGTGCATCTTTCCAGAAACACTACACATCACCGAAGCCTTGTCCACTGCTACTACGAAGAAAACAGAAAGACAAACAGAAGATGACGAAACTTCGCTTCCCCGACCTGCTTCCAATCAGACCTGCTTCGGAAAAGGAGAATCTCTCGTCTTCTTTTCAAATATATGGCATTCGTTCCGCCTCGAACTGCTTTGAATCAGACAAAACCACCCCCTCCTTCTCACAACTATCACTAGCCAAAACCTACAAGCCCAGAAGAACCCAGATCCAGATCCCCGAACTTCTCACGAAATTCGATTCTCCGAACTACAAAAAATCACAGAGTGATTCAACGAAAACAAATAAACCCAGAAACAGGAGAAATTTTTTGGAATATGCGATTTCCAAGAGAGCCGTTGGTTGATTTTGAACCCTGAACAGAGTGTAGAAGACGAGTCAGAGACTTTGAAAGGTTATGCCAACTACCATATGCATACTGCATACATATATATACAGAGACAGCGAGGTGTTCGTATTTTTCTTTGCTTACTCGTTGTACTTACTTTTTTATGGATGTCGAGATCCTATTGGTCCTTATTCAATTACTATTATAAGTAATCGTTTAGAGTAATAAGAGCATCTCCAATGGTACACACTCCAAATTTTACAGCACGGTCCCACTTCATTTACAGCAAAACACGACTCTCAATACAATTATATCAACAAAACGCATATTTTAATATAATTTTTTTCACTTTTCATTTATAAACACTCCAAATATCAAGCATAAACATCATTTCTCTCATACTTTTCTATCATAAAACACATTTTTCTACCATTCTACACATATTTCAATACAATTTTTTCAAATTATTCTCTCTATACACTCCAAAATGCAACAAGCATTCGTTCTCTCGATCGGCTACTAGTTCTATTACACAAAATCATATCTCTTGATACGATCCGATCAATATAATGTATCTCTCAGTAACATTAGCAAAATATATTTCTCAATGTAAAATTATTATTGAAACAAAAATTATTCTAAAATCAATATTGAATTTCATGTTTTTTACAAAAAGTGAAGCCTCATATCCATCCACATCATTAAAAATACATCTCTCAATACAGCTACATCATCAAACATATATTCTCATACATTATTTATTTTCCCTAAAACTCTATCATTGCATTTGCTCTTATGGATTCATAAATGGAAGGTGGGGCTAAATGCATCTTTCTTCAATCGAGCAACCACAATATCAAAAATTTGCTGGTTCAATAAAATTACATATTGAGTCGCACATCTATTATACATAAAATTTAAACCACATATTCACCCACATCAACAAAAACACGTCTCTTAATACAATCACATTAACAAAATATAAACTCATATGCATTTTTCATTCTTAATAAAAGTCAAGCATTTACTATTTCATTAATTCATCTATTTTCTAACAAAATTATATTAAAATTAATACTGAGTCTCATATATTTTACAAAAAGTAAAGTCACATACGCATGCACATCACGAAAACACATCTCTCAATACAGTCACATCAACAAAACATATCTTCTAATATAGTCACATCAATAAAAATACACATTCTCATATATTATTAATTTTCCATTAAAATTGAACCATTGTGGGTGTTCACATTTTCTTAATAGAAAACGTCATTTAAAATTTATCGCAATCTGAGATAAATCCATTATTCTATTTTTTTATTTTAAAAAAAAACATTCGGACCTCATACACCTTTCTCTCAACCAAAAAAAAAACAGGGAACACATGAAACATAAATATTTAACTTAAAAACAAGAAACCTAAAAACAATATTCATCATCTCACAGCAAAATGCAATATTTATCCATCCAACAATTCAACCTTTGATGTAGTCAAATTCTAACCTTATCTGATTGGTCCAGAGGTATGTGTGATTAAAAATATTACAATCTACGAAAGCCTCAAATAATCCTCATTAATTTACCAATTTCGGCTTATTAATTGAATAATCTTTACTTGATCATGCTGCTTCAAAAGGGCAATTCCTTGCTCGGTCTTGTTCTACATCTTAGCTCTGTATTGACAAAAGGACTAAACTAGTGGACAAAATCATTGACCATATCTCAAAGTTGATTAGGTAATTGCAGTCCGCAGATAAGATTGTGAGTTTAAAAAAGGGGTGTAAACTCTCCAAAAAAGGGTATATCTAGTGGTAAATTATGAAACGGGGTGTTAGACTTGTAAATTAGCTTGACATGTTTGTTCTTTGTGGTTAAATCATTTGATATAAAAATCACACAATCATATATAATCTATCTATCTATTACTTTAAGTAAAGCTGAACCTCAAGAATGCTCACATGAGGTCATGTCATCTTGAGTTTTGTAGTTGAGTGCCACATAGGATCTTGATTGTGTGACACATAGGATGAGTTAGCTTTGAGTGAATAATTAAATAACAATTGTGTATAGTTGTTAACTGACTCTTCGATTCTACATTTTGATTACACAATAAATAAATGGTGATGGAAACATGTACATATGCATTGCACATCTATTACTTTAATGTAATACAGGCTTTTGGTCAAGCCACATGGCAATTGGTGATTGGTTTATGTAAAATAAAAAACTCTTCAATTAAAAATTAAAAATATTAATATTAATGTCAAGAATTAAAGAATGACACTTCATATTTGGACTCTTCAGTGTCTTGATCCAATTCTGATGCATCTAAATCACCAAGGTATGAGACTCTTCGAAACCATCAAAACTCTTTGTGATTGCTTTGGAGAGGTTCGTAGGATTCTTCAGATATAAAGGGGAACGATCATTCACAACCATCAAGTGGAAGTCTCTGGCCGCTCGCAAATATCTTCCGTAAACTTGTTAGGGTGTAGATTTCAATTTTAAATCTGCTCCGTATCTTCTCCATCACCTGCTTCAGAAACTTGATGAGCAATTCGATATTGAAAGAAATTCATTTCGATTTTGTTTTGTTCCTATTTCATGCCCTTTCTAAATATTCTCCCTCATCTGCTTCAGTAACTTAGTGAGTGATTCGTTCCAAATTTTGTTTTGCTTTGTTTTCATTTTGATTTTCATTCGTTTCTTTTTCATGTCCTTTCTCTTGATTGTGTTAGTTTTATGTTTTCACTGTGTAGATGGCAGAGCAAAGGGATTCATCTTTTATTGAATGGTAAAATTAATTACGAGTGTTTCGATTTAGAATTTGATTCATTTTGAGCTCTTTACGATTTCCATTTCAATTCATAGATTTTTAAAAAATTGTTATGTAGATTTCTAATGAATTGTTATAATGAATTTAATTTTTATATGTTTGCAGTACATTGACAAAATTATTTTAGACTAGGTCAACAATGAACTATATAGATCAAAGAAAATGACCCACACACCTCAATTAATTTGTCGCCTACTTCAAAACTCACTCGATTTATTCTCTCCGGACGTGAAATTTCATTTATCAATGAGTAATTTCTAATATTTTTTCTTTTCCTTCAGCGTGGTTAATTTTTTAGGTCAGGGGATTAATAACAAGTTCAACAATGAATTACATAGAGCCGGAATGTTATTTCTAGGCTGATTTTCCCTTGCTTTCGGAGAGTTTTTTGGGTTGATTTTCATCCTTTTCCTTTGGTTATTTTTCTTTGTAGTTTCTATCAATTGTATGCAGTATAATTATTGGTGACAACGAGGAACTCTTAAAAAGGAGGACAGTCGACCGGTTCTTCTAATTGAATCCGAGGGTCATGCTCTACATTCTTTTATTAATCAAGAACTTTAAGGTTAATGTCATCTTTCTTCGAACTTTCTGCTGTTCATATAGCATATCCCTTTTTCATTGAGTTATTCAATTATATATAGTAAAAGATAAAAAATTGCTATGCAAATTTCTAATGAATTGTTATGCTGAGTTCAATTTTAAAATGTTTGCAGTAGCATGATAAAGTTGTTTCAACGTGATGTTAAACCAAAATTGTGACAACTATTTAGACTACATACTTTATATACTTGCCAATATCATGTTGTGCTTCTTGGAATGATTACTTAGAATATATCAGCAAAATATATTCTCAGTATAGGAAGACTTATATTGCTATGAAGGGCATTACAAAGTTATAGTTGTAGCATTTTACAAAGAATGGTATATAACCCATTTACTTTAGGCAGAAAAATTGCTGAAATTATGGAGGAGAACTATGTTGATTGGCCACTGCCGGCTATGATGAAAACAACTTAATTATATGGAGATGTGTCTTTGATAGTCCATTGACTTAAGTGTGTTGCATAACTTTTTTTAATAGCCCTTATAATGGACGTGTCTCCAAACATGGATGCATGAAAGAGGAGAGGTTTTCAATACTAAATTCCAATATGATACCCTGTTGTGTGTCTATATTGTTAGCAAGAAACATGCTATTGATCTTTAGAGATACCATCTAAAAGCCTAAAGATGATTTCCTTATCTGGACTAATCTACCATCATGTTTTTTGTAGATTAATTTTTTTCTTACAAGCATGAGTTATTCTAATCTCATCGCTGATGTTAGAGGAATGGGATGGCAGCTTACAATCAAAGGAACAAATTAAAGTCTTACTAAGTATGAAGTAGCTATGAGAAGAGAAAGAGCAATGGCTTATGCTTTCTCCCACTTGGTGAACTTTCCTGTAAATTTTGCATTGTTGAGAAGTTTGCGCTTGGAGAATTTTGCATATCTTATTGGCCATTTTAGGTGGATATCAGTTCAGCGAGGGTTACTTTTACAGCCATCTCTTAAAACAAATTTCTAAGAATAATTGTTGATTCTGCTCAAGGTTTGTTTATTTGTGTCTCGAATTTCGTTGTATTTGGTTTGAAATTGGTATTTTGTTGTATTTAGTCTTTACTTTGTCTTATTGGTTATTGAGATTTGTTATTGTGTTTCAAGTTTCAAACCCATTTTGTTCCCCACGAAAGAGCCCTTTTACTCTATTCATGAAATAGAGCACAGATTAGGCCCAGAGTTGGGCAAAGCAGAAGCAAGAGAATGAACACTAGGTGAATCTCATGCTTTGATTCAATATTCATGGCTTTGATCCTCTCTTCATAATTGATTTATCAATTTTGGAATTTGTTAGTATTTTCTTAACAATTCCATCTCTTTCATGAAGCTTCCCTGACCTATTCTCTCTCTTTCAAAACTAGCTAGAGCCATGTTTTGATGTTCTGTTTTTTACTGCTCTTTAATCTGTCACAAAATGCAGTTGCAGTGAACTTTTAGATGGAAATTCTAAATTCTTTATTTAAGAAAGAATTGTTAAGCTCCGATGTTGTAATGCCTGGTATGTGGAATCTGATGAAATATTCATAATATAGGAATTATCTACTGATGATAATGCTCATGCCGCTTGGGTCTTTGTTTTGCTAATTTTGCTAATGATGTCTAATTTTGTTAATGATTTTGATATTGCAGTTCGGATCTTTGTTTTTCATGTATCGCTGCTATCAATATCACAAAAGCGTTGGTGGTGTTAAATTTGATAATGTGGAAGTTGATGAGGAGCAAGAGACTTCTATAGCTTTGCATTGCCAAGCTGCAGGAAAATGGACTCATGTCTTTTAAATATTTTATAGGTGATGCTTAGAATTGAATAGCTTTTTGTATATATACTCTTTAAAAATAAGAACCCCGGTCAATTACGTTGGTGATCTTTATAGGATTAGATTGATTTTTTAAAAATTCACCTGGATGGCTCTTGCTGCAAATACCAAAAACTGGTGGTTTCTATTCATTATTTGTAAGGAATTTCAAGAGCCAAAGCAATTTTATTTGTAAATGGTAAGGATTAAGGATCATATATATTTTTTCAAATAAAAGCAATTCAAATATGATGTAGTACATATATAAACACCCATATTTTAACAAGCAATAGGAGAAAAAAGCAAGGCTTTTATTGATTATTTTTTGGGTAAGGAAGGTCAATAGGTTTATATGATGGTACATCGCCAACAATTATCTTCTATAATGGAGGAAAAAAATAGAAGATAATTGTTGGCTCAGAATAAGTCCATCATAATCCGCTGAAGCATATGGCCTTTGGCACATGAGTAGAGGGCAATTTAAATGTAAAATCCAACCATGTCGGTATTGTTCTTAAAAAAGATTATGAGGTGAGGTCATTCCTCATAATTATGCAAAAAAAAATGACAATATCGGTAATTCCTCGCATAATTATGTTGATGCATTAATGACCTGATAATTGCTTTTATACATCCATATACAAATGGTGGCATGTGGAGTTTGAGTCGGGGAAAGGTAACAATAATGGTGACGAGATAGTCTATGTAAGAACATCATTGAATTACATCCATATAGTAAGTTCCATAATTATTATTATTATATTATTATTATATATTCTGCTATTTATGGTCTACACAGTCAATAAAAGCTAAAATATAAATTTTGAGATATGATCTAAAATTTAAATTTAAATAGTATCAAAGATAAATTCCTTTATTTATGAAATGACTCAATTTCTTATAAAATTACATTTTTAATTTTTATTTCCTTACCAACTATAAAATTCTCACACCTATATTAATATATTTTACGAAAATTAATATAATTATTTTAAATGAAGATCACCATATCTAAGAAAAATGGGAAAAAAATATTGTTACCGTGGATACTACACTAGTTACGTGAATATTTGATTTATTATCATATTATTATTAAAGAAATTTTCCGATAAATCCCTTAGGAAAATATGGTAAATTGATATGTTCAAAACAAAAATTTATACACCAATAAGATATTTTCACGTCTCCGCTTTTGTAACAAAATATATGAAATAAAAATATTTCTTATGAAACAAATATATTTCACAAAACAGTGAAAAATTTTATTCTGAAAATGAAAACCATTACCATGCTTTCACAAGTATTATGCAAAAATATATAAATTTTTCTATTTTCGAACGCAGACATTTTACTCTCATTTATTATTTTTCAGCAAAAAAAGTATAATCAGAGTTTTTTTTTCTTCACTTTTTTAATGAAATAGACAAACATAAAGAATACAATATGTGCATTTCCGTACAATCAACGCATGATAATATAAATAAACCCTTATATGCTCAATTGATGATTCGAGAAAGCACCAAATAAACTCAAAATCAAGAGTCGAGCAACAAATTGTTGCATATTCAAATATGCTAAATACACTATATGTTACCACTTTAATCGTGGGTAAAGTATACTTATGGTTATCGAAAGATTTTAGAAAAACCATTTACATCACCGAAAGTTCAAAAGTTTCATTTTGATCACCCAATTTTGATTTTGGTATCATAAGAATCATTCGGGCAGCTTTTTCAAAATTTGGGCAGTCAACGTGCCTACGTGACAGTTTTTTCAAACAATTGGAGTTAACGGTCAACGTGCCACATAGGCATGTTGACTGCCCAAAAATTGGAAAAGCTGCCCGAATGATTCTTATGGTATCAAAATCAAAATTGGATGATCAAAGTGAAACTTTTAAACTTTCGGTGATGTAAATGGTATTTCCAAAATATTTCGATGACCATAAGTGTACTTAACCCCTTTAATCGCAGACAACCATCAATAAATTGCTTCATTTTTTCTGCTGTTCAAATAAAATGATAACAATACATGTATATTTATCGCTTCAATCTATCTAAAATATGCAATGTACTTTAAAAAGTATGCTACGGTATAAACTGTAAAGAGATGAGAGAGGAGCTGTGAGTAGTTGTCTCTATGACTCCGTTTGGATCAGAGCATGTTTCATAGAATATAAACTCTCGTAAAGCGTAAAAGTTGAGAATGTCTAAAAGTATGGACGATCGTGTATACTTTAAAACAAACAGGGACTATGTGTTGTGTGTGCGTTGTTTTTAAAAAAAAGAGAGGAGGGAGTGGAGAAAATTGTGTTACATTATTTTGTACTTTATAGGTAGAGCAAAGGTTGTCATTAAAAATTATTTTAAACTCAATAGTACTTATTGAAATAAATATAATGATTAAATGATTTATTTATTGATAGACTACTTTAAATTAAGTGGTTAGGGGTCGCTTTTACGAGGGATATATTAATAATTAATATTAGTGAAATTAGGCTTAATAAATTAAATTATTTAAAAAATAAAGCGGCTCAGACTTTAGCAAAGTTCTACTCTTCAATTTTTTTATTTTTATTTATTTTTATAGCGAGTCATTATTGAGCGGATTAATACCGTTTCGAACGCGTTAATGAGTCGCACTCGGAAACCGGGTTCCCTGCCACATCCATGGTCTGATGGTCTCACACTGAAAACCAACCGATAACAGGAGACTTTTGCCATTTCAAAAGAAAGAGAAGGATGAGCGAAGAAGACAAGAACAGAGGAGTGGCAGAGGTGGTAGGTCACCACCATCAACAGCATCATGACCAACCATCAGCACCTCCTCCTCCTCAATACGGCACGTTCCAAGGAGTGGCTAACTATCCGCCGCCGGCCATAGGCTTCCCTCAACCAGTTCCTCCACCTGGGTCCCACGGATCGCCTGCTCCTCCCCCTCAATACTACGCTCAGGGCTACCAGACCGTTCCAGGTATCATCTGCCCTTAACAATTACGACGAGGTTCCTTATGTCCTTTTCATTTTGGTCAATTTCTCTTGTGTATTTCAAGTTTATGGACAATATGTGATTTACTCAATTGATGTTTGAAATTTGATTGAACTTTCTTAGCTTTTCACATAAACAAACATACAGTTATTGGAAACTTACGCAATTGATTGTATGTATTTATGGGGTTATTCTGCCAGTGCCAGGTTATGCTGTTGCTGAAGGAAGACCTGCCAGGGAACGCCGGCTTCCGTGCTGTGGTCTTGGTCTTGGCTGGTTCTTGTAAGTTATCATATCTTATAACATGCTATATAGATTGTTGACAGATGGTGCATAGGTGCTAATTTATGGCTTCCTTGATCACTCCCCCAGCTAACAGAACTGAAAATAAAAATAATTGAAATCAAGAGCAATTGATATACCAAATAAGAAAAGTAGGTCGTGCTAGCTGTTCATGAAGTTCTGACAAAAAGATGAGCCGAGGTCGCAAGTGGGCAAGTTTCTTTGGTTATAAAGAGACTAGAAAGATGCTTTTTAAACTGAGCACCTTACTAGAAAATACTCATCATATGCTTGAACAATTTGGTATTATAACATCTTGGATATTTGATAAAGAAATTCAGATGGAAATTTGATAAATAATTTCTGATGGGATCGGCTGATAAAAACCTAATATAAGTTTGCGTCTGTCTACTGATATGCCTCAAAGTGTGCTTGACTTTGCGACATTTAAATTTTTCCTAACCTTATTGCGTTCACATCTAATCCGGGTTCCAGATTTCGAAATCTCAGATTTTCTGCTTTCATATGTTGTGGAAGCAAACACATGTTTGAGAGATGATTCAAAAGGTTTTTCCTTGACTATGTGCTAGATTAGTTTGACTAAACACAAATGGTGGTAGGCTGTTTAAAGTGAAGCAGAAGTTTGTAGATGGGAAAAGGTAGGTGAACTCCTAGAGATTGTATGCATGGCTAGTATTTTGGAGCAGTTGTACCAATGGCCAAAACAACGGGGTTTCATGTGTTGCTTTGAATAAAGACTGCGTGAGATTAGTAAAAACTCGGATTGGTTTACATTGAAATGTGTTTTCTATCATTAGATCATGGCAATCAACCTATTCTATTTTACACTAGTTGCATTTGGACGTATTGTATATATTTTTTGATTCATTGTCATTGATGCTAACGGATATCTGCTTCTTCCAGGTTCATTATTGGCTTTTTCCTTGGTTCCATTCCGTGGTATATTGGGTTATTTGTCCTTATGTGTGCGAGGATAGACCATCGTGAAAAACCAGGATATATTGCTTGCACAATCGCTGTAAGCAACTCATTTCTGCCATTTCTTTGTAATTTGGAGATTATTGTGCTGCACCACAGTTTCCTAGTAGTAGTTTTATTCTTAAGTTTCTGTTTCGTAGTGTATTTAACAGCAGCACTTCACCCTGATAAATTTAAGCGCGAACTTGGTCCATGTGTACCGTCCCCCTACCAGGATAGAGGCTAATTTTGAAAAATTGACTCTTCCAGTACTTGGAAGTGTTCTTGGAAGGAATAAAATACCTTTTTTTTCTTTACAAGAAAATCATATCAAGTACATCCATTAATATTCTCTCTTTAAGATTGCTTTGTCGTGTATCCCTAAAGCTATGAGTCTCTATCCAACTATCTAAAAATGATTGAAAAACTGGTGATTCAATCCTTTGCTTTGTTCTCTTATTCCTCATTAAGTAGAAATGTAGAATGAGTCACCATGCACATATCTATCTTTCTGCCATTATGGTCAAGAAACCAAGTTAAGCCCTTAGAATTGAACACTCTTGCCTATAACCTTGTAGCCCAAGTTGGATGTAAGAGAAGATGAGTGACTGCTTTCCCTCCTTGCAAAAGACAACACCTTGTTCTTCCTCACACGTCGGGTGTCTCGTTTTCTTAATAAATTTCCTTGGTTTACTTGCAACAAGGGACCTCATAAGCTGTAAACTAATTGGAAATGTAAGCTTTGATATGCTTTTCCGTGCAATCTGAATTTATTTTCACTCGCTCAATTTTCTAATGCAAGAATCCCATAATTAAATATATTTTTTAAGTGTAAAATACATGTAGCACTCCTCACGTTTGATGAACAGACAAATCACAAATGTCTTTCCTCATGTTTGTAAAAAGACAAAACTCCCCTTATTGTAGCTAAAAATTAATTTATTTTATATTCATAATAGTTTATCTTATATTATCGACATTTTAAAGTTATATCATGGATTATTAATTCAGTTATTCATGATATTTTAGCTCGGAATATCTTTATTTTTTATGATATGCGAAGGGTACCTTTCTTTTCATCAAACGTGAGGGGTTATATATGTGCTTTACCCTATGAATTAAGAGGGTGTTTGTCTTTTACGGAGGTGAGACGGGGCGTTTATCTTTTCATCAACCGTGAAGGGTGCTATACGTACTTTACCTATTTTTAAATTATCTTTTTTTTATGCCTTCTGCTTGAAGTCTATCGTCCAAGTTACCCTTGGAAATTTATATGCAGTGGAAAAAATGTTGGTGACTTTTCAATCCTTTGTCCAATAAAAGTAAATGCCCAAATGTTTCCTCCATCACTAACCCTACTGTTGTCAGTGTCACATATCAAAGCATTGTTATTTCTTCCTGGACAAATAAATCCAGAAATTGAATATCCAAATTAGTCTCACCATCACATCAAAAAAAACTTTCCTGTTAATGCTTAATGGCTTAATGGGTAGCGATCTTCTCTCTTTCGTGTACCTGTATTCTAACTCTCACCCGATAATCATCTCAATTTAATCTCAAATTTCCATCTACAACTTATTCAGCCACTACACTTCTTCTTTGAAGGTGAGATATATCAAGAGCAAATATCCAAAATCTCTTACTCAGAATTGATTTATTGAATAGGTTAAGGCATGTAGTGTTTAAATCACCTCTAGTTCAAGGAAGCTTTACTACATCTCCAATGGGCCAGCTGATAATTCGGTTCTTCACTTATTTATTTAGATCATCTTGTAGGAACTGCTTTTGGATAGATTCAAGTTTCTAGGAACTATTAGCTAAATGAGAAAGAGAGATATGTAGTAAATAGAAACATTAGATATAGGGCTCTTGGTGATTGATTCTACCTCTGACATCTTTTCCATTCTGCCATTCCCTTTATATTTCACAATGAAATTTCAGAAACTGTTATTTTAAATTTATTTGTTAAGAATTAAGATCATCTTGCAGGAACTGCTTCTGGATATATATATATGTGGAGGGCACTTCTCTAGAGCGGGATCCTGCAATAATGTTAGTGTGCGGGATCTTGCTCTGGCCGTTCGATTAAAATGGACGGCCATATGAGATTTGTGCTTTTACGAAAAAATTAATGTCCCCATCTTTCTTTTTATGCTTCCGACACTTCTTTCCTGAGCTTCCGTTTGTGCGCTCATGCGAATATCGATTTACCAGTGAATCGATTTGGACAAGATGCGAGTTTGATTTCTTCTGCATGAATCGATTTGCGCAAAATGCGAGTTCGATTTCTTATGCAATCGAACCAAGCCAAGAGATCTCTGAGATAGAATCTTGATTCAATTGTCTTCTGCCCTTGCTTCTTCTCCACCCTCCTCCATCTGCAAGATTTCTCTGCTAGATTTTATTGGATATGGAATGCTTATTAGTTTGGAAGTGCAAAGCTAATTGATATGTCAGTGCATGAACTACGATGCCACTGTTGTTAGTGGCTTAGTGCTCACTCTGCTGATGAAGTTAAAGCACTTAAACAAATATTAATCCTATTCAACTAACAGTTCCATATTCTAAGTGCTTTGTGCTCCATATTCACAAATAACCTTCACAAATATTCAGTCAGACCATTCTTTTTTATAGACCTGATCCAATTTTATTAGATGGCCAAAAGGCTAAGAGATACAAAAAGAGGACATTCGACAGCTCCAACACAAAGGAAAGAACCCAAAACACCGTGTAGCCAGCCAACTAAAACTCATAGACTTAAAGAGAACCCAATCCAGAAAAGCCACAGAGAAAAGGACAATTAAAGGAGCCAAGCAACCATCAGATCTTCCACAAAAGTCATGTACACCCCTCATGAAGCTCAATTTGAGGAAGAACCCGAACGGAATCTCCAAATGGAAATCGATTTGAGGAAGAAATCGAATTCCAACCGAAGAAGAAATCTCCAAATCGATTCACTTGTAAATCGATATTTGCATCATGAGTGCACAAACGGAAGCGCAAGGAAGAAGTGACGAAAGTGTAACAAGAGAGACAGGGACGTTAACTTTTTCTTCAAAGCATAAATATCATCTGGCAGTCCATTTTAATCGGACAGCCAGAGTGGTTTCCCGCACACTAACATAATTGTAGGATCCCACTCTAGAGAAGTGCACTATATCTATGTATGTATGTATGTAGAATGTAGATATGAATTAGGTTGATATTTTTGTTTCAAATGTGTGGGTGTGTGTGTACGTGTGAGTGAGAGAGAGAGAGAGAGAGAGCATGATTGAGAGAGGGCCCATGTTGAAAATTCTATAGTTGATCGGTTACAATAAGGCGTGGCTGAGCCCAGGCCTTGTAAATTAATATGAGTTGCAATCATATGGAATCCCCATACTTAATTAATGATTTTCACTAAAAGAGTTGGCTGTTTTTGGTTTCAAATAATTTATCGGTTGTCTGCAATAGAAGGAAAATGTTACTAGAAGTTACTTCTTGCAAGCTGAAAATCTTTGGGCATGTGAATTAAATAAATGGTGTCTTAATTGCATTGTCAAGTGTTGTAAAAATTGAAAGAACGTTGAATGTTAGGGTCTGAAAAGTTAGGTCTGACCCTGGATCCTGAGCAAGTGCTGATTGCCTGATGTTCTTGTTATGAAGTCACAATGGGGATGATTGTAGAAAATGCTATTAGAGGCCAATGTTTATCGGAGAAATGGTAATGGTGGTAATAATAGAATATGGGTTTAGGGTTTACATTCTTTATCTTTTATTTTGTGAAATTGCTTTTCATAATGAATTATGTTTGCATTGATTCTGATACATATGCCAATTTCCCTTTTCTCGAATGTTTATTAATTATGATATCACTGCTGTATGCAGGCTGTTCTTGCTACAATCGCAATTATTATTGGCGCAACCAAAGGAGCAGATGAATGGTAAGTCTCATGTTGAGTGTTTGTACAGTTTGGAATTTGGGATATGCCTATGCTTCTATTAGTAAACTCAGAGAAGTTTGTTTAAGACGTGAAAACTATTGAAGACCATTTCAGTCTCTTGATCGTCGACAATGTTGCAAAATAGCTATGCGAAGCAAATATTTCCGGAGTAATGTCTGCCATGAACTAATACATTACTTCTTCAGAATTATATGAGATGTGAAGCATTAGACGGGTTTATGTCCATGTTATATTTATTCAATCAACATTCTATACATTTTTTTTCCAGAAAATTTGAGATAAATCGTATGTCTTGGAATTCAATGTTTTAAAAGCTGGAATCCCGAATCCGCTTGACCCAGTGGAGGGTCTGAGTCCTGGGTTGATGGTCCGCCCGGATGGGCCAGTCTGGACGGTCATAGATTGCACCAGTGCCTTGGAAGCACTGCATACTTGCACCAGTGTTTAAGTCCACTGCTACTAACCTGTTATGATTTGTGTTGGATGTAAAAACTTCTCAAAATTTTTATTACTATAAATATAACAATATACGATATGAAATTAGTTAAAATAATAATAATAATGACTCAATTCAAATTCTAATGACTAATTACAAAAATATTCGAGCCACAAACTTTTTAAATGATTAATTCAGGTAAATACTGTTATGTCATTTGAAAATTATTTTGATCGTAAAATTATGAGACTAATTTTATAAAACATAATTGAGGTTTATAAGAAGTAAATTGTTTGTATCTATTAAATTTTTTTGTAGCAAGGCTGTCATTAAATTGTCACATTTTTTCTAATAATTATTGCAACTTTTGTAAAAGATATTAAATGAGTTAAATTTGCAAATATATATATGCTGTTGAATCCTAGCAGAAAATTTACATCAAACGAGTTGAAGGCATTAGTTTACAACTGAAATATGTAAAAGAAATAAAGAAATGTTTTGGGTACTACCAAATATCAATCGGATTGGGGGCAGTTCACATCGTAACGATTTCAACGGTATATTTTTTATTTTAATCAGATCCGACATTGACATTTGTTAAATATGGTCTGTTGGGTCAGCACATACATGATACATTGACGCAAAACTCAGCGCATGACCACAACTCACAAGGGTCTTGTTTTCGGTGAAAATTGAAATAAATACCTTCCGAATACATACAGTTTGATTATAAAAAGATTTATCACTCCTAATTAGATTGATGCATTATTCGTGATTGATTGATAGTCGTCTAGACTCTTTTTTTATGCATAATATATCCCATAAAATCGTGTATGCTAGACAAGCTCAGTAGAAATAGGCTTTACGACACTCACTTAGCCTGTGGTTTAGGAACCGCAGGTATAGTTTTTAGCTGCGATTATGTTGACATATAGCTAGCTGTGATTTAAAACACAACTATATATAGACGTTAATTGTCGTAGTGTCAATTGAAGTGCAAATCGAACTCACAACTTCTTGAAAAGACACACACTTATAACTTCTAGAGAAGACGTACCCTATTTTAAATGTTAGGTGAAGAATAATTTAGTTGATTAAGATTAAAAAAATATGAATTGGTTGTAGTTTTCGCTGGCAATATTATAATTAGCATCTATTCTGCCGATAATTTCAATAAACTAGGCAATCAAAAAAAAAAGATGAATAATAGGATATTGATTTATCGAATTGGATTAGCAATATAATGTTATTCTACCTTGACTGAATCGCCGTGCCGGGTAGAAAATATTAGGTCCAGTCTCAGGCTTGGCCCAAGCCCGAGAACCCCCTTCCGGCTTTTGATTTAGGCCAACTTGGTAAGTCCAAGCCCGGCCTTAGCCCAACTAATTCGGGCTAATAAATCGGACCTCGGGTTTGAGCTTTTGGGCTAGCAGCCTAAGTACTAAATAGGGAAAATTACCAAGAAGTCATCTATTGTGACACCAATTATCAAGAAGTCATCTATTGTGACACCAATTATCAAGAAGCCATGAAATTTTTTTATTTATCATTTAGTCATAACTTTCACATTTTTCAATGTTGAACATTGACTCATTTTTTTCATAATTCCAACATTATCCTTATTTCAAATTTCAATGCAATTATATATCATTGTCTCTCATCTCTCTCATTTGTCTACTCTCTCATCTGGTTCACCTTTTTCATTTTGAAATCCGACGGGCATTTTGACATGAGAATCCGGCGAAGACTCCTATGAGAGATTCGACGAATATGAATTGTTATTTTACTTTATGTTTGGGTTTCATGTTCAATTTTCAATACTTCATCTATCTCAATTTTGATTGTACTCTTTCAAGACCACTGTATTATTAGAATAAGTACATTATACGTACTAACAACAGTATCAGTAGCATATGTAGGGTAATGATGAGTTAACATTGTCCATAACGAGTCGACAAAGAGTTAACAAACATAATATAACTGCAATGCGCCAACTACATATGTATATACAATATCAAGAATGGAGCTCTCAGATCTATGCATTCTCAATCTTGTAGTCGTGTATGAATTTATCCACCATTTATGCCTTGAAGATTCTCATTTTGTTAGAAGACAATGACTCTTCAATTGCTACATGTTTTGCCAACCTGGACATGATGTAACATACATGATATCCGCAGTCAACCCTGAAATTAAAGTTAAAGAAAAATATGAAGTTGTATTCATTAATAAATTTTTAAGTTGTATTAAGATTTCATAGTATTTCAGAGACTTACGATCCAAGTTCTTGTTGTGGACAATCATATCAGTATTGTAGTATCATAACAGTATCCATCGAATTAACAGTATCAACAATCATATGAGTATCTGAGAACAAATCAACATTGTAAGAAAATAACACAAGTAGTAGGAACAATATTAATAGTATCAAGTAGTATTAATAGTATCACAACAATATTTTCAGAATTGCCAATATCAACATTATCAGAAGCATCAACAGTTACAAAAACATCAAGAAATCAATAATATTACATTTGATTCGTAGTATCAACAATCATATCAGTATCTATGTAATTAACATTATTAATAATCATATCAGTATTTGAGAACACAGTATGAATAAATCAACATTGTAAGAAAACAATACAAATAATATCTAGTAGTATTGATAGTATCGCAACAATATTTTCAGAATTGTCAATATTAACATTATCAGAAGCATCAACAGTCACAAAAACATCAAGAAATCAATAATACTACATTTGATTCGTAGTATCAACAATCATATCAGTATCCATCTAATTAACAGTATCAACAATCGTATCAGTATCTGAGAACACAGTATTATAGAAAACAACACAAGTAGTATAAACAGTATTGATAGTAATAAGTAGTATTAATAGTATCACAATAGCATTTTCAGAATTATCAGAAGCATCAACAGTCACAAAAATATCAAAAAATCAATAATACTACATTTGATTCGTAGTATCAACAATCATATCAATATCCATCTAATTAACAATATCAACAATCATAACAGTATCTGAGAACACAGTATGAACAAATCAACGTTGTCAGAAAACAATACAAGTAGTGTAAACAGTATTGATAGTATCTAGTAGTATTGATAATATCACAACAATATTTTCAGAATTGTCAATATCAACATTATTAGAAGCATCAACAGTCATAAAAACATTAAGAAATCAATAATACTACATTTGATTCGTAATATCAACAATCATATCAGTATCCATCTAATTAAAAGTATCAACGATTATATCAATATCTGAGAACACAGTATTATAGAACAAATCAATATTGCAAAAAAACAACACAAGTAGTATCGATAATATCACATAATGAAACACAGAAAATATCAAACACAGACAGTATCAAATAATGAAAGTTTGAATCTTTTTGGATGAGAAACATGTATGAATTTTTAAACAGTATCAACGATCAAATTTCATTACAAAATAAAGATAAATATTGGACAAATACACAATCATCATACAGTACCAAAAATCATAGAAAGTTTGGATATTTTTGGATGAGAAACATGTATGAACTTTTAAACAATATCGCCATTTAAATTTCATTACAAAATGATGAAAATCTTGGACAAATACACAATCATCATACAATACCAAAAATCATAGATCTTGAAAAAGAAATCATAAATCTTGAAAAAAAACTAAAAATCTTGAAAAATAAACTACAAATCTTGAGAGAGAGAGAGAGAGATACCGTGAGATTTTACAAAAATAGGAACTTACTAGTTAGATTTTGCCGAAAAATGGTCGGAAAATCTAAGAAGGTGACCGAAATATATGAGATTTTAGTGAGAGAAAGTGAGGTGAATGAAAGTGAGAGTGCATAAGAGAGAGAAAAAATCCACAAAAAATGTATACAAAAAATTTGAAAGTTGAAAATTTTGCATCTTTCTAGAATATTCAGCTTTTTGACAGTACCAAGGGTATTTTTGGTATACAAAAAATTTCATGTGACTAAATATGAATACAATTTTTTTTATGACTAATTGGTAAAAGTTGGAATCACTTATGACCGGCTATGTATTATCCCTACTAAATATATATATATATATATATATGTATCTATTACTACATGCATATATACACACACACATTATATGTATTACTATATATATGAAACTGACAGTGTGTATATATACTGACATTGTGTGTATATACACACTGTCAGTGTGCATTTGTGTGTGTATATATATATATTTATGTATAGATACATGTGTAGATATATACATATATATGTATAGAGATATATATATATATACTTTCTCTGGTGCGGTCAAATTTTAAGGACTTAAAATACGGACTTCTCTTCTTGTCCGTCATATTCATCTAAAGGTCAAGAATTCTAGCTCTTCGTCTTCCTCCATGGCGACATCGGTCCTCATCGTTTCCATCTTCTCACCAGCTCGATTTCTCCATCGCAACCGCCACCCGTCTTCTCCTACGCGACCCATCTTCTACTCTGTTCGGGTTCTCCATCCTTCCAGATCTTCTCCTCTCCTTTGGTTCTCCATTACTCTTGTAATGGATTTCGCTTTTTTAGAATTGGGGGAAAGGGATTGAAATGAGAACCCGAGCTGATGCATTTAATCGCTTTCTTAGATTTGGAGCAATAGGTGATGCATTGTTTCAAGAACAATAATAGATCTATGAAGAACAAAGAAAGAAAAATAGCAATTTATTTTCATTGAATAGCAATTTATTTCCATTGAATAACATATCTATGAAGAACAAAGTAAGAAAAATAGCAATTTATTCCCAAATCCCAGTTCAAAGTTTGACATCAAATAAATTCATTTTCGATAGCAACGAAGACAGAGGAAGCTAAGAGAGAGGTAGAGGTCGGTCGACGGTCACAAATGGCTGAGGTATGCATGGGTTCAAAAAAGTAAGATGTAGAGGTGGGTCGGAGGTGACAGAGAAAGGTTGATAGGTCGGTGGTTACATTATTTCCATTGAATGACATATCTATGAAAAACAAAGAAAGAAAAATAGCAATTTATTACAAAATCCCAGTTCAAAGTTTGATACCAAATAAATTCATTTCCGACGACAATGAAGAGAGAGGAAGCTAAGAGAGAGAGAGGTAGAGGTGGGTCAACTGTCACAGATGGTTGAGGTGTGGGTTCAAAAAAGCGAGAGGTAGAGGTGGGTCAGAGAAGACAGAGAAAGGTGGACGGGTCGATGGTTACATGATATCCACCATTAGATGTATCTGACGGAAAATTACAAGTGCGTAACTTCAGTCCGCATTTTTGTATCCGTCTAGGGGAAATGTCCTATATATATATGCACAATGTGTATATATATATATATATATATATAGTATGCATGTAATATTTTTCGGACCAATTCAAATAGTCAAGCTTTGGGCGGGGTGGGCCCCAAAAATAGGACCTAGGCTGGTAGGTCCTGCCCGAACCTAATCCCGCGTGCCATTTGTTGACCCCTATCTATTTATATGCTAATATCGATGTATATAAAGTGAAAATAATAAAATATGACTTTGTTTCTATAGATTGCTACATTATAAAAAGTGACTTAGATCTATTGTAGCTAGTTGTGATATATATAGTATACTAGAGTTAAACCCGTGCGATGCACGGGAGTGTTGAATTTTGTTTTGGTAAACAAAGTACTTTCATGATTGGTAAAATCTATACATTAGGTTATCATCAAAAAGAGAATAATTTAACTCTATAAACAATTTTAGTCAATAAAGACAAAAGCTTTCTACCTCCTCTCTGTCCAGTTCTTTTTAGGACTATGATCATCATAATGAAGTATAATCCAAAAAAGTCTGAGCAAATGTGCTTAGTGTAAGAATTAAGTAATTAGCATAACACGCACATTAACTATTTGAATAGGTTCATCAATAAGAGAAGCAACGGCTTGGCCCCTCAGATAGTCAATTTTGATGGCATGACTTTGAGCTGGAATGGCTCTGTATATAAGAACAAATATCCAAAATTTTGATTAAAGAGTAATAAATGTAATAAAACTCGAAGGGCTTTAGTCTTTTAGATAAAGTGAAATGTCAAGTTACCGAGCAAGAGCTCCAAAGATATTATGTCCTGAGGTTCATTTTTCATGCTGTAAATGATAGAAAAGGAAAGCAATGAGTTTTCATACATGGACACTGAGATCAAGAATATACCCAGTAATATAGAGATTAGGTGCACAAAAATCTAATGCAAGAATTTTTTTTAACTCTCAGCCTTATCGTGGAATTATGACTGTGTCCCACAAAGTGTGGATAGAGATTAAAGGGGTTCTGAAGTTGTCGTCAACTTCAGGAGCCTAATTTATAAACTTATAGAAAAATATTTCAAAGGTTTCAAAACGTATAAATGAATTCCTTACTTCACAAATTCAGGGAGCTTGAAGTTAATGACAATTTCAAGCACTCCTCATTCAAAAGTAGCAAAGGTGCAAAATGATAATGCCAGATATAGCAATGAAGAGGTTTTATTCCATAACGGGATAAATAACATATTGATAAGTACATAATAAGATTCAAAAGATACTATTTCCCCCATGAAAAACCATACAGGTCCTCCAGTTTGTTTAGAGCAGCAAAACTGCTTGGTATTGGGCCTTCAAGTGAGGTCCCTTGAAGCCTCCTGTGAAGGATGAACACAATTAGTCAACATCAATAGACAATTTACCATTACCTTATAGCCCTCAATTAGCTAAAGATACAATTACATATCAATGAAAACTGTGCATACAGGTCTTTCAGGTCTGTTAGAGTCCCAAAGAATTCTGGAAGCTTCCCAGAGAACATATTATCAGATGCCCAGCTGCAATGAGAATTTTTTTTCATAAGATTAACTTATTTATTTTCAGAAGAGATCTGATTCTAAAGACACTGCCTGACAAAGTTTAGAGTACAAAATCTGTAGGGACTTCAATTTTGCAAATTCCTGTGGGATGGGTCCACTCACTCCGCTGCTATCAATGTATCTGTAAGGAGAGCCAAATCACTAATGAGATTGCATGCTAAGGAAGGAGAACAACACCTAGTTAATGGATGTCTTGATGCCTATTTTTCTTATTTTGCTCTAATATGCTAGGTGAAAACCACCTGCAATTCAGTGGTTCTCACCTGCAAGTCTCCTAAATGATCCCACCATAGACCAAACAAAGTTCTGGTCATGCACTAATAAACTGATGACCTTGCTGGTCTTGTTAAAGAGACCTACTAAATTGTGAAAACTCAGATAAGTGCAAAGAGGCTTGCTTCTTTTCTGATAAAAGAAATAGCTCGTAATTTCAATTTCAAGTAAAGGACTTACAGCTCCTGTAAAGATGTCAAGTTCCCAAGCTCCTTGGGCAATGGTCCAAAGAAATTATTTGAGCTAAAACTTCTGTGGTATAGAAGATACACCAGGAAATTAGTAATTTTATCCCCAAAACATTAAAATATGACAAACAGATATCAGAATTGCCGATAGTGCTTAACAGGGAAAGCAACTTAGTTAGATTGCCCAACTCTGGAGGGACTGGACCCGTGAGATTGTTTATACCAAGGCTACTGTTGAATCATTCAGATAGAGAAAACTGTTATGCATGCCTTGTCAACTTTTGATATGCACTGCTTCTACAAATTTAGTAATTCTGAAATTATAAGATCGTAGAAAGTTTGGAGTTACAGTCACCTTCTATTGCATTTGGGTTCCCTCATTTCCCATACCCATGCACACATCGCCTTCATTTTCAAGGATTAGGATGTATCAAGAGTCCAAAATAATCACAATTAGAAAAACTTTTCTTGATAACGATGACTCTTGCCGCCTTCTTGTTTTGTGTGATTTTAATAATTTTCTATTTTGTGGTTGTTATTTATTAATCAATTTCTCTATCTTTAATAATTGGTTTAGGGTTCAGCCATCCATTCATGACTCCATGTACAACAAAAGAAGATTTGGGAATGACAAAAATGACCACTGCACACACATATCTATTCCATTGCCCTAAAAATAGGTTTTCTCTCCCCCAAAAGGAGAAGCCCCATTTCACACCAACAAAATACAACAACTTAGTGAGCAAACCAAAGTTATAATAATTGCTCATATCATAAAATTACCAAAGAAGAGCTGAAAACTTGCACGCTAAACTTACATTTGAGGCTTTCTTCACTACTTCAATTATATTTAAGTTTTTTAAATATAGTTTTATACCACCAGATGATCCAAAAAACATGTAGCTATAGACTTTGAAATTGAACTAAGATGACTGAAATATCGCAGAAACGAATAAACATAAAGAATAAGAACCGACAAAAGGAAGCTAAAGTTCGGATGAAGATCAATAAACCACAATTAAAAAAGTGTAAGAGAGGAGAATTAGAACACACCTGTTTAAAGTGAATTTTAGCAGCGATATATCAATTTAATCTGAAATGCTGGAACACAAAACAAATTAAACCCAATGAGGAAAGAAATAGAAATTAGCGAAATCGATAAGTAAAAAAGGTCAGGCATACCAAATGAAGAACAAAGAGAAGGAACCTAATGTTTGAACGAAGATTAAGAAACAACAGTCAAAGAAAGATAAGGTAGAATTAGAATGGACATGTTAAGCAGTAGAATGCCTTTTTTTCTCCTGAGATGCTGGCGAGCAAAACAAACCCAATCAGGAAACAAACAGAAATATGCAAAATTGATGAGCAAAAAAGGTCAAGCATCACAAATTTAGAACCGAGAGAAGTAAACTAAAGTTTGAAAGAAGATCAAGAAACAACAATCAAACAAAGATAAGGAAGAATTAGAATGGACCTGTTAACATTGATGTTGAACAACAGAATACCCACTTCATTTGAGACGTTGGGGAACAAAACAAACCTAATTAGGAAATAAACAAAAATATGCGAAATCGATAAGCCAAACAGTCATGACAATCACCACAGGAACTTATAAGAGACGAAAAGAGACAGAAAATGACAGACCAATGAGGATTTAGATAGAGAAAGAAGGGGTTCGAGGGGCTGAACAGAGCTTAAATTAAACAAAGGCCAAAAAAATTCGAGGTGGATGAAATACTCACTTGGCTATCGGTGATGGGTTTCTGGGGTCTGTTGCCTTGAAGATTCCTCAATATGAGCCTCCGTCGATGCCGGAATCTTTGTCGTCACTGAGCAAAGGTTCCAAAAAAAAAAAGGAAAATTGATTATCTAGCAGATACAACATATGTGTATCTGTATATGTTATTTAAATCGACAGAGGGAAAAGAAGATTCAAAGCCTGAACTGAAGAAACAGGTCCACACCTAAGACAAAGAGAAGCCAAATCACCGGTAGTAAGCCGAAGATTCAAAGCCTTGTATAACCTAAGACCTGGAAATTCAGATCTGGAAACTCACTTGGGCTCAAACTTGAACACCTGAGATAGGCACCGCATAGGGAGTGAAGTCGGTTCAAAGGAGCAGAAGAGTGGAGCTTGAAATGGGTATAGGTAGCCAGAGTAGCGTTGAAATTGCGCGAGACGGAGGTGGTGGAGAGAGCACTGGGGAGCTAACAGTATGGCCAAAAAAGTAAATGGAACACTTTCTGAGTTCAGCGTCGCATCAGACCTGATGGAAGAGCTCAAAAGCAGGTTCATGCACCTTGACGTTCATGAACCTTGAGATCTGCCTTTGTTCTGCAAGCAAGAGTAAAGGAAGAAGACGTGACAGGTGAATGCAGTTGATTGAACGGTCTGATTAAAAGAAGATCAAGAGAATGAATGGCCACAAAATGTAGCATAGCAAAACAGATGGGCCACCCCTAAAAATTATACAGAAAACGACGCCGTTTTGCTCAACTAATCAATAAAAAAAAAAGAAATTTTGAGAATTGGTGAGATGAACATATACCATCGCGAGAGTACGTAAAACATAGTCAACTCGCTGTAGAATTGCGAGAATTCTCTCCTCTTTATAGATAAAAAATAAAAGTATAGATATAGATAAAGTATAGATAGATAGATAGATATAGATATACTAAAGTATTTATTTATATATATAATAAAGAAGAAAAAAAATGGCAGAATCATTTGTGTCCGGCGTTGCACAAAACCTTCTGGGAAAGATAGCCTCTCTTGTACTGCAAGAAGCTTCTTTGGCATGGGGTCTTGAGAGCGACTTGAAGAACCTTGGGGAGAGCTTAACCACAATAAAAACTGTGTTGCTTGATGCGGAAGACAAACAGGCACAGAGCCATGCGTTGCGCCTTTGGCTTGGGAGGCTTAAGAATTTTTGTTATGATGCTGAGGATGTGCTGGGGGAGCTCGAGTACCAAAGCTTGCGCAAACAAGTGGAGCGACTGTATGGCAACGCCACCATGAAGGTAAGTCGCTTAGTCTCAAGCTCTAACTCACTTATATTCCGTCCCGTGATGGCTCATAAAGTGAAGGAACTGAGGGAGAGACTAGATGAGATTGCAGCTGAAAAGTCAAAATTTCATCTCACAGAGCTAGTTGACTATCGATTAGTTGGTCGAATAAAGAGGGAGATGACTGACTCTCTGTTGCGCACATCGAATGTTGTTGGAAGAGAGAGTGATAAGGAAATACTAGTCAAGTTTCTCTTAGATCCGATCGTGGGTGGAGATATCTCAGTGATTCCGATAGTTGGATTAGGAGGTCTGGGGAAGACAACACTTGCTAAAATGCTATACAATGACCAGAGTGTAGATGAACATTTTGATCTCACGATTTGGGTGTGCGTATCTGAAATTTTTGAGAAAAAACAGATCATGATAAACATGCTCAAGTCGTTGACTTTTCAGAATCATGGTGACTTGGATCCTGACCAATTGCAAAAGCTGATTCAAGAAAATCTGGATTCAAAGAAATTCTTACTTGTTTTGGATGATGTGTGGAGTGATGATCGCGGGAAATGGATCGACTTCATGGATTTATTGAAGGGAGGTGCTGCTGGAAGTAAAGTCATAGTCACTACTCGAAATGTCTCAGTTGCAACTACTGTTCGCACCGTCCCCTCCTATGATTTGAAGGGTCTTGCTTATGAAAAATGCTTATCTTTGTTTAATAATTTGGCATTTAGAGAAGGAGAAAAGGATTTTCATCCGCATCTCCAGAAGATAGGAGGTGAGATCGTGGAGAAATGTGGAGGGCTTCCTTTAGCTGTGAAGACACTGGGGACACTTTTATATTCGAAAACCGACGAAAGCTATTGGAAATTCATAAGAGATAATGAGATATGGAAGTTCCAGCAGAATGAGAATGACATTTTACCTGCTTTAAGGTTAAGTTATGATCAAATGTCATCTCACTTGAAATCATGTTTTCGTATTTTCTCAATCTATCCGAAGGATACTTTATTCAACGATGTCGAATTGGCTCGAATTTGGATGGCACATGGGCTTGTTCAATCCTCAAATGAAGATCAAGACATGGAAGATGCTGGATTGCAATATGCAAAGGAGTTGTATTCGAGATCATTCTTGCAAGACTTACAAGAATATAATGGTATTTTTTTATTTAAAATGCATGACTTAGTGAATGATCTCGCATTGTCAGTGGCACAAAGCGAGTGCTTTGTTATAAATACTCACAGCAAGAACATATCTGACGGGATTCGACATCTGTCCCTGTTTGACAAGGTATTATTAGAACAAGAAGTTCCTGCTTTTCTAAGAAAGAAAAACTGTCTGCGAACTATATGTTTCCCCTTCGATATGCAAGGCCGTGCTTGTAAATCTTTTGTCAATACATGTATTTCTTCATGTACGTGTTTGCGGATGTTGGATTTGAGGGAATCATTTTTTGAGGTATTGCCGAGTTCGATTGGTGATTTGAAACATTTGAGATTTCTCGACTTAACTAGTAATAGAAGACTTACGAGATTGCCTGGTTCCATTTGCAAGCTGCACAATTTGGAAACTTTGTTGCTTGAAGGTTGTTCAGAACTTGAAGAGTTGCCAAGAGGCATAAGGAACCTGATTAAGTTGAGAGTTTTAGTAATAACAGTAAAGCGTTTACCAGAAGATGAAATAGGGTACTTAACGTCTCTTCGGGTTTTGATTATTAAAGCTTGCACCGATCTTGAAGTTTTGAGTGAAGGAATGCAACGTCTAACGTCCTTGCGTACCTTTCATATTCATGACTTCAAAAATTTAGTTTCTTTGCCTCGGAATTTGAAATACTTAACTGGATTGAAGGTTTTATATATCTGCAAATGCGAGAAGCTTAATATGACCCAAGAAGATGAGAACCAAGCAAGGTAGTTAAATCGTAAAATCGAATCGGAATCGGAATCGGAGAAGGGATGTAAAATCGTAAAATCGAATCGGAATTGGAGAAGGGATGTAAAATCGTAATCGTAAAATCGAATCGTAAAATCGTAAGATTTTACATATTAACTAAAATGAAAGGTGGTTCTGAAAATTCCAGTAACACAATACCAAATAGAGTACACAAAGTATTGGAAAACCAAAATACATACTAAATTACTAATACCCTAGCTCAATTTTTCAAGATCAGCATCCATGTCCATATCCCCTTCATCATCACCATCCCCACCACCACTCTCATCATCACCAGAAACATCATCTCCAACACTTGCATCACAATTCATTTCCAAGTCATCACCACTAGCATCATCATTGCCGCCATCAAGTTCAATACCATCAATAGTTTCAATTCCAACATTTTCAACAACTCCAACAACATTGATTGGATTTTCTTGATCAAGAGTTAAATCTGTTATTTCATCCTCATTTCGAGGATGTTCCTCCTCCTCAGTTATCCATTCATTATCAGAACCTAATTCTTCGAAACTTGGCAACTCAACGCTTCTAAACTTTTTATCCTTCAACTTAGAGTTGTACATCACAAACACCAAGTCGTTCATCTTCCCTTGATGAAGGCGGTTTATTTTCTTCGTATGAACCTAAGATAAAATAAAATGTTAATTAATACATGTTAAAGCTTACATTAAAAAAATTAAATAACTTTTCTAAAACCCTTACCATTTCAAATGCACTCCAATTACGCTCACACCCGGATGAACTACAAGTCAAACTTAGTATTCGAATTGCAAATCTTTGAAGCTCCGGAACATCATCCCCATAAGTGTTCCACCAATCAGCAGGATGTTTCTTATTCAATAATGCCCTAGCATCATCCCTACCAAACATACCTCGAGCATGATGGAATGTATCAAGTTGTTGTATTGCAGAATATTTTTCTTCCCAACTTTCAGCATTTTATCAAAGCATTCAAATAGACCTTTTTTAACCTCTGCATCATTAGGGTTGAAGCTTGGCCTATAATGAATTCGGGGATTTAAATAGTGAGCTGCAGCATGTAATGGCCTATGAAGTTGTTTATTCCACCTATCATCAATAATTTTCCACACGGGATCATAACTACAACAAAAAAAGATAGACATTAGCTAATGAAATCAATATGTTTTTTATGCTTGACACATTCTTGAAATTTTCTTAAATTTTCTCCTTTGCACAATCCATCTCCTCGTATAAAAATGGCATAGCTGGCTCCACATCGGAATCAACCAAACGAAGCACTTTAATCAAAGGTAATGCAGCCTTAAGACATGTAACAACATTTTTCCAACATTTGTCATGAATATGGTTTGGAGAAGAAGTGAAGTGGCAGAGAGAAATACCGGTGAAGTGGATGTTGATCTGCTGGCTGCTGCTCAAACTAAACGCAGCAACTCGGAAGTCACGATTTGTCGATTTCAGTGGCTGGTCGAAGCTGCTCGTCTGCTTCGCTGCTCCCTCCAAAAGTCACGACTGCTAGGGCTGTAAATGGGTATCAGGTTTTCTGTTTTTTTTTTCAATTAATTTGCTCTGCATGGGCTGCTGTGTATTGGGCTGTACATGGGCTGCGTTTTGGGCTGTACATGGGCTGAACTATTGGCTAGATTTTTGGGTTTCAAGCCTTGATATGTTAAATCAGTGTTTTTCATGAAATCGTAAAATCAAGATCAAAATCGCGATTTCAACGATTTTACACGCGATTTTACCCGATTTTGACACAGTTTCGATTCCACCACTATTCTAATCGTTTTTTGTACTTGAAATCGTAAACTCGTACGATTTTACGAGTTAACGTGCGATTTTGACTATCATGGAACCAAGACATCAACGCGAGCCTTCAATCTTTGAGGCTTACATGGTTGCCACTGCTTGTGACCTTACCCAAATGGCTTAAAAATTCTTTCAACACTCTACAAAGCCTCGCAGTTCGTAATTGCGCAAACTTTTCCTCGTTTCCGGAGTGGTTCCAAGACTTCCCTTCTCTTAAAAAGATTGAGATTAGAGATTGTCCAAAGTTGTTGTCACTACCGGAGGGGATGCATCGTCTTACTGCCTTGAAGGAATTGAAGATCAAAGCATCTCCAAAGCTCCGTAAAAGATGCCAGAAGCTCGTAGGTGAGGATTGGCATAAGATAGCTCATGTATCAAATGTTGAGATAAGACGAAGATGAAGACAAAGAGGATTGACGAAGATGATGAATTATCGATTGCTTAGGTAACAAATACATTTGCCCCAAAATTTAATTATTTTCCCAGCTTTGTTAAAGTATAATGTCTCTTCTCCAATCTAAAAAGTTATTATGCTTCTTCAATTTCATTCTGAATTACATTCCTTATCAAATACCGAGCACGTTGCATATTCAACAGGGAGATGATTTTTTTTTGTTTATGTTGAGAAGCTTCGGTTTTCATTATTAACATTAATATACATTGTTCCATTTTTAATTGTAGGGGCTGGAGCTCCCTTAGTCATCCTTGCGAACAGTGATCATAGGCTGAGGTTAAGGCAGCAGAGCAAGTGATGTGTGTTTATATTAGAGTGCATGTTTTATCTTGTGGTTGTAAAGTGTTGGCATATCGCCTTGTAATGTGTCCTGTTGCTTGCTTGTAATGGATGTATGAATAAATCTTGTGCGATGTTCACAAGAAGAAAGTAATGAGTCTTGTTCACTTTGTGCTCTTTTGATTGGCTCTCTGTAACTTCAGTTTTGAGTATCAGAAGCTCATACTTTTTAACAGTGTGTTTTTTTGGTTTCGAAAACGTAAGAAAAACCCTCCAACCAGCTAGAGGTTGGGTGTGAAACGATTACACTCGTTGATTCATGGAAAGAAAAATGATGAAATTGGCAGTGCTGGTAGTAATAATTCACAGAAAACAAATGATGAGCATTGAAATAGTCTCTGTACTTTCTAAAAAAGTTGAAACATTGAGATACATCTATCAAATTTTTCGACACATTTGATTTTTAACAATGTAATCGATGAATGAAGTGGTCGGATTAAGACCTCGATGAATCGTTATAGTAATAGATTCATTAATGTCAATCTGAATTAACTGGGAACTTTGACAAGATTTAAAAAAAAATTAACCAGGGACTTCAAAATGATTAACCAGAATTCACAGGACTACATGTGCACCAGTAATTTTATGGTTATTTATGGAGGGAGGGAAGAAACAGGAGCCTTAGTTAACAAATTGATGAACTAATTATACAAGTTAAGGTGGCCTACCTACCTAGCTCTACGTAGTTCGAATGTTCGAACTTTGAAAATATGGAGGAAATTTTTAAAAGAAATAATAATAATAAATGAAAATTTACATTTTATTTTGATATTTGTTTTTACAGTCAAGGGGCTCAAGAAGCAAGGAAAATTAACTGGAAAGATTGCTTGGCACTACAGTTCCCAGGCTTACCCCCAGAAGAAAAACATCTAATATCGCTACAAAAATTGCAAGTCCTAGATGTTATGCTAAATTTACATCTTATTGTTCCAAAAACCCAGTAATAAATCAAGAAACATAATTAACTGCCTCACAATCACCTAGCCCTTAAGATACAACCAAAAACAAAACCGCTTACCAAGTTCACTTGATGAAGGAGAAGCCTGCTTAATCTAGTTGGCGTTTCTTGTTCTTGCATCATAACTAGTTGCGAGTTTTCTGGCCCATAAACTTTGATTAGGCGACCAATGAATTGGGTACCCCAGCATAGCACACCATCTAAGATTTAACAAGGCCATGGCCAGATTCTCATCTGAATCTTTTAATACCTGCATTATCCGCAACTCGGCTTCCGAGTCTTCGGCAAGAATGAATTCCTCCTCAAAATCTGTCCGCTTATCTTGAAGACTTTTATCCTCTTCAGATAATATTCGCATGCTCAGAACCTGCAAAGCTTCCACTGCTGTGCCATGAAATCCGGAGCACACATATGCAGAGAACACATGCTTGTTAAATATGGTATGTTAGGTCAGCACATACAGGATAAATTGGCGCAAAACTCAGCGCATGACCACAACTCACAAGGGTCTTGTTTTCGGTGAAAATTAAAATAAATACATTCCGAATACATATGGTTTAATTATAGAAATATTCATCACTAAATTATCACTCCTAATTAGATTGATGCATTATTCATGATTGATTGATAGTCGCCTAGACTTTTTTTTATGCATAATATCCCATAAAATCGTGTATGCTAGACAAGCTCAGTGGAAATAGGATTTATGACACTCATTTAGACTGTGGTTTAGGAACCGCAGGTATTGTTTTTAGCTGCGATTATGTTGACATATAGCTAGCTGTGATTTAAACCACAACTATATGTAAATGTTAATTGTTGTAGTGTCAATTGAAGTGCAAATCGAACTCACAACTTCTAGAAAAGACACACACTTATAACTTCTAGAGAAGACATACCCTCTTTTAAATGTTAGGTGAAGAATAATTTAGTTGATTAAGATTAAAAAAATATGAATTGGTTGTAGTTTTCGCTGGCAATATTATAATTAGCATCTATTCTGCCGATAATTTCAATAAACTAGGCAATCAAAAAAAAAGATGAATAATAGGATATTGATTTATCGAATTGGATTAGCAATATGATGTTATTCTACATGGACCGAATCGCTCGTGTCGGGTAAAAAATATTAGGCCCAGCCCCAGCCCTGGCCCAAACCCGAGAACTCCCTTTCGGTTTCGGGTCGGACCTAGGACAATTTGGTAAGTCCAAGCCCGACCTTAGCCCAACTAATTCGGGCTAATAAGCCGGACCTCGGACATGAGCTTTTGGGCTCAAGCCTAAGTACTAAATTTATATATACACACATTATATGTATTGTTATATATATGCATACACACTCTCATTGTGCTTTTGTGTGTGTGTCTATATATATATGTATAGATATGTGTAGATATATATATATATAGATATATATATATATTTTCGAACCAGCTTAAATAGTCGAGCTTCGGGTTGGGCTCGGCCCCAAAAATGAGACCCAGGCCCGTCTAGGCCTAGAGTTGCCAGGCTTTGGCCCGTGGGTCTTGGCCGGACCTAAGCCCGCGTGCCATTTATTGACCCCTATCTATTTATATGCTAATATCGATGTATATAAAATGAAAATAATAAAATATGACTTTGTTTCTATAGGTTGCTACATTATAAAATTAAAGTGACTTAGATCTATTGTAGGTAGTTGTGATCTATTGTAGGTAGTTGTAAGTAGCTTTATTTTTTAAATAAATTCCGTATTTTTTTTTGGAAAACAGTGAAATATAAAGTTTTTTTCTTTTCAATTTCATTTTTTTTAAAACAATAAATTTCATTGTTTTTCAAAAAATGAAGAAATTTTAAGAATTATCATATATCTATAATGGGTCTTACTTTGGATATGTATTTTCCCCCTCAAAATATGAAATGTATTTTCAAAGATAATATTTTGAAGTTTTATTAAAAAAAATAAAAAATAATGGTGTCATTAGATGATTCCATATATTCATTCGAAATACGAATCGAACTCACAATCTCAAGAGAAGACGTACACTTAAAATAAGACATACTCTCTCAAATGTTAGGTGAAGAATAATTGAGGTGATTATGATATAAAAATGAGTCGGTTTCTTAGTAGTTTTTACTTTCCATATTATAATTAGCATAGCTTCTGTCAATCAAATATTCAAATGTAATCTATCTTTTTTCTCTGCAATCCCAAAGAAAGATAAATAATAGAATATTGATTAATCGAATTGGATTAGCAATATTATGATATTCTAGATCTAGATTGATTGAATCCATGTATGTGCTAACATCGATGTATATAAAATTGAAATGATAAAATATGCTTTCGTTGTTCTAATTTTAAATTGCAAGTACACCACTTGTGTTTTTTTAAGCTGATGCAATGTCATTGAGGTCCCATGAAACAAAAAAAAGAGCAGTATATATTTTTTCGATCAAGAGTAAGACTCTGGGAATATAAGTTTGTCTTTCGACATTTGATACGGGTTAAACTTGATCCGTCAGCGATCACAAAGTATTATTTTCAGCGGAAATCGAACTCATAACTTTATGAATTCTTATGATTTGACCATAGAGATTCATCACTAAATTATAATCATAGTCATTAGACTGATGCATTATTTAGTGGTAGTTTTCACCTACCATATTTTACGTTTTGTATTTGCAGCTGCTTGTCATCTTCGGCTGCCTTGCAGTTTAAAATTAAAACACCGAAAGCCAAAGAAGAAGATAACTTCTCAGCTTTACCCCTTTCTCTTGCAAAGAAAAAAATGGCAGAAGCATTTGTGTTCAGCGTTGCACAAAACCTTCTGGGAAAGATAGCCTCTCTTGTACTGCAAGAAGCTTCTTTGGCATGGGGTCTCGATAGGGACTTGAAAAAGCTTGGGGAGAGCTTAACAACGATAAAAGCTGTGTTGCTTGATGCGGAAGACAAACAGGCACAGAGCCATGCGTTGCGCCTTTGGCTTGGGAGGCTTAAGAATTTTTGTTATGATGCTGAGGATGTGCTGGGCGAGCTCGAGTACCAAAGCTTGCGCAAACAAGTGGAGCGACTGTATGGCAACACAACCATGAAGGTAAGTCGCTTATTCTCAAGCTCCAACTCACTTATATTCCGTCCCATGATGGCTCATAAAGTGAAGGAACTGAGGGAGAGACTAGATGAGATTGCAGCTGAAAAGTCAAAATTTCATCTCACAGAGCTAGGTGACTATCGATTAGTTGGTCGAATAAAGAGGGAGATGACTGACTCTCTGTTGGCATATAGCCTCCTAATGTGTTCTGTTGCCTGCTTGTAATGGATGTAAGAATAAATCTCGTGCGATATTCACAAGAAGAAAGTAACGAGTCTTGTTCAATTTGTGCTCTTTTCAACAGTTGATGTGATTGGCTTTCTGTTACTTCAGTTTTGAGTATCAGAAGCTCATACTTTTAACAGTCTGTGTTTGAGAAGATAAGAAAAACATAAAAAATTCTCCAACCAGCTAGAGGTTGTGTAAAAGAACTATACTAGTTGATATTAGCATGGAAAGAAAAATGATGAGATTGGCATAATTCACAGAAAACAAATGATGATTATTGAAATAGTCTCTGTACTTTCTAAAAAAGTTCAAACATTGAGATACATCTATCAATTTTTTCTGACACATTTTATTTTTAACTATGTAATCGATGAATGAAGTGGTCGGATTAAAACCTCGATGAATCGTTATAGTAACAGATTCATTAATTTCAATCTGAATTAATTAGGAACTTTGACAAGATAAAATAAAAAATTAACCAGGGACTTCAAAATGATTAACCAGAATTCACTGGACTACATGTACACCTGTTATTTTATGATTATTTATGGAGGGAGGGAAGAAACAAGAGCCTTAGTTACCAATTTGATGAACTAATTATACAAGTTAAGGGGCTCAAGAACCAAGGAAAATTAACTGGAAAGATTGCTTGGCACTACAGTTCCCAGGCTTACACCCAGAAGAAAAACATCTAATATCGCATCGCTACAAAAATTGCAAATCCTAGATGTTATGCTAAATTTACATTTTATTGTTCCAAAAACCCAGTAATAAATCAAGAAACATAATTAACTGCCTCACAATCACCTAGCCATTAAGATACAACCAAAAACAAAACCGCTTACCAAGTTCACTCGACGGAGCAGAAGCCTGCTTAATCTAGTTGGCATTTCTTGTTCTTGCATCATAACTGTTGGTTATAATTTGCTGGTTTAGTTCAAGGGTGTTTTTGTCTTTTATTCCTTGTTGCTGCTGTGTCGTTTTGTTCTAGGTTTAATACCCTTGTCTGTTTCTTTTTGAAGAAATGAATCTTTCCAGTTTCGTATTGGGCAGCCGCCTCTCTTGTCTGAATAACGATTCAATCTCATGCAATTACCATGCATTGTCAAAACTGAAACATGGTATCAGAGCTCCGTGCGATCTGCTAAGGGCGTGTTAAATCTGTGCAAGTTTTGAAGTCCATGGCGGAAACAACCATGTCGAAGTTGTATCCTCTACCAATCTTCAATGGCCAGGACTATGATGCCTGGGGTGTCAAAGTGAAGACCTACCTTGAGTCTATTGAGCTCTGGGAGGTTGTTGAAAAAGGAGACTTCAGTGAAAGCTCTTTTACCTCATCGTCTGAGGATGAAGGGGGAGAACCAGTAGAGGTTACTGGTGCTTGGAAAAAGAAGAAGGAAGCTGCTGCGAAGTTGAAAGCTGAGTCCAAAACCAGGAGGAGGCAGAGACAGTGGAAGAAAAAGGATCGTACAACACTTCATATTATTCAGACTTCTGTTACAGAAGGTATTTTCTCTAGATTCATTGGTGCTCTCTCTGCTAAACAAGCATGGGAAACCTTACGTGATGAGTTTCAAGGAAATCCGAAGGTTAGAAATGTCAGGCTCCAGAAGCTCAGACGGGATCTTGAAAATCTCAAAATGAAGGATGGTGAAAATGTTCTTCAATATTATTCTAAACTCTCAGAAATAGTGAACAAAATGAGAACCTATGGCGAGAAATTAACAGAGAGAAGAGTTGTAGAGAAACTCTTGATTAGCCTGCCACCCAAATTTAATTCCATTGTTGCAATTGAAGAGAGTAAGGATATTGGAGAGCTGTCAATTAGTGATCTATTGGGTTCTCTGGAAGCCCATGAGGCTCGATGTGAAGGTGATGATGAGTCTGCTGAAAATGCCTTCAGAACTAAAACAAATCTGGTAAGCTCTAGTGGAGTCAGTAAGGACACCAAAGGCAAAGCAAAAGTGGAGTGCAAAGTTTGTGGTAGACTAGGCCATGTTGAAGATGACTGTTGGCACAAAGGAAAGCCCAAATGTAACAAGTGTGGGAGGATTGGTCATATCCAGAGGAACTGTAGAGAAAATCAAAAGGTCAACTTTGCTATGCAAGATGTTGAGAATGATGAGCAGGAGGATGATGGTCTACTGTTTTATACTGGACTTTCTGTCACAACAGAAAATGATAGAGTTTGGTATATTGACAGTGGATGCAGTAACCATATGACAAGCAGAGAAGAATTCTTTGTGGAGATAGATCGACAAAGGGTGTCTCATGTAAGAATGGGAAATGGAGAACGTGTGAAAGTAGAAGGTGTTGGAATAGTTTCTGTCAAAGGCCAAGGTGGCTCATTTCTAATCAAAGATGTAATGCTAGTTCCAAAGCTGGATGCAAATCTATTGAGTGTAGGGCAAATGATGGAGAGAGGATATTCTCTCTTATTCAAGAATAATGAGTGTAAAATCATAAAAGGTGACAAAATGATTGGCAGGGTTCCAATGAGAAGGAAAAGAAGCTTTCCCATAAGCTTAGAAGTTGAAGAGAAAAGTTACTTGGTTAAAGAAGACTCCACTGTCCTATGGCATAAGAGACTGGGACATCTCAACAGCTCATCTATGAGTCTACTGAAATCGAAGGAGCTGGTAAAGGACTTACCTTCCATGAGTGCCATGACTGGTCTGTGTCAAGGATGTATGGAAGGAAAGTTTTCAAGACTACCTTTTCAAAAAGACACTCTCTCCAGAGCTGCATACCCTTTGGATCTGATTCACACAGATCTTTGTGGTCCCATGCACACCTCAACAGTTCAGCAAAAGAGGTATTTTATAACCTTTACAGATGACTTTAGTAGGTTCACGTGGGTGTACTTTCCGAGTAACAAAAGTGAAACTTTTACTGTGTTTAGGAAATTCAAGACTCTGGTTGAAAATCAAAAGGGGAGGAAAATTAAAACAGTCAGAAGTGACAGAGGGATGGAATTTGTTTCAAAAGAGTTTACAAAATTTTGTGATGAAGAAGGAATCATTCACCAACTTTCTGCAGCTTATAGTCCAGAACAAAATGGCCTAGCAGAAAGGAAAAACAGAACCATCTTAGAGAAGGCAAGGGCTATGATGTGTGACAAGGGAGTGCCAAAGAAATTTTGGGGAGAAGCTGTTTTCACAGCAGTTCATCTGATGAATCTCAGTCCCATAAAGGTGTTAGTAAACTCCACTCCTTTCCAGGAATGGCATGGCAGAAAACCTTCAGTTCTTCATTTGAAGGTCTTTGGCTGCATTTGCTATTTCCACATTCCAAAGGTGAAAAGACTTAAATTGCAAGAAAAGGCAGAAAAGGGAGTGTTCATGGGATACAGTCTTGATTGCAAAGGATACAGAATTTTCAATGTGAAATCTGGCAGTCTTGTAGTATCTCGTGATGTCAGGTTTGATGAAGATAGTGCCTGGGATTGGGATCAGGGTCAAAAGAAGGAAATGTCTGACAGCCTTGAAATCAGTCCTCATTTGGACAGTGATGCTGGAGGGAATGAAACTAACAGTGATGAATCAGGAGTAGAAGACGATGTGAGTGAGAAGGGTTCAGAAGAAAGTTCCACTCAAACCTCTCCTAGAGGTTCTCAGAGCCTAGTTGAAAATTCAGAATTACATGATGAATGGGCCACAAAATTGTCTAGTCCTCCTGAATCTCCTGTGCTGAAAACCAGATGCATTGCTGACATTTATGAGAGATGTCAATTGACTACAGTAGAACCTGCAAGTTTTGATGAAGCAAACAATGCAGATGTGTGGAAGAAGGCCATGGATGAAGAAATGCACATGATTCAGCAAAATGATACATGGGAGCTTGTTGATCTTCCAGATAAACGAACTCCAATCAGTGTCAAGTGGATTTACAAGACAAAATATAAAGCTGATGGATCTGTGTTGAAGTATAAAGCTAGACTAGTTGCAAGGGGGTTTTCTCAGAAGAAGGGAACTGATTATCAAGAAACATTTGCTCCAGTGGCAAGGCTGGAGACAATTAGAACCATTTTTGCAGTTGCTGCTCAAAACAAATGGAAAATTCACCAGCTTGATGTCAAATCAGCCTTCTTGAATGGTGAGCTTGAGGAGGAGGTGTTTGTTGAACAACCTCCTGGTTATGTTAAAGAAGGAGAAAGTCTCAAGGTTTTGAAGTTGAAGAAAGCCTTGTATGGGCTTAAGCAAGCCCCCAGGGCTTGGTATGGCATATTAGATTCATATCTGTTGAAACAAGGTTTTCAAAGGAATGAAAATGAACACACTCTCTATTTGAGAGATGATTCAAGTAAAGGCAGACTGATTGTCTCAGTGTATGTTGATGACTTGATTTTTACAGGTGAGTCACAATCAATAATGGAGCAGTTTAAAGCTGAAATGAAAAAAGAGTTTGAGATGAATGACCTGGGATATCTCCATCAATTTCTTGGCATGGAAATTACTCAAGAAGATGGAAAGATTTGTGCTAAGCAAGAAAACTATATTGAGGCTGTGCTGAAACGGTTTGGCATGAAAGGATGCAAACCTGTCTCCACTCCCTTAGCTGCAAAAGAAAACTTTGGCAAAGCTGTTGATTCATCAGATGCAAATGTGAGTGAATACAGATCCTTAATTGGAAGTTTGTTATATATTTCAGCTACTAGACCAGATGTGATGTTCTCTGTTAGCCTCCTGTCTAGGTTTATGCAGAGTCCTAAAGAAGTTCACATGGGTGGAGCAAAACGTGTTCTTAGATATCTTAATGGTAATAAGCATTATGGTTTGATATATGACTCAGTAGTGCATGCAGATTTAATTGGCTACAGTGACAGTGACTGGGGAGGATCTCTAGTTGACTCAAAAAGTACCTCTGGATATGTTTTTTCACTGGGGTCTGGTGCAATATCCTGGCTGTCCAAGAAGCAGTCTTCAGTTGCTCAGTCCACAGCAGAAGCTGAGTACATCTCTGCTGCCCTTGCTGCAAGTCACTCTGTTTGGTTGAAGTCTATCCTCAATGAAGTTGGGTTTGTTAAAAAGGGTCCAGTTTTAATTAATTGTGATAATTTGTCTGCCATTGCCATGAGTAAGAATCCTGTTTTTCATAGCAGGAGTAGACATATTGCTTTGAAATATCATTTTCTCAGGATAGCTTCCAGTGAAGGTGCAATCAAGATGCAACACTGTCCTTCAGAAGACCAAGTTACAGATATTTTCACTAAGGCCTTACCCAAAGAGAAGTTTGTCAAGTTTCGAGCTGCTCTTGGAATTCAAGCTGTTTCGAAACCAGCTCATTAAGGAGGAGTGTTGGTTATAATTTGCTGGTTTAGTTCAAGGGTGTTTTTGTCTTTTATTCCTTGTTGCTGCTGTGTCGTTTTGTTCTAGGTTTAATACCCTTGTCTGTTTCTTTTTGAAGAAATGAATCTTTCCAGTTTCGTATTGGGCAGCCGCCTCTCTTGTCTGAATAACGATTCAATCTCATGCAATTACCATGCATTGTCAAAACTGAAACAATAACTAGTTGCGAGTTTTCTGGTCCATAAACTTTGATTAGGCGACCAATGAATTGGGTGCCCCAGCATAGCACACCATCTAAGATTTAACAAGGCCATAACTCGGCTTCCGAGTCTTCAGCAAGAATGAATTCCTCCTCAAAATCTGTCCGCTTATCTTGAAGACTTTTATCGTCTTCAGATAATATTTGCAGGCTCAGAACCTGCAAAGCTTCCACTGCTGTGCCATGAAATCCGGAGCACACATATGCAGAGAACACATGCGTGCATGTCGACTGATCAGGCTGGATCTTCCCGCGATGCATTTTCTCGACAATAAACTCGATTAAATCAATCCTATGCTGTCATTTATTATTATGAAAAAAGCAACAGATTTTAGCAAGGCAACACCCAACTATCATAAGTTCAAAAATGAGCTAGTATAGAAATAATAATCATGCCAATGCAAAAGCAAATAATTTTGTCATCCAGGAATACAAGTTATAAAACCCAACAAGCTTGGTCAAAGGTCAGAGTTTCAACCGTATACATTGCCAAGCATACACAGTAGGTAGCTTTTCTCTTTTCTCTTTTTGAGCCTTCAACTTGGATAGAGAGACTCCAACAAGGCTTCTATTTTTCAGGAAGAGGAAACTATTGAATAGAAAGTGTGAGAAGATACCTTTACACTAGCTACTTTAAGAATGGTATTGTATAATTGTACATCAAGTTGAATCTCTTCTACGATGGCTTGATAGTCTGCCCGGTTGAGCCAGTCTGGACGGTCATAGATTGCACCAGTGTTTTGGAAGCACTGCATACTTGCACCAGTGTTTAAGTCCACTGCTACTAACCGGTTATGAATTGTGTTGGATGTAAAAACTTCTCGAAATTTTTATTACTATAAATATAACAATATATATTTATATATATATAATTATACGATATGAACTTAGTTAAAATAATAATAATAATAATGACTCAATTCAAATTCTAATGACTTTTTTTTTTTTGATAAAAGAGGACGGTACCTCATTAATTTTATTTATAGCCTCACTTGTGGCGGAGGAATACCGAGGTTACAAAAAGAGGAGACAACCTAAAAAACCAAAAACCAACATGAAACTAATTAAAAAAAATAAAGTGCAAGACCAGCAACTGCCACAGTTTTGCAGCAACCTTCGAGCAACCAAATGAACCAGCAAACAGCAACAGCACAACCACAACTAAGACAGCCCCACCACTCCCCGACAAACAGAAGCACAACAAACCAGTGGAACTAATCCAAATTAACTCCAATATTCAAAAAATCATTTTGAGAGATAAGCCAAGCCACTGACAGCTCCTCCTTCTCTACACCAGCTTTGGCAAAATGATCAGCCACATAATTGGCCTCCCGCCAAATATGGTGGAAAGTTATTGGAGGAAGCTGATGAAGATAGTTATTAATAGCATTAAAGTCTTGATCGAGCTTCCAAGGATTTGAGGCAACCCCCCTTAACCAAGAGACAGAATTAAGCGAGTCCGATTCAATCATAATACCCAGAAATCTAGCCATATTAATGTCTAAGAGAAGCTCAAGAGCTTTCCGAATGGCAGCAATTTCAGCCGAAGAAGCATCATGAGCTTTGGAAGGACCCGAGAAAGTGCACAACAAATTTCCTTTTTCATCTCTTAAAACACCACCAATTCCAGCTTTGGACGACTGAAATGATCCATCCGTATTCCACTTTAAAATACCAGTCGGAGGGGCAATCCAGTAAGTTAGAGGTCTAGGAGACTTACTAATATTGTTCTTGAGATACCACCCATTAGAGGAACTCATAAGCTCTGGACCATTGTAAGGTAAATTAATGCCAATAGCTTTAATCCATACACCAAAGCGAATAAATATTAGGTACAAGACATTTTTCCAATCAAGTTGAAAGTTATCAAAAACCACCTTGTTTCTTTCGGTCCATATTGTCCATAAAACAGCTGCCATCATCATATACCACACTTTGATTTGCTCCTTTCCTTTAGCAAAGGAAGTCCATTCAACAAAAAGGCTCTTTATAAATTGAGGAATGCACCAAGAATAGCCCCACCACTTGATTATGTTGTACCAGATATATGAAGAGCCCTTACAATGAAGGAACATATGATCAATTGTCTCAGAAAAACTTCCACACAAAGGACATAAATCGTTCCCACCAATACCCAATTTGTTGAGCCTTTCTTTAGTGTTTATTTTTCCACTCAGAACCAACCAAATAAAAAATTCCACCTTTGGGGGCGCCCACCCATTCCATACTTTGATGAAGGAGTACTCGAGAACAGAGTTATCATAAGAAGAGGCAGCCATGTTTAGAGAATTTACAGAGAATTGCCCATCAACTGAAAATCTCCAAATCAATTTGTCACGCTTGGAGGGACACAAGACAGTGTTAGCAATAGTTATCAACAGCTCATGCTCTTGATCTTTTTCCCACTGAAAAAGAGTCCTACGCCATGTCAAAGCCCAGTTCCAGTTGAGACCATCCCATAAGCCACAATTAACAATTGTGTGATTTTGAAGTAAAGAAATACTAAAAAGCCGCTGAAATTGAAGCTTTAAAGGCATGCTTCCCACCCATAAATCCTCCCAGAAACGCACCACTTCTCCATCTCCCACAGAGAAAGCCAAACCCTCTTTAATTGCTCTCTCAATCGGACCTTCCGTAGAAGATAAAAGACTTTGTATATCCCTCCAAGTACCAGACATGTGACAGTTTGTAATTGGGCTTAAAATCATTTCAGGTAACTCATACTTATCTTGAATGAAGCTCTTCCAGCACGCTTTCTCAGACTCTCTCATAACATTGAACCTCCAGAGCCATTTAAATAACATTGATTTGTTCTTTTCCAAGATTGAGCCCACTCCCGCACCACCTTTGCTTTTGGCTTTGATGATGTGACCCCAACTGATCTGGTGAATTTTTCTGCGAGAGTCATAGTCCCCCCATAAAAAAGATCTCTGAATTTTTTCAATTTGCCTAGCCACTCCTTTCGGAATTAAGAAGACTAATTACAAAAATATTCGAGCCACAAACTTTTTAAATGATTAATTCAGGCAAATACTGTTATGTCAGTTGAAAATTATTTTGATCGTAAAATTATGAGACTAATTATATAGAGAACAATTTATATAAAACATAATTGTGGTTTATAAGAAGTAATTTTTTTGTATCTATTAAATTTTTTGTAGCAAGGCTGTCATTAAATTGTCACATTTTTTGTAATAATTATTGCAACTTTTGTAAAAGATATTAAATGAGTTAAATTTGCAAATATATGTGCTCTTGAATCCTAGCAGAAAATTTACATCAAACGAGTTGAAGGCATTAGTTTACAACTGAAATATGTAAAAGAAATAAAGAATTGTTTTGGCTACTACCAAATATCAATCGGATTGGGGGCAGTTTACATCGTAACGATTTTAACGGTATATTTTTTGTTTTAATCAGATCTGACATTTGCATTTGTTAAATATGGTCTGTTAGGTCAGCACATACAGGATACATTGGCGCAAAACTCAGCACATGACCACAACTCACAAGGGTCTTGTTTTCGGTGAAAATTGAAATAAATACCTTCCACATACATACGGTTTGATTATAGAAAGATTCATCACTAAGTTATCACTCCTAATTAGATTGATGCATTATTCTTGATTGATTGATATTCGCCTAGACTTTTTTTTATGCATAATATCCCATAAATCGTGTATGCTAGACAAGCTCAGTGGAAATAGGCTTTACGACACTCACTTAGCCTGCGGTTTAGGAACCGCAGGTATAGTTTTTGGCTGCGACTATGTTGACATATAGCTAGCTGTGACTTAAACCACAACTATATATAGACGTTAATTGTTGTAGTGTCAATTGAAGTCCAAATCGAACCCACAACTTCTAGAAAAGACACACTTGTAACTTCTAGAGAAGACATACACTCTTTTTTCTTTTTTTTTGAAGAAAAACAACAACCTCATAACTCAACCTAATATAGGCGGTTGATCCGCCAATAAACAGTTTCACAACCACAAGGGTGCTGTTGAAACATCCCAAGACTGGGAACATGAAGAAGAAATTGCAAATCGTGCGATGCTATGGGCTACCCTATTACAACTCCTAGGCATATGTGAGAAAGCTAATAGCTCAAAAGCATGACTTTCATGTCTAATACCCTCAATCACAAGCCCAATCTCGTTATAATACCTAGTAGGAGACTATAGCTTCTGAATTGCACGAAGGGAATCACTGATAATATGCACCACAGGTGCATTGCAGAGCTTTGCTAATTTAATACCTTCCTGGATTGCGAACATCTCAACCAATTCAACCGTCGAAGACTGAACAACTAGAGAAGCGACTGCCATGATGAAGACTCCACGCGCACTCCTTGCCACACACCTAGCTGCACTGCGATTTTCCTCAACCTCACGGGCAGCATCCACATGCACCACTACCTCATCATCT
The DNA here is from genome assembly GCA_963580455.1 of Euonymus europaeus. Taxonomy (NCBI): domain Eukaryota; kingdom Viridiplantae; phylum Streptophyta; class Magnoliopsida; order Celastrales; family Celastraceae; genus Euonymus; species Euonymus europaeus. The sequence continues at coordinate 26,310,549 of OY756961.1, forward strand.
CTCATAGTTCTCCATCTCCCAGATTTCCCCCTTGCAGAAAGTACCCCTTCAACATGTCTGCAGTTCACAAACTCTTTTAAATAGGATGGTATCCAACAAAAAAGTTCATCCACATTCCTGGCAGGCCCATCATGAATTTGATTATTTCGGAAATTCCAGGCGTGCCACAACGCCATCAACACTGTATTCATCTCCTCTACTTCAAGCCGAAGTCGAGGCTCACTCATAATTTCAATAATGCTAGCCCCCACTTAGACTTGATTGATCAGTCTCCACCAAGGTAAGGACTTCCAAGCACTTTTAATAATTCCACAGAAAATGAGCACATGAGAGGTAGAATCATTATAAGCACCACATAGGGGGGAACCCTCCATAGTAGGTGATCTATCTAATATTTACATTACTTTTGTACACCATTTAACACTAGTTTTTGCCTCATTCGATGCTTTTGAGAATCAATACTACCTAATCTTGTGATTAATGTTACTTTCAGATCAAAGGCAAAAAGGGAAAAAGAAGAGGTTAAAAGAACAGAAAAATTGGGGATGGATCAACTTTTCTGGAGATGGATCAACCACAAAACAAGGCACAAGAATCCAGGGAATTTAGAGGATCGATCACCCATTTTGGTGGATCGATCCATCATGAAGTTATGAATGGCAGAGAAGTTTGTGGATCGATCACCCATTTTTGTGGATCGATCCCCCTTGAAGTTATGAATGGCAGAGAATTCTGCGGATCGATCGCCCATTTTGGGGGATCGATCGCCCATTTTGGGGGATCGATCTCCCACGCGCAGATCGCGAATTTCATGTTTTCCAGCTGGGAAAACTTTGCTAAAATTAGAAAATACTAAGCCAAAACGGCATAGCTTAGTATAAAAACGTCATTAGGATTTGTGGAGGTATAAAAGACCATCTTATATCATTTTGGAGGGGGTTGATGACCTAACCACCAGTCTCTCACATCTTGGGAGAGTTGAAGAAGAAGAAGAAGAGGAGAGAGGAAGTGGAGCTCCAGATTTTCTGGGTTTAATCTTTCTTTTTACTTCTTGCTATGGATATTATGATTGTTATTTGTGTTGTTTTTGTTATTATGAGGAACTAATCCTCTCATTAGGGTCCTAATGTAACCTAACTTTGAAGATTCCATGAACTTGGCTTGATAATTTATTGATTTCTGCATATTATTGAGTATTTATGGTTATGCTTAATGCTCTTGAGTGCTTGATCACCATTCAATTGATTTGATGCTTGGATTGAGACCGGAAGGAGATATCTAGGATTTGCATCTTTCCATAGATACCATAGGGTTCATGTATCATAGGAATATAGGAACATGCCTTGTGCAATCGTTATGTGATTTTCCACAAATCTTAATGGGTTTTTGTCACTTAAATCCGAATGTTAGGAATAACAAGGGTTAGTGATAGGAACACTTTCAGTGTAACCAGAAATGGAGCATTGAATAGGTAAGGGAGACCGATTGTCAATAATTGTTGGTAATTAAGGATTATTAAGTCAAGGGAGTGGAATTGGATAGGTGATGGTGAAATTAGGAACCCTAGTCTTTACTCATTCGATTAATATAATTTGTCACTATTGTTCGTTTACATCTTAAAGTACTTCTTTAGAATATAAATTCTTGTTACATTGTTTATGTTAGTGTTAATCAAACCAAAACAACTTATTCGATTCTCCAAATAGCGCTAGTGTTAATCATAACGGATACTCATCAACTGTTAATTCAATCCTCGTGTGAATGATAATATATTCATCACTTTATTACTTGTGCGATTTGTGCGCTTGCAAATAAGTCCCATCAGTAGGCACATGGTGGTCCCGCAGATTCTGCCGAGTCGGTATAAGATCCATGCAAGACCGGATCTTATATTACATTTCCAAAGCCAAGTCCAATACTCCCTGGCCCACCCATTAGATGAAGATGTGCCATCAAAGTCAATTGTGGTTGCTAGGTGATAAGCGCTTTTAACAGTATACTTGGTAGCCTGGTTGGTCTTCCTATTGTGTAGGGAGTGAGAGGTCTTGTGTTTGAATCTCCCCTTCTACCAATTTGAGTGTGGTTTATCACCATTATGATGAGAGTTGTAAAAAGAGTCTCCCCTTCTACCAATTTGAGTATGATTTATCACCATTATTATGAGAGTTGTAAAAGGGAGAGGACTACCTCCCTTTGTGTAGCCCATCGGGCGATTGAGCCTCCGTGTTTATGTTGAGTATTCCTCCTCCTTTTTATCAAAAAAAAAAAAAAACAGTATGCGTTCCTTTTTGGTCCAAGCTCGAGCACAATCTGTCTTCAAAGCATCAATATGAATAAAATGAGATCTAATCACCTACTACTCTGAATCAGAGAACTCACCTTTTAAAAGACATATACACTCTTTTAAATGTTAGGATTTAATTGACCTTTTGTGCTTGGGCCTAACTACTAAATTAATATAACATATATATATATATATATATGTATTACTACATATATATATATATATACACATTATATGTATTACTATATATATGCACACTGACAGTGTGTATATATACGGACAGTGTGTGCATGTATCTACACACTGTCATAGTGCATTTGTGCGTGTGTATATATTTATGTATAGATATATGTGTAGATATATATATATATATATAATATTTTTTAGGTCAGCTCAAATAGTCGGGCTTCGGATTGGGCTCAATCAAAAAAATAGGGCCTAGACCCGCCTGGGCCTTGGGTTAGGCTGCCAGGCTTTGACCAGCGAGTTCAGGCGAGACCTAGTCCCACGTGCCATTTGTTGTCTCCTATCCATTTATATGCTAATATCGATGTATATAAAATGAAAATAATAAAATATGACTTTGTTTCTATAGGTTGTTACATTATAAAAAGTGACCTAGATCTATTGTAGGTAGTTGTGATATATATACTGAAGTATTTATATATATATAATGGGTAGAGTGCTCGAAGGGCATGTTTTCATAATCTTTTAGGTGTGCTTTGAGAGTTTAATTTCATGGTTCTAAAGTGTTTTTATAGGTTATATTGAAGGGTGTTCATGGAGAAATCATGTCAAACTAGGCCCTAAAAAGGCCAAAAACACAGCAAAACTATAAATTCCATCCAAATTTCCTTTTTATTACCTAGCTTTATTTTTTTAATAAATTCGTTTTTTTTTGTTTTGAAAAACAGTGAAATATAAAGGTTTTTTTTTCAATTTCATTTTTTTAAAACAATAAATTTTATTTTATTTTTTAAAAATGAAGAAATTTTAAGAATGGTCAGATAAATATAAATAATATATATATATAGATATATACGGTTGTTCTCTCATGCGGGCTGAAATTACGGACTGTATTTTCATCAGTTCGATTGCAACAACGGCCATGATTTGAGATTTCTAATCAGCACTTCTTCTTCGGAAATTCCCATGTCCCTCTCTGGCTCTCTTTTCATTTCAGCTTCGATAGCACTCTCATGTCCCTCTTTGTGGTTCGCGTTGACGAAAGGATGAATGGCCACTGGAGTCTTTGTTGTTTGGGTATACAAATATTGAGATTTACAGGTGAAAAGATTTGAGCCAAAAAGAGGAGCAAACTCATATGCAAGACGGACAGATATTTATTTTTCCCCTCAAAATATGAAATGTATTTTCAAAGATAATATTTTGAAGTTTTATTTTAAAAAATAAAAAATAATGATGATTCCATATATTCATTATAATTAGCGTCGCTTCTGTCAATAATGTCAATCAAATATTCAAATGTAATCTATCTTTTTTCTCTGAAATCTAAATTAAAAGAAAGATAAATAATAAAATATTGATTAATCGAATTGGATTAGCAATGTAATGATATTCTAGATTGATTGAATCCATGTATGTGCGAACATCGATGTATATAAAATTGAAATTGAAATGATAAAATATGTTTTCGTTGTTCTAATTTTAAATTGCAAGTACACCACTTGTGTTTTTTAAGCTGATGCAATGTCATCGAGGTCCCATGAAAAAAATAAAAAGTAGGCTGATATATATTTTTTCAATCGACACTGAGAATAAATTTGTCTTTCCACATTTGATACAGGTTAAACTTGATCCGTCAGCGATTATATTCTTGATCAATTGCGCCAAAAATCAGTGCACGGTCACAACTCGCAAGCGTATTATTTTTAGTGGAAATCGAACTCATAATTTTACGAATACTTATGGTTTGACTAATAGAGATTCATCACTAAACTATAATCAAAGTCATTAGACTGATGCATTATTTAGTCGTAGTTTTCACCTGCCATATTTTATGTATTGTATTTGCAACTGCTTGTCACTGTCAGATATTGTGAATGAGAGAGCTGCTGCTTCAGAGGTGTTAAATCCTGATAATTTTGGTTTCTAGGGTTGAAGACGATGGACGTGTGTGAGATCACGTGTTATTCAATTGTGGCTCCCACGCACCGTTTCAATAATTTATGATGCGGCATCGTTTTCTTCTTTTTCGTTCAAGTCCTGGGTCAGTGAGTAATATATAAATTCATCTGTATTATTTTTCTGCTTTTTACACTGTACACGGTCACATCAGTTCAGTGACCATTTGTTTGAATTCCAGCCTGTATTGATGGCTTTATTTCTGTTTGTTTGCCAAGACTTTGAATAATAATGCTTGAAGTCTTTCTCTTCTTTCTCCTATTGCTTCTTCTTCTCTATTCTTAATCTGAAGCTTCTTATTCTTCTTCTAATTACCTACAAACAATAAATAATATCAGTCATCTTCCGCTGCCTTGCAGTTTAAAATTAAAACACCGAAAGCCAAACAAGAACATAACTTCTCAGCTTTACCCCTTTCTCTTACAAAGAAAAAATTAAAGATAAAAAAATGGCAGAATCATTTGTGTCCGGCGTTGCACAAAACCTTCTGGGAAAGATAGCCTCTCTTGTACTGCAAGAAGCTTCTTTGGCATGGGGTCTTGAGAGGGACTTGAAGAAGCTTGGGGAGAGCTTAACCACAATAAAAGCTGTGTTGCTTGATGCGGAAGACAAACAGGCACAGAGCCATGCGTTGCGCCTTTGGCTTGGGAAGCTTAAGAATTTTTGTTATGATGCTGAGGATGTGCTGGGCGAGCTCGAGTACCAAAGCTTGCGCAAACAAGTGGAGCGACTGTATGGCAACGCCACCATGAAGGTAAGTCGCTTAGTCTCAAGCTCCAACTCACTTATATTCCGTCCCATGATGGCTCATAAAGTGAAGGAACTGAGGGAGAGACTAGATGAGATTGCAGCTGAAAAGTCAAAATTTCATCTCACAGAGCTAGGTGACTATCGATTAGTTGGTCGAATAAAGAGGGAGATGACTGACTCTCTGTTGCGCACATCGAATGTTGTTGGAAGAGAGAGTGATAAGGAAATACTAGTCAAGTTTCTCTTAGATCCGATCGTGGGTGGAGATATCTCAGTGATTCCGATAGTTGGATTAGGAGGTCTGGGGAAGACAACACTTGCTAAAATGCTATACAATGACCAGAGTGTAGATGAATATTTTGATCGCAAAATTTGGGTGTGCGTATCTGAAATTTTTGAGAAGAAACAGATCATGGTAAACATGCTCAAGTCGTTGACTCTTCAGAATCGTGGTGACTTGGATCCTGACCAATTGCAAAAGCTGATTCAAGAAAAGCTGGATTCAAAGAAATTCTTACTTGTTTTGGATGATGTGTGGAGTGATGATCGCGGGAAATGGATCGACTTCATGGATTTATTGAAGGGAGGTGCTGCTGGAAGTAAAGTCATAGTCACTACTCGAAATGTCTCAGTTGCAACAACTGTTCGCACCGTCCCCTCGTATGATTTGAAGGGTTTTTCTTATGAAAAATGTTTGTCTTTGTTTAATAAATAGGCATTTAGAGAAGGAGAAAAGGATTTTCATCCACATCTCCAGAAGATAGGAGGTGGCATAGTGAAGAAATGTGGAGGGCTTCCTTTAGCTGTGAAGACACTGGGGACACTTTTATATTCGAAAACCGACGAAAGCTATTGGAAATTCATAAGAGATAATGAGATATGGAAGTTTCAGCAGAATGAGAATGACATTTTGCCTGCTTTAAGGTTAAGTTATGATCAAATGTTATCCCAGTTGAAATCATGTTTTGATATTTTCTCAATCTTTCCGAAGGATACTGAATTCCCGCATTTCCAATTGGCTGGAATTTGGATGGCACATGGGCTTGTTCAATCCTCAAATGAAGATCAAGACATGGAAGATGTTGGATTGCAATATGTGAAGGAGTTGTATTCGAGATCATTCTTGCAAGACTTACAAGAATTTAATGGTATTTTTACATTTAAAATGCATGACTTAGTGCATGATCTCGCATTGTCAGTGGCACAAAGCGAGTGCTTTGTTATAAATACTCACAGCAAGAACATATCTGACGGGATTCGACATCTGTCCCTGTCTGACAAGGTATTATTAAAACAAGAAGTTCCTGCTTTTCTAAGAAAGAAAAACTGTTTGCGAACTATATGTTTCCCCTCCAAGATGCAAGGCCCTGCTTGTGAATCTTTTGTCAATACATGTATTTCTACATGTACGTATTTGCGGATGTTGGATTTGAGCGAATCATTTTTTGAGGTATTGCCGAGTTCGATTGGTGATTTGAAACATTTGAGATATCTCGACTTAACTAGTAATAGAAGTCTTACGAGATTGCCTGATTCCATTTGGAAGCTGCACAATTTGGAAACTTTGTTGCTTGGTAATTGTTCAGAACTTGAAGAGTTGCCAAGAGGCATAAGGAACCTAATTAAGTTGAGACATTTAGAGATAACAGTAAAGCATTTACCAGAAGATGAAATAGGGTGCTTAACGTCTCTTCGGTTTTTGAGTATTGACGGTTGCACCAATCTTGAATTTTTGATTGAAGGAATGCAACGTCTAACGTCCTTGCGTAACTTTTATATTGGGGACTTCCAAAATTTAGTTTCCTTGCCTCGGAATTTGAAATACTTAACTGGATTGAAGGTTTTATGTATCAGCAATTGCGAGAAGCTTAATATGACGGAAGAAGATGAGAACCAAGACATCAACGTGAGCCTTCAATCTTTGACGCTTGGATCGTTGCCACTGCTTGTGACCTTACCCAAATGGCTTAAAAAATCTTTTAACACTCTACAAAGCCTCACAGTTGCTGATTGCGCAAACTTTTCCACGTTTCCGGAGTGGTTCCAAGACTTCCCTTCTCTTAAAACGATTGAGATTGAATATTGTCCAAAGTAGTTGTCACTACCGGAGGGGATGCATCGTCTCACTGCCTTGAGGAAATTGAAGCTCGGAGGATGTCCAACGCTCCAAAAAAGATGCCAGAAGCCTCTAGGTGAGAATTGGCATAAGATAGCTCATGTATCAAATATTGAGATATACGACGAGGACAAGGACGAGGACGAGAACGAAGACGAAGACGAAGACGATTGACGAAGATGAAGAAAAGACATTATCGATTGCTTAGGTAAGAAATGTTCGCCCCTAAATTAGATTATTTTCCAAACATTACTTGAGTATAATGTTTCCTTTCTCCTATCAAAAAAAGTTATTACGCTTCTTCAATTTCATTGTGAATTACATTCCTCATCACATATCAAGCACGTTGCTTATTCAACAGGAGATGATGTTCTTGTTATATATGCTGAGAAGCTTCAGTTTTCATTATTAACATTAATAAAGATTGTTTCATTTTTAATTGTAGGGGCCGGAGCTTCCTTAGCCATCCTTGCGAACAGTGATCATAGGCTGAGGTTGAGGCAGCAGAGCAAGTGATGTGTGTGTAAAGGTTCTTCTTGTTTGTAAGTTGGACCGAGTATATTAGTGTGCATGTTTTATCTTGTGGTCGTAAATTGTTGGCATATAGCCTCCTAATGTGTTCTGTGTTGCTTGCTTGTAATGGATGTAAGAATAAATCTCGTGCGATATTCACAAGAAGAAAGTAACGAGTCTTGTTCAATTTGTGCTCTTTTCAACAGTTGATTTGATTGGCTTTCTGTTACTTGAGTTTTGAGTATCGGAGGCTCATACTTTTAACAGTCTGAGTCCGTTTGGATCAGAGTATGTCTCATAGAGTATAAGCTCTCGTAAAGCGTAAAAGCTGAGAGTGAGAGTATGAGTGACAGAATATAAGTTAATTTATACTCTGAAACAAACGGAGGCTCTGTGTTTGTTTGGTTTCAAGAAGATAAGGAAAACATAAAAAAATTCTCCAACCAGCTAGAGGTTGTGTAAAACAACTATACTTGTTGATATTAGCATGGAAAGAAAAATGATGAGATTGGCATAATTCACAGAAAACAAATGATGAGCATTGAAATAGTCTCTGTACTTTCTTAAAAAGTTGAAACATTGAGATAACGTCTATCAAATTTTTCGACACATTTGATTTTTAACAATGTAATCGATGAATGAAGTGGTCGGATTAAGACATCGATGAATCGTTATAGTAACAGATTCATTAATTTCAATCTGAATTAACTAGGAACTTTGACAAGATTTAAAAAAAAAATTAACCAGGGACTTCAAAATGATTAACCAGAATTCACTGGACTACATGTACACCTGTAATTTTATGGTTATTTATGGAGGGAGGGAAGAAACAGGAGCCTTAGGTAACAATTTGATGAACTAATTATACAAGTTAATACAATATAAGGTGGCCTGCCTACCTAGCTTTACCGTAGTTCAAATTTTCAAACTTGAAAATATGGAGGAAATTTTTAAAAGAAATAATAAGAAATGAAAATTTACATTTCATTTTGATATTTGTTTTTACAGTCAAGGGGCTCAAGAAGCAAGGAAAATTAACTGGGAAGGGTGCTTTGCACCACAGTTCCCAAGCTTTCCCCAAGGAGAAAAACATCTAACATCGCTATAAAAATTGCAAATCCTAGATGTTATGCTAAATTTACATTTTATTGTTCCAAAAACCCAGTAATAAATCAAGAAACATAATTAACTGCCTCACAATCACCTAGCCATTAAGATACAACCAAAAACAAAACCGCTTACCAAGTTCACTCGACGAAGGAGAAGCCTGCCTAACCTAGTTGGCGTTTCTTGTTCTTGCATCATAACTAGTTGCGAGTTTTCTGGCCCATAAACTTTGATTAGGCGACCAATGAATTGGGTACCCCAGCATAGCACACCATCTAAGATTTAACAAGGCCATGGCCAGATTCTCATCTGAATCTTTTAATACCTGCATTATCCGCAACTCGGCTTCCGAGTCTTCGGCAAGAATGAATTCCTCCTCAAAATCTGTCCGCTTATCTTGAAGACTTTTATCGTCTTCAGATAATATTCGCATGCTCAGAACCTGCAAAGCTTCCACTGCTGTGCCATGAAATCCGGAGTACACATATGCAGAGAACACATGCCTGCATGTCGACTGATCAGGCTGGATCTTCCCGCGATGCATTTTCTCGACAATAAACTCGATTAAATCAATCCTATGCTGTCATTTATTATTATGAAGAAAGCAACAGATTTTAGTAAGGCAACACCCAACTATCATAAGTTCAAAAATGAGCTAGTATAGAAATAATAATCATGCCAATGCAAAAGCAAATAATTTTGTCATCCAGGAATACAAGTTATAAAACCCAACAAGCTTGGTCAAAGGTCAGAGTTTCAACCGTATACTTTGCCAAGCATACACAGTAGGTAGCTTTTCTCTTCTCTTTTTGAGCCTTGAACTTGGATAGACTCCAACAAGGCTTCTATTTTTCAGGAAGAGGAAACTATTGAATAGAAAGTGTGAGAAGATACCTTTACACTAGCTATTTTAAGAATGGTATTGTATAATTGTACATCAAGTTGAATCTCTTCTACGATGGCTTGATCTAAGAAACTCAAAGCTTCATCAAAATCTTCAACTTTCAACAGAATCTGACAGAACAAGTCAGAAGTAAGTTTGACATTTCAGAAACTAAATAGATCATCGACAAGATTAAAAGTAAACATTTTATGTTTCCAGATATGTGGAAATATTACACAACGGGGCTTCTCAAATGTGTACTTATGGTCCAATATGTCAAATGTATGCATGCAAGCAGCCCTTAAATTTCAAAAAATCTAACAGAATGTGCATTTGCATTATGATAGTTAAACTTGTCCACTGGTGGATAATTTGGTATGCTTCACAACAAACTGAGCTCAAAATTGAGTTCCAAAATCCAGCGAACAATTATAGCATAAAAGTTCTGAACAAATAATGAAGGTACTCATAGAAATGTTTAAAACAATAACCCAATTGTATTAAATTATGAAAACCTACCTTATCCGGAGTTCCTTGCAAAGACTACACTTTTTCTTGCTACATATATAGTGTAGAGGCACTCTTAAGGAATGCAAATAAATTTTGAATCTACAAGATCAGAGACTAAGAAAAATACCTTTATGAGAGAGGTGTATGTCAAAGCCTGTGGATAAAATCCATCACGCACCATCATGGAAACTAGTGCACAAGCGGAATTAAAACACATTATAACAGTACAGCAGTCAATCATTATATTATACGTCGCAGCATTAGGCTGGAATCCACACAATTTCATGTCTTTGAATATTTCTATTGCGTGGTGACTCTGCATGTCAAACAGTGATATAGTTCATAAATGCTCCCCTTGTACAGTAGTTTATACCAAAAAATAACAGCTAACAGAAAGCGCTTACTTTCTTAGCTTTAACAAGAGAATGCAACACTACATCATAAATAGTTGTCCCAAAACAAGTGTCGTTAGAACAAAAGAGGTTCTCAGCGTCACGTAGGTACTCAATCTGCTCGCTTATCATCCCTTCTGCTCCAAGTACTTTCAGCTGTAGAGAACACCAATAGAAACTAAGGGATGTCGATGGGATATTGAGCGATGGAAAAGTAAAGTTGTCCCGCTACTTTGGGTTATAGGGTCAGTGAAACTTGGCCAGAGTGGAGACAGCATCTGGTAAATAAAAGATGCAGATGGAAGAAAAATAAAGAAGCTTATCTTAAGACTTCACCCTTCCAACATTATCAAACTAACAGTACCACTTTGCCACAACCAAAACCCTCAAAACGAGTGTCAATAAGCTGCAAAGGATTACTTTCCAACCATGTTTCACCAAAAACGAATTTCTCATGCACAAAGAACTGCCATGTTATTACAGTTTCTCTTCCTCTTAAGGTCACTTCTCACATCCCTACAATCTGTAAAGCCTTTTCCACAGTGTACAAGCATTGGCAATGCAGTTCTATGTTAAAGTGGGATCAGGAAATTCATGAAGGTAGGGTGCGACAGGAATCAACACCATTATATCCGCACATATTAAAAACCACTGCGTTCTAAACCTAAATTTCACTTCTAAGTTTCTAACCATGCCCATTTCATATATAGATAGCAAAGCATACAAGAATGTCAGCTAAATGCTTCATTATCTGATACTATAAGAAAACCAAAAAATATAAAATCCAAAAGCACATTACAGGTTGCTTACCAAGTTCTTCATTGATAATTGACTGTGTTTAATACCATTTTTTGCCATATCCTTTTCTATAATATGTATCCGTTTAGAGGACTCCACCTGAGACAATATATTGCCCTTTTCATATGGAGCGTTCACATGACCAAACAACCAAAACAGTTCTTCATAAGTCATGATATCTGGCATGACTCCTCGTCGTTTCATTTTAGCCAATATAGGAAGTGCGCGTTCAGGTTGATCCTGCAAGCCAATGAAAGGATTGTATCCACCAATTAGCTTCAGTTGACCAATACAATAATATCAAACTTACAATAAGAAAACTAGATTGTAGGAGCAACTATATTAATAAATCAATATTAGGAAGTGAATTGGTATCAAATACAAAAGACCGACAGGCTCGCCAAAAACAAGAACAAGCAGGATCCCTATAAGCTAAGTTTGCCGACCTTAAAAAATTCACCAGAAGTAACTACGAAAAATACAGTAACCTCAATAAAGTGTGTGTTGGGCAGTTGGCCTCCAGAATTGATATAATGAAAAGAAATCTATTGATATACTCTGGAAGAATCTCCAGTTTACACAAAGGCACAAAGAAGCAAGGGATAACGATCTATCCAAATTTAAAGATTTAAAGCTCAAGAACATTAACTCACTGTCTTGGCACAGGCTGCAAGAAATTCATTGTAAGGACGTGCACGTGGATAGTTAGAGATTTGATCCAGTAAAGCCTCAGCTAAATCCAGTTCTAAATCTCTGCAGAAACCAATTGCAAGTGTTGCAAGAGTTGAATCATATGGCTTCAAATTCTCTTGTTGCATAAGTTTCAACTACAGAGACATATATATATAAGCGCATTAACACATTTGGGTGTGGAAACATCTTACATGTGTGATTGTGTTAGTGTATTTGAAAATTTGTGTGCGGATGAGTGTTTGCATGAGAAACTAAAGTACTAACCAGTTTCATGCCATCACGAGCTCCTTTCTCATGAACAACTGTTTTAACAAATCCATCATATATATTGGGTGATGGTTGCAAACCAAGACTTTGCATCTACACAGGAATAGGCCACCTAGTCAGAATGTATAAAATGCTAACTCATATTTAGTGTGAATGAAGTAAACAAAAAGTTCCAAACGGAGACCGCAGCAGAAATATAACGTTAATTTTTCTGTTATCATATGATAAGTACTTTAATGAAGACAGAAATACTTCATAATATAACACAATTGCACAAATATCCTATCCAAAGAGAGATATTTATATTTCTGAATTCTGCGAAAAGGAAATGTTAGGGAAGAATTATCTTTAGCAAGAGGGCAAGCTTTAGCACAGTGGCAAAGTTGCTCCAACGCAACCTAGGTGCCCGGGGCTCTTAAAAAAATAACCTTCTTCAGATCCAGCAATGAAAAGAAGGTGGTGGATTGGTTGACCTATTGGCATATTTAGTAACATCTCCCCAGTTAAAAGAACTGGCTCACTATGAGATAAACTACCACACAGAATGAACTTTCAATATGATCTTTTATAAAAAAAAAGTCAATAATGACTGGTCCTACCTGAAGCATTAACTGCTCTGCCAGTCCAGATTCTTTTGTTTGCGCACATGCATGTATCACATCATTGAAAGACCCTCTCAAGAATTTTGTGGCGGGCGTGCTCATATGATTGTTCAGCACACCCATCCCAACAGTCTCAACTGCCCTTTTTAAGGAGGAGAAGTGCCTTACCTTGCTAGCATAACCCTCCAACTCAGTGTTCCCCCTAATGGCCAATAATACCACCAAATATTGCAATGTTTCACATGCAGATTTTACATCTCTCAACCTTGAGAAGGACCAAATAAACTTCTGAAGAGACACAAATCCTGGAATGCAATGCTTGATATAGTCATCCCAAATTTCATGGATAGCAGACAAGTCTTGCTGCCAAACTGCAAGCTGAAAAGTGAAAACCCATTAAAACATCACATGAAATACTTGCACACAAAGTTTAAAATTTTAAATAAGCATCCAACACTCTACAAGCATAGATAATAATTGGTAAAACAAAACTGAAGGACAAATTTAGCAATTTATTTCCAAACTAACTACATGGGAAGGAAAAACAGTGAACCAAAATAATAATGGACCTCATGGTATAAATTTTATGAGGTAAGCTATTATAAGCTGAGATATCCCTCCATGCATCAACAGCAAAATCCTTGTGCACATTACTATTTTTTATTGAATTGCAAGGACTACATCTTCTAATGCACCAAAAATTTAAGGAGCAACAATGTCGGTAGCCTCACTACATTTTTTTTTTTTTTGATAAGACTGATTAGGACTTATTAATAATGAGATGAAAACAAGAAAGCCAAAACAACCAGCCACAATAAGGAGATCTCCCACAGTTAACAATTGTTGTTATCTCTTGCTGAAATCAAGTCCTAAAAATAATGCCCCAACTTATTCTTTATCTCCAATACATCAGCAATTTCCCTCTAAACCATTTATAAAATAAGCCAACCATTCTTCACACACCTCGAGAAGCGCTGTATAAGTATATCCATTCTTCCCCACCATTCGGCGCTGCATCACTTTCAGACATTGGTTGGCATGACTAATACTTTTTGTTTTGGCACAAGCTTGTAAGAAACTATTATACACAGGCAGAATACCACAGAAGCTGTGTCCTTCTCCGAGAATGTTGATAAAATTAAATGCCTGGACATAGAACAGAAGCAAAACACTAATACTTAGTTCATATGGTAGTTGAAAGAATCACAATGCACAAGCTGATATGCATCTCGAAATCTACTCCGGAAATATGATATCATTTACCATAAAGATAGTATCAACAATCAATTCAATCCTAAGAACATAATTTGTTCAATATTTCCCACTAAGACTTCCATTATCAACATGGAGTCAAATATCACAAAGATTACATACTTAATATTGGCATCAAACAGACAAATTAACGTTATTGCCAAAATATCAGCAATTAGTGGAGTGGGGGAACAAAAGTATATAACAAAATAAGCATACCTCATCCAAGTAATCCCCTTCACAAAAAGCTTTTATCATATACTTGTAGCATAAGCTATTCAGGCTGATATCTTTATCCTCCATTATTCTCCAAGTCTCCATGACAAACTGCAGGTATAAGAAACAATTGTATAACCTTTTTTCCAGTAACTATTGTGCTATTAATAAAAACCAAACAAATCCACACAAAAAAAATGATGAATCAAAAAATCGGAAACATATGCAGGGAAAAAAAAAGGGTGCAGGAAACAAGTCTCTACTTTCCAAAATTAAGGATAGTACATGCATTTCCAACACCACCCCCTTCTTCAACTAGTTAAGTGCAATGCCAATATACTTCTGCCAGTAACACACGTCTTTTCGGCCATTTACAAAATGAATAGGATGTCATATGTATAATACATCTGGTTGAGCAATGTAGCATTCTCCGCATATTTCATTCCCTTCGAAAAGGCACAAATGCCAAAGCAAAATATATAGTAAAGAAAACACACCCATCTCCCGTTAATATAAATTCTTCCTTCATTCAAATCATCAAACGTGCCTGAAAGGCTTACACAAAAAGTATCCTCAAAAATTTCTCCCCGGATGAATGGAATGAGGTGAATCGCATAAAAACGAACAAACATGCTACTCATGACGTGTACCACAATGTGTCAACAACTTTTTCCCCGTGCCAGGAAAATTGTAACATTATGAACAACACAAAGATGCACACAACCAGACAACAAATACTTGATCCTTCTCTAACTTGTTAAGCTTACCGAAGGATCAGGTGACCTCGCACAGTAATGAAATATATCAACAAAATCACCAGCTCTTAGTGCATGGTTATCTTGGCCAAGATCTAAAAGCAGGCTGGATGCTCTGCTTCTCTCACCTAAGCGAAGTGCACTAATAATATGCATCTGCATAATCTTTGTCGAATCTCCTCCACACCCTATAAAATAACAACCTACATCACAAACTTAACGGCTTCAAGATTCTCTAAAAAAGGAGAAAAAAAACTTCTTGCTCAATCTTTTCAATAAGCTTACGAATCAATCAAATATGCATATGCCAATTACGCATTAAAATGCATATTTTTGAATCAAAGATATAAATAAAAAAACAAAAACTAGCTTTAAATTCATCAATCGCCATATAAAATTGTAAGATAAATTACAAACACATTGGTATAAATGAAAAGAAATCACAGTCCAGTCCAGTCCAATCTGCAAGCCAGCAAAAAATGCCAGTGAGCAAGGACATCCTACTTAGCCTGCACTCTATGACATAAGGCACCACATAAAGGATATAATGGTACAATTGACTCATACAGCCAACCCAAAGCAAAAATTAACTTACAGTTGAGCATAGGACAAAGAATTTTTCTCATTCGAATACGTGTTCGGAACATGACCCTTTTTTATAAATTCTATCAAAAAGATTATGATTATGGAGAGAATGCTCTCATTCCAAATTGCAGGAAGATAAATGCCGTAACAGATAATTTAGCTTTTCAAACTATGGAGTCATAACCAACACTTCTTTAAGACCAGATAGTAGTTTTATTAAAAGATTTTTTTGCTACCTGCTGAATCATCACAAGTGCTTTGACGAAGATTACCAGTTGAGGTTGAAACAAATTGAGACATGCCCACTTTATCTGAGACATTTCCCAGTCCCTATAACAAGAATAACTCATTAGGAGTAGATATAACATAAATTTATGCGATAATGACCAATCATTCATTTTGGCCCCACAAACCCTACAAGAGAGAAACAACTAGAAAGAAGTTCAAGCAGAATGGGCATAACAAATGCATACATGTTGTGACTTTGATTTTGATTTAGAAAATGAATCTGTAAGTGACCGTAACTTCCACCTGTAAAAACAAGATTAACACCAGGAGAATCTTACATTGAATCAAATATACAATGAGGACATTTCATCTGTAAAATGCGAAGGGTGAACTATACTTACACAGATCTATGCATATCCTTGGAATTGCTTCTGTTCGATCTTCCACACTAACGAAGTTAAAACAAAAGTTCTAATTCCTCTTTAGGCTTAAAGAATTTTGACAGAATTCTCTCGGGAAAATTCTTACATCCTGTGAATGTTTATGAAATTTATTCAGTTTAATAGGGTCAAAATCGGGATTTTACCTAAAATCGGAAATAGGGTGTAAAATCGGGATAGTCAAAACAAATATAGCATAAGTTCATAAACATCACTCAAGATGCCTAAAACAAGTTCAAATAAACCATGCCCAATCAGAGAAAATTATTGAAGTTCAATGTTTACAAAATTAACTTGGGAACAACACATTCAACTATTCAACACAAGCTGACTAAACCTTTCAATGTAGGCTAGTCCAGGGAAACTTGAAAACTACCTACTGAAGGAAATCTGCTTTGGCTCTGATATATGTCTCTAGGAATTCAGCATCTTTCTTAAGCTTCCTTATTTTCTCAAGGTCCAAACAGGCAGCTTTAAGTTGTTTTTTTCCAGCTTTGGGTTGCTTTTTTCCTCAGAATTAAAGCTTGATACATGCAACTCCGGAAGCAAATTTTCCAGTCTTATTAGGCCTTCTTCAACACTCTCCAATGTCTGACACAAAATGTCAGAAATTCTATTACGGCAAGTCAGTCACCAGACAAGTTTATACTTCATAGAACAAAACAGACAAACTGGTTAACCCAGGAAGATGGCCAAATCGAACTCATTTCAATCAAGAAGCTCTTCAACTCTCAAACGGGCAAAACTTTGGATGGGCAAACCCAGCAAGTTGCACAAAACACATACTCATGGAAAGCCAAGCATGAAAGCATAACTTTTGTGATGCATAATACACAAAATCATCAAAACCCAAAAGCTTGGTATCAAGAAATACACACGGAGAAAAAACAAGTGAAAGACTTATACTTTTTCTTTCTAGTCGAAAGATCAAGTTTTTCTTAGTTGACGGTGAGAGACTGAGAGGAGAGTGAATGAATACATGATAGAACAGGAGAAGATTAGAAGACGATGAGAAACTGAGAATGAAGACGAGTCGAGTAAGAGTGAAGACGAGTCGAGTGAGAGTGAAGACGAGTCGAGTGAGAGTGAAGACGAGTCGAGTGAGAGTGAAGACGAGTCGAGTGAGAGTGAAGACGAGTGCACGTCGCCGATAGTCTGCCCCCTTGAGAGTGACGGAGCACAGGCCACAGAGCCACAGAGGCCGGGGGCGGTAGCATTGATATCTGTGGACTGACGGATGACAGATTGGGCTGTGGTCGAAGTGCACGTCTGAATCCGTGGCTAAGCTGCCCTTTGCAATTCTGAAGACAGTGAGCAACCTGTCCTGACAGGCCACGCAACCCACATACTGGCCACATGTTGGTGGAGAGTATTGGGAGAAACTGATCCCACAATTCACAAAATTCCCCCACCCATAGTGGAATAAAGAAGGGGAGAAAAACTCCCGCAAAGAAGGACCTGCCGCTGCCTAGAACATATTCCAGTATAGAGACCAATTCTAAATCCTGGGCGAAATGCATAATTATAGATCTGATGCGCAAAGAACCCAAATCGGCAAAGCAAAAAACAGAAATCGGAAAAGAACCCGAACCATACCTGGAAGCTGTGGACTTGCTCGATCTTCGGTGAGAGAGAGCAGATGCATAGAGGCGAGAGAGAGGAGTGAGGGGCAGCAGCTTTGGGTTGTCGATGAAGAAGATCAGAGGCGCAGAGGTGAGAGAGGACGAAGTGTAGCTTTGGGTATTCTTTGGAGCGTAACAAAAAGCGGTGGAGACAGGCTTACGCCAGCGTGGCCGGCATGTGTGTTTGGTTGTATCAGCGGCTACAAGTTTGGCACGCCAATGGGATACACTGACGCGCTCTCCTCTCAACCAAACACCCACGGACATGCCAGTCCTTTTTAAAGAGGGAAACGTCTGGAGTGATTTAGAGGTTGAGTCAGCTTAAAATCTTTGCATTATATGTGTTTCTTCACTAATAATTCCTTTCATATGACAATTATTTTCAATCATTCAAATCACATAAATCATCGTTCTCTCTTTCTTATGACACTTAGAACAACAAATTAGTATCAAAGCTTGAGTTTGTGATTCGAGGTCAATATTTACTTCATCTTCCACTTTCAGTCTTTCGTATCGAGGGTCATACAAACTCAAGACTTGTATCCTCAAGACTCGTATGTTCCTCTTCGTGATAAGTCGGACGACATTCTCGAAAATTATTTGAATAACTTAATCTATATAAAACATAAAATCTTACTTATTTATTGTCTTGGTTAAATACAAAATCGAGAAAAATGAATTAAAAAAAATTCAAAAAATCTAAATTAATAACTAAATCTTAAACATGAACATTTGACCATTAATTGAGACAGATTAAGCATTGACACGTCGGTCCACAAGAACAGACCATGCCAACTAACACAACCCATGTGATGTATGTAAGCCCACAATAGTTCCACCAAACCATGCACACGAACACGAAATAAGCTGGAGAAGCCACGCACACAACGAGAAAAACCAAACAATCACTATTTGGATTTGTTCCTCGATTGTAATCGGATTCAAACACCCCTAACCAAAGTGGCTAGGACCGGCCCTAATCAACGCTTCAATGATGTCTTTACTAGCACTCAATCAACCACATATTTGGAGAAAGTATGTACAAACAAAATTACAAACAATGATGTCTTTACTAGCACTCAATCAGTAAATATGACCAAGCAAGCAGCATTGTGTTTATCCAAAGCTACTATCAGTATCAATACTAGACCTAAATCCACTTCCTCCTGGATCTTATCGTTTCTGCTATGATTTTTAGACTTTCTACCCCTTCTCTACTTCTAGATTCTCTTCAGGGAGCTTCAAACTCGAAGACTCAACCAGTCCATTACCATTGCTGACAGAGTCACTCAATTTTTCACGATCCTGGCTTTCTAGATTTTCAAGATGGATGTCATCTTCCTTAGTTGCAGGCTCACCTGCATCTCTCTGAACAGTATGCTCCTTGTGATCACAAGAACCATTATTCTCACAGCAGCAGGAAATGGTATTGGAGACAACAGTTATACTCTCGACTCGAGGGGATGAAAGACATTCATCATCAGAGGAGTCAGATTCGGCGTAGATGTCTTCTACTGTAACGATGGAGGTATCACTTCCAATTTTTGTTGACCCTTTCCGCGAAAGCACATGCCGTATGCTACGAGCTCCTTTTCCTGCATGTTTTAGAATGCTCTTCGCCATATCTTTCACGTGTCCCTTACTTGGGCTTTCTGGACCACTTCCATCAGCACTAGTGCTTCCTTCTTTTAAAGTCTTGCCAAAAGCAGGCCCTAAAAGAGTCTCATCTACTATGAACTTTACACCAATCTCCTTCTCACTGACTGCTTTGAGATTTGCATGAGGAGAATCTACAGGCTCTACAAGGCTGCCTGAGCAATCCTCATTTCTGGGGCTTCTGTGAAATACAGTGCTCATCTTTCGAAATCCTCGCTGTAAAGATCTTACTAGATTTTTACTCTCCCCATTTTCATCTCCACTACTAGAATCATTGTTAATGGATCCACTTGCAGATGCATTAGATCCGCTAAGAGGGTCATTAGGCAGCCTGCGGACATGAGTGTCACCACGCCTGCTCTTCCCTTTTCTGGGCTCCCAAGTCTGTGCCACCTCACTGCCGGGTTGATGAACCCATATTCCTGTCTCATTTTGTCCTTCAACGTTGATAGGTTCAAAATTGTCTGGAACTCTTGGAGCCTTGTCTGATGATATAGATGAGAAGGAAGCTCTATGAGCAGTGTCACTCGAAAAAGAGTTATTTGCATCTTCCTTGTTTAATTTTTCCTTATCATATGGACGGGCAATCCCCCCCTGAAAAAAATATGTAACAAATTCACTTCAAATTACTACTGAGATAACCCATGAAACTTTCGACACTGCTTTGACCCTTTTGTGCAGGTTTATTTCAAATTTGTAAAAATTACCTTTCCAGCATTCTCAAGTATAGTATTTGCTCTGTCTTCAATCACGGTTATCGCAAGATGTAATCTCCCCATTTTAATGTTTTGAAGAGACAACCACATGTCATGTCTTTGGCCATCCCTCAGGTCACTGATGTTGACAGAACAATCCCTGCAGATTGTGTGCAGAGTAAAAAAAATCACATATTTATAGGAACTGATTGACCGATTCAGGGGAAGCAGATCATATCGAAAGTATAAGTTATGGAGGTGACTGCTTATTACTATTAAGACACATTTAAAGGACATATTTTCCTCAGCAATAATAGCCCATAAATCAAGTAAACCAAAGCCCCGAATGGCATGACCAGAAACCATAGAATATATATATATACTAAATTCTGCAAAGATTGATTCCGTAATTCATAACATATTGCCACAGGGAGGTGTTGAGACAAACCCGAGGGTGTCATCAACAAAATGGTCTTTGTCACAAACTTCAATGGCTAGAACATTAGTCGACTCCCACGTGCAGATAGGGATCTTGAATTCTTCATGCCATTTTGGAGCCAAAGTTTTCTTCTGTATCTTTGTCTTGAATCTGTAAGGGCCGACTTGCCCTTTTACATATGGATCGGCCAATCCTGAAAGATAACCCACTTGCTTTACATTGATGAATAACGTTAATAAAAGCAAAGGAAGACAAAAAAAAAACGTAATTCCCACCAACCATTTAAATCTGATGGCTTCATGTCAGATGCTTCGATAACTTCAACTTTGGCATATGCGACAGGCTCTTTTTCATCCACAGAGAACCAACTATCTGATAACTCATAAAATCGAAAGAGCCAACTTTAGAATATGTCAGAATTCCAAGAAGCATGGCAGACGAACACAGTTTGTTAACAGCACAAGTAAATTCTAGATTACAAAAACTTTTCATAAGTAAATATGAAATAAGAAGCCAGCAATATTATCTACTTCGCAACATAAAACTAATCAAACCTCCGGATGACTTTTTATGAACAAGTATAGATCAATGACAATCAATGACAAAATAACAAATAATGTTGCCTTTCTGGACTGTGGAAATCATAAATGTAGGAAGAAACATACTCATTCTTGGATTCACTGATGTCAAATGACAAATTGAAAGCACGTGACTTAGCAAAACCAATAAAAGCATACATGGACATACCATCTGCCTGTGGTGAAATAAATTTCTCCAAGTCAACAACCAGCATATTGGGCTGTAAAGAGAGAGAATTTAGAAAAAATCTCCATCAACAAAGAAATTTTGCAGGCATCTAAAAACGAATAATTCACCATAAAATTTGATGTTCAATTTCCAAAAGAAAAAACAGTAGATTATGACCTTTGGCCATATGCAAAGCAGGACAACAAAATTTTATGGCATAAGGTAAATCAGAGAAGATAGTATAAAAATTCAATGAATCTCACCTCAACAAGAGTCTGCTCAAATGCAATCGACAAAAGTTTATCCTGACAAAGCAACAGACACACATAAGACTGACAAAGGAAAAGAAGAAAGATAAAATAGAGGGAGATATATTACAACTACATGCACGAAATAAAAAAGAAGATTGACAGACAGAAATGGCCTAAAATATTACAAACTAAAAAGGGCAACATACAAATCATCAGAACCAAACTTACCAGCCATCCAGCAATCCCAGGAAGTTCAGTGACATCCAGCCCATGAGTGAAGATAGGCTTCACAGTCATCTGAAAATACGGTGGCTCCGAAAAGCATATGCGCAAGCGGCCAAGGAAAGGCCATTCCCGTAGAAACTTTACCCCAACCAAGACCTTCAAGTAGGAATAAAGTCAGAATAGAAAAAAAACTAAAACATTGATACTGGAAATTTTAAGATATGACAATGGAGGTAAGGTTTTCATAGAGCAAGTGCAGCAGCACTGTGCAAAGCAAGAGAAAGAAAGCTCATCTCCAATCTCTAGTGATCATCATCAACATCGAAACCTTCATCCAAAAAGTTCAGGATCGGCTACATGAGTTTATGAGAAAATAAAGGAAAATCCACTACATGTATTTGTTCCGCCATTCATTTCTATCTAAAATCATACTTTCATTAACTCCTACTTGAATTCATATATTTTCTTACTACTTCAAAGTCATTTCTTTTTAGGTCCCCAATTTCTCTCTCATGTTTTAGCCATCCTGTAAATATTTTTTTCTCTCGTATTGTATATAACTTGCTATATAACTCAATATATGCTTTATGATGTGTCACTCCAATAATCTTCTTAGTTTCTTTTCTGGCTGCTTTGCACGGTTTATAATTAACCTCATCTCTACCATTATATAACTTATAATTTTTCCCAGTCCTAATTGCTTTTTAACATTCTCATTACACCACCATATGTTTCTTTGTCTTTAGGAATAGGGTCTTTCGTCTTAAATTGTTGATATACATACACCCATTCATTTTTCAGGTATTACTTCACTCACAGAAGCATCCTTTAACCTTGTTGATTATCCGCAAGGATTACTTCAGTAAACTGCAAACCCCACAATGGGATCAAGCAATCTTTGGAAGCGAATAACATTGAGCCCTTTTACATGTGCAGAAACAAAAGGGAGCATTTTAGCTTCATGTAAATAACTAAAGGCTCCTTCTTTGAATCTTTCCTTCCTCATATACCATTTTCTAAATTCGGTCATTCGGTGGCAGGTTTGTGCCACTTTCCTCATCCAAACATTTCAAAAAAGACCCACATAAAATTTAAAACATATGAGAGATTATAAGTCATAGGTCCAATTCCTGGAAACAACTTCTCCACATATTATGTGGTTGTAAGGTCTACATATATCCTGTCGATCCCCGGTCTCACCCACGCAGGGGCCTTGTGTATGGGATATCTTTTTACAAGAGACTATGAGTTTTGAAAATAAGAACATTGTTCATAGAAGTTATTTCACAGCATTTATTTCACCTCCCAAATGTGTTAAATGGTTGGTAGATATGAAGGATAGGGACATGAACCAGGTTTCCTCATTTATTAATGATGCAAATTAAGTTACCATCAATTTCAATGGCCCAAACACAAATTTCTGACAATTTACCATACATAAATACAACATATTGCTATTCTGACAATGAAGTGAAAATGTGAAATTGCAATTGTAATCAGCAACTGAGATAAAGCACCCATGCACAACATAAAGTCAAATTTATTTTTGTACCTTCCCTTCAACATGCATGCCTGTCAAGTGCAACTTTGCCCAAATTCCAAATCCTAGTCTTTTTCTTAATTGCACGGCAAGGATCGTACTCATGTCATCTGCAGTAAGGAAATTCATTCCCAACTCCAACACCTGCATTTACAATACTGTAAAATCTCATTTGAGCTAATAACAGAGTAACAAACCAAATAGAAGCCACAAAGTTAGCAGTTTAAGAGACATGTCCGACATGCTTCACTTATTGACACATACCAAGTGATCATCACCAGTTGATTGGAGAACTCTCATTTCTGTGAACACAGGTGGATTTCTTCCGAGATAAAGGTGCTGAACTACAGCTTTTTTCTGCACATTTAGCACTTGATGATTAAATACTCGTAGAGTGTAACAGAGCAAAACGATCAAACAGAACTTCATTGTAGATTGGCATACAACAATAGAAGTAATGCCCCGCCTGTATACTTTATTCTTTCTAATCCTTATCTAAGACTAAGACTATGGATTTCCACTAACACTGAACTACAATACTAGTACAGTAAGTAAGAGATAAATAAAATGAAATGATAAAAACATGTTGACCATTTGGAAAGAGTTATAGGGTCTGCATATGTGTATCATAATGCTTGAAGATGATAGATTGCATTAGAAACCAGAGTAGCAGAAACAAAGATTTACCTAGGGACCCACCAGAATACTATCAATCAGTATGAGATGATCAACAAAAATTACATGAAAAAAGAAAAAGAGTGGTAGAAAAGTCAGATTCATTCATACAGCAGTCCATGGTTTGTATTTTTCCAAGAACCAAGGAATAATTGGCAGCAGAATCTTCTGCGAAGCAATCTGTTCCATACATATGGGCCACATCTTTTCCACTGCATGGTTAAGCCACCTTACGGTCTCAGAATCAGTGAGTGCCTGAAGTAAAAGAGAGTAGAAAATAAGAAAGAAAAAAAAAAGGGGGAAAAGCAAATGAAATAAAACAAAAAACAAAAAAAAAAATCAAAAGCAAAAAAAATTAAGAAACCCAATTCAGTTTTCACTGCATATTGAAAAGAATATATACCCCCACCAAGAAATGGGCCAAAAACACACATGATTTGATCTTTTTGTAATTGCTACTAAGAGAATTTCAAAATCTTCAAACTCCCATAACCGAATGAAATTAAAGAATAAAGAAAGATACCCATTAAACTATAACGGAAAATTCAAAGTAAAAGAGATACCCTTCTCCGATTTGCTTGTTTTCTTTCTTCATACTGCAATTTCCTCCGCAACCGCATCACGTACCGCTCATGAACCTATCAGAAGGGGGAAAATTGAAGAAATAAGAGATCGTGTGATTTCATTTCTTCGCAAGAAACAACAAAAGCTATCATATAAACAATCACCAGGTACATGTAAATGAAAGAGAAGAAATAAGCGATCGGGTGGCATCGATTGAAGAACGAAAGCAACCAAAGCACAACAAGCACAATGCCCGCGTGATGTAGTATCGACACCTCCGTTATGTCCATCACTGCTTCTGCTTCTACTCGGTCTTTCTGAGTTTCTGTAATCTATCTTTGTGCAATCTTGACAACAAAAAACTACAAATCGATCGATCTTTGACAATGAAGCCGATCTTAAATGGCAAATGGATCCAAAACAGCAGTTGCCTGTGAAATCGCTAAAAATATAATTATTTAAT
The DNA here is from genome assembly GCA_963580455.1 of Euonymus europaeus. Classification (NCBI taxonomy): domain Eukaryota; kingdom Viridiplantae; phylum Streptophyta; class Magnoliopsida; order Celastrales; family Celastraceae; genus Euonymus; species Euonymus europaeus. The sequence goes on from OY756961.1 coordinate 26,335,961, forward strand.
TTAATTAAATAATGAAAAACTGACAGATAATTTAATTCGAAAGTTCCTGCATTTTGACTGATTGTTCGGTGCCAGGTGTCGAGAAAAGCATGAAACGTGTACCGATAAAAATCTCTTAATCCGTTGGTCCACTGTGCCCCACACAATCCATGTACTGACGTGGCCATCAGAATTCATCATTTACTGTTTATTACGGCCGATTCCGTTGTAATTTTATTTGTCGTAGTTAATTCTTTTTGTTTAATTTAATTTTTAGTTTATAAAAAATTGTTGTTAAATTAATAAAGATGAATTATGTTTTTTATTTTATTATGTTTCTATTTTATTATTTATATTATTTTATTATAAAAATTTAAAGCGTACTGTTGTAATGACTATTACAGTCATTTTAAAAAAAATTATCAATGTGTTTTGATCGATATCATAAGTCCAACGATATTTTTTTTATCTCAATTAAAAATTAAATGAAATTTGAAAAGGACATGAGGATTATGTATAAGGGCCGACTCAAAAATTTAGGTCAGGATGGACAAAATTTTAGTGGGGTCTTTGGGCAATGCTTCCCTTTTTTTTTGAATTATGTATTAGTCATGCCTTCAAAATTAAGAAAAATAACACTAAAAATCAAAAAATTATGTAATAACAATAAGTAGTAGTTGAAAATTTATAGCATCAAAAATATATTTTTCCATGTACTCAACAAAAATATCATTGAATCACTGGTCACCCATTCAATTTCAAGTCGATTCTTAAAACAATTCACGTCAAAAAATGCTCTCTCTGATGTAGCAGTTGCGACTAGTAGAATTAATGTCAACCTCAGGAGTCTATAAATTAATGTGTATATATCACGTCTTTTAGTATCAATCATTTGTTGAGCAACATCATTGATTCTTTTTTAATTATGAGAGAGCAATCTTAGAATGCACATCAATAAAAAAAATCAAGTTTCTCAAAGTATATTAGTGTGGGATTGGCCAAAGTATATTAGGTTGGGCAAAATAGGTCAAAGGCAAAAACAAAATGAAAAAAAAAAGTGAGTTTGGGCAATTGGCTGTCCTTGAGTCCGCCCTGATTATAGACTATAAAATATAAATTTGAAACATTTTTATGTTTTTATTTCACATTCCATTTTATTTTCGTTTGTTATAACAACAAAAATTACACTCTATAATTTTTATCAAAATAATTTTTATAAAATAAAATAAAATTTTAAATGGCTGTAATATCCACTACAAGAGGATCCGCTGTAAATTTTTCAGAGCATAGCTCGACGTCCGTTTTTTGACAAGCATTCTCTCCTTGACATGGTGACTGTTTATTAATTAACAAAATTAATTTCTTGAGTTTCTATCAGATTTATCATATCACTAGCACAAATAAATGATATCCAATCATGTGTAATAGTGATAGATCTCCAAAATTAAAATTAAAGAGTTGCTCTCGTGAATAATTAGTCACCATCATATAAAGCTTCTCATGTGGCGTCGGCAAGTTAACATCTTAATTAACAAGGAGTTTGCTTGAAGATTATTTTTACCAGTTGGAGAGAAATAGTGAAAAGGCCACAATCACATGTCTCAACCGACACGGCCTGAGCACGTTCTGCCATCCGAATTTATGGAGACAACTGATAAGGACATTGCCGTTTTTTTTTTTTCATTTCTTGAAACGTAAAGTTTTGATATAAATTTTTTAATAAACCTCTTCCTTAAAATTACGATCTTTATTTACACCATCAATCAAAAAATACTATTAGAGAACCGAACATGAAAACTCAAAAGATAAATAATTGCAAATTGTCACATTGCATATCAATTAATTTTATAAAAAAATAAAAATTTATTCATTCACGTATTAAATAAACACATTTGCTCGCATATTATCAACAATCGTGTCATTATCCAACCAAGAAAAAAATTGAGAAAAAGTTGAGGATTTAAACAGTCGTTTTCGTTCACAAAATGAGATTCCAAAGTTTGAACTCCAAAAGTCGCACTCATTTATGTATTATTAAGACCTTTAAGAAACAAAAATAATAATAATTATCACGTGACATCACATTTCTTTCTTATCCAAATATAAAAGAAACAAATTAAACAAATCATTACTGTATAATGTATTATAGATGTGATTTTAATTTTATCCAAATTAAAAAATAAAAAAGGGGTTTCATATTTGAAACTCCAAGAATCGTATCCTTACATATTGTTATCTTGGCATGACTCTTCAACTGTTAGGTACAAAAGTCATCAACATTCATTCTAATATGGTACATCTTAAAAAACACTAATACAAATATATTGAATTGAATCTACAAATTCTACTTGCATCAACGTTTACACCATCAACGCGCGTATACACCTAATTAGTGTTACCGTTCTCAGATTTGTATAAATTTTGTATTGAGACATTATTATCTTCCTTTAAATTAATTATAATCATTCTTAGTGCAGGTATAAAAAATACTAAAAGGTTCATGCCACTTAACCGCTGTGCTAGTCATCTATAATATTTAGTGTACATAATATTTATAATCACATGTGAATTCATCATACACCACATGTTTTGGGGAAAAAATAAGACTTTAAATTCAATTTAAAGCGCGAGTCTTGTGTAGTGAGTCATACCTCTCGTAGATGTGCCTTATAATTGGTAGATTGACATTCACGTGGACCTTAGTCACACTGATAAAGGATAGTCAATATTCACATGTTATCATTCGGATTTATTAATATGTAATGAATGTTATTGATAGTTTTCCATTTGCAATGACAATGTTACTTACCATAAATCATTTTAACTTGGGCAGAGATAACCACAAACAATAATATTCTCATCAAAGTTGTCGGTGTGATATATTGCAACTATTTTGATTCAACCCATAACCTTATTTTCAATTTGAAATTCCTGTAATTAGATTCAAATAATTAAGAGGTTCAAAATATTGAAAAATAAATTATAAATTATTTAAAGCGCTTTAAAGACAATTACAATATATTAAATTGAGGAGACTTGAACGGATAAAACAAATTTGGAGGATGGTTGGTTTTTTTTATACCCAAAAATTTGAGTGGCATGACTTTTGAGTTGAAGAGTCATGATTTAGGGTTGTATCGACGGTTTGTTTGTTTCAAAATTTTAACACAAATAGTGATGACACGTGTTAGGATGTACTCCACACTCCAGCATGGCAACAAAAATTTCGAATTTTCTTTTACTTCGTAAAAAAGAAAAAGAAAACTTAAAATATCAATAAAAATTATTCAATAAATCAAAAATAGTTAATGACCACCGACTTTATTCGATTGAACTGTTAGACCGTAATGTTGGGTTATCTTGAATGTCAACAACGATAGTCCCCTTGACGTTTTCTTCATCAGTCAAAGCCAAAATGGCTAAGGTATCTACGTGGCTATTTGATTTTTTCTTAATCAATCAAAGCGGCCAAGGCTTCTACATGCCTATTCTATTCGGGAGTCGAATTTCAAAAGTGTTCCTCCAGTTTCTCCATCATCCTTTTACTTCAACTAAATAATCAATCATTGTCTTGATTTTCGCAACATACTGCCTCATTACTTGACTCATATTTGTTCTGTTTCAAAATAGGAGTTTATTTTTTTCACAATTATTAAAAAAATTATTAAATAATCTTAATATTAGTAAAAAATAAATATATTGAACTAAAATATTATTAAAAAGATGAAAAATTAATTAATGTGTGCAGTTATTAAGCTTTTAGTGAAAAACGAGAATAATAGTAAATTTAAGGAAAAATATTAATTATACTTTGAATTTATAAAACAACACTTATTTAGGAACGGAGGAGTAATCGATAGTAAATATGAACCTATCCTTCAATCTAAATAACCATCAAATAACAAAGCTTAATTGGACAACATTTGCTGAGTCCATCTGAACGAAAAACTCTGGAAACCCTCCACATTCAAAGATCGAAATTACTATTAACAATTCAGCAAACATAGGATCTATACATCCATTAATCATTTCGGACAATAACTTGAATTTCTGGCTTAATCATACCAGATATATTATTGGGCGCCAACATAGAGTTTATCCCTTGGATTATAATTAATAAATCTCACTTGCATTTTAATCTTGCTCATATTCATCTAAAAATATAATTTCAAGTTTTCAACTCAGTAGTATTTCTATTTGTTACTGGCTCACATATGTGAATTTCAGAATTTGGAAGCCAACCGCCGAACCCGGTCCGATACAGAATAATCTTCCATTACCAGAAAGCCTGATGCCTATGAACCGCCATACGAGCTAGTTAAAATAAACTGATAAACCCTACCAAGAACCCCGAACCTTCTCTGCCTCCGGCGATGGGAAGTCTCACTTTTTCCCTCTGAACTTTCTTGCGCTTCATGCCACAACTCCTGCAAGGCTGCAATTAACCTCCTTATCCTCGTAGAGACGAAGCCTCCTTGTTCTTGGTGTCTCACTTTGATTTTTTTCCCGTGTGTGTTTGAGCAGTTTTTCTCAAAAATGGCTAAGACATATGCAACGGGGCTAATCTCTGCCTTAGCTGCCTCTGCTTCTCTACCCTCCCAATCCAATTTTGCTTCTGCTGATGGTCCCTTCAATTTCTCTCCATTCTCGTCTTCTCCTCCTGCTGGTCCTCCGTCAAATGTTCCTCAATCTCATTCTGCAGATAAATCTCGGCTGTCCAATTCGGCTCCATCTTCTGCTGAAACTGAGCCCAGGAATAATAATCCAAGGACGAGCTCAGCAGGGTTTGATCCGGTGCCGCTGGAGAGGGGGGTCGATGCCATTAAGGAGATCGCGGCTTCGTCTCAGCCTAAAAAGGTTTGGAATTTGGTCTTCTTTTTGTGCTCTTTGCCAATGATTTCTTGTTGTGTTTGGCGTTTTATTACTCTTCTTATTGAGCATTGTCTGCTTTTCTGCAAGAAGGTTTGTATTGCAAGTTTGCAACGATAATTAGGGTGGGTTTTGTCGTTGTGAAATATTTTTTGAACATTGAAATGCTGTATTTGAAGGTTTCTGGAGTTAAGGGGGGGTAAGCTGTTTATTGCTGATTCATTATTGTACTGTTAGGGCAGGCACAATTGTGCCAATGAGAGTGCATGTTCTCGTATAGTTGTATTGCAAAAAAATATTTCTTTGTAATTGATGCATGTAAATATCATCACTACAAAGAGTTATAAAGAAGTGGAGAAAGGAAAATCAGATCTTTTTTTAGACAATATATTTGCCAATTAATACAATCTATTTGTTTGTATTGAAAATTATGGATTTTGTTGACATCCCAATCTTTTCTCAGCAAACCCAATAGAGGATAATATTATGTGGTATTGACATCGTGTCTTGGCATCAACCCAGTAGAGATTGACACTATGTTTTCCTGTTTTTGTAAATCTCACTTAATATTTAATAGTGATTTCTGATAGTATGCATATATGCCCAAGAGTTTGTTTGTTTTGTGTTCCCTGGAAGAATTAAGAATGGCATCTTGATCTTGGTGTAGGTTTTTGAGATTATAAAGAAGCGGGAAGAGACAAGGCAGGCTGAATTGGCTGAAAAGGCTGCAGAATTTAAGGCAATGCAAGCTCAAGCTGAAACTGTAAGATAATATTATCAAGCGTCTCTCCAATTGCTCACGATTATGTTTTGATATTCACTAGTGCACCAAATGATATTTTTTATTTAAACCCTTTTTTACCATGCCTCTGAATTTTGGAAGTCCTTTACTTTATACTTCGAATTTTCCTGATCCGTGTTTTCAATTAGGCTTTTTTTTTTTTAATTGCTCACTGAAAGTTTAAAATCTAATCAAATATGTTACTCTTTCAATTTGACTGTCAGCCTCGTGACAAAATTGTCTGACATGGTAATATATTTGCAAGAACGTTTGTTATTTTTGCTTCTCAATATTGTGGTTCCTTAGTTTATCATGGAATGCCATTTTTCCCCCTTAACACTTATGTACCTTTTTACCTGATAGGAGAGACAAAGGGTAATATATGATGAGCAGAAAAAGCTAGCTCAGCATCAAGCACAAACGAAATCGCAGATGGCTCGTTATGAGGATGAATTGGCAAGGAAGAGGATGCAGGCATGTAAATCATATCAAAAATTTAAAACTTTTCTTTAGGTGATTGTTGTTGGAGAAAATTTTAGTTATTCAACATTTTGCAGGCAGAAAATGAATTGCAAAGGGCAAGAAATCAAGAGCTTGTAAAGCTGCAAGAAGAATCATCCATAAGGCAGGAGCAAGCTCGACGTGCAGTAGAAGAGCAAATTCAAGCGCAGCGACGACAAACAGAGAGGGAGAAGGCTGATTTAGAACGTGAAACAATTAGGATAAGATCTATGGCAGAAGCAGAAGGGAGAGCCCATGAAGCAAAACTATCTGAAGATGTTAACAGACGAAAGCTAATAGATCAAGCAAATGCAGAAAGAGAGAAATGGGTGGCTGCCATAAATACTACTTTTGATCATATTGGAGGTATATTAAATCCAGTGAATTCTTTATAATTGTTTTTGGCCTTCATTAAGGCCACCATCATTATTGATTTCATTATCATAATTATTGTGTTGTTATTTTAGTCTTTGGAGTTTTTTTTGGTCATTGTTTTTCTATGTGATTTAATTGTAGTTTACTAATTTAGAGTTAAGGTAAAAAATTCAATTTGAATTTCATTCACAAGAAGAGGAATTAGCATTGAATTTGAGCACATCTCAATCCAGTTACATGTCAGTTAATCTGATACTGTCAAAGAAATTGACACACTTGTCATGCAACCAAGATTTTAAAGTAAAAGTATTAAGCTAGTTGTCAAATTATTGTTCTCCTTCTTTTGGAAGAATTTGTTGTTCCTTACCTTCCAAACTAGAAAAGATCCTGTCTAGAATTAAGCACATTTGTCTTGTGGGAATATGGATACACAATCCTTGTTTCTGATATTCTTTTGATTGGATCATAGAACCAAGTTAGCTGTGGCTGGTGCCATCTAATTGACTGGATTTCCATCATGTGGATGGTTCCGTCCTTATTTCCCTTATCTTCCGAGAATATTGATCCACATTGGGATAGCGGTTTTATCTTGTCAATCATTCAATTGCAGTTCTCCTGTAGCTTCCAACACAGTTCTCGACATGGGGGAAAAAGTATAAAAATGGGGTCCTTGATCTCCTAGTATTCAAGGTAAATTTCAATACCTGGCATTGAGGTGTCTCCTTACAGCAACCCCTCATAAATATATGCGGTCAGTTATACATAAGGGACAAGAGTAGGGAATGCCTTCTATATTATAAGAACTTCATCATGCACACCGGTAATTATGCAACTTTACTCAGCTTTTGTAGCAGTTTTTTCACATTTAGGCTCAGATTTGCCTATACTTCTAAGGAAGAGAAGTTTATGATTTAGATGCCCTGAAATATTTAGATGCCTCTGTATGCATTGACACTTGACATTTTAGTTACCATTTAAAAAGTTCAGCTGATGAAGTTATATTAGTCTCTGTTGTACTTGTATCTTAATATATTTGATTTATATAATTATATATCATTACTCAAGGAGGCATGACTTAATGTGGAGAACTTTCTATTTTCTTTAGGGGGTTTGAAAGCAATTTTAACAGATCAGAATAAGCTAGTTGTTGCTGTTGGAGGAGTGACAGCTCTTGCAGCAGGGATTTATACAACAAGGTACTTTATAATCATACTTTGTGATTTGAATTGTTTGGATTTTTATTTATGTCTCGTCGCTGCTCCTTTAAACATAGGACTCTATTTTATGGTTGGTGTTTATTTTGTTTGGGTATACATTTGAAACAGCTGTTTTTAATGAAATTTCTAAATCTTTGCTCTGTACGTGAATCACTGGAAAGTCTTAAGTCTGAGTAGTCGATTTTTTCTGTTCAGCCAAGTAGGTGTAATGGCGCTGACTGGTATTCAGAGATGACAAAAAATCTGTGATCACTAAGTATAATCTTGTCAGTGCTGCAGGCAACAGTTTGTTGATATGGAGAACATTTCTTGTATGATATAAAACTTCCCATGTGCAGTTCTTGCTTTTGTTAGTGCAGTGAATCAGTTTATTTTGTCAAATATCTTCAACCATTTATGACTGAGCTTATAATGTGTTATATATATCTTCTCGCAAAGGAAAAACTTCGCTTCAAAGTGTATGTGCATTACAGGCAATATTTTGATTTGAACTTAAACAGACAGTTCTCATTGTTCAGAAAAGGAAGCACACGTGCTTCTTGATTGGCAATAGCTTACACATTTTTCATCTCTTTGTTGCAGAGAAGGTGCAAAAGTGATTTGGAGCTATGTGGATAGGATATTGGGTCAACCAACGCTTATCCGAGAGTCCTCCAGAGGCAAATACCCTTGGTCGGGAATTTTTTCCCGTAGCATAAGCTCTCTGTCTCGTGGTGCTGGTAAAGAATCTGCTTCAAAACATGGAAATGGGTTTGGTGATGTGATTTTACACCCTTCACTTCAGAAACGAATTCAGCTTTTGGCTGCTGCTACATCAAATACAAAATCTCATCAAGCACCTTTTCGGAACATGCTATTTTATGGTCCACCAGGCACAGGGAAAACAATGGCTGCTAGAGAACTGGCTCAAAAATCTGTACGAACCTTGCCTCTTTCTTTAGATATGCTATTTCTGGGTTTGCTAAGTATGTTTTGTTTTCTTATCTAAGTTTCACATCATGGCCTACTGGGAAAAAATATTTTTCATTTTATTTATTAATGCATTCTGTCATTTCTTTTTGGCCTCTCCATTTTGTGCCTGTACTATCATTGTGCTTTAGGATTGGCAATGTGGTCTCAAGATCTTAACTCATTAAACGAATATAATTCTGAGCAGCTTGATACAACAAGACTCAATCCCACATATTTGCTGTCAGTTGAATTCTTAGTCAAGCACGATTGGGTGGAATCAATCTTATCATAAGCCAGTCTCCCTACCAACCCCTTCATTTATTTGAATACTTCTAGTTTCAATCCATGCCTTTTTTGCCTCCACATTTGGCAATACATTTACATCTCTATATAGAGGTCATATCATATGATCAACGATGATTTTCTTTCATGACATCTTCAATGGTAGTCATCTCTACATCAGGGACTGGCTTGCTGAGCCTTTCCCATTTCTTAATGTTGTGGAGCTACAATGTAGTGTCTCACTAGTAGGCCTTGTATTTTTTTTTTCCTTTATGATTTATCTTCATAATATTTAATGTAATCTTGTGCTGGCTGGCTGTCATGGAATAGCTTCATCCAGGCTTGGGATCGGTTTTGGTGATAGTCCGAAACACTAAAAACAATAGTACATTACACGCATTTGTAGTGCTTTTAAAAATTCCCTTCAATATATCATTTTTTAAGCATTTTCAGAATTATGTAAGATATCAACTTATTAGACAATGTTTGAGACTGCTTTTTAATTTTTTTTAATGCTGCTCAGAACTGATTGATAAGTTTTGCAGATTTTCAGATCTTGCCTGTACATTAACTATGTTATTGTAATGTAATATTTTTGTTTTAATTCTTTTCCTTACTATTTATTTATATGTAGGGCTTGGACTACGCTTTGATGACAGGTGGAGACGTTGCTCCTCTAGGTTCACGAGCTGTAACCAAGATACACCAGTTGTTTGATTGGGCCAAGAAGTCTAAGAGGGGTTTATTGCTCTTCATTGATGAAGCAGATGCATTTTTGTGCGAGTAAGTAATTCCTATATTTTCTCTATAAAAAATTTAATATCTAGTACTGTTATATTTGATTGCTGAAAGATGTGCTATAGAAAAACCTGATTTTTTTTTTTGTACCATTCCATATGGACTGTGTGATGTGTAAGAGAGTAACAACTAACAAGGCTCTGTCATGCCAGGTATATGAAAAGGAAAAAATGAATGAAGGAGTAATTTTTTTGAGGGTTACTAAGAGAGTGCAACCAAGTAAGTAGGAACTAGGTACAACCGATGCAGTGGAAGAGGATAAAGTAATAGGAAAAGCACAAAATTATGTCAAATCTCGGAATTTCGAAAAAGTTACTGCAAGCCCTCGACAACCAAAACCTGGTCATAGAAAGTCAGTTCTTTATGAACTTATCCAATTTGGTTTCTCTCCCATAAGAGAGTCTGTCTTCCAACAACACTAACCAGAAACTAATCATAGGAATACTGTACATAATTTTATTTTTAAGATTCAGATGGAAAACTCTAGTTTCAAGCCTTCGCTGAGGCTTGGCTTGAGCCAATGAAATTTTGTTCACACTCTGCTGGACAGTTGCTCCCCAGGCTTATATAAGATGAGGCTTGACGATATAGGGAAGTTATAGGAGTCTTGAAGACTTGTGAGGTAATATGCAGAAGTTAGCAGTATTTTTTAGTTAAATATTGGAAGACACTTTATGAGGATAACAACATATTTTGTTTTGGATTGTTTTCAATGGTTGTCATCTGTATCCTTTGTGATGACATTCATAACACCTTTTTGCTGTAAGAACATGTGTATATACCTAAATACATATTCCTGACGGAATTTTGTTGCAACCCATGCCCTTTCAATGGATGAATTTCTACTTTCTTCTGGAAAAGAAATATCAAAAATCACACACATAATACCAAGCATGCCTAGCTCATGAGTGTAGTAAAGTTTGGCTTCATTTGACCAAAAGCATTTTGTTTTGGATTGTTTTCTATGTTTGTCATCTGTATCCTTTGCGATGACATTCATAACACATTTTTTCCGTGTATATACCTAAATGCATATTCCTGACAGAATTTTGTAGCAACCCAATGCCCTTTGAATGGATAAATTTCTACTTTCTTCTGGAAAAGAAATATCCAAAACCACACATACATAATACCAAGCATGACTAGCTCGTGAGGGCAGTAAAGTTTGGCTTCATTTGACCAAAAACATTTTGTTTTGGATTGTTTTCCATGGTTGTCATCAGTATCCTTTGTGATGACATTCGTAACACCTTTTTGCCTTAAGAACATGTGTATATACCTAAATGCATATTCCTGACAGAATTTTGTTGCAACCCATGCCCTTTGAATGGATAAATTTCTGCTTTCTTCTGGAAAAGAAATATAAAAACCATGCACACATTATACCAAGCATGCCTAGCTCGTGAGTGTAGTAAAGTTTGGTTGATACATAATTAATGACTTCTGAATTCTTGCAAAGTTTCTGGAGTATTTTCAATATGGGAGTTTTTCTAATTTGTGTTGGCTCTAATTCCTCTGCCATCAATCAATCCTTTGCTTTCATATAGCATGCATGACAAATTCAGTAGCTTCCAACTGTTTTAGTCAGTCAATTCTTCACTTAATTATGTTGGCTGTATGGACTATATATTAATCACATGTTTGAAATATTATTCCTTATTGCAAGAAATTCAGTCTTAAAATGAAAATGGGTTTGTGACATCTTTTGACTTTGCCAAACAATATCCAGGCGGAACAAAGCTTATATGAGTGAAGCTCAAAGAAGTGCACTCAATGCCCTTCTTTTCCGCACGGGAGACCAATCAAAGGATATAGTCCTTGCTCTAGCCACAAATCGTCCTGGTGATCTTGATTCTGCTGTGGCAGATCGTATTGATGAAGTCCTAGAATTTCCTCTCCCTGGTCAAGAGGAACGCCTCAAACTGCTGAAGCTCTATTTGGGCAAGTATATAGCTCAGGCTGGATCAGGAAAATCTGGCTTGTTCCAAAGTTTGTTCAAAAGAAACCAACAGAAGATAGAGATCAATGGATTGACTGATGAACTCTTGATGGAAGCCGCAGCTCGGACAGAGGGATTCTCAGGGAGGGAAATAGCAAAATTAATGGCTAGTGTTCAAGCTGCTGTTTATGGGAGTGAGAATTGTGTGCTTGATCCAATCTTATTCCGTGAAGTGGTTGATTATAAAGTCGCAGAGCATCAACAGCGAAAGCAACTCGGGGTTGCAGGTGGGCGTAGTAATTGATAATTGGGCTGGGCAATTTTATTTGCTTAGATATCTTTCAGGCATTCCGGGCCTACTTTTTTTTAGGCTTTGAGTTTCTTGTCATCATTATTTCCCCCTACTTAGTGGTTGGGATTTTGGCATTGCTAATATTAGGGTGATCAGATTTTATTGTTCATTATCGGGGTTAATGCCCACGGTTATCGGTATATTACTTTGATATTACTTGATTATGGCGAGAGGCGAATAAATCAGTTAAAATATCAGGTTGAAACCTTCATTTTTCTTCCCCGCAAACCCTTGGTGTAAGGTGTAAGGTCTTGTTCTGTCTGTAATCTTTTGTACAAGTAATTTTTGGTTAAAGTTGAATAGATCTTCATAAGCTTCTGTTTTTTGGTAAATTTTTTTGTTGCTGCCGTTACCAAAGGCGTTTATAGAAGTAGGTAGAGGGTGTTTTTCAAGCGCTGGTACTTTGAAGATACATATTAGCATTTAATTGACCATAAACCCTTAACTTTGACAATGGAAGAAAACCAGGAGTAATATATTAAGATTTGATTGACCATAAACCCTAAATTATATGCTCACACAACTCGAACCATACCACTCTTGACATTCAATCTTATTACAAGAACAAATTGTTTTGAAGTAATTGACTTCACGTGGAAACGAGGATAATAGAACACAAATAATGGAAACACTAACAAGCCTAGGAAGTATGAGAAGCTGCAGTTACTAGCTTGACACTTAAATCTTTTCTCAGTATTTTTCCCGAGGGAGATTTTGGAATTGCATGAACAAAGTAGACCTTATGCAGTCTCTTGTAGAACACAACCTGTTCGGCACAAAAGAAAGTCATGAGACACAACTAATTAATCTGAAGATAAATAAATTCAGAGTCCAAGTAACTAATTATTGGCACCTGTTTTGATATGAATTCCTTCACAGCCTCTTCAGTGAGTTCAAAACCCTTCGATCGAACGACAAATGCCACCGGAACTTCACCGGCACCTTCATCTTTTTGGCTATATATATAAAAGTTAATTAGAATACTAATTAGGAAAAATTAATTAATTAATTTTAAATTTTTTATGTAATTGGACTTACGGAACAACAGCAGCATCAGCAATTGATGGATGGCTTACAAGGAGGGCCTCCAGTTCTGCTGGTGGTACCTGATCAATTCATATTCAACGAGTGAGTGTTTAATTTGTTAACAGATTAACTAATCACAATTAATATTAATTAAGATAACAAAAAAATTAAATATTTTTGGACTCTAACATGCCTGGAAGCCTTTGAATTTGATGATCTCCTTCACTCTGTCAACGATGAAAACCTCGTCGTCATCATCTACATAACCAATATCACCGGTGTGAAGCCAACCCTCAACGTCTATAGTACTTGCTGTGGCCTCAGGATCAGTAAGATATCCTAATGAAGTTGCAGCCAATTTTAATTACTTACATACATACATACATATATATATATATATATATTAAATACTATATGTACGTGTATTGAATATACCTTTCATAATTTGAGATCCACGAACGCAAATCTCCCCTGACTGGTTATAATCGAGGGAGCAACCGGTTTCGGGGTCGATGATCTTGAGCTCGGCATTCCGGACCACCGTGCCACATGAACCAGACTTGGTCGGAAACGGCTGCTTTGCAAACCCAAGGCTCATTGATAGGACCGGCCCCGCCTCCGTCATCCCGTAACCCTACATGTTTATTCAAAATCACAATGTCAATACGTTTGCTATACAAGTTTGATGAAGTTGGGCTGGAAAATCGAAGCCGAGGGCGATAAAAATGGAGGACAAGCCAAATTAGTAGATTAACATTAACAGTCTTTCAAATCATCATAGCAAAAAAAAGTAAGGGTGACAAGAAAAATTGGTTTCGAGTCGAACTACCTAAAGTGTTAACGGAATATTTAGACATTTAGATGTTCGGATATTAATCTGGATTGAATTTCAGACGTCTTAATTGACAAAACCTGAATTGATTTAAATCTGAATGAATAAATCCTACAATAATCCAATTATATTAAAAGTGTTTGCAATTATGTTTTTCTTTTTATCTTCAGTTAGGTGTTTAGGTTCCATTAATGAACGGAAGCAAACAAAATTAGCTTCACCTTTTTTTTACCTATCAACATAAAAAAATCAGTTGTCGCTTTCTCAAACCATAAAGACTATCCCAACTACCACCTCATTCAAGCAATTGCCAAGAGGAAAATTTAATAATAAAGAGGATTTTGAATCTCCCAATATTATCAATCATAAATAGAATGAGTCACACATTCATTGGCTATTGAATAGCATCTAGGTATGTTTGAAAAAAAATTATTCAAAGATAGATGTTTACGAAATATTTATTTATTTGAACTTGAATTATATTAAATTTTTAGACATAATTAATTAAACATATAATTAATTACATACTTAGATTGATTTAAACTAAATTATATAATAATTAAATCATAGTAAATGTTTTATATTTGAACACAAACTTGATTTTAAACCGAACAAAATCTTTGTACTAAGATTCGAATTTTAAACCTATAATTTACATCCAAACTTAATTTAATTTCTATCAAAAATATAAATCATTTAGGTCGAACATAATTTTGCCAAAACCTGACCATAATTGATTTCAAAGCCTGACACTTTTATCAATCAAAAATTTGCAAATTCGGAGTACGGAACCACCACCAATCTTTTCCCATAATTACAAGGAGGTCCACCGAACGAAATGTCTAAAACACCCTCATAGAAAATAAGAGATACTTTTGTAATTGAAGAAGGTAATTCAGTTTTCACACGTACGTTAACATGTTGTGTTCTGTAAGTGCCACTAACCTGGCCAAAAATGGCTTGAGGCAGCCGGTCCCGGAGAGCCAGTTCGAGTTCCTTCCCCAACGGAGCCGCTCCGGACAACACGACTCGAATAGAGCTCAAGTCGAATTGAGCCACCATCGGATTCTTCGCCAGCGCCAGCACAAGCGGCGGCACCACCGCTGCTACGGACACCTTGTGTCTCTCTATCAGCTCCAACAGTGCCCCCATCTCAAACTTCTGCATCAACAGAACCGCAGCCCCTGCTCTAAGCGAGCACAAAAGGACACTATTCAACGAGTATATGTGAAACAGAGGAAGCACGCAAAGAACCACATCTTCTGGTCTCAAATACAAATTCGGGTTCTCTCCATCGACTTGTTGTGCCACACTTGTGATTAAGCTTTTGTGTGTCAAGATTACTCCCTTTGGGAGTCCCGTAGTCCCTGAAGAGAATGGTAATGCTACTGGGTCTTGAGAATCAATAGAGACCTTTGGGATCTCTGTTTCGTTTGTTGGTTCAGAGAGTACAGAGAAGTGCAGACAATTCTCTGGTGGGTCATCAATGGTGACGACCTTGAAATCCTCTCCGAATTTGGGGTTCTCCCGAAGCTTTTCAACGTATTGGGACTGAGTAATGATCAATTTAGCACGAGAGCCATTCAGTTGCTTGAAGATTTCGTTGGGTGTGTAGAATGGGTTTGCAGTTGTGGTTACTGCACCAATCATTGAAGCACCCATGAAAGTGAACACGAATTCTGCACAGTTGTGGAGAAGAATCATGATCACATCGCCCTTCTTGATCCCCAAGCTTGACAACCCAGCTCCAACATTTGTTGAAATCAAATGCGTTTCTCCAAAAGTGAAGGTCTTTCCATTGGAGCCAACAATCAAACATGGTCTCTCAGAGAATTCAGCGAGGTTTTGGAAGCAATAGGTGTGTAGAGGGAGGTGATTGGAGATTGGTATGTCTGGTAATTTTGATCTGAAAACATGAGCTTTTTCAGTGGATGGTGTAGGAGGAGAAATGGTGGAGGAGATTTCCGGTTTTTGGGTTTCGATGGAAGCTATGGAAATCATGATCTTTGAGCGTTTGTCTGTGTGATATGAAATTAAGGCAAAAAAATTGAGGGATGCGTTAGGAATGTAGACAGAGTGTGTGTGTGTGAGGGAGAGAGAGATAAATACAAAGGAAATGAGAGTGGGAGGTAGGTAGAGCGAATGGGTGTTGAAGTTGGTAGTAAATAGAGGGAAGCCAAAGGCATGCCCAACTCCCATTCAAGAAACCCTAACAAAACCAACCCCTTATGCTATACCTACCATATCTGCGTTTTGTTGTATTGCGTGCACACACTCCTACCACAAGTCCATTTTCAGGCTTACATTAAATGGTATCTTTTAGGATGAAATATTTTTATAGTTTTTTTTTTTGATAAAAATATTTTAGTCACTCATGCAAGCACCAATAAAAAATTTATTAAAAATATTTATACCAATTAGTCTTTAGTTTGAAATTTAATAAATTATTAATTACAAATAAAAGTTATAAAACAATTTTACCTTTTTTCGAAAGACCACAACACACACACGGTACATAGACGGAACACACCTCTACTTAAAACCGAATTCTAAGTAGACATGGAATCCCATATATACCACACACACACGCTACAATCTACCGATGTGGTAGGAGCCTAAGTAGCCTAAGTGAGACACCTAGCGATTAACCTATGACTAAACACACAAAACGCAACACGTTACACACACACGATACAGAGACGGAACACACCTCTAGTTAAAACAATTTTACCTTGCGTGGATATTAAACATCATTTCAAGCATGTTCTTGGACTTTTTCCTATTTTTTGACCAATCTTTTTGGGTTCTAATTAGATTGAGTTTTTTTTGGCCGATTCAAAATATATAATTTTTTTAATTCGGTATGTATTTCGGCATATAAAATATATATGTATATGTATATACATTTATGCCGTGGACCCCATATTGTACTGATAATTATTAGATTATAATCTAATTAGAATGAAATAACTCAAATGATACACTAGACTTTATATCACGGGCCTACAACTACAAGATCTTATTTCAAATTTAAGCTCATTTTGAGAGTTGGGTTAGTAGTTGGAACATAAAGGACCAACCAGCTAAGCAGTAGGCCCCTACACATGAAAATTGGGCTTAATTTTTTATTCTAGCCCAATCAGATACCAAAATTGATTTTCTTTTTTCATGCTGCATGAATTTAGGAATTGTTTAGTGTAAAATTACTAATTCAAAATTACAGAATTCATAAATGAAGCTAGCTTGCATAATATATATATATATTGAATATTAAACATTTATATAAATAGCCCCACAATTGACAGCATCAAAAAACAATTCAATATTTCTTCATAAGGCCTACATTTCAAAGATAATGATTTTTGTGGTGGAGGGATGACTGGAATATTGTGGTCAGAATCACCAGTTGAAGTTGGAGGTTGAGCCACAACAACAGGTACTGTGTTATTGGAACAATTAGGCAAAGAAGGAAACTTGGACAAAGTTTTTTCTGGTAACAACACCCCGTCAATGCCATGGCACCTAATTGAAGACCCTCTGGTGCAAATATTGGGGCTAATAATCTTGACATTGTTGAGAAAATAACTCCACCTCCCACCATTTGAGATCTTCAACATATAGTCAGGAATCGAGCTAGGAATGAAGGATCCGGTCGGGATGTGTCGAAGGTAATCGAAGAGCAAAGGTGATGGAATTGAATGGAGAAGCAAGAAATTGGAGAGATCATCTTGTTGGGGCATTGTGATTCTGGAAAGCATTCGATCGTTAGGCATCAAGAAAGTGATGTTCCCCTCGAGTCTGGGATCGGGCGGTGACATGTTGATTAGCACGACAAAGGTGAAGTGGTTTGCAGTAATCATCTCTTCAGTTGCAACACGAAGGTCATGGTTCTTTGTTTGTTCGGCCAGTGAGACTAGTAGTGCCACCATCATGAGAAGGGCTAACAAGCTCATCATCATGCATGAATCGTTCAATTTTTGTGGTTCTGGTGATCTGAGAGAGTAAAAGCTAGTTTGGTTTTAATTGTTGGGGTTTAGCTTGGACATGCATATGTGTAGTGCCAACAACCCAGATCACATCTCTTGCATGCATAGCCGTTTTAGAGGTTTTGAGTTACATATATATATATATATACACACCCTGCATGCATGTATTAAGCTTTTGCTTTTGCACTGCTCACCTTTCATGCATTAAACGTGAATCATGAACATCTCTCTCAAGACATCAAATTAAAGTTGCTCCAAGTAAATCAAAACAGTTGCATGTTTAGCAAGGGAAAAAAATACAAATAGTTTGGACTTTTTCAAAAAGAACAGTATAAGAGCTTCTTGAGATTATAATATATGATATAAAATGCCCTGAGAACCACTATCAATCTCACCCTAGCCTAGTACAGAAATTCTTTACTTGAACTGCTGCGAGTGAAACCAAATCTAAAAAATGTGCATGAACAAACAAAGCTAATTGTTCTCTAGAATGTAGTGTTCTTATAAAAAATAATGTCGACTACGAGGAATGACGAATTTTTTTTCAACAATATTGAATCTATTGGGGAAAAAAAAAATTCGAACTCGACAGTGAAGGATGTCTTAATCAAGGGAACTGAAAACTGCCTCCAATTGTGTTGTTACCAGCAGGTGGGTCGATTGCAACCCAAAGCAGAGAGATGGTGATGGCAATAAGACCTGACCAAACAAAAACAATGGTTGGTGTTCTTCCTCTTCTTCCCATCAGTCCTTTCGCGAACGGGTACAGATGAGCCAACACCCAGAAACTGAAGAAAACACCACCTAATAGTCGGCTCCATTGCGGTATCACACTGTATATTGTTCTGCTAAACCCAACAGCTATAGCGATCAAGTTCACCATCATGATCGTGATTGGTGGTATCATCAGTGACGACCATTTAACAATGTAAAGATCAGCATACTCATCGTCTACATCATCACCACCTGATTTCGAAGTCAAGGTGAAAGAAATTTCGATTCCGGCAATGACTTTGAGTAGCCCCTGTAGGACAGCAGCAAGGTGAGCACTAGTTCCTCCGATTAACCAGAACTGTTCATTTCTCCACCACTCCTCTAGATCAATGCCGGACCATTTAATCTCGAGCACAGCGAGCATGGAGAGTGTCACAGTGATGGTCAGAAGATAAACAAGGAAAGTCACATTGAGGGTCTGCACAATGAACTGGCCAGAAAATAGAGAAAGTGCAGGAAGGAAGCAGTAGACAATCAGGAAGATCGATGTAAAAGGGTAGATTCCAACATTGAGGTATGCTATCCTCTGTAGAAATTTCATTCTTGTGCTAGCAAACAGTGCATTGTTACGAGAGAAGAAAATCTCAACGGAACCAGTAGCCCACCGAAGGACTTGATGGAGCCTATCAGTCAGATTGATTGGAGCAGTACCACGGAAAGCATCAGGCTTGGTCACACAATAAACAGATTTCCATCCCCTGTTGTGCATTCTATACCCAGTGACCACATCTTCAGTAACAGATCCATAAATCCACCCAACACGCTGTCCCCACTCAGTCTTGTCTTCATACCAGCAGGAGATGACACTAATTGCCTCTGCAACAGTTGATGCATCAAGGAGTTCACGGGGAATAGTAAGAGCACCAGGAGGGCGTCCATTCTTCACTGCTGGGTGATCAGCAAGGGGGCGACCTTGGAACTCTGCCACTGGGATAGAATCAATAAGGAAACTGGAGTTCCCAAACCTCTTAGGAAGCAGAGAAAGGTTCATCTCTTCATCATCAGAGTCACCCATTCTTAGAGCTCGGTTCTCTTCTGGGGTATTTGAAACTGAGGAATTCTTTTTTCGACGAGTAAAGCAGGAGCTGCAGCAACCAGAATGGTGCTCTTTTGCTCGAGGAGGGTCAAATCCATAAAGAGCAACCCTTCGAAAGAGGCATCCAGTCCCAACATAGACAGGGCCCATAAGCCCATCAAGTGCCCTCATGTTTACATCAAAGAAAACGGTATTGTGATTGGCATATCGGTCAGAAGGATCAATGCCTTCGAACCTCTGAGGGAATTGGACATAACAGATACGATCACCTCCTCGATCCATCATGAAGCACATGCCTTCCCTCAATGCTTGGGAGTTGTAAATGTAGTGGTCACAATCAAGATTGAGAATAAATGGCCCATTAGACATGATGGCTGAGGCCCGAACCAGAGCATTCATGGCACCTGCCTTCTTGTTATGATCATAGCCTGGACGCTTCTCGCGAGAGACATAAACGAGCAATGGGAGACGGATATCAACATCAGTGAGGTCAATTAGCCCATCCTCAGCAGTTCCATGGAGTGGTTCGTCACTGGGAGGCTTCAACATAACCTACGACCACAAAAATTGTAGTACATACAACAATTAGAAAATTTCCTCACATAATATAACATTCTTCTTCCAACTGAGACCATACAAAAGTACCAGAATACCCTCAATAATCGTCATGAACAATTCAATAAAACTGCTGGACCAATAGTATGCCAGATTCATAGAGAAATTGATATTAAGCTATTTCAAGATCAAAGAAATACCTGTATAATACCAGCATGGTCACCCTTAGAGTGCTCAGGTCCTGGCTGTAACCAATTTCCTGGCCAATGAGTTCCATCAGCCATCCATGTTGCTTTTGGAACCTTAACACTCTCCACAAGTTCATCGTCCTTGTTCTGTCGTTGAAGCTTCATGGCTTTGATTTCCTCTCGAGCATGATAGGCATCAGACCTGCGGCGGATGGATTCAGGCAAACCATTAATCCGGACCTTGAACTCGTCATACTCACGCTTTACTCGTCTGCGATCTTTAACAAAATCTGACTTGACTTTGTTCTTATATGGATCCCTCTTTAAACTGAAGTAAGATTCTGGATTCCTGGGCTCAATATCATGTTTACGGCAGAAAGGAACCCAAACATTGGCAAAACTTGCTGCTTCTGCCATGGCCTCAAAAGTCAAAAGTGCACCTCCATCATCAGACACATAGCAAGCAAGCTTTTCCACAGGGTACTCAGCAGCTAAAATTGACAAGATAGTGTTTGCAGTGACAAGGGGTGGTTCTTTCTCCGGATCTGCAGTAGAGACAAAAATATCTACACCAGGAAGATCAGATTTTCCCGTGGGATTACTTGGGGTAGGTGTTTCAAATTTCTCCTTCAATACACTTAGATCTGTACAACGATTGATAGGGCAGAACTTTGGCAGCTGGTCAAGAAGCCACGAAAAGGCGAACCAGATTTCACAAACAATTGACATCCCCCAGAGCCACATTGCGTCATGGTTTGGGTGTTCGACCCTCCATACTAAAAAAAGTCCAAGAGCAATAATTCGAACAAAAATTAAAAGCCTGCAACCATTGAAACCAGAAGGACAAACCATCAGCCTATACCACCACAGCATGGTCTCTATACTATAATTACAAAGCATGGTGAATTCTTAAGGCTGCTGAAATCAAATAATAGAAACAGAACCAAACAGGATGTCAACAAACATGATCAGCTATATGAGTATGTGTTGCCTATAAATACAGCATATCTTGGCCTGCACTTTAAACAAACATCCATCCCACCACCAAGAAAAGTGTAAAAACTCTCGTGCATGAGGTTCCCACAGGGGGCAGGTGAAGGATAGGCAGGATTTACGCACACTATAACCCCAGATAATATGTGGAGAAGCTGCTTCCAGCCACCCAGAAAAGGAAAACAAAAATATCTTTCGAAAAACAATACTAGTTTTGCAGGTATCCAACCACAGAGGGAGATAACGATGAAAAATCACAAAAGGATAGTTGAATCTCCATTTCGAAAATAAATAATGAAAGCCGAAGTTCATTGGGTCAAGAAAATAGGAAATGTGTTCGAGAATAGGGATAACAAAAAAATACAGCATCAGACTCAGTATAACCCAGGTGCAAAAAAATTTAAATACCATTAAGTAACAAAAATTTTCTTGTAGTATGTGGACAAAAGAGAGGAAGGAGATGGACACTCTACACCTCAACAGCAAACCCCAGCTATATAAAACTTAAACATCATAAACCAGCACAAAACGCTATGTACAACCACACCAAAGCAACTGGAGGTATAAGACGCAGAAGAAAATGGAAAGAGGGAGGGAGAAACAGAACTTCGATGAAAATGAAAGCTCCATACGGATCAATTAAATCATTAACTGATGGCATCTTTGTTATTTCCATTATCCTCTAATACGGTTACACAAAAACTGCCACAAAAGGTTTCCATATTAGCCATCAGTTTTCACCGCTGCCCCACTGCAACTCATTTTTGCAAAACGAAATATTAGAGCAATGCTCTTCATAGAACACAATAAAAACTTAGAAACATATCTTCTAAGAAGCAGAAACTGTACCGGTATGGGCTGATAATAGCAGCTGGTATCTTTAGTTTCCGAGTAAGTGGCCTCCATGGTTTGTTCATCAACTCTTGATGCTCAGCAACTTCATCATCATTGCCGTTTCCAATTCCCCCATCCTTCGGCCATATAGCATTGCCGTAACCATAAGTCCCTCTTGTTTCAAACAGCCATCGATTGTGGTCAAAATCTCCAGTTTGGCTTCTCATCAGCACTGACTTGGTTGACTTCATGAGTGAGTATCTTCTCTCCATTTTAGAAATTCCACCTGGGGGAGGAAGTGGGAGTGGCCTCCTATCCTCGACGGCCACTTCATCCAAATCTGTGTTCTTATAAGGTTCCTTACATCCTGGGCAAATTCCACCTCCTGTTTTTACTGCATCAATATAGCAATCTCTGCAAATCTTATAATCGCACTCACAAGGGAGAATATCAATACCACGCTCATCACTCATCACTTTTGCATCACAACCAGGAATTGCACATGACGACCCTTTTGCACCAGCCATCTGGGGATGGCTTGCTTCAGATTCAATCACCTTGTCCATGAGATGAGCACGTGTAACACTATTGAATCCACCTGTAAAGAGTGAATTTGACACATACTGCTCTTCAACCTTCTGTGAGACTGATGGATCCATTGGTTGGTTGTCAGGGGTCGGAGGTATGTGCACAGTATAGTTCATGAAATCCGTACTCCCAAGTTCACTGTCCAGATCATCCCTTGAGTAGCTAATGTAACGACCAGAGGAACTTCTTCGGCCAAATGTCACAGTGGGAGGCAGTGGTGGCTTTTGAGAATCAAGCACATCGGATGAAGTTGAGAGGTTTGATCGACTTCCTTTGAATGATCTGGAAGCCATATTTGAAGGAGGCTAGAGAACAATTCTTAAGAGCCTGAAATTTCAATATGCAGAGATAATTAGTCTCCATAAGTACATGCAATGATACTGTTGAATAGATTGTACATCTTGTAAGAAAAAGACAAAGCATTAAACCAAAATCGCGAGTTTTAAAGCTTTATAATTTTTTTTTTAAAAAAAGCAGGAATTTAATGGAATTGATCGATGATCCACAAAGATGTCAAAGACAAGAATAAGCACATATGATATCCTTAGATTTGAACACAGGTCCAACAGACAATGAAAAATCTTAGACCATGTTATATCAATGTCTTTGCAACCAAACAATGCCTAAAGCTGAAAAATCACCCTTCAGCAATGTTTCAACCAAGTCAACTTCTCAACTTAAGAGACCAACGACCTAACTGCATCGCAACAGATCATCTATATACTTTCGTCTAAGGGAATACATCAACTAAATGCATGACAGAGTCTCAATCGAACAACCCTATCATCTTCTTTTTTCCTCAAGTCTCATTATCAAAAAATACCTAAGATCTAAGACTTCATTCCCATCCATAATCCCAGATTTTCTCAGCAGATAAACAAATTGTTTGTCCCGCAAAGCTCATATTGGGTACAAATCTATACATACAAGTACAGTCTTCAAGAAACCATGTTCTTGAAAACAGATCAGTAACTACAAACAAAAACATGAAGCCTAGAACTGGAGATAAAAGAAAGAAAAGTCCAATCATATGAAAAAACCTGAGATTCAGAATCCTACACTCTTTTTTTCCCACTTTCAAGTGAACCAAACAGACTAAAGAAACAAACCCAAAAACCCTTTGAAGTAATTACCAGCTACTAAGCACGAAAAAATAGGACAGCATTCCGACAAAAGAAACCAGAACAGCAGATCCGGAGCTGCACAATATAATACAAGACTCTTCATCTCTTATAAGAGCTTTAAAGAACCATACCTCTCAACTCTATCTACAAATGGGTCCTGTTAGGAATAGATTGACAGAGATCCCTTTTGTCCGATCCTATCAAGGCCGTCGTGTTTAGAACAAACGACAGCAGAACAAGACGAACCACATGACAATCTCAAAATGAAATGTTCGAACTCTTGCTGTTCTGGCGTCCAATTGAACAGATAAAGGAAATAGACAGAGAGAGAGAGAGAGAGGGGAAAATGGACCAAGTCGTGAGCAAGACTATAAGCACTACTACGCCATGACTGGGACAACAAAAATGTGCTCAAGTAGATTGATTTGAATGAGGATTTTGTTTATTATAGAAAGAAAAAAAATGAAGGCTCCTGGCTGGCTTTGAAGCTCGCAAGAGTGGCAGTAACATGGGTCGCCGACTGTAAAAAACAAATCAAATACCATGAAAATTGAAGGTTCTTGGTCTGGCTTGTTCTCTTTTTGTGTGTGGCTTTTGGGTTCGTAGTGGAGAAATACGTGTTTTTCAGACACGGAGAGAGAATGATGGTTTTCGATTATTTTAGTGAGAGGAAAGTGGAATGAGTAGGAAAAGAAGGTTTAAGGGTATTCTCGGTATTTGGAAAAGATTAGTAAGACTTTGTTGCAATATTAGGCAAAAAAATTATAACAGTTTTAACGTAATTTAATATTAAAATTAAGAATGTCGAATTTCTAACACTGTGTTTGTTTTTTTTTTTACCGGAACAAAATTGATAATTTTATAATCAAACCAAAATTTCACGCCTGATTACACATATTAGTGTATTCACAAATTGACAATTTTGACAAAAAAAATTTAATTGACACCAATACTTTTCTTTTCTTTGAACACGTATTTATTGGTAAATGAGAATTAATCTTTGTCTCCTTTAGATGGGTAAAAAAGCTAAACAACTTTTTTTTTCTTTTTCTAAAATGAAACTTCAAAATATTTTCTCTCAAAATTATTCATTTTTATGTTATAGTGACCATTTTTATTGTTTATATTTTCAATTGTAATGTTTTTGTCGTATGTTTATGCAAAATCAAAAAATCGATACGATATGAAAAAATATAATTTTTTCAATTTAGTTATTATACGTATATTTTTTAAATATGGATCGTAGAATATAATAACCAAATCATTTTGAACATTTCAATTTTAGTTAAAAATCGAATAGAAATCCGAATGTACACCCCTAATTGGAAGATTTACACCTTGATGATATCAATTAAAAAAAATGTAGTAACTACGAGAAATTTTTTTTTTCTTCACTTCTCCAATTGCTGACCTTTTTATATCCGAGTTGGCGTGTCAATTGCTAGCTGTCATTGTGCTGTACTCTCCTCTCTACCAACTGCAGCTTCAGTTTCAGCACACGCAAAGACGATCTCACCCACTAAAATCATGCCACGTTTCCATCATTTTTATAATAATAATAAAATCGATGGTCTAGATAACTGAAATACCTATACTACCCTTGTATGCCATAGTTTCTCACATTCCTAAACTACCCTTACAAATATCAATTGCGGATTTACGGGAATGATTAGCGATTGCTTGTCTGTCTCCGTTGCGGCTTTTGCATCTCTATCATAAACCTACATGCCTCAAAAGCGCGTACATACCACCGCGTGTTAAAAAAAACTCTTGAATAGAGCGCGTAACAACACGCTCGAAGTTGTATTCATGAACTTTTTAGCATTTTTTTATCCGTTAGGGTCAAAGCATGGAGACGTTAACATGATGACATTATCGTGTGGGCCAGACTTATAGGCCCACAGATGAGGCCTTCCTCATAAACTTTAAGCCCAACAACGTGAATTTTGACTTTGAAATTTGAATGAAAATGTTTTTTCTTTTTTCTTTTTGTTATTTATTTATCCTGAATGTCTCTGGATGTATAATATAAGAAATTAAAAACCATAATAACGTTTCTATTATATCATAAAAATCATTAATATAAAAAATCGATACATGTGATTTTCTAATATGAATATTCTTATTTTCTGTAAAATATATTTTGATTTTTTTTGTTTATTGTTAAAAAATGAAGTCATCATTAAATTAGTAAGGATGATAAACTAATATTAATAATCTTATGATGTAATTCATTAGATAATGTTACTCTTTTTTACAGTGCAATTATTTGATTCATGTTATTGGCAACGTCCTATTACAAATTATTATCATGTCATCTGTATCTCTGCTTTATTCTCTCTAAAAGCATAATATCATCTTGACAAGTGTTTTTTGAGTATTTTATATGATTGATATGAGTTGGGATGATTGTCTAAATCCATATAGTAGCAAATAAGATAAATAAAAGAGTAAAATACATATAACATCCCCTCACATTTGATGAGAAGACGAATGCTCTCTTATGTTTATCAAAAGATGAAGACTGTCTTATCGTTATTAAAAATTAATTTTATTTTAGATTTGAAATAATTATCTTAAATTATCGACATTATAAAAATTATATCATGAATTTTTAGTTCAATTATTAGTTATTCATGATATTTTAAATCCAAAAATTTTTACAAATGTGAACATTTGTCTTTTTATCAAATGTGAGAGGATGTACGTATTTTATAATAATTTTTAACTGATATATAAGAGAGCGTTAATATTTTTACAAATGTGAAGAGTGTTTTTTTCATCAAACGTTGTGAAAAGTGTTGATATATGTACTTTTTCCTAAATAAAATCACCAGGATGAAGATTTAAACCAAATCTAATATTGTCCACTACTGATCACCTAATCTGCAAAAACCAAGGTCTGCCAAATATGAATATGCAGCCAAAACCATAAAATTGGGATTGCAGATGCGACTACACTCATCCTTTGTCGATAGAGCTCTTGTGAGCAAATTTAAAAGGCAAATTTGGTATGGCCATTCATAAGTGACCAACCATAAGAGCAACTACAAAACCATCTTTCTGCCGGTAGCCATATTATATGAATTCGTCTGGTTCGAGTGTCGAAGAGATGGCAGTGCCTTTGATAGCACAGCATGTCGTAACTAGACTGCCATCTCTCTCCAAGGCAGAATCATTGTTTGTAACCAGCATCAATGGAGTGGGTTAAATTTACTGGTAAAAGTTTGCCAATGACAGAGCGCCATAAAACACACTTCTGCACATGAACCAGAACCTAGAGCATGTAATTTTCATGTTTCCAACTCCAGAAAGGATTTCCACGGAAACTTTAATTTTCACGAAATTAGAAAACAAATGTCAAATCATAACTAAAAGTTGGTTCTATCAGGGACATCTGACAAAATCATAACTGACAATTGAGAGATGTAAAAAAACCTACTTTGACCAAACCCAAATAAAACAAGCAAGCAGCAATTTGAAAGCTCCTAACCAAGCATGTTTTGTTGATGCTGTTCAAAGAATTCTGAACTCACTTACAATCCACCCATTCTAACAATCCACTAAGAAGAAGCAAAGCAGCTTAATGGGGTCAAGAAATTAAGTAAATAAATAATAGCACAAAGAACAAAATTGATATTTATTGGACATAAAACAGTAAAAATATACAGTAGAATAAAAAAATGACAGCTATAAATTTCACGTTGCAGTAATACTAGAAGCAGTCTTGCACCCATTTGTGGAAGAATAAATGTCAACTGAGAAAGATTTTCTTAATGTTACATTAAGACAAGGGGGAGAGAAATGTACTGTTGGCTCGCCTGCAATCACAAGTGCAAATTTTTCTAGACTCTTTCACCGCTCGCTGTGATCTGCGAGTGTGAAGTTTGATATTCACCAACTTTCCAGCCATCTGTTGCAAAAGTTGATGGGTTAGTACGATATCACAAATTCACCCTCTTTTGCCACGAATATTGCAATTAATTCACAAAGAGCTTTAATAACATTTTAGACTACAGCAGATTCAAAACAAAAAAGAGGAATGGTTGTAAATTTGTAATTGCTGAGCTAAGAAAAGTTCCTTCCGACTTGCTGTGCAACTAGTATCATGACTCGTGGAATAGAAGAGAATTGCATACATATCAATCCACAAATGTCAACAGTATTCAGTTAAACAACCCATCCATTGGACTTAACCTCACTCATCCAGTCATCCTTCAGACCATCGTAGACAGTACTCCATAAGACAAGGCTCAATTGAATACTCTGAAAATAGTAATCAACTCAAATCCTAATATAACTCATAAGACTTTCTAAAAACTTTGATCTACTGCTCACGATGGAAAAAGGTCCGTGGCTCAGTGAAGTAGATGCTAAAGACCAATTGGAAAATGTATGGCACAATATTTTGCCCCTAAAATGTCTCCAAGAACTTTAAACTAAGCTGCATCGACCTATTAAAAAAACTACATGTCCAAACAAAAAGCCTCCATACCAAAGTTGAGATAGCCATACAGTAGAAAGCTACCATAAAGTGATCAAACAAATCTAGCTGTTCTCAAGTAATCAAAGATCATGCTTTCTAAGGCTTGGTTTGAGTGACTAGTCAAGCTCAAATGAAGTTAGAAGTTCGAACACAGAATACGTCAATCAACATTCAAGATTGAATTTGACTATGATGAATTCAATAAGGAAGCTCGTGAGGCCAACCTGATTTAGATTATATTTAAAGCTAACAAGGATAAGTTAAATATATATAGTTTATAAAAGAATGAGGATATCTCTAAAAGATGAGTTAATAAGTCTTAAATTCAACTTGAGTTCAAACTCACAACTTCAAATATATTGCCAAGTTCAAGTGATTTGAAATAAAAATTACGTATATGTTTTAAGGATTTGAGATCAAGATTGAAAATTCAAATCAAACTCGAACTCAGCACAATTTCAATCGGGCTGAGGCAAAATATGCAAAAGCTTCACCTTGATTATGGGATCGAGTTTCATACCACACACTTTTTATAATTACTTATACCACTATGTATAAATGATAACCAAAAGCAGGAGCCAATTCAGGGGTAGAAAAGGACAGTAACAAACCATTCTCCAAACCATGTCCTCAGGACCCAAAGGCAGAGCTGGACTGGAATATAGGAAATGCCGAGCGTACTGGAAGAAGTGGAAGTCGTATAATCAGTCAATAAGGGAGAAGAGTCTCAAGTTACCATCATAATTTGAAAGGTAAAAATGTCACAAAAATTTAAAGGCAGGACAATAAAAAACTAATGCTTAGGAGATTTAAGTAGAAAATGATAGACAGCAATAATAACTCAGATTAAGATACATGCTTCAGGCAGCAAAAGAAATGCAATAAATAAGTCATCCCAGATCTAAAATGGCTAAAATAATAGACCATGAGCACATGTTTTTCCTCTCCAACAATTTGACAAGGCGAACATTCTGCATGACAAAACAGTTGACCTCCCATAAACACAACAGCCACAAACCTTGGCAAGGTTCCTTTGCAATTCTCTGGTTTGAGCATGGCTAACACCTTTTAAGAACTTCAAAAGAAAACCTGGTTGTACAGCATCACTCGAAGAAATAAACAACGCAATCTGCACCCATGATAAAAAAAAAAATAAGCCCCTGCCAGTGCAAAACATCTTCAAATTTGACAAATGTATTTGATTTTGGGGCACGAAATGTCGAAACCAGCTGACAATGTGGCTAAAAGTCTAATGGATCAAAATCCAATAGCTAATAAAACAGAAGTATTTGTAAATCACTATCCTTTTCCATCCAATTATATGCAATGTATCATGACGCACATGATAGTTAAACTTCATCAAATTAATAATGCTAATTTGAAAGATTTAATGATTTTTTTTGAATGAGAAACAAACTAATAAATACAAATTGATCGAATACAAAATAACTTCAAGGGAATACAACAAACTGGTATCCATTTCCTCTATTGAGACAGAGGCTATGTGTTCAGCAGTACATACACCAAAAATATATCTTATGCCAACTCCATTTTTTATCTTAATTTTCCACAAGTCAACAGTTTGAGAAAATATATTGGTGCAATCAGCTAGCTTGTTTTCCACACCTCTTAATGCATCAACTGGAACACGACATAATTATATGAGGAACAAAAACACAGTTGCATGCGTGATACCACCTCTCAAAGCCAATATGGCTAGAGATTTACAACCATCGGATCACTTTTAAGACATCAACAAACCTGACAAAAATTTAAATGCAAGTCTAGTTTAAACCTTACAACAGAAGAACTGATTGATCAAATTTAAACAACCAAATTAAAACAGTAAGACCAGGACAAAAGAAAACTTGATTTATTAAATGAAACTTGAATTGCATCATATACAACATGCATAAATTTCCATGAACGTAACTGGTAATACTTAACAGGTTTAACCCTCATTGCAGCAACTGATTTATCACTGCAAATAGTATATTCTGATTGTGTACCATTATATCAGAAACTCCTCAATTAAACTGTTCAATAACTTAACTGTTTCAAGAGATAATAAAACAAGCAAATTTTTGAAATTAAGTATACCTTCCTATAGTCGAGTATTCCTTCAAAAGGAAGCTCCAATTCATCACTAACTATAACAGGTATGCACCCACTGACAATAGCATCAAATAATCGAGCAGAGGATGGAGTGTCACCAGCAGGACTCAAGCAAAAAATAGACCTGATGAGAATATGAAAAACCCAACTTCTTTAATGAGGTGTGAAATAAATACCCAGCAAAATGGAGGAATATCCAACTTACTGTCGCATGCCCTTCTGAGCTGCTGCTTTCCCTTCATCTCCAGCACTGCCTTCCTCTATCACTACGTTTTCAGCACCACTCAGTTCTGCAACAAGTTTAGCACGTATCTTCCCTCCCTGTAATAAGGGTACAACTTAAAACAAGTAAAGTACAACTTAAAAAAATATGCAAACAAGCAGAATACACGAGTAAGCATTGTGAGAAAATGAAATGAAATTAACAATTTCCACATCTATCATAAGAATATTTGATTGGATGATAGCCACAGGCTATTATTCTACAGGAGTTTTATATGGCCAATGAAGAACACAACAAGTGCTTAGTTGAACAAGTTGAAGGATTCGAACAACACTCCATCTTATAGACTTGGTATAACATAAGGAAATAGACAATTCATACATAAAGCTAGATTTTGTGCAAGAAGAAAACAGCATCTAAGGAGAGGCCAAGTCAAGAAATTGATATATGTAACTTATGAAAGTAGGCAGGGATGCACCTTCACATTGTTTGCGATTTTATCATTGTAGGCAGTTACATGGAAATCTTAGAAATCCATTACATTATGAAAAGAGTTGTGAAGTACTGAAGTTCATTGCATCATTATTAAGCTAGGCCACTGCATTCAACTTCCAGCTCAACCGCAAAAAAACTATTCTATTAGCAAAACCAAAACTTCAACCTACTCATCTAATAATGCAAAGTACTAATAAGCCCAAAACTCTTACAGCATTTCGTTTGAGCCGTCCACGGAAGTAGAGCAGTATGATCCTCTTTGATTCACTTTTCGAGAGGCATTTGACATCACATAACTCCAAATTGGGGACATAAGGAAGAATTAGGTCTTTCTCCAGTGAAACTTGACCTGGCTTGTACCTGAAATGAAAATAGACAATTGATTAACCAGCTATACATGGGGTTCAAGCACAAGTTCAGTGGTTTAGACTTTTAGAGCGCATTTCACTTTCCTTTTAGAGCGCATTTCACTTCCCTCCAAAAAAAAAAAAAAAAAAAAAAAATAGCTACCCGACCTACTAAAGAAAACGGCAAAACAAAAACAGCAATCAATTTTTTTTTATTTACAATTAGTTACAGAATGTCATTTAGTTACCAGTTCCCAGTGGAGTCCATATCCGGTAATATCCAAATTGCATTCTTCATATATCTACGAACGGACTTGAAGGACCAGGGATGATGAACAGGAAGTATGTGATCCCTTCCTTCAGATCGCTTCCATGCTGGCTGATCTGTCACCCACTTCAAAGCTTCCTACATCATAGAGACAATACATTATATATTTCAATATTAAAGTATTAATTAGTTTTGTATTACAAGCTAATGTGTTGTATAAAGTCTGCATACATATTGCTTGTTCCTTGACCCCACCCACTTTGGTAGCCTTGTGCACAATTTTTTTTTTCACTTTTTTATTTATTTACAAGCACTAAGTGAAAGGCCTTGAGTGCCTAAAAAAATAACAGAGCCTATGATCAAGATTTTCGGAAATTCGCAGTGTCGGATAGCATCAGTCTCCTCTTAAGTACATGTATTAGTAGATGCTAGTGAAGACAAGAAATACGAAAACAATTTACAGAGACAAACAGCAATTCAGAAGTGCACTCACACCCTATAAAGTGGCTTGCATTGTTTCTTTTCCAACAAGAAAAAGCTAATCGTCGAGAAGAAAGGAATGTAATACAAGTCAGCTTCCTCCTGTCGATGGACTCTCACAACAGTTTTCAATAACCTTTCTGACTCAGGAGCAATCAAATCCGCCCAAAGCCAATAATCAATAGAATGCTGCACAGAGAAAGTAATAAAATAAACAAATACTCACATCTCCAAAGAACACAAGACACAAATCCCCAAGAGTTAAAACGACCATTGGGAAACAATGGAAAAACTTCAACTTCTTTTGGAGGAAATTATTTGTCAGTACATTGTTCTTTTGGACTCATATAAATGAAAATGACAGAATACCAACTCTCAACTTCGCTAAAAGCTCGGGCTTCTTCATGAATCAAAGCAGAAAACATGCTAAAAAAATATGCTATTGTATAAACTGCACGCTTCTGCTAAATTGATATTAAAAATACCTATATCTTTAGAAATCGTAAAACAACTTACAAAAAGACAATACGGCACCTGAATCATAACAAGTGAATTAAAAAAAAACTTGAATAAGAGAAACTCGCAATAAATTGCAAAATTAAAGCTGCAAAATTTGGTGGAAAGAGTGGAAGAAGAAATGAAACCTGTTCAATCAAGCGATGGACAGGGCTTCCATTGGAAGTTAGATTGGAGGTGTCCTTGTATGTATTCCTAAACAGCCAAAGCAAATCGTAGGTGAACTTGCTAGGCATCTCGTAAACGTAAACCCGAATGGGCAGATTCACCGGATAGTATGGATCTCCGATCATCCGCTCCGCATCTCCCCTATACACCAAATCGTCCAATCTTTTCACATCCTCATCGGTGGCCTCAGAACGCACCGTATCGTCGCGAGCCGGAGGAGACGCGGCCTTGTGAGTGAGGAAGTGCTCGAGAGATGCCACAAAGGAGGTTTCGGGTTTAAGGTTAGGGCTCGAGTAGTGGTTCTGATTCGAGTAAGAATTTGAGTGAGGGGTACCAGCGAAGAGGATGAAGAGGACAGATAGGGCGAGTAGAGAGAGAGTGAAGAGGAGGATTGGAGATTTAAACGCCGATCTTGATGACCACAGTGGTGCGTATTTGCCTGCCATTCTCGATTGCTCTCTCTGCTACTGTGCTCCCAAGTGTCCGAACAAGGATTATCGAATCGTTGCAGAGAAGAAAACAAAAAATGATAGGCGAACCCGTACCCATCTGAACCGGTTAACAGTAGTCTACACTTTTAGACCGTTAGATGTAGCTTATACCATCCAACGGCTGTCAAAAAGGGAAAATAAATAATAATAATAATAAGTGAAAAGAAAAAAGTGCCCTGAAAACCAAGAATCGGAAGCGAAACGAAGGAGCTGCTCCTTCTGATACCGTCTCCGTTTATTCAGTCTACTGTTATCAAAGCAGAGGGTGAGGAGGAGAGCTGAAAGCCCTCTCTTCCCATTATTTTTTACTCTGCCAAACAACTTCCATCAATAGTCAATACTGTCGAATTCAGGTATGCCGCCATCTTGCATCTTTTTTTTTATCCTACTTGTTTTCTTCTGAAGATATAATGGCGATTATGCGAATCATAGGAACTAAAGCAAATATATAAACATCGATACTGTGAACACTTTTTATATTTAAGAGATGCGAGAAACCAAAGTCGACACCTTTTATATCAACACAAATGTCAATCAATTTCGTATTTTGGGGGGTATCTTGTTAATTTTTTGTCAATGAAAATGCTGTGTGAAATGCAACGTAATGGTCCATTTTAATGCTAATTTGAATACCCATTTGGGTGTAATGTAATGTGTGTACGTTTGGATTTATGGATGATGTAGTGTTCTAACTCAATCATTAGCACTTTTTTTTTGTTACCTTATATAACTATTTTCGCTATGTTTGTCTCATTCTTATGGAGTGTGTTTCTTTCTTAAGTTGGGACGGGAGAGAAGCTGATCACACGACCTTTTCATTTGAATAGGATTAGTGAAAATTTGAAAAAGAAATGAATGTCTGAAACCAACATAGGTCATAAAGCTGACGACATTGCTCAGGATATTTGAGGTTAGATATAATTTTGATGCAGTGTCATTGAAAATGTAGAAATCTGATTGTTTTCTCCCGCCTTCCATTTTTCTGATTATCATTACTATTATACTAGCCACTATTCATATGTTTCTTAAGGGAAAGCCTTGGTCTTGTGATAAAGTTGTTTAATTGCTACCTCGAAGTTATGGATTTCAATTGCTGGAAAAAAAATCTTTTCTGTTTGCGGGTTTGGAATATGGATCTGTACATCTTGCCCTCCCTGACCTTGTCTCTACCTATGGGAGCTCGTGAATATGGTTCTTGTCACTAATTTGTATGAACATTTAAACAAGGTAGTTTATACAAAGATAATGTCTATAAATTGATCTGACAGTTCCAGTAAGATTGTTTATGGCACCCCATATGATTAACTTTCTGCCTCAAGGTTGATTTTGACTGGGAGTTTGAGCTGGTGAGAAATTTTTATTTGGGTTTGGATAACATGGTCTGGACATGGTTAAGCACCATTATACTCGGGGCAGGCTGCCTTGCTTTGGGATATTGCATCGGAAGACGTCATCCTGCTTATACTTTTCTCTCAACAAGGATAGTTAAGGACATTGAAGTTTCAGGGAAGAAAAAGAAAAAGCTTAAAGAACCCCTTGAGATCGAAATGCTGGCTGACGTTTATGAAGATTTCAAAATGGTAGCAATTTTTTTCATCTCTCTCTTTCACCATTTCTTCCAATTCCCATGGTTCCTTCATTCCATCATTGGTATTTGTTAAACGAATTTAATATATGCGATTTCTTCTTACTTTTGCAGGTTTTAGTTGTTAGAAATGATCTTAAAATGGGTAAGGGGAAAATTGCAGCGCAGTGCAGGTACCCGTCGGTTGCTTTTTCTATCCTAAAGAGTGTTTACTGTTTCCGATGTTTCTTTGCTTTCATTTCATATACTTTCTCAAGGATGTGAGTCTTAAATGACTGGGGTCTTGAGGTCTTCTTTGCTTAAAGTTATATTAAATTCTGAAATCAATAAAGTATGTACTTGATTTTTACTTTTTTGGGGGAGAGTTACTGAGTTGGTCATCAACCAATATGTCAAGTGTGAAACTGGCTTCAAATCAAATAATGTATATTTGTAAGTTGTCGTCATCCAAGCCTTTGTCCCAAAAGTTTGGAATTGGCAATGTATATTTGTAAGTGATATGTAATATTATTAAAGCTGGGTTTGTTTAAGGAAAGTCTCTCTCTAGGAAAAGTCATTGTTGTAGGGAAACAATAGCCCATCCTGATAGGATATTTTCCTTAGAAAAACATTTTCCGCAACCCAAATGGACCCTAAATGGAATTCTAGACATTGTTGCAGTAATTTTAAGAGGTTATAGAATACATTGGCTGAGTTTTATGGAGCATAAAATGCTGGAGTTCACAACTAATAAATCAGAGACCCTTATAATTTCATTAAAATGCTTTGAGTCGTGTAAATATAGCATGTAGAGGCTTCAAAGATTTATTAGGATCTGTGGGTTGTTTTGTTGCTTCTGAACTAGGGTAAAAGTTTATCATAACATATGGCATTTTTTGAATGTAAACATAGATGGAATTTCCGCAGTCGGCTTCTATTTTTCTTTGACTATTGAAACACATCCTGTGTGATTAATAAATATATCATGGGGAGAAGTTATCACTTTAGTATTGTAAATTTCTTCTTCTTGCCTCTACTGGCAGTAAGCACCAAAAGTAGAAAATGAAAAGAAACTTGTGTTTCATGAAGTCTGTGGGATGGGCGGGGTGTGTTTCATAAATTATTTAATAATTAATTTTATTTCCCTATCATTTTATAGTCAAGAACTTTCAAATTCTTAGATCATCTGATTCATAATGCCTTTGTCGCATACTCCCTTGCTAATGTTTCCCTCTGTTAATGTTGACACTCCTTCATTACATATTATGTCATTTCAAGTATTTTGGTATTCAATTTTTCTTTGTTCTAATTTTATGATATATTTGTCACCTTTGTTTGTTAGTCATGCAACTTTAGGTCTCTATAAAAAGATACTTCATCGGGGTCCAAAAGCATTAAACAGGTACAGCCCATGCTAACTGAAATAATGTTATCTCAAAACCTATGGTTTAGCTTAGGCTCAATTGTGTTGTTTTTAATTATAAATTTCTGTCTATGCAGTTGGGAGATGTCTTCTCAACCAAAGGTGGTTCTGAAAATTGAAAGTGAGGAGGAAATGCTGGCTCTACAAGTTAGTATGATTTAGCTAATGTTATGATAGGGCTTAAGCATGTGCTATGTTGATAATTGCAATTCTGTAGTTGAGGACTGATGGAAACGGTAGAAGTTACTTTTGAAAGTGATCGAAAAATGCTGGCTCAACAAGTTAATATGATTTAGTGAATGTTATAATAAGGGTTAATCATGTGCTATGTTGATAATTAAAATTCGATAGTTGAGCATCTCTCCCTCTCCCTCTCTCTCACCCACCCACAAAAAAGAAGAAGGAAAAAAGACAAAAGGAAAAACACAGACTCGCTCACTCATTCACTGACCACCAGGTTCCCTGGTCTGCTTGGTCTAAAGTTTCCTCTTTCACTCAATGTTTGAAAGTGGGAATGGGAGTGGCTGGCTAACCTTGCTTATCCATAGTTCTATCTCTTGCTTTTATCATTTCATTTGCATGAGCATCGGTTTTGTAATTCATATATGGTGTCAACTTGAAAGATAGGCTACTATGTGATCCCACATCCAATTTTTGATGGTGGTTGTCTTACTATTTAATGTTTTATTGCTCATTTTCCTCTTTAAAGCTGAACATTGTGGAGAAATGTCATTTAAGTTAGCTCTAGTCTAACATACACTTTGTCTTATCGTGACACTTGAACCCCTGCTACACTTGCTACAGCTATCCAGGCTTATTTATGATGTCCTGTTACTCATGAAGTTATCTCAACTTTGACAGGATAGAGCAAAATCACTTAAATTACCAACTCATATCACAATTGATGCTGGGAGAACACAGATAGCACCAAGTAAGTTGTGAATTTAGATTTATCCTGGTTGTCATTTTTTTTGGGTAGATGGATTGAGAAAAATCACTGTTTGAGACTGCACTAATAGTCTTGGGGGCTGTGCATTTGTGATTTTTAAGGATATTTTTTTCCCTATCAAATTGAATTTTGAAAGATAAAATCTGCTTCATTCTATGATGTGCTAAATTGTTGCCAAATGCTCATTGTTCAATATTCACCGTAGTGATGGGTGCTGGAAGCAGAAGTCAGAAATGATTTTTCAAGAACAATGCCAGAATGGCTCATTCAACCACTTGAATATATGAGTGTCTCTTTTCAGTTACATATTTAGGCCTCTTTTCTGATTTGTAGTATTATTAATGTTTTTTGCCTTTATTCTTTTTGAAAATAGTTCATGCATGTCATTTTATCATTTTCAAGCATGGTACATAATTTACCTTTCAATTGAAAAATATGTATAGTCAGTCTAACGCTGAGACTTATTCTTTGATGCTCTTTCAGATTCAAGGACGGTCATGGCGATTCTTGGTAAGTTTATGTTCTTTGATACAAGTGGAATCCATGGGCTGTCTAACATGTCCTTTGAAACCCTAAAAAGATTTTGACGTAGCTGCGTCGTGCTGTTTTTGTTAGGGTAAATATGAAACTCTGTGGTACTGCATCGAACATCTTTTGTCTGCATGAAATTGTGTTGGAATATCTTGCATGACATTGGGGACTTTTTGTCTTGCCGATGAACGTAATGTTCTTCGTCCATCTAGGCAATTAATTGTATTGATTTATTCTAAACATGTGCAGGACCTGTTGAAGTGGTTGATGATGTAACTGGTGGACTTAAGCTTTTGTAGTGCAATGAAGAAAGTTAAGGAACCTTTGTAGTTATCCATTCTATGCAGGCCGGGGGGCAAATGACAATGTTAATTTCTTAGGTCTCCTCTTTCAGCTTATATTTTTGATGATGGCGAAAAATATGTATTGGCCCTTTGCGATATTGTTCTAAGTGATTTTCAACACAACCAAAAACAGGAATTTGCATGTACTCTTCAGATTATTCTGTTACCATTTTTCATTGAGGTGCATGAATTTGGTGTTAAACAGACGAAAATACAAAGTTAATCTCATTACAAAGCCTATAAAGGTTATATCTAGACATTGCTACCACATTCTGGGTGGTACACAACAATAAGATGAACGTCGACAACTGCATGTTTTTCATAAGACTAGCCCAAATCTAGATTGTCAGCTCTGCAATTTCCGTCACCAATACATATGATCTGTAGAGATTCTTATAAATTTTTTCTCCACTTCATTAAAAATAGGAAAAGAAAAGGAAAAACAAACACACACTAAGAAAAAATTGGAAGAGGAGAGAGGAGATGAAGACGGTGGAACACTAGAAGAAAAAGAAAAAGTGAAAAGGAAAGAGGATGAAACATGTGTAAGAAAGAAGAGGGGGAGGGGGAGGGGATCAAGGCCTCCTCCCCTCCCCAAACTCCCAAAGCTGGATCAAAGAGGAGAAGTTGAAACCAGAGAGATGAGGTGAGAGAGCGAGAGAACATATATAATTGTTTTACACCTAAAAAATGAAAAATTGTGCGAGATGGGAGTGGAATGCACTAGTCAAGTAGGTAACTTGTTATAAAGGTGAAATCTTAGCTGATTGTAAAAAATGATTGTGGATTTAGGTACTTTTATCGAATCACAAAATCTTGTGTCATTTCTTTATTTCTTTGTTTTGATTGTTCTGTGTATTTTGTTCTATTATTTGTTGTGTCTGCTGTGAGTAATTAAATTTAAGTCTTGCTTGGGAGAGGTGTTGAAAGGCGTTCACGAACAAGCGAACTCTTTTGAACTCTTACTTAGCATGAACACTTCAAGGCGTACGAAGGGGTTCGTTGGAAGGTGTTCACTCACATTAAAGACTCTTAACCTCTCTTAACACCTCTCATACCCTAAGAAGCACGGATACGTGATACGTATAAGACACGATACGAATATGGGGATACGCCATTTTTCAAAAAAATAGGATATGGATATGTTTAAGATACGTTTTAATTTTTTTAAAAATATATTTTTATATATTGTTAAAATTTAACTGCATAGATTTCATAACATAATCAAACATAAATAGTCATGAAAATGGGCAAACATAACATAAATAGTCATTAGTCTTCTACATAAAAATTGCTTAAAGCCTTAAACATCCATTGCTTCATGACTTCCATCACTCAATGTACCCTCTCGCGATGGCTGAGGCTGGAAATCGTGATGTCGAAGGCTGCTGGAACTCTCGCCTGTCGCCTGGAGCTCGCGATGTCGCCTGCTGGAGTCGCGATGTTGAAGCCTGCTGGAGTTGCGCCTGGAGTAGCGATGGTGAGGTTGTGGAAGAAATCTAGACTTAGGTCGTGCAACAGCAACATGTAAGCCCTGATTTAGATTTAGGCTTTGGGTATTGAATACGTATCAGGGCTGTATTTTATCCGTATCCCAAACGTATCTTGAATTTAAAAAATTAATGAAAATTTTGTATTAAAAAATACGTTTTCCAGACGTATTTTTGACGTATCCGTTTATATCTGTATCCTATACATAACGGATACTGATACTTCATGCTCCTAAACGTATCCGTGCTTCATTACCCATACCAAGTAAGAGTTCGCTTTTATTAGGTGTGAACCCCTCTCTCAAACATAATTCTCCACTAATCAACAGGCACCAGTTAAGTGGACATCCACTAATTGACTGGCATTTATAACAAGTCCAATAACATAAAGCAACCCCGATTAATACAAAACCCTAATTGATTGAATGCTAGCTTGTTACACTGTTCAATGCTTCACCAGTACTGGCCGCCGTTAGGGTCCATCGTCAGTCGTACCACCGTTGTTCGTTCAGACTGTACTAAGTGCTCGTTGAGGTTGGTTCTTTTCGAATAATTTCGCGGCTAATTGATTCCTCCTGTTGCAGTTAATTAGCTTTCAGTTTCGCATAAATGTTTGGGCGTGAGAATGAGATACAGTCATACAGATATACTGATTTTCTCTGTTTGCATAGTTTTTAGCCGAATCTGTTGCATAGCTATATAGTCTGTACTTTTTATGGGGGTTTTTGTTTTCAGTTTCTGTATCATTGTTTCGTTGGGATTTTTGGAGGAAGTTGTTGATCTTGGTTTCAGTTTGTTTATACATTTTAAAATTTTAATACTAGCGTTTAACTTTTGAGCTGAAGCCTATTCCCTCTTAGTTAGAGGAGGTAGAGGGCTTCCTTCGGTTTCTTTGTCCTTGTTTATAATTGTTACATATCACTCAAATTTATGTGTCACTTAACTGCTCGTTCTTATATGTAAATTATAGTTTGAGCCAACCTGAGGTTAATCCTGTTTGCCCTTACTTGGTTCTTAATGCCACAATACTCATCTGAGTATGTTCTCCAACTTCTCCAACGTTTTCTCAAACACCAAAACCAAGTCAAGCAAATACACTGCCTCCTAATCACTGACTCTCACCTCCTCAACAATACAAGCAGCCCATCAAACCCAAAATGGAAATGCACCCTCTTTTACAACACTTTGATAAGAGCCCATTTTGGTTTTGGACAATCCCACGACACCCTTCACTTCTTTACTAGCATGCTCCAACACAATGTCCCGCCCAACAGTCACACCTTCCCCTGCCTATTCAGAGCCGCGTCATCCTCACCTTCCTTGGCCTCTTCCGTTGGATCATCTCTCCACACCCAAATCATCAGACGGGGTGTATCATGTGACCCTTTTATACAAACTTCGTTGCTCTGTCTTTATTCTGATATTGGTGGTATAATCAATGCGCGCAAAGTGTTTGACGAAATTGCATTCCCGTGTGTTGTTGAATTTAACGCAATGCTTGATGCTCTTGGAAAGAATGGGGATATGGGTTCTGCTGTTTTTCTCTTTGAGACCATGAGGAAGAGAGATGTGGTTTCTTGGACAAGTGTTATAAATGGGTTTGTGAGGAATGGGCATTTTGGTGAGGCAATTCAGTTTTTTGAGAAGATGATATGGCATGCAGATGTAAAGGATTGTTTAGCCAAACCAAATGAAGCTACATATGTCAGTGTACTATCTTCCTGTGCTAAATTAGACAATGCAGGAGCTTCTTATTTTGGGAAGCAAATGCATGGATATATTATCAGAAATGAGGTTGCTTTGACTGTTTTCATGGGGACAGCATTGATAGATTTATATGGAAAGTCCGGTCTTTTAGAAACCGCCATCAAAGTTTTCGAGCAGATGGTTGTCAAAGAGGTTTGCACTTGGAATGCAATAATTTCTTCACTGGCTTGCAACAGTAGGGAGAACCAAGCTTTGGAGATGTTTGAAAGAATGAAGAGTAATGGACTCCGCCCTAATGAGATTACTTTTGTTAGTGTTCTTACTGCCTGTGCTCGTGCTAAATTGGTAGAGTTAGGCTTGGAATTGTTTCAATCAATGTTCAGTGAATTTGCAGTTGTTCCAGTAATGGAGCACTATGGGTGTGTGGTGGATATTTTGGGCCGGGCAGGGCTACTGAGGGAGGCAAGAGTGTTTATAAGTAGAATGCCTTTTGAACCTGATGCTTCAGTTTGGGGAGCTCTATTGGGTGCTTGTAAGATTCATGGAGCAGCCATGCTTGGAAATGATGTAGGTAAAAGGATGCTGAAACTGCAGCGCTTGCACTGTGGGCAGTATGTGGCATTATCACACATTAATGCTGGAGCGGAGAGATGGGTTCATGCTTCAGATTTAAGGCAGGCAATGGCGAAGTCTGGAATAAAAAAGATTCCTGCCTACAGTTCGATCAATTCTTTGTAACTACGTGGGTTTGCTCCTGTTCTGTGGGATGGTAGACTGCTTGATACTCATCAATTTTTTTCTTAGAGTTCTCATGATACAACATTGGGAATTATGGATGGATGGGGGGTGACTAACAGAGCATGTGCTGACATGTACCGTTCCGTTGGGGCACACAGTCTTCATTTTTAAGTTGGTAATCCAGCAGTTTCTAGAGGAGTTGCAGAAGCTCTGATACACAAATCTTAAGGAGGGAAAATTACTAATGTTTTGGTGGAGAACTTGCTTCTATCAATGCGAAGTATATGTGGTTATCTGCAGTGTGGAGAGGAGTTGGAGCAACCTTATCACTAAGCCAAAGGTTCTAATCTTTATTGACATATTATGTACCTATTATAGTTTTTTGTTTTTTCACTCCTTTGTTCATTTTCTTCCCTTTCTAGCCCCAAAAAAGACTGCGGTAAGCCTTTGTT
Organism: Euonymus europaeus; assembly: GCA_963580455.1. Taxonomy (NCBI): domain Eukaryota; kingdom Viridiplantae; phylum Streptophyta; class Magnoliopsida; order Celastrales; family Celastraceae; genus Euonymus; species Euonymus europaeus. The sequence goes on from OY756961.1 coordinate 26,378,728, forward strand.
GTTGTATGTTGATGCTAGCGAAAATTAATTTGAGAGGAATTCATGTATCTTAGCCTAGCACTTGTGAGTTGTGTATATGCCCAGCCCTTGTAGTACTGATGGTACTGTATAATCTTCTAGTCAATCATCTGGTTTACAAAATATATTAATATGTAACAAATTGACTAAGAAGTAAGAACTTTATGAACAAAAAAAAAACCTCCCTTAAGGTTGCTTTAGTCGAGAATGTCTTCTTCTATTTTTGGATGAAGCAAGATGTTGAAAGAGACATATTAGCAGGAAGGGCATTGTATGTGTGGATGGTCAGCCTGTGCATGTCAAAATCTGCTATGTTTCATTCCCTTGCATAAAGATTTTGCTCCTATGAAATGTCTAGTAGCAAGTTGCAATCATCACACCTCTTATGTCACGTCTCACTTGCCTCCAAAGAATAATGCAAGTGTCCTAGCCTCCTAGGACCTTTTTAAACTTTTAAGCAAGATTTGAATGTATGGACAACAGATAAACAAAGTGACTTGTTTCGACTTTTTTCCTTTCATACTGGTGGCTGAGTGGCTGTGATAATTATAGTTTGGAAGTGATTCTAAATCACAGTGCACCATAAGAAGGGAGAGAGTGAGAGAGAGATCGGTTGAGTGTCGTCGTGGTTTTCGTCTTCAAATTATTGTCCATGCATCTGTCCAATCAATCAGGTTGAGAACGTACAGACTTAATACATTGATGCATGCGTATGTGGTTTGTTATTTTTGGCAGAGTCAATCTGTACTTGATTTCATTATTCTACTTGTGACACTACCAGTGAGTGTCAATTATGACATCATTTCATGCTAGGTTTTTGGTTCACTACACGGTCTTCATGGTTCATGTTTATCATACTTGGTCAGATTATTACAACATTTGATAAAACTGAAAATTTTCCACATATGCAGTCATTAATCTATTGACATTTATGTTCTATTTTTTTCCCCTGTGAATACAACATCAATGTTTAATTTGTTTAGGAATGGACCACTATGACTTGCAAGGACAGAGAAGGGAGATGAGGCATAAAGGAAGGAATGTTGTTTGGTCCATTGCCATGGACAAGTGTTTGATTGAAGCTCTTGCTATACAGGCTAGAAATGGGAATAAAATTGACAAGTCCTTTAATGAGAATGCGTATACTGCTGCTTGTATGGCTGTGAACTCTCATTTTAATTTGAACTTGAACAACCAAAAAGTTGTGAATCGTCTTAAGACAATCAAGAAAAGGTATAAGGTGATAAGAGATATGCTATGTCATGATAGGTTCAGATTGAATCTGACTACGAAGATGATCCAGTGTGATAGCGATGATCTTTGGAAGAGCTATATTGCAGTAAGTAAGATATACACTTCTTTTCCCATTTCAGATTGATATTTTGACCTCCTAACTGTTTTGGAATCTTTTCACACTATCGTTTGTGCTGACCATAAACTAGGGCTCGCCCTGATGCAAGAGCTATACGGGGCAAGCGATACTTCTTTTCCCATTTTCAGATTGATATTTTGACCTTCGTAATTTTTTTGGAATCTTTTCACACTAACATTTGTGATGACCTTAAAAATATATTGAACAGGCTCACCCTGATGCAAGAGGTATACGGGGCAAGCAGATTGAGATGTACGATGAACTGAAAATAGTTTGTGGAAATTATCAAGCACCTAGCCGTTGGGCTAAGATGAAGGATGGATGCCATCCAGCTGAGTTTAGGAATTTTGAAGATGATTCTCCTTCATTTGTCTCTCCAAGTTCAGAAGGCCAAAGTGAGACTGATGGAACAGAGTCATATACTGCAGGACCTGCTGAGTTTATGCCAGGTGTAAGCCAAGATCTTCCTCCTCCTATCCAGCCTCTCCGACCACTTCGAAAACGACCTTGGAGTTCCGAGGCTATTCAGGATTCATTGTTAGCTGTTGCATCAAGCATTCGGCTGTTGGCTGATGCAATGGACCGAAGCAAGAGTCCAATCAATCCCCAGGAACTTTTACAGGCAGTAATGGAGGTCGATGGTTTGGAGGAGGCAAAACAAATGTATGCTTTTGAATATTTAAATGCAGATCCTGTCAAAGCCAGAGCTTTCATGGCCTATAACCCTCGAATGAGGAAGATATATTTGTTTCGACAGTTCTGGTGGTGGAAATGAGTGTTTGCAGAGGAAACCGGGATATATTTTTTTGGCATATAGTTGACATTTTGTTCATTGTACGCATCAAACTTCAGTTGATGTCAGGATGTGAATATACAGACATTAGATTTTTGCAATGTGATGTAGATGGCTGGAAACTGGTACTGTAGAGACATTTTCCGGCTTCTAGCAGCCTCCATTGGAATCTTCAGCAGCCGGTGTAGGATCTTGCGTTGCTTTTCTTTTTGAGTTCCTTTACAGAAATCAGGTTCTTCACTTTGTTTTTCTCAATTTGCACATAGCTGCGTGATCTAAACGGTTCAAATTTGTTACTTTTCATACGTATGGTGATCTAAGCTTGTTTTTGATGGTTTTTTTTAAAAAAAATATTTGTAGATATCTTGTAGTTCTATCTTAAACATTCATAAATATTTGTTTTTGGTCCGGCCAGGACCATTTGTAAAAGGTTGAAACCCTTTTCTTTCTTTCTTTTTTGTGAGCTATGTGGTCGAATTTACCCCCAACTGGTTGAGGGAGGGAATAAGTTTAAGATAAGATGAGCTGAGCATGAGCTTATTGAGAGAGGGAGAATAGAGAGGGATGAATGAGTTTAAAAATAAAATTTTATATGTTTGGTTAATGTGAGAATAAGTATGAATTTTGATTTGAATTGATTGTAATAAACATAAAAATATTATGTTATAATTTTTTAATAAATTGATAATATTATATAATTTTAAATGAAAGATAAAATTGTCATTTTTAAAAAAATTATTCTTTACCTGTCGAGAATATGGGTAGAGATGCTCTCACCTCTGAATAATTTATATATTAATCAAGCCGACGGATAATAATGATAATAATATAATAATCTCAATTTGATCCTTGATGGCCTGGTTTTTCTTGAAATAATTCAACTACTCCCACGCACAATTACTTTTCCATGATCCCATTGAAGGTTTCTTTTATTATTTAAGGTAAAGTAGATTTGTCGTATAGAACTTGATAATTACAGCACAAAAACCTTGACTTCTATGACTTTTAAATTGACAGTTAATATTTACGGCATGTTTAGGTAATAAAATAGTAATTTATAATTAGAAATGAGGAGTATGTGATAAAACCATGCTGTAGGCAAATATTTGAGACAACCTTATTGTTGACAAAAGTAAAAACACATTTATTTGCCGTTAATTTTTTTTATCATTCAAATTAGACAAAAAAATGTATGATTCTCTTATCATAAAGTTAAATGTTAACAATTATCCTAATGATGAGGCCCACCTTATGATCTGTTAATCATGGTTTCAAACCCTTAAACCCTACATGCCTAAAAAAAAACACATTTAGGAGGGTTTTTTTTTGGACAGTTTCTAGCATCAAATCACAATATAGCAAGTCAAGTTTTCAATAATCAATATTTAATTTCTTTCCGGATCAAGTTGAGTCTGGACTCTTTCATATAAAAAAAAAGTCAATGTTTCATCCAATCAATTACTGTTGTCATTTAATTAACTGAGAAGCTTAGAGTTAATATTATTGTTGATCACTAAAAGATAAATTGTGTTTCAATTTTGTAATTGAAAGTCAAAAAATGGCAATTTGATAGTTCGAAGTGTGAAATTGTTCTAGAATGGCCACTCAATTAATTTTTGAAAAAATCGGGCAGGATACTTGTCGACCTACCCAATTTCTCCAAAAATTGACCGAGTGGACTATCAAACTACCACTTTTTGATTGTCAATGAAGAAACTAAAACACGACGTATTTTTCAGTGACCAACAATAATATTAACATGAGAAGCTAATTAACCTATAAGTCTCTCCAAACAACTCTTCAGTATTGTTTTTCTAAATAATTTTTTAACGTGTACGTTTGGTCCACTAGCTAGTGACACTCTTTAAGATATTGAATATTGTTTGAATCATCTTATACACTAAAAACAATTAATTATAAAATGGAAAAAAATTACGATTTAACCAATGAAATTCTATGAATGGATCTAATTGCACCCTGTACTTTCATTTGAATCAAATTACTCCCTTAATTTTCATTTATGTATATCGTTAGCTCTACTTGTAAATTATCGTCTGTTTTAACGAAAATGAGGTATGTGAAGCACTTAAAATTTAACACGTGATAAAATATAATTTGTCACATCAGCAAAATTTAAAATATTCTCTCTTAAAAATTGAAAGGATAATTTGATTCAAAATATGGGGAAAGTATATAATACAATTGAATCCTTTGATAAAGTTCCAAGATGCAATTCATAAATATTTTTCCTAATAAAATGAATATTGTTCATCAAATAAGTAGAGCTGAGTAGTGTCTGTTAATTATTTGACTTAATAAATTGTCTCTACTGCTCTACATCATATATGGACCCCACTAAATTAAATAGAAAGTAATGACAGACAAATCCATTAAGAGGTACCCAACTGCTAAGCCTACCCAAAAAAAAAAAAATTGAAAACTTCTCTTCATTGAAGAATCTACACATTGAAGAAAATTACAAATCAAAGAAATTATTGAATAGGTCAACCGAAGGTGAAGTCAAATGTGGTGAAAAAAGGCTGCTTTGAGAAGGGCTGGGCATGATGAAACTACTGTTCCCATGCATTGCAGGACTCAAATCGTTGAAAAAGCTCCCCATCCAGTTCGGATCAGACGGTGAAGAGAAAAAGCTCGGTGGTATCGGTTGCAGCGAAGCTGGTCCCGGCGACAAAATACCGGGAAAACTAGTACTTGTCCTGTCCATCGACACGTCCTCGCCAATTTCTTCCAATCCCAGATCGCTTGCTTTCTTCTTCCCTTCCGGCGAGTTATTAGCCTTCTCGATTGTAGCGTATCTGGCCGCAGGCGATACCGCCCCACGATCGTCATTGAACGGATTATATGTTGCAGTCGTGGCGGAAGATGAAGATGATGAGCCCGTGAGCCGTTGAACTAAATTCATGAACTCACTCGGATGGGTGTGGATCACTTTAGGGGACACTGTGTAAATTATGACCGGAGGCCGCAGTTGATATTGTGGCTGCTGTGATTGTTGTTGATGTGCTGGTGGTGCCAACGGTGGTTTTCGGATCTTGTGCGAGCCTTTACTGACCTTGAGAGGCGTCGGCCGCGGGCCCTGCAGTTCTTTCGGCGGTGATCTGTTTGCCGGAAAGTCCGATGAATCCATGGAGAAGAAGAGAAGAAGAAATCAAGACCTGATTATTGTTTGTATTGTGATATATAGGGGGCATATATATAAATATATTTATAATTAAAAATGTTAAAAAACAGTAAAGTATTGGCCATTTGGTGGAAGCCGGTTTCCTAGGGTTATCCATGTTTGAATTTGTCCAAGTCACATATTACTGTTTTATTTTATTATATTCATGTTGTGAAGGACTCATGTGACAAGTCAGCATTTATGATTTTGACGTGGCCCAAAAGGAGCCACATCAGTGCTGGAGTGCCTAGAATCACTGCAGGTCCACGGTCCACTTAGGATGAGGTTGAGCGGTTTAAAAATGATAAATTTATTTTCTATCTATCAATAATTACGTCAAGTCATTTATCAAAAAAATTCTCTTAATTTTTTTTATTACTCATAATCTTTTACACATTTATTTTTTTATTTTTTAAAATATATGTTAGATTTCAAAAAAAAAATACATATTCGAACTCAACGCGTAATTTTTTTTCCAACAAGACTCATATCGATGGCTTTTATTTAATTATTAAATTATTTTACATATTCCTAATAGTAAATTAACCGTTTATACACTATCAAAACTTTCCCTCTATCGAACAACACACAAATTATACACTATCGAAACTTTTGTTCTACCGAACGAACGCAAAATTCGGGATCTGGACTATATTTATAGGTTGCTCAATCCATAAAAAACTCAAAAACTGATGTTATAAGGTTTCAAAATGGTTTTGATTTCGACTTTTAAATCCATGACGATTTTGTGTTGATTTTAATTTTTATTCTCAATTTAGAATACTTTAATCGTTTAATAAATGACTAGGGAGACTATGTTCATCTTAAAATTAAAAAGGTTTAAAAGACATGTGATGATTTATTAAACGAGTGAGTGTACCAATAATTTTGTCTGTACTCTTTTTTTTTCTTTTTTTGTTAATAATAATAAGAACTTTCATTAAGAAGAATCAAATCCCAGTACATCTAAAATAAAGTGAGGAGGGGTGGAAACCCAACTCCCTAAACCAGACATAGAACTTGTACCACGTGCTAGAGCATTGACCTATTAACATGAGCAAAAGTACTATCACCTAAATCCTTCGACAAGATTTGTCTGCACTCTCACATCAATTATATTGTCGATTTGTTTAAACTATTTATTTTGTTAACTTACTCTATTTTTAATGTGTGATTTGAATTTGGACGTGTGGGTTACGGTTCAAATTGATGGGTTTGAAAATAGTTATTCGACAATTTATTAAAAAAGTACCTGACGACGAACTTTTTTAAAGTAGTTTCAGTTTTGAAAATTTAAATAATATTTTAAATAATTTTAAAATAATTTTGATATATAATATAATAACTTAAATGATAACGATTTTGATATTTCTATTGTTATCATCCCTACCCTGTATAATGTATCTTGAGAAATATTTTAGGCAACGAGAAATTTATCTCCAACTAAAATATGAAGGTAAAGGTTTTGCGTCTTTTTTTAGACCCATTAAGTAAAATGAGCCCAGCCTCCCTCGTGAACTAAAATATGGAATTCACAATTTCCTCTGAAGCTCATGATACATTTTATCTGTGAGCCAATCCGCCTCTACTTTGCCTTTGTATTCATATAGTTTTGGTTGATAAAAGAATCAACCTAAGTGGTAGGACTCTCAAATATAAACCTCTTAATCGCCTGCAACTTATTCAAGGTCTCTCTCATAGTTAAACGAGCTTTTGCAGAATGAGAGGTGCATGACAAGCCCACTTTTATTATTGCAACTATGCACTCTTCATGGTTGTACTGGCAACCATTGTTGCTGGTGCTGAAGTCATTGCTATGGCCCGCTGAGTAACTAGTGCTTATTGAACTTTCAATATCCCTGAACAGCCTGGGATCAGAGATGTCCAGAATTTGGTTCTTGCTCACTGCTGATGCAAATTTGTTTAGGCTCAAACCTTCCTCGAACATTTTGTCAGTCGGTTTCTTTGCGATAAACATCTCCAGCAGCAGGATCCCAAAACTATAGACATCACCACCGGTAGAGGCTTTGCCACCCAGACCATACTCTAAAACAAATCATGGCAAGTTAGGGTAGTAACAGAGTTAGCTTACACATTGCTAATTCTAAAAGTTTAAGTTGATGAAAGGAAGAAAATAAAAAAAGAACAAAAAATGCATTATAGTTAATGTTATAGTCTCTGTACCTGGAGGTATGTAACCGATCGAGCCCTTGAGTCCAACTGTACTACTCTCCTTTTCTGATAGATTTTGTGAAAGAAACCTTGCCAATCCAAAATCTCCAACATGAGCAACCATAATGCTATCCAGAAGTACATTTTCAGGCTTCAAATCACAGTGGGCAATTGGAGGATCACAGTCATGATGCAAATAATCCATTGCAGAAGCTACATCGATTGCAATATTCAGTCGTTGCAACAAGGTCAGACATAGACTAGATTCTGCGTCTCTTGGGTGTAACCACCTATCCAAGTTTCCACAGGACATGAAATCCATCACCAGGGCTTTGAATTCATTTCCATTATGATCAATGCTAGAGCATGAAGTGATCACCTTCACAAGGTTCCTATGCCTGATGTTTCTAAGAGCTTCGCATTCTGCGTTAAAACTCTTGGCAGCTTTGCTTTGTTTCAAGTCAAGCACTTTCACTGCCAGGATATTGTCAATAGCATAGTCACTGTTAATGCTGGAGCTGAACATTCCCTTATAAACAGACCCAAATCCTCCCTTCCCAATCAGATTTTCTGCTGCAAAATTGTTTGTAGCAAGCTGGATATCTGAGTAAGATATCATTGGAATAGAATGCAATGAACTACATTTATCCGTAATGTTTCTCTTCCTTCTGGACATAAATGTCCAAACGAAGAACATCATGCTGATCAACAAAGTGGCACCAGCAACAGGAATAAAGATCTTGAGGAGCAGATGTTTTTTGCTTTTCATTGTCATACACTGAGGCAGTCCAGTCTTTGATGCAATCTCATGTGTCCTGCTGCAGAGCCCTCTGTTGCCTTGAAGAGATATAGCGGTAACATTCATGAACACACCTTCTCTTGGAACTTCTCCTTCCAAATGATTGAAAGAGAGATTCAAACTCAGCAAAAGCTGAAGGGATTCCAACTCTTGAGGTATTGAACCTGAGAGATTGTTTAATGAAAGGTCTAATGCCTCCAGCGATGCTAAGTTTCCTAATGAACTTGGTATGGAGCCACTGAAATTATTTCTTTGCATGTAGAGCCACTGCAAACTTGAACAACTACCAATTGCTGTGGTAAGATTTCCTGATAGCTGGTTACGAGAAAGATCAAAAAATTGGAGATGTTTCAAGTTACCAACTTCAGCAGGAACCGGACCGTCGAATGCATTTTGTCCCATGTACAAGCGGTTTAAGTCAGAAAGCCCAAATATGTTCTTGGGGATACTCCCTCTGAGTTTGTTTGCTTCTAGGTCTAGCCTGCTTAGTTGATGGCATGCTCCCATACTCATTGGTATTTCACCATAGAACTGGTTGTATCCCATAAAGAGGTGAAACAGTTGTGTGAAGTTGCCAAAGATATCTGGAATTTCTCCAGAGAAGTTGTTTTCGAACATCAGAAGTTGCTGCAGATTTTTTAGTGCTCCTATGGACTGTGGTACCTTTCCTGTGAAAGAATTTTGTTCTATAGATAATGATATGAGGTTAGGATACACCCCAATCTCTTGGGGGAAACTACCTGTGAACAAATTATCTGAAATACAGAATTGTTGGAGAGTGCTTGAGAGATTTCCAATGGATTTCGGGAGCTCTCCCGCCAGTTGGTTTGAGAAGATCATTAGAAGTTCTAGCTGAGTGCAATTTCTGAGAGATTCAAAGAGCTGAATATTGAGGGCTGTGTCAGAAGTGAGGCGATTTATACCAAGAACCAGCTTCGTAAGTTTATTCATATTGGTGAATAGCGGAATTGGTCCTTCAAAGCCATTTCCAGACAGGTCAAGAACTTCAAGCTGCGAAGCATTGGATATGGAACTGGGTATCATTCCTTCAAATCCATTTCCTGCCATCAAGAGCTGCCTGAGATTGGGAAGTTTTAGGGCTATGTCTGTCGGTAACTTCCCTGAAAGATTGTTCACTGTTACAGACAAGAGCTCCAACGAAGAAATGTTGTAAACAGATGATGGAATCTCTCCAGTAAAGTTATTCTGAGAGAGCTGGAGATGGAGGAGGTTATTTAGATATCCAAGCTCACTTGGAATTTCACCATGAAATTGATTTCTTGAGAGATAAAGATAAACGAGCGAGGAGAGATTGCCAAATGTTGGAGGGATCGCTCCAGTAAGATTATTGACAGAAAAGTCAAGAATCTCGAGCTTTCGCAGAAGACCCAGTTCTGGAGGAAGGTTCCCAGTGAGTCTGTTGGAGCCTAAATGGATCTCTGTGAGGTTCTTACAACTAGACAGAGAGACTGGAACGGTGTCATCGATGAAATTGCTTGCGAGGACAAGATGTTGAAGCTGAGAAAGACGGTCAAATTCGAAAAGGATTTGGCCCTGAAATGAGTTGTTTGAAAGGTCAAGTATTTGGAGGAAAGTGAGGTTGCTGAGGTGAGGTGCTAGTGCACCAGAGAGGCCAAGCCCTGTGAGGTTGAGTGATCGAACTCTCTCGTCATTTTTGGAGCAAGAAACACCATACCAACTGCAATGGGAAGAATTTTGTCTCCAACTTGATAGAGCATTTTGAGGGTCTGAAACTTTGAGCTTAAACGATAGAAGAGATTCACTGTCAGTGGTAGAATTCAATCCTTCCACTTTCCTTGTGTTAATATGAGCATAAATTTGGAAGAGAAGCAGTATAAGATGGACAATCCTCATTTGTTTAGCCTGAATCATGGACACTGCTCTCTGGTTAGATCAATGAATTTCTACTTAGATCAATGCAGAGTCTCAAGTTCAGGTACGAGTCTTATCCTACTTAATATAAAAAATGTTCTTAACTTCTTCCTAGTTGGAGGGTCATCCATTACTGCGAGGCCAAGAAAGTCAAGTCTTCAAGCGTTTGTTAAATTCATGAACTTTGACATTTTTTAACGGTTTGATTGATCTGTCACACATTATTCTTTAAAATATCTTATTTCAAAGGGCACCCTATGAAACTTCAGTTCCAGCTAACTCTAGGCAACGGCTGCATTATACATTGTGAGCTAATTATTTGTTTGAACTCTGTGAGACATGAGCTTCTTCTATGGCATGTTCATTATTGTTTTTAAACTAATTAGCAGGATTAATTAGTCCATGCTGTCTGCTGATGATGTGCCACGAGTAGACATAATACAATAACTTTGAAAGTAATGTAGATGGAAAGATCAATCAAGAAAAGTATTGTTTCAGTACTTATATTCAATCCCGTCATGAAGGTTCCTGCAGGTTTTTAAAAATATATTGAGTGGCTCCTGCACGTTCCTTTTGCTTTAGGTTGACCACCTTCTTAATCACTTGTAGGCCTTCAGATTTTTGACTAATTCGCACTGAAAAACTGGTTTGTCCATTCTAATGTTTGACTCAGAGGGTTCAGTCATGTGTATATATATATACACACACACACACATCAATTGCTTGGCTGTATTTATATATGAGAAATAACCACGTCTATTATTATAATTTATTACACGTTGCACATGGTTGTACTTTTCTTTTACTTATTTTTCTCAGAAATCGACTTCCTGTTCCTGACTTTAAATATCAACTTTTACCAACGAAGATGGAGGATTTGTCTATTAATGTTGAGAATTTTGCTATATAGACTTTTAAGAGATTGATATTTATTTTTCAAAGTTGACGTCTACTACTTAGAAAAAGATACAAGAGGTAATGTAAATCAATTCACACAACCAACAGCCCATTTCCATGTTTCTACACTACTACGTTGTCGGTGATTGACCCCCTCTAATAACTATGACTCAAATCGAACATCACACAGATTATTTCGCAAAATTCTCTGATGTAAAGTAAAAAAAAAAGCAATTGAATCCGCTTACTCAGAGGTAGTACATAATCTTTAAACAATAAAAGAAGTAATTTAGAAGAAAAAAAATGGTCAATCAAACTACCTACTATTTCATAACCACCAGATGGAAAAACGAAATGACAGAAGGCATCAATTGTCTTTCGGAATACTACCAAATGCAAGACCCCAAGCACAAACAGCTGAATATTGGTATTCTCAGCAACTTTGCAAACTCAAGTTGTTTGCAGATTTCCTAAACCTTTAACATAACAAGAATGACATTTGACAATGAGATAGAAGTCCATATTTCAACCATTTTGGGAAGAAATTCTATTTTCCCTTTAGTGGATAGTAGTTAAAACTAATTCCTGAAGAAGCTCATTCAAGAGCTAAAAAGCTCAAATGCCAAACCTCAGAGCATTTTAGAAATTTAAGTAAAGGAAACACATCTTGATTGTGTTTTCATGTCAGATCCAATATAAATTTAGAGTATAAGGATTTACAAGAAACCCAACCCCTGTTCTTTCTATTGTCCATTACTCCACAGAAAACACAGATCCCATTCATAATTCTTTCGTCAAAAACTAAACTCAACTGAAAACCCAAATCAATGGCATCATGCTCGTTCCAATCTTATCATTACAAAAACATAAATATATCAACATTGTTTACGATACTGAATCGTATCTTGATATCTGTTCCAAATTTAGAACTGCAGTCTTTTACATCAAACCAAACAAACAACTGTACAAAGGTGCACAAAGCTGCTGCAGATTCGGAGACAGATGAAAAAACAAACACTTGAAGTAAAAGTTGGTTGCTTGTGAACACTAGACCTTCTGCATATATAGTTCCAAGTAAAAATCACAAGTTGCGACTTGGTTATGCCGCCCAACAGAGATAACATTTTGAAACTACACCAACGATATTCCTACACTTTCAATAAATCTAATGGCTTGCATTTAGTTCTTGGCACCACGTATCCCTCCTGCATTCGCACAATAAAACATAGATATTAACTCTATCGGCAAAAAAATAATCTACAGAGAATAAAACTAACATTTGACCCGTGTCTAGAAATTAATATTCAAGTAGCAAGATAGCCATTGTCATCTCCATTAGTCCAAGAGTTTTCCCCTAAGTAACTAAACTGATAACGATCGGTTAATCAATGGAAATAATTTTATGCATGTTCTATTAGACTAATAACAATTAGTAACACAATTGGACAGTTGTGTAACTATAATTTTTGCCTTTCCTTCAGTTTACTGTTGAGTTTACAATTAATTAGTTGATCACCACACAAATTATTAACAGACAATCTAGCAAGACTATGTCATTAACAGGAAACCTACCAACATATGTGTTATACCCCAGCAGCACATAACCAAACTTCATGTAAAAACAGAAGTATTAAGACAAATAGATAAAGAAGTTGAGCTTGCTTGTTGATCTAAGTCCACGCAAACAGATGTCAAGAGCTGAACAACTCTCTCGTGCACAAGACTCATGGGCGGGGTTAGCACTAACAAGATTTAAGCAAATTAACAGCAAAACCACAGAATTTATCAGAAAAAAAATAAAAAACAAAGCGTTTTCGTCCTCTCCACAGCGTGATATAAATGATGTGAATTATTGGGATTGTCAAAAATTAGCGTTCTAGAGGCAAAGGCAAGTTGGGGGTGTTTAAAACAAGAAAAATAATTAAAGTTGGCTATAACAAACGATTTGAGATGATCATGAACAAAATCATGCCAATAATTTCCATCTTGCAATAAATAAAAGGCGGAGTAGAGAGTCCTACATGTAGTGCCTGTATTGTGCAAAAAACATTAAAAAAAAAATCACATTTCGAATAAAAAAACGCAAATATTAATGTTTAATGACACATTGCTATAATCAAACCTTGCATATGGACATGAAATCATGATCCTTCTCTCCATCACCAAGCCCTAAATCAGGCAAATTGGTACCAAATTCCTTCAAAACAGCATCCCTTTTATGATCTCCGACAAGAATTCCTGGTTTAGTGACAAACCCAGTTGCTCTCCCCGATTTTGTGACCTGCAACTCTGTTCCAAGAACCTTATCAACCCCTAAGAGCGTCTTCGCAAAGGGCTCAACCATAATCCTCAGATTGGCCGTGACTATGTATCTTTTACCGAACGAATTGAACACCTTCCAAGTTATTGGGTGAACATCGCCCGCGTAAAATCTCGGTAACGCCGAGCTCGAAACAAGCTCAATGTCCTTCAATTTTAGACCAGATACAGTAATGAAGATGAAAACTTGTGCAGCGAGTGATTCGGATATGAATAAATTAGTGAAGTACGCAAATGGAGCTGATGCGAAGAGAATTAAGAATCTCAAAAAGCTACCAGTTTCGAGAGCTACAACCATGTAATAAGGGAAAGGACTTGGTGAGACAAGTAGGGTACCGTCTAGATCCGCCGCCACCGTCTGATTGGATCGTCCTTCGGTGGTGCATTTTGTGATCGGTTCGAAGTGCCTATGTGAACCCATCGCAAGTGTTTTGACAAGCACAGTGACAGAGAGGAGTGTCAAATGTGTTGTTTCGGTTTCGGTTTCGGTGTCGGTGTGCTCTTGTGGTGGAGCAACGTGCAGAGTGAGAGGGCGAAGTTGAAAAATGTGTTGTTTCCGTGTCGGTGTGCTCTTGTGGTGGAACAATGTGTAGTGAGAGGGCAAAGTTGAGAAATGAGTTGTTTCCGTGTCGGTGTGCGCTTGTGGTGGAGCAATGTGCAAGCGTAAGAGGGCAAAGTTTGAGAAATGAGATTTTTTTAAAAATTTTTAATTGTCTATATTTAGTTTTGATGAGTGTTGATCACATTAATCATCCAAAAATCCTCGTCGTCTTGGGGAAATAGAAAATGCATGAGAATGTGTATTTTTATTAACGAAATTATATTAAGATATGTGTTTTGTTGTATGATTGTATTTATTATAAATAAGTATTTGACTTTACTTTTAATAAAATATATGAACTCAGTATTGATTTTGATGTAATTGTTGAAGAATGGATGTAGGAATGAAAAAATGGATGTTCTGCAAATTTTAAAAGGAAAAATATATAGAAATTTATGTTTTGCTGATATGATTTTATTGAGATACCTGATTTAGTAATGTGGATCAGTATATAACCTTATTTGTTTTATTGAGCCTGGATGATCTGTTCATTTCTAAAGAATTTCTTCCACATTACTACATCCTTGGTTTTTCCTTATTCTCAGCATGACTAGCATTTAGGACTGTCAAAAAAATGTCAAAATCGAAATCAACCAAAATCGAATGATTTGGTTAGTTTTTTTTTAAAAAAATTACATATTTTACATGAAGATCGTCCAAAAATCAAAAAATTAACATGACCAATCGATAATCGACAAAATAATTTGACTAAAATATATGAAAAACCGACCATCAACACCCTTATTTATTTAGGTTCTTGTGCTCTTCCTTGTTTATTTAGGTTCTTGTGCTCTTCCTTGTCAGCCTCCCTTCCACTTTTGATGGGTGTTTGTCTTTAATTTTTCCTCTTTTTGTTGGTTCGGATTGCTTTCTCTTTAGGCTCTTTGTCCTTTGGTTTAGGGCCCTTTTCTTCGGCCTTCCTCTGTTCTTCTTTTCTAATTCAAATCAATAAAACTAGAGGTCTTGGCCCGCGCTTTGCAGCGGTTTATCCAGTTGTTTTCTTTATTGGTTAGGCTTAATGTCTTTTTTTTTATATGTTCCAACGAAGAAGCATCATGATAAATCCTTTGGTAATATACCACCTTCATCTTTGTTGCTTCAGCATTGTCCTACAACCGTCTTGTCTCTCTGTGCTATCATCTCTTGTATAATCAATTAGACCTAGTGTGTGTATATATGGGAAAAACAAAAACAAAAAAACAACAGAATCTCACCTTAACTTAACAAATATGAATCTCCTTGCTCATTTTTCTCATGGAGGAACAATGAAATGAGAGAAGCATTCAATTCTAGGCTACCAACTAAAACATACATTAGGATTAACGCACCAAATCCTTTAAAAACTCTCATTTCTCTCGAATTACCTCACGCAGCCTGATGATTTTCTCTTCGAAATTAGTTTTGCAATTAGCAAAGAAAATCAAGCCCCTATTAAAGAACTCAAAAAAGACACATAATTATTGAACTGCTAATGTTGTGGTACATGCATACCTGGACTGTCTACTTATTAATATCAAAATTGAGGGAGGAGCTAGACTGCTGGACCATGGGAGGAAACACTATTAAAAGTGAAGGATCCATTTTTAAAAGCATAAATTCTCTACAACACCCATTTTTAGAAACTTTCTCTGTTTTCTTTTCAAACCCAAGGAAGGCCCTTCTCTTGTTCTTTCTGGTTTCTTTTGGGTAAACAATTCTTTTTAGGGAAGAAGATTAGGGGAAAAAATGGTAACAACCTGACAAACCTGCCAAACAGATATGGATAAGAGTCGTGAGATGGAGCTGAAGAAACAACAACTGAATGAAGAAATTCCAAAACAAAGAACAAAAAAAAAATCCTCTCCCATAGATCAGATAAAAGAAAATTTGATTGATTGTTTTTCACAATGAAAATAAATCAAATAGAAAGTGTAACATGTGAAGAGTATGAGGACACAACCTTCGACTAAATGAACCACCACACCTTCGACGATGTCATTGTTGAGCTGAAAATGTAAAGATATAAGTGATCAACTCATTCGTAACATAATCTAAAATATTATTTTAAGGTTCTCATATGGAAGGACATGATGCAAGACAAATTAAAAACCTTCCGCTTCTAGTAGCCAAAGTTATCCAATTATGTTACTACTTTTTTAAATAGTGTTGTTGCCTGCTAATAAGCTAAAACAACACCTATTATTTGAAAAATTGAAGATTTGGGGAAACAATGTATAACTTTGTCTTCCAAAGAAACTAAAAAGTACAAGTGCAACAATTGTGGAAAATATTTGCCCAACAAAAAGGACCCAATGAAAGTAGCAACATGCAAACACTACATACCAGAAAGTATCACATTGAATTCTCATAGACCAAAAGATCAAACGGACATCCTCCAACAGCCCACAAATCTTCAAAATTAAGCATTCGAACCTTCAATTTCTCAGGAATTTGAAGGATGACTGCCCCAAATTGAATCACAATTCCTTTGCGTCAAAACTCCCCAAAATAATTTAGCTTGAGAAATGGGAACCATGAAGAAATTTATTATCATCTAATAGTTAGTGTAGAAACTTTGACTTGAAATTGAAAATTTTACATAAATATAATTTGCATGGCGAGGACTGAAATAAATTTGATCGCAGAAAAGGGTCAAATTTCAATAAGATAAGATGATACATTAAATAAAGAGTAGCACAAGGGACTATAAATGAGCTAGCAGACTTCCATGTTTAGATCAGTCATGTCTTTCATAAATGCCAATTCAGAAGCTAAAGCAATCACTGCCATGTTTTGAATATTGCTCTTAAAAATAGAATTCCAAACAATGAGCGATGCCAGGCAGACAAGGAAGGCAAAGTCCACAAAAACACTTCATGAGAATCTCTAAATTCACTTATCTTTAAAGTCTAAATGACTATGCAAACTGTATGCACTAAATTGTCATGTTGATATATGCTAAATCTATGAACAGAAGCAAATACTACAATCATATATCTACCTTGGTTGGGAATCCTGGTGTCCACTGCATCGTGTGTTGGTATTGGAGCAAGCGCCCTAACAGTCTGCATAACTGTGGATTGCCTGGACATCGAATCAAATTGCAAAGTTATTTCAAAGTCTCATACAATTCGACGGTACAACTGAAGGGAAGAGTGATAAACTACTTTTCATTCCCCTTTTTTTCCAATCCTGACTTAAGTGCATTAACATTTCGAAAATAACTGTTTTCATACCCTATATTTTTTGTCACCAATCCTACATCAGCGTCAATCATCCATAATAGGCTAGTGTCACAATTCCACTTTCTTTATCTTGGTCTATTTAGAAAGAGTTCCTTATCTTGGTCTATTTGGAAGGAGTGGAATAAGCTAGTGTTTGAAGGGTTGGAGACTCACTGTGACATTCGCAAGGGTTTATGGTTGTCATTTTCCTGAAAATTGGTCCAATAGTTCTTGAAACATTGATTAAAATACGATGCTTTGATGCCATTGATCTACCCTCTTGAAACTAACTGTTTCGGGTTGCATCCCTGTATTGCCTTGAGATGTAATTCTCTCTTTTTTAAAACATTGAGAAGACTCATGAGCAGTGAGCACTGACTCAAGTTGCAAAAGCATCACTGCATCAAATGATATAAAGTATATTTAAGCAAGAACAATTTGGACCATGTTGAGTTCTTACCATATATAATTAAGTGTGCCAAAGAAACGCCTATTGTAACTGGTCATCAGGGGCTCTCTATTTTGGTCTTTTATCCCTCAGCAGTCCTGCAAAGATGTAGTAATGTAACTTCCAGTTTTGAATTGTTTCTCTTACATCTTAGGCATATGAGTTATCCAAGCATAGAAAAATGGCATTGGACCAACCTCGACCTCTGTATATATATGCTTTTAGGCTTTAGATGATGTTCCAGAAAAGTGCAGTCCGCATTGCCTGAAGCAGTTACTATTTCCATTCGAGCCCATGATGACGGATCATAATTATATTTCTCTGAGTCCAAGCCACATGAATACCAATCCAGAACTTCATCACCAGGTGCATGCAACCAACTGAGGGCTATCAAAATTATATGTCTCCGTATGAACAATCTCTGAGACCAAGCCAGGAGAATATCCATCCTGAACTTCGTCACCAGGTACATGCAACTGAGGGCTGTCGGAACTGAAAGCCAATCCTTTGATCAGACCCAAGTCAGGTGGAAAGGTATCTTCAGTATTGGGTAGTGCAAATAGACATGCATTATTGTCTTTGTGGATTTCTTTGCCCTCTTCTTTAACTCCTAACTCATTCAGAGATGAATTCTCTAGTTTCTCACCTATTTCAGAGTCAAAATTAGCAGATACATTCGAGACATTCACTTCATCTGGTACTGAAGAGTTACCTTTCTCATCAACAAATGGAAGAAGATATTGAACATCCTTCGCTGATAAGTAATTTCAAGGGAGACTGTAGGATTGTTATTTGTGCTTCCAAGCTCCATACAAAAGTTTGTACCAGAGAGTTCATATGTTTCATTAGAAACGCTCAGCTTGTCACCACATCATTCTTATCGACTGTAGACTCAGGTTCGATTGAATCATTGAACTATTGGTCGAGTGAATCCTATAATATATTTCAATGCCTCAATATCAATATTATTCTCAGAAGACATTACCATAAACAGATATAAAAAAGATTAATACAAACCCATTTGCCATGAGGATTATCAGCTCTTGGATCATGAATTTCGGCAGAAGCTTGTCATGATACCTTATCTCTGTACAGTTCAGACAACTCTAACCGAAAGAACACAACAAACCTAATATTCTATCATAGTTAACTTGAAATTACTTATTGATAACTCTCCAATAATAAGTTATGCGAAGCCTTGAAACAGGAAAACCAGCACCAACTACTTGAGGATGATTTCCACGAGAACCAAAGATGGAAATTTATACAGGTTAAAAGATCTTATCAGTTACGAAAGAGGAACCAAAGATGGACAATTTTTAGGTATGAAGTTCAGTATCAATTAGGTGTAGGAGTAGTCAACTTGTTCTCAAGCCACAATCTGAGAAAAGGGGACCAAAAAAATGGCAATCATAAGAAGTGGCAAGAAACAATATGTGCACAGCAAGCGCTCACAAAACAGAACACAAAAGAGATAGCGGAAATCAGAACTGAAGGAAATCACAAAGGTATAAAAGTTAACTAAGTGGAACCACACAATCAGCTTATGACAACAGTTGAACCTTGTAAATAAATGGAACCACGCAAATCTTTAAGAAGATACAGTAGTAAAGGCTTCCTTTCTATTAAAGAAGAAGAGAGGCCAGCTGACCTAGATTTTTGGCTTTGCCTTGGTGTGAAGGCGAGGGAGCGGGCCGCAAGCTAGGTGCAATCTTAGAGAGTTGAATATAAGAGATAATCCAAGGGCTTGCTTCAACTGTAAAATGGAATGGGTCACATCAATAGTGATATAGATTGTTTCAACCCAATATAGAATTACTCACCGCTAATCAGGGCTCGATTGATTCGTCAGTCCAGAGGTAAACCCTCTTCAATATCTCCATTGCCTTGTAAGCATATCAAAGAACTGTGATCAAAGGAGAATTTGAAATCGAAACGCTACCCAACGTTCTAAAGCAGATGAGCAAGAAATCTTTGCGAATTCGAAACCAAAACGCTATTCAGGTTATCGAAACAAATAAGCAAGAAAAGTGACGACAGAGAAACCAAGTTTTTGAAAAAGTCGAAAAGAGACGCTCTAGAGAAGAAATCAAAATCGAAAGGAAGAAATCTCCACCGCCACAAAAATCTCTGACATCTTCGTCGCGTTGTCCCAATTCTTGCCTATTACAGTCTGACAATGGAGATGCGGCACGGTGTGCACCACGAAATTCCCTGCGAAACCAAAAAAGTAAAAGAAAAGAGGAAAATAATGAACGCCTACCGCTAGGATTCGAACCGGGATACCTTGGCTTCAATACATAAAACATTCCACCATACCACTGCACCTGTATGTGATGTCTGGACCCAAAAATAGTACTAAACCTTTAACGCCAAGGAGAAGCTATATACTTCCAAAACGCGCGCGAGTATGCCACTGTCAAAGTACTCGCTCGGAAATCGCTCCAAAATCAGCGATTTTGAAGTATACTAGTACTTGGACCCACGCGTTGCTGTGGGGCCCGTTATTTTTTCATTGTACGGGCTTTTGAAACATAAGCATGAAACAATCAAAAAAAAAAAGCTTCCACTGGGTTGCTTGCTGCTGAAAGCATGATATCTAGTGAAGATGGCGGAGATGGTCGTGCTCATTTTTCTACAATTTGTGGTCCTCTGTACAGTGCTCTAACTACAGCTAAATCCTCAGGTTTCTCCCTTCTCTTAAAGTCGCGCATAACCTCCCCTCCTCTTCGAGCATTTCCAAACACAAACCGTGAAGATATATATGGCGTGGTTAATGAAAACTAAAATACAACAACAACGATGTCTCTCATGTGTACTTGGATTTTTAGTTGAATATGTAAATAAAAGGTGCTCACCATTTTTCTTGTCCTGTGAAAGTATGGTAGCCTGCAATTAGCATTATAGACGGAACTTTAGTATAAGAAACCAACAAATCACATTAACAAAAAATCTGGAAGTTATTTCAGAAAATAGCTATAATCTTAAGGTTTTGTAGAAAATCATGGAAGTCCCAATGACATCACTGCAGGCATCCATCATCATGTTACAAAATCTTAATTTTCATCATCTTTCCCAGTAATAGTTGGTTTGTAGAAGTTTTGTAAGAGTTGGTTTGCAGCTCAACCTTATGGAATCTTAAAACATTAACCCAAAAAAGGAGGAATTCACCCTTTGCAGACTCTGATCTCAATGACAGAAAATAATAGCATTCTTAGTAGAAGCTATCACACTACAACCTTGACGGTGAAACATTGAGGAGCATACACAGAACAAAAAGAACCAGAGAAACAACACAATTCAATTTAAACATTGGGGAGAGATATAACATCCTTAAGTGCCACCAAATACAACATTCAGCTATTAAATTTTTAAATTGCATCAGAAAAAATAAAAGAAAGATACACACCAGTTTGTCGTCCAATTTCAGAGTAGCTACTCTAACCCATTTCTATTTGCAGGAGATCTACACACGATTGAAGAAGGCGACTAAATGACAATTAATAACCAATAGGAGTTTCTCCTAACACAATAGACTTACTAATAACTGAATTTATCCTAACACAATTAATCGACATTCATAACCAAATACTCCGTACGTACCTCTAAGAAGCTCAGTGGGCTCGGAAGTTACAGCAGCACAATCAGCAAGAGTTTTTCTACGGGATACAGATTGAAGGACTGCAAATATTTACATGGGTGTTGAGGGAAGATAGGTATAAGACAGATCGAAATATTGAAAGATAAATCAGTGATTGGGGATTAAGGGGATAAAGAGAAACGGAAGCGCAGGGTTAAAGACTTTAATCACGTGTACATACCGAGTAATACCCGAGAGTGAAGATTTTCCGCCGAGCATGGAGTGACCTTGAGAAACCCATCGAGCCGATAACGAATTAGACGATAAGAAAGTAAATGCATGAGTCGGTGATGGAGACGATAATCACCAACGTGGCGATTTGTAGAGAGACTGAGTCATGCCCGTGCATGTCTGGTAGCTGTCAAGCAAACGATTGAGAGTTTAAGCGGTTCTTGGCGACTCAAGAAGATGCATGAGTCGGCGACGAAGACAATAAGTGGCAATTTTTCGAGAGGCTGAGTCATGCCTGTGCATGTCTGGCAGTTGTCGAGCAAACGCCTGAGAGTTCAAGCGATTCTTGGCGACTATAGAAAATAGATGCTCACTCGCCACAGTTAGTCTTCAATCTCACCTGATGAAGAAAACAGGGGAGGTCGAAGCAACAAAAGCGGAAGAACTCGAAGGAAGTCGAAGAAAATGGCGACCGGTGAGGCGGTGTAGAAGGTGAAGAAAATCGAAGGAACTCGAAGGAAGTGACATATGTAGATTGTCGGTGAGGCGGTGATGTTGGGTGGAACGGCGTCGTTTCGGTCGCCAAGCTTTTGTGGAAAGAGCACAAGTCGCGAGAGTACCGAAAATAGACTCGCCGGAGTCTTGCACCGACACTTCCAATCTTATATTAGATAGAGATATAGATTTCTCTGATTTATCAAAAAAAATGATCTTATCATATTATTCAAGTATTTATTTAATTTTCACTATTATTTTTTATGGATGATCGTTTTTCTTTGACCGATGATTTTTTTTTAATTTTTTTGTTGTATTAGGACATTTTTCTCGACAAAATTTAATGAGAGAATCTTCACACTTATCACATCAAATTGATACACATTAATATATATATATATATGTACAATTTTTCTCTCGTGTTGTCTTATTTGAAGGACCTAACTTACAAATTTTTGTTTTCGTCCGTTAGATTCATCTAAAGGTCAAGATTGGCTGGGTCTTCTCCTTAATCGCAACTCTTCTTCGTTCATCGCGCGACATCGATCTTCTTCTTCTCCTAGATCCGTAAATCTTCTTCCTTCATCGCACGACATCGATATTCTTCCTCCATCGCGAGAGACTCGTTGCGCCTGGTTCCAAAGCCTGATTTGGGGAGACTCGTCCCAAAAATTGATCACGGAACATCAATCTTTTTCCTCCATCGCAACTCAATCGTCAAGATCGATTCGTCCTTCAGCTTGAAAACTTTAAGGGATTCTTGTGGTGGGTCCTGATCGAGCGGTGGAGTATTCGAACCATTCAATACCAAGTTCGAGTGTCTAAGTACGGGGAAGGTGAACCCATAACCACCATCGTTGAAGGCCCTTCCCTTCTTGGCGCCTCCAAAATTTGCAAAGCTAATTTTTCAAAGGGAGTTTCTGTTCTGGTTTTGGAAGTTGTGATTTTGTTCCTTGTGGTATTGTGATTTTGGGTTTTGATGGATTAATTTTTTCCTTCACCTAAACAAATTTCCTACCGGAACAAAGACATTTTCGCCAAAAAATTCATTTCGCAGAGGACCTTATTTTCTTATCAGTACTTGGAGGGCCAAGATCTGAACCGTTGGATGAATCGTATGATAAAAAAAATACCGTAAAAAATATCTGTAAATTGAGGTCCTTATTAGAGAAAATCTGTATATATATATATGTGAGTGTATATATATTTTTTGGTTATGTTTTCATTACATTGAGTTAAGAAAGTATTTAGTACTGAGACATATTTTTTTTATGTTAGATTGGAAGTCAAAGGTGGCGGCTTCATCCAATTGCATGATGGAATGCACTCTTAGTTTCCTTATTAAAAAGATTATAATAACTCCACATGTAAATAAGATATTTCTAGTTTCTAGCACGGATTGGAATCAAAGTATACCCAACCGTGCTTAATATATAGTTAATTGCATTGTTATTTCGGCATTAAGGTTTTGACTATTCAAAACTTGTGACAGCTGTCGATAATGACATTTGAAGAAAAGAAAAAAATTGAGTGGCTCCTGCAGGTTTCCTTTGTAGTAGGTTTAACTGTTTCTTACTCACTTGTAGACCCCACTCTGCTTTTTGACTAATTGGCACTGGAAACCTGGTTTTTCCATTCTAATATTTTGATTCAGAGCGTTCAGTCATATGTTTTGAATCTTCTTTCATGGGTCCATGAAGTTAGAGAGGACATTTATGGTATTCTTCGCTGCATGTATACCTATATATATTCACCCTCTCCATTCTCAAGATCTCCCACACACAACACAACACAACACAAATAGCTTGGCTGATCAGAATGGTTGTCCCCAGGATCCCTCAATTCATGGCAGCACTAGTTCTTCTACTCCTTCTCATCACCTCCTCAGAGGTAGCGGCCACCACCGGCGCCTCGTTTGATGTTGAAGAATTTCCAACACTTGCATTCGGTTTGTATTAATTTGCCACTTATAGTGAACATGTGCCAATTTTACTCATTATATGCATATAATTTTAATCATCAAAGCCTTTAATTTGTGTCATGACATATATATACATGTATGTTGTGGCATCACATAGATTGATATACATGTACATCTGTATATATACAGGACGCAGGGCTCTGGAAGTGCCAGTCTACAAAGGAAGGAAACTACTACAAGACCGTCCTACGTATAAACCCTGGCCTGGTGTGGGAGGGTCAGGAGGCAGGCCCTAAGCTTCATTGATTGGCTTTTGAGAACAGAATGTGTAGTTTTGTGAGATGCATAATAAGAATGTATAAGATGTTTAAATGAGAAAAACTGGTATTATTGCTCAAGGCAGGTAGCCCTAGTTGGCTTCTAATATATATATATACTCATACACACACACACACACATCATAAGTCTAATAATTAGTTGCATGGTATTGTACTTATTTTTATAAGAAGTCGACTTACTGTTCGTGACTTTAAATATCAATTTTTTTTGTTTGTTTTGAATATGGTATATGGACTAAAGAGATTCATCGTTTTCTTTTTTCAAAGTTGATGCCTATTACTTATAAAAAGATACAAGAGGTAAAGTAAGCTAACTCACGCAATTAAGGGCCTTAGTTGATTTCCTAATGGATTGTGGTGACAGGCTCTGTCCCTTGGGCAGAAATTATGAATCAAATCAAATATTAGTATATTACACAAGACATACATGGACGTCTTGGGTTGGGGCGAGATGAGTGACCGCTCAGGACTCATGATATTTTTTAAAAATTAATAGTATTATAGTAGTTTCAAATAAATTTAAGTCTTATTTAGAAGGAAAAAATAGTACAACAATACTGATCACCTCATTATAATGCCACTGATACAGGAATGAGTACTCCTATGCTCACAGCCAAGAAGGGTTTGTTAGCTAGTCTCCTCAGCATCCTTCGCTATTAAAAAAACCCCACAGAAAAGACTTTACTTGATATGCAAATTACACACACCACATAGATTAGATTCAGCGGTTGGCTCTTTTTAGGGGAAAAAAAGAGAGTGAAAAATAATAAAACCAAAGGTTAAATAAAACAACTTTTTTTTTGTGTACTGTGAGATCCACAGCCAATACTCTTTGGGTGCACATTAGTAAAGACTGATCCGATCTACGTAGCCAATATACTTTTATTCAGAGGTTCGCACCGCTCTCTAGAGTTCGTGCGTGTTTTTGGTTTGGGGCTTCTAGTGTTCACCTCTCCTGTAATCACATGGTTAACTATATATATAGTTTAGTTTAAAGCACCGTTTGGATCTCAGAAGGCTACGCACCGTTTTAGTTATCATACTAAAGTGTACCGTTTTGGTTGAAATATATATCTTTTGAAATTCATATGTACATATATATTTTTATTTATTATTGCAGTCATTTCTAATGGCCGTTGCTTGTAGAGAGATATATCCTTCAACGTTGTACTTTATTACATTTTGAAGTTAACGAAACCAATCTGCTTATTCTTTCTCACTCATCTCACTTCCTCCTCCTTCATATTTTCTTCCGCAGCACTGGATCATCGATCTTCATGTTCCATCTTTGAAGTTCTCAAACTACGCGCAATATCACAATCTATCATAATATGACAATACTCATCTCACCTTCACTTCACACTCACATTAACTGAATTAGCAACCAAATGTTCATAATACTATTTGTTGGATATTTAGCATGCATAATAGACAATTGTAGCAATTATAAAACACAATTAAAATTACAATTAAATAATTATTTACCGAAACGTCGACAAACAACTGTAGGGAGCGAGGTACGCGTAAGCGAATCTCCTTAAAGAGAATTTGTCCCCGCCAACTGGTGCCTTAGCTTTCCGGACAATCCCTTCCCAAGATACAACGCCCCAAACCACTGGTAAGCGGCACTGCTACACAAGTGGACTGAACGAACCACTATGAACAGCACTCTCAAAAATTATACTTATAGAAATTATGGCTTGTTTAAGCCCAATTTCTATATGGAAGGGAGAATAAGAATTTTGTGTACATGACTTAATGCCAAAACTCTCCTTATATAGGAAAGCCTACCAACCACAATTGGTATTTTTCCAATGTGGGATTTTTGACATGTTTCATGATTTTCTTGCCAATTTTGGAGTCAATTTCCATTCAACCTTAAATAGGTTTTGAACCAAATTAAACTCCAATCTATTCTCTTCATATTGAAGATTAAGGCCTTACAATTATAATTTAATAACTTTCATCCGTTAGTTATTAAATCTTGGTCAAACTATGGTTGACCACCATAGTTTTAACCTTTCATTTCCAACAATCCCCCACATTGAATGGAAATAGACGACTGTTCAGACACTGGAATAATTTTGAGAGTGCAATAGAATCAATACTGCATCAAGATAGGTAGCTTTTGGCTTTGAACCTTCTTTAGTGAAAATCTGTCGGACTTACTTAACTAGTCAGTGGACTATCGCCTTGAACTGCCAGTTGTTCGTGTAAGCCCAGTCAACAGACACCACACAATATTGACCAAATTCATAATTGGTTCTCGATTGTGTTCATTATTTCGGCCATGAACTTCTTGGGTTTCGTGAGTGATTTAGGAAATATTGCCTTAACATATTTTCATAGAGTCGGCCATACTCTTCACTCATATAGGTGATTATCTATCAAGAGTATTCTCCAATACTCCACTTGTTTATTACAAGATATAGGAATCATTAAAAGCATAGCTTATCCTTATTTGCACAATCTAGTAGTGCTTTGTGCATCATAGGAATGAGTTGGAGTAAACTCCGCACTACTTACACTTAAGTTACACCCAACTTGTGTTGTCCTATTGAACCTAGTCCCTGGGATCTCCAATCGCTAGGTTAGGTTTCCATCAAGGTAACTTATTGAATCAAGGCTTCAAGCCCATTCCCCTCGAAGCACAATCTGTTACCTCTCTACTCAAACCTTTAGTAAACGGATCCGCAAGGTTTTCTTTAGACTTCACAAAGTCTAAGGAAATTATACCAGTAGAGAGTAACTGTCTTACGGTATTATGTCTACGACGAATATGTCTAGACTTACCGTTATACATCAAGTTTTGTGCTCTTGCAATTGCAGCTTGATTATCACAATGAATGCAAATTGCAGGCACAGGCTTTGGCCATATTGGAATGTCCTCCAAAAAATGACGAAGCCACTCTGCTTCTTCGCCGGCTTTATCCAAAGCTATGAATTCTGATTCCATCGTAGACCGTGCTATGCACGTTTGCTTTGAGGACTTCCATGAAATAGCCGCCCCTCCTAGAATGAATACATACCCACTTGTGGATTTTGATTCCTCCGAATCTGCAATCCAATTAGCATCACTGTATCCTTCTAAAACAGCTGGGTATTTACCATAGTTTAAAACATTATTTTTTGTTTTGTTTAGGTACCCCAATACTCTCAATAGAGCTTTCCAATGCTCATGACCAGGATTACTTGTGTATCTGCTTAATTTACTAACAGAGTACGCAATATCTGGCCTTGTGCAGTTCATGATATACATCACACTGCCAATAATTCGAGAGTATTCCAATTGTTGAATACTATCTCCAGTATTCTTATGTAAGACCAGATGAGGGAGAAACGGACTATTAGCATCTTTGATGCCATGTCCTTTAAATCGTTCAATCACTTTCTCAATGTAATGTGATTGAGATAATGCTAGGCCTTCCGTAGTTCTAGAAATTTTAATTCCTAGTATTACATCCGCTTCACCCAAGTCTTTCATATCAAAGTTTTTCGATAGCATTTTCTTGGTTTTGTTGATGATCTCAACATTTCGACCAACAATTAGCATATCATCAACATATAGACAAATGATAACACAATCATTGTTTATCATTTTTGTGTAAACACATTTGTCACACTCGTTGATTCGAAAACCATCTCGAATCACTACCTGGTCAAATTTCTCATGCCATTGTTTTGGAGCTTGCTTCAGTCCATACAGTGACTTGACAAGTTTACACACCTTGTGTTCTTGTCCTTTGACCTTTAACCCTTCGGGTTGTTCCATATATATCTCCTCATCGAGTTCACCATTTAAGAATGCTGTTTTTACATCCATTTGGTGAATCATCAAGTCATATAGCGAGGCTATAGAAATTAACATCCGTATAGATGTAATTCTCGTGACTGGTGAATAAGTATCAAAATAATCTAGACCTTCTTTTTGTCTAAACCCTTTGGCTACAAGCCTTGCTTTGTACTTATCTATGGATCCATCAGCTTTAAGTTTTTTCCTGAAGATCCATTTACATCCAATTGGCTTATTCCCAGGTGGGAGATCGACCAATTCCCAAGTATGGTTACTTAGAATGGATTCTATTTCGCTGTTTACAGCTTCTTTCCATAATGGAGCATCTGGAGTTGACATTGCTTCCTTGAATGTCTGAGGCTCCGTTTCTAACATATATGTTTGAAACTCAGGACCAAAGGACTTTGAGACTTTTGGTCTCTTACTCCTTCTTGGTTCATCATCCTTTTGATCTTCATTTTGTTCATTCTCAGAATTTGAATCTCTATTCCTTTTCTGAGAGATTTCGCTTCTTTTGCAAGGAAATATTTCCTCGAAAAATTCTGCATCTCTTGTTTCCATAATTGTATTCACATGGATATCATCTATCTCAGATTTGTGTACCAAAAATCTGAATGCACTGCTATTTTGAGCATATCCCAAAAATATGCAATCCACAGTTTTAGGTCCAAGTTTGACTTGCTTTGGTGGAGGAACTGCCACCTTAGCCAAACACCCCCACACTTTTAAGTATTTGAAAGATGGTGGTCTCTTATTCCACATCTCATATGGAATATTACCTGTTTTCTTGTGGGGCATTCGATTAAGAATGTAATTGGCAGTCAAAACTGCTTCCCCCCACAAGTTCTGTGGTAGGTTAATTATTCCAAACTCAGTGCACAACTTATCAAAGAGAGCAGAATCATATTCTCCTCCTCTATCAGACCTTAATGCTTTGATTTTAGTACCAAGTTGAGTCTCAACCTCATTCTTGTACTTTACAAACGTTTCCATAGCTTCGTTTTTGCTAGTTAATAAATAAACATAGCAATAACGGGTGCTATCATCAATGAAAGTAATAAAATATTTCTTTCCACCTCTACTTTGAATAAACTTCAAATCACATAAATCCGTATGGATTAATGCTAGAGGTTCAGTACTTCTTTCAATATTTTGAAAGGGTTTCTTAACAAACTTTGCTTCAACACAAGTTTCACATTTGTGATTGACATCCAAATTGAATTTGGGAATTAAACCTAAGTTTGCCAATTTTTTCATTGTACCATAGTTTACATGTCCCAATCTACCATGCCATAGAAAAGGAGACACAACAACGTAAACTGAAGATTTCTCTTTATTCATCACAGTTTTTGGGTACATAAATTTGCTGTTATTATCTATTACAGCAATGTTGGCTTTGAAAAGCCCATCACATAGATACCCTTTTCCCACAAACATCCCGTCTTTAGTCAATACAGCCCGACCAGACTCAAGCACCACCCCGAATCCTTTCTCGATCAGAACTGTCACGGAGATGAGATTCTTTTTAATCTCTGGGACATGAAGCACATTCAGTAAAGCAAGCTTCTTTCCAGAGGTGAACTTCAGGATCACCTGTCCAGTCCCTTCTATAGCGGCTGAAGCAGCATTCGCCATGTAGATCTTTTCTCCATCATTCTTTTTCTCATAGGTTGAGAAAAGATCTTTGTCAGTGCAGATGTGCTTGGTTGCACCTGTGTCCAGCCACCAGTCTTTGGTGTTTGTCACCATGTTCACCTGGGTGACCACTGCAGCTAACATTTCTTCTTCATTGCTTTGCTCAACTAGGTGAGCTTGCTTGGTGGCTTTTCCCTTGTCTGTAGCCTTGTTGGGACGTTTTCTGCAATCCTTGGCACGATGTCCAAGTTTGTCACAGACAAAGCAGTCGCCCTGGAACTTATTTGTTTGTTCCTTCTGCTTGGCTTGGTGCTCCCTTTTCCTTTTCCCATTATTCGTGGGTTTGGAAGTTTCCACCATATTAGCCTTTGGTGCCTCTAGAGGCGCCATCTTCTTCCGATTGTCTTCCTCAATTCGGAGACGGACTATTATGTCCTCCATCTTGATTTCCTTTCGCTTGTGCTTCAGATAATTCTTGAAGTCCAGCCAACCAGGGGGCAACTTCTCGATGAGAGCTGCAACTTGGAAAGATTCACTTAGAGTCATTCCTTCTGCCAGTACATCATGCATGATCAGCTGATAGTCTTCAGCCTGGGTGACAACAGACTTGCCGTCCACCATCTTGAAATCCAGAAATTTGGCCACCACAAACTTTTTGGTACCGGCATCCTCAGTTTTGTATTTCTTCTCCAGAGAGCTCCATAGCTCCTTTGCTGAAGGTATGCCACAATACACATTATACAGGTCATCAGCCAGTCCACCAAGGACAAGATTCCTGCATATGTATTCTACATCTCTCCAGGCATGCATTGCTGCCACAGTCGTTGGATCCGACTCGCCCTCTCGAAGAATAGGGCAATTTTCCGTTAGGAATCGAGCATGATTCAAGGCGGTCAAATAGAAGTGCATCTTCTGTTGCCACCTTTTAAAATCAATGCCTTTAAACTTTTCCGGCTTTTCAGCGGGAATTACAGGAATCACCCTGTTTGTCATGGGAACATGGTTCCCGATTCCAACGGTTGCAGTAGCAACTGGCCCGCCTCCAACAGGAGTGTTCATAGGCACACCTCCATTAGGAGCAGCCACGCCACCTAGGTTCACAACACTAGGGGCACCATCATCACCTCCACTAGGGACGGTGGGTAACTCATTGTAGGCTTGTTGAATTTGTTCCATCTTTCACTACAATATCAAATATCGGAGTGAGTAATCAAATTATAATATATTCAACACAATAACAATAATGCACAAATATATTTAATAAAATTTGTGACTTCGTATTTATAGTGACCAGGTGGTTCTTTAAGTGAGAGGGGGTCTTCCGTTAAACGGCGCGCAATTAGATAACCTCTTTCCTCAGTGAGAACTTTCTAGACATCACATATAAATACTATTCACAAAATTATTAAACTTGCAATTTTAATATATGCACAATTATCACAATAATTAAATCATGCACCAATATAATAAATAATTACTCAAACAATTAAATAATTATTTATATTAATATAATTGCAACTACAGATACTATATCATATTATGCAAAACTAAGAAACATAAACATAAATTCTCTTTAAGACTGTTGGATATTTAGCATGCATAATAGACAATTGTAGCAATTATAAAACACAATTAAAATTACAATTAAATAATTATTTACCGAAACGTCGACAAACAACTGTAGGGAGCGAGGTACGCGTAAGCGAATCTCCTTAAAGAGAATTTGTCCCCGCCAACTGGTGCCTTAGCTTTCCGGACAATCCCTTCCCAAGATACAACGCCCCAAACCACTGGTAAGCGGCACTGCTACACAAGTGGACTGAACGAACCACTATGAACAGCACTCTCAAAAATTATACTTATAGAAATTATGGCTTGTTTAAGCCCAATTTCTATATGGAAGGGAGAATAAGAATTTTGTGTACATGACTTAATGCCAAAACTCTCCTTATATAGGAAAGCCTACCAACCACAATTGGTATTTTTCCAATGTGGGATTTTTGACATGTTTCATGATTTTCTTGCCAATTTTGGAGTCAATTTCCATTCAACCTTAAATAGGTTTTGAACCAAATTAAACTCCAATCTATTCTCTTCATATTGAAGATTAAGGCCTTACAATTATAATTTAATAACTTTCATCCGTTAGTTATTAAATCTTGGTCAAACTATGGTTGACCACCATAGTTTTAACCTTTCATTTCCAACACTATTATCTTCTATCACAATTTATTTTATAAGCTCATATAAGTGGCTTTAATATAAATATTTGATTTTGTAATACTATATAATTAATACGTCATATATAGTTAAGTCGGAATAAAACTTTAGATAATATTTGGGGTCCCAATATATTGTTGAATTGTGGGGTCCAAATTGCAGCACAACTTCCGCCATGCGTTGTTTTATTTGAGCTTCTAATTGCAACACATTGAGAACATGATTCTTCTTTTGTGCGGTGGTGGGTGTGACTTGTACGAATGGCCGGCCTATTGGGTAATGGGGTTTGGCTTATAACAAGCCCCCCTTTTTTTATGCAGAAGATGAGACGTGGAAGCTATTGATCCTCTGCTTCGTATCTTTCTTGAAAGCAACACTAACCACCACGTGATCCGAGCATTCTCTTGGGATCGACGGTCCTTGATGAAAGAAATTAGTCTCGAACTCTCAACCTCAATCTTATTTACATGGTGAAATAATTATAAATGGGTAGCATTGACCATGAAAATCAGGGATTTTTATTGGTTAACAAAATAACGAGGTTGACGCGTGGGCAACGTCATCCTGAGATCTTGGTTTGCTTAATTTGGTTGTTTGATTAATTAATTCAAAATTTTAACATATGTGTCAGCATAAAGTAACAGCATACATATCATAGTAAATATTTTTTTTTAAAATGCTCAACCAAAAAAGATGGCAGAAATGCCACGTAACACATTGTGCACGTGCAAATCCACATGCATTCTCTCCTTGCGTGCCTTCTTTCTTTGGTGATCCCTATGTACACAGTTCACTGTATCCAACTCCTCACTCACATGCCCAAATTTCGTTTAATGCGCCTCATTAATTTACCAATTTGTCCTGCTTTATTATTTTATTATTATTAGGTTTCATTCGAGTTTTTGGCTTTACCAAACCCATTTCTTGCTGGCATAACAAACCAACATTCGAGTAGATCGAGCTTGGTTCGTTTATAAACGAGGCGATTTAAGGCCTAACTTTGAGCTCATTTAAAATGGAGTCTCGCAAGCTCCTCCTCAAAGTCTTAGAATAATCCGACTCGTTTGCCAAATAATAGGACTAGGGAATTGATTTTAGCCGAGTCGATCAATAGGTAAAATCAGACTCATTTGCACCCTTACTTTTTTCCACTTCTCCGACTCTAAAAAACTTCTGCGGAGAAATCAATTGGTTTTAGGGGTGAGAGATCGAGAATTTCTACTCCAAGGAATCCATTGGTACTAGTTTAAGTTTAAATGTTTAATACATCAAAAGGGTTTCGTGGTCTTTTTGGTGTAACCGAACCCCAATGGAAATTAATGACAGCCAAAGGGCTTTGACTTATCAACCTCAATCACTTTCTCGATGTGGCCAATGAACAAATGCCACGTGAGGCAATAGACTCACGACCAATCCGGCTAATTCCCATCAAAATCACTCACATGCTTGTCTTGGTCCTAGCGGCCCACCCAACCGACCACGCACGTTTATTTATATCAACACCTCAGCTCGTCTCACAAAACCAGCTCAACAACAACACTACATACACATTAATTATTTCTCCCTAGTGTGTAATTCTGCAAGAATGTCCATTTTTAGTGACCAAATGATGTTCCACTGCCCTCCAATGGTGGAGAATAAGTGGAACTCAAATATTCCTCTTCATGAGTTTGCACCAAACTGCCCTCGCTGTGCCTCTTCCAACACCAAATTTTGCTACTACAACAATTACAGTCTCTCTCAGCCTCGTTATTTTTGCAAAGGCTGTAGGAGGTACTGGACTAAAGGAGGCTCCCTGAGAAATGTACCAGTTGGTGGTGGTTGTCGTAAAAATCGTCGGGCCAAGGCTGCCCGCCGAACGATTGACCCAACTAATTTTCATTCCATAAGTTCTACATTTAATGGTGATCGACAGAGTTATGAGCAATTCGGGAGTCCTAATTCGGACACCAGTACAACTCACTCTAATGGGAGCGAGATTGACATGGCGCTTGTTTTCGCAAAATATTTGAATCAAGATTCTTCATCTGGAGAAGAATTGCGTGACGAGGCTATTGGAACTTCTGGTTCTTCAAATTCTCTGAATCAAGATTATAATAGGCCAGAAAATCATGTGGCGATGGAATGCAATCAGGATTATCCGGCGATGGATCTGATCAGGGGATCGAATTCAATTGAACAAGTAATGCCTCATCAGGAAATATTGGCAGAGAATGAGTTTGGGGTACTTGGAGTAGTTGAAGAAGTGTCTCAAGATGCTTTGTGGTGTGATGATGCAAATACTTTACCACAATTAACATGGCAGTCGGCCGTCCAGTTGCCGGAGTTCGATGCATTTCATGATTCCGATCATGATCGGTGCTTCAGGATTCCTACAAACTTAATCAGTGATGGATGGAGTTCCTTCAATCTTCCAATGCTAGACAATCAAAACGCCGCCGTTTTGAACCGGTGATGATTTATTGCAAGACCATAATCTACAGGCAGTACTTGATGTCAATCTCATGAATTTTTCTTTTTCTTTTACAAGCAAGCCTTGCTTTTACATTTCCATGACAGAAATATATCATGGCATAGAAACTAAATACATTTACTGAAATAAATTAAATAATATGAAAGAAAGATTTTGTGTATGTGTTACTGAGTTTTGGTTAAGAAAATGAAATAATTAGATTATACCTTAATTAAAATTAAGGGTTACTAACAGCATAGAAAGTATTAGATTTCAAAATATTCACCACATCAATAACAAAATTCAATATTAAAAATAACCCCTACCTGACAGCAAAATTTACACTCAGCTTTAATTTGCCTCTGGATGCCACTTTATGCTGCATCCCACACTGTTGGCAGATTACATAAATAAATACATTAAACCCAGCAATAACAATAGAAGAAAAAATAAAACTTCAAAGGCATCTGATATAGAAGGAAGAAATGCTATAGGACTGGGTACCTGGGTTTCTGAATAGTCGACACAGGCTGGCCGCTGAGAACACAATCTATAGCAAGGCTTAGATCCCTAAATAAATTACAATTCAAAAACATAGTTTTATATTACTAATAGTAATAAAATCCAAGAAAATAAAGTGGATAAAATTATCTTAACATAAAAGAAACAAACCTCCCAGTGACAGGCACATTATTACTAGGTCGGGAATCATCAAATTGTCCATGATATACCAGCTCAAATGGTCTCCGACCATTCTGTGATACGTACAATAAATTACCATGGTTAAAAGGTTCAGCAAAACAATTTTTAAGCTACATTTATTTTTTTACAGAACAAGTGTTAGTATAAGCAAAAACTAGTTTTACTGATCGGTCCAGAAGGGAAAATGGGAAAGTAATCTAAATAACCAACACCTTTCAAATTCAATAGAGTCAAAATGCCATGACAAACCAAGCTTGAAAAGCAGATTAGGAATAGTTAATCATGAATTCATGATCATAGTTACCTTCCTAAACAGGAAAAATTCAGGCGTGGAAACTGCTCCAAAATCCCGTGCAACATCTTGTGACTGCAGTTAAAAAGTTCTCACTCTGTTAAAACTTCAAAACCTGCTAGCAAGACTATACATATTCATGAAACATATAATAATTCACAACATTACATTATCCAATGAAGTTAATAAGAGTTGCCATCATTATGAATGATTTTAATACATTCAAGTATGAAGATTTTGACTATGCAGAAAACCTTCACGAGCAAGCAGTCTCGACTCCAAGAAAGCTATAAAATCAGAGACTGAGATGACACGGGATATAAAGAGTGACTATGGAAAAGAAATTGCTTATATTTGTATCCGCAGACACAAGTGCATAAGAACTTGCTAGTGTGGATATATTATATGAGAGGGAGGGATGGAAATGAACAGGACTGCAATATAATTCCAAACAACATATTAGAAAGAACCTTTTCTGGTTCATCCACCACTTAAACTAAAGGAAATGTCCTTCAGCAACTACATAAATGTCAATTCATACTACAAAAACAACTTTGGGTTGGCTTGGCATGCGATGGTTCAAGAAGAGTATTGTACTGTCACACTTTCATTATGGTTCCAGAAGAGCTCAGCTTAGCACATTATAAAGTGTCCACAACAGATTTTTTTTCTCACAAGATTTTAACAACCCAAGTAACAAGAAAAGTCTAGGATCAAACTTTCTGAGCATAATGCATTATGCTGTATCTGAGCATAATGCATAACCATAGGTTTCCGGAACAAACTTTCTGATATTCTCATATGCAATTCTTTACTGTATAGGGTCTTATGGAAGGAGTAAAATATTGTCTGTCTTAGACATTTGCATCAAGAGTTGTTCTTGATGTGCTTCATCGCCTCTAGGAAGACACAAACCAAAGAGACAAAGGTAAGATTTATTGCTACTATTGAAGTTTTACAAAAAAGAGGAAATATACATTTAGGACGGGCATACATAACCATGAGGATGAGACATATAAACGAAAAGCAAAGGAGCAGGATGGAATTAGCATACCTCATCATATAAATAAGGGAAAGGATACTTAAACAAATTCGCCTCTTCTGCCATGAACTGTGGACCATCCTGTGTAGAACATTTCCATTT
Source organism: Euonymus europaeus (assembly GCA_963580455.1). Taxonomy (NCBI): domain Eukaryota; kingdom Viridiplantae; phylum Streptophyta; class Magnoliopsida; order Celastrales; family Celastraceae; genus Euonymus; species Euonymus europaeus. The sequence goes on from OY756961.1 coordinate 26,415,227, forward strand.
GGGAAAAGTCATTCGACAGCTTCAACAGAGCTCTAATCTCAATAATGAAGTCACTAGAACCTGTGGATGAGTGGCTATAGAATTTGATGATATTGCAACAACTGCAAGTCCTTTCTGCAATTGCGACACAACTAAATTTTGATATGATACTTGGGTTTGGCTATTACTAAAAGGAAAATTCAATTTTCGAGTGAAAATTGGAGCAAGTTGCATAAAGTAAATGGATAATTACCTTCATATAAAAATTCGCAAGCTTCACAATATCCTTCTTCAAGTGTTTAACAAATGGGCAGTGATTGCAAATAAACATTACCTGCAACATCATTACAATGCACCTCATAGTTCTTCAGCTATAAGTAAGAATTATTATTCTAGATGCATTCTAATAAAGAAACAAAGATAAGGGATTATTTTTAAGCAAATGCAGACACGGTAAAATTACTGATCATGTCTCATGGCCCAACAGACCTGTGCTGGCCCCTGATTTCCAAGGCACAAGTAACAAACTCAACCAATTTTATTGCGCTTCATTTATCACATTAATGTGCTAAAGACATCGTAGTATTTTGCATAATTATCCAGTTATCCTACATCCAAAATGGAAATCTATAACCTATACATAGTCGAATTCAATCACGGAACTACAAAATAATTTGAAGACCAATGTGGAAATCTCAAGAAACAAGCCAAGGGAGTAATTTGAAGTTCCTACTCGGCTGAGTAGTGTTCTTAAAGTTTTAGGATATTCATTTTCAGCTGTAGATAATTGTTTAGCCATTGGTACTGCTCAATTCAACTCTTTCCACCTCCTATGAGTTTCGATTACAAAAAATTACTGAGGCCTAAATCCTAATAACAACATTCTAACAATGCCTGCCAGGTGTACTAATCCGAGCTTATGGTCTTCTATCAAGTGGATAAGAAATAACTCCATAGACGCCATAACACAATGAACAACAGAAGCATTACCAATAAAGCAGGATGTCCTTCAAAATCCTCCAATTTCCATACTTTCCCATTCAGCGGCTCTGCCAACTAACACTCCCATCATACCCACAAAAAAGGGAAAACAAATGAGATAATAAAGCTAATTCAGAGACTAATCAACTTGCCTTGCAATTATATGAAGTATATACAAGTGATAAATAACAAAACCTGGAAATCGGGGGCCCTGAAGCCAAGCGAGACCCCTTGGGACTCTGTTCTAGCAGCTCGAACTACAAGCTTGCTTGCGGACGCAGTATGCTTTTGCTGCTGAGTATAGATGCCCATTTTCGATTTGCAGTTCGAAAGTGGTGCCACAAACAAAGATGGTTTTGCCGCTAACGTGCACGGGATGGAGAGTGCTAAACGTGCGACTGCTGAAGCAGCGGGCGCCGCAGTCCCAGCAACAATGAGTACCATGAGTAGTGAGTACTACTTGCTAGATGATTTGAGGAGAAGACGAGCTTTATTATGTGAAATAATAGAAATAGTAGTAGATAAAGTCTTTTGAAACACTTTTATTTTATTGGGTCTGATTTGGGCTAAAATTATGGGCCTGCTAGTTGGCAACCGTGTCTTTTGGAGTAATATGGGCCGGTTTTGACCCAGGATGATTATCAAGTATCATAGTTATTTATCAGGCTGAACTTTTTCTTTACTTATATGAGAGCAGAGAGCGTAAAATGATTGTGAAAGAATGGTGTAATCTCACATTCTCACTCTATCATATTTTTAGACTCGTAAATTCGATCAATACACATTTATAATTTTAAACAAATACATATTTATTAAGAACGTAGTTCAACAATTGATGTTTACATATCACACTATAAGAAAATCGCTAATTACCGACGAAATATTCTCTCGATAAACAAGAAAATTTCGTCTATAACATTTCAAATGTTTCTAAAATAATTGTACTCAAAATTGCACCAGTAGCCTAACAAGAGTACAAGATTTAAAGATAGCAAGATTGAAGGGTGCCAAGTTGTGCCTATTTTTCCCAGCTACCTGGACGTAAGAGGCGCCAAGAGGAGGAGAAGTTCGATGATTGTGATAGTGTGGCCTGTATATGAGAGATGAGAATGTGATAGAAAGAGTTATGATTTTTTTATTAATTAAAAATAATTAAAAAATATATATTACCAAAGGAATATGTTCCATGAGCAAATTTAAAATATTTTACCACATTTAAAAATTTCAAAATTGATAATTTTACCCACGAAACATTATCATGTCGGTAATCTATAGGCACATTTCACGGTAGATATAACACCAAAATATAATCCGTCGGTCGATAAACCGTCAACAAAGTTCGAAACCTAATTTCTATCGAAAATCCCTCGATATTTATCGACGGAAATTCCTCTGTCGATAATAAGTGTTTTTCTTGTAGTGTCATGCAAATAACTTGTTCAACCAATTCAAATATGCACCGTGTATATTTTCATGAAAGCATGTCTTTGACCACCTATCCCCAAGGGGTTACTTATGTTCCTCCAGGCTTTAACAAAAAGCATACCACATTGAGAAGAAGATTAACGCTAAAAGGAATATCAAATTGGTTATTGTTTCCAAATATATGTACTTCTAAACAAAATTAGGGAAACAATTGCTTGATGCAAATAGTGCATTTATACGTAGATATATAGTAGGAGATTAATAAATCAAGATAAGCTACTAACTAATTAGATAATTATGGTGCAGGATAGCGTAGTGAGACGAACTAATACTTAAACATGTTGATTTGATGCATAAATACTCAAAAATAAATCTACTTGAATATGTTGATTCGTCCAACGAACGTCAGAAATAAGGTTTTAATGCTTTATCGATTCTAAAAATAAAGAATGAAAAATGATATATATCTCATGGGGTTGTATCTCATGGGATCCCATATTTTATTTCATTGTATTATTACAATGGAATAACAAATTTTATTACAATGGAATAACGTATTCCATTGTAATAATATGTATTTCACTGTACTATAACATGTTATTCCATTGTATTATTACAATGAAATATCTCATACGTTATTCCATTGTATTATCACAATGGAATAAGAGATTCTAGCACAGTGAAATAATATATTCCATTGTAATGATACGTATTCCGCTGTAATAAAATCTGTTATTCCATTGTATTATACAATGAAATAAATTATGGGATCCCATGAGATATAACCCCATGGGATATAAAACGGAGCTGATAAAGAATTGAAGATAAGATTAACCGCCTCTGATTTTATTAAATCAAAACTAAAAACATCCTCAAAGGATTACAATCTTAAATAATAAAAAAGACAAATCCTAAAATAACTTAATGGGAAACAAAATCATAAAATTGCAACAAATGTAAAAAAATAAAACAAAATCCCCAAATAATAGGAAAAACTGTTTTGAAAGCCTAAACGACAAAATCTGATAAAAAAAAACAAGAAGGAATGTAGTGGCATATAGTCGCTGGTGTTGAAGATCATGTCGTTTTGGAGACAACCCGCGATTTTCAGCCCAATCTGACATTGAACGATTACCTTAATCGCAGACCATTATTACCTAATTTTTTCCAAAAAAGTCAAGGATTAGTTTTTAAATATTCCTTAATCAAGTAAATTAGTGAGGTAATCAATTACATAGTAGTTATAAAAAAATTATAGCTAATGTTCCTCTAAAATTGGTTGATGAGATTACTCAGAGAATCCAATTATCCAAATGCATTCACACCTTGAAAATGCGTCAGATAGTAATGTTGTTCAGCTACATCATTAGTTTAATTAATTAGCTTCATGTTTACCTTATCCAACTTCCGAATGAACTCAGCATTTATTCATATCATATGTGCTTACGTTTAAGTTTTTATTTATTTATTATTATTTAGGAGAATAAGGGATGTGGAATTCCAACCTATTTCCTACTAGAATGTTCGTTTCTTATATGCATAATGATTGCTGCTCAACTGCAGACTTACTTGCTTTAAGATTTTAAACCATCACTTTTATTATATGTTTTACGGCTCAAGTTAATAGGTCGACTCAGACTGACATAATTCGCTTGAAATCACGTATTAGGATTATAAAAGAGAATTATAATTATAATGGGTATATAAAACATATTAAATTTTACTAAAAGTATAAAAAACATGGAAATATATATAGGTTTTCACTAGCTGGCCAGTAAATTGATCTGTTGGTTTAGTGATAATAATTAACATTTTAGCATTTTGAACAAGTCAATGCATAAACAAATAATGGTATTTATAGAAGTTGAAAAAGGTTTAGAAGCCAGATATGTCAAACGTAAGCAAAATATTCAATCATTTTATTTATTTATTTTCTCTAAATAAAAAATTAGGGCGTGGTCATTGTATCACTATTTCATGGTATGCCTTGCGGCTTGATGTCAACTAATAATCGAATAATCAAGAACTAATAGAAGCTTGCATGGGACAAAACAGTGATAGAGATGTATGTGATCGATAATCTCTATGTGCTTAAAAATTAAAATTCATAATTTAGTCGAAAAAATGACACGGGTTTCCAAAAAAGATTGATCCAACAAGGCCAAATGGCCAATGCAAGAGACTACATATCATGCCCAATCATCCACCGTCCAAAGACCAAGTCAAGGGACCTTCCTCACCCCACAAGTTATGAGTCTCCGAGATAAATCAATACAAAAAAGTTAAATCATATATTCATTACGTTATCAAAACACATATCACAATACAATTACATCAATAAAACGTATATCTCAATAAAATCACACCAACAAAAACACACATTTTCATATATTATCCATTCTCCATTATGATGACACCATTTTGAGTGCTAAACAGGCACCACATGACCGACCGAACCTCCTCCACACGAGCATGGAGATAACCAATGGTGATCTTCTAAGCGAGCCCTCGAGAAAACACCGCTACTCATTTGAATCCCTTGTGTGTATACCCTTTGGGTCATCTTGAAGGTGCGGAAATCACACCAAAATTTTCCCATTAATGCAAGTCGTCGGGTCAGATATGTTCCCCAATTATAACTCTAACTTGCCATCTTGCAATTGATTCAAGTTTTCTCGAAATCTGTACTAATCTAATGAACGAATAATAGCGGTGAAGAAGGTAGCCCATGTGGCTCCTCCTCATTACCTTTACCTGATCACACTAAAAAATAATAGAATGACCAATATACTTAATTCTTGCTCATTTCTTCCCTCTTCTAAAATCATTATAAACTTTACGAAAGAACTAGAAATTGACTTGATCGTCAGAACTCTCTTTTACTGCACCTCCACCGGTCTTGAGACACTCTTATTTGTCTACTCTTCATTTCGCAAGATTCTCAATGGGCCCATCAATGAATCTTTGACTATAAAATTTATCCCCTACACATAACTAATCAAAACCATTGTAATTGATGTTGTGAGACTTGTCATTCCACATCTGATTGACATAATTATCTAATTGTATGGTATATGAGTAAAGGTTGGACTCCTCTCACATAAGTGACATGTTCTGGGTCAAACTAGTTCTGAGACGGCCTGGGATAATAAATCTATGAGGACTTTTGGTCCATTGTAGACAATATCATTTAGACGTGTTTGAGTTGGATTTTGAAACATTTTTGAAGAAATTGATTTGAACGAGAAGGAGTAGAAGACAAAGGTGAGAGAGAGTTTAGAACCAATTCTCTTTAGGCATTATCCAGGGCTTAAGACTTGCACTAACAAAAATAATTGTTTAATTTTTTAAAAATTATTTTTGATATATGCACAGTCCGTTGAATAGAAATTTAAAATATTAATATCTCTTTTTAAATGAATTTTATTTTTATTCAGAAACTTAAAATATATCGTTGAACTCATAACTCAAAATCAAAATATAATTATAAGAAGAAAAAAAATCGTAACATGTTAAAACGAATTTATAGCGTATCTATTATAAAATTTACAACAGAACCCAAAATTTCGTTAATAATTACGAATGACTTTCGTATGGAAGGATAAATCCCAAATTTTCGTTAATAATTACAACAGCATAAATGATGGGTTTTTTTTTCTTCTGATTATTTAACCTATTTAAATTCTCTTATTATAGGGTTGTAAATAGGCTTGAGCCGGACCCCAGTTTTGTCACATTTTTGGTGAGTTGGAGCCGAGTTTGAACTTGGTAGACTCAAGGAAATTAGTTCTAGTTTGGCTGGTTGGAAAAAAGTAGTCTTAACTTGATTCGTTAGAAGTCCATTTATTTTAAGGACAATTATTAATAAGGAAAAAATTGGAAAGACATATTTTCAATAAAGATAATTGATTTTTTTTTTATTAATAAGAACAAACATCGTTAAATTACCAATATGCTTCATTTCATTTTTTAAAATTTATGAAATCCAAATATATGTGACAATCGACCTCTTTTCCCCTCTCACGTTTTTTTGAGCACGCATTTGTATGATGTCCTCAGTTTGACTTTTTCGTTTTCCTAAACAAAATTTCAAAACGATTTAACTCTCAAAACATTAACAGATCGTGAAAAAAAGAAATTTATGAGAAATTATATGTAGGCCATATCTTGAAAACCTCATTGTAATCCATTTCCAGTTATTTTATTCTAATTAATTATTCTATTTTTTTAATCAATATATTGGGCATTTATTTGGTTTATTGATTTTATTCTAACGAATTATTAGTTCATTAGGGTAACAAATTCGTTTTTGTTTCTGTTTATGTTATAACATGAAAATTCGATGCACGAGTCCGTTAGGGTTTAGTGAATACACTGTCTTTAGGATATAACACTTATTTATTTGTTTAAGTTATCGCATAGAAATACAATACATAAGCCCCTTAGGATTAGCGAAATTGATTATCATGGCTCTCAAAATATGAGTTATTTATCACTATCCAAAATCTAAATCAATGTGAAAAACTCTTTTAAACAACAGTTATAGTCAATATAATTTATGACAACAATTTTTCAGTAGATAAAAAAAATTCAAATATGAAAAAATTCTGAATCGAAGTTGAATTTTTTTTTCTTCTTCCCAGCAACCAAGAATGAAAGTCAATGTTGACGCTGCCACATTCTCGGAGAGTAATTAATATGTTTGGACATTCTGATAGCCTGTTGTTAGTCAGGGCTGGTGAATATGCATGTGGGATCTTTTGATCCATTTGCGGGTGAGATCATGGCAATGTTGATGGCACTCGAGATGTGTGTAGCTCGTGGTTTTTCTAATATCATTCTTGAATTTGATTCTACTCGATCTAATGATGGCTACGACCTTGACTGATCGGTTTCATAATTCTCCGATGGGCCATGTCATTAAGTTAATCCAAGGGCTAATGAGCCGCATGAGTGTGAAGGTGGAGGCCTACAATGATGAAATGATATATGGATAGTATACACAAATTCAAGGAATCAAATCTAATGGACGGCTTGGATCGTTGTCTGCTTACATACACATTATCACCATCACAGGAAATCCAACATAAGATATCCAAATAAATATTACATTGTAATAACAGTATTATGATGATAGACAGAGATGTCCCCAATGTCAAATTTTGGGTCACCATCAATGCCTTGTACTTACATGAGATAAATGAATACATATTATTAAAAAACAAACGAAGCTAAATTGATTCCATCCATATTTCTTCTAGTAATTAACAAATACTTTGTCCCTATGAAACAGATAATCTTTGATTAATACTTGTTTGAGGAGTCTCTCTTGTTGTTGAACGACTCACAAGTATAGCAATAATAGATATGTATATAAGAAACCCAGTTGTGAGAATCAAGAATTAAGCGCAGGAGAGACGCAGAGAGAGAGAGAGAGAGGTTGTTGAGATGAAGAGGACAAGAGAAGTGGAGAGAAGATCAGAAATTAAGTGTGCCGTTGAAGAACTCTCCATATTTCTCAAACTTAACCCTCCCGTTGGTGATAATTACGATTCTGCTCGTATACCCACCAAGTCTTTTCTCTCTATTTGCAATTTGCTTCTTCAAGTTCTTGGTTAGTATATTTCCTCCTCTTCTTCCCTTTTCTCCTGTTGTTGTTGTTGTTCTTCTTCTTCTTCTTCTAACTTTAGATGTGCTTGACTTCTTGTGGTCGCGGACACCTTTCGTTTGCAGATAAGATAGGCCCAACAATGGCCGTCTTGAGACAAGACATTTATCAGAATATTCAGGTAATTCCAGCCCATTACTGTTCAGTTTTGATTTTGTTCACTCCAATACTAATATAATGGTTTGATCAACAAAACCCACAAAATATTTTCAAGAATTTTAGTCTTTTTGGGTTCAATGTGGCCATTTCTGCTCATTGTGTTGACAGTTTTCAATGTCAGTAGAACAATGATTTAAAATTGTTTTTGTCTCTCTTGTTTTGTCTCATTCCAAGAGGATAGAGGTGTTGTGCGAATCTGATTCTGCAGTGAATTCAAATTTGGTTGAGATGTTGAAGAAAGAGACCAATCAAGGAATTGCAAAAAAGGGAAACACCCCCAGTAAAGCCTTTGTTTGGCTTACCAGGTAATATATATGCATTCTATCTTTTTCTTTTCTTTTCTATTCAATTATTCATCATAAACAATGATCCTTCAAAATCTGTGAACTTAGTTTTCTGTGCTATAAACAATGACTGACTGCTCATCTTTCGACCTTATCTGTCATATAATTTAGAGATGCTTGATAAAATATGTCATCGGAATCTGCTAGGTTTGGTCTTCCATTGTTGGTTTTCACATCATTAACTTGTCTGCTTTGATTTCTGCTTAAACTTCATATCCTTTGTTTGACTTGAAGAGAGCCAGCCGATTGCGATTGAATTGTAGAAAGATAACTTTTGGAATTGTATAAAGATTGATGAACTGTGTGTGTTTATTTTATAAGATCCTTAACTAGCATTGATACTGCAGATCATTGGATTTTACGGTGGCTTTATTATCACGATTATCAAAGGACTCGGGACTGAACATGGAACAAGCAGTGGAAGAGTCATATAACATCACTCTGAAGCCGTGGCATGGATGGATTTCATCTGCTGCTTATAAAGTAACTATGCATCCTTTCATTCTTTAATTCCCTATAGCATTTTTGCCCCATCTTGTGCTGCTATGAAGATACAAGAATATAATTTTTGTATTAACGTAAAAATCGAAAACTTGATTTTATCTATGTTCTTTCCTAAAGCTGATCTATTGCCCGTCCAAATTCCTCTATGTTCTTTACAGCTCCTTCTTTGTCTGAGTAGAAAGAATTATCAGTCTCCATCTTTTCTTGCAACTTTAGTACTAGTGGTAGAATTGCTTCATTGTGACTACACTTGTGGGGGTAAAGCCACAGACATCTATCTTTCTTGATCCCACGTCCACTCTAGGATCGAGCCTTTTGCAATGGAGTTGTTTAAAACCGATTTTTTATGGTTTATATTTTCAGAAACCCATTTAGAGAAAATAGTCTGTACTCTGCACGGGATCGTAATGCATTCAGTTTTTATTTATTTATTATTATTATTGTTGGAGTCTCCAACTAAGAAATAGTCTGTACTCTGCACAGGTAGCCCTGAAACTAATACCTGATAACAAGAATTTCATTGATATTCTCACGGCAAAGGGCGAAACCCATGAAGCCGTCAAGGAGGATATCCAAAACTATGTTACATTACTTGCAACCATGTTAGAATACATCCATTCCACTCTGGTAAGGATTAGTACATAGTCACAAGGAATAACAAGAATACGATTCTCTCTTTTCCATTTCCATTTTATTTACTGTCGCCTAAATTTTGCAGAGATTCTATGATTTGGACAGGTTAAAGTCAATCTGAGGAGAAATTTTGGACAAATCAAAAGCCTTGTACATTGTCACTTGCCCAGCCTCTTAGTTTTTTTTTTCCTTCCACATCGTTTCTTTCCTTTTCTTTTTTATATCCGTAGTTTTTTACTTGTAAGATATATATATAAGCTGTACTTGGATCTCCCACATGCCTTGTAAAATTTTCACAGTTTGAAGTAATGACAATTTTCTTGTCCTGATGTCTCGCTTGATATGGTTGGCTCAGTGAACAGTGGTTTGTTAGGTCATCAAAGAAATTGTCTGATTGCTCCCCAAACCAAGTCATCTTGATAACCTGAGGAGTTACAAACTTCACTACTCTAACACAAGCATCATCTGCAGTGTAAGTTCCTGGTTTTTGTCCTGGATGGTCAACAGCCGCAACCTAAAACAACTTCTCAGCAGATTCAGTTAAAGCCTTTGATGAGTACGACCTCTCCGGATATTCCGGGTTTATATTTCACGGTCCATAATTTTCATGTCGTTCCACGTTTCATTTGTTTTTTGGAATAAAAAAATACACTTGGACTTGTAATCTCGATCAAAACGCATTACTGATTTTTAAAAAATAAAATAATATTTTTAATGACTGTAATACCCATTACAACGGGATCCGATGTAATTTTTTTTACACCAGACCTACTTTTCCATGGAAGAGTCGAACCTAACAATGGCAGTTCCATCATCCTTTTTGTGGTTTAAAAAGAGGTAAAAAAAAGTTCATTTGAAAAGGAAAAATGACTTGAGTTGCCATTGTTTCCAAACGGGTTAATACAACTGTTGGTCACCGAAAGATAGGCCGTGTTTCATTTTGGTCACTGAAAATCAAAAAGTGCCAAGTTGGGAATGCAAAGTGTAAATTTGTTCCAACTTGACCATTCGGTCAATTTTTCCCCTGTTCGGTCAGTCAATTTGCCTACATGGCATATTGACTATTTAAAATGAATTCCACGTATTATTTTATAAAAAAAATTAATACATGTGGCAAAAGAATTTATATGTTTTGTTCCTCCAGAGAATTAAAAAGCAAAAAAAATTGAAAAAAAACCCTACTCCACTTCAGTGTCGCCTGCTCCCCCATCACTGTCGCCTCCACCCCTTCACTCTCAAATCCACTGCTAGACAGATCAAAAATCATAGAATACCGATCACTGTCGCCTCCCCTTCTTTGTTAAACATGGGAAAATCTCTCTCTCTCTCGCCCCCTCTACGAAACCAACTCCATCCCCAAAGTCGTCGCCTCCCCTTCTTTGTTAAACATCGCAAAAATATGCTTGCTGCTAAGCCCCTCACCATACCAGCTCCTTTTGGCTTCAAATTCTCTCAATATGCAGGCAACAGTCGTTGTTACGTGATCTTGGCGTCTTTCTCAAAGCTCCGCCAACATTATTCTGCGACAACATTAGTGTCACTTATATCTCTATTCTGTGTCGTCTTTTTTCCTTTCCATCTTAGCGCTAGGGCTTTGACATACTAATGGAGGCACTGTAGCGTTCACCTACAGCAACCCACTTTGCAGATCCCACTTTATCAGGATCTGATAAAAGGTTAAAACTTTTTATTTTTTATTTTTTTTAATCAGTTTGTTAATAATTTTTATATTTTAAATTTGTTAATCTTAGGTGGCAATAATTTTTTAATTAGTTAATATATTTTAAAAAATCATTTTCTACATGTTTGGTCAACTCCCCATGTAGGCGAATTGACTGACCGGACAAGGGAAAAACTGACCGAATGGTCAAATTGGAACAAATTTACACTTTGCATTCCCAACTTGACACTTTTTGACTTTCAGTGACCAAAATAAAACACGGCATATCTTTCGGTGACCAACAGTTGTATTAACCCGTTTCCAAACTCTTATCAAGTTCATTAGATAAATATGTAATAAAAGGGACAAAATATCAAACAGGACCAAGTCAAGAGACCGTATGGGCTCATGGGTTATGGGCTACCATCAACTAAAGGCCATATAATTGGGTTTAATTGGGCCTTACAGAAGGAAACAAGCAAGGCCTTTTAGAGAAGGAAACATTGCTTCTCCCAGTCTCCGTTGATAAATTCGACTTGCATCAGAAAATAAAAGTGAAGAACTGGAAATGACAATAGGGAGTTTGAATTGTTCGGATCCAAACGAAGATCAAATTATGGCTTTCTTTGGGACTTTATTCATATAATTCTCCCACATAGTGCCGTCTATGCTACAGTTTTCTTCCATGAAAGTCTCTGTAGATCGAAAGCGGTCAGAGTAACCAACAAATTGTAAGTTCTCTGCACTTGTTTCACTCCTGCGCGTCGATTTCTGTATCTGGATTCTGGAATTCCTATCCCCATCTGGATTTTCTTGATGCCTAGCTGTGAAGATTCAAGGATTGATTGACGAACATTGTCGCTGATATTGTGATTAATCGGTCGTTTATTTTAAGTTGCCTATGTTTGATTCCTTGTACAGATTACGAAATTCATGATCCCAACGCTTTGTTTATCTGAATTTACATGTGGGTATGCCTGAATTCCTAAATCCTTCGCTCAATAAGCTGGGTTGGTGCTATCATGAACATTAATCCATTTGGGTCAAACAGTCAAAAGTCCTTCAATGCATACCCAAGAGACTTTGATTTAGAATCTGGAAGCTTTAGAAGACCCAGAAGGCCCAAAGGTTCAACATTTCACCCCTTCAGAATGCTCAAATCTCTTGGTAACCGGCTTCACTATTATTACAAGTTGCATCCTTGTCTTGTGTTCTTCCTTTGCTTGTCATTTGGAGTCACCATTATCATAATTCTGTCATTCTACGAAAGCAATTATCGAACTGTGAATAATTATCAAAATTTTGATTTGGGGTCGGACAATAATCCATTTGCGAAGCTTAGTAACCTTGTAATGGTTGCTGGCCATTCGGTGTATACTAGTCGTAGTTGTGACAAAGTTGATAAGGAGGGTTCCTGGTTTTTGGAGTCCTATCAGAATCATCCAGGTCAGGCTGCTACTTTTGTGACTCATATAGAGGAAGGGATTGAGACTGCATCAAAAGATGATGGGGCATTGCTTCTGTTTAGTGGTGGTGAGACTCGAAAAGATGCCGGTCCACGTAGTGAGGCACAGAGTTATTGGGCTGTTGCTGAATCTAGAGGATGGTTTGGTGAGTCTTGTGCTTCTCTTGCCCTTTAGTTTATTTTGGCCTGCAATTTTTTTGAGTTGCCATCTCATATTTTGATTATTTTCTTATTGCTTGAATTATATTTTGATCATTTTTGTCCCGCACAAGGGAAGCATAGTGGAGAGGGTGACAGAAGTGGATGATTATTGCTAGTATCTGGGCTTTTCTTCATATGGATGGCTCCAATGCGGCCCTGTCTTGGATAGTGTTCTTTCTTCTTCTTTTGATGTTTCTCGGAGAGCTTTCTTGTATAAAAAATGCAGTTTTCAGTTATGGACTCTATGGGGATTGTCAATTAGTTTCCCACTTTCCCTTGGTTGTACAGACCAACTCTTCTACAATTAGAACTGCTCTCACCAGGTGTATCTATTGGTGAGGAGAGAAAATTATATGGGAGTAGAAGCTATAAGAAATGGTTAAGGTTTCAGAAGAAATATAAACTACTACAAGTCACCATAATTTAGTGCTCTTTTAACTGACTAGAAGCGTGTATTAGATGCAAATGAACCTCGTGTATTTTTGTGGTGGTTCATACAATCATTTGATATTTTGAACTTTTCTTTGATTAAACATGAGAACCTTTGAAACTTGATATCCTGTTCATAGGCATTTAGTGTGCTGTCAAAACTACTTAAAAGTTCATGACTTGTATGTCAAAGTTTTTAGAGTTGAGGGATCTATATCATCTATTCAATATCATTGCGAATTTAGGTTGGGGAATTTTGAAAGACTTGTTTCCAAAGATGTGCTTTACATTGATCTGCAAAGATATTCTGATAATCCAAGGAAGGTTGGAAAGTGAAGCCATTTTTTTTTTTTGCCAGAACTTGGTCAGGCCACTGTTCTGGGTTATGCTGTGTGTAGCTGACAGTGCAATTTCAAATGCTTATTAACATTTGCTGTTTTCTTTTCAAAGCCATATTGCCATAGCTATTGTAACTGTTGCTTTGTTTTAGTGTGATTTGCAAAGAGGTTTTCTGCTTTGAGGTGAAAAATAAAATTTTGCTAATAATGGCAGAAACATAAGTTAGTGTGTAGGGCCTGAAATCTTTTTATATTTGTATCTATTGCTTGTGAGTGCAAGTTCGTTTAGCTAAATGTATTTGTTAGGGTTGTCTCCTTAAGAAACTCCTAGGTTATTAGTAAATGAATTGTATAGAACCAAATTCGCCCTTGGAAATTGGATTTTCTTTGTGCTTCTTGGTCTAGAAAACTATATTATTTTTACATTTTTCAACAAAAATGTATATTGAGAATGGTCGCAAGTTGAGGAACCCGAGAATCTGCTTGCAGATTTATTGTTGATTTGAAGTTTTTAGAAGCACCCTCTTAACATTTTGTCGTTGTTGGAAAAGAACCCTGTTCTCAACTTTTCTCTTGAATCCTGGTGGAAATACAAACTTACGTGAAAACTGTGGTGGTACAATAACCTGTAGCTTGCTTGAGCACAAAAGAAATTTACTGAATTTAGATGCATGATGGTCGGTCAAAATAGTTAACTATATTAATATGCATCATCAAAGATGTAATTTGAAGTGAAAGATCACCTAATTGTGTCTTTTAATGTAGCTTACAAGACGCAATTGGGTGATCTTTCTCCCTTGTAGCTGTCTGTGTTTTGCGCTCTTTTGGGGCTTGAATAAAGTATTTTCCATTAAAAGAAAAAATGTATCTTACAGATGTTTATATGAAGGCATTAAGCATGAAAGGAACCTTTCAAACACTATTTCAGGGCCTTTTGGTTGCACTTAAGGTTTCCAATGCTAAAAGAAATGAACTTAGATGGAAAAGGAGCTCTTTTGGCATCAATTTTACACTATGCTCAATTGTATTTGTGTGCGTAGGCATTATTTCCTGTAGGTGGTTTTGAGCCATATAATCGTGATTTTTTTTCTTCATGATTTGAGATCAGGCAAGGAAGAAAGCGTGAGATGGAGAGCATTGACAGAAGAGCATGCCAGAGATAGCTTTGAGAATCTTCTCTTTAGCATTTGTCGGTTCCGAGAGGTCACTGGCACATACCCTCAAAATATAACTGTAAGCTTCTTGTTGCCATTCCTTTTTACTTGTTTTTTGTGGATCTGCCTTTAATAGAATAAGAAATATGAGAGACAATAAGACACTTGAAAACCTAGGTCTGAATTTATAAATGAGGACAACATCGTATGTGATGTTATTGTAAGCAAAGTAGGCAAGTAAACTAGCTAGCGCCTCTTTTATCATAGGCATTTTGGTCAGCAGGCTACTATTTCAGATCAATTCCTGGAGTCATGCCCACAAAGCCAGATGGGTGCCGCAACCCCTGCAGTAGTTGATCTTGCCATTGCCAAAAACCTAGGGCCTAGGCCCTTGAATGTCCAGTTGTATATGTTTTAGTGTATGTATGGATGCATTGCAATGAAGTTCTAGCTGCATGTAACATGCATTAAAAATAAATTCTCGGGTAGAGTTATTTCTGTAGTCAACTCACTAACCATTATGTTTCATGTGTTTTTGGGTGTCAGTAAGATGAGCATCTTCTGGTAAAGAAAGTCAAAAGAAATTGAGAGAGAGAGAGAGAGAGAGAGCGTGTATTGTCATATTGTTCATCATCAACTCAATTTGATCAGATCGAGCATTAGCAGTCTACCACTGTCTTACAGGCAACTCATTGTGTTTTGTTCTTTAAACCTATTGTTGATATACTTGTTGTGACTTGGCTAAATAGTTGTCTGTGTGTTCTCGCTCATTTAAGTGGCTAAAACTAATAAAACCATTGCTTGATTATCTTTGATGTACATTGCATTATATGGTGGTTATCTTTTCTTTCCTTTTTCATCCGGAGTTTAGTTTAAGGCAGATGGTATTTTAAATTTTAACATATTTGCCTTTGTGAATTAGGTTGTAAGCTACGATTTCAAAGAAGAGAGATTTGCACACCTGCATCGCCTTGCAATCAGATTCCCAGAGTCAAGGTTCTTCTACTCTGGTACCCCTGCCTCATCGACTTCCAAGAAAGCAGCTTTGCAAGGTGAGGCATTGGTTAGAGCCCAATTCCAAGAAGATCCATACGGGTGTAAAGGTTTGCTAAAGCGGAAAAAATTAGGACGTGATCCTTTTCATCGCACAATTCCTTACCCTAATGGCTGTCCTGAAATTCAAGGTTTGTTCAGATATTGTGGGTCAGTTATTTATCCAGGCTCCTTACCTTGGACTGAGTAGAAATATACATAGCTGTTTTTCTTAATCCAAGATATGTGGTATAGCCAAGTATTCACTGCTTTATGACTTTGATGAGGTTGTTAACAGATAATCGGATATTAGTTTGATTTGTTTATCGAAATGTTGGTTGGAAAATCTCTACGGTGGTGCTAAACATCCCTAAGAAAAGCATCCGTAAATTATCCATAATACATGACATCTATTATAACCACAAAATTTGACTCCATTTTTAAATTTAAAAATTCAAAATAATAAGTCTTACTCATCTGGGACACTAACGAATACTTACTTTAGAAATATTTATCATTTTCGAAATCTCTATATCTGGTCATTTTAATATGATAGATTGTGCTCTTTCGAAAGTCAAGTCATCTGATGGATTATGTTCTTTTAAAAGTTGAAAGGTGAGAACCTGAATTGGCTGTGGCTTGAGTTATTACAATGACTATATAAGTTATTTGTTTTCTCCTTACAAGTAATAAGTCAATTTTTGATAATTGAAAGATTGAAGATTTTTCAATATAATCATTAAATTTTCAAAGATTGAAGATTTTTCAATATAATCATTAAATGTTCAATCGTTACAGACAATGACGGATTCAATATTTTGATTTACCTTGGGCTGAACTTATAAGTGATGGGTTGGCCTCGAATTTTTTTTCATAACACTTTTTATAATGTCCATTCATTGATTCAAGCAACATAAAATGTGGACAAATAATTCATTTCATCAATGACACTTAATAGGAAAATAGGACTCTTCGATCCTTTGAAGAAACTAAGGCATCTATTATTGAATCTATATCAATAGTTTTTGTTATTTCTCTTTCGATGAAGACAATTAAAGAATCATTCGAATGCTCATTTTTCATCTTGTTATGAAGATCACTTTTGATGATTTTCATAGCCGAAAGTGTACGTTCTGTAGTTTCTGTAGAAACTGAAAGAGCCAAAATGAGACGAATCAACATGTGGATTAAATTATAAAACCATGCCTTATTTATTTCTACTAACCCACCGCACAATTATGAAATTATTGACATTCTCAAACTTCTTGTGACAAACCACATGAAATCCATAATAATCTAACCGACATTTTAAAAGATATTGTCTTGTTCGCTATGTAAAATTTATCGGCAACCAGTCAATAGACAACGTCTGTCTAGTTGAATCATATGACTTCTGCAACTTTTACAACCACAAGTGGATCCGACTTTAAGAATGATTTACTGTTGAATTTACACTAGGATCATTTGGGTAATGAGACATCAGAACAAAAAATCTGTTAAATCTACACAAAATGTAGGTACCAACTCTTGCAAAACTCAAGTAGAGATGAGATGAGGCACATCCTGAAAGAAGGCAAATTTGGCTAAAGTTAATTTCTTTAAGTCAAAAGAATCAAACAGTAAAAAGCACACACGCTTATAATTAGTCCAAAACAGAACACATTATTATGGGGGAGAGCATAGAGCACAAAAGCAGTATCCATCATCACTATCTAGAAAAATAAAACAACCAACCAAATTGTAAAAAAGAAACAACAATTCCCTAAACACCAAAATAAAATTTCTTATCAATTCAAGAACTCAAGGTGAAGAAAAACTAGCATTGACAAAATAAAAAAAAATAAAGTGAATTGGCTAGAACCCAGGAATACAAAACACTTTGAGCAAGCATAGATTGTTCAATACACAAATAAACACCAAATTGGTTCAAAGGGGTCACTCACTTTGGGAGAACCGAGAAATGGAGATTGGATATCACAGACACTGCCCATTGGTTATGCCTAGCCTTGAAGTCGGAGAATCAGTGAATCACAGATGTAAGATATTGGCCGGCTGATCCTAGAGAACCTAGACACAGTCAAAGTCTCGAAGAATGTAAGAAACGAAGATGGCTAGGGCTTGGTGGGGGTGGCAGCAAACGACGATGGACGCAGGAGATGGGCTAATAAGTATATTTACTAATTTTTGTAAAAAAAAAATTCACACGGGCTCAAGCGCACCACAGCCCAAATGTGAGTCCGCCCGTGGTTATAGGTTAGTAATCCGATGTTTGGTTTTGTTGTTCAATATGATCAGTATTTTTGGACTGATATGACATGTTGACTGTTATAATGTGCTGACTAGACGACACTGGCACAATTTTTTAAAATAATTAAGAAAAGTATGTTGAAAATCTCAACCATCCATTTAGGTCCCACAATCAACGTCCTCCCTTTCATCCCTGGCATCGTCCATGCCATCTGCATCGTCGGCTTCAAATTCAAGATTGGGAGTTGGGACCGCATCTACAAATCCCAATTTCATCCCAAATCCATCCACAACAGATTATACACCACAAATCCATTTTCTTATAGGGATGTTTGGTAGTTAGAATTGGGAGAGAATAGAGGTGGCTTGTTTGGTGCAAAAAATTTCTGAGGGAATCCATTTCATTCCCTCATCTCTCCCTCATAAAATTTCATTCCCACATTTTTTTTGTGGGAATGAACCATTCCATGTGGAATAGAGGGTAAAATGACTATTTTGTCCACAATTAAATATTAATTAATATATTTTGATAAATTAATATTAATTAATATACTGTATTTTATTTTAATTTATTAATTATATAATTTGTTAATTTCGATTCCATTTTGTTAATTTTGACTCAATTTTGTTTTAATTTGTTAATTATATAATTTGTTAATTTTGACTCAATTTTGTTTTAATTTGTTAATTTCGATTCCATTTTGTTTTATTTTGTTAATTTTGACTCAATTTTGTTTTAATTTGTTAATTATATAATTTGTTAATTTTGACTCTATTTTATTTTAATTTATTAATTATATGTAATTATAAATGAACAAATAAAATATATTGATTATACATAATTATAAAGGAATGACATAATAGACAAAACACAATTTCATTCTCATTCTTATTCTCAGTTTTTACACATATCAAACGTGAGAATCAAAATCTCATTCTCACTCTCATTCCCTCTCAAATCATTCTAAAAACCAAACCACTCCTTAGTGATTAGGACCTACTGGTGGCGATGTCGGCACAAGCATCAGAGGGAGGAGGGGTCAATTTTCTATGTGGCAACTGTCAGTCAACATCAGAGATGCACTAAACAGTCAATCCACCACGTCAGTGCATTGATTGTCCAAGAATAATTAAAATTTTCCGAGTTATGCTATTGAAATAGATTGAAATATTGAATAGGAGGAGACCTTGTTTATTTTTTATTTAAACATATTTGTATCTCAGGTATATAGACATACATAAATATATATTTTAGTTTAGGATCTATTATTTTTAGAAGTGTTTAGGGTCCACGTCTTTATTATTTATCTTTTATATTTTTTTTTCACATTTATTTATTCACATAAATATATCTTTTGATTGTAATTCATCCTTATGATGATATGAGTGTCTACCTGCCTCAATTACATGTTTCATTGAATAACTTAATACAATTGTATCATATCTGCGATATTTTTCAAAAAACACACACATATAATACCACGTATCATATTACAGTTATTTTTATTAAGCAAATAACTTAATGAGATTATCTATATCACATTATAATTACATTTTATTAACAAAACAATTTAAATAGATTACCAGTAATCCAATTCTGTCAGAATCTTATTACCATTGCGATACTAGAAACCTCAATGCATTTGCGGGTGGAAGGTTCAAGCTCACACTCACCCACTTCTTCAACATAATAGGAAAAGAAAAAAAATCGACACTTTAACATGATCAAATACATAACTAATGCTACATTGATCAACCTGTGTTCCTCAATACAGGACAGCTTGATGCAGATGCAGATGCCTCCATTTGAGCAAAGGTATCCAATTTAGGACTCTTTGTGAGAGGTCCAAGCAACTCTGCCGGATCATAAAAGAACTCCACCTTCACAACTCTCATCCTATCATCCACCTTTTTCAACACAAAACAATAAAAGAAAAATGGTTGTGATTCATGCTCTTTTTGTTTGATGATGGAAAATTAATTTTTAGAAAACTTTTTCACCACTTTATGGAGTTTGGGGGATGGAAAATAATATTTAATCAACTCAAATTTAAATCTTTAGAAATGTAAAACAACTTCTCTTTCTCAACTTTGGATGTTCAGCATGCATGTGAACATATTTAGTCACATATCTTTGACGTAATGCACATATGTGACTCGTAATAATTTAACCCGGTCAATTGAGATTGTGTCTCATGTACATATAAACATATACATATTATACACACACACAAACATACAATAAAAGACATTTAACAAAAATAAAGGATTTGTTCTAAAAAAATTCATTACCGTGACATTGTAGCTCTATTAAATATGGTTTTGAGTGTATATATATATATATATGGGGTATAAACTCATATATATTCACATGAGAGATGCACACACATTTGTCGGCGGTCTAACATAAAAAAAAAGTGTAGAATTTCGATTTTTTAACCCTCATCAAATAAACATTACAAACTATTAGCTGTTTTTTTAAGTTCAAACATTAGAAATTAATTGATTTTATATGATTTTTTTTTTCTTCATGAGATTCTAGTTTTTTTCCAAACAAACGAAGCATCAAAAAGACAAAATTTGTAATTGAAGTAACTATAAGCGAAAGTATACCTCAAAAATGGCCATGCCGTAGAATTGCGCCAACTCTCCGGTGGGGGCATGACCTTTGAAAGGACCTTCCATGTAACCCCAATGCCTGAATTTGTATACAATCACAGGCGGACCTGAATAAACATGGAGAACCTCCACCGTAAATCCCCGTGGAAACGTCGTCGTAAAAGCCTTATGAGATGATTCTGCAGTTTCATCGGCAGGATTGTACAACCTTAACTCTTCAGGGATGGAAGTTTGCAGCAGTGCGTTATAGCCACCCAACTTTTGCAATTCACCTAAGCTAAAAGCTTTTCTTCCTGGAGTTAAATTTACCCAATTAATAAGCAAAACATGGAATTCAACTTCCAATTCTTGATTGAAACTAGTAGATATCACACCATTTAGGCTTAAAGTGAACTTGTTTGGGTCAACTGATTTGCAGTCTTCAGGACATGCCTTGTGGAATAGCTCCATTTCATAAGTCTTCATCAAGTTCTGCACCATTTCTTCAAGTGAACCAGGCGACCATATCTGCCATGAATAAGTTCAGCTAATATAAAGATGTCCCGACGTATAAAATTAAAAAATATAAGGAAAAGATAAAAAGAGAGACCTGAGTTCTGCCTTGTTCGAAAAGCTTGTTGACAACATCATAATTGGGAGGAGCACCAAATCTCAATTTGGTGTTCTTCTCTCCTTCTCCATGTAAGTAGGAACGGTACTTATCTCCTACAACGACACCTGATGAGGATTCCATGTGAACTTAGTAGACAAGAAAATATGGGGTTTGTTCTTCAATATTCTTAGGTTTTAGGGTGAGAGCAAGACGATAATATATATATATATATATATAACTACCTCGCTAGTTTATTGAAAGAAAAAAATAGAATATTCGATTATTCAAAGTGTGGAAAAATAATAGTAGGGTGGCTTGAAGGTCACTATCTCACCAACTCAGCATTCCTATTGATTTGTATACTGATTATATGTTAGATGGATGGATGGATTATTATATCATTGATTGCTTAATTGGGCCCACAAATTTGGTTTAAAAGCTCTTTTCCTTCCAAAACAAAGACAAACAGAGATTATTATTAACTAGCTAGTATTAAGGATGCAACCAACATATATTATTCTAAATATTGTTAATTGTTTACCACTACTCCCCATTCTGTCCATGAATCAATCCAACAAACACTGCTTATTTTTTGCCCACTTAAGTTGGCGATGACAGCGATACCGCTAGCTTATGCACTGGCACAGCGGTGCCGTAGCGCAGTACCCTTTGGCAAACAATTTGAGGCATATATGCTATATTTTATATGATATTTCACATGTTCTTAATTGCAAACAATTCGAGGCATATATGCTATATTTTATATGATATTTCACATGTTCTTAATTTCAAATACAGGAATATATGATATTTCAAATGTTGTGACTTTTGATTCAATTTTTATAGGTAGGTGTTGGCGCATGTCAACAATTGTATGCTCGATAAAATCAAGTGATTAAATGCAATTTTTGTCTAGATAGGACACTTATCTACGCAATTGTGGAAAATGTGGGTTGTCCTTACTTCACGTGTAATTAGCCATAATTGCTCCCCAAATCAAGTTTTTTTAGGGTTCTTTTTTGTGCTATTAGTATTTAGGGGTTAAGATTTAGGGTTAGGGTTTAGAATTTGGGGTTTAGCATTTAGGGTTTAAAATAGGATTTAGGGTTTAAAATAGGATTTAGGGTTTAGAGTTTGAGTTTTGGGTGCTAAATAGCTCAAGTTTATGTAACCCAATAATTAACCCAAGTCTACATGACATGCTTTGTAAGCAAATGACATGGAAAATTAAAATTTTAAAAAATAAAATATCTCATTTGAAAAACTCACAGCACTATTTTTTTTATTAAACAAAATTTTAAAACATTTTATCTCTTAAAATATATATTAGATTTCGAAAAAAATTAAGTATCCATAATCAGCAAGTAAATGTATATCCAACAAGATCTATCTTCGATAGGTTTTAATCACTGATTCTTAATTATATTTTTTTTAATTACATTTTTTTGTACTAATATGTGGGTTACATAGGTTCTAGTGTTTATTTATGAGTACCAATATGAGCACGTACATCGGATTTTCATACTGTAACCTAAACAATAAGTGTTAAACCCTAAGAGGAACGGATTCGTTAAACCCTAACGGGATCGTGTATCAGATTTTCATGTTGTAACCTAAACAATAAATGTTATAAACCCCAAGGGGAGCGGATTTACTAAACCCTAACGGACTCGTGTATCGGATTTCTATTTTGTAACCTAAAAGACTCAGATTCACTAAACCTCGAATGATTCACTACAAAATCTTAAATGACTCAAGTGCTAAACCGTAGGGTCCTAACTATTATACTCTAACGGGTTTAGAAACTCAACGTAATTTTAATAAAAATGCAAAAAAATAATGAATATATATTATACTATTGTAATATATAAACACTTTACACATCATATATATGAATTACATTATTTGTAAAAATAATGTAATTGAAAAAACGCAATAAAAACTATAAATAATGGGTCTTATTAGAAGATTTTTACACGCTGAGTTCGAATATGTAATTTTTTTTGAAATCTAACATGTATTTTGAGAGATAAAACGTTTTAAAGTTTCTTTTATGGAAAAGATAAATAAAAACTGATTTTTAAAAAAGTTCAACATGGAGTGCTATGTAGACTTGGGTTGAGTTGGGCTAATAAAAGTTGGGTTTCATAACATTTTTATTTGGGGTTAGGTTATAGGATTTAGTGGTTAATTATTTTTTTTCAAAACCAATCATAAGATAACATTAGAATCACTAAAATACTCAAATGCATAAAAGAAAACTAAGAAAAAACATTCATTGCAAGAGGGATTTGAAGCCTAATTAAGGCTAATTACACCTTAACTAATTATAGCCCCCTATCCCCACAATTGTAAGCTTGATAGGAACTTATCTTTTAGATATCATAAAAATCCCTTAATTAGAGGGATTACCATAGTCTAAGCTTGCTTTATATATGTCAGTTTATTTTCTAAGCAAATCGAATCAACAAAAAGAAATTATGAACAATAATTAAGAAATTGAATAAGGGCTCAGATAACGATGGGTAATTGAGAATTTATCAGCACAGATTTGAGCAGAGTGGTGCGTGACTTTTTTGAGTGGTTCGGGCCGGACTCGGCTCAAAAAATGGAGTCTAGGCCCGCTCAAGCCCTAGGATCGGGTTGCCCAAAATCGATGTGATTTCGGGCTCGGATAAGGCTTGGGCCGGACCTAGGCCCACGTGCCATTTGGTGATCCCTACACTCAAACTCGAACGACCAATTTCCCGTTGTCTTTTACTCTATATTGCAAGATGAAATTGATCCATGGGCTTTAGGTTGACTAATTTTTTGTATTGTTCAAACCGGAATGACGTATTCGCCCTTACCTCGCACTCCATATTCCAAATAGGCAAATATTACCTCGTAACCTTTGGAACATGGCCATGGGCTTTCTCCAGGTACTCCTTCAGCTGCGTAGCTAGTCTTGATTGGACTATACATGTTATAAAAAAGCATCGTTCAGACATAGTTCTCGTACAGAAAGTCTGATTGCTTCCATGAGTCTTCCTTCCCCAACAATGATAATCAATTCTGCTATCCTTCCTTTATCCGACGATTTGAATCCTTGCTCGCTAAGGATGGAGGCACATGGAGTGTAGTGATTAACAGCTGGGGATAATGAAGCGGCCGTCGAACTTTTCTCGCTGATGCAAACCCGGGTGAGACCTGATCATGGCCTTATCTTTTCGCGTCTTTTGTCAGCTTGCAGCCATGTTGGTTAGTTGATCAAGGCAGAAAGGTAATCTTCTGCTCTATTGATAAAGACGGATCAACCAAAGGTAACGTAGATGACTTGTCAAAATGATACTTGTATGCTTCTTGACTTGTACAGTTCTTAACTTTAATTCCTCGGACCATTTGGGAACAGTCGATGCCCACTGGCTTTGTGACGTATTCAATGATATAACAAATTAATAATTGCCTATGAAGTGATCATCAGGATTCACTTTGTTTCCCACCTTGTCTTTGGTCGGTTTTTTTTTTTTTTTTGGAACATTTTCCTTTCCTCTCACCATTTTTTTCTCAAATGCTGACCAACGAAGGTTTATCAACATTTTTTTTTTTTCAAATTTTGACTTCATATCGTGTCAGTGTGGATGGATTTGAACGAATTTGACTTGAATTTCAAGTGATTTGGATGCCTCCGGCCAACTCACCACCACCTATGCTTGCCAGAATTACAGCTTTTACGACCACGACTCATCTCACCAATGCCCCTGCCACGTTTTGCACCCTTCAAGGACTCCAGTACTTGCTCATCTAGAATGCACCATAAGGGAGAGTTCTTGAGTCACGAGTCACCTAAGAAGATACTTGTCAAATTGGATTCTCAAGGAGATATTGTTTGCTCAAACTTCGACCATGACCCACTGGAAGACAAGCCCAGTATCGGGTTCTCAAATTGGATCGAGTACAGCACCGACTATATCACAAGAAGATCATGCACGCGAACCAAATCTTAGGTAGAAACCGGCCGTAAGGGTCAATATGGAATTGCGGGTTAGGGTTAGAGAAAAAAGAGAATTTTACCGGCGTCTAGTCTAGGCAAAAGATTGGACGGTATACAGTCCATTTCATTGAATGACATGTGGATGTTGACTTGGTCAACATCTATAATTGAGTTTTAATTTATTTTTCAAAATTTTATTATGAGAAGAATATGACAAAAATGGGTATGGAGTTTTAATTTATTACTTATTACTAACGAAAAACTTGCGATGAAAATAATTTTTTCCATTTTTTTGTCGATGGATAATTTATAGAATTTTTATTTTGCTGACGGATTACCAATGAAATTTATTTTTTTGCCAACGTATTACAAGAGGATTTTTTTATTTTTTGTCGACGGATACGGAATTTAATTTTTTTAATTTTTGGCCGGCGAATATGGAATTTAATTTTTTTAATTTTTTGCCGACGGATTATTGACGAAAAAAATCCATCGGTAATTACCAACGAAATTTTTTCCATCGGTGTTTAGATTACCTATGACGGTTTTAACGATGAAAATTTCCGATCAGCAATCAATATTATCGATGGATTTTTAGGATTACCGACAAAAAATTCTATCTATAATTCATGAAGTTCTTGTAGTGAGATTAACGTCGTCAAATTATTAGTTGTGGCAAGATAGACATTTAAACAATTTTTTTTAATGGTGGAGATTATAATATTTAATCTAATGGTAGATAGGGGACGATACCGTATATCTTGAACAAGTACATATCTTGCAAATATTAATTAGGGGAAAACTTGATATTTAGTGTACAATGACATATTTATTGTACTTTTATTTTATTTTAAATGTTATTTTTTTCAACGGTGGAGATTATACCATTTAATCTAATGATAAGAATGTGAACTATTTTTATATAATTATTTGATTAAACTGTTTTATAGTTTAGCCCAAAGAAAGAGGAAGACTATTAAAAGTTAAAAGTTAGGTTATATAATATTTTTTTATTATTATTTTGGAACACACTTTTAGCGTATACGTAGTACGTACAAAAAGCGAATGGGGGACCCACTGTTTAAGTCCCACCTCAAATTATACATAAATTGGCTCCACACGCGCTCCCAAAAGTGAATTGTAGTGGGATTCGCTATTTGGGTTCAACAACAATTCACACAGAAATAGTAAGTCCACACTTCATCTGAGGCGACTCGTCAAAGATAATCTACCGAACATGACTCTTGGACCCAAAACTTAACACGGGGCCGAAATTATTGTCACTTCGATAAAAAAAAAACCAATTTGAAGTAGCTTTTATATATAACTAGTCGCCTTATTTGAAAAAAAGAAGAAGTAAAGATTGGATAACGTCAACTTTTAATAATTGAAAGATTTTGAATTTTTTAATTCGACCTCATTCACAAATGCCTCCGGCCAATTCAATCAACATCACCTATGTTTGCCAAATTGCCACAATTACAACTTTTACGACCATGAACCATCAAACTCCATTGGCCATCTCACCAATGCCCCTGCCACATTTTGTACCCTTCAAGGACTCGGCTTACTCATCTAGAATGCACCATAAGGGAGAGTTGTTGGAAATACTTTTGTATTTGGGGGCATTGTTTACCACCTCCCGCATTTACTCAGAATCGAACCCGGGTGGTTGCTTTTATAGGTCCCCCGGTGTAAGTCTTGATACCACTACTTGGCTCAGTGGTACCAAGACTTACATCGGGGGACCTATAAAGGCAATCATCCGGGTTCGATCATGGATAAAGGCGGGAGGTGATAAACAATGCCCCCAAATACTAAAAAGTATTTTCAACAAGAGTTCCTGAGTCACGAGTGACCTAAGGAGATATTTCTCAAATTTGATCCTCAATGAGATATTGTTTGCCACAAACCTCGGCCATGAAGACCCACTAAAAGACAAACCCAATATTGGGTTCTCAAATTGGATCGAGTACCATCTCACAGTTAGTACCGACAATATCACAAGAAGATCAGGTGCGCGAACCAAATCTTAGGTAGAAACTAGCCGTTGGGGTCAATGTGGAATTGAGGGTTAGGGTTAGAGAAAGAGAGGGAGGGGGAGAGATTATGAGAGATGGACAAGTGTACAGCTCTGATTTTTAATCTCTTAGTTTTTTAAAGAAAAATAAATTATTTTCCACGATGTTGTAAAATTTTGAAGACATGTTTTAGGTCATGTGTCACGGACTCACAGCAAAAGCAAATATTAGCGGTCAACTGACGGTCAAATGTCATGTCGCATGAAATCTGCCTAATTTTTTAAAAAATCTGTCTGAGTAATTAGTTTGGCATAAAAGGAACTTTTGAATGGGCAGTTTGCTTTGCAACTTTGGGAGTCTCTTTTCTTGTTGTGGCTATGCAGTTTTTGTGGTGCAGGTTTTGTTTTCTGCAGTCAACTGTGTTTGGCTTCTTTTTCTTTCTTTTTTTCGATAAATTAAATTAATTTATATTAGAATCAGCCGAAAGGCTAGAGGATACATCATGAAAGAGAAGGCCATAGAAGCCCAATGATAAAGCATAACATTACAACCAAAACTCCATGTAACTAGCCAGCAATAATCGAAACAGCAAGGAAGGAACTTCAATAATTATAGCCAAGCGACCATCAGCTCTTCTCTTTCAACACCTTGTTTTGCAAGACAATCAGCTACAGAATTTGCTTGTTGTGCTGGTTGGTGGTCTTTGTGCAGTTTACTGCTGCTGTTTTGGGTTTTTTCTCTTCTCTAATTCTGGCAGGTTGGCCTTCTCTGTTGGCTGGGTCTCTTTCTTGCTTGCTGCTGCCTCCTCTCTCATGTGCGTTTTGCTTCTCCGTGATGGATAGTCATTTGTTCTTAATTTTGGTAGTATTTATAACATCGGTATTCCTCCGTCATAAGTGATGCTATTAATAAATTATCGAGCTACCTTTCTTTTTTATAAAAAAAAAAACTTTTCATTATCAACTTGAGACAAAATAAAAAATAAAAATTGAAATTTAAAATCTCTCAATGACTAAAAGTTAATTTTATCAATGTAAAGATAACATTTCATGATTATCCAGCAGCTACACTTTTTTTTCTCATATTCAAGATATACACTCAATCATATTCCCTCTCTTTACAATTGTGCTGGAAGATACTAACATGTTAATGCTTCAAGATTCAATAATCGAACTACTTTCTAATGTAAGAAGAAATTTGTTTAATTTTTTAAAATACGTAACAATTTAATTATTTTTTTAGTGCTTATTCTCTTAAATTATGAAACGATGATTTAATAATTGATTGTTTCTATTTTATGACAAATTGCACAATGCGCATATATGTAGTTTGCCAGAATAATTTGAACAATACAAATTCTATTATTAAGAATTGAACCAAATTGTTACAATATTTTAGACAATGTATATACTAGCATTCAATACGTCATTTTAAAACATACTTCTCAAATACTTCACCAAACATAGCTCTTGATATAATCATATGTATATTTCTCATTTTGTTCAAGATGAATGTCATAAAAATTTTTAAGGGATTCGTGTACTTGTGATAAAATCTCACATCCAAAGATTATGAGTTACAAATATGACTTATAAGAGAGGACAAACATTATATTCTCAACGAGTTTTCAATAGATAATTAAATCCAAACTTATGTCTTAGGGCTTGAGCCTTCATATTTCGTATGCACGTGGACCTAGAATCATGTTCATCATTGGTATTTTCATTGAAAGTGAAATGCATCGAATATGTTCATCAACGGACAATACAGTGACTAAATAACCAAGATGAAGCCGTCCCCAACAACAATAACAACAACAAAAAAGCATACTTGAAAAAAAAAAGACTAGTAAGTTATGATTGAAATCTACTTAGCTACTGCCCCAGAGGACATGCAGACCCTTTAAGAAGGGTGTGATGATAAGATTCTACATCTCCTATCATCAACATGGATTTTCAATTGGGAGTTGGATCAAAACTTATTGAATTTTTTTTTTTTCGGGTGGGCCATGGCCTTCACCAACTTATCCATTCACTTGATCAAGTATGACAATCAAGGAACCGTCCAACTGTCCAAGTCAGTATTTAAAGTGCCATCTTTGCCTACCTGGAACAACTTTTCATTTTCATTTTCATTTTTCAACCTTAAAAAACATGTCCCCGCCTTTCTCCACGTGACACAAATCTGAAATTCCTCAATTGATTATTTGGTTTCATTGACCGGGTGTAATGTCCGTACAGTACAGTTGGGAGTCCCCGCGTAATTCCCTTCTTCATAAACCCCCCAGCCCACAAACTAAAACGATTCTTTGTGAAACCTGGAAAGAAACAAAAAAAGGAATTCTCCAAAGGACCCAACTCGAGACTACAACTCTCCGCAATGCAGCACAATTTTAGCAGAGAAGTTGAAGAGGCCATTATGGTCTCTGCACTCAAGGACGTAATCAATGGCCGAAACGCCACGGCCTCATCTAGTGGGATCACCAACGAATCACCCATAATGTTACATCTCCCCGACACGTGTCAAGTATGCAATGTGGACCGCTGTTTTGGCAACTGCATCCTCTTCCCGCCAACCGAAGGAGATAAGAAGAAGAAGAAGAAGAAGAGTCCGTACCGAGGAGTACGACAGAGACCCTCGGGGAAATGGGCGGCGGAGATCCGAGACCCTTGGAAGGCGGAGAGGAAATGGCTTGGGACTTTCAGCACGGCGGAGGAGGCGGCTAGAGCTTATGATAAACAAAATTTAATGTTCCGAGGAGGGAAAGCTAAGATAAATTTTCCATTATCCGATTATGAAAATGAGATTAAAATATATGAAAAGAATAAAAGTGAGAATGAGAAGGAAGCAATGGAGACTGATAATTTTGCAGGAGGAGGGACATCCTCACTGTGGGATCATGAATTGCCAAAGCAGAGCATGGAAGAGCAAGAACAGAGGAAGGAGCATAACCCGAAATGTGATTAAGATGTATTTGCAAAAAAATTGAAATTCAAACCTGATTGGCTTAATTAGGAGGGAAAGCATTTGGGAAGTCGTTATATAAAATGAAGTCAAAGTTACAAAGTCAAGGACAAATGTGTGACGAGGTCATACAACGTAGAATCACATATATTTTTTATTTTTTTATTCAAGAAAATTGAAAATGAAGAATTTAAATTCAGTCTCTATTAGAATGATACATCCTTACAATAATAGTGATTATCGCTTCACCGAAGGCTCACTTGCAAATCGCAGATATCTTAATTAGTTGCCGATATATATATATGTATATTTTTTTAGAGCTATCTGTCTTTAATAGAATAAGAAATATGAGAGACAAAAAGACAAATGAAAACCTAGGTCTGAATTTATAAATGAGGACAACATCGCATTTGATGTGATTGTAGGCAAAGGCACAAAAATGGATGCTAGAATAGCCAAAAACCTAGGCACTTGAATGTCCAGTTGTATCTGTTTTAGTTTATGCATTGCAATGAACTTCTAGCTGCAACTAATAAAACCATTGCTTGATTATCTTCGATCTACTTTGCATTATATGGTGGTTATCTTTTCTTTCATTTTCATCCGGAGTTTAGTTTAAGGCAGATGGGATTTTAAATTTTAACCTATTTGCATTTTGTGAATTAGGTTGTAAGCTGCGATTGTAAAGAAGAGAGATTTTCACACCTCCATCTCCTTGCAATCAGATTCCCAGAGTTAATAAGGTTCTTCTACTCTGTTACCCCTGCCTCATCAACTTCCAAGAAAGCAGCCTTGCAAGGTGAGGCATTGGTTAGAGCCCAATTCCAAGAAGATCACTACGGGTGTAAAGGTTTGCTAAAGCGGAAAAAATTAGGACGTCATCCTTTTCATCGCACAATTTCTTACCCTAATGACTGTCCTGAAATTCAAGGTTTGTTTAGATATTGTGGGTCATATCTACGATCCTTTTCAATATATATGATACCAAATATCATATTACAATTATATTTTATTGACCAAATAACTTAATAAGATTATCTATATCACATTATAATTACATTTTATTAACCAAACAACTTACATAGATTACCTAATAATCCAATTGTATGAGAATTTTATTGCCATCGCGATACTATAAACCTTAATGCATTTACTGGTGGGTGATTCAAGTCTCACACTCACCCATTTTTACAAAAAATAAAAAGAAAAAATAAAAAGCGACATTTTAATAGTACAGATGCCTCCATTTGAGAAAAAGTATCCAATATAATTTAGGACCCTTTGTGAGAGGTCCAAGCAACTCTCCAGGATCATAAAAGAAATCCACCTTCACAACTCTCATCCTATCATCTACCTATTTCTACACAAAACAATAAAAGAAAAGTAGTCGTGATTCAAGAAGACAAAAATTGTAATTCAAGTAACAATAAGCAAATGCATACCTAAAAAATGGTCATGCCGTAGAATTGTACCGATTCTTCGATGGAGGCGTGACCTTTGAAAGGACCTTCCATGTAATCCCAGGGCCTGAATTTGTATACAATCATCGACGGACCTGAATAACATATATAAGAGAATCTTCACCGTAAATTCCCGTGGGAACGTTGTTGTAAAAGCCTTATGAGACGATTCTGCAGTTTCATCAGCAGGATTGTACAACCTTAACTCTTTAGGGATCGATGGAAGTTTGCAGCAGTGCGTTATAGCCACCCAATTTTTGCAATTCACCTAAGCTAAAAGCTTTTCTTCCTGGAGTTAAATTTGCACAATTAATAAGCAAAACATGGAATTCAACTTCCAACTCTTGAATGAAACTAGTAGATATCATACCATTTATACTTAAAGTACTGAACTTGTTCGGGTCAACTGATTTGCAGTCATCAGGACATGCCTTGTGGAATAGCTCCATTTCAAGAGGAGTCAACAGGTTCCACGTCGTTTCTTCAAGTGAATCAGGCGACCATATCTGCCATGAATAAGTTCAACTAATATAAATATGTCCGGACGTATAAATTTAAAAAAGAAAAGGAAAAGATAAAAAGAGAGACCTGCGTTCTGCCTTGTTCGAAAAGCTTGTTGACAACATGTACTAATAAAAATAATGACAGGTTTAAATGAGGAAGGGTAAAATTGTCATTAATTGAGGTTAAAATTTAAAATTATCTTTATTGAGCTAAGCTTCAAATAATTGAGGATGTATTGGGATACAAACTTTTCAAAAAGATTAAATGAAATATAAAATTCATATAAAAGACTTATCACCAAATAATCCTTAATTGATTCATTTATTTTTTGTATAAAATAATAGCTATTCTTGATATATTTTTTTTCCAATGAGAAAATCTGAGACTTGCTCTCCAAAGTCCAAACCCTCATTTGTCTTTCTACTCTTCAAGCTGGTGATCTAAGCTTTTCAAAAGTGGCCACTTGAAGTATTTTGTATTGTGTTACTCCCGACAGTCCACGTGGGCAAAAGAGTTAATCCTTACATTCCAAGGAATGAATGCAGGATCACCCAGCACTGAACACATAATTACTTTCGGCCACTTTGTTTAATTACCTTGAGGTTATTTCCTTTGGGATAAGAATTGAATTATCTTGTGAAACTTCGTTTTTGAGCCATTTTGGCCCCTTATTATTTTTCTTCATATGAAAAAAGCTCTGATACTTTACAAAATGGGTCATGTTAACCCTTCTATTTACTATCCATTAGAAATCACTGACGTATTCATTTAGTTAATTACATATCATTTTTAAAAAACAGAAATGAAAGACATGTATCAATTAAAATGTAACACGTCATTAATATTAAGAAAATTTTAAAAATAAAAAAATTGAGCATACTCCATGGACAACCTCTTCCTCCTCTGACAACGTCCATCTTTGCTCCAATCCAAGTCGAAATTTGCATCCAACATCACTCTATGCAAACTCTATCAACGTTGCGTCCTCCTCCGCATTAGATCCTTCACCTCCACTCAAATGTCACTGTTCAAAAACAATTATGATTACTGAAAAAGCTAGATTAAAGTCTGGTGATTGTTATGAGCAAACAAAGGTTGGGAAATATGCAACTCAGTGCTCACTTTGAGTTACATGTTGACGGTGTCAAATTGTCGAAACGTCAGCGAATACAACCAGATCGACGTCAACAAGCTTCGATTTACAGGAGCTTATGAGCACGATTCTGGTTGCAACGATGGATGAAATCGAACAACTGTGGCTGGGTCATGCTTTGTATCACCTTGTGATTCTTTTGAGACCATCCCCGACAAAAACGGTGGCCGGACGTTAAAGATGATTTTTTGGGCGATTTGAGTGTGTGAGGCGGTGGAAGAGATGGGGAGAAGAAAAAAAAGTGATACAGATGAAAGAGGAGATTTTTATTATATTTTATTCAAATCCATGTCACATTTTAATTTTCCAAGTAGATTTAGTTTTTTCCTAAAAAAACATCATCAGATTTTAACAAAATTTCGTCAAAAAAGGGTTAACGTGACTCCAATTGGAAAGTTGGAGAGCTTCATTGGCTTGAAAAAAAGTTAAGGACCTAAAATTGCCCAAAAAGGAAAGTTCAGAGACTAGAGACTATCGTCTCCCATTTCCT
Organism: Euonymus europaeus; assembly: GCA_963580455.1. Classification (NCBI taxonomy): domain Eukaryota; kingdom Viridiplantae; phylum Streptophyta; class Magnoliopsida; order Celastrales; family Celastraceae; genus Euonymus; species Euonymus europaeus. The sequence goes on from OY756961.1 coordinate 26,449,222, forward strand.
TTTGACGACAACGTCTTTGTTTAGCAACAAAATCATTACTCAAAGGTAGAAATTGAAACAAAGTTAATCCACTAAAGATATATGTCAAAATTAATTATTAATACAAATATGGGATAACATATTACTTCTGTGTCCCATGTAATTTTCATGAAATTAAACAACAAAATTAGAAGATCTGGGCATCTCTCTCACCAAAAAATTTAATCCCATGACAATGATGACATCATCATATTTATTTTTTCATTTTCTTATATGAAATTTTAAAACAATTTTACTCTCAAAATACATGATGAATTTTTTTAAACAAATTTATATTCTAAATCAGAGTGAAAAAATCTTTCAAAAAATATTTATTATCGATATAATATGAACATACAAAATTAGTGCAGATAAACTTAGCACAAATAAATTTATTGCAAATAAACTTAGTTCAAATAAATTTAGTTCATAAATGTTGTTTAAATTTAAAATATCATTTTCAAACCAGCACGTATGCTATTTTTCAAATATTTTATAAAATATAATTATATTAATCATAAAAAAAGTACAGTAGATAACTAATGTAAATAAATTAGGTGCATATCAACTTCATGCATATAATATTAGTGCAGAGTTGTGTCTATAATCTTCGTGCAAATAAACTTCATGCAGATAAATCTAGTGCAAAGTTGTGTTTACAAATTTTGTGCAAATAAATCATAAATCCTAAACCCAAAAATCATAAATCATAAATCGTAAAACCTAAATTTTAAATCCTAAAATCCTAAACCATTTAAAAATCTTAAATCTCAAACCCTGAAACCCTAAACTCTAAACATTAAAATTCTAAACCCTAAGACCTAAAATTCTAAACTGGAAACTCTAAAATCTTAAATTATAAACTCTGAAACGCTAAACCCTAAACTCTAAAATCCTAAATCTTGAACTCTGAAACCCTAACCCATAAAATTGTAAACCCTAAACTCCTAAATGGCTTAACCCTAAATGATAAACCTTAAACCCTAAAACCATGTGTGTGTGTGTGTGCTGTTATCATTAAGATAGTAGGAAGCTCACACTATTCAAGTATGAGCTTATTAACTTGACTAGCAACATTGCCATCTTAGTACAAAATAAATTTCATCTTAGTACAAAATAAATTTTATGAGAATTATTTTCAAGATTACGAAGCTATTATTGACAGCAAAAGTATCATACAAATAAATATTAAGAAACCAACATAATATTAAAAGGAGTGAGCAAATAAAAGAGAGACTAAAGTTCTCTGAAAAAAGAGAAAGAAAAGAAGTGATCTCAAAAAAAGAGAGAAGTAAAAAAAAGAAAAGAAAATGATCTCAAAGAAAGAGAGGAAAAAATGAGAGAAAAGAAAGTGATCTAAAGAATTAGAGGGACAAAGAGAGAAGAAATGCATCTCAAACGGAAAAAATAGAGAAAATGAGTAAAAATATAGTTTAAACAAGTGAAATAAGAGATCAAGTATAGTTCAATCAATAAAAAATTTATTTTCCTTATTAAAATCTGTTTTATCTTATGATTTATGGAAGAAAAAAAAAAGATGTCCTCATTGAAGTAAATATTTGTTTTAAGGGACTTATCACTAAAAACCTCTTATTTTTATTACTCCTAATAATAGCATTTACAAAAATGGAAAGAAAATATTTAAGAGAGATTAAAAAATTATTAATTTGATTTTGACCAGTCTAGTCAATACTTACTATTAAACGCTGTGAAATTTCCATTTCACACTTCACTAACCGCCATCAAAGTCCGCCACCGGCGGTAGATTTCACAGGTGTTTCTCTCCCCCCGCCACCCGCAAATAAACAAACACTACTACGCGCCTACTATCTCTACTCCTCGAAATTGTTTATGAGAATTTGACTATACAATTATTGTTGCGATGCACAGATGCCGCAGCTAAATCGAATATGAGAGGAGCCTCCCCCAGTCCGATTGAGCCCAGGCACCGCCCCTCGTCTTCCTCGTCAGTAACTCCCTCCCTCTCTCTTTTGCTATTCTGATAATTTCTTCGAGCATTATATATGCTTGTTACTTGCGTTTACATTGATTGACCGTCCTTGGCATTCGGCTTGGACTTTATCAATGTCGAGCAGTGTTCCTGCTTCAGATCTATTGGAATTGTCGATTTTGTGTTGCTGCTATAGATTTTTCCTTTCTGTGGTTGGTTTGATTTTCGAATTTGTGCTATTGCCTGTCTCCGTTGTTTTTCAGTGTGGAATGATCGGGTTTTTCATGATATTATTGTTGACTCTGTGATTGTGATTCTATGCATTTAGGTCTTTTAAGTCTCAGGATCTCGATTTGACAATCGGCAGGTACGTTTCCATTATTAATAAATTATGTGAGTTCTTTCATTTTCGCAGTTATGCTCATGCATAACGAGATTTGAGTTCTCGCTCAAACATGAACTATCAAGTTTGGTGTTAACTTGTTTATTCACAAACTATAATCTCCTCATCTTACTGTTTTTTTATTTTATTTTAATAATTATGTTTACCCTGCCCTTTCAAGGTTTTTGCTCCTATTAAAAGAAACTGAAGATATAATCTGTATACTTAGATTGATTATTACATCACATCTTATAGTGTCATCATATTGATTCTTTCTGTTTGGCTCTTGTGCACTCCTCTGATAAACCAATTCAAATATTTCACTGCTTGAATGAATATCTGAGACAATCAATAGATTTAGGTTTGGTTTTCGTGTCTCCGGCACTTTTCAGGTTTAGCTACAAGAGGATAATTACAATTTAAGAATTTTGTGGTGTATGTGAGTGATAAAATGAGCAAATGGAGTGGGCACCTGAATATAATACTGATGTGATGCTTTTGCTCCATTCATCATCCTGAGGCTTTGATGCTTTCTGTATAAATTGCTAATTTGACAAATAAAGTTCTCTTTTCAAATCAGACAAAGAAAGTTAAAATATATATTGAACTGTCTGATGTGTATAAGAACTAAAGAATCACACTTGTATTGCTGTCACTTCTATTTACTGCATTGATTATAACTCAGCTTTTACATTAGGGAATTTTTTATGCATGAGAGTGGATGCCCGGAGAGCATTTATGTTTTTTCAAGGCACAATAGCACAGGCCACCACACTCCACAGTCGAGTGATACTTTGCTTCTGAGTTGAACCAAGCCAATTGACAATTTTTTTTGTCAATTTATCAAAAAAATAAAATGGTTTAGCATTCCTATTTGAATGTTTATGCCTGTGTCATAATTGTTTGATTGCCTCATTGGATGATTTTGTTTATCTTGTATTTGCCTTTTTGGCATTCTTTTGTTTCTTTCATAAATAAGGTGTAATGTATTGATGGGCGTTTTCTTGGAACAGTGAAGAGACGAACAAAAAAAGATTCTCAAGAGATTGGGACCTCAAAAATGATGAAAAGGCCCTGCATCTTCCCATCCAATATAGGAATTTTAACTGCAAGAAATCTACCTTAAAAGTAGTGCTGGTCATCATTGTATTGGTAGCTTTTGTCACTTTCTTCCACTCTCCTGCAGTTTACATTGCAGATCGTCCATCCCATACTGATTTTTGGTAAGTTTATTTAGTGAATACTGTTATTTCTTTTTGTGTTACCGAATTTTTCTTAACCTTCTCTAAGCTTTCATTTGTCTTTTTATCTTCTTTTGGTTGCTGTTTTTTCTTTTTTTCTTTTTCGCCTCTGTGGTAATTAAGTCATTTTACTAAGGGGCGGGGGCGGGGGAACTAGGATAGTTCAGTTTTCTTTCAAAAACAAATAAAGAAAAATAAAAGCCAATCCTCTTTCGGAAAATAGGAGTGGTCGTCTAACATTTGCTTCCCTAAAATGACCTTTTGTTGTGTATCTTGATAGGAAAATTTATAACATGCAGGCCACAAAGTTTTGTAAACAGGTGGAGTAAAGAGACTGATGCAATTGATTCGCAATATATATCCACTTTGGAGGTCAACTGGGATCAAGTTTCAGATATTATTGAGAGACTGAACGACCGCAATCAGTACCAGGGTGTTGCATTGCTAAACTTTAATGACAGTGAGATTGATCAATGGCAGCAGCTGATACCAGATGTTGAGCATGTCGTGCTTCTTCTAGACCATGTCTCTACCAACATCACTTGGGAATCACTGTACCCCGAATGGATTGATGAAGAGGAGGAATTTGAGGTTCCTAAATGTCCTTCTTTACCCTGGCTTCAAGTTCCTGGAAAACCTCGTATTGATCTTATTGCTGTCAAGCTCCCATGCAACAAGAATGGAAAATGGTCAAGAGATGTGGCTCGTTTGCATTTGCAGCTTGCCACTGCCAGGCTTGCTGCTTCAAGTAAAGCTTATCATCCTGTACGTGTGTTCTTGGTGACTGATTGCTTTCCAATACCGAATTTATTCACTTGTAAGGACCTGGTTTTGCATGAAGAGAATGCATGGCTTTATGAACCCAACCTCAATGCATTAAGGGAAAAGGTTCAGCTCCCAGTAGGTTCATGCGAACTTACTGTTCCTCTCAGGGCTAAAGGTCAGATTTAACCGTTTCATTACATTTTTTTTGTCTCTAGTTTACTCTTAAAATTTTGTACCTGTATAATATTTCAGTCATAAATGCCCTCGGTATGTTTGATTGAATTATTTTCTGTGTACATTTGTCATGCTGTTGACATTTGCTAGATGGGGATATTAAAGAACCAAGGAGAATAGAGTGGGAGTATCTTTGGGGTTGAGGTCTGATTGTGTGTGAACCAAGTTTTCCAGTCTAGTACTTGGTTTGTTCATTGTTGATAGAAGAGGGTGGGAGGAAGAAGACCTATCTTATCACTGCCTGTTCTTGTTATTGTCATTACTTAAAAGATTGTTTTATTGTATTGGTAGTCTGGGAAGCATGTTGGAACCTTGTTTCTATAGGTCCAAGAAACTAACTAAAACCTTTTGTAACAGAAAACTTTTTCTCTGAAAGACCTGTCCGAGAAGCATATGCAACAATTCTGCACTCTGCGCATGTATATGTTTGTGGAGCAATTGCTGCAGCTCAGAGTATCCGAATGGCAGGTTCAACAAGGGATCTTGTGATACTTGTCGATGACACAATTAGTGAGTATCACAGAGGGGGTTTGGCAGCTGCTGGGTGGAAGATCCATACAATCCAAAGAATCAGGAACCCTAAAGCTGAACGTGATGCATACAATGAATGGAATTACAGCAAATTCCGCCTTTGGCAATTGACAGATTATGACAAGATCATTTTTATTGATGCTGATCTGCTTATACTCAGAAATATTGATTTCCTCTTTGAGATGCCAGAAATATCTGCTATAGGAAATAATGCTACCTTGTTTAACTCTGGTGTTATGGTGGTAGAACCGTCAAATTGTACATTCCAGCTTCTTATGGATCACATAAATGAGATTGTTTCCTATAATGGTGGGGATCAAGGATATCTTAATGAAATTTTCACATGGTGGCACCGAATTCCAAAGCACATGAACTTCTTGAAGCATTTCTGGGAAGGTGATGAGGAGGAAAAAAAGGAGAGGAAAACTAGTCTTTTTGCCGCCGATCCTCCTGTCCTTTATGTCATCCACTACCTGGGTAATAAACCATGGCTATGCTTTCGGGACTACGACTGCAACTGGAATGTAGACATTTTGCAGGAGTTTGCTAGTGATATTGCTCACAAGAGGTGGTGGAAGGTGCATGATGCCATGCCAGAGAATTTGCAGAAGTTCTGCTTACTACGTTCTAAGCAGAAGGCACAATTGGAGTGGGATCGGAGGCAGGCTGAGAAAGGAAATTATACTGATGGCCACTGGAAAGTCAAGATAAAAGACAAACGGTTAAAGACTTGCTTTGAGGACTTCTGCTTCTGGGAAAGCATGTTGTGGCACTGGGGTGAGAAAAATTGGACAGACAATGCAACTGCTACTCCGTCACCTCCTTCTATTACTACTGCCAGGCTCTAATTCTTTCTGACCCTGCTTCTTCATACTTACGAATTACATAGAAATGATACCGGAGAACACAATTGAGTTCCTACCAATGTTTACATTGTGCTCGTAATTCTCTGCGCTGTAGATGCAGATTAAGCCCCTTTCTATAGTGTCTTATCCATTGATTTTCTTAACTCTAGCATTTGCCTTAAATTTTACAGTTGTGTTTGTATGTGTACTTAGAATTTTTTTTGATGATGTTCTGGCGACTGCTTACTAGATTGAAGCGTAAACTGGCAGGAATTCCGCCACTCTCTTCTGGTGGTTTTTAGATTAAGGCTTTTGGACCAAGAGCTTCTAAGAGAAGGATTGCAAGTCCCTTTCTATTTGGATATCAACTGTTGGATTTAATCTCAGGATTGCCTTCCCATTCAAGGAGAGACAAGATTACTGTCCCAATGAATTGAATTAAAGGAAAACAATAAGATGGTTATTTGGTTTTTTTACAACAGAATACCCCAGCCAAAGTGAGACGGTGTGTGCATTCACTGAAAAGTGACGTGTGTTGCTGATAGAAAACGCTTTTTCCCCCTCCTGTGCTCACAAAATTAAAGGGACATATGCATATGCGTGCGTTTAGTTGACCGTCAGTGAACTTAATATAGTTTATAAGTTTAATTTTATCGGTGAACAATCGCATCAGTCACATATTAAAAAAAATTCTAAATTTTTTTTATTGTCCTTATTCTTTCACATATTTATCATTTTATCTCTCAAAATATATGTTAGATTTTGAGAAAAAATTACACATTCGAACTCATCGCACAAAGCTCTTTCGAACAAGACTCATATTTAATATTTTTATTTTAATATTAAACTAATTTACAAACTCATACTAGTAAATTGATACCTTATACGCTATACTAAACAGCACACGAGTTATTTGACTGTTTATACACTACAGAGTTTATATCATGTCAGATATATTCTCAACCAAACACATATGCAGTGGAAATTTGGAATTTGATCCAGTAATTTCTTCGGTTTTCTAATTCGCAGCAACAGCGACCTAGATGAATTCAAATGGGAAGAAAATTTTTCTTTATGGAGATGAGTTTGGCGAATGAACTTTGTTCCAACTTCCAAATAAAAAAAAAGTATCCATTTGAATACTTGAAAGATACTTGAGACACCAAAATTTATAATTTTCATTTTGACCCTCATTAATATAAAATGTTGAACGTTGAGGCTCTATATGTGTGTATATATATATATATTATAATAAATGACGATTGCACCTGCTATAAAATGAGGATCATAAATTACTTTGAGAGATGTACTTTAGCCGCCATGCCATTTAGAGGAATATATCCCCTCGAGACACATGTGACTCAAATTTCAATATATATATATATATATATATAGTTATATTTTCCTACAAAATTTTAATATAAAGTTCTATCTGGAAAATTTTAAAAATTGGAATGAAAATCATCTAGTTAAATCATTTATTGTTAAGTCTATCATGTTTGCGCCAGCTTTGCCACTGAAACAAGGTCTAAAATCGTGACATCAAGAGTTTCATCTACTTTTACAGTTCCATCAGTGCGACACCAATCAACCTACCAGTGGCTCCACGTTGCCACCACCCATGATCTTTATCTTATCTGATTTCCTTGGTGGCTTACATGTCTCATGAAGAATGAAAATAAAAAGGAAAAATAACTATCAATCAGAGGGCGTCCGTGGGTGGGACGACCCGAGCAGCTATCTAGGATTTTCAAATCTCCGAGTGGTTCACAAATATCTCTAAACACCCCTTTTTTCGATGCTCAAAATGAGGGACTGAGAGGTGTTTACTCACAAAAACACATCTCAACCTCTCTCAATACCAAACAAGGATTCAATTTTATGAACCTCTTCCAACCCAACCCCTCTCAACCCTCATGCCAAACATAACCTTAGACTTTGTGTGAGAGCTCTTTATATATTTAGAGTTGTCACAAGTCTTTAAATATTCACGTACGCCACCAGACAACATGCCTCACTTTGGATGACAATGGTGGCTCACCGAAACTACGGAGACATGGAAGGTATAGGCAGACCAATTTGTCTCCAAAAACGGTGTTAAATTGATAGCTATACGAAGTTATGAAAATGTAGCAAAAACCTGCCGTCTCTTCTTTCTTCCATATTGACATGTCTCTAATATTTGGTGCTAAGTAATTGCAGCCCTAAATGCTATCGTTGACCAAGTATTCAACGATATTAACATGCATGCATGTCCATATGATTGTCTCTCCTTGTGAAAGTGGCAAGCGATGAGTGTTGTTTTTCCAACTCTAAATAAGGATATAAACAGTTCAATGTAGTAAGGTTTTGAAAGATTCATTTAACATGTGTAAAGACTGCGTCTGGTCCAAATTAACAGAAAGTATGATTAGGTGTTTCGAGAGAGTCAACTGCTGAACAATAAAATTAGGAACATTGAATCATTTAGGAATATATATATATTCACTTGTGATAATTCACTTGTACGGCCTTCCTAACTAAAGTTGATATGGATCTCTCATCTCAGTCGTTGCATCTGATCAATAATCGAGATTAAAAATGATAAAAAAATTAAAACACAAAATTTGCCTCCTTCGAATCCTACATGATACGTCGGATTCCAACCACTATTTCAGTCGAAAATTGATTGGGGAAGATGCGCTTCTTCAAGACGAGTAAAATGGTATCATGGATGGCTTTAGGAAACGTTGGAGTTGACCAGATCGAGTCCCAATGCCGTGACTTCAAACTCAATTTTTGGCGTGATTTTGGCTGTGGCTGGTGGTAAAAGTTTTGCGGCGGTCAAGAGTGTAATTTTGTTAGAACAGTTTGTCCGAGACAGATGCTTTCAGTGTGAGAAAGATTCCAATGTTCTAGTTCAAAATCTTAATGAGTGAACAACGGCTCTTTTTTTAATTAATACATTTACAATCACAGTATAAATCCCTTCCCAATATAACTTTTCTTCCTTGCATTAATACTGCCAGGAAAATACAAGACTATACATTTATAATTGATTGATGTTAATGGGAATTTGGTTGATCTTGCAAATATTATAATCAATTTTATTAATTAATAATTAATAACTATTAGTTGCATGGTATTATTTATTCATCAAAAAAATTTGATAAATGATAACTATATAACTAAAGTTTTTTTTTACCCCATTGATGTAAGACTAAAATAATTGCGAAAACCTTTTTCATAATTTTCCAAGATTTAGATATCATCATCCATATTTTTGTATTATTATCATTATCCAGACTTCACCAGTACTAGTTCTTGCGAATTGAGTTGAAGTCATCCCACTAATTAAGTTATATAATTATTCATAAAGGTCGATTGGATATAATAGAAAATAAGAAGTGCAGTCTCTTCAACATTTAAATAAATATTCCCTTCTAGTACTTCTACAATAATGAACCACAAATTAAATCTCACATTATTATTTTAGAACCACAATACTAATATGGGTAATGGGTGTGTCACACTTTCTTGGTTCAGTTAAAAATAAATAGTTACAGAGTTTTGTAAATTTATCTCTATAGCAGAAGATATTGTATGCAACTCTTTCTTAACAATTATTCTAATACATTGTTATCTCGATGAATATCGGCTGCATACTCATTCGAAGACTGGACTTTCGAATTCCTTTTGTGATCTTTATATATATGGTGGTTTTAACTTTTCTTCAACAAAACTATTTTGGGAGAGAGTCTACTGATATATTCTTTCTGTCGCCGAATCGTATGACTCGTAAGGTCCTGAGTTTGATTTCAACTGGAGTATATGATATCTTTGTAGCCACTCAATGAACTTTATTTCCACTTATCTTATTGTCCAATGAGAAATTTCTGTGCGAGGGGGTCTGACAATCCTGATTTAGACCAATATCGATTATGTCATTCTCGGCTATCAAAAACAAACCTTTCTTTATTTTCGTTATACAAAAAGAATAAATAAAATTAATGATCAATCATTGATATGTGTCTACTAGAATTACTTTATCAACCTAAAAAAGCATGGAACATTCCATTAAACAGTTGCATGCACTACTGTTTCTTATCATGTTCACTGCATTAGAGAGAGATTATTTTCAATTAATTAAAAAAAACACAATAATTGACTATGACATCGATCTTAATTCGAAATCCATTATTATATATAGGTGTATGCTTTCACCATCTTCCACATTGTATGGGAATGAGATAAGTGCGTACTCAAGATTTATGCATATGCATTTGAAGATGATCATATATCTTGTTTCATTCATTTAGTTAATATTATTAATCACATAATTAAGATCGCTATCCATAAAGAGGAATGTGACACGATGCACCACTATGAGAAAGAAGAAGAGAAGATATTGCAAAGAAATTGAATTATTCACGATCTCCAACGCCAACCAAAGTTTTTGTTGTGAATTGATGCAAAGATCGAACAAGCGAATAAACATAATTATCGAGACAAATGGAATAAAAGGTTTTGTTGGGCAGATCGAGTATTGGAGAGTCCAAGGGTATAATCGCGCGCCAATGCTTGCATGCCTTTATATTGCATTATTATGAACCGATATATGTATATATACAACATTTATATATACATATATATATATATATTAACCACTTAACACAACATTAGTTTGATCGCGGCTGCCTGAATTTTTATTCCATTTTTAATAAAAGAGGACGATACTTTAGAATTTTTATCAGAACTCTGATACTAGTTATTTTCGGGGCCAACTAAGTACGTAGTTCCTTGAGATTCCAAAATCATCTCGAACTCAATTTTAGGTAAAACATAAAATAATAATGAATATTTTTTCTCTCTTTTTGTTTCTTCCTCGAAGACACAATTAATTCAAGAAAAAACGAGAATTAAAATTGTGAGTTTCAAGACACACGTGTGTATTGGTAGGTACACGTACATATATATAAAGATAGTCAAATAGTTAACCATGAAATGAAATGTAACTTATTAAAAAACAATTTTTTTTATTTTTTTGAGAAAATATACAAAAACAAATTTAGTGATAGTGCGTTTATGGGAGTCGCATGGAATTGATTCGCATTATGAACTTTTGGGCAACGCACAAGACTTGTCAGTCGCTATATATGTTTTTTTGTAGCTAGCAAGTGCAATGTATTGCTCATATATGCTAGTGCGTTTATGGGTCTTGCTTACATGCATGTAATTGTCACACATAAAAAAGGTGTGCATAAATCATTAGAGATGGCCAAACTGGATTGAAGATGACATGGGCTGTCAAGACTTGTTAAAAAAACTTGTTAAATGCTCCACGAAACTGATTTATTTATGGAAATCGAATAATCTAAAGCGAAGAGTAGAGAAAGAAATATAATTACCAATAATTGAGATTAAAACCCCAGATAGGCTTTTTGGTGCAAGTATTTGATAGCTATTATATGTAGTTTTCTTTGTATATATTCATATGAGTAGGTGTGACGTGCGTTATCTGTGCTTGGAATTCAAAGATTTGGCTACCGAGGCAGAACTACCTTCCAAGCATGGATCGGCATAGAACAGAAGCATATCTGGTTTGCCAATTAAAGGATAGATTGAAACCTCTGTACTAAACAAAGCACATGCATGTGTAGTGCTTCTAATATATCATTATTATAATCCTTTAAAGGGAATGTTTTCATCTTTAATTTTTTTTATTTGATTTATATATGTGGTTCGGAAACCACTAATATAATTGAGTCATAGTCTAGTGATAAACTTCTGTGAAACAAAATCGTATAAATTCAAAATGTTCTGAATTTTGAATTTGATTCTTATTGGGGCAAATATTTTTGTGATCACGCGTTATGTTTCTGTCCAACTTATCCCATCGTCATGTGAGAAATTCTATACACACATACCAGACGATTAGATTAATGTAAGTCCATATCGAAGGTTGAATGGCTAAACTTATATAGTATTCGTGTCGGTTAAACAGACAAGTGGTTTGTGCTAACACTTTTTATTGCTACGCAAATATATACTTCTCAATCAACATTATTATCCGGTTCCTCTTCATTGTTTGCATCTTCTACCTGTAAGCAATATATATAATATATGATATGCATTATTATAATTAGCAAATTAATTTAATATTCTCAATAATCGTCTCTCCCTTTATTTATTTATTTTTCTCGTGGGAAGACAATTATACAAAGCTCTTTGAATTTTAATTTTGAGAAAGAAACTGATATTTGTGTGTATTTGGAGGACTTTTCCATAAATTGAAAGAGTCTGAATTAGGGTTAACTGCCTAAACCCTACCTTAAGTTGCCAAATACCATGTGCTTGCCATGTTAATATTAATTTTATGCTATAATGTGGAGTGTCTTGGAAGCAAACCGATCTTTGACTGATACATCTCATGTGTTTTGGACAACTTACCATATCTATATGTCTTTCATGCATGCACATTTTATTATTCTTGGATGTTATTGAATGTTGAAGTAACATACATATACATATATATATATATATATATCTGTGTGTGTGTGTGTGTGTGTGCATATATGGTTAAAGTTTCCTCCATTTGTTCAGTCAATCCTTGAAATATAGTTCTTGTTCTAATTTTAAAAATTTATGTAATTAGACATATGTTATCATATCATATGTATGTATATATAGCACTAGGTGATAAATAAGGACCAAAATCAAAAATCAAAAGAACATGCCAGGAAAAATTGGAACATAACTTACGATAATGTCATAAAAAGACACCAAGAAACTGGCTCGAAAGCTGGTACCATGCTGAAAATTGTAGATTGTTCCTTAAATAAAGAATCACTCTTCCACCCTGACCCAGCAACTCCTAAATTTTATGTTTGACCAATTTAATTTCATATATATAATTAAATCAAGCTTATTATTTAATAGTTAATTTAGAGTTTATGGTTAAATGTTTAGGAAAAATTAAATAAGATCGAATCAGTGACTTACAAAAGGGTGCGCTCTAAACTTTTGAAAATAGTTTATTTCTACACACACACATATATATGATATGATATAAACTATAGATTTTTCTAAAAATACATGTATTTCTCCCTCACAAGCCTCTTAAGTTTTTGAAAAATTTCTTCGCATTATATATATAATAATGTATATATTACTTCAATACTTATATTTTTCTATCAACTATATGATTAATTATATAGAAATTATTATTATTGATTGATACCCATTCATCAAAAGAATAAATATTGATTGCTACACACTCATACATGATGAGAGATAATTTCTACTCAATGAAAATTAGTCTAGAAAACTTAAATGATTGCTTTTTTGTTACATTGAACATTTTTATGTTTTAATTTATGATGTGTAATTTAATTTGCTATATTGAACATTCCATTTGTTATATTTTACCCAAAAAAACCATTATCGATTATCCTTTTTATTTGAAAAGTGACAAAACTCAAATTCGACTTTACCTTTTTCCTGAAAAAGATGGTGAAAGATTGCCCATTACCAAACTGTAACTTATATATTTTATGATATCTCATCATGTTATTCCAATGTCTAATCATGTAATGTTCATGTTCAATTTTATTTTTGTTTTGAACAAAAAATATATCATTGAATTCGTAAAATCGATCAAGATACAAATATAATTTTTCCAAATTTCTTAAAAAATGTCTTCAGCCCAAAAAAATAAGTGCACATAGAAAAAATCTGCAAATATCTATAAACTGATTCAGTAAAATCTGTAAAATATCTATCCAAATTGTCTTTTGGACTCGCACACCCAATGTGGTAATAAAACAAAAATTGCTCTCTTTTTCCGTTTATTGAATCATTCTAGCTGGGAATATAAGTTGAACTTGTTTTATATATGTATATTAACATTATATATATATACTAGGATAATAACCCGGGCTTTGCCCCGGAACTATGTATGTGTTTTGAACAATTGACAATGTTACGACAGAGATTGAATGTAAGATGCTATTTCAGGAGACAAATGAACCTATAGCACTACCTTTAAACTACTTTACATTGTGCAGCTTAGGTTGGTTATTATGAGTCTTGAGCATCAATCCAACATGAATGAGGAAAATATGTCCACTATCATAATTATTCACCAAATTTCAATGTCAATATACATATTAAATCAGCTAATGGCTCACGAAATTGCAGCTCATGTACATGATTGTGATGATCCAATTGTACTTGTATAGAATCACCAGACAAAAAAATAGTTTACACTAACCTTCATCGCAAATAACCACTGATGGGAAATATTAGCTTTGGTTTCCTTGTATAAATGCAATGTCAGAGAACTTCAATGAACCTGCAATGAAAGAAAATAAAGGTAAACATGAATGAGGGGAAAAAGGGGGGGAGGGGGGGAGAGAGAAGAAAATAAGAAGGCAGGCTTATTAATTTCATATCAGTAACGATTGAAATATGAAAGCTGATCAAAATAGACACGTTTGATGCATTAGAACTATAGGATTCAGATTATCACATATTGGAAAATAAGTTGGATTCATGTCACCCATGGCTTTCTAACGTATAAATACAAGTTAATAGTTAATTCAAGTGGACCTTACCTGCATGTAGGTTATGAGATTGATGATCGATGAACGAACGTGACCATGAGAGAGTTTTTGTGAATGGTGATTACGACTGCTACACGGAAGATGGCAAAGGCGGTGGTTGAGATGCATGGAAAAGTTGTCAGGAACCGCTATAGAGTAGGTTCATGAACCTGGAAAAGGCATATGTCTCCCTTGCCAGCTGTGGAGAACGAAAGAAGGGGAAAAAACGAAGTCATGACTCTAGAAACTTACTTGCAAAAATGGAAAATAAATATCTATTATGTCTTCGAATGTACAGGCCTTGTCATCAATCAACCTGGATGTGAACAAATTCAAGGTAACATTTGATTGATACATAGCAGGAAAACGATGGAGTTCTTCAGCTTATAGTCAATGAATCCAAATTAGCACCACTCAATAGTGTATAATAACTGAAAGAATTAAGCATTGCATTACCCGTACTTTTGGTAATGACTGCTCAGTTTCGGTGCATACAGCTCAAATAGATGTCGAGCATTTGACCCAAGCACCTCAGCAATTATTGTCCACTACAGGTTCAATAAATTTAATGTTAAAATTTGTCATAAGAATAGTGACTGAAGATATTATTTTGAGCTTGTTTGCTCAAGTCTTACGTCGATATCATTCCGCAGTTTGAGATAGTCCACTTGCTCACCTCTGAATGACTAAAATAATTAGGAACCATACGCATTTTAGCTTCCTGTGGAGTCAATCCAAAGGTCTGTATTTGAAATAAAGACAAATGTCATAATCTGAGATATATTACTCCATAAAATATCAACATAAATCATGGAGACAAACAGACATATAAACACAGGCTTTAGTCATTTTTCATAGTAATACGTACTAACAATTGAAAAGGATAACATAGAAACCTTTGGAAACATGTGGTTGGAAGGATGGCATGCATGCATAAGCTAAAGAATAGGCGTAACTCAATTTCAAATGGAAAATTGTGGACTACCCACAACATAAGATCATTTCGAATTGAACTTGATATGGATAAGCCACTAACTGAATATAACTAAAAGATATTGCACAAAAGGCAGTTAAAATAGGAATTCAAATCATTCAATAAGATCAACTCTATTGAGTATACCTTAAGTAAAAGGGCTAGTCTCTCAGCACATCTTTGGAAAGCACAAGGTACCCAAAACGATCAGAAACTGTACATAATCAAAAACAGCTTTGAAAGATTGAGAAACAAAACCTAAACAACCCCTAATTTTTTTGGAACTAAACACTCTGTAGAATAGGAAAATTCGGCAAGAGTTGAAAATCAATGAGGAGAATCTAGCAAATCAAGAGTTGTTCGCCGATGCATGGACCTGGACAACAGTCAAGATTGAACAGAGCAATTGAAAAATCAAGGCTGAAATGAAAAGAGGCAATGGGCAGTGATTTGACACCCGAGAAAGGCTTCTAGATTATCAACACACACCTGTAAATTTCGGCAAGGAGCTTCAATGTTCAGAAAGAGAAATAGATGATTACGAAAAAATAGCAGAAGAAGAAGAGAAAAAAAATCAACCCGAGATTCATGCACCTTAGCACACGATGATGACCAAAGTACCCAAGTCTTAACCCATGAAAAGATCTGTCAACACACAAACAAAAAAAAGCACCAACGTTAGAGCAAGAACAACACAGAACAAACAAAATTAAGATAAAATTGTCGAGGCCACAAGGGAACCAAGAACAAAAAAAAATGAAGGACAGAGACAAAAATAGTGTGAAGTGGACCAGACAGAATGATAAACGATGATGATTCAATTCTCGTAAGCTACGTCGTTCACCCGGGAAGAAATCGTCGAAGAATGTAGATAAAAGATGAAAACGCTTTCTCCGGAAAGATGAAATTGAAAGTGTTCTATCGAAGATGAATAAAGCTGAGATCGATTTTATCTACGACAGATCTCCGTTGTTTGCCAAAAGGAGACGCGAAGTTGACAGATCAAAAGCAGATTCATGCATCTGCGATAAAGTTTCTACTTTTGGGCGCATTTGAGGCGGTAGAATTTGTGGAGACGGTAGAAGTTCCGGAAGAAGGTGTGGTCAAACAAAGCTGAGGCAGGAAGCAAGGAAAATCAGGCCAGGTTCATGTACCTGGAGAAGGCAGCTTTCTCCCTCAAAATCCTGGCGGTTAGAATGAACGGTGGATACAGCATGTGGAAATCTATATTGACGTCTGGGGTTGACGCGAGAGGAGCAAATTTCGCGCGAGTAGGAAGAATAGTCAGGACTCGCCAGGAGAATGCCCTATTTGTTTGTACTTTATATAGATAGTATAGATATTAACATTATATATAGCAAATCATCTTATGAATTTGAGAGGTCTTAAGTTTCGTATTTGGAGGAATAATTTTGTGGCCAAGTCTAGGCTTTCGCACAACTTATCATATAATTAGATGAAATATTTATGTGTTTGCGAATCTAACGGTTTGAGTTTAGTTAGTTTATATGAGACCGTTCTCGATTACTTAAAATAAAATACTAATCTCATTTCATTTTTTTTTTGCCGTAGCACATGTCACACTCTCCCTCCATAAGTACAATGTCAGTTAGCGAACCGTTTCAGGAATATCACACACAGAGAAAAATGGACAGTTTTCCTTACTAAAAAGCCAAGGCTATAAGGATAAGAACGAAATCAAGATATTACAGTCTGAAAATGTGTGTGTATAAAGGGCAGTCATTTTTATATGGGTGTTGTTTTGTTGGCTATATAAACCGCTCGCTTCTTGCTTGCTATTCTCATTCATTGCCACTTGCGAGTTAAGGCAAAGACGCGTGTGCGATTCTCTCAAAGCAGTCTCTGGTTCTTTTTTAAGGGGAAAATTTTCCTTCTCTCGAGCGTTCTTGATTAGATAAGATTGAAAGAAGCTGTTGGAAGAGGATACTAGCAATGGAGAATGTGGCGCATTTATTGTTGGGCATCTTTGGTGGGTTTTACATTTCTTTTCTCTTCAATTTTCTTTGCTACTGAGGAGTGATTTCTGATTTGGGTGTGCTCTGTTTCTTGGGGTTTTGGGGGTCTTATGGTTGCTCTGTTTCTTGGGTTTTTGTTTGTGCAGGAAATGCGGCTGCTCTCTTCCTCTTCTTGGCACCAACGTATGTTCCTTGAAAACACAATTTCTCTGGCATTTTTCACCGTGATTTATTAAAGTTCCATCCGGATTTTTGAGATTCTCGACATTTAGAAGCTTTCTTCAAATTTTTCTTGATCATGCACTACTGATTCCCCGGTTTGTCCATCTTTGTTTTCTTCAGAATTATAAAAGAGACTGTAGATAACTATAATTCTTCTTAACTCGAAAGTACAATCTCTATGGCTTTTTTCATTGAAATTCCACTTGGGTTACTGCGATTTCTCTCTGTTTAATGGTTTTCTGCACAATGGGTCCAGGAAAACACAAAAAAAAAAATCTTGCTCACACGCCACAAATTCCCCTTTGTCCATCTCAAGAAAAAACACCAATGGGTAATTACCATTTTTCTTTTGTGGAATCTTTTGAGAATTTGGATTGAATTTTGTATCAGAATTACGTTTAAGAGGATCATAAGAAGCAAATCGACGGAGCAGTTCTCAGGAATCCCATACGTGATGACCTTGCTCAACTGTCTACTTTCTGCCTGGTTAGTTTCACTTTGCTCTAACCACATTTTTTTTCTTTTACATTTTTACCACTTCTTTTTCATTTTAAGAGGATCATAAAATTCAGGAGTTAGCGAAAGCAGCCAAAGAAAGGATTTGACTTTCTCTGGATGCATGCTACTGCTGTCTGTTGTCATTTGATCACTACCCCAACAAAATTTCTTCAGCTGTTCCTGAATTTGTGACTTATTTGTGGAATCAAAGATGGGATTTCATTGGTTTTGATAAATTGGGACAGGTACGGCCTTCCATTTGTGTCAAAGGGCAACATCTTGGTGTCCACAATCAATGGCACAGGTGCAGCCATTGAAATCATATACGTGCTTCTCTTCATCTTCTACGCACCGAAGAAGGAGAAAGCAAAAATCCTTGGACTGTTCACAGCAGTACTCACTATATTCTCTGCTGTGGCATTGATTTCCTTGTTTGCCTTGCATGGCAAGACCAGGAAGCTCTTCTGTGGATTTGCTGCCACTGTTTTCTCAATCATCATGTACGGCTCACCTCTGTCAATCATAGTAAGACCCGAAACCTTAAAAATCACGATCAGTTCTTCTTCTTCTTCTTCTTTTTATGGAATTGAGATCATATTTTGATGGATTTGATTGCAGAGGGTGGTGATTAAGACCAAGAGTGTAGAGTTCATGCCCTTTTTTTTGTCACTGTTTGTGTTCTTTTGTGGCACTTCGTGGTTTTTGTTTGGACTACTTGGTGGTGACCCATTTGTGGCCGTGAGTTCAAGTTCCTCCATTTCTTCCAATCCCAACAAGTTCAATAAATTTTGAGATGTTTTAGTGAAATGGGTACTAACTTGGGATTTGATTGTTTTTTGCAGGTGCCAAATGGATTCGGGTCCGGACTCGGGGCGATCCAATTGATTCTATACGCAATTTACCGGAACAACAGAAAGAGCACCAGTGTTGATGGGTCTGTGGAAGAGATGAAACCTCCAAAAGAGAAGCGTTACTCACAAAATGGATCTGCTGATGCCGATGAGCAAGTGTAATCAGTTATCAGTGTGCTGTACGGGTCCACGCGCGTTTGGAGCAGCTTGTGAGTCATAAAAATGGAATCTTTGTGACCAAACAAAGTTTTCAGAGCCCAAAGGGGCTTTTACGTTTGCAATTTCTCTGTGTTTGTGACTTTGTATTCAAGTTAATGACAATGGCAGTATACTTCTTCAGTGTACTATTCATATCTGCTTTGGAAATTGTGTAGTTAGTAAGAGCAACTCCGATGCTACTTTAATTTCGGGCTATTCAAATTTTTTAATTGGGTCCCACTTATTTATCCACATTAGCAAAATAGTCTCTCAATACATCCATATCAATAAAAACACATTTCAATACAATTTTTTCACTCTCTATTATCAAACTCTCCAAATATCAAATGTGCACATCTTCCAATATAATTTTTTCACTTTTTTTACTCTAAAACACATATCTCAATACAATTTTTCTACTTTTTACATATTTTTTTTTTATTATTTATTTATCTGCATACTCCAAAATTTTCAGCATTTGTTTTTAAGTGCACCATTGCACTTACTCTAACGTGCTAAATGTGTAACGATAATGTGTGTCTTACGACAAATAAGTAAAAATTTTGAAAATAATAAAGAATATGTATTATACATTATCAAAAATTTTACATCTCAAAAGGCCACTATTCGAATATGTATATCTCACTTTACATCCTCAAATATACACACTTGCATCGGAGATGTTGGAGTTGCATGATAATGTATTTGAAAAAATTAATTATCTCTGTATTATATTGTAATAATGATAAAGATGTTAGTTGGTCATTAATACGTCATCTTTATGCTAATTTTTCACTTTTTACCTTATGTCATCATAAGTCATAACCAACTATGTTTCTTATATATTTTAAAACTCCAGGCAAATTAAGGTTAGGGGAGTTCGTCTCTTACCTTCTAACTAACTTAATTAAAAAATAAAAATAAATGAGATCATCAAATGGGGAGAAAGAACATTGGGACAGATTCATTTATTTAACATACTTAATCATATAATTAACAAAAGGTTTTTTTTTCTTCTTCATTTGGTGGACTTGTGATCCTTCGATTCCAACTCAGAATCCATGACAGTGCTTTCTTTCAAAGAATTCACCATCCAATTCTGCTCGGTCTGCAACTTCACAGGTTTTAGACCCTAAAAACATTAATGGTGCCTATATGGTTAGTAAAGCATTGGATTTAAAATAAATTGAGAAAAACAGCACAGCTATAGGTATAGAATATAAATTTGTAAGTATAATTATTATAAGTATGTAATTTTAAGTATAGATTAACAAATATTTTTATATAAATAAAATTAAAATAACTAAAAAAAGCACAACCATTCGTTGTGTCAAACATGACTCCCTACATCAACTTATACTCCGTCAAACGTACTCTCCACCAAACGGTTGCTAAAGATACCGTTAGTGTTAACTTGTCTTGTTTGGTTGTTGTGTTATAAGTTTCAATTTGAAGCGCTTATGACACGTTAACGATATCTCGTTAGCGCCATTATGTCTCGTTTGGCCGACAAAAATATTCGTTAGGTGATCGTGTTTCTAGATTGATCTAAAAAAATTAAGATTTTTCTTTCGTCTATATGTAAGGAAAGATTATTTTTGAAACCGAGTACGACAAGCTGTGCTGCTAATTTTTTACTTTTAACACTCACTGTTAGTTAAGATAATAGGATTAGTAAGCATGGCATAGTGTCATAAAGCTTAATTCATTATTTAGATTACCTAAATAGGGATAAAAATAAATGGCCAAAATGTAATTAAACGTTTTATCCTAAATCATCATAGATCTATGTAGTAATATGATTCAAATCATATTTTTTAAAAAGAACAACTATCGAAAAATAGATTTTTACAACAATGTGGCATGCATGATTAGCACAAATTCATATTTAGTTGTTGTAATTAAATCGATAATCATGAATTCACATTGTATTTGATTTACCTCCATGAAGATTTTCAATGCTTCTTCTTTCCCAAAAATTTCAATCACCTTCAAGGCTTTCTCCTGTAACAAAATTGACTGTGTGAGCAAAAGCTAACAATTAACATCAAAAAGATAAAATTCCACACACAAAAAGAAGTAAATGAATCACCTTGGCTTGCTTAAATTCCTCTTTGGACAAAGTTTTTGGTTCATCGATGATTTTGAGATCCTCATGATCATCAAGAAATGGTTGATTTCTCTCCATTTCAGATTCACACTCAACACTGCAATTTAAAATGGAAGAAGTATGAAAAGAAGCCATAAATAGAACAAATATTAAGGGAACGTGGCATTGATGGTGAGAAAACACCACACACATGGCACAAAAAGTTGTTGCAATTAAATTAAGCAGTCTAACTGTGAAGCATTAGAAGCCAAACAAGGTCTTCTGGCTTTTTTGTCATGATTTAATCAAAAGTTATACTCAAAAAAAAAAAATATTATAATTTTTATTTTCGCATAGATAAATCAGTCCGTTTCGCAGTGAGGCATGCTCCAACTTGCAGTTGCTTGCCTGAGTTGAGTTTTAAAACCGTGGTGAGACGAGGCGAGTTTCGGAAACAAAATATTTTTAAAGTATTATTTTAAAAATTGTGATAAGATGAGGTGGTGTACACTTTAGTATATCATTGAACAGAACTCTGGTGGGATGATAAGTGTTATTCTCTCTTAAAGTGATTCGAAATCATAAACATTCATGCTTCATATAAATAGAAATCAAAATCATAATCAACCGAACCTTTTCGAAAACTGTAAAGGCCAAAGCTGTTAACTCAAACATGAAAATATTCTTCATCTTCACTACTGCATGTATCGATCTTCTGTTTCACTGAATTAGATCGACGAACCATCTTCTAGCAAGATTTATTCAAGCGAATTCCAATTTGGCAAAGGCCAATAATCAAATTTGAAATTTATAGAGGAATGCTAGTGAATAAGGAATCAACTGCATTCTGCATTCTCTACAGAAACAAACGAATTAAGCAGCAGGTTCAAACCTTTACCAGTCAGTTTAAATGACTTAAACCTTTTGAATCACTGTGTTATTCTTGTGCAGCATCAACTATATATATATATATATATATATATATGTATGTATGGAAGTCTATAATGGGACAACAGCTTCATTAAGTATATCTTCTTCATCTTCTCAATTACCTCTTTTGCCTCCACTGATCTTGGCATCTTCAAGCCCATTCACCAGACCTTCCACGGCCCGATCAAATGGTGGAATTCTTTTTTTTTTTTGTCAAATCGATAATGTTATCTTGTTTAGGGTTTATGCGGTCATTATAGTTGATCATGGGCCAAGCTAATTCAGTGGGCCTTTCCGGCCTTCAAATTTTCGGGCTTGATATATCAATACACCGTGATTTATTTTTCTCTTCTTACAACTGTCGACACTCACGAAATCATTGTTCGATCTTGAATTCAGATTCTTAATGAAATCCAAGAACAAAATTCGAATTTGGCAAAACCAATTTTAATTTTTGAGTGGAATATAAACGCTTCTGAACTCAAGTTTTTTCATAAAATTTTGATTCTATCCATTATTAATTTTTAATTAAAATAAAAATGTTTTGACGAGAATGAATTTTGTAGAGAGAGAGAGGATGTATTTTAATATAATAGAATGGTATATACCCAAGTGGACCTCAAATGACATATTATAGGCAAGACAAGAGAGAATCTTGTTGTTTTATAAGGTCAGTCAGGTCCAACTGTCTGTCAGTTAGTCTTGCTGCTCTTGATATTACCTTTAAACGGCCGTTATGCCTTTTTCCTCTTTAATAATAACGGTGTTCTTTCCGTCAAATGCCACGCAATCACGACTACATCCCCATGCAATGCATGCATACATGTCGCAGCATACATGACATGTGTGTATATAGAAAGCATTTGGGAAAGTTTTGAAGATTATTATGTTTGGGGTTTTATTTTTTAGTAGTTCTAGCGTCGTCGCTTAAGGTAGAATTTGAGCAATGCTATAGAACTGTCAATTGCCCAATTGGGTATCGGGTTATCGGGTCAGGTTTGATCCATTCTCCTTAAGAAAAATTGAATCTAACCAATAACATTGTCGTAAAATTATTAAATAATTGGGTTCTGAAATATCAGATTATCGAATTCAAGTATTAGGTTTTCTGAAAATTATGAACATGACCCAGGCTCTACTACATTGAGTAAATTCGGACATTCTGGGATGAATAAGCCCGTTATATTTTTCGAGGTTGTGACTTGATGGATATCCTCGAACAACCAATAGAAAAGCCGGATGGTATGGTGTGGGTATTTTGGTGAATTCCATGGACAAAATCCTCCGCTTGGGGATCTATGAGATGTTACTGGTGCAGTGATCTATTTTGCTGCAGTCCCGTTACCGTTCAGAATAGTTTTTTTCCATAAATAGAAGGACTTACACGTGTAGTAATGGGACCAAGAAATCAATGGGACCCATGTGAATTACGTGGGAATAGAAATGAAGTAAATGGACGGTGGTGATTTGAGATCAAAGGTTTCTGTAAAAGGTTAAAGATATTTCATGCGGAAGTGCTAGAAGTGTCTCTCTTAGCTACGTTAACCATAAATATACATTTTCTAATTATAGTTGTTGTTTTGGTTATTAATTTATTATGTGGGGAGTGGGAACACAAATACTAATAATAAAACTAAGTGATATAAAATGTATCACCTAGCATGCAAGGGAAAGAGTTTTTACAATTTAATTATTTTTTTTAAATAGAGTTATCATGATTATGAATGTAATAACTCAATCAATTTATATATATAATGAAAGCTTTACAAATGTTTCACAGGAATTCACGTAGGATTTAATATAGATGTAATACAGGAGTTGAATATTTGTATTAATTTAGCAAGCTAAATATGATAATACCAAATAGAAAAACATATGCTGTAACAAAGAGGCTCCATACAACCGATAAAATATTATAAAATTACAAAACTAACTCATTAAAGAAATCTCTAATTGCAATTTCGACTCAAGCTTTAAAACTACAATAAAACAATTACTTACATATATTTGTTTTAGAAAAGTATAAAAAATGGGAATGAAACGAATAATATAACCCTTTTGAAATAAAACACGAGTCATGCACAACGCGGGCATGCATCTAGTAATACATTAAACCTTAACTTTAAATTTTAGTATTCATTCTTAATATGTTTGTCAAGACTAGTATTCCACACGATCGGATTGATACAACCCAACTGACTATATTTTACAAATCATAAACCAAATTAAACCTATTTTATTTTTTCGACAACCCTCTGACATATTTGGAGTTTTGTTGATCCGTTTTGGTTGAAAAGAGCGTGAGAGATTTGTTCGTTATTCCAAGAGATACTTTAGAGTTTTGATAGTTCTTGACATAGATAACTTTTGTCATTGAAAATCTATATAAATTTCATTCATATTAACAAATTTTTCATTGTCTTTGTCCGAGTGGTAGGCAATATATCGAATCCCGTTAAACTCGTATCTTCTATGTGTTCTCTATTTTTGTTCCCGTTTTATTAATCAAGTCGAATAGAACCGGCATTAGTGACAAACAACTTTTGTTAGGAGCCAATGCCGTTGACTTTTGACTATGCGAAAAGTACGGTTGACCACGACTTGGTCTTCAGATTTCAGTCTTCAATAATCATATTATATTATGATTTCATTTTATTTTATTTATGTTTGGATTGCAATGCAATAGTGGCCGACCTTATAGTTAAGGTATGAGTTGTCCCATGGCATGCCCTCCCCTCCCCTCCCCTCGCATGATCTGTAGGGGCTTTTGCTGTTCACTCGATACACTATTTTATTAAGATATTTTACCCATCAGGGGTATTTTTGAATTTTCACGTACTTGGCTTAGGCATGGTGAAGTATGTGGGCTATATATTTCATGATTGGAAATCATTCTAATTGATAGAAACCATTTACACTTTTATGCTGCACTTTCGTCATTTTGTTCGTATCACTGTCCGTTTGGATCAGAGTATGTTGATAGAGTATAAGCTCTCGTAAAACGTAAAAGCTGAGAGTGTCTGAGAGTATGGGGACAGAGTATAAGCTAGCTTAAAGTTGTTGGCTTGTTGAACTGGAAGGTCCATAATTTTTGGATCAAACCTCATTATTTTAAACTTGTTCAAAAAACAAATGCCCATGAGTTTCAACCAGTTCAGTTGACAAGTTGAATTGTATGTAATCTTGAACTCCACCTACTTCCACTTATTCAAAAAGAAAAGACAAATACTCATTTATATTTGTAAGAAGTCAAGATTTTCTGATTTAGAGCGTGATGAATAATTGAACTAATAATCTATGATAAAGAATAAAATTCAGATAATTGAAGATAATTATTACAAATTTAAAATAAAATTAATATTTAATTGAAATGAAAAAGGTTCTATCCTTTTACAGACGTGAGGAGTATTTATAACACGAACGAAAAATAGAAATGAAGAATAATTCAACAATCACAACACGAGAATTTATGCGGAAACTCCAAAAACGAAGAAAAATCACGGTTGTTGTCAGAGACAACCAGAGAAAAATCACTATGTAGAAAATTGTTACAACCACACCCTCAGTATTTTTCTCTCATCTACAACACAAATACAATAAGAGAATTTCCCTTAAGTTTTTCCTCTCAAGCCAGCTCTCTTTCATTTGTTTGCGTTCTATGTTGTAGACTTGAATCACCTCTCATATGTATAGGAAAAATGCAAAACATGTTCACACACATTCAGTCACACAAAGAAGAAAAAGTCAATTTGACTTTCTCTTTTGCAAGAAAAATTAAATTGCAATTCTTTTACAATTTATTGCAGTGATCCCCATATGAGGGGTTCCACCGCGCAACTTATTTTTGATCAATATATTATCAACAAGATGTAATATACACTTTAAACAAATTAAGTGCATAATCTTCCTAATGATTGGTTGGCTTGACTCTTTAACCGTATAATACAAAGTTAATTTATTGGGAGAACAAATTGAATTTTCGTAACTAGATTCTTTTGATGATTTTTATCTATTTCTTGTCAATTCAAGTAATTAAGGTGCATATTTTAAGAAAAAAATGGAATCGGGTTATTTACGTTGAGAACAGATAATATGCTGGTATTTAATAAAGCCTGGATAAAAAATTAATCAAAACGAATTAAATCAATGCTCAAAAATTCTGGCGTTTGTAATAACAATTCTAGTCAGTGACACGAAACAATATTGCACTTTTTCGTTAAAAGTAGTCAATGGAGCTGGACCCTTGAACGGCCATGATTGATTCCCTCGAACGAACGAACAATTTGACATTAGAAATTCTAGGAGATTCGTGCATAGAGGAGTGGTGTTAAAGAAATTATTTATTAATCCACATGTAATTAGACATTGTCGATCCATATTGTTCACACTAAACACAAATTTTGGCTGAGCCTGGTTGTAGACGTATAGTTGGCGGAACTACAATTGTTGAAAAGTTAGAGTCTGCAACTTGTTGTGCTCATGGAAAGCTGTACCAAGAGGAATTAGGCACCGGTGGGTTGCCGGCCAAAGAGGTTCCGACGATCAAATCAGTAGAGTAGTAGGTCTAAAATGAAAGTGATGAAAATGTATATATGCAATATGAAGATATGCAATACTTGGGCGCGGCGGAAGGCAGGGAAAATGTGTCTTTGGTGTGAAAATTAATAAGCATATTATTTGGAAGAAGAGTAAATCAGAAAGTTGACATGTTCAATGTTCTTTATTCTTGGAGACGAGAGAAGAAGTTCGAAGAAAATTGGGACAGAGAGAGAAAATTGATCTAGTCTCTTTACCAAAATTGATTTTGATTGTACTTTTTTTTTCTGATTTATTTTTGACAAATCATCCATGTGTTTTGAACTTTATAAATACTTTCACATAAATTATATCTATCACATTCTTATATATATTTTTGTATCTTATTTTGTTCGTACAATGAAATAACTATGTCATTTGTGTATGAGAAACTATGAGATATCTAGGGTTGAATGTTTAACACTGCTGATATATCAACAAGTGGTTGGTTCAAGTGGGACGGTGCTTGTTTCACTTACTCAGGATATATTGTGAATTAAAAAAATCATTGTTGGGAAAGATTTGTCTCATTAGTGAGACTCTTCCGACTTGATCCGGATTTAATCGTAATAGGGTTAATCGCAGACGTTGAGCGGTCCAGACAAAAAAAAAAAAAAACAGTGCTCGTATAATTCATGAGATCTCTGCTTTGCAAGCAAACTAATTAAATTACAAAAAATATTGACGCGCCAAGTCAAACTTGAATCACCAATAGGACAGAGCAGTTGCATTTCTAAGCAACTCAAAACAATTTTGAAGCACATCTACCGATCATCACATTCTAGTCGACGGCCAAAAAATAGCGTACCATGATATAGGGACTACAATATCACACACACAAACATAATCCCCCAAAAGTGGATCAAATCCAACCACTACGGTTTGTTTGGCTTAAACACACTGAATTTGAGTGAAAAAAATTAGATCCGTAAAAAATCGAAAAAATTAAAACTGAACTGTTTGGTAGTTTTTATTTTTATTTTTACATATTTTCATTAAAACAGACCAAAATTGACAATTCAAATTGAAAATAAAAAATTGACATACTGATTGAAAACCGACTAAATAATTTAGTCAAAATATGTAAAAAAAATTCACTGTTAATACAGAAATCACAGATAATCACAATATCACAATGAGTTCGAAGCTGAAACTACAGATAGTTGTTTTAACTTGCGATACAACCTCGGTTTACCATATTTTTGCATAAAGAGTACACGATTTTTTTCCCAATTGAGCCTCTTATAAATCTCATTATTTAATTTGTATTTTTTATAAATTCATAAAAAATGGTATCAGTGAATAATATTTAATTTTGCCACTTATCTTAATACACCAAAAGAGGTTAAAAGACAATAATACACTTCCAAAAAAGGGATCCATAATAACTAGTTGAAACCTTTACATTATTTATACTTATAGAGTCCAAATATAAATACCAAATAAATCACATACATTTTTTTAATTAAAATAATTTATTATTGATTATCATCACGTGACATAAGCATAAATTCTAAATGTTTCAAACTTTTATGTATTTTATAAAATAATAATTAAAATTATTATCGTGATTAGTATTTTGAGTGGAGAATGACATTTGACTTATTTCCAAAGAGAGAAAACATAAAAAGAGAAAAGAAACTTAAAGAAGGAATGAAGAAAATTCAATCGGATCGAATACAATTTTGACGTCCGTGAGGACACAGCGCAGCATATCACTCCCCTTCTCCCTCTATCTATCTCTCGCTGTTTCTCTCTCTACCTCCTTCTCTCTAGATAGATACAGCGAAGGAATGCACAGCACATACTCCGCCACAACTCTCAGAAGAAACTAAGCAGTGTGTATTGGAGTTTGGATTAGATTACAATAATAGAAATCGACGAACCCTAGAGGGCGACTTCGAACTCATACAGCAACTCTGTCTACTGGCTAAAAGATTCGAATTTTGATTCTTCCAAGTCTGTGTATTAGATTAGATATTCGCTGATACTGTGTCTCAGTTGGTAAGTTCTCTTTTTTTATTTAAGTTAGACCGTGTTTTAGCCCTCACGATTTGTTTTCTAAACCATTTAAGTTTTTTTTTTTTTTACTTTATGGGGCTTTTGGATCGATGATTTGTATTTTGTACTGTTTGGGGTCGATCAGAGAGTGTTCTTTTAACATTCTTTCATGGAGTATTAAATGATTTTCTAGTTTTTTTATTTAATTTTAATGAAGTTCGGATTTTTGGTCTGAAAGTCTCTTCGTTTTGTTTCTATATTGAAATTTTGAGATTCAACCAGGAAAAAAGCAGCTGCCTTTTTTTTCCCGATCGGCTTTGTTTGGTGTCTGTGTATTATGGGATTCCTTAGTCTCAGTGATTTGGGTTTAACCGAGAGTTCTAGTCGAAGATGATCCCAAGTGATTTTGTTAGGAATTTTTGAGCTTTCAAAATTTCTCGTTGTTGTTAACAACGGAATTGTTTGATTTGTTGTGCAGTTAATTTTCTTTGAACATTTTTGACAGTCACAGGGGAACTAATTTTTTTTATTTATTCCACAGAGATTCATGCGAAACCCGTGTGAGGATTGGTCGTCATTTTTTGGCAGTGGAATTCTAGAATGTTCAGAATCCAAACGTGTTCATTGGTATTGCTTTTCTTTGGTCTGTTGCTTTTGTTTGGTGAAGCTGAACGCAGGACTTTCGGGCTCAGAACTCACCCCATTTTTCTGGTGCACATTAAGGGCTTTGAATCCTATACCTGTGGATGTGAGCTTGAAATGCTTAATGATTTGAGTATCCCCAGTTTTTCACACCCTGTGTGACTGTTGTAGTTCATAGCATAATTAATGTTTTAGAAGTTTTGGTACTCTATTGAGTGCTTTTATATTTTGATTCTTAGAAAATGGTACTTTCGGGGCCGCCTACTCCTTTGGGTGGTGCCCAGTCTGTTTCTACTCCACTTTTGAGGTCCAATTCTGGAATTTTAGGTGGTCAAGGGGGTCCTCTGCCTTCACAAACTGGATTCCCTTCGCTCGTGTCACCTCGTACTCAGTTTAATAACATGAATATGCTTGGAAATGTCCCCAACGTGTCTTCTCTACTTAATCAGTCTTTCGCAAATGGAGGCCCAAATTCGGGGCTTTCCGGTTTGGGGAGTAGCCAGCAGGGAGGTATTGATTCTGGAGCGGAGTCAGATCCCCTATCAAACATTGACGGTGGAGTGGGGTTCAGTGCTCCATCATCATTCATATCTTCAAACATGGCGAATCCTAGTACATCTGGTCAAGTTCAGGGTCAGCAGTTTTCCAATGCTTCTGGCAAGCTATTGCCGGAGCAGCAGCAGACGCAACAACTTGAAACTCAAAATTTTCAGCATACTCAACAATCAATGCAACAGTTCTCTGCCCCTCATAGTACCCAGCAGATGCAGCAGCAACAACAGTTCCAATCTATTCGGGGAGGGCTACCTGCTGTTGGCTCAGTCAAGATGGAGCCACAGACCACCAATGATCAACATGGATTGCAGCAGCAGCCACAACAGTTGCAGTCTTTGAGAAATCTTGGCCAAGTGAAAATGGAACCACAGCAACTCCAACCCATGAGAAATTTGATTCCTGTGAAGATGGAACCCCAACATTCAGACCAGTCTTTGTTTCTGCATCAGCAGCAGCAGCAGCAGCAACAACAGCAACAGCATCAGTTCCTCCACATGTCGAGGCAGTCTTCTCAAGCTGCTGCTGCACAAATGAATATCTTGAATCAACAAAAAATTTGGCAGCTTCAACAACAACACCATCAACAGCAACTCTTGAAGGCAATGCCTCAGCAACGGTCCCAACTATCACAGCAATTTCAGCAACATAATTTACCTTTGAGATCTCCCGTGAAACCAGTATATGAACCTGGGATGTGCGCCCGACGCCTAACACATTATATGTATCAACAGCAACACAGGCCTGAGGTAAGATTTCCTTAAGCTGAAAATTTTATTTATTAGTATGTGGTCAGTGGATGTGTTATAGGTATTATGCATATCCTGGTGTAGGACAACAACATAGAATTCTGGAGAAAATTTGTTGCTGAGTATTTTGCTCCCCATGCCAAAAAGAAATGGTGTGTTTCTTTGTATGGAAGTGGCCGGCAAACAACTGGAGTTTTTCCTCAGGTATGGATCTAAAGAAAATTGGTGGCATTAAATTGTAACTTTCTGTCTGATCCTCGTAACCTCCTTCTGATGAGTATTTATGTAGTTAAATGAGGTTGATATTCATGTGTCATACATTTAAGTTTATACGTGCTTTGGCGCTATAAGGACACTAGTATTGTCATAAAATATAGGTAAACTGTAAGCATATTAATGGCTAATCTGTTGTTTGCCTTTCCCTACATGCACCCGTATATTCGTAACGAGCAACCTTTTGTTGCAGGATGTATGGCACTGTGAGATATGCAATCGCGAGCGAGGCCGTGGTTTTGGTATGTTCTTCGATATTTGAATTTGTAGAGTTGTGTGTATTTTTTTTGTCCGATCTGACACTTTCTCATTTGACGTAACTGTTTCTTTAGAGGCAACTGTGGAGGTTCTTCCAAGATTGTTCAAGATCAAGTACGAAAGTGGTACTTTAGAAGAACTTCTTTACGTTGATATGCCCCGTGAATATCAAAATTCCTCTGGTCAAATTGTCCTGGATTATGCAAAAGCTATACAAGAAAGTGTTTTTGAGCAACTTCGTGTTGTACGAGATGGTCAACTTCGAATAGTTTTCTCTCCAGAATTGAAGGTTAAAACCTAGCCTCTTGGATATGAACAGCGTTCTTGTCTCTGATGAACAACTGTCTGTCTTGTTGAGGCATTATAAATTGGCTTCTTATTGTTTTTTTAATCCTTTTGGACAGATATGCTCTTGGGAGTTCTGTGCTCGGCGTCATGAGGAGCTAATCCCTCGAAGATTACTGATTCCTCAGGTTGCTGATCAGCAATTCCTTTTCATCATATAAGTAGCTTGTTTTGTGGTGTTGATTTCAGGAAAGAAACTGATTAGAATGTACTTTGGAGCCGTATAAATGGAAACCATCTTAGTATCCGAAATGCTCATTTTCATTTTTTTGGATAACTTTTGAATGTGGTCTTAATATGATGAACCAAGAAGGAAATAGTCGAGGAAATAACTGATCATAATAAAGAGAAGATGATCTAGGATTGTATTTGGAACCAAAAAAATTCAGCCTAGAGCTTCAGAGTTAAAAACTCATTAACTCCCGTCAATTAGCAGATTCCAATAGGACTCAATATGTATAAATTACCTATCTAAGTGAAGATACTTTTATCATATTTTTGAACAATAAATTCTCAAGGTTTATATGTGCATACATAGATATACAAATCCCGAGTGGGAGAAGTGTGAGTCTACTTTTGGCACTAAAAAACTTTTCTCAACTTTGGGCAACTTTCTTTTCTTTTTATGAATTAGCTTTGTCGTTGTATTATCTGTCTTTTGCATGCAGTTCATCTGTACCGACATGATACTGCTATCAGTATGAAAGTTATTTGTCAGAATGTTTTGCACTTTTAGATATGGATGAGGTTGGGTGACATTAACTGAATAGTATTCATCATCAGAATTTGTTATTGCTTTTAGATTTGGATCTTCTATTGCTTGAGTCTCTATTTTAGTGGTTTTATGGCATTCAGCAAAAAAATTAATGGTTTTGTGGCCCAATCATATGGATTCCCCAAGTTATCCTTAATTTAAAAATTATTAATTCTTTCTTAAAAGTGGGAATTTTTTTTATAATCTATTTACAAGCTATAACATCATTATAATGTACATTTTTTTTTTTGCTCGTCTTGTGCAGGTTAGTCAGCTTGGGTCTGCGGCTCAAAAATATCAGGCTGCTACCCAAAATGCATCACCTAACTTATCAGTTCCTGAGTTACAGAATAACTGTAATATGTAAGCCACTTACATTTCTTTTGGCTGATGTGTTGATCAGTTTGTTGATTTCTTGTTTTCAACATTTGGATATTTCCGATTAAGATTCTTCTGCTTCATTCTAATATTTGTCCTTTTCTCGCTTGTCATCTCTCATGTAATTGTACATTTGTTATTCATTTGAGCATGTCTTTTTGGTATTTGGTGTCTACTTGTTGGTCAGCCTCCATTTTGATATTTACCAACTTGGGTAGCCATAAACAATAATGTAGCTATTGATTCTCTCTGGGAAAAGCATTTGTTTTCTATGGATTTGGAGGGATACAATCTGATTTGCATGGAATTGAATTTGAAATATCAAATCATTTTTTTTTAAGTCTCGGGGAATTAAAATTTCCCTTGTTTCTGTTGGATTTCTCTACTTTCTGTGCTATGTCTCTTCATTTATCACTTATAGGCCTTGTTCTTCATATTAGCTTCTGGCAACAAAAGGGGAAAAGCTTATAGATTCTGCATTCTATGTTGGTTTGGTTTAGTGCTCACAATGTCTGAATCCAGTTGCGTATTTAATTTGCTTCTCTCTGTTTATAATGTTGACTTATACTACCTTTTTGTTTATATCTGCGTTAGGTTTCTTTCATCAGCTCGTCAACTCTCAAAAGCTTTGGAAGTACCATTGGTTAATGATTTGGGATATTCAAAGAGATACGTGCGATGCCTTCAGGTGGTGTCCTATCACTCATCATCTATGTGGCAACTTGACTGTCTTGATTTCTGTGTTGGTAGTTAATTGTGCTTCTGTATGTTTCATAGAGTGATAAGATGTGGTTGCCATCATGCTTGGGAAGGAGGGAAATTTTTTCTTTTTTGACTTGTACTTTTCACATGGGTGAGAGTGATTTTCATTGGGGAAAAAATTTGGTGGGGAATGCCTTTTTGACGGCCATTTCATTTCCAATTTGGATTCTTTGTTTGTATACTGTGTGCTTGAAGGTTGTCTTGGTATTTTCAATTGTTATACGTTAGCTGTTGGTTTGGCATGGTTTTCCTTAAGACTCTTCTCGACAGATGTGATTATGATTTTCCACCTTGGTGCTTTAATAAAACTTTACCATTCAAAAAAAGAAAGATTTTCTCAAAATGAACTTCAATACTGGTTTTACTTCGTTTTAAATGGTGTTATTCCACCTTATTAAAACTCTTTAAGCATTGGAGTTTCTCCATTTCAATGATTTTTGAAGGCAATACCTTTTTTGTCGACTACTTGTGCTTGATTGTTATTTCCTACTACCCTCAAAATTCTTGATTGGCGAAACCTTTTCATTCTTATATCATGTCGGTAGACATTCAATTGACATGTTTAACCGGTGTGTTTCCTTGAAGATTTGGCATGGTGATAAATTTATTCATTTCTGAACTTTTGTTTCTTGCAATTATGTAGTTGAATTTATTGCAAAAAAGTTTTCGAAGTTCAATTGTGGCAATAGGTTCGTAAGATAATGAATTTGGTTTTGATCAAAAGTCCAAACAGTTTCATTAAGTTTACGTTTTCCTTCTACAGTGAATTCTCCCTTTGTTTTTCCCTTATCATTTTGTGTTGTTTGAGAATATCCAGTCTTGGGGACAGAAGACTGCTATGTTTCAAGATTATATTTTTTAGTGGATCTGTCAGTGGAGATTGTTTTTGATATCGCATTGAATTCTGCATTGTTCTCTTACAATTTCTTGTCGATGCAGATATCGGAAGTGGTTAACAGTATGAAAGATTTAATTGATTACAGTCGAGACACAGGGACTGGACCCATGGGTAAGCTCCACCAGAAATGTTATTTCCTTTTGACTTTATCATTGCTGATCACTGTTGGTAGTCATTCTGTTAAGCTATGGGTTGGGTTACGAATTGTAATGGTAAAATGAAAGAAACGGCTCTATAAAACTCGACTTCTTTACATTGTTATTTTTTTTGGCGAAGGAAATAATGCTCCTTGGGATTTTAATTGGTGTTTGGGGCTCAAGATGCTTAGAGCGTTTGTGTTTGTATCTTGTATAGTGACTTTTTTTTTGGGATAAACGTATTGGTGATTTTATGACTGCTTGAACTGTGAATGAGGATAGTAGAACACTAACAGCTTTTTGGATTTTCTCAACTAAGCTTGAACCTTTTGTTTGAATATTTGGCAATTTTGTCTTGGAATGAAGATAAGCTAAACTATAGAGTTTGGATGTGTATGATGTAAGATATGAAACCACTTGAATTGGTAATAAGTTGAAGAAATAAAGAACTGTAGAAGTGCATTAAAAAGAAAGAATAGCAAAAGTTTTAAAAAATAGAGAAGTTTCTTTTCATTGTTCCCAAGTTACTTTGAGAAGTGGCGTCCATAAATTTCTCCTTTTTATTTTAACCGACTTAAGACAACTGAAATTAACTTGATGGTCATACCTTTGCTAATGTGGTTGGTATTACATTATTATCAATCAGGAGAAATGGTTTTATTATGATCAGTATTTTTGATATTTACCAAAATGCGTATGATTTATTTGGGATGTTGATGAACAATTTAATGTTGAGAAATTTTCTTTTAGGGAGATGAAATTGGTTAGGTAGTTTCAAGCTCTGCTTAATTGTTGCTGCTAGAGCATTCATTATATGTACTCCTTTACCTCTTCATTTTTCAAGGCCCTGAAACCTTTATTTTTAGCTTTAGGCTGAATCTTCTAAATCTGGTAATTCCTTAAAACATATAGTTGCTTACTTCTTTACAAAAAAAAACTTGTTTGATCAAGTGTACAAAAAGAAACGCAATCTAACCAGAGTTTTTCCCCCGTTTTAAGTACACATCCAGCTGTCTCTCAGGACAATTAGGTTGAGGTGATATATTTTGTTTGAAGATCTTTGAAATGAGGAAAACTAACAGATTGGAAATCCTTTGTGTTGCATTTGAACTATTTCCTTTGAAACCATTATTCGTTTTGCATGCGTCATCAAAATAACCACATTAATTTTTCTTAGTTTCGTTCAATTAACATGACAAAAGAAGAGCAATAAGAATATGGTGAATCATAGTTACTGTCAGAAATGTATCAAATTGGGTTATTACTTCATTTAATTGAAAAACTTTGAAAGTTGTGTTAAGTTTTAGTTTTGGATTTGTTCATCTCTTCTGTTTGATCCATCTATTTTTTTTTATTTCTTCTCAGAGAGTTTGGCCAAGTTTCCACGGAGGACGGGTGCTTTTCACAATCAAGCTCAACAGCCTGAGGAACAATTACAGCAACGGCAACAGCAACAGCAGATGATGGCCCAGAACTCTAACGGTGACCAAAGCTCTGGCCAAGCAAATGCTATGCAACTCACAGCTAGTAATGGCATTGCTGGTGTAAATAATCCTCTCAACACTGCATCAACTTCTACCCCTTCCAGCGCTGTTGCTGGCCTTGTCCATCAGAATTCAATGAATTCTAGACAGCAAAATTTGATGAATAATGCCAGCAGTCCCTATGGAGGAAATTCTGTTCAGATTCCATCTCCTGGTTCCTCTAGTACAATTCCACAGGTGCAACCCAATCCTTCCCCTTTTCAATCACCAACACCCTCCTCATCCAACAATCTTCCACAAACATCTCACAGTGCTTTACCTGCCACCAATCTTATTGGTTCTGCAAATTCACCTGCAAATATTTCCATGCAACAGCCAGCTCTTTCTGGTGATGCTGACCAGGGTGATTCTCATAGCTCTGTCCAGAAAATTATTCATGAAATGATGATGTCCAGCCAACTTAATGGCACCGGTGGTGGTATTGCTGGTACTACTTCATTGGGGAATGATCTAAAAAATGTCAATGGGCTCATACCAGCAAATAACAGCGTGGGTCTGAATGGTGGCAATAGGTTGGTGGGCCATGGAACAGTGGGTAATTCTGGTATGGGAAGTGCTGGATACAACACCGTGGGCGGTGGACCTGGTCAGTCTTCCATGGTCAATGGACTTGGATCTGCAGTGGGTAATAACTCCATGAACGGAAGGGTAGGGTTGAGTGCTATGGTTCGTGATAATCAACAACAGGATTTGGGGAACCAGCTTCTTAGCGGTTTAGGAGCAGTTAATGGGTTTAATAATTTTCAGTTTGATTGGAAAACGTCCCCTTGAGGCTTTTTTTTTATTATCTGCTGATGTTTCAATGCTTGAATGTAGCTGCTTGTGCAGCATGAGTCATGGCTTAATTGCCTTAGTCCCACGTCAAAATTGCAGTACGTGCTGGTGTAGTCTTGGGGCTTCAATCCTTGTACTAATTTCAGGAAGGAAAAAAAGAAGGGTTAAAGGTAGCTTAGTGTATGGTCAATTAAATATTTATATTTAATTGCTTTAAAGCTTCATTTTTCTCTCTTTCAACCTTGCTGGTTTTTTGTTGCCTTCAAACTGGCTTTTCTTCAGTATGCCAGTCTTGTGCTTGGATTAGGAACGATGATTTTCCAGCAGAGAGTTTGTATCTAGGGAATCCATTGCCCTCACTTTTGCATGGATATTTTGTATTATGGCTTGTTTGCTAGCAGTAGTAGTATTGTGATGGAGCTTCTTATTACTTTTCCTGTCATGATCGTCTTTTCCTGTCCTGATTTGTTCAAGTTTAGAGAGAAGATTTTACAAACTGAGGACATTCATGATAATAATATTTACATACCCAAGAAAGTAATTTTCTTTCATATTTAATTGAAGAAAAATACATTCTTTTAACTGTCTATGTACTTCTCAATTGAGGCAGACAAATTGGCTTTTGGCACAGCACCAACAATGTTTTCTTTTCTTTCTCCTTTCTTGAAGAAAATCACTGTTGGTATACTCCTTATTCCATATGTTCTGGCAATGTTTGGACATTGGTCTGTGTTGACCTTGCAGCAGATAACCTTCCCTGCATATTCTTTTGCCAGTTCTTCAATGACTGGCATTAACATCTTGCATGGTCCACACCATGGTGCCCAAAATTCCACAAGTACTGGAACTGGGCTTGCAATAACATCGTTATCCCAGGTTGATTCTGTCACCACTTGAACTGCCAAATTTCCAGACCAAGCCCTCATCAAAATAAAGAACAGAATTGCATCTGTACATTACTAGGTACTACTATATATGACGGAGAAGCAATTGACAGACCTTCATCTATGGCTCCACGAGCTTTGCAGACAATGCCAGGCTTCTGGGATCTCCCTCTAGATGAAGAAGAATAAGAAGATGAAAGTGACTGTAAATTGGGTTTATTGAATCCTTTACAAGCTGACAAGTGAAGCTTTTCTGTGGAAGATAATGGATGGCAACGTTGCAGGAAACTGGTTTTGGCAGCACAGACTTGAAGACAGTTTTCCAGAACCATCTCTCTGTTTCTCTGAATAAATTTCTTCACTGTTTAATGGAGGTTTTGAGATTTTCTGAGGAATGAGCAGAAGATGTGGTATATGTCTGTTGGACGCAGTGTCAAAAGATATTTTGTCTAGTTTTCTTGGAATCTCTTAAAATGTTATTTCTAGCCGTGGATATTGCTAGAAAATTGTGAGGTGCAGGGTGATCAAGTACAAGTGGATAGCATGCATTTGAATCTCAATAATAATAATAATAATAAAATCCAATATTTAAAACTTGTGGGACCCCAAAATTATGATTTGACTTTTGTTAGTAATTCTCTTGTAAGTTAATCACCTGAGATCTGTTAGAATCTTTGGTCATAATTATATAAACTGAAGCTATTGACATACAAGATCCATGAAAGTTTCATACAAGATCCATGAAAGTTTCAAGCTATTGACATACACCTTTCATCTTGAATTTGATTTTTGTTCCAAACAAAATATATATTGTTGCATTCATAAAATCGATCAAAATAAATCTATATTTTTCAGATTTAAAAACAATTATTTTGGACTCTAAAAAGTAAGATC
Organism: Euonymus europaeus; assembly: GCA_963580455.1. Taxonomy (NCBI): domain Eukaryota; kingdom Viridiplantae; phylum Streptophyta; class Magnoliopsida; order Celastrales; family Celastraceae; genus Euonymus; species Euonymus europaeus. The sequence goes on from OY756961.1 coordinate 26,487,928, forward strand.
TTATTTTAAAACTTCAATGTCAAATTTTGTGTACGGGTGTAATGTTACATGTGGGCTAGGAAAGAAGCCCATTTGAGAAACTTTTGGGATGGAATTGGGCCTAGAAACAAGTCCAATGGCAAAATGTCATTTTCGGCAAAAACTAGGAAATATTAGCGTAATCAGAAGTTTTATCGTTTTCCGAAGCTACCCCAAACATTTCTTATCTGTTCAAAAAGATCCCTGAAAAGTGAGAACTAGGGCTGCAAAAGCGCCGTGGGAAGATAAACGAGTCAGTTCAAACAAAGAATTGTGCGTTCTATTTAGTTATATTCGTGAAGAAGCTCGTTCGTGTTCCTCGAACAAGTTTGGTTAATTGTTCGGGAAATAATCTTTTAGCGTTCATGAACAATTTGTTTCACTCCAGAAACACAATTATTAAGCTGCTCGGTCCGAGCAATCCTTTGAATTAAACGAGCCGAGTTCGAACATAAATCTCAAGCTCGAGCTCGCTAAAAATCTTAATGCACGAGCTTGATGACAACACCCTTGTTTTTTAAATTTGTACCCTTTCTTATGAAACAGAAGAAAAAATTTCGCATAATTCATGTGGACATAGAACATCTACCATCTAAAGACAATTGCAAGTTATGTGGGAAGACCAGTTGAGATATCATATCTATTAGCACATTAGTACTATATATGTATAAAGAATATATAGCTTATGCATTGTATATAGGTGAAAGAAAGCAGAAAATATAAAATCCTGCAACAACCAACATAGGAAGTTTCATTTTATGGCCATGCGATGCAAGCTAAACCCTGTGCATTGATAAAATGGCCATGAAAAAGACATATTTCTGGCACTTGAAGTAGGAAATGAAATCATTGTATTCATGTAGGAATCATTTATGCACAGATCATTTCTCAAAAAAAAATATGCACAGATCATTTCTGAAAAAAAAAATGCACAGATCAGCGCTAAACAAAAATTCCATGAAGCAATGGTTTATTAGCAATATTCTAATAATACTTGAGAGTTTCAATTCGCATCAAACAAGAAACCACTTATTTTACAGCTACGATTGTATGTCAGTACGCATATTCATATCACAAATCATAGGAAACTACAAACAAACAGTGCTTAGTTGGGAAAAAAAGTAGATATGGTAACAAATGATACCTTTTCATCTCCACGCTGAAGCAACAATTAAGATTTTGTCTTCCCAGCCAAAGTGAAGTGCACCTATTTCCTCCTTCACCTTGTACCTGTCGCAGTACTGCCTGACAAGATTCTGAATCATGTTAGTTACACCCGAACTAATTGGGCACGAAGTGAAGCCAGCCATCGTCATCCTCGCCCTCCACTTTCCTGCAACTTCATACCGCTCTATCCTTTCTTCTCCCTCACATGCTACTATGTTTACTATGTCTCGTGCTAGGCATTGCCTCTCAACATTCATTCTGTCCTGACTCGCCCTAGGGAGGGTAACATCAAGAGACTGAAAAACTGCAGAATAGTAATTATAAGCTTCTACGAACCTTGGAAGGAATGGGGATGTGTTGGTATTAACATCTTGTTCAACAACGGTTACAAGTTTCGGATTCAGGCTTTTGACCATTCGGAGAAGTTGGTCTCTCTGATTTACTGTTGAGACACTCTCATCAGGCATGTGGTGAAGCTGGAAAGCAAAATTTACCACCACTGCTTCCCCAGGGTATATGTTGAGCATCGATGGACTGACAAGTGACGTTTTAGATGCAACTGCTTGAAACTCAAATGGCACATTCAGTACCTCAGCAAGTTTCTCAAGCCTTTTCCCGATGATCTCTAGTCCCCCTGTGGTGCGTTGAACAGACTCAGGGTCGTCAATCCCGGTTAACCTCAAGTGGGGTTGTTTGCCTGTTTCATCCGCAATTGTTTGCATCAGCGTTATGTATTGGCTCCCTTGGTTTATGTCAAAATCTATGATGTGGACCCTCTTTTCATCTCTAAATGCCTCGATTATTGCACCATTTGCCGCCATGAATCCAAATTTAAAACATGGGCAGACTTCAAATAGTATCTGCATGGCCGCAAGCCTATCAGAAGTAGGGGGCTCCTTGCATTTGAGGGCTTTATAGAGATATCTGCCAGAGGCAGCCATGCGAGCAGCCAGACCTTCCATCATATAGGCTGCAATCCTTTGAGGAGGATCTCCTTGAACCGAGACAAGTTGCCGAAGATCATTTATCATATTTAATGCTTCCTCGACATTACCCTCTGCAAGTGCATTGGCACAGTCAAAAAGCAATCGCTTCTGAGACCGAGGAGATACTTGTGATATCTCTTTGTTACTGCTGATGCTACTTAAGTTAGAATCAAAGTAGGAAGATTCGTTAGGCGAGTCTTGCAGCGATGCATCATTTATTGGTTCAGACCATTCACCATCAATTTCCATGTTTCGACCAGTGCAGAAAATGTCTCCATCATCTTCATCATCATTATCATCAAGTAATACCCTTTCCAGTTCCCGAATCTTTAACTTCATCTTATCTTCATCCAAGTCTAATGTATCCGGGCTTTGACTTTCCATGTCATCTGACTCAAAATTGGATTCATTGATACCATGATATGCCATGGAAACTAAAGAGGGGTTGTTATAAGCATCTGGAGCAGTCATAGAGGAACCAGAACTAGTTCTCAACTGGTAAGACAAGGCAGCTTGTGGGTGTAATGAAGTTTCTGATATTCCAGAACTAGACTGGTGACTTAGTTCTTCTGTTGGGGAGTCAAGGAAGTACTTCTCATAACTCTCACTGCGGTAAGAATCAGTCATATGCATGTTCGCTCGCTTCTCAGAGCCGAACGTACATAATGTCACGCCAGAGTTGTCACTGCTCTCCTTCAATGTGTAGAGCTTGGAATTCGTACATGATGTGTCAGATAGCCCTGCCGGCCTAACTAAAGACATTTCCTTGTTTCTGAAATCACTCAATTCTTGACTTCTTGGGAAATATTTCTCGTACAATAGATGTGAGCTGTTTGTCGCTGTAAGAAAGGCATAGCAACGATCAAAACAGTAATCATTGTCGAATGTGAAAGCCACGAAACAAAACTCCGATTAATTAGATATTTCAATCAACTGTAGAAACTTTTAAAGACGCTATATTTTTTCCTGTTTTCTATTTAGTTCTATTTTACTTTTTACCTGCGATTTAGAAACGCCCGCCTGGGGATGCGACTCTCAGTTGAAATTCTTTTGAAGCTTGTAGTTTGCCTGCATTCAGCCAATAGAAAAAGGTTGGGTGGAAAAAATTAGTAGAACCCAGGGGGGGAAACATAGTCCAAGAACACAAACAATCAAACTCTGGGCAAGTGTATGTGTACACTCATCTATGTGTGTGAGAGAGACACTTCACGTTTGTGTGTTTTAAGGCTGATCAAAATGTCTGAAAGGCCAAGTGAGAGGGAAATCATAGGTTGTTGATAATCAACACGATTACCATTTTGGGAATTTCCATATTATAGCAGGGAAGTCATATTCTGGAAGGCAAAGAGAATATGTCATGTTTGAGCATGCATGTAGATCAATAACCTTGTCGACTTCTTTCTACCAAGAATAAGGTCTGAATTTGAAGTATGCGTTCAGAAAGGGGAAAAAAAAAGAGTGACCTTGAACAAGAGAAATCATTTGCCCTCTAGTATTATTCATCCGAGTACTCGAGTAGTCGGGCGCACAACATCCATAATGAATGCTTGGAAATATCAGATTTACCCAAAGGTCTATGTCTGGTAAAGACAATTGGCATAACATATCATCGGTAACTTGAATTTTTTTTCTTCTTCCATAATTATGAACAAAAATAACAATCCAGTGACTTTTACCATTGAAACCATAACCCGCCTTAAGCAAACTGGTATAGGGAAATATTATAAGTTTGATCGGTTTCATGGAATATAAAATCGCCCAATTCAAGCTAACTTGTGGTTATTGGAATACAGGGGATACTGATAATACTTTCAACAACAATCTTGTAGAGATAGCGATACAGAGACCACCATGAGAGAGAATTGAGGGGAATGAATCCCAGTCAAGCACTTCAAGAAAGAATCATATTCGATTCAAACAGAGATGCAAAGGCAATTGAACCCATCTAGAGCAAGAGAACTACTAATGAAAATCAAATCTAGGGTAGATACCTGTTCCAGAAGAAATACCTCAAAAGGAGGCAACGATGACCAAACCTCAGTCTCAATCCTGCAAATCCATTGGAACCCAGAAGAAAATCAACCTTAAAAAATGAGTTTGGGGGAAGACAGAAGCATACCCTCTTGACTATAAATAGTTAAATACAGTAATTAAGACGAAACCCTAAGAACAAGTAAAATAATCTTGAATTGTGAAATTAGCCAAGGTAGGTTGAAACGCAACAAACCAAATTAACCTAACAAACCAAAACGAAAATTGGGTCAAAGAACCATACAAGGAACAAGAAAATACCAAGAATCTGAACAGATCAAAATTCCAAGACCGACTTTTGGAAGACCATCAAAAAAAAAAATCCTCTCTGACTAACCTTGGTTTGATATCGCTGGTGTGACCATGTGATAATGTATGTGTTAATAGAAAAATGAGAAAATATATTAAATTTTTTATTTTATTTATATGATTGTATTGGAAGATGTATTTTATTGATAAAAATCAACATATGATATGATATCTTTTTTTTAATTTAGGTGAGATGTAATATTTTTTTTTAAGACGAGCAATTTTTTTTTAGTACAATTGCTCTAACAACGGCAACATGAGAGACAAATGTACGGTAATGGTTGGAAAATCGTGCAAAAAGTGTTATGATAGCTAGTGGGGATGAATCAAAGTGACATAATTCAATTGAGTGATAGAGTTATTAAGGAATTATCAGACCTTCGGCAGAGTTAACAACTCAGAGTTTTTTACTCTCTCTTTTTTTTCTATTGCATTTTTTCATCTCAAATGACAAATTACTATTTTTTTAAAAGGGTATAAGCTCCAACATGATAGCGAAAAGTTATAGCTACAACCACGTTAACAGCGTAGAAAATTATAAATTCAACCCCAGAAAATTAGACACTCAAATTTTAAAACAACAAAAAAAAAGTTTAGAATGTATCCTACAATTGTCTTGAAAATAACTCGAATAGACTAAACACAAATGATTTAGATCCTAGATTCTTGACTTTTTCACATTTTCTTCATCAAGATATGCCGTTTGAGAGACCGATCCCCATCAGATGTAGAAACTTCATCACTTTACATCATACATTTATCGCTAAAACATCGCTAAAACACGATAGAAAATCGATAGACTAATAAAAATCATGACAATTGGATGAGATCTATATAGCTATGTCAATGAAGAAACCCAACAACATGTCTTACGCAGCACAAAATAGGTTAAAAGGAGTATCTGGGGAGGAAGAGAAGTGTGATATCTCTACTCCTCTCTCATACTACCATTGAAAAATTTGAGAGCTTTTAGAGAGAATTTATATAAAAGTTATAGAGAATCTATAAATGACTCTAGAAAAATATTTTGTCGTTCAAACTCTCATCTCACACATTCCAAATAATTACAAAATTTTGAACCCATAAAAACGAGTCGCAAAAAATGAACTAAACACGAGAATCGAATCCAAAACCCCAATTTAGAATCCATCCAACCCTCATGAGGCTAGCCTACCATTTTAATATCTCTCATTGAATTGTGATGTGTACTACATGCATACTTATGAATGTAAGGGAAAAAAAATTCTCCATAAAATTATAATGTATTATATGAAACCCACATTGAATATGCAAATGTCATTTTAGTCCCCACAATATAGATTTTACCCAACTGCTCACATAACAAAAGGAAAAAATCATTTTAGTTAGTGGAAGTGTGAAAAGAATCATTGATGTCATCAATCACGAGAAATAGTGGAATTAGGTATTGAAAATCTTGAGAAATAGATCATTATGGATATACCCAACTTTTTTAATTTGTTAATCATTTGTCCTAATCACTACATCTTATCCAAAAATTAAACTATTGTAGGTCCTATAGTCTGTTTTGAAGGCATTTGAATCACAAAGATAAGTAACCATACTAGTTGCTGTGTGGGCTTGACATAGATAGGTTCAAAATAAATTATTTTTAATTTAATAAATATATAATCTAGCTAACAAGATATCTTAATTTGCCATTTATATATCTATTTTTTTTTAAAGTCAAGGCGAGAATATACTAAAGGGGAACGAAAACTGATAAAATGTATGATTTTCGTCAATACCTTGAAATAATAAGAAAAATGTAAAGAATACTTTGCGAACGACGTGTTTATTTTATTCAAATCTCCCTCTCAACAGATGTTACATACAATACCTTAAATAATACTTAGAAACCATAATTGTAACATATTTAATAAAGAAACAAATTAATTAAGCAATAATTTACAAGATATTTTTAAAAACACGTCGAAAATTGACAAATTACAAAAAAAAGTGGATAGAAATTCATCGAAATGTCCGTTACTAGGCTGAAAATGATGTCTAACGGCTTCACGCTATTGGAATCGATATAAATTTTGATTTGATATATTATGGGGAATTCGTGATCCAAATTATGACTATTTTAACGAACATGAGTTAAAAGACTTTATCTGATATCCTCAACAACCTTGGGATCAAATGTATGATATCTTTTAACAAGACTTTATCTGGTAAACGACTATGAACATTCGCCACAAATAAAAGATCACTTGTGAATTACTTGCAAGTATCGTACGGATAATAATGGTTAGTCCACCAAATAGAACAGTGATCCAGATGGACGCATTATGTGGAGAGATATCAGGAAATGTTGGAATGTTTGGTTTTCTCCAACACATTTCTAAGATGTGGTAAGGGCAACATAACCGGGTTAATTATGGAATGACTGTTGGATAAGAGACACCGCCATTGGGGTTTCTTTTCGTAATTTATTCATTATATATTTTCCAAATGATCAGCTTACATTACCCCACGATTGATGACAAAATCCGTCGGAAGGGACGAAACAACAACTCATTCCTTGTACAGTGTCATAATTTGAAGGAATGAGTAGAGAAGAAATATTTGCCCAACAAATTATCCCCAGCATTATATCATATTGGGCTAAAGGCTTACGTGGGTTTTATCCCTAAAAGATCCTCGAGTGATTAGAGGTTGGACACCTCTTATTAATCGAATGAAGTATAACTCACTCTTTCGTTTGCAATGGATCGGGAAGTTTGTGGTGAATAGTTGTTGTTTATGTGAGGTAGACCTGGAATCAATTAGTTATGTTTCTTGCAGTGCCCGTAGTCCACGAGTGTTCATCTTGATGAGTTTTTAATTATATTGGGCCCTTTGGGTTCTGTTGGGCCTATTACATTCTAAGCCCAAAAATCTAATATTAGGTGAAGTATAAGCCCAAGAAATCTTGATGAGTTTTTTTTTTTTTGGAAAACATAAAACAATCAGAAAAACATGGAAATTACTTGAAAATGAAAAATGAGAAAAAAATGTTTTTTGAAAATAGAAAATTAAAACACAGGGAAAAAAAAAATCAAACGAAGCCTAAACATTATATTGTGGGTTAGTCGATTAAAAAATCTCAAAAAATAAAGATAGCAGCAATTTTAGATGGTTGTTGTGATTCATTTAAATACTTTATAAATAATAATCTAAAAAATTAAACTAATTAACCAAGACTAATGTGTTTTATATAATCACTTTAGACACTTAAATTGACTAGCATATCTTGCTCAAGTGAAAGGAGGAGTATAACAATACAATTAAAGTTTCACCTACTTTTGATTTAGAAAGTCCAATGCTGACATCCAAATTTTATATTGGCATATGGCCTAATTTTAATATATGATATGTCAAGCTAATTTTATGCATGTTTTAAATTGTTAATTAGAGAATAATATTATTGCTTCAACTGTTATAGATAGATAGATATTGTCACTAATGGAGAAGATAATGATATTAGACAAATACGATCATGATGACCCATTTGAGAGGAGAACCAACCATATACATAAAGGTAGCTAAACTGTCATTATCTCACACCACTAATAATTAATTCTAGAACGATAATTTAATTAAAATCATTGAAAAATTAACCAAACTAACTTTACTTGATCCACCATATATATATATGTCGACAATACAATATTATATGTAGCATCAATTAGGGTTAGTTTCAGCAAGCATTACATACAAGCAAAGTAGTACAACAAACAAAAAATCTTATGGGTTTACTTCACTTCACCACCACCACCATTTTTTGTGTTGGATCACACGTCATCGTAGTAATTCCATCAATCTTAACTAGCTAGAACCTTGCATAAGTTAATATTAATCATGAGAAGCTTCTGATCTTTTCCTTCTAGCTAGCTAGGCTGCTTAATTATATTAGACAATCTATTAATCTAATTATATCGTGCTTTGACCAAATAAGCCGTGAATCTCTCGTTGCGTAACAGCGCGCTCCTCTCTAGACCCAGTACATATATGTCTACACAAATTTGTTCTCCTGGGATGTTTGGCCAAAAAACGCTTCTATTAAGCTGATAAGTTTTGTCTATTATATTCTACCCTTTAATTTTGTCTCCCTAGCTATGCAAGAATCAAATCTTTCCGTCACTCGATAGCTCGTGCAACACCACGAAATTTACATTGCAAATCAAGGATTAATTATGGAACTGTCCACTTGAATCAAGTGCAACATGTTGTCTTGTGATGCTCTGTTGATCAAAGTGAAAGGTTCAATTTCCTCCAAGTTCAGAAAAGAAAAAAAGAGCTGAGAATATTTTGTGGCCTTGTAATTCTCTGTTGATTAGAGCGTATGGCTCGATTGTTCAACCTATTTTTGCGTATGTATTGAATATTTAATTAAATGTTCCATCGGTCGTGAAAAAAGTTAAAAGAGAATAAACGAAGCATGAATCACTACCAACTAACATAACAAAATGCATTAATTGAATATAACAAGTTTTCAAAAAAAAAGTTGTTTAGTACGCCAAATTTAGGGAAACTAAAAAGGTGACAAGAAAAAGAAAGGACTGCTTATTTGGGTTACTTGATGAGGTGAGGGAAAAATAAGGTATGTAATGTGTTTTCATATAATGACATTTTGAAGAAAAAATAGGTGCATGTTTGGCTGTGCAAGTAACTGAAATTACTTATATATATATATATATATATATATATATATAGAGAGAGAGAGAGAGAGAGAGAGAGAGAGATTTGCATATATTACTGTTTGAAAGCTATCTTGAATCCTTCGATTTGTGCTTCATGCATACACAGAAGGGAAAAAAACCTACTTCTAACGGTCTTGTGTGTTTGTGGTCTATATATATATATATTGATGGAGAGAGAAGTTAGTATGTGCACGTCAAAACAGAAAACTATGTATAACATGGACATTATATTCATATAGAAGTTGCACCACATTCCACTTAAGGTGCAACATAAGCAGCCCTAATGAAAGATTAATTCCTTCTAATTAATGCCACCAACAATATTGACTAGGAACTAATCCATCCATCAGGGTTTTGGTTCAAGAAACATGCACATATTTTATGGTGGACATGATTATTATATATATAGAGAATTGTTTTTATGAGGTCCTAATTTTTGGGATCTAAAATATTTTTAAAAAAAATCTGGAAAAGTTATAGTGATATTTTGATTGGTAATCCAACGATAATTTTTTGTTCAAAAAAATCAAATTCAACATAAAAAAATACATGATAATTATGAATCTTTAGATATAAAAGAAAAGACATGTCATGCACTTTTTAAGTTTAATTTGATTTTTGTTTAGAACAAACAATACATCGTCTAATTCATAAAATCGATCAAAAGACAATATATATATATTTAAAAAATTTGAACCCCAAAAATTAAAATCTCATAGAAGAATTCTCATTGTGGTCATTTTTAAATTGAAGGGATCATTGAATTAGAGTTTACTTTATATGGCCCATCTATTCCTCAAGTTTATAAAAATCAAGAGGGACAGTTTATATATCTTAATTTGGTCGCGATGACAAGATTAATTAGTTAATTAATTTGATGCATGACCATGGCAGATTGGCAGTTAAGTTATATTGTGTTCGAACACTAACAATCATTTTCTATTTTTCTTAACTACTCTGCTAATATTTAATGAAGTTAAAACAATTATTCATTATTAATATTGCTAATATTAAAAGCAACAAAATCTGTAAAGGATTTTGACATATTAGCCCTGTTGGATTAAATTTCAGTTTAAGGATCCAATCATACTCCTTAATTTCTTTATTTCTTTCAATTTCGGTTTGCACGTGTATATATATGTATATAATAATCCTTAATTAGGACCCCAAACATTGCAAAATTGTTAGGCGGAGTAAAAAGCTTGTGATTATCTCAATCACAAAACAAAACCTAAACCTCCCACTGTCAATTATTATTATATATAATTAATTGGCTAGCTCATTGGTGTGTATATATATATATATGTATGTATGTATGTATGTATATGTTAATGGGATGGAGTATTTTGAGAACGTAGAGTTAGGTGGGATTTTCAAGTATTTCCATTTCCTAGCCCCTAGGGTATAAAATCTTAATCGGTTAAGAAACATTAAAATATATAATTATAGAAATCAATAATCATTTGTGACACATAACATTAATCTTTCAACGTTTGCATTTGACTTGCCATCCTCATGTGCAATTTAGTATCAAAGAAAAAGGCAGACGGTTTACCCATACCTTTCTTGATGCTGTCATTACACGGCATTCAGAAAATTATTAACAATATATCTATATCTATATCTATATATATATACACACACACAAAATATAGACTAACTTCTCAAATTCAGCTCCAACTGTCATCATGTTAAAGAAACAGAACAGAAAAGAAAAGGCTCAACTGTCAAATACATATATATACATATATGTCCCGATTTTTGCAACTACCGTATATATATAAATGTTTTTTTTAGCAAAATTAGAAAGTGTTGTTTCTCCGTTTTCATTTTTTTATTGCTGTGTTTTTTCCGTTAATATGCTAAAACAAATTAAACTTTTTTTTAATGAAAATGGAGAATTTATTTCATAAAACAAATTAAACTTAATACGGGTTCTTCATATGAAATGAGTCATCCTTAACCAACTCAGTTATCTTTTATCCGGCTAAATTAAGAATTAAGAAGTAACCCGATAGTTAATTATTTGATGTGAATGTTTTTTGTTGTATTACGTACGTAGTTATACGTGTACAAAAATATTAATAGAGAGGCTTGAATTATATATATTTGTCGTGTAAAAGCAAGAAAAGTGACTTACCATCCACAACCCTAAACCAACCCTCCCCTTTCTTGTGTGCTCATTTCTTCTCCTGGTTCCCTCCCTTATATATCTTCTTCTACACTTTTTTCTCTCTGCTGCACACAGCTTCAAACAATAGCGCCGCCAATTATGGCCATGGATGAATCTGGCCAAACTTATGTTGATGATCAATCCAAGTCATCTTCATCATCCTGTTCACGAGGACACTGGAGACCTGCTGAGGACGACAAACTCAGACAACTTGTTGAACAATATGGGGCACAAAATTGGAACTCAATCGCTGAGAAACTCCATGGAAGATCTGGTACGATATATACATATATGTGTCTATATATATATATATAAATATATGACTAATTAATTAGTTAATCACTCCTCTATATATCTTTTGCTAATCTGATTTCCTTAAAATTACTATTGATTATTTACGTAAATTAATTGGTCTATATAGGTAAATTAATGATGGGTTTATCCCTATTTTCTTGATCATTTCGATGGTTTTTCGATGTTCAATCGTGGCATGTACTAATAGGACCGATTGAGTTGGTAGTTTAGTTTTTAATATATTGAAATATTTTGTAGGGAAGAGTTGCAGATTGAGATGGTTTAATCAATTGGACCCAAGAATTAAAAGGAAACCATTTAGTGAAGAAGAAGAAGAGAGGCTACTGGCGGCGCATCGAATCCATGGAAACAGATGGGCGTTAATAGCCAGACTATTCCCTGGTAGAACCGATAACGCTGTGAAGAATCATTGGCATGTTATTATGGCTAGGAAGCAAAGAGAGAAATCCAAGTTATGTGGGAAAAGAGGTCGCTATGATGAAGTTCAAGAACATGGAATTACTGCTACTATTGATAATACCCAAGCAAGGAAATTAAAATGTCAAGATTTGTTCAATTATTCAAGATTTGGCCTTGAAAGTAGTACCAAAGATAGGGTTTTCACAGTGTCGTCACCATCCAATTCTCCGGTGGCTTCGTGGTCATTTGCTGCAACATTGGACAACAATTCGTCTTCAGTGTCAAGACTTGCAGATAGGTTTTACACTAATTATGTGAGCTCTACGGGTTATGGCAGCACGTATCGGACGCCAAGTAGCAGTGCATTCGGGATTTCAAATTGCAGGAGGATTAATGTTCCTGGTCCATTTGGGTACTTGAAGCTTGATGATCAAGAATCTGAAAATGGTGGTGGGATGATGATGAAGAAAAGATTAATGATGGATAATTCGCCGACATTAGCGAATATTATGAGAGTGAGTAATCAGCAAAAGCAAGGAGAGGAGGAGTCTACCAAACATGAAGATGTTCCATTCATAGATTTTCTTGGTGTGGGTATATCTTCTTGATCACTTAATTAAACACCTCTATATATCTAGCTATGTATAATTTAATTTGTTATATGACATATATAGTTGTAGCTTCATTTTTGCTACTTGATTTTTCTTTTTTGGAGGTTTGCATCTTAATTATTTACTATATACATACACATAAATATAGCTAGAGGAGGCTATATATGTAGAAGTAACTTTCATATATATATATATATATATATATATATGATAGTTACACATTGATAGTACTTGGAAACTTATCTATCTGCAGGTAGTTCTATATGTGTGTGCTTAATTATTTTTACATCCATGTTCATTGCTTTCTATAATTAATGGACCATCTGAAGAGTACAATTTTTGTTGTCATTATTAATTTGAAGCTTCAATTAACCTTTTCTTTTTTTTTTATCGTGGCATTGTCATTAAATTGCATCATCGAAGTTAAGAGAAACATCTTACCATCACACACACACACATATAGTTGATAAAATGTTCTCTCTCTCTCTATATATATAAATATGTATGTATATGTATGCATGTATGTATGAAAGTATCCTGTGAGGGTCAAATAAGTGAGTTTTTTCCACCTAGCCTCTTAAATGAATCACAATTAAAGACGAATTTTGAGTTTTGCATTGGCTAGATCATATGTAGATGCATGCATGCATGCAAGCTAGTAGTTCCTAGCTTAATTTTCATGGGAATATTTCGTTTGATTGCACAAACATAATTTGCTTGCCCTTCCCAATATTAATGCATAGCACACCATGAAATTTTCCTTGTTATCAAAGAGCAAATTTTTGTCTCCATGTTTTAATTTAGTAATGAAGACAAAATATTAGGCTATACTTGGCGTCAGTGTTCACTGCTATTGGAAAGCGGGTATAGATGGCTGGAATATAAGAATATGCGATATATGTATATGTATGTATTATGTATATATCATGTTTGGAGTACTGTACTTTCCAGAGAAATGTTCAAGATTGTACTTATTTAAGTTAAAATTGATAATCAAAGACGAAATGGCCCGAATGGTTCGAACCGCCCCGTCCTGAATGCTCCCGAATTCCCCGAATTCTCACACGAAGCATGACCTTAAAATCACAACTCTCTCTCAATTTAATTAGAAGCAATTTATATCTAATAAAGAAATTAATTTTTTGCATGTATACAAGATTACTGCTGCATAACACCCGTACATTATGTGAAGAGTATTTTCAAAAATTGAACCTATAAAATCTAGATTGTATCCTTACATATAGCTCTATCGGTGTGTCATATGTTTAGTTGTAATTAATCATCGGTGATTCCAATAATTAATTTAACACTATATATACCGACGTGTTGATTTTTGATACGATAGTTTCTCATATTTATATTTTCAAAAAAGATAAAACTATTCATGCGAATGAGAAAGCTCTAAAACAATATAATGCTTTTAGTTATGCTTATGCATGCAATTTTCTGTTTGGCTATGGTGGATATGGTGAAGGAGCGCTATTATTATAGTTGTTCCATAGTCATTAAGTCCCTTTTATGACGTTGATATCTATATTTATATTCAAAAGCAAGAGTCTAATGCTGATTTATCAAGTGATATTGTAAAAGAAGCGAAACATATTTGTATAAAAAAGGTTCCTTATCATAAAATCTCTTACATAAAATTACAAATGTTAAAACAAGAAGTCTAATTCGTGTGGTCGAATGAAAGAATTGTAGTGGTTCGATAGTCTCTCTGTATATTACGTGGATATAAGGTCTTAGAATCTACATATACTATATCCGTCTTTGATTTGGCTACAAGATTGTTTACTTTTTTAAAAATAAAATATTAAATGTTAAAAGTCTTCAACTTTCCAGTTTGATTCTTCTTTTAGCCGACCTTATAGAAAAATTTGTACAAAATAATTAGTTTGTTTTTATTACCCAATGGAATTCACTCCTTGTTGGAGAGTGAATTTATCCGAAGACTGTAACATCGTTTTATGAATGGAAATTATCTTTTACTAAAAGAAATTGGGTTTCGCAATGGGCCGATATATGACTCTGATCATAGCCCATAAAAAACAATTTCCCATTTATCTGGTCCATGGGCCCACCAACCAAAAAATGCTGCATGGGCCCTTCACGCTCTACTCAATCCACTCGTCTCCTGCCGTCAAATGTCAAATCCAAAACGACACGATGGTAGAGACGCCGACACGGTAGTAGAGACGTGGCGTGGAACGTCTCAACGTCTTCTTTTCAAATGCCATACGAATACTTGCCAGTCAACAGAAGTGCCACGCTCGAGACAAAGCTCTCTGCGACTTTACCTCTCTGTACGCCGGAGAAAATGTCGACGACAATGTCCACTACTGCTACTCCACTTCACTGCAAAACCACACAAACTATAGTTATTGTTTCCCATCATATCAGGTCATACCAGCTGAGGATAAATGAGTCAAGGGTGGGTAATTTTGTAATAATTTGAATAGTTAATACTTTTTTTTGATCAGAGAAAGACTTGTATTAATTAGATAATAAAGCATCTTGTGTTACAAGATGAGATACTTCATGAGGATACTCCTCCGGAAGAAAAATATCATGTTCTTGCCCTAAGGCTAATTGCGCCATACCATGAGCCACTGAATTTGCACTCCTGGGGATATGATTTAATTCTGAACATGCGAAGCCTCAGAGTAAATGTTTAATAGACTCCACAAGAACCCCATAAGGGAGAAAATTAGGTTCATCCAATAAAACTTGCTGCACCACCACTTGCGAGTCTGACTCGATGCAAATCGATTGAATAGTTAATACTAAGTCTTGCTTTTTTATTTTAATTTTGTAACATTTGCATTTTGCCTTTTGTTGTTATATTTAAGAGTGGCAATTATTTTGTTGTCGATAATTTATCAATTAGAAAAAGGAAAGAGAGCATTCAATAACATATTATCCAAGGGGTTTATTGATATAATTTTTTTTGGCACTTCTATACTTTTGTATTTTGTTATTAATTGCTGTGCACTCTAACGTTGATTTCTCAAAATTAAAAAAAAATTAGAGATATTGTTTAAGAAATGACTGATACTAGAAGACACAGCTTATCGACACTGATTTATATACTTTTGAATTTGGTGTTGATTCTACCAATTATAACTGTTATTATTGTAGATAAAATATTTTTTACATGACGATTGTCAAGAATCATCTCGTGAATTGAAGAGCGATCAACGATTACATGATAATTTAGTGGTATACATTAAGAAGTATATTTTTAATAATAGTCGAAATGATATATTTCTTAAATAATAGTAGAAATGAGATTATCAGGAAATAATTTTAAAAGAACCATTGTAGATCAATTTTCAATTATTATTTACCGTCATTTTAATATTTTATAAACTTTTTATTCTAGGCATTATTTTTCATATTTCTAAAAGACGTAATTAATAAATAGCCAAAAAAATAGTTGCCGCTGCCCCTTGAAGGTTTCCCTTGAACCCCGCCTGATTTTGCACCCCCGAGATAAAATTCTGAGTTCGAACTTGTCTCCATTCATTTTTCCAGTCGTCTTCTTTTTTCACTGTTATCTGTTCTCACATTCTTCAAAGCTCATAATGAATACATACTTTGTAACCACCGCTGAACAAACCAAATTAGTGCTAAATTGCTTTTGGCCCCGCTTAACAGTTACTCTATACATGCAACTCAGAACGGTCAAACTCGGGAAGGGGTTACAAAACTGATTTCTGCACCCAATCAGAGTACGGGTATTGCAGACACCACTGTCTGGCATTTTCTTCATTCAAACTTCACATGGACTATGCCACCTTAATATTCGATGCTTGAAAAATTGATATTTGATAATTTATGGAGATATGTGTTTTTATTGATATGATTGTATGAGAGATGTATTTTGATGATGTGTAGAAGTATGTGATTTACTTTTGTATAATATGTGAATCCGGTATTGATTTTGATATAATATTATTGAAAAAATGGATGAGGAATACTTAAGATTTGGAAGTTTTATTAATAGAGAAATAAAAAAATGTAATTATATTAAAAGACTTGTTTTGATAATATAAATGAGTATGAGATTTAATTTGTTGTGTAATAAATATGACACTCAATTAACAAAATGAAATTTCTTTTTGCTAGAGGAGTTGCTCTTATATCCTTCTTTGGTGGGGAGACTGCTTAATTCTTATCGAAAGTTATGTAACAACCATGCCCCACTTTTCAATTGTGGGGTTGCTGGCAATAATTCAGCTTCTCCTGAGTTTTTACTCGATAATGACATCAAAATTGTCAAGATCTTGGATTTGGAGTTTAGCCTAGTCCCACATTATTTTTCCAGATGTAGGACCTTACATGTTCTGAATTCTAACGCCAACAAATCTTATATAATCTAGTGTTAGTAATTCTCTCTTGTTTTTCATTCACAGATCATAACTCTCTTGCTCTTAACATTTCCAGCTTTACTTACATACTTGTCTGTATAGTCGTCACAGGATGTCTCATCAGGGAAGAGGCAATGCATGTACAATATTCCTGCTCATTGGAGCACTGATATTTGTAATTCTCCACGCCGAGCTTGTCCAAGCTGCAACTTTTACGGTCGGAGATGCCGGTGGATGGACCCTTAACGTGATTAATTGGCCAAATGGAAAGAGATTTCGAGCCGGTGATGTGCTCGGTGAGTTAGTTTGTTAGGAATCTATTTCCATACTGTCAGTTGTTTTTGTTGATAATGCATGTGTTGCAGTGTTCAACTATGACCCGACGATCCACAATGTGGCGGTTGTTGACAAAGCTGCTTACGTCACCTGCAAGACTCCGGGAGGAGCAAAAGTTTATACATCAGGGAAGGACCGGCTAACGTTAGGGAAGGGACAGAGCTTCTTCTTGTGTACTATTGCTGGGCATTGTGATGCTGGAATGAGGATTGCTGTCAATGCAGCTTAAAATGTCCAAGTCTTATCACCATGGCTGCAGCTACTTAGTGGTGTAAAAAATAACTGTACTACCAATCAGTCCATGGCTAATGTTATGTTTAAGAAGTATCGATCTGTTAGTTGTTGCGAGCCACAAATAAAACTATGCAATCTAATATCTCTATATATGTTTGTTACTTTTGAAGCTTGTGGTTATGGATGTCTAGATACCATTGATGTGGACTACCAAGTTTGATTTCTAACAATTAAGCCGCACACAATTAGGCGACATCATTTGGCCCGCAGGCATCGACGGGCCAGACTTAATGGTTACGCGATCCATGCCTTGAGCGGACACGATCTCCATCTCTACGGCCTATTCCAGTCCAAAGGTCGAATAGTACTTGGACTGACTTTGAACTAACCTGAGCTTAAGCCCAAAGCCCGATGCCAAGCCCTGTCCGAACACTTCACATTCTACAAATCAATAGTTCATAACTGTTTGGTTGGGTCATTCTCCTTTTTACGACTCTTTTAATATGTAGGGATCGAGCTTGTATAGGCTAAAGTCTAGACTTGGATCACCAATCACTCTTAAATGAAAATTGCTCTTTATCTTATCACTGGATCATATTTCCTGGTCAAGCAACATACACTGAAGAGCTTAGCCTCAAAGCAGCGTACTCTCAGGCCCAAGCCTGAGGTCCAGTATCTTGAGTGTCTTGGGCTTAGGCCAAGCCTGGTCTGAGATTTTTGCCTCAAGCTCGGCTCGAAGACATCTTCTGGACTTGGGCTTCAAAAAGTTGGGTCAGGCCAGCCCCAAGTCCACGGCCATATTCCCATTCTAGGCTTCAAAAAGTCAGACCAGCCCGGCCTGATGTTGAGGCCTATACACAACCAGGCCCAATTCTTGGGTATAAGAATTCTCCAGTAATGACGCACTTATCGAGATTTATATAAATACATTTACTTTTAAAACCTTAGATTTGACTCCAAATTACTGAGATTAAAGTTGATTTAAGGTTTCACTCTCAAAAATATATTTAAGGGCACGTAGGGTTTAGATTTGGGTTTAAAACTTTGAATCTTAGATTTTTATGATTTAGGTTTTAAAATTTTATCAATTTTAATTTAAATATTTTAGGGGTTTGGAGACTTCAATAAGAATGTCGTTACCGGAGAAACAATGTTGTTCAAATTTGTTTGTCCAACGGTCTATCTTTCTTTTTTGGTAATTTTTTTACGGTAAATGTAAGTAAGGCGCAGAGTTGTTTAAGATTGGATCACCAAACCATGAAGAATAAAATATTTTCTAGCAAAAAAAAAAAACCCCCGCAGGGGTAAATTGGTCATTAGGTGTTCAGATGAGAAATTTCAATAAGCGCGTTGATTTTAGCTCGATTTGACCAAGGACTCGTGGCGTGAACGACCAGATCAGACGAATCAGTCCATGGCGTCATCTTTATTGCAAATAGTTCACCTCCGCTTCCCAAAATACCCTCCAACATCCACTTGATTTTTTTGGACTTGTTTATTGGTTTGGACATGGACAATTTCTTCCTTTTATCGATTTTTATTATGGCTATAATTGAAAATATTTTGGCTGACTTTACTAAATACCTTATTTGAAAGTCAATCAAGGGCAATTTTGGTAACTGAGGTGAGAAGTTTCCACCACAACTTCCTATTTTAATTCTTGAAGACCAATCAATCTCCATACCTACACCACCTTCTTCAACCCTGCAACTCTCAAAACAAACAATCCAATCCAATCCAACCCAACACAAACCCAAACCCAAACCCAAATCATGGATTGTGAACAAGAAGAGATGCAATTCCTCGGACTCCTCGGAATCTTCAAAGAATCCTACAAAATCATCTTTGCATGGAGGAAAATCTTTACCCAAATCACCATCTCATTAATCTTACCTCTATCATTCATCTTTCTAGCTCACATCCAAGTCACCGACCTCCTCTTCTCCAAGATCGTCAACAACGAAGTAGAACTCGGGGACACGCGCGCTGGCACCGCTAAATACGATAAGCTCTCCGACATCGTCTCCTCCGAATGGGCGTATTTCTGGCTCTTCAAAGCAATCTACTTCACCCTCCTCCTCACCTTCTCCCTCCTATCAACCTCCGCGGTGGTTTACACCATCGCTTGTGTGTACACCAGTCGGGAAGTCTCCTTCAAGAAGGTCATGAGTGTTGTTCCTAAGGTTTGGAAGAGACTCATGGTCACTTTCTTGTGTACTTTTACTCTAATCTTCGCTTACAATGTAATGGCAATAGTATTCTTCATAGCATCATGGCTTCTGGTACCAACTAAGAGTGCTATATTGTTTGTTTCTCTTATTCTGTTGGGATTTTACATGGCGGGGCTTGTTTACTTGAGTATCATATGGCACTTGGCGAGCGTTGTATCGGTGCTCGAAGACGATTACGGGTTTCAAGCAATGATGAAGAGCAAGGCTTTGATTAAAGGGAAGATGTGGGTGGCTATGATTGTGTTTTTCATGCTGAGTTTGTCACTTGGGATTGTGCAATTTGCGTATAAGGTGATTGTTGTTCATGGGGAGAGATTTGGCATGGTGAATCGGGTATTTTATGGGATTATTTGCTTTTTGTTGCTTTTCATGCTGATTTTGTTTGGATTGGTTATTCAGACAGTGATCTACTTCGTCTGTAAATCGTATCATCATGAAAATATCGACAAGTCCGCGCTATCGGATCATCTGGAGGTTTATTTGGGAGAATATGTTCCTTTGAAGGCGAAAGATGTTCAGTTAGAACAATATTTTCAGGCCTGAGGATTCACAATGTGTACTTGCAGAAAATTATTAGGTAATTTTTGTTCTTGTATTGGATTAACAATAATTGGGGAACACATCAGTTGTTTATGATTGTAATTACTAAGTAATTTTTGTTCTTGTAATATTGGATTAGCAATCACATCAGTAGTTTCTGATTGAGGGATTGATATGAGATTGGTAGCGATCATTAAGCTTCCATACTTTTCTTCAATTGAATGATGTCAAGTACTCCATCATGATGGATTAGAATTTGGTACTTATTATTTCTTTAACTCTACATCCTTTAGTGCTTATTAATAAAACTTAGTAAAAGTGAATCATTAATATTATGAATGGTGATAAAACCACATTTCATCCTTTCACAGAGAGAGTCAGGAGGTTTGCCTAGACGCAGCATCCTTAAAGGCAGGGGAGTAAAAAAAAGGGGAAAAAAATTAAAATTGATCAAAATCGAATCATTTGGTCGTTCTTTTTTTGTCTTCACTAAAACTGATCAAAAATTGACTAAACAATTTGACCAAAATATATCAAAAAAATCGATCAAACCCTACTATTAACACCCTTGCAATGGTAATAAATTAATGGAGAGGAGATAATGTATGAAAATGTGTGTTTTTGTTGATATTGTTGAGTATGTGACTTGACTTTTGGATAATAGAGGTGTGATCCAATATTAGTTTCAGTGGAAAAAAGATGGAGGAATGAAATGTTAATGACTTTACTTATGGGGAGAGTAAAATTATACTCTCTGTCCTATAAAGATATATAATCTTCATTCTTTTTTCACAAAAATTAAAAAATCTAATTAATACAGTGAGAAAATTAAATTTTACTTATATACTTTCTAATATACCCTTAATTAATGAATAAAATTTTTTGTGTGCCCAAATAGTCATAGAAGATGGAAAGTTTTGTAAGATAATGAATAGATTAGATAGGGATCTTTTAGGAATTTAATTGATTAACTACATTATAAAAAGTGAAACTATACTATAATTTGAGACAAATAACTTTATAAAGTATAATTATCTTTACGGAACGGTGAGAATATTGAGAAATGTGTTTTACTGATGTGAATAAGTATATGAGACCAGTTTCTATGTAATAAAAATAGAACTTAAAAATAAATTTAGTAGGGACATTTAAGTCTTGCTTGACATTTTATAAATGAGGAATTCAAATTATGGGAACGGTTTATAGGGGTTGGGAAGGATTCGCGAACCCTCCTAAATCTCACTCACAATTTTTGTCAAACAAAAATTGAAAGAGTTTCGTTACAAACCTCCATCCTTCTAAACCCCAAATTTATAAAATGTTAATCAAAGCTGCTGTCCCATTGTGTTGCCCTTAAACATAAAAGATTTAGCAGGCTCAAAAGCGGCCCATTTGAAAAACGAACAAGTGCAGCCCATATTCTACGCCCAATAGGCAATAAGCACTGCATCGCTTCGCACCAAATCCGAGTTTGCCACCCCGAGCAAGTAATCGGTGTGCCGACTGCCGACACAACTATAGCAATAAACAAATTCTGGAACATCCCATATTATTCGCTTGCGTGCTCTCTGTGTAACCTCTCCTTTACTCTTCTTTTGTCTCCTTGGTTTCATTACATTTTCTTCTTCCCTTTCTGTCTTTCATTGCTCAGAAATTCATCAGGTATTTACTACTCTCTTTCTCTTTGTAGTTGGTGGTGGTGATGTGAACCTGTAAACTGACATGGGTGACTTTTTTTTTTTTTTTAATTATTTAGTGGGATTTTTTTGTGTTCGGAATTTGATGGACCCATCGTCAAGTCGACCAGAGTTTGACTACCTGTTCAAGTTGTTGTTGATTGGGGATTCTGGGGTGGGGAAGAGTACACTGCTATTGAGTTTCACTTCCGACACATTCGAGGATCTTTCTCCCACCATTGGTAAGCTTGGCTATTTTAATTTGATTAGGTATTTGGATGCGGTATTGCGTTGCTGCAGAGAACGTCAATTCAGGAATTATGCCTTATACTGACTTTGTGCTCTTTGTTACTGGAGCTTGAAATTCTGGGCAAAGCCTTGATGTGCTTCTTTTGGGGATCAATAATGGAACAAACTAGTAGTAGTTGACCGATTAAGGGAATGATCTCTCTTTTGGGGAAAAGGGTTTGTAACCTGGAAAGATAATCTGGTTTTGGTTTGTAAAAAGTTCTTTATATTACCTACATACCTAACAATTTGTTAAAAATGGCTAGCAGTGGCACATTTGTATTGCACTTTTCTTCGCAGAATTTATGCCATGGTCTACATTACTATAAATTTTGGATGTTAAGTAATGCAAACTGCACCTTGAGAGGCAGTATCTTTCATGAATCAAATTGTCTCCTCGCATAACTTAAAAATGTCTATTTAGTTAACTCATTGTGTGTAAACTAACTGGAAACATTCCTTATAAATAGCTTTAGGGTGATGTTTATGTACCATATGTATCTCGAGATGAATATTGAGTTCACCCTTACAGGCTAAACTAAGGCATTTTCATTTGAGTCTGTGTTATTTTTTTAGAGAAATCTTTACATTTTGAAATTTGATGTCTTGTATATTGATCTTTTTGCTTTGCTTCCTTAGTGTTGCTTGTGATTATCTATTATGTCACAAAACAAATTTTTTATGTCTCTGTATCATGTTGTCCATAATGCAATCATCTGGTAAAATTTTTTATGCGTTTCAACTTGCAATGTCTCTTTAAATGGGATGCCAGAATGGTGTCTTGTTTGGCAAGAAAATGATTCAGCAACCGTAATTGTCTTTCCTAGCTGAGTTAAAGTTGCTGGAATCTGCAGTGGAGATTGTACAAAATAGTTGTTAATATTAGATTGCTAGATGCATGTAAGTTCAGTGGACGGCGTTAGTTAGCTTTCGTGTCTTTCTTATTTTCTATATCTTGTTCTGACTCTTTCTTTTTCTTACTACTATGTTTTGAATTTTTGTATTTCTCTGCTTCATGTAGGGGTAGACTTCAAGGTGAAACATGTAACAATTGGTGGGAAAAAGTTGAAGCTTGCTATATGGGACACTGGTACTAGTCTGTGTTTTGATAGTTATTCGGAGTATTTATGTCACACATTGATTTCCTGGTGATTTTATTTAGAAGATGTTTTGCTTTGGTTGTATGATTCCATTTCTATTGTCATTTCTCAGCAGTTATTGAATAATATTTCTTTTAGCATAGTATATCTACTACATACTTTGATAAAATATCCATTGCAAGTTAGAATGTTAATTACATAGATGTGTTAATTTTGTGGCCTAGATTAGGCATAAGGTCAATGGAATTATTCATATACTTTAACGTAGAACCAGCAATCTTATCTAAGATGTTGGATTTCCGGCTGGGATTTTTAATTCATAACCAAGGTTTATCTTTGTGGTTGGAGTTAAACTGCTTTTATGATTTACACCATTGTCTAGTCCAACTTACAGAAAAATGAAAAATAAATAATTTTCCAAACGTGTAAAGCTACCTGAGAGGATATGGATCTCTTTACTACTGAAAGTTCCTGATTCCCATGCGTCAAGAAAGATATTGGATATTCTATCATTTTGGTGCTAAGAAGTTTTTGCTGATTAAGAATAATTGACTAATATATGATGATTTATGTATTTTGGCAATGTCCAAGTGGAGACAGACTTGAAATCTGATGGGCTTTCCCGCGTAAGAAGTAAATGGCTGAAACTACTACGCGTTGTGCCATTGTGGATTCTTATTGATTTTCTCATACTCATGTAGTTGACCCAAAACTTTTGGGATAAAGGCTCGGTTGATGATGATTATTATTTATTTATCTTTTATGGTTCTATTCTAGTTTACTTTACACCATGTGCATGGTTCATTTATCTTCGGTGAAAATATTTTTTACCTATTAATGTGGATTATTGTCTTCCACCTGTGGCTGGTTAAACATATGTTTCGCTATTGGTATTTCTTATCATGTTTTGATTTGGTTTGAACATAATGCTACCCACTAATGAATAAAATTTTATCCTGTTTTTTTTTTTCACGTGGTAGCTGGGCAAGAAAGATTTAGAACCTTGACTAGCTCATACTACAGGGGAGCTCAAGGGATAATAATGGGTATGAATTTTTTTTTTAATTGTTGTTAACTTCATTTGTTTCCCACTTGTGATATCTTTGTATTTCTTAACACAACCTTATTAGAAGAAAAATAATTACTCCCTCCATCCCATTTTAATTGTCCCCTTCAATTTTACACATAGTTTAAGAAATTGTATCACTCTCCTTTAATTTGACATTTATACTCTCATTGAAGCAATTAAAAGCTAATTAATGTGTATAGTTATTGAGTTTTTCAATTTAAGAATAAATAAGGTTAAAATGGGAAAAATGGATAAAATTAGTTTTAATAATAGAATTGGGCATGTATTTTGGGACATCCCAAAAGGGAATAGTGGACAATTAAAATTTAAAATGGGATGGAGGGAGCACTTTTCTACTTTGCTCAATGTGTGGAAGTAGGGTCATATTTTTATTTTTTCTGAATGTCACTTTCTATTTTGTTTATGTGGTAGGGTTATTCAAAATTTATATTTATGAAGTAGGAGTGCTGTTGCATAAATTTCCTAATTGTTTACTTCCAACAATGAAACTTATTCTACAAACTATCATTTTTCTCTACTTAAAAGGTCTTGCATTGAAAGATTTTGTTTTGTGGAATTCGTACAGTATATGATGTAACTCGACGAGACACCTTTACAAATCTATCTGACATATGGGCTAAAGAGATCGACCTGCACTCAACAAATCAGGATTGCATCAAGATGCTTGTTGGTAACAAAGTTGATAAGGTATATATTTAAATATTTCTTTCTACATAGATACTTCAAATATGAAGCATTCCACTGATTAGAGTCACAGACTGAAAGGAAATTCTGAATGGGAGGTAATGTGTGGTATCATTTTTTCTTTCTTTTCGGAGTTTTCTGTGTAAGGATGGATATCAGTGCTACTCTGTGCTCATATTGCTCTAGCTCTTAGCCTTCTCTGTATGCAATGTTGACAATGTCTATTCATGGGAATGTTGGATGTGATTGTTAAGATCCTCAAATTCCACTTTCAAGCGGTTTTGGTTTTTAATGGAATCATTGTCACCCAAGGGCTATTGTTTGCAGGAAAATGAAAGGGTTGTGACCAAAAAAGAAGGAATTGACTTTGCTAGAGAATACGGATGCCTTTTCCTTGAGTGCAGTGCGAAAACTCGGGTTAATGTTGAGCAATGCTATGAGGAGCTTGTTTTAAAGGTACATGAAGTGTGATTATTGTTGCATGTATTTTTCCTTATTCTCAGGCATGGCAACGGGGCTGATCGAGGATGAAATTCGGCCACCCCGAAGGTGAAAAAAATTGGCCCACCCTACCCCGCCCCGAATCAAACTTTTAGTTGATTCAATAGATCAATGACCCATATTAAAGTAAGCTAAATAGCTAATCAATTAAAGCATAATTGATTATTAATTTTGATTAAATCCATATTTTGAAATTAGCATCACCAATTTAGTATGAAGAATAAAAGAATGATTTATTGATTTATGATGATTGACAACTTTATGTGATTCTATTAATACTTAGTAATAAGCATGATGCATGATTCTATTAATACTTAGTAATAAGCTTGATGCATAATACTTTAGGGTTTATGGTTTACGACTTTAGGATTTATGGAATAGATTACTAATAACATATTATATGTTTTTAAATAATATGTTTGTCCATCTTCTAGAGGTCATTAGTCAAAGTGACAAAGTCACTTAAGCATAGTGTTTATACTTTAGAGTTTAGGGTTTAGTATTTATACTTTAAAGTTTAACAATGGTCGAGGACTTAAGATCTACATTTTATACTCGACTTATGTTTATATATATAAACATATAATCCCATCCCCACCCCGCCTTCGGGGCAAAATTTTATGCCCGTCTCTGCCCCACCAAAGAATCGGGGCGGGGCGGGTGATTTTTGCCACCCCTATCTCCAATCATTGGGTGAGCTTAATTTTGTTTCGATCAAGTTCGAGAATGGTTTAGGCATTTAGATTGATGACGCGTGATTCTTAATCTCCGATCTGGAGTACTAAATATCAATGGCTAAATTTTTTGTTTTCCATATCTTCTTTCTTTTTCCATTTTAAAGATTTTTAATAATAAAATCGTTGTTGGCAAATGGCATTGAACTAACTGTAGGCTTCCATCTATTTGAAAAGCACTTTAATTTTCTGCAATGGTAGAAATTCCATGCAGTTAACTGCAAGAACTGAACACCTACCATACTGTCACGCTGAACATCATATCATTGTTATAGTTTTTTCTTGTAAAAATTAGCATAAGATATCTATTTTCTGAAAAGCCTGGTATCTATTCTTGATCGTTTCATTGTCCTTAAATACACGAATGTTGTAACCTTGACCAATGGTAATGGCGTTGTGTTATCTTGATTTTCGCAGATTTTAGATACGCCGAGTCTTTTGGAGGGCAGCTCGTCGGGTGTGAAGAAGAATATCTTTAGCCAGCCACCTCAACAGGATACCTCCACTAGTGGTTGTTGCTCATGGTGATTGAATACTGCTGTTATAACTGCAATGCAATGTTTTTCCCACTAGCTTTCTAATTATTTCTTCCCTTTTCACTTTCTTTTTCCCTTTCGAAACTAAATATGTGATTACATAATGCTCCTATCTGATACCTGGAATTCATTTATATAAGCGGCTTTCAGTCGACTGTAAGAGACCTTTTTGTTTTGATAAGCAAGACTGAGCACCTATTTTGCTTCCAAGGGACTTCCATGGTGTTCTGGCGGCGTTATATTTTTCTACAAAGCTTCCTTTCTACAGTCTTTAAGATTATAAGTTTATTATGCATTAATACTTTCAAGAGTACATGTATTTGTGGAAGTGTGTGTTGGTTGGATTGCAGCTCTTCATTTCAAACAAGGAGACCTGCAAATAGGCCACTAGTGGATGAACGTTTGATATTAGTATCTTTATCTCAAGTATTTAGGGAATAAATGGTAGAAATAATAATTAAAAAAAAGAAAACAAAAGAGGAGGGGCCCACTTGTCAAAAAATGTGCAACGGCTATAATGTGGGTCTAGGAAGCTGAATGGCAGGCTGCATGATTGGGCTAGATGAGGAACAATTAGGCACCAGGAGTCAGGAGATGAGTCCTACAAATGGGCCACAATCCAGCCCATGGAGATAGTGTATTGGATAAGTGTCACATGAATCGCACCCCGCAAGAGGCCCACATGAGGCCCAACCCAAGGCCGCAGACAGCTCTAATGAGTTGAAAAGGCATTTGAAAAGTGAAACAAAGAGAGACACATGATAAGAGGCACCATAGTGACGGTTAAAATACTGTTTTGCTCCCGCGAAAAAGCGGTTTCAGGTATTTGTTTATTGGGTGGGAAGAACTGGAAAGGGAGCAGAGGCTCGTGGGGCTCAAATGTGGTCACTTCACTCATTCTCCCTCTCCCTCTCACACACATAAACTCTCTTTTTCTTTTTTAATCATCTCTTCACATTTGAAGACTTGAGACTGTTCTTGGAGAAACTCAAGTCTTGCAAATCCGAGGATGGTGAAGGAGACAGAATATTATGATGTACTTGGTGTTAGTCCATCGGCAACCGTGGAGGAGATTCGGAAGGCTTATTATCTCAAGGTTTGAATTGGGTTTTTTGAAGGCATAATAATTGTGATGATTTATCTTGATCCTTGCTTTTCTAAGGGAGGTGAATCTGCTTTTATTTTCACAGGCAAGGCAAGTTCATCCAGATAAAAATCCAGATGACCCTCTTGCGGCTGAAAGATTTCAGGTAATCTTGCAGCTAATAAAGCTGATTTTACATTTCGTTCTTTTTCTGGCCTATATTAATCTATGCACAGAATATGTTTGTTATTTGGTTTTCCTGAAAACTGAAGTTCTCCAGTCTCTAATAAAGATATACCAAGTACCTTAATATCTTTAGCAATTTATAGTTTCAAGAAGAAATGAGAGGTTGAAGATTGTTCGTGTAGCAACCTCAAATTTTGTGGGAATAAGTCTTTCACAACGATTATTTTCTCACACCAGTGGCTCAATAATTTTCTGTTCATTAGAGATTTTGCTTTTATTTTAGATCTTCTGCAATCTTCATTTTTGGTGAAAAGGTAAACAGAGAAATTCTTTGTATATCACGTGCTCAACCATGATATGTTCTATAAAATTTTGAGTTTATGCCAAAAATGTAATCGAAACATATATATGCATATTGGACTTCTATTTCATGTTATTCTCCAACCTTAGGAGTTGGAAATAGCTAACCCTTAATTTTATGCAGCTATTAGGTGAAGCATATCAAGTTTTGTGTGATCCTGTTCAAAGGGACGCATATGATCAAAATGGAAAACATTGCATATCTAGGTAAGAGTTATGCATTTTATTATGGTAAAAAGCTAATCAACTCTCAAGCACAAGCCTCCTGTGCTGGGCGGGATCGGGGACACGCAGGAATGTAAACGAACCTTACCCCCACAAAATATGTGGAGAAACTGTTTTAGGAGTTGAACCTCTAAGTTACGCCCCTGCAACTCTGCATTTTCTTATGCTTGTCTAAACTTTACTTTGGCCAATTTGGTTCTTTCTACCTTTTATTAAGTTCGCAGCATTGTAGTTCAGTTTTCAATTTTTCATGCCATAATTTAGTTTCCCTCGAGTTAGCAAGATTTCTTATATTTGCTTAAGAACTCCCAATCCTGCAAAATGTATTATGGTTTCTGTATTGTGCATTCGTGCTCTTTTGTTTTACACCAGTACGATACCATCAGAATTTTCTGTCTTTCAGGGAAACAATGCTGGACCCCATGGCCATTTTTTCTCTCCTATTTGGAAGTGAATTGTTTGAGGATTACATTGGACATTTATCCGTGGCATCAATGGCTTCTTCCGAATTAGCAAGTGAAAGTGACAATCCTGAGAAGCTACATGATAAACTGAAGGTAAGTGAAGGTGATTTTTCTTTTCTTTATGTTTTATGGGGTTAGGCACTTTACCTCAGTTGATACTTCCTTCCACCACACTATCACTGTAGAATTTCATAAATACGTGAAACAATATTATTTATTTGTGGATTGTGTACAAAACTTGGGTTTACTTGCAGAACTCCTTAATTTTGTTTGAATTCACCGTTAGAAAAGGAAAAAATCCTTAGCCTTATAATTCTGTAGTAGTCGTATCTTTTTGGCAGTTGACCGACTTGTGCCTCAGAAGCATGTAGTTTCTGTTAACTTCATTGTGCAGGGACACACTAGCATATCAATTGAAACTTAAAAAGAAAAATTTCCCTGGACTTCGGGTAGGCTTGAAACAATGCACACATTGCCAGTTTATAGATTATGAGTTGTTCATATATATCATAGTGTCACAGCAGGCCATGCTCTCACATATTCCTCTTTGGTATTTGATGATCAGGTCTCAATGTGACAATTATAATTTTGTACTCAGGGTTTGTCATTCCTAAACCATCACCCTTGTAAAACAGCCATTGAGATTTAGGTGTTTTAGTTATATTTTCTCATATCATTGAATTTATGCAATGGTTGAGTGTTTAATGAAGGCTGTCCAGCAAGAAAGACAAGAAAAGCTGGCAAGGGTGCTCAAAGATTTTCTTAATCAGTATGTCCAAGGTGAAAAAGAGGGATTTGTACGACGTGCTGAATCTGAAGCCAGACGGCTTTCTGGTGCAGGTTGATTAAGTTTCCTACTCCTGTAAATACCTCCAGATTCTCTTTTTATTCATCTTCCTACTCTAAAGCGCATATGCCAAACAATGTGACAGTATGGGAATACATGCTCTGCCTAAATGTTGCAATTTTCATGCTGTCAAGTAAATTGTTTTGAAGTACTATAAAAAGTTGACTCGAGAATTTAAATCTTCTCGTGTGGAAAAAATCTTGTGAGGGCACCTGTTCAAATATTTTAACACTCGATGTTATGGATAATAGATAATTTGGAAGTCTATATTTAGTATCCTGTGAGTGATGAACTTATTGGTGGCAATTGTTTCTTCTTTACTGATTGTTATGCCATTTCTGTTATTCTCTATACTTAACTGCATAATTTACTTCTATCTTTCATATGAAAACTACAGCTTTTGGGGCTGATATGTTGCACACAATTGGCTACATATACTCAAGACAAGCAGCCCAAGAGCTTGGAAAAAAAGCTCTTTATCTGGGTGTACCATTTGTAGCTGAGTGGGTCAGAAATAAGGGCCATTTCTGGAAATCACAGATTTCTGCAGCAAAAGGTGTGTTAGGTGTCAGTCCATTCTTCACTTTTGTTTTTCTTCTAACTTTTTTAGTTGAGGATTAATAACTCGTGGTACCTTAATATGTGGAGAAAATATTATATATCCAGGTGCTTTCCAGTTATTGCAGCTTCAGGAAGGTGCGCGCCAGCAATACAAAGCAGATGGCAATGGTACTGGAAATGACGTTGAATCACATTTGCGCTTAAACAAAGACGCATTGATGAACTCCTTATGGAGATTGAATGTTGTGGACATTGAAGTGACTCTTGTACATGTATGTCACATGGTAAGTCTCAGTTTCTCATTTATAATGTGTTGTTACAGATAGAATTCTATTCTTCAGTTTTCATGATGGATCACAACTTTTGTGATTGGAATTGAATTTGATCATCATATCAAGCTGAATATCAATTATTTTATTTTATTTTTTCAATTTTGGTGTGACCAAGAGTGATTGCTCTCATGAATTTGAACTTTTTTGTTTTGTTTTGTTTTGCAGTTGCTAAAGGAAAATAATGTCAAGAAAGAGGAACTCAAAGCTCGTGCTTCAGCTCTGAAAATTTTAGGGAAGATTTTCATGGTGTGATATTTACTAGAATGTAGTGGATGACCTCATGTTCATGACTGTTACAAACTTCCGATGTGCTTATGTCCTGATGCTGAATATAGAAATATGATCTGATTATGTCTCAGGAGGAAAAGCAAGCCAGAAGTGAGGGAACATCAAAAGGAAAAGCTGCTGCAGATATAGATGCAGATGATGGAAGCAGTTCTGACTGCAGTAGTGAAGAGGAGTCGCCGAGAATGCTTTCATATCGAACACCTTTTCTCACTCAGGCATGTTACAAACCTCTCATGCACTCTTATGAAAGTTTTGTATCCAATGCTTTGATCTGGTGACGAGAGTTCATCTTGGAACTTGGATCTATTTTCAGATAAAGATATTGGTAAATTGATTTGAACATCGCAATTCTACCATATTTCTTGGTTTTGCAGGGAATTGGAAGACTCTTCAGATGCCTCTGCAATCCAGCATTTGACGTGGATGACGACGAAATTGTGTACAAAGGCAAAACTAGATACTAGAAGGTTTGTGCTTTCATAAGCATTGTTAAAAGCATTCTGTTTAATCATGGAGATTGTGTAACAAGACTGGCGTAAGCCATGAATTTATGTTGTGTAAGGTCTGATCTTGCGCTAGACGTGGAAAAGGCTGGCTCCTGCAAGAACTGTTGAATTCTTAGTTAAGGGAGATTGACAATTGCAATAACACGAAGTTCAACTTCTGTGGATATGACCATACATATTCTCATATAAGCATCCATATTGCATTGCAAAGCCATAAAACAATTTTTGCGCGCTTACGACATGAACAAAATACTTGACCAGAGATGACATGAAAGTATGCTTATACATTACGGGAACCACACTATCGAAAGCCAAAAGCTAAAAGTCTATATAGTCACTTTTCGCAATAAGAAGAAGTCCGGCAACTTCAAATATACTTGTATTCAGTAATCAACGTGAACACATACATGTACATGAGGCATGATCCTTCCATCCTAGCACTCAATGTGCTGGATGAGGAATCATGCCGGGGGCACGATGTGCTTGGAGAGAGCAGGCACAATGCACCGATGTCAAATTCAAACAACCACTCATGACAAGGGAATGCCTTCCGGAGCAGGTATGAAGTGCAGGATTTGAATCGCATACTGCCTGAACAGCAGGCGGGGTGAGTGCTGTGCATTGACTAATGTTTAGGCTCCTTAATCCATCCTCATCATATTTCCTCTTCATGGATTCCCACATCGATGCCTTGTTCTTGACTCGACTTTGAACCAAAGAATACATTGCTCGGTCAGTGATGTTACGACAGTAATACAGCCCCAGAGTTCTCAGATGGGGACATCTGTTTGCCAAAGCAATCACACTATCATCTACAAAAAAATAGAAAATTCTCAGTGTCAATCTTACCACAGTTTGAAATTGGAAAAAGAAAGACAAAATGATTTCTGCCATCAAATGCCTCAGAACTAACACCATGTAAAGTGCTACTCAATACTGCTGCATCTTTCCAGAACTGCAATTTCAATTATGCGTCTGTCTATAGTCGATCTCTATTTTCAAAACCCAAAAGGCACAATGACGCAATAAAGAGTATGCATCAAACCATACATACGAATTAGGCCTTGCTCATGATAGGTTATGAGCATATAAATGAGTAATTATTGTGTACAATGAATTTCCGTACTTCAGCTATAAACTTATTTCACAAGACAACTGAACTGAAATGAATAAGGTAAGATCCACACAAGTTCATACTGAAATGTTTTTCAACCTCTTTATCTAAAGCATCAACAAGTCGAAAACTAAAACTAAAGTTCTATTGATCACCGATATCCAGAGCAATATGATGCACTCTCCCTCTGAGTAATGGAACAAAAGAATGAAGATATTACAGATGGGAAGAGAATTGAAGCTTGGACAGCATATCTAAGTACATAATATGAACTATTTTTTGTGGAGCAACCATATTATAAACTAATGAGTTAAAAAAAATTCCATAATTCCAATTTAGTCAATTAGCACCCTAAGTTGAGTGGCTGTTGGGTAAACAATTCATCTCTAAAGGATAGAAGGAACCATGTGTACAAGGAACAAATCAAGACATCATAGCAGGACAGCTCAAGTTTTCTATACATCAGAACCACCAGAATCCTCTCGTCATTTGGAAGTGATGAAATTTTCAAGAAAAGAAAAATTGAAATACTTGAATAACCACAATTTATGATGAATGCAAAATTACCTGTTATAAGGACGCAGCCGCACAAGTCGAGGGCCCTGAGATTGGGGCATCGATATGCTAAACTCATCACCCCTGTATCAGTCACATTCTCACACCACCCCAGATTCAAATTCTGCAATTGACTGCAGTTACGTCCTATAGCCTGCACAGGATTTACAGAGTTGTCTAAATACTTCAGTTTAAGAGCAAATAAAATTATCAAGTCGTGACTCATTCATACCTGCAATGTACTGTCAGATGCCCCATCTACACATCCACAGAGATTTAGGACCTTCAAATTCTGGCAAAATGCAATCAAATACTCAAGTGCATCATCACTGAACGAAGTGCACCCACTGATATTGAGTTTAGTAAGATTAGGACAGACATAAGCCAAGGCATACAGGGAGCGATCACTAAGCCGCAAGCTTCTGCTGAGGTCAAGATCAACCAGATCATGACAACTATTTGCAATTGCTTCAACGGCATTATCCTCGAGTTGAGGTTTATCTTGACGCAGAATCAGATTTCGCAATTTTGTGAATTTCGGAGCAAGTGATAAAACCAAGTTGTTCATGTTGTTCTTGCACCTGGGAAGAGTTGATGTCAACTAATGATCAGCAAATACCATATATGTAGCTTCTTTATAAGAAAAAAACAGAAAGCAAGTTGAAATCTTATATGGATTAAAAAGCAATTCCCACTAGACTCATTGAGGTATACAACTTATGCCTTCATAAGTCCAAGTCAAAGTTACAATTTGGCCCTGCCAGCTCGCATCACATCCTCAGACGTACACAACTTCTAGAAAGTTCTGAGATGATGATTTAGACTCAACTCTCATTTTTACATCTTGTCATTGCCCCTTGCCCCTTGCCCCATGATAACAAGAAGGTGGCCATAGGGCATGACATTTATCAGCTAATCAAATAGCATTACAGCTTAAACTGTTTGAATTTGTTAGCATTTACGAAGAAGATAACAAGAGGATGGCACAAATCATGCATTAGCTAATCAAATAGGAGTCCAATGGGCTCATGCACAGGAATTTCTAAGGCAGTCAAAGACTCAAGAAAAGCAGCAACATTAGGGTAATCAAAACCTTAATCAATCGAAAAAGAAAGAGGCATTTTTAAAACCAACTTATAGCACTACTAACATTTTACAATGATATAGAGTCATATGGGATGATCTTAGTTCCATCAATTTAAGGGTGACAGCAATTTGCGCCTTGGTCAAGTAGAATAAAAATATAACAACTAGCGACAAACTCAAATAACCTGCAAAGCTTGCTAAGGCCATTTCTAATAGCTACACTAAAATGTGTTTTTTAACTTCTTGCAACAACTACAGTTGAGAGAAATCTATTGAAACTTTCTATAAAGAAATAGTCTACAAGTCATCAACATGTGATCTTACTGCTTAAATCAGCAAGGTTATACAAATTTCTCAACACTATATCTTACTTCAGACATCCTTCGGTTTTCGAATTCGCAAAGCATTCACTGTTTGCAAGGCAAGGTTTCAACTACAACTAGTTAGAGGAATTCTATTCATGAGAACACTGTCAAAACCATCAGCAAGGATATTGCAAAAGCAAAAACAATTAATCAGCACATGCATCAATTAGTAGAACCAAACTTCCGATACATCACATTATGTAAATCAGTAAGGCCACCGTAATTACTAACAAATTTCTGTGTGGGGAGGCCAAATAGAATATCAAAGGTTGAAGAACATACAAAACCTCAGCACTATTATCTAATTCGATTCACTTCCAAATCGAAATAAGCCTTTAAGTGGGCATGATTAATATGGGTACTGCTGAACTTTTGCATTAGAGGATTGTTAAAATAATTTCCAGCTATGGTTTTCCTCTGCCACATGCGAGGGTTTTAATAAAGTAGATTTATTTTACTGTAACAGGCATCTTCCAAATCACAAACAAATTTGCAAGCAGGTTAGCTATATGTAAAAAGCTGATTAAACACACGCCAAGTATTCATTAAAATGCCTCATCTATCATGTTTATTGCGGAGTGGAGAAGAGACGTTAAGAAGAAATAGAGATGCAAAAAAAAAAAGTGTCAATGGAACAAATAAACCACACAGAGAATAAGATGGAAACATCAAGAGGGGTCAAAGAAAACAACAACAAACCATGAAAGGGAGAGCTGTGTGAGGCCCAAGCATATGGCATCCCTCCACCCACAACAAACCCCTGAAACCATAATCACTGTCCGATCATCGACAAGCGAAACTATCCTCAACAAAAGCTCCATAGGAATGTCTTTCCACTCAGTGATTACAACACCTTCCATCTTCACTCCCTTATCACTAGCACGATCAGCACCAAGACTCATCAGATTCTCAAAGCTCAATTTCAAGTCCTCAGCCCTCAATCTGGCGGCACCCTCCATTTCAGTCTTCTCCCAGAACATTCAACAATCTACTCTCCACTAAGCTGCGTAAAAGTTAAACATTGGTTTGGTTACTGCCTCAAGCAAGCTCAAACTAAACAATCGAACCACAAAACACTTCCATGACCGCCAAAAAAGACAAAAACAAGTATAAAGATAGGAAATGAACAAATAAAAGTATTACGAGCACAGGAAATCAGGTTCCTTGTCGCAAGAAAAGAACCAATTCCGATTACTATCTCAAAACAATGAAACATCAACTGATAACTCTACAAATATATCCCCACAAAATAAGACAAAAAAAAATATCCTGAAAACCATCGTCAATTAAACGATCGAGAAGAAACCATGCGATAAAAACGACAAACAAGAACTGGGTTTCCGATACTACCTGGTGTGGGATGATAATTTTTGGGTCTTTGTTGTGTCCTGTTCAAGGAGGAAGGGTCGGGGGTCAGGCTCTGTATAGTATTTTAAGACAAAAACTAGAGAGAGAAAAGGGAGGGAGAAGCGTACGGGAGATGAAGTATACTAGCGACGCGTGAGCTGCCACGTGTCAAAGGAGTGGTTGATGTGATACGTTAAAAAGGATAGGGCCCACGTGAAACAGAAAAGCATCTTTTGATCTTGACCGCCCGATTCGCTGATGAGGTCAATCCAAGAGAAGAAAAGAAAACGCTTAACGCTTTAGAAGGGGGAAAAATAATAATAATTTGATTGAAATTATTTAAAATAGAAAAGGTGAGAGAGAACTAGAAGATTCCGTTTGTATAGAACCGAAACCGCACTCGAAAGAAGCAAGCAAAATGGTCTTCCAATATGACGTCACGTCAGCTTTAAGCATAATGCCGTTTTTATCACCTATAAGCAAAAAAAATCTACGAGTATTTGAGCAATTCATACCTCAAATGATAATGACGATCGTAATGATACACTGTCTTTTGTCTCGGAATGATCCAATTTCATTAATTAAATTAAGAATGATGTTCGAAATCTTCAAAATATTACTTCCATTTGACTCCCGTTAATATATAGTGTTGAATGTTAGGTGGATCATATATGTGTGTTTTTAATAATGATTATTTTCACTGTAACACAAATTTGGAATAAAAATAGAATTATATTTTTAGGAGATTTATCATTATTCTTAAATAAATGATGAGGAGAAATTCAAAAGAGATTG
Organism: Euonymus europaeus; assembly: GCA_963580455.1. NCBI lineage: Eukaryota > Viridiplantae > Streptophyta > Magnoliopsida > Celastrales > Celastraceae > Euonymus > Euonymus europaeus. The sequence continues at coordinate 26,525,078 of OY756961.1, forward strand.
ACGGGAACTCTGCACTAAAATGACTGAGTCTTTGACCCCACAAAAGATGGAATTTTAATTATTATATGTTTGGACTTCGGATAAACCGAAGGTTTGATAGTTAGGTTTTTGTCTCAGTAAAAAAATAACCACGAAGACGCGTCACTGCATTATTTCATTATAAAGACAAACACAATAATACAGTCACATCAATAAAATATATATATTTTATAATATTTGTTGATCCAGTAAATACTCATCATTGTGAGTGCTCTGAGAACTGTAAATTTTCATGAATTTTCTATTGATCACCCAACGACATAGCTTTCTTAGGAATCAAATAATATTTTTGTTTTCAAATTTACAACTTAGAAAGAAAAAAAAAAGACAGAAGAAAGACTTCAAAAAAATTATAGCTAGAAAAACATCATTGTATATCACTACTACTTAGCTTTTTAACTATAGACAACAACTATGGAAGGATAAATTGGGGAGAAAAGTGTGAATAAAGGTCTCCACGATTAAAAAAAAAACACACAAAACCTCCATGATTAAGTACCACTTCTTGGTAACACATATAATTATATGGCAAAGGCGGTTCAATTATATTATATAAATAGACCTAATGAATCATTTCCCTACGAGATTTATTTACACGCATGTATCCATCTCTCATCTAAAATTAGAAAAGCCTGAGTGGTGGGTCCTAACTCCCATCTTATCTTAGGTTAGTGCCTTAGTGGGACTCTCATACATTGTTCATCCATGTTGATGAATTCTGCCCTGAATTTCGTCTTGGTACAGTTCATATATATATGTATATATATTTTGGAATGATTGAAGGGCTAGGGGAGACAGTTCTTTTCGCTAAATTTGTTTTAAAATGTGTTATTGAGTATTTTAGGGGTTATAATTAATGTTAGAATATAATAGATTTTGATAATAAAAAAATTAAATATTAAACACTAAATCCTAAATTCTAAATCTTAAATATTAAATCTTATCTCTTGAATTCTATTATGTAATTTTTCAGAAGAAATAAATTAACATAATTTTTGGAGAAAATTAAAGCAAAATTTTAGCTACAATAATTGCAGCACTTCACAGCTAATGATTAATGAATCAGTGCCCTTTTTTATTTTATGAATGAAGGATTTTGAATCGGTATTTATTATTATAATTTAGATATTTGAGCAACCAAATCACTTTCTTCGGTAAGGTGCTTCATGATATGTGACCACTTTACTTTGTTTGCTGGGCTTGTCGTTTATAAACTTTGTCATTTCTCGATTTTTATTTTATTTTAATAAAGACATAATATTATATTCTGATTATTATATCATTATCAGCTTTTGATTTATTAGAAATTAACTTGTTGACGATGCATCCCAATCCTCACAGCAGAATGTGTAATTTTCAAACACAAAAATCCTAGCTCTTGCTCCAACGAAAGATAAGGATAGATAGCCCAATAGATCATGATTATATATATATATAAAAAATACAGTCATAGGAGGTTATTGTTATTTTATTAGTATATAACCTTGAAAAATTCGCTGGGATGACAGACTTGTCTAAAAATAGCAGTTATGACTCAAACCAAATATTTATTTTTATTTCGTAATAAATAAATACTCTCATGATCACACATAGGGAGAGTTGCTACACCGATCGCACCAGCAAATTCAAACTCATGACCCTATTTTTTTCCAGAGTTACTGTCACTAGATTAGCCAAACAAAAAAAAAAAAATCATTTCGAAGCTGGTTGCTTCGAGTGCTGAAAAACTTGAGAGTTGTGTGTAGAAAGAGAAATGATTGTTGAAAGACGACTAGTTCATATAAACCAATTCACAAAGAAGAGAGCATGTCGCTCTTAACAGTTCTACATAAATATCACATGTAGCTAGCTAAGCAGTTGACCAAAGACCCTTATTTATTGGTTGCTTCTGCGTGAATGCTTCAAATTCTTTACAATCTGATCCATTCGATTCATTCTGATGATTGTTCTACTCAAGGTAGTCTCTATATGTTAGGTCTAATCCAAGCTACTCTCAATATGTTTGCTTGAGTTTCACGGTATCATCACAGCAAGCCTGTTAACATTTTCGAATCTCACACCCCCTTCAACATAAGGTCAAAAAGGTGAACAACAGGGGAGTCATCAGTCATATAATCATACGGTATAAAGAGGGTTGGCCCGGCCTAACTTAGAACGGCCCGCAGGCAACGGCAAAGCTCATGGGCCGTGCCAGCCCGCTCGTTTTGGATCCTCGGTGTGAAACATCTAACCATTACACCACAAGATAACATTAGTGATATGTCTTCCACCAGGCTTGTTGACCGAGTTCCACGACCATTCCTGGCTGACAAACCCCCAAGCCAGTTTGACACCTGACCTCTAAACTTTTCCACCTTCATTTTCTTTTCGTTTCTTTGAAGTCCTTAACAGTGATTTAGTAACAATACCTTACTTAGTAGATAAGCAATGAAAGGAAGCAACAATTGAAAGTCCAAATTCATATTTTCCATTCATGTTGTTACACCGAGCATCCAATTACAAGCCCAGCCTGCCAGGACTTATTTTTGTGCTGAGCATGGGTTTATTAATTATCCTATTCAAATGTCCTTGCCACTCAAATTCACATGAACAGAATTTAAGGCCTTAGAACCTTTCCAACGAGTTGAAAAAAATAAAAGAATGTTTTGGCAAAACCACTGACCTTATTTTCCTCGGCCAATGCACCGGGTGATTTCTTCACATTAACAACATTGTGTGGCCAGTTTCTCTACTCGGTGCTTCAATAGTTTTCTTGTCCACTCACTGCTTGCTCTCCAACAGTGTATGGTGAATGAGAATCCATTCTCTCGTAGAACCCTTGTAACTTCAGACAGCAGTCCTACCCTCTTTTGCACAGAAACGTTAATGATTCATATATTTGTATAACCACAAAACCATGTTTGAAAAAAGAACTAAACATATCAACTACTAATTATACCTAATACATTCTCATTGAATAATTGCCTTGTTTGTTACAAAATTAGAGCAGGACATAAGTAATTCTTATTTGATCCACCGTTTTCCAAACCTTTCAGAACACATTCATCTATATAATAAAAAAATTGGACTTCTAACCATAAGGAGACATGCTGAACAATGTATGGGAATAAGTTATTCACCTCGCAGCTTACTCTTCTTTGAATAGCTGCTTCAATACACTTAATGACCCTCTGCATCTCTCCTTCAGTAGCAAGTACACAGCCATCCAAGAGACAAATATAGTACTCCTAAAAGTTCAAACCGTGTCAGGTACTTCAGTAAAGTCAACATCTTGTGTAACAACAGTGACTTTCTTTGTTACTCTTTGAATTTGCAAGAAAAATTAGCATATCCACCACTCAATTAAAAAATATGAGGAACGACAACAATTTTGGGGCTATATTATAGAAAATTATATAAAAAAACAGATGATAATCTTTAGTGAAAAGGATCAAATGGAATATTATGAAGAATGTACTAGAAGACTTCCGGAAAAGCATCCATGTACTAGAATGACGGAGCTGAGAGTACTTTTGAATGACTCACGGAGAATGGACAGTAAAAAATAGTTATTATGATCCATTTATCTCATGAGTAAATAAAAAGTATCCTTGGTATATGTAACAAGAAAGAAGAGAGATGAAATGATAACCTCAATAGGGCATATGTATAGCTACCACATTACATATGGATGCATGTATCATGTCTGTTTATGTATAGGTGTTCAAATACCCAGTCAAGAAATATTCATTCAAACAATAAACCATATTTTCTAATTTTCCAAATTGACTTGAAATAAAAGAAATTTCCACTGCAGAAATTAAGAGACAACATATTTATGCGATCAAATAATTAGAACCTGTCCTCCTATGCTTGGTGACCTTTCTGGATGCATCAGATCGGAGCAAACTCTGCCTAAAAATCAGGTCTGCCTTTTCGAGTGCAAATATGAACTTGTACCAAAAGGCAATGTAGAGAAGAAAAAAACTTTTCTCATAACACAAATTCACTATCCTTTCTTGCACAAATCAATTCTCTCTTCAGTTTCAAAATAGGAAGGAATTCAAGGAGTCAACCCATTAGTCGTGTTGCAGCCCATGCCCCTAATCTTGAGTGTCCGTACTCTTTACATGCGTCAAGCACTCTGGTCAACATTGGGACAGTAGGCTCAAATGGCATACCCTCAACAAAGCTTTCAAGCTCATTTATTAGCCCATATCTACTGTAGAGTTCAATCATGCAATCATAGTGCTCCAATCGAGGTATGATATAGTATACACTGGCCATAGAATCAAAATACAGCCTACCTAACTCCACATCACCTTCATATATACAAGCAAGTAATAGAGCATGAAAAGTGAGATGGTCTGGCTTAATCCCTTCCTTCTCCATCAATTCAAACAATTCTAGAACATCTCTACCCCTTCCACTCTGACAACATCCAAAAGCCATGGAGTTCCAAAGAACAATATCTCGTGCATCTGCCTGTTTAAAAACCTTAATAGCATACTCAAGACAACGGCACTTGGAGTACATGTCAACCAAGGCTCCTGTGACAACAATATCTATCTCGTAACCATTTCTAATCATGAACCCATGAATTTGTTTACCATGGTCAAGCGCAAAAATGTTTGCACAAGCTGCCAAAAGGGTTGCGAATGTATACTTGCTTGGTTTAGCCTCCCACTGCATCTCTGAGAAAACAGTCATAGCTTGCTCACTCAATCCATGACGAGCATAGCTAGTTAGTAAAGAATTCCAAGAAACTTTATCCCTCCATTGACTCATTTGGTAGAACCAACACCTGGCACTTCTCAAGTTTCCACATTTTCCATATATGTCAATAAGAGCATTGCCAATATATGTATCAGAGTAGAAATCATGGCGGTAAACAAAGCCATGAATCTGTTTCCCCATTTCAACATCCAGAACCCCAGCACAAACATTAAGGATTAAACGAAGAGTGACATGATCAATTTCTTTACTTTTTTTAAGCATCAAAAACACAAAATCTAAAGCCTCTTCCCATTGAAGAACACGCGTATATCCTTCCAACATTGCATTCCAAGTAATCACATTTTTTTCAGGCATTTCATCAAAGAGCTGCTGTGCCTCTCCAGTTCTTCCTCTCATTGCATACCCCAGCAGAACTGTAGTCCCAGAAACCACATTTCTGCAGTCAGGTTGGTCAAAAATCCTACGTGCCTCGTCCAATTTTGCACACTTGACATACATATTAATAAGCGAGCTTGAAACCACCTCTTCCTCATCGAAATTAAACTTTATTGCTAGTCCATGAATTTGAATCCCTTCCTTGAGGGCAAACATATTAGAGCATGCAGCAAGCGCAGTAGAGAAAGTACAATTCATGGGCTTGACATTAGTCCCAAACATCTTAGAAAACATAAAAATTGCTTCTTTTCCCTCATCCATCTCAAAATATCTTCTCACAATCACATTCCAAGAAACAGAATTTGGATCTTCAATCTCATTGAACATCCTCCTTGCATCACTGATAACGCCGCACTTCCCATACACATCCACAAAAGAAGTCCTCAAAATCACATTTCCACCAAATCCATACTTCAAAATAAGCACATGAACTTGCCTTACGAGCCAAAGATCCAAACACATACCACAAGAACCCAAAACACTCGCAAACGTAACCTCATTAGCAAAAATGCCAGACTTGTTCATCTTCAAAAACATAGCTAACGCCTCTTTCGCACACCCACCTTGCGTGTATGCGGTAATAATCGCATTCCATGAACCTCCATCTCTGTGAGGCATTTCCTCAAACATCTGCCTCGCGTCTTCCAAGCACCCACATTTACCATATGTCTCAATGGCCCGGTTCAAGAGGAAGACCGGTGGATTGGGGTTGTGTGTTACCAAATGGGATTCGACCTTCCGGGCATCAACGATGGCATGATTCAAAGAACAAAGCCGGAAGAGATGTGCATAGAGCGAATGAGGAACGGGAAATGAAGATGCAAAGAGAATTGACACGGCCTTCTGCAGGCGACCAGCTGAGATATGAGCTAGGATTGTTTTGTTTAAGGCACTGATGGTGGTGGGTTGGATTTTATGCTTGCTGCTTTTGTTGGAGCCAAAGCGGTTCAGTACGGAGAAAGCATTAACCGCCATGTACAGATCAGACCGAAGGTCCAGAACTGTAAAACTGACAACGAGTCAACGTCCAGTCCAGTCCAATCCAATCCAATCCAGTCCAGACCAGTTCTGAAAAAATGGAATTGCAAAGAAATTGGTCAAAGACCCAAAGCCGATAAAGTACGGTCGCAGAAATTGGAGGTTGGATCCATCGTTTTAGAGAGACTTGCATATATGAATTTAGTTTGAATTTTTATGAATAGAGATTACTTTGAATTTTTACAAATACTTAATTTATTATATCAAATTAATTTAAAATTCGAATAAATAAATCGATAAAAAAGTTTCAATTATTATCTGAATAATTTTTTTGTATTTGAATGCGACTCTAATTTTAAATTATATAAAATCTTTATGTTTAAACTTAAATTTTGAACATATAATTTAAATATAAATTTAATTTAATCTATTAAAACGAGTTTTGTCACCCCTTAATTTGTTCGTTCTCTTTTCCCAGCCTATTTTACGGGCACAATTGTCATCTTCCCAAACGAGGAATTATAAGTAGGAGGGTTTTAATTGTTTTTCGCATGATTCTGCTCATTTTTCTTCAATTCTACTTTTCTTAGATACAAGTAGAAGTGGGTGAAAAAGAACAACATCAAATCACACATACGCATTACACCATATAAAATAATTTGAGCACATTCACATATACAAGATTGCACATGCCAAAGTTTGTCCAAACAATGAATCCCTTCAATGGTAAGAACATGTACTTGTAATTCTTGAAACCCAGATTATTTATAGAGGAACATTAGAAGGGTAGTCTTGGGGATGTCTAGTGAGAGTCTGTCTGAGGTGTTTCTCTTGTTCTCGAAGGTTCAATGGTGGAACATCATACACATCAACAAACAACTCTGTAACTGGATGTTTCTCTTGCTTCTCAGCAAGTTGAATCACTTGCAACAACTGCAGAGAATTAAAAAAACACATGTTAAGATGTTTGTAAAATAAAACTGAACTCAAAAATGAAAATATTGAATTACTGTCTCTGTCACCTCCTTCCTAATGTCGCTCCTGAGATCTTGATCTTCTTTTTCGCTCCACCAGCCATTCTTCTCAACCCATTTTCTAAATCTATTTACAGGGTTACGCGCTGATTTCCAGTACTCGATTTCATTGATTGATCGATACTTGGTGGAATCATCAGACGTGGAATGATGTCCTACTCTATATGTGAGGCACTGAACAATTCAAAGAATGTAGGAGTTATTTTATACAGAAACAATAAAGCTTTTGTGTGCTTTGATTTGGAACCACAAACTTTAATATCAAGTTCAGACTCACCTCAACTAGTATCGGTCTTTGTTCACTCACTGCCATTTCACGAGCTGCGCGAATTGTGCTATAGACAGCAAGTGCATCGTTTCCATCTATTCGAATGCTTCGGATTCCATAAGCTTGTCCTTTAACAACAACGCCATCGCCTGCCAAAAGCACTTAATTAGTACTGAATTTGAAACTAATATTGATAAATGTTGGGGAAGTAGTAACTAGTACTTCGAAATTGTTCTGATATATGAGTACTGATAGCCCAGCCATTGTTGCGGCAGACAAAAACTACAGGGGCTTCCATAACAGCTGCAAAGTTCAAAGCAGCATGGAAATCTCCCTGAAACGATAGAACAGTAGGCGATTAAGAATAAGACCACAAAATTTCAGGTTCCGAGGAGCATTGTTCTCACCTCGCTCGTCCCACCGTCCCCAATATACGTGACTACACATGCATCCTTTTCGTCCATTTTTAGTGAATAGGCAGCACCAACTGCTTGCGGAAGTTGAGTACTGAAAAACAGTAAGACTAATAAGAATACTACAATTGGTTCTTTTATAACATATTTTGAATTTTGCAGATTGTGTCTCAACATCTTACGCAATGGGAGATGACACAGTGAAATAGTTGTGCTTGTTAGACCCATAATGAATTGGCATCTGCTTGCCTTTCCCGTAATCAGCCTTATTTCCGAAACACTGGTTTGCAAATTCTTGCAGCGTGAAACCTCGCCATAACAGGACTCCTGGCTCCCGGTACTGTCATGACGTTTACTACGATGAAGCAATTTTATAATACAATTACATAATAGATATACGTGCCTGGCAATACCTGAGGCAAGATAACATCATCTGGAGTAAGTGCAGCTCCTGATGCAATGTTAATCGCTTCTTCCCCGAGTGAGGTAAGATAGAAAGAAATCCTTCCCTGCCTTTGTGCTTCATAGAATATAGTGTCCATCATTTGAAGTGTGACCATGTTACAATAAATCTTTACTGCTAATTCCTTTGTAAGCTGATAAGTATGACACTCAAGTGATCATTAAACAATAAACAAGTCAACATTGTTAAGAGAAGATAGTACTTTTTCTCGCAACAGATGGAGATGTACCTGTTCATAGTCACTACCAAAAATGGGTTCTCCATCGTCATCAAGAACTCTATAACAGGGTACCCTGTTTTCGCTAGATTCGGAAATGAACCGCATTTGAGAGCTAAATGTAACCTTGCCTCCAGGAAAATTTAAAGCCTGACACTGTAAGAGATACATGACATTGTTGAGCTCAAAATTCAAACTCTACTAGTCTACTGTACTTAACTGTTTAGATTTAGAGAAAAAATAGATACTTTGCACAAGATAACCCAGAAACTAAAGCAGCTTAGGACTAGGGACAAAATGGTTAATCTTATTGGATTAATGACCAATCAGGTACAAGACTATTAAACTATTATTATTTTTTACAGCTAGGAACCCAAGTTCAACCCTGCATGTTAAAATTCTGCGACTTGTCAAAATAGTTGAAAAGAAAATGCTATTTTGTCAACCCAAAACATTTATACAGATCTACTCAATAATTGAAGCTTTTATCTTTCAAGACACGGAGAGCACATACTTATGGACAGAGACAGAGTTAGCCAGTTAGGCCCCAATGGGACAAAACTGATAAGAGATCCAGTACCGAAGGAAAGTCATTAATTACTCTACATGCCTATTAAAGACAGATAAATAAATGACACATGGCATGCCGTTCTTGAACGTATGTATTGGTTTCAGATTTAATCTAACAGTTCACAAATCAGAACAAGAATAACTAAAGCAAAAATAAAATAAAATTATATATATATTTAAAAAGAAAAGAAAATCAGAGTGTCTCAATACTCCTTTTCTTAATCACAAACAGTATCGACATAGATGTTAAATGATCTTACCTGGTTATTGTCATCACCAGTAACATAAAGCGAATCGAGTTGGTTTGCAGCTCTGAAGGAATTGAAACGAAAAGAGGAGCCTGAGCTTCTGCATGGATATGAAGACGAATCACCACCAAAACGACTCTGATTGACAGCTCCAGAGAAACCCATAATCCTCGTCTTCATGAGAACATTGGCTATGGATCTCGACCCTTTGATCCAAAGGGCCATGTTTAACCAAATTTAGTTGTGCAGAGAAGAATGAAGGTGAGAAGATGGTGCAGTAGGTGATAGAATTGAAGGAGCTGGAAAAGTTCATCAATTGTAATATTTGTGCTAGTTATATGTGTGTGAGGATATGTATGACCCGTTTCATTACACGTGGCACAGATCCATACACTTGCTCCTATCCTCATTGCTGCTTTTTTGGACAAAAACATAATTGACATGTATGCATTTTCTTTCCTCTGTTTCTCACACTTTTTCAAATAAAGTGTATTTTCTTCCATATATATGTGTGTTATCAGCATTGATCAGGTGCGGAACCCCACACGTAAAATTACGTGCGCGGTATCGCCCACACCCTTGAATGGGCTGCAGATGCAGGCTCACACGCACAATTTTATATGCGACATACCACACCTGAGAATCACCATATACATAATATATATATATGTTTTATATAATTATATTATATTATATATAAAATATATATAATTCGGAGCCTCAAAGATATGGAAAGATAATTCCCTCTGCTCCACGAATCATGCACGTTGGATCAACTGCTCATTGGCATGAGTCCAAAATATCAAGGACCCACCCAAATTGTGCAATCAAATCAACCATGATGCAGATGTGCCGAGGGAGGAAAAACCAAGAATGCTTTGAGAAGGAAAAATTTATCCTCCCTTGGCTTGGCAAATGAGTATAAATGAAGCTGTCTTGATCAACAATCGGCCCAACTGCAACCAGGAGTCTTCTGTATTTGCTTTTCTTTCATTACGTTTCTTACTAATGCTGAACCTTCCCAATCTCCTGAGGAAGCAAATAGGCTAGATAGCTGCACATATGCACCAGAATTCTCAGGATCAAGCTCAATAATCTGCTCTGCCACTTTCTTTCCCAGAGTCTTGTTTCCATGAGCCACACAACCTCTCAACACTGATGACCATATGCTTGCATCTGCATCATAAGGCATACGTTCAATGAGATTTATTGCATCCTCAATGCAACCAGAACGGGCAAAAAGATCAACCATGCAAGAGTAATGTTCAATTTTTGGATCAATATTGTAGTCCTGTTTCATTGCATTAAACCACTTCCATCCCTCTTCGACCAATCCACAATGATCGCAGGCAGAAAGGACCCCAGTAAATGTAATATCAGTTGGTTTCACGCCAGCATACCTCATGTCATTAAATAGGGTCAGTGCTTCACTTCCATGACCATTGTTGGCATACCCAAGTAACATCGAGTTCCAAGATATTTCATCAGATTTAATCATAGTGTCAAATAACTTTCGTCCATTATCAACAAAACCACACTTGCAATAGAAATCAACGAGGGAGGTGCATATAACCTTATCAGAATCAAGCCCAATGACAGTAGCTCTGGCAAAAACCTGCTCACCTAATTCGAGCGAAGATATACTAGCAGTGGCACTGATCACAGCAGCCAGGCTGAAGCTGTCCATCCTCAAGTCATTCATTTTGCTAAAAAGATCTAATGCTTCATGTGGACATCCATTTTGACTAAGACCTCCGATGATCGTGTTCCATGATATCAAGCTTCTACTCGGCATTGTCTCAAATATTGCTTTTGCATCCTCAATTCTGCCACAATTGGAATACACTGTAATCATAGAGTTTAGCAAGATTGTGTCATAGGATTTTAGTTCACTAAATAGTTTACAAGCATTATTGGGGCTTCCACACTTGGAGTATGCATCAACTAGAGCACTACTAATTACAACATCATTAACTAACCCAACTTTACAAGTTACGTTATGCATTTGTTTGCAATGATTGATGTTGCCTAAGCTACCACAGGCACTCAATAAACTTGTAATCGTTGAGGAGTCTCCCAGAACTCCCTTTCTACGCAACTCGTTGAAGAGTTCAAATGCCTCTTTTCCCTCGTAGTTCGACACGTGTCCAGAAATTATCGAATTCCATAGCACAAGAGAAGCATTATTATTTCTATCGAAGATTCTTCTTGCACCACTCATTGTACCAGAAACTGCATATCCCGAAATCAATGCAGAGAGGGAAAATTCATCTGGGCATGCCATCCTATCGAAAATGCGACTTGCACTATCCAGATCACCACATTTTCCATAGAAATTAATCAGTGAACTTCCTAACACCGAGTCAAACTCAACTCGAGTAACCAAAATATGTGCATGAATTTGCTTCCCATATTTGAGGGCACCTAAATTGGTACAAGCTCCAATAACAGAAGCAAACACATAAGTATCAGCACAAGAAATCTCTGAAGGTTCTGAAGTCAATTCCTTAAACAGACCTACAGCTTCTGCCGCACTTCCATTTCTAGCATAACTATGAATCATTACATTCCATGAAATTGCATCTCTCTTAGGCATCTCATTAAACATATTTCTAGCAATATCCAACTCACCTGCTTTTGCAAACCCGGAAATGACCGTGTTCCATGAGAAATCATTTTTGTGGGGCATCAAATTAAGCATTTCCAGTGACTTCTCTCTATGCCCTAGTTTCATGTAGCCATCAATCACGGTGTTCCAAGAAAAAGAGTTTCTTTCAGGCATCTCATCAAACAGTTTCTCTACATCAGTCATCCTGCCACAACGCGAGTACATCTGCAGGAGACGGTTGGCCAGTGAAAGAGTGGAACCCAAGAGACCCTTTTTGTAGAAGTAAAGGTGGAGCTGCTTACCTAGACGATTTGAATGGTGGTTGTGGCAGGATTGGAGAAGACGGGCCAAAGAGTATAGATGAGGATCCATGGTGATGGACGATCAAGCAGTCAAAATCGAGATTTTACCTAAATTGAATCCAAAACATTCTCTTTTAAGGGAAAAAATATCTGAACTAGTAAACTAAAAACATACCAGGTAGAGATAGAGCAGAGTAGAAGACAGGTGTGTAACAGCGAGCGAGAACAGAGGAAATAGGCTGCTGCTGCTACTTTCAGGGATAGAGGGAAAGTGGCGAATCTATGAGAATATTTCCGTATTTTTCAAATGGAGACGAAATCGGAAGCAGGGGTGGACCAAAGCCCATGTCAAGGCCCATTTATGAATATGAGCTTATAATTCCTGGCCCGATCCATAACCAGGAGCTTTCAATTTCAAACCTTGTGATATTCTAGTTTTCTCTTTCCACATTAAAAGACAAAAAGAAGATTAAAATTGAGGTAGAGACGATCCATCTGGAACTTTTGTTTCCGTAACTTACTCGCAAAGAAACAACAAAAAAAAATTGTAAAATTGACGTACCAACATCATCACTATCATCATCATTAATTAGTGAAAAAGATGATGAACCCCCCCTCAAATCACACCTTCCTCCCTCCCTCTTCTCTCAATTCCACAAAAACACACTATGTTTGATCCTGCCAAAGACCCAAGATCAAGATATGCCAGTTATGGCAGTCATGGTGTTCTAAACAGGGGGACAGAATTTGGGGTTGAAACTGATGAGTCCGGAGAGTCTACACCTTCCTTGTGGAGTACACGTCCAAACCATACCCTGCTTCGTCCTAATCAGTATCGAAACTTGCCGCCGGAGGAGAAGACTCAGGCTATTGTGAGGGGACAAATGGAGCTAATGGAGATGGTGGGTCGGATGCCAGAGTCAAGTTATGAGCTTTCTCTGAAAGATCTTGTTGAGCGTCCAATGAGACAAGAAGAAAATTTCATGGAAGGACAGAGAGTCAGTATTGATAATGAAACTAGTACTCAGAGAAGAGAACAGGAGGTGGAGATGAAGAAGAAGAATAATGAGAAGAAATTGCAGATGATGAATAGAAATGAAAGTATGGAGAACAAAGGATTTTTGTTGAAGATGGGATTTCCATTTTCTAATTGGTGGTCTAGTAAGAATAAGAAGAAGAATAAATTGAAATCGATGGATTCGAAGGTTTTGCCTAAGCCGGTGGCGGCGGAGGAAGGTGGAGAAGAGTGGTGGGATAAAAGGTATGTGGTGTCAGCAGTGGAGAGTAAGAGTGTTGGATTGAGTACTAATAGTGAGAGCTTTAAAAGCAGTGGTCGCAGCAGCAGAAGTACCAGCAGGTTTGTTTTGAATTTGATTCACTTGTTCTGTTCATATTTTCTTTGATCTTTAGCCTGTGAGCCGTCTTGAAAATTCCCTTAGAATGGTTTTATGGATTTTCGTGAACTTCATACAGAATGATGGAGATATTGTAGTTTAAAGAGTCCATTTGTTATGTTATACGAATGTGATTGGCTTCAAATTTGGCAGTGCTGATCGTTTAGAAAACAGAGAACAATTTGAATATATACAGATCCATGTTCTGAGCAAATGTTATTTGATCCTTCTGTGTTTTTAGAACATTTAGGTGTAGTTAAGAGTTCATCTACAAATTTGTTGTTGGCTATGCCTATGCTCGGTAGGTGTTAGAAAATTCAACCTGAACACACCAAGATAATATAATCCATTTTGGGTCAAAGGCTCATGCATTGTTTTTATATGAACTTTATTTATGTATCATTCGGTTATGTTAGGTTACGTCAACTTTGATATGATAGTATAAATTTTAACGGTTGGAGTGAGATTTAGCAACCTTGTAATAAATAGTTTTTTTTATTGAAACGCTCCCGAATCCTACTCTTTCAACTCCCGCAAACTCTTGTGAAGTATGGTGAGATGATAGGTTGTTTAGATGGTAGGATGGCATGTTGTGCTAGTCATTTTGGGGTTTTTTTTTTAATTTGAAATAAAATATATGCAAAATGGAATATGATGGTTTTTGTTTAGTCGTTAGTTGTGACATGTGTTTCTTAATTTAATGCAGGCATAAAGGTGGTGGTTGTTGGGCTCTTGTCTTCACCAAACATGGCAGATCTAGCAGATTAAGCAATATGTGAAGATATACTAGTAGGATGTAATTTATATGGCTTTCATTCACTGTTGAAGAATCCTTCATAATCATTCTTTTTTTCTTTCCCTTTCATTTGATTAATCTCATGACTCAGGTGTTTATCAGTTTATGTTTTCTAAAACGAAACTATGAATTCGTGTCTTGTATGCTGATATAATGAATGATATTGGGATATCAACGGCTTTTCTGTAAAAGGCTGAATTGTTTCTTTCGGTCAAAATTGTCTAAAATCATGGACATACCCTATGGCTTTGTAAGGTTGATTTATGTTACATTATATTTGACCAATGTAATAATCAATCTAGATTAGTTGGGATTCACATTAGATAGAATGCAATTTAGGTTTAAATTTACTGTCTACAGTGTTGTCACCTACATAGATTTTAGGTAAGTTTCACGTAACTTGTATATACATTAGTTTTTGGAACATTAATTTTTTAGATTTTACGTGAACATATTTTTAAACGGATTCTGTAATTATTGTTAACTGATTGATTGATTGATTATAAAAAATTATGTAGATTTATGAATGATTGTCTCTCATTTTAAAGATTTATTTCCTTTTTTATTTCTCCTTAAATTAAGAAAGTCATTCCTTATTTTTCTTGGCATTGATTACGAGATTAGAATGCAATCTTTAGCTAATTTAGTGGGTTAATATTGATCATATCATTTAGGTCATTAACTAGGATTTTCTTGTCATATACGTGCATCATATATATTGCTCATGGTAACCCTAGTTGGTAACTCTCCTATTATGAACCATCTATTGTTTTTGAACGAGCATTTTGTAAAAGATATTTTTCAAGTATTCATGCATATATCTTTGAGGGCATTATCATATTTTCTTGAAACTTAAAGTCTTTAGTGCGACTTGAAATATTTAGCAGAAGCGTTTACTTGTGGAAGGATATATTGTATGACTCGAGTAAGAAACTAGTGTAGCTGTGTGAATCCTAATTTTATGATATTCTTGTAACCCGTAGTTATAGTTGATTGCTTAAAGATTAGTGACTCTAGACATCCGAAATTTTTTCCTTAATTTTGTTCAAAGTTTTCCGCGTAAAAATCTTCATGTTGCTCTTGTTTATTAAGTATTCAATTTTTTAGGCTTTAATAAACTCCCATACACAATCTATTAAAATTTAAAATATCCTAAAACCCATGTAAAATAAAACACGTGAAACTTCAGGTTTAAGAGATGATGTAGGGTTAAGTACATTTTTGGTCATTAAAAAATTGACAATTTTACATTTTGGTCATTAAATATTCAAACGTTGCAAGTCAGTAGCCTAAAGTTTCATTTTGTTTTAGATTGATAGCTTTAGTAGGGATGGCAATTTTCACCCGACCCGACCCGCCCCGAGCGGGTTTTCCCCGACCCGACAGTGGGACGGGGCGACAAACTTTAACCCGCATGCGGGGCGGGGCAGGGACGGGTCAGTCCATCAACCCGCCCCGCCCCGCCCCGAAAGGCTAATAACCCTATACTAGCTATATATATATATAACTTATATATAAGTAGTTATATACATATATATAACCTATATATAAGTAGTTATATATATGTTATATATAAGTTTTATATATATGTTATATATAAGTTTTATACTGTTAGGGGCGGGGCGGGGTGCCCCGCGGGGCCCCGTAGGTAACGCGGGGCGGGGATGGGGCAAAGATTTTGCCCCGAAGAGCGGGGCGGGGCGGGGACGGGGCGGGGTATGGAAGGGCGGGGCGACCATGATCCGGCCCCGCCCCGCCCCATTGCCATCCCTAAGCTTTAGGTTGCCCTATAAGAACAAATCGAAAAGGACCGAGTTAACATATCTAAATAAATTGAAACTTTAAATTTCTGACATATAATGTTCGAACATTCAATGACCAAAATGGAAAAGAAAAGAAAAAAAATTAGTGATCAAAAGTGTACGTACCCAACCATGGACATATAGCCTTTGAACTTAGTTGTGAAGAGAAACAACCAAATACGCCGATGACAATGGAAGGAGAGAGCAGGTGTCACAATATCATGTTAGCATTGAAGTTCAGGGTTTGAAATGGTTTAGAAATCTAGATCAAGAGACTTGATTGATTACTAGATTATTTTTTCACTCATATTTTTCAGTACAAAAAATTGGAATAAAAGACTCGAATTCGAGACCTATATAACATACCAGATATATGAACAGTGGTTCTCTCATACGAACTCATCTTAAGGGTTTAATATGCGGACTTTCTTTTTGGTCCGTCAGATTCATCTAATGGTTGAGCAATATCTTCTCCAGCTTTGACCCCTTTTCGCGTCCGTCAGGCCCTCCTCAGCTTGTGTTCTTCTTCCGGCAGTGTGTCTGCTCTTGCCCAGATTGCGCAGATCGTCCTCTCCTCTGCCCTCACTGACCCATCGTCGTTCTTTCTACCTTCCGATTTGTGCCCCTCTGTAGCTGCTTTTGCGATGAAATCGCTTTCTGATTTTGCTTTGATCGTAGGGTGATTGGGCCCTTTAATTGCACGCAATACACCAAATTGAGAGGTTAACTTTCGTTCTGTTCTGAATCAGTTGTTTATCCATGAGCTAGTTCATGTGTGCAGTTCCTTGGAAAATTTTTGGATTGGTTGAAAAAAAATGAGTTTGTTGCTTTCGTCACTTCTCTTTTGTCTTATTCCTTGTTCCTTTTTTTACACTTTCCCCCAATTGAAAATGGAAGTGCCTATACCCAAAAGATCTTCAAGAATAATATAGAAGGCGATTTTTAGATCTTCGAGATATTTTCAATATACAATATGTACAACCAAATTCTCACATCTTCATCACATCTGTGCTCTGGCACTAAGATGAAAGTTTGAGTTTGGCCCCAGGGGCCCCTTCATTTTGTTGTGCTCAGCGAAGGAAATGCCTAAGCTCCCCTTTCCATGGATCGCTTTCGCTGTGGGTCGACTGAGACAAAGAGAGAGAAAATGAGGCTGAGAGAGATGGAGAGTGGAAGGGCTGCGAAGAGAAAGAGAATTGACGACCCGGGTTGCGACGAGAAAGACATTTCGTATTTGTGAGCCATTGATGTGATCGTACGGTTGTAATTTCAGTCCGTAATTTTAGTCCGCATCTAAGCAAAATCGGATATATGAATATCATCTAAGTAATTTTCTAATTTTTTCCACTTGTTTAAAACAACTAAAATTAAAATTAAAATATTTATCAATTGTTTTTTACTATTAAAATGTAATCGATTTAACTACAATTAATTGCGTATGATATTAAGTTCGAGCTTCTCCACCTCTTTCGCATATTTAAAAAAAAAAATCGTTGTCAAAAATGAACTATACCATGTAAGAACACAAAAAGAATTAAGAAAAAAGGGGATAAATATGTCGCAAGTACAAGTGAGTCCTCGTGCTCACTGGTTTCTGCAATCAATTGTACTGCTTCGCAAGTACAAATGAGTCCTCGTGCTTACCGGTTTCTTCAATCAATTGTACTGCTTTCACAAATTCCGTCCTTTCCATCGTGTCAGGGACACGATTATGCAAAGGATTTCGAGAAGGATTCATCCAAACATCTGTCCAATCACCAATAGAAATTTGGGTCCCAATTGTAAAAGATCATATTTTTCTTTGATTTTTATATTTTATTTAATTGAAGATGTACAGTTAAGAAAAAAAGTGTTCGAGAAAATAATTGATAGAATGATCCATCAGTCACAATCTAGCGAAAGTCCCAAATAATAAAGGATGAAACTTGGTTGGCTGACGCGTAGAAAATTCACCCCCAACTCTGAACGCAATATTCAACCCTTCTTCATCGCCATCATCATAATAAAACCCCAGTCTTTGAATTTTCCAGTTCTCGACTTTTTCAGTTCGTACAGGTGAACTTTCTTTCAAGATCTTCTCACTCAACGATTCAGATTACAGTATACAAGGTTTCTTCGTTAATTTTTTCTTAGCCCCTTGATCCTGTGAATGCGGATGGGTTGCTTTTAATTTGGCTTTTCAATTCAGGATCGTATGGTATTTTTTTGCTTTGACCAATGTTGGTTTTGTAGGGTGTAAAGTCTTTTTTTGGGGTATTAGTCGCGCTGGGTTTGATTTATGGGTAACTCAATCAGTTTGTTTCGATTTCCGATCAATGTTTTCTTGGCAATTTTCGGTTTCCTTTCTTTCTTTGGACATTTTATTTAAGATTTGACTTCTATTTGTCAATTCATAGTTTCCTGAGGTTATTATTTTCCTCTTCAACAGTAATGGGCTCCTGAAAATTGAGTCTTCAATGATTTTCTGCTCAATTTAATCTTATCTTATGCTTTTCTGATCAAGTCATCATCAATCACTTCAATTTTTTTTTTTTGGTTACGCTGACTTTTGCGTCCTTGATTCTCCTCTAAGGAGAACTAGGGTTTTGTGATTTGAGGCGAGTGGCTGAGGGACATGGCGCATAATGTAGCTGCAGTCGCTGAGAGGGCGACAAGTGATATGCTGATTGGTCCAGACTGGGCTATAAACATCGAATTATGCGATCTAATAAACATGGATCCCGGGTATCGTTCCATTACTTCTTTTTTTGTTTGATCAATGTTTTTCATTTCAATAGTTGTTCATGTGAATTGGCCCTATGAATTTGGCCACTTTGGTTATGCAATTTGGCATTCCTTTTCGTTTTAGAGACCTATGGGTCTTCCTAGAATAATGGCACGATGGCACTCTGGGTTAGACAGGTTTGAGTTCAGACTTCAGAGGTTAGAATGTGCAGACAATGGCACGATCTTATGGACCTATATCTCTGCTGGGTAATAATTTATCGCTGCTTCTGAAGCGGAGTAACTTTTCAGCTGAATTATGTTAATTCAATTTGTCACTGAACACGATTGGGATTACGTGGTGTTATATGTATGCTCAGTTATTTGTTTATGTAGCCTCTTAGGTGTAGCTAACTGTGGGTTCAAGTGGGTTTTGTTGCTTCGTGTTTGTGTGCCAGGAAAAAATGATTGGGGTTAACGTGCCTTGTAACTGAGTGGGAAATCTGTGAATCTAATTCAACTTGTTCATTTCTTATGACTGGGATGATTGTATTCAATTTCTATATCTTGACTCAACGTGAATGGCATAGCCAAATTTAAGTCAGAATAGAAGGAATAAAATAGGTAAATGTCAGTATTTCAGTAAATCCCCGGAGTCCTTTATTGCAAAATAGGTAAGAAGCTTAGTTGCAAGATCAGTTAAATAAGCGATGAAAGCTAATAATATGCTTTTAGAAAGAAGCACCTGGCATTTATGCATACAAGATGCTTTGCATAATGAAATACTGTGAACAAATATTTTATCCTACTCAGTGCATTTATGAACATGTAACTGGGATGCTCCTAGTCCACGTGCTAATATCTTTAAAAACCTTTACATTTATTCCTTCATGATCTTACCAGTAATGTATTTCCTATTAAATTCTAATTTTAAATCTTGAAGCTTACCTATTTTGGTTTGTACTGTTAAAATTGCAGGCAAACGAAGGATGCTTTGAAAGTACTTAAGAAGCGCTTGGGAAACAAGGATCCCAAAATACAACTTCTTGCTCTTTATGTTAGTACTTCTCTATTCTCCTAAAATTTATGGGGATGGATTTTTATTAGTTTGAGATAAGGTTATAACTTCTGCAAAATTGCATATTTGTAATATATTATCGTTGTGAAATATACTGTATCTGTAACTTAGCTGATGCCCATATTTGCTATAGCTGAATACTGTATTAACGAGCCTGTGTTATGTGCTTTCTTTATGTAGACATGTTAAAGACACAATAACAAAGAAGCTACTATTCATCTCATGTTTTTGTATTTGAATTTTTTGCTCTAGGCATTGGAAACTCTCAGCAAAAACTGTGGCGAGAATGTATTCCTGCAGATCATTGAGCGTGATATCCTTCATGACATGGTTAAAATAGTTAAGAAGAAGGTGGCTGATATCTTTCTGTACCTCCACTTTTGGAAATAATTTCTCTGTATCCGTGTCACTTATCTTTATTCTCTTATGTACCATTTGATGCTAGCTTGTTATGCATTTTACTTTCTTATGTTATCTTGCAGCCAGACTTAAAAGTGAGGGAAAAGGTACTTATTTTGATTGATACATGGCAAGAAGCTTTTGGAGGACCCAGGGGAAGGTATCCCCAGTACTATGCGGCATATAATGAACTAAGGGTAACTGATTTTTTTTGTTGCTTTTGTCCATTGTTAATTATACATGTTTCATATTGTACGGGCAAACATGTGGCCTAGTGGTAGAGATGTAGGGTGTAATCTAAAGGTCACATGTTCAATTCCTAAAAACAACATCTTCACATGTTATGTGAGGATAAGATCTGCGTGTCTCCGACCCCGCCCACTATGAAAGTCTTGTGCATCAGTGTTGTATACACACAGACACACATATTTCATAACACCTACCCAGACTGTCCACAGCCTAAGGTATCTGGTCTGAACTCTGAATAACAGCAAGAAATGAAAGCTGAAGGGCAGTGGCTTGCCATTTTATACCCATATCAATACAATTTAAAGTCTCTTAAATATTTTGATAGTGGGATTTTGCACTGAATGGATCTAGTACGTAAATGTTATCATTAGGAAGAAAATGGTAGCACGTAGAAACTATATTGTCTATTGGTTGATTGCTGTAATTTTTATCTTTTTCTATATTGCTGCCTTGAGGTTTGATTAGATTAACCTTATTTTTACTGATCAGCAGATTTCATTTAAGTGGTTATATTTGATAATTGACAGTCTGCTGGAGTTGAATTCCCACCAAGAGCAGAGAACAGTGTGTCATTGTTCACTCCTCCTCAAACCCAACCAATGGTTGACCCCACTTCTGCATATGAAGAAGCCGCTATTCAGGCTTCTTTGCTGTCTGCCGATGCTTCTAGTCTCAGGTAGGTCTTGAACCGTATTTTTAATTTTTTTTATGTCCTGATCCGAGTTTTTGGCATTAGCCAGGTGAAGGTTTATTTTTTATTTTTTAGGGGGGTGTGGGGTGGGGGGGGGGGGGAAGGTTGTTGAATTTCATCGTTCAATTTTTTGTTTCTTTCTCATGACTTTTAGTGATTCCATCAATGTGGTTATATGTAGTTATACCACCTAAGGGTGAAAATTAAGTGTGCAAGCCTCACTGCTTCCTTTGGCAGACTCTTGGGAATTTAGCAAGCTTAGGTTCCATACGTGTTTGATAAAAACCCAAGCCAATTCTATGGGGAAGATCATTTGGCTTCAGTCACATTATACGAGTGATTAGGACAGCTTGTTTCAGTTAAGTAGGTAGTGAAATTGTGAAAAGTCTACCATCTGGAATCTAATTGGCATCAATCGGTCTGTCAGAAATTATTTAGCTTCATAATTCAGCGAATGGAGTTTTGTTTGGAGAGGCAAGACACAACGGGAGTTCATTCAGATTTTTTCTATTGATCACATTGTGGCTAATTCGGAAAAGAACAAACGAATTTTTTAAAGAAAAGGAAACTGATGCAGACCTATTTATAGATTATCTGTTCTTGACCAGCAAGTTTTTATTTTCTAGAATCTTTAACAATTTTGAAGACGCAGTTATGGTGGGCAGTTGATGTATTTTCTTTTGCTAGGCTTTATAATTCTTGTTATCTTTCTCTTTTGGTTTCATCTCCTTGGGGCCATGAATTAAAATTCTTTGCAATCAAAAGAAAAGAAAAGCCTGCCATCACAATTGTATTGCCAAATTACAATAATGGAAAACACCTTTATATCACTGCTACCTGTGTGGAAATGATGGTTGTCTTTGAAATGATGATGATCGAATACTTATAATTTAAAGGATGTATTTTGCATGGTACTAGATGAAACTCTGGATTGATGCTTGCTTCATTTTGATTAGTGGATGCCTTTTTGTAAAGGAGATTAGTTTTTGTCCCCCTTACCATCTAAATCTAGGCATACTAGATTGATGATTAAAGCCAAAACTTACGCCTTTATTTCTTGTTTTATCTTTTCTACTTTTCAGCTTGTCAGAGATGCAAAATGCTAGGGGAATAGCAGATGTGCTAATGGAAATACTTGGTGCTCTGGATCCTAAGAATCCCGAGGTACTTGCGTTAAGGATTACATGATATTATTTTGCTACTTGTATTCGTTACAAGCTTTGGTTGCCTGATGTTGTTTTAAACTCTTTTCTGTGGTACAAATGCAGTGCATTTTACTTCTACTATTCACTAGTTTTTGAGATTGGGAAATGTTAAGTTTTTGTTTTTTTAGCTTTATAAGGGTACTAATTTTAGATGCCAATATCACTCCAATGTGATATTATATAGTTTATCTGTTTATTGATTGATTTTGTGATACAGCTCATCTGTATGTTTACATGACGTGTTTGAATCAACGTTATGTTTACATAATGTCTTCAAATGCAACCATTTCAATTAGTGATGCTGTTAAATGTGATATTATTTCCTCTGTATGGCTCTCATAGAATAAAGTGTATTTAACGATTAGTTCAGTGAGAGAGAATGATTGCAACGGAGTCGCAGAATTGGGTGGAGGATATGCCGTTGCCAATATGAAAATATTATACTCAATGTGATAGATCTTGCCTCTTGTTGATTGCTTGTGCATGGGGGGCAAACCCTTGGCGGCCTCCTTAATTTGATACTTCCTTTTTGTTAGTTCGAAAAAAAAAGTACATAAGATATGTTGTTTTCAATTCTCTCTCTTATGTTTAGAGGGCAACAAAATTTCGTTAGATATTATAGAACAGAAGACACCATCTTCGTCCTGTCTTTGTCTACCATTCAAATGAAACTGTTCACTAGAAACAAAAACAATTTGACAGGTCTTTATGAAACCTGGGGAGTTCTCGAAGAATATGCAGATTTTCTTTTTCATTGAGGCTGAGAAGGCACCAATGGGGTGCGATCCTAAGAGGAAAGATTTATATGATCAAATACATTCCCCAATGAAGACGGACACCGATAATTAAGGCAGTCAAACTAGCTATCTAAGAAAATATCAGAGGGGGATTCCTTGTTGTTGAAGACTCTATTTTCCCTCTCAATCCAGATCAATATCACATTGGGATCAGCTGGTAATGCTATTTTGATGCGTTTTCCTGCCCGTCCTTTGTGGACCATGGACAATGCAATAGAAGATGATCGAGTGATTCCAAGCTTGCCTTACATAGATAGTATATGTTAACCATAGATTATGAAGATTTAGATATCCATGCTTCTTAGTTTACTAGCATTCCTACTCTAATGAAATAATTTTGTACAGTGATCCACTGTCATATGTTCTTAATTATTATTGTCGTGGATTTCCTTGCAGGGTATTCGGGAAGAAATCATAGTTGACCTTGTTGACCAGTGTCGTTCTTACCAAACACGTGTCATGCTTCTTGTGGATAGTACAATGTGAGAATCAAATGCCATATTCTGTTGTTTTCCTTCATTTAGAACTCATGATGCTAATACTATAATTGCTTGCCATCAAGGGATGAGAAGCTTCTATGTCAAGGACTGGCACTAAATGATACGTTGCAGCGTGCTCTTGGTCGTCATAATGACATTGCAAAAGGAACCACTACTCTCACAGGAGGGCCATTGGCTCCAGTTTCACCTTTCATTGATGTTAATCACAAGGATGATGCATTAGATGATGAGTTTGCCCAACTTGCTCAAAGGTAAATGTGTTAGAGGTTTTCATTAGTTGTGTATTTTTTTCATTATTTTATTTGTGGCTCTTTCTCAGGTGCTTTTACCTTTTAGATCCGGTTAAACTGAGCCATTACAAATGCTAGACTTAATGTCTCTCAGATCTTTTGCATGATTTCAGTTGGGTCTTTGTTTCTTCTTTATTCTGTTTCTTTCCTGTGGGGTAGTTACAACTTACAAGCTTCCTGCGTTGTGTACATGGCTTGTTCTTCTTGAACCATGAATTATCTACATCCTAGTCGGTATTGGCCTCTTCTTTGCCTCACTACCTTTTCTTTAGAAAAATTGTAATTTGTTATCATCTTTGCAGGTCAACTAGAGATAATTCACAGGGACTGGTGAGGAAACCAGCCAGTGGCAGGAGTGAGACGGGGCAAGTCAGCTCACTTATTCCTCCACCTCCCCCATCGAGGAAGCCAGTTGTTACGGATGCTGGTACAGTTGATTACCTCAGTGGTGATACGTACAAATCTGAAGAATCTCCTGATATGCTAAACCCAACAGCATTCATTCCTCATTCAAGCTCAAATTCCTCCCCTCCAATTTCACCAACCGTATCCACCTCCCCTCCTTATTCCTCAAGGCCAGCGAAGTCACCGGTGCTCACAGGAGGGCCTGCATATGATGAACCAGCACCATTTAGCAAATCCCCTGAACAACTGCCCCCAGCTCCTTGGGACACTCAGTCAGACAATCTCCCTCCCCCACCTTCAAGGTATAATCAGAGAGAACAATTCTTTGATCAACAACATGGTTATTCGAGTGGTGCTTCTCATACAAGTACCGAATCTAGTTCCTCTTATGATGGCTTGGTGGGACAGGCTAAGAATCTCTCTCTCAATTCATCTACCCCTGCTAAGCAAGCAAAAAGTGAAGATGCTCTCTTTAAAGATCTTGTTGATTTTGCAAAAGCCAAATCATCTTCACCTTCCAAACCCAACAAGTCATATTGAGTAGTTGTTCCCTCATTTGTGAATTTTGTCAGTTAATCTGGTGTTTAGCTGAGATAGAGAGACGAGCTGTCGTTGTGATCGAATTTGGTGTTATGGTTTGTCTACACTGTTTTGCAGTTTGAATTTGGATGTTATTTGGATATTTGAGGAGCTAGATCTTTGTATATGTATGTATCATATTGGTTGACTTTGATATTCCATGGCACGTGTGAAAATGAGACCATTACTTTGCTATTTCATGACTTTGTAAAGTGAATGGTTTTCTTGTGTCAAACGTGCATATGATTCTATCTGCCAAGATGAACACTACTATCTAAGGATCTCCATGGTTGCTGCAAAGGAGACCACTTAGCTTTACTCCTCCTTTTTCAAGGCCTCGAAGGAAACCTTGAAAGATCTTTCGCTTGATGTTCCCGCGCCTGCAGCTTCTGCTGAACTCTATTGTTTTCTTCTTCATCTCTAAATTACCGAACTTAAACAAAGATGCTGAGGATTTTGAATGAAGGTGCAATTTATGAATAAATGAGAAATCGAAGAAGCAAAAGCAGATGCTGATGTCCCCACTCCCCATTAATTGAATCTTGTGTGTGTGTGTAACTGGATATGAAAAGATTTTGATGTGAACGGATGCTGGACTTGGCATTTTGTTTTTACATTTTTTTACTATTGTCAGGGAGTCCTTATGAGAAAATCAATCGAAATCCACGGGCTCCATTAGGATCATGTACGGTCAAATAACTGTATTAATACAGTTGGCTTAATCACCTTTAGATTTGATTATTAAAAAACTATTAAATCTTAACCATTGAATTAATAAATTAATTAAAATTTATTTTTGAATTAATAAATCAAGTTTTTTATTTTAAAAAATAAAACACATATATAATTATCATAGCACCCTTATATCTCTCGTTTTATTACATTATCCTCTTCCTGCAAATAAAAAAATTCAAATGAGGATGCATAATTTTTTTTTGCAACTGATAATATGGATATTAAAGACACATATTCCTGACCTGAATGCCAACCTTCATAAATAAAATATCTAATTTATGTGTAGAATCATCATCGACTAGGGTTCACGCATTCAGTGAGAATCTCATAAAAAATATAAAAATTAGTAATAATAAGTCTGAAGTCTGTTATAAATTTCATATATATATTTTCGCCATTTCATCCTCATAAAAAATATATATGATAAAATAAAATCATTTGTGTACGTCACTCATTAAAATAGACTTAACTGCGTTCAGTCCTTTGGTAGGACTGGACACTATTAAAACCCAAAATCTCCTACTACAGTGACGATTATATATATATATATATATATTGTGCGGGATACACTTGAGCACCGTTGATGTGTGTGCAAGTGTGGGGGCCACACCACACTTGCACACACATCAACGTTAGGCGTGATATCTCTCACGACAAATCTCATGTGAGATCCCGCGCTTGAGAATAACCATATATATATATATTTATTTAGGAAAACTCAACCATAGAGTATTAGGAATCTCAATAGATGAGGCGCCTTCATCTTTTATCCAAAAAAAAAAAAAACTCAATCGAAACAATTTCAAAAAGGTTGCTTCTTGGCATTAAGAATTCAAGGTGTATTTTAGAGAAATCATTTTCAAATTAAGTAGCAGGTCCAAAAGAATTTAGATCATTCCAAGGATAAAGGGGGATCTCTCCTACCGTCCACTGATGAATTTGATAATTTCTCAGTCGCTATCAATGCCTACATGTCATCTACACATTCCAGAGACAAGCCAGCACAAGTGATCTGTCTTCAAAGATCAGATGATACAAATGCTTCAGAAATGTGAAATTTGGAGAAGAAAGCATAAGTGATCTGTCAATGCATGATGTACACAATGTGAGGGTTCAAAGTGAATTATTCACAGTTGAGAATCATATTGCAGACTGATGCCAATTGTCCACGGCCAACAAACCAAAACATCAGTTATATGAACAAACAATATTCGTTATAATAAAATAAAAGATGAATCATGAATGATCCCCTAATTAATTGGTTGGTGGGGAAAGAATCTAATGACCCTCAAAACAGCCCTCCTTCAAATGAAGAGTGATCAGTTTTCGCTTTCATGTTCTTTGGAAGGTTTATTCAGGTGTAACAATTACGAAAACTCGACTCTTGCGTGCTTTGGCTTCAGTTTGAGTAGCGTTCTTTGTGGCACGAAAATTAGCCATTGATGAGGATGCTATAGGAGGAAGGCAAAAAGAGCTTGGAAGATCGATTTTGGTCCTTGCAACTTTCGAGAAGTATGGGATACGCCTTTACTTGAAGTTAACAAACCTGGGAATTGACCAATATGTCTTCCCTGAAACATAAATGGATAACAATTTTTAGTACCAAATCATTAATTTTAATAAATATTGCAAGATTTTAAGCTACATGGTCATCAAAGGTTCACTTTAGCTTGAATTCTATGTAAAAAATAATTTGATCAGATTACAGATGCAAATAGCTTTCATTTTGTGGAACAGGGTCATAAAAACTGTCAAAGCTGTTTTAGATTTTATACACAAGCATTGCACATCGCCTATTTATGCAGTTGCTGCTGGATGTGTATCTATATGTGTAGGCGATTTTACCTGCACAGCATCCTTGAGTGGTCCCCAACATTCTAGTCGATTATACTTTCTCGAGCTAGAGTGGAAGTAAACCCAAACTATAGAATCCATCAGCTCAGGATGTGCTTTAAAATGTACTGAATCTCCATGTAGCACAGCCTTGAGCACCTGACTTTCCAAATCAAAGATCATGCTCAATTTATGATCCATTTCAACTAGATATAACAACATATGGAGAGTGAACGTATTCTCGCAATGACTAAATTTACGAAGAGAAAATGGAACAGCAGAATGGTCAATAAGGGATTCAACTGTGGTTAAATGATTGAACACAAACTCAAATTACTTGCTGATGATATTTAATGTATCATTTTTTTCTCAATTAACTTGATCCTTGTCATTGGAGGCTACGCCGCATGGTAAGCATTTAAAGATGTGTTTTTTAATCACTCTTCAAGTCCCTTATACTGGATTAACATTTTGATAGGAAAAATCTTACCAAAGGCATCTCCTTTGAGAATATGTGGTATCTAAACTCGGCAACCAAGTCTAGCATGAGGTTGGGGCCGCTAACATAGCAATGAATATGCAGACACAATTCTTCGTCAGTTTTCTTCCATTCAGCAATCACATCATCCTTTCTATACCACCCTTTTAACTGTCACAGACAAACACAGTGCAGACATTACCCAATAAAACACTTTTCAGATAAGTAAGCAGAGAAAAACTACATAAACACTAAAAGGATTTGGACATCGTCGTATTGGAAGGTAGCACACCTGGTCAAGGTTGATAACGTTGGAGATGGTTAAAGTCAGATTTGCAGTAAAGTCACAGTGAGATAGGATGTAGGATCTTGGTATAATATCCGAACACTTATTCATCTCTTCTCCCATATAAACAACTTTCAGCTTTGACGCTTCAAACCTTGCTGGAGGAACCAAAAGCCTAACAGCCTAGCGAATAAAACACTCGCAATTAGACACTCAATGAAGTAGTTAACTGACATCTCTTTAATGGCAGAACAAGTTGCTCAACTCAATCTCAATGTAGCCATTAACAGTTAGACAGTGCAACCTGGATTACATTGACTCAGCCTTGTTCTTCTGCACATCTAACAACTTGCTTTTTCTTCTCACTAGGGAACTATGCAATAAGAATAAAAATGATCATATTGGGGTATTCTTTACCAAGAAATTCAAAAAAAATAATCAAAGGTTGGAACATAAAGCACAAAAGGGCGCCGATCCAGAGGTTTTTAAATACTACTAGAATTCCCCTAGACATACTATTACTACATGAATTTAGATCTGCGGCGCAATCGAACAACCAAAAAAAACCAAGATACAAATTCTTTCCATATGCAATAACAATTCGAACATTGAGAAATTGTTAAATGAAACAATATTCAAGTAAAATTAATTTAAAGAACTAAAAAAACTGGTGCAAATAGCAGCGAATCTATTGTGTACAGATTGAAGTCATGGCTTCAATTTCCATCGATGGCAACATTTTCTTCTCCCCCCAAGAAGATAAATTCACTATGAGGAGATTTAAAAAGGTACATACATCTATACATAAACTGGTATAAAAGTACACAACCATTCATGAATAACTTAAATTGAAATTCGTCATAAATATATCTCAGGACATCATAATTTTTGAAAGGTTTCCCAGATACAATGATTCAACATAGAATACTAAACAATAATCCAAGAATTACACAAAATCAAGAGCAGCATTTGACTTGAAGCACAGTAAAGATCGGATAACAATGCCACTACATGAACTGCATATCCATTTAAAGAGGACACATAAATGCAGTACCTCAGAAACAAGGGTGTTATAGGAGGCCCTGCTGTTGATAACATTAGAGAGAACAAGAGGTCTTGATCTCTTCAGTGACTTGGTGATGATGTGGTTAATAGAAAAATCCTTCTTTGATGGTTGAAAGGTATAATAAGCACAATGGCAGGCCATGGAAAATGCCCAGTAGACTCTTCCTCTTCTTCTTCATTTTTCAGTCCTCACCATTGTTAGTCTCTCAAGAGTGTTTGTGTGACAGAGAGAGAAACAGAGAGGGCAAAGAAAAGATGTGGAGAAAAATGAAAATAGGAATCGTAGTTCTGGCTGTGTGGACCCCTCACTCCAAAATCTCTGTCAATCCACAGTCCACACACTCCCAACTTTTTATGATTTTAAAATTATTTATGGTTCACTGTGATTGGTGGGGGAATATAAAAGTTACGCCACGTCACCATATGTGGCTCGTTCTCGATTACTTTTGGATAATATGGTGACGTGGCAGAACCCAGTATGGCTGGGCCTTGTTATTGTAGACCTTATGAATCAATTTGATGTTGGGCCTCTTCATTTTTTAGTTTGTACACATTTCAAATGGGCTTAACAATTCTCATCCTACTCCTCAATGTCTCTCTAGGGCCCAGATTTGAATCCACTTCTCACTTCTCACCAACTGTAGGAGCTACTTTTTATTCTATTGAATAAATATCTTGCAGGGCAGCATGGGGAATGTGAAACCCTACCATTCACTCCAACCCAACTCTTCAATCAAAGAAAAAAAAATTATCTTTCATTTGACAAACTTCCAACTTACAGCACTAATTTATATCCAAATCAACTCTTATCTAATTAGGAAGTTAAATCATCTTTTAAGTGGCATCAAATGCCAAGATTGGCCTTTGGATGTCATTGCATTGTCAAAGTTGTTAGAATATAAGTCCCACATCGCTTGAATGAAGTGAGTGATATGAGTTTATAATGAAAACTCAAGTCCCTGCAACTCGAAATACATTTTTCTAATCTAGTGAGTTGAATTTTGATCCACGGTAGTTGAACTCATCAACGAGTTGAGTTTAAGTCTATAGTAACTAGGTTAAGAGGAAACAAATTAAGTCGTTTAGATCCAATATATCCATGAAAATCAAACAAACATATAATATCTTTAATGTGAGTGAGCTTTAGATTTATAACAAAAATTATGTTTTGGTTACTTGCACTGGAACAAAGGATTGCCCTAAACTCTGGCTTTTCATAGAATATGTATATATTCTCTAGCTAAGCAATTATCTCTACTGCAACACTACTTTTGTCTATGTTGGCAAAGCAGTATACAAGAATGTCAAGATGCTTACTCTTGACTCCTTTTAAATTGTTCTCCAACATTCCTTTAGGTTTTTTATAAGGTTTTGGCTTGTTTAGCTTTTGAGCTATCAAAAAATAATGAAAATTAGGGCACTCCCTCGTGTATTCATGATTGAAGGTTTAGAATACTAGTTATCTTTCACTCTCTCAGAATTATTCTAACAATTTTAGAATCATCAAATGCTGCATTGTCTGCCATTGACCCATGCTTCCTCAAACAAACAAGTTGGCAGTCTCCATAAATTACTCAACATGTCTACTGCTACAAGCACTCTAAAGCTGCCATATTTGAAGAGATTTCAGTGCATTTGTAGAGTAAATAGCCAATCATGTCAGGTTCCTGGAGCCACAGGTGCTTGTTCTTGATCACTCTTCTTGCTTTCTTTGTTCTATCAGAAGCATCAAGACTGCCCAAGCAGTACTCTTGGGAGCAGATGCTGACTAAAAAGCTCCCCACTCCTACCTCGGCTCCTTCAAAAGGTACCAATTCAGTAACTGCTTCATTTTCTACTGCTGTGAGAACCGATAGAGACCGATCTTCATCGGATGGAAGGGTCTAGTTGCCATGAAGAGGTTACTTACTTACTTCACTGCTAACTGTAGAGAACTTTTGCAATCAAGAGAAGCTGCGGCAGTCAAAAGAAGGCGTGCTGAAAATTTGTAAGCAAGTATTCGTCGATGAATTCTCGCTGGCAGATTTGTGTTAATTACAGAGAAGATTGAACCACTGATATTGACCAAGATGAACGTAGGGATAGCGATGAGGAGACGGATAATGATACGGCCAGAATTGACAAGTGAGCTTGATTTTTGTGATCAAGAAGTGTAGCATGTAAAAGCTCACATAATACCCTGCAATAATAACCATTGATGTACACAGAAAGTAAATTATTCTTTGTATAATTCTCTTGTAATATGTACTCTTTCTCAAACTAATATAATCACCACAAGTTCTTGTAATCTGGCGGTAGGTTATTCATACACAGAAGAGACCGAAATTTTGCCAATTTTGATGAAGAAGCTGGCATTACCAGCAGCAACACAGCAAGGCAGGTTGAAGTACATGGAAATTGAACATATTGAGTTTTCAAAAGATAGAAGTGATTTTTTGATTGAAAATTTTGGTATCTTCAAAGGAAACTAGACAGTGGACAATTTAAAGTAACATCCAATCTTAAGAAAATAACGATAGAAGAATTTGATCCGGTTGATCATTGTAAGGCATATTGAAGAATAAATGAATAATAGAAAGTACATAAAAGTGACTCTGGAAAAAGAAAAGGAGAAAACTAAGTTCAAAATCTTATGAACAATTCACACACACTTTGACATGCATTAATCTACACAAAGATAAAGCAATCCAAGGATATGAGAGGATTATCAATATCCTCTATCGAAACGGGTTCGTCGTCAAGATGAGACAATGCTTCTCCAACTGCAACTTCATCGATTTTTGAACTAATCCGGTGAATGCAAGTTTCTCTGTTCCTCAAAGGAGTGCCAATAGAATTTGAATTACGGATTGGACTTGGGGGCCTCAAAGACTCCTTCTTTAGAGCAGAAGAGACTGATAAATTGTTACTAATCCCACCAAACTTAGAACCCATCGTACGCGCTGAGCAATTGATCTTCTGTGTAGTTGTAGCAAATCCTCTGCCACTGTCCCCATTAAGGCCATGACTGGAAAATCTCCTACTCGGAGAAGGTGACCTCAGTGTCCTACTTGGTAATGAAGAAGATGATGAGTCCCTACGGAAGCTCTTCTGTCTGGTCAGAGAACTCGGTGAGCTTGCTCGGACCCTCTTCTGCGGTATGGACAAATGCACCTTCTCTGGAATGGACTGCTTCGCCAATGACTTATCCAGGGCATTCAATTTTCGGGAATCAATTTTCGCACTTGACGAAAGAGATCTTTCCCTGATTGAATTAATTCGGAGAACGTGTGGATTCTCCTTGAGACAAGACCACAAGAATTCATTAGAGAAAGACCTGTCCTTGGAGCTCAAGACTGAAGATGAGGTCGATAACGATGAGCATGAGGTAGTAGTGGTGTTGCTTGTTGTGGCTGTTAAGGAAGAATTTGAAGAAGTAGAAGTTGTAGGAGAAGAAGGGTACGGAGATATTTTGTTAGAGACAGGAATTGGAGATACTTTAGGTGCTCTGGTTGGAGCTTGTTGAGTAATGACAAGCTTGTCTTGGATACAACCACATTCTTGTGTGAAACTTTTCTTGGGTCTGCAAGTGCTGATGCAAGAACCCATTTCATGAAATCTTGAATGGAAACATGGGATCATGGTGTTTTTTTATATATATTGCCTGGAAGTTGTAGTTTTGAAAAGCAAAGCAAAATTATTAAAGGAGTGTCTTTTGCTTTTGTTCTTCTTCTTTTCCTTTTTTAGGTTTTTTTGAATTTTGGTTGGCGGATTATGTTTCCGTTGAATAACGGTTAAATTAATTACTTTGGACTTGATCATAAGCCAAGAAAGCTTTATATAGTTGGCACCATATAAGGTTTGTGTGTGAGTAATCATCATAAGATGCACTTGTATGTGCGGCATAGTCTAAAGTCAAAGGTGCTCATAGCCGTTACTAATTTGAATTTCCCTATGGGAATGGGAGGAAGATTAATTTAGAGGTTGGATAGAAGGAAAAAAAGGGATTCCAGATTAGTTTTGGGTCGAACAATAACATTGTTTACGAAATATTTGAATGTTCAGACTCAGATTAGATTGTATTTTTAAACATACTTGATTGATCATAAACATATTGATTTAAATTTGGACAAATAAATCGGATAATAATAAAATTCGGGATATGATTCTAACAACTAAATCAGAATTTGTGTGTGTGTTTGGACCCAAACCCAATTTTAAACCGAATTTTTTTTTGTATTTGATTCGAGATTTTAGACATATATTCAAACTTGATTAAATCCGATTCAAAAAAATCGATCATCCAAATGAAACAGAATTTCACCACCACTAAATTAATTGATAAAAGGGGGAAATAATGTACTAGTCCTGATAATGTGGCAACGGACCTGTCAGGCCTTACCTGGCCTACCCAGTTCCTTTTCTTGTGGGCTTGGAGAACGCTTATTTTATTCATGGGTTGGGCTTGCTGGAAGTTTTAGAACCACAGAGGCAAATCCATAAGAGTCAGACGACATTGTTGGCAACATTGGAGAAAATAACCATAAAAACGTCTCTGGTCATCTTCCATGACTTTATCTGCAGTCACAATCCGCTGATTCAAAGAAATGCATATATATGCTGATAATTTGATACGTTCAGCTTCTATTTATATCCGTAAACAAGTCGCGTTCATCTTTGGAATTTGTCAAGTGGCAAGTTTGTGAAAGATTCATTCTTTGTTTCCGTTGAAGTTTTCTTTGACATTGAAAGCTTACTGATATCATAAAACAATTATTCAATCTGATCGAAGTTGATATCTTGTCAACAACGCGTCGGATATCCTTATTCAAATCGAGAATTATAATATTTAGCACTGGACTAGACAAATGTTGCATTTTTGTGTGGAACTGGTCATCCTTTTGTCTGGCAATAAAAGGACTAAGCAACCACCACCACAACAACTTCGGCTCCCAAACTCTCCATGCCATGGCGATTCGAAGAGCGGTAATTCAAGTTCTTCTATTAACTTGTATGCTGTCAATAGCAGATGCAGCAGCAGAGGCACCTATAGCCAAGTCAGGATGCCAAGACAGATGTGGGAATGTTAGCATCCCCTACCCATTTGGCACCACAGAAAACTGTTACTACAACCCTGAATTTCTCGTAACATGCGATGATACTGTCGATCCTCCACAAGCATTCTTGACAGGAAGTCCAATCAATGTGACAAACATTACCCTCCAAGGGAAGATGCACGTCCTACAATTTATATCTCGCGATTGCTATAATGCATCCGGTGCACCAGTTGATGACAACGTACCCACACTGCAGCTATCCAAATTCGTAATCTCGAATTCTGATAATAAGTTCGTCGCTGTTGGTTGTGACACCGAAGCAACGATTGAAGGGAGGCAAGGGCGTGAAGGATATGTAAGTACTGGATGTAGTACAAAATGTGACAGCATGGATAGTATATCCAATGGTTCTTGTTCTGGAATTGGGTGTTGCCAGGTATCGATTCCTGAATCAGTAAGTAACTTTAATGTCACAGCAAGTAGCTTTAACAATCATAGAGGTGTTTGGAACTTTAGTCCTTGTAGCTATGGGTTTGTTGTTGAAGAAAACAAATTCAATTTCACTTCCAATTTTCTTCGCGACCTGCAAAATGTTCCAAAACTTCCAATGGTTCTTGATTGGACGATCGGGAATGAATCGTGCAAAGTACTTCAAGAGAGAATGATGCCTTCTGAATGTGAAGGAAATAGTACTTGTTATGATCCTGATAATGGCCGGGGATATCGTTGCAAGTGCTTAGATGGTTTTGATGGAAATCCATACCTTTCTGATGGCTGCCATGGTAATCTCATCGATCTATTTCTTTTTGCCAATCAAGGACGCTGTCAATTTTTTCAATTTAAGTGACTTTGTTTTCTCTTGCAGATATTGATGAATGTAAAGATCAAAGTTTGAATGACTGCGAAAGAATTTGCATCAACTCAATAGGGAATTACACATGTTCTTGTCCTAAAGGTTATCATGGCGATGGAAGAAAGGATGGAAATGGTGCTCGATGAATCGATCCCTAGTGATTCCTATCGCCGTTGGTAAGTTGATCGAGCAGAATCCGACAATAATCTTTGAAAAATATTTATTGATTAGAATCTTTTTTTTTTCTCTCTCAATCTTGCAGGACTCAGTGTAGGCTTGACAGGATTGCTAATTTGCATTACTTGGTTATACTGGGGAATCCAGAGATGGAAGTTCATCAAACTCAAAGAGAAGTTCTTCAAGCAAAACGGAGGTTTGATGATGCAACAAAAGATTTCAGGATGGGAAGGATCTACTACTGATTTTGCCAAAATCTTCACAGCCGAAGAACTCGAAAAAGCCACCAACAATTACGACAAAAAAAGAATCATCGGACAAGGAGGGTACGGGACAGTTTATAAAGGAAATTTAACAGATGGAAGGGTTGCAGCAATCAAAAAGTCCAAATTTATGGACGAAAACCAAATCGAGCCGTTCATCAATGAAGTGATTGTGCTTTCACAAATCAACCATAGGAATGTTGTGAAGCTTCTGGGATGTTGTTTAGAGACACAGGTTCCATTACTGGTTTACGAATACGTAACAAACGACACACTCTCCAGTCACATCCACAGCAAGACTAAAACCTCCAGGCTTTCTTGGGAAATTCGTCTCAGGATCGCCGCGGAAACTGCTGGAGTCTTATCATATCTACACTCTGCAGCTTCAGTGCCAATTATCCACCGAGACATCAAGTCCACAAACATTCTCCTAGACGATACTTACACTGCAAAAGTATCCGATTTCGGTGCTTCCAGACTAGTTCCATTAGACCAAACTGAACTATCCACAATGGTGCAAGGGACTTTCGGATATTTAGACCCAGAATACTTGCACACAAGCCAGTTGACAGAGAAGAGTGATGTTTACAGCTTCGGAGTTGTTCTCGTCGAGTTACTTACGGGACAAGAAGCACTTTCTTTCGAAAGGCCTGAAGAACAAAGAAATCTAGCAATGTATTTCATTTCAGCGCTCAAAGGTAATCGATTGCTCCAAGTTATGGAGGATTGTGTAGTGAATGAATGTGATGCACAGAAGCTCAAGGAAGTGGCAGAATTGGCGAGGCGGTGTTTGAAGGTGAAAGGAGATGAGAGACCAACGATGAAGGAAGTGGCAATGGAACTGGAGGGATTAAGGGTAGTGTCAAAGCATACATGGGCAAATAATAATGGAACAGAATTGCAAGAGACAGAGCATTTGCTTGGTGATGATAGATCATCGGATGGTTTTAGTTTATGTCATGGGACTGCTGATAGCACAATTGTGGGATATGATAGCGTAAGGAACCATCTTCTTTTGCCCGTCTATGATGGAAGATAAAGACTTGAAGCCTGAATATAGGAAGGAAGGGTTCTTTGTCGTCCGACAGAGGCAAGGCAACAACCGAACCGCTCTCCTATGGGCCCAATAGAGGGCCCATTTTCTTACTTGATAAAGGCAGAAGGCCCAGAGTTTTCATTGAACCAGACTGGCCCAAAACTTCTTGATATAAAGATAATAATTTCTGGGTCGAGCCATGGCCCCAAAGACTATTGGCGCATCGAATTGGTTGGCACATTTTTTTTATGGCACGTAGAATTTTTAATTTATTTTTGTATTGTCGTTCGGCCGGTTATACTGATTGAATCGATTATACCACATATCGGGCGTCTTATCAGTATGATTCCGATTCAGGTATTTAAAACACTGATTTTAACATTTAATTTTGATTTTTGTTTCGTTTTTTATTTGGTTAGGATTTAGTTGTTAGGGATAAGGGCTGTAGGAGCCCCTGTACTTTCAGATTAGGGTCGATTAAGCCCTTTACAATTTTTTGACCTAAACAAGCCTTTGTACTATGAGTTTTGGTATAAGTTAGCCCCTCATACAATATTCTGTCAAGAATATCGTCAAGCTGCCGTTAAATTGCTGAAGTTATATACGTTGTAGATCAACCAAGACCTCGTACTTGATAAAATGGGTCATTTAAGCCCTTGTACATTTCAAAAAAGGTTCAATAATGTCCTCATATCACATTTAGAAAAATCAAAAGCATTATTG
The DNA here is from genome assembly GCA_963580455.1 of Euonymus europaeus. Classification (NCBI taxonomy): domain Eukaryota; kingdom Viridiplantae; phylum Streptophyta; class Magnoliopsida; order Celastrales; family Celastraceae; genus Euonymus; species Euonymus europaeus. Next base: position 26,562,742 of record OY756961.1, read on the forward strand.
TTGGTTTGCATTTGAACCTTCTTCAGCTACCTCATCCCAACCTCCATCTCCGACGACTTCATCTAACCTCCATCTTCCTCAGAAAAAATATGCTAGCTCGTTTGCATACCAAACAACACTAAATAAATCGATTCAAGCCAAGTAGATATAAGCATCGTTTGGGGGAAGAATTATGCTGTAAAATCGGAATCACCGAAGGCCAGAAGCGGAGGGATATCACTGGTGTGTAGAGAGGAGAGAGGAGGCTGAGGAAATTTAGGATTAGCCACAAATTTGTAATTTAAAGTTTTTTTAAATTTTTTTTTGCTTGTCATGTCATAATATCACATTTCATTTATATTTTTGAAAATAAAAACCATGTCATATGTTATTTGTCACATAAGATGTTTTTAATTGTTATTTGACGGAAGGGCTAACGGATACCGCTTTTCAAAGTTGAATGGCTTATTTAGTTCAAAAAAAAGTACGAGGGCTTAATCTACCCTTTTTGCAAAGTAGAGGGGCTTTTCCGGCCCTTATCCCTAGTTGTTATGATGGAAAATCATCTACATGAAAGGGCAGCTTAGACTAATTTGTCCGCCGTTGTGGTGACTGGATGCTAGCCTGTGTTTCTCGGGAGTCTTGATGTCACTAGGTTCAGGGGCGAATCTACACTAAGGAATGGGGGGCCAATTTTTTTTTTCTTTTTTAAATCAACTTCGATATATAATATATTTTAATATAAGAGTCGATTATACAACCCGAAACACTCGCAAAAGTTAAAATAATCTCATTCCATATACATTTAGTCTTATATCCTTAAAAAAATCGGGAGACGCTGCTTCTAAATCTCCGCCAACCTTTCGCCCCCATCCTATAAATTCTCCAATCTGTCAATAACTAAACCCCCTCAATAAAATTTATGATTCTCCACTGCTAAAATTGGAAAAAAGTGATCTAAGTGTGAAACCAGTTACTATTAGAACCTCTCTTTTTTTTTTATCAAATTGTCTTTCCCAACCAAACAAATAATTAAAAATGTTAACAATTTATTGGTCAAAACAATGAAAATTAGCTAATTTCACACGTTTGATTTGTCAAAGTGTTTAGAGATCCAGAATATGATGATTTAAATGTCTAGGGCTCGCTAAGCAAACTAGAGCTTCATGTTGGCATAAGCAAAAAAATTATTACGATGATAATGATAAATTGAGTTAAAGTTCAATGTTTAGAAATATATAAATATCTTCATATTAAAAATTGAACTTAGGACCTTTTAATTATAAGTCTATACGATTTGGACTCGAAACATATTTATCATTATGACATCGGACAAATGATTCAGAAGACTCAAAACATCTTAAGAAATTTGTAACATATAATTATAGCTCGACACACATCATGGTCATAGGTATATTGGGTGAGGAATGACTAAATATCCATTAAATATTGAATTTATAGAAATAAACTCCAACAAGTGCATTCAAAAAAATCTATCAATGTAAAAAAATTAAAAATAAAATCTATCAATGAATATTTTTGAAGTGCATATTCACGCAAGTGGACGTGACAAGAGTAGAACCATCTTATAAATGAGTTAATATTAAAGACACCCACACTGATACAATTTTAATGTGAAAAAAATAATTTTGAAGTGAAAGGAATAATATATGAGAATATGTGATTATATTAGGAGATATGTTTTGTTGATGTGATTGTAATAAATATGTGCTTTAATGATGTGAATGAGTACGTGACTCGATTTTTTTGTGAAAAATGCGGACACAATAATATTAATTTTGATATAATTTTGTTAGAAAATCGACGAATGAATGAAAAGTAAGTGCTTGGCTTATATTAAGAATGAAAAATGTATAACAATTTATGTTTTTCTAATATGATTATATTGAGATACGTATTTTATTGATGTGAATATATATATATAACTTAATTTTTTATATAATAAAAATGAAATCCAATATATAATTTTGCTAGGCCAAAAATTTTTTGCTAGCACACTCCAAGGTCAATAAACCCTCTTCTACTTCTTTTGACTTTGGTATCTGCTAGCTCTTGTTTCACGATTCGGTTAAAAATTAATTATGTGGCAACAAATATTTGACATGATTTTTGATAAAAATGATGTATGATATTTTTACATTACATTATAAAAAAAATGAAAAGTAAAAAACTTTAGATAAAATCAATTAAGAAATCTGTAATTTGAATTAAAAATCCTCTCTAATTCTATCCCCGTCTATCTCTCTTCTTTTGCAAAGATCTGGGTTTGTTTCCCCGACCCAGGTTTGTTTTGGACGATATCTATTTAACTATCTCGTAGCCAACTAGGTTGCCATGGCCATCTCCATCTCCACCAACCTTCGGATTGAGCAACCCCTCTTATGTATTGATTTCGTTGGAACTGATTTTGTTGAAAGGAATTTGGGATCGTATCCAGTCACCCGATCTATGACAACAAGAGATTGGACTCGAGCGAAGACTGGAAGGCTGAAACTGATGCGTACGGGATAGGACGAATCGATTGGTAAGCTTTTGAATCTTGACGAATTTTCTTCGCTTGTTCCTTTTCGCTTCTCATATCTGAGGATCGGATAGGGAGGGTGGGAGGCCGATGGGAGAGAGATTTTTCTAAATTGAATTTCAATTTAAATTGCCCCTTGTCACTACTTCATTCCCTGTGACATTCCAGTTCCAGATTGCAATTTATTTTTCACATGAGGTTTGCATTTAACAGTTAATCCATTACATAAGCGAGTTGATTATCTAAAATGAAATTTATTTGAAATATTAAAATAAAAAAATTAAAATTTTATATTATTAATTTGAAACGTTTAAAAATTCAATCATCAAAATATGACACGATTCATGTTTAAATGATGTCATGGTATATTAACCGAGCTAAGACAATGCATATTTATTTCAAGGGATTGGTGAAAAGTGTATGGGGGCCACAACAATAGAGAAAGGCATTGGTCAAACCTTCCAGGAAACACCTCTTCATTACGCAATCCAATACGTATCTATTATTTCAACTCCTTTTACGTGTGAGAACACTGACTTTTCATGTCTTAAAAGGGTCCTACCAAACTGAGGTTCAGAGAAATTCTAAAAAGATCGTAAAACAGCTTCAGCTAAAGATATTAAAAACAAATTGTGATGTCCTTGACAGAATTGCAGGTGAAGTTGATCTCCATCACCATGAAAATCCATATACAATTCTTGTTTCTTTGTTATTTTCTTTTTATGATCATAAATCTTTGCTCTGCCGCCAGTTGTTATGACACAGGAAACTTCACAAGAAATGGTACTTACGCCGATAATCGCAACCAAATCTTGTCTTCCCTGGCCTCAGATGTCTCTACAAATGATGGTTTCTTCACCAACAGCATCGGGCAAGAGCCCAACAAAATATACGCTCTTGGCCTTTGCAGAGGAGACTCTAACACAGAGTCTTGTTTCGGTTGTATCAATTCCACCAGTCAAGAACTAATGTCAGATTGTCCCAACCAGAAAGAAGCACTTTCATGGGGAGGTGATCCTGAATGTCTTGTACACTATGCAAACCGCTCCTTTTTTGGAAAATTGGAGGTAGCTCCTAGCGATGCTGGCTCCAACTATACTAGTTTAAATTTTACGGAGCTTGCTCAGACATGGGAAGTTTTGATGGATAAGATGATTGATAGAGCTTCAACTGCCACTTCTAACCTTAAGTATGCAACAGGGGAAGTGAAGGTTAATTTATCTCAGAACATATATGCACTGATGCAGTGTACCCCAGACCTGTCTTCGACTGACTGCAGGAATTGCCAGACAGGTAACGTAGCTTACTACCAATGGTTCAGCTCTGCAACTCAAGGAGGTTATGTTTTCAGACCTAACTGTATTTTCCGATGGGCTTTGTATCCTTTTTACAATGCTACTGCTTCTCCTCCAGTGACGGTCGACACAACAAATGTAAATGGTATGTAAATCATCTGCTGAGTATTATTATTATTATTATTAGAGAGAAAAGCCAAGAGCTCTTTAGTTATACTGTATGTTGATTGAACACACATTCACAGATGAGGGTTTGGCAGAAGGAAGAATTGAACCACGAACGGTTGTGGCTATTGTTGTTCCTACAATAACCTTCTTTGCATTTGTTGTTGCTATCACTTTCATCATTCTGAAGCGATGGCGAAAGAAGCGCTATCAGGACGTTGAGAGTAAGTTAAATTTTTTCTTTTTGATGTTTCTGCTGTAAAATTTGTTCAAGTAACGAAATAAGCATTATTTTCTTTTCAATTTGCGAAGATGTGGATGAGGTTGATAATTCGAAATCCTTGCAATTTGACTTTGCAACTATAAGAAATGCCACTGGTAACTTTTCTGCTGCAAATAAGCTCGGACAAGGTGGATTTGGTGCTGTATACAAGGTCATGCTTCTATCAATTCTCTGTTTAAAATCTTAATTGTGAAAATTTGTGATTCAAAAATTTCTACCTTACACTTTATTGTTGATGCAGTTTCTATATTTCATGTTTGCAGGGCACACTTCCCGATGGAGAACTTGTAGCAGTGAAGAGGCTATCGAGACAATCGAGTCAAGGAGAGGTAGAATTCAAGAATGAGGTATTAATGACCAAGCTTCAACACAGGAACCTGGTCAGGCTTCTTGGTTTTTGCTTTGCAGGAAATGAAAGGCTTCTCATATATGAATTCGTACCCAACTCAAGCCTCGATCACTTCATATTCGGTATGCATATATACTGAGTTCCTGGATTCTGTTTCCAATTTCTATAAATTCTAATGATCTTAAAACTCGTAGATCCAACAAAGCGTGCTATGCTCGATTGGGAGATTCGTTACAGAATTATCAGGGGCATTGCTCGTGGACTTCTTTACCTCCATGAGGATTCTCGTCTAAGAATTATTCATCGTGATCTAAAAGCTTCCAATATTTTGTTGGATGAAGAAATGAATCCAAAAATTTCAGACTTTGGAATGGCTAGATTGTTTGCAATGGATCAAATTCAAGACAAGACAAGCAGAGTCGTGGGGACCTTGTAAGTGAAAATCATCCACATCACACCGCTCTGAATGATCATTCCAATATATCATACAAAAAATTATGTCTAGTAATGCTTCAGATGTGATTATAACTAATAACTGATATTTTCGTTCAGTGGATATATGGCTCCTGAGTATGTATTGCATGGGCACTTCTCCGTCAAATCTGATGTTTACAGCTTTGGCGTATTGGTCTTAGAAATCATCTGCGGTCGAAAGATCAATCATACCCAATACGGGGAAGAGGCCGAGGATCTCCTGACCTATGTAAGTAATACACATTGGACCAAAAATGAAAATGGATTTTCGGTTGTAAAATGATTGTGAGGAATGGTTCAATATTATTTTTCAGGCATGGAAAAATTGGAATGGAGGCTCGCCGTTAAATTTGGCAGATTCAACACTGAGTGTGGGTTCGAGAAATGATGAAATGATGAGATGTATCCACATTGGACTACTCTGTGTTCAAGAAAATGTAGGCAGGAGACCAACAATGACTTCAGTTGTTCAAATGCTTAGTGGTTCTACGGTTTCTTTCTCAACACCCTTGAGACCTGCATTCTTCAGAGCCACAAATATGGCGTCTGAGGCATCAACATCACTAATCAAATCAAATCAATCCAAAGGTGAGGCTTCTATTACTGAGTTAGAACCCCGGTGATGCTTTTCCTACTTTTTTAGCTGATGGTTCCTGCATATTTCGTTCGTTCCTTGATAATGAAGGACGATAGAAAATTTTAGGATGAACTTTGTTCAACTTGAATTATCAACGAACAACTGATTACTTAATTGTTTGAGTCGATCTTACTTAATTGTTTGAGTCGATCTTACTTAATTGTTGATTGGGTTATAAAAATTGAGCTTAATGATTACTGTGAAAGACTCTTGAATAATAAAAGTGTACTAATGTAAGAAATGTTTTTTTTTTTACTAAAGGTGAAACTCTGCATACCATTCCATCAGTTACTCCTGATGATACCGAAATAATTTAGGAATTTATAACCTCTAACAAAAGAATTATAAATCGAAGAAGAAATTCCGAACAAACATAAATAAAAAATAAAAACTAATCTACACTGGATTATATAAAAAATGTACCCGTTAATACTATAGACTAACATAGGTTTACATAATATGAATTTACAACATGGATTTTGACATTTTCTTTGACAAGATGTGATCAGCAAAAACTCAACGTTAGTTGATAATTATGTCACCGGATCACCAAATCCACAATGAATGGAGGACATGTACATCCGAATGAGAGAAATCCTGCAAAATCCTTTATTCAACAAAGTAACATCATCAAAAATGAAAGAAAAAACAAGATCTAGGAAAAGAATGGGTAGATCAACCGATAGCAGAGAAAGAAAGGAAGGGGGAGAGGAGGGAGTTGGGAGAAGAGGGAAAGAGCGGGGAAGAGGTCAGAGGAGGCGGTGGGGGCACTCCCCCTCCAAAAATTGTTGTGACAAATAAATAAAAGTTAAAAACTCTTGTTTTTTTATTCGTTAGAAAGACGTAAAAAGTTAACAGCTCTTGTTTTTGTTATTATACTAAATAACAAAATAGTGGCACGTTTTGATGATGACTTCTTAAATATAGATGCATACACTCCCCTTTTGCAAGGGCTATTGCTAAATACAGTCTCAGTTTTATTAGGGTACACCTATGCTGGTAGGGCTATTTCTCGAAAGGACTTGTCCATTGTCAAATCAATTTTTTTAAAATAAATATCAATTATTGTATCAGTCGGAGTCCCGTTAAAATTAAAATATTCTATAACATCTGTTATTGTTGAATGATTTTTTTTATATTCAACATTTTTTTTCCGCACATATGTTTTATATATAACATATGTTATATTATATATTCTTTTAAAAAATGAAATTACATTTTATAATTTTAATATTATTATTAATAATTTTAATTTTTATTAAAAATTTTAATCAAAATTTATAATACATATTTTTTGTTTTTTTTATTTAATTAAGTTAATAGTTTAATATAGTTTTATTTAAATGCAATAATATACACTACATAGTAAACAAATATAAATTTTTTTCTTATAAATAACACGTTAAAAAAGAAGAAGAAACAAAGATGTCTCTATATACACCGAGATACATGTTATGTATACAATATATTATACGTAAACACATATACCAATGCAAAAAGGACGTAGTCAACCTCTTAATATAAGATATATTATTTTAATAAATACTGGAACAATATTTTAATAAGTATTTGACACATAGGCTTTTCAAGCCCCACGTGCGCACCTATCACCATTGTCTGCTATAATTTTTGCTAGTGTGATGGGATGGGCTAGACTTTGGCCTATGTTTAGGACAACCACAATGGTTGTACTTTTAATAGTCCAACAATTTTGTTTTTAGGTCTCATATCTATCTCACAAAAACACAACTCTCAATACAATCAAATCAGCATATCACATAATTTAATATTGTCACATCAGTAAAACACATCTCCCAATATTAAACCATTATCCAACCCAACTATTTTTTTATCTTTCATAATATCTCCATCAAATTTACACCAAAATCAAGGCTGGGTCCCACTTTTATTACAAAAAGTCAAGTCACATCATCATTCACATCATCAAAATACATATCTCAATACAATCACATCAACAAAACACATTTTTCAATACAGCCACATCAGCAAAACACATTAACTTTGTTAGTCCATTAACTTTACACCATTGCAATTGTCCTTTATAATAATTTGGTGACTATATTTAGATGGGTCGTATTTAATCGAGATTAGACTAGTTGATTAGAGTACTTGGTCTGACTTTTGGATGAATTATTGAGGTTTATATATTTCTTTGGAGGAGTATTTGTTTATTATTAAAAAAAAACTCTGACTTGTGAAACTCGTTCAAACTATCTTTGGATTTGGAACTGTCTTCGGTTGAGCAAATCATGACTTAGAAGGTAAAATTATTCTTTTGTGAAATCAGCTAAACTCACATTCTGGAAAGACTCTCCAGGCGAACAAAGTCAAAATAATTTTTATTATTTAACAAATATAGGTAAACTTCTTCTTATAATTTTATTTTTCTTAATCCTTATTGTAATAAATATCACGCTCAAATCATCGACAACACACTTTTTTTTTTTTTATCCAAGAGAGGGAGAATACCCACTCAATTACATGCCTAAACCCCAATATGATCTTCCCAAAGCAGATGGAGCATATCTTTAGGAGGTTCACGAACTAGATGAAATCCTCTCTCATATTGGAGAGCCCAAGTCGCCAAAAAGTCAGCACAATGATTACGCTCCCTATACACATGACAAATATGAACCTCCCACTTTCGTCGCAACATAACTTGGCACTCAAAAATCAAATTAGAGAAATACAGGTTAGGCAACTCTCCATTATTCATCCAATTTGCAACTAGCAGCGAATCCGTCTCCAACACAACCTTCTGAAACCCTGCATTCCAAGCCAAGTTCAACCCCTTGGAAACAGCCCAAAGTTCCGCTTCCGCCGCACTACACAACCCAATATTAATCATGAATGCTGTCATCCACCTTCCTCTAAAATCGCGAACCAAACCTCCACCGCCAGCCAAGTTCAATGGACCTTTACAACATCCATCTATATTAAGAGTAACCCAACCTTCTGGGGGAGACATCCAAGAGACATACTTGGTCACCACTGGATTTCTAAGGCTACTTTCATTTTGGTGGACACTAAACACTTTCCCAATGTCACCAATATATCTACGGAAGAGCTGCATCTTCATGTTCTCAAAAGTTAACTTTCCACAAAACACAATAAAGTTGGACCTTTATTACATATAAAATGGTTTCATATTCTTATTTACATTAAGAAAATACGTCTCTTAATGTAATCATATCAACAAAACATATTTCTTAATGTTTATTTATTTTCATTTTACATTAGTTCAGCTACTAATATTTGATTCTCCAGTCTTTTTTTCATTAAAATTAATATTGAATCTCATCTTTATTATAAAAAAAATCAGGTCCCATATTAAATTACATCATCAATAAATACACCCATATCAATTTTGTCGTGGACAACAGCTAAGAATGATTGTGATTGCTCTCATTAGAAAAAAATAAATGGGTTGGTGAAAGAAACGAAGTTGGAAACGCCTTATTACGTGGCTCGATAGTCAATACAGAACAACGAGTTCAAATCGTCATTGAGGTTTGGGTTGGCTCGGACTTTTCAAGTATTAAACTAATCAAGGTTCTGAGAAATGCTAGGATCGTAACAGATTCAGCAAAAGATCTTCATTACCATACACAGAATCATGCAAAACCATATACAATTCTTGTTTCTTTGTTATAATCTTTTTATGATCATAAATTTTGGATCTGCCGCCAGTTGTTATGACACAGGGAACTTTACAAGAAATGGTACTTACGACAATAATCGCAACCAAATCCTGTCTTCTCTGGCTTCAAGTGTCTCTAGAAGTGGTGGTTTCTTCACCAACAGCTTCGGAGGAGAACCCAACGAAATATACACTCTTGGACTTTGCAGAGGAGACTTGAACACCGAGTCATGTTTCAGTTGTGTCAACTCGACCAGTCGAGGACTAATGGCAGAGTGTCCCAACCAGAAGGAAGCACTTTCGTGGGAAATTGGAGCTCAATGTCTTGTACGCTACGCGAACCGCTCGTTTTTTGGAGTACGGGAGCTTGATCCTACAGATGCTGGAATTCAGAATGAGACCATTAGTTTATCTTCTACAGGGTTTGCTCCGACATGGGATGTTTTGATGGATAAGATGATTGATAGAGCTTCAACTGGCACTTCCAAGCTTAAGTATGCAACAGGGAAAGTGAAGGCTAATTCATTTCAGGACGTATATGCACTGATGCAGTGCACTCCAGATCTGTCCCCGAATGACTGCAGGTTTTGCCTTGAAGGTAACGTAGGTTACTACCGATGGCTCGGCTCTGTAAGGCAAGGAGGTTATGTTTTCAGACCCAACTGTGTTTTCCGGTGGAATTGGGATCCCTTTTACAATGCCACGGCTTCTCCTCCAGTGACCATCAACACTACAAAAGTAAATGGTATGTAAATCATCTGTTGTGCATCATCATCGTTATTATTATTCGACAAACGTTAAATGTCAGTCAAATTTAAGTCCACTGTATGTCGTTGCACACACATTCACTGATTCCCATATGTGGGTTTGGCAGATGGAAGAATTGAACCTGGAACGGTTGTGGCTATTGTTGTTCCTACAATTACCGTTTTTGCACTTGTTGTGGCTATCACTTGCATCTTTCTGAAGCGAAGGCGAAAGAGGCGGCATCAGGAGGTCGAGAGTAAGTAAAAAAATTGATGTTTCTGCTATAAAATTGCTCAAGAAAACAAAATAAATTCTTCAGTTGCAATTAACCTTTTTTAAAAATTTATGAAGTTGTTGGTGAGGTTGATAATGCGAAATCGATGCAATTTGACTTTGCAACTATAAGAAATGCCACTGGTAACTTTTCTGCTGCAAATCAGCTTGGACAAGGTGGATTTGGTGCTGTTTACAAGGTCACGCTTTTATCAATTCTCTGTTTAAAATCTTAATTGTGATTCAAAAATTTATACCTTACTCTTTATTGTTGATGTAGTTTCTATATTTCATGTTTGCAGGGCACACTTCCTGATGGAGAACTTGTAGCAGTGAAGAGGCTATCGAGACATTCGAGCCAAGGAGAGGTAGAATTCAAGAATGAGGTGCTAATGACTAAGCTTCAACACAGGAACCTGGTAAGGCTTCTTGGTTTCTGCTTCGCAGGAAATGAAAGGCTTCTCATATATGAGCACGTATCCAACTCAAGCCTCGATCACTTCATATTCGGTATGCATATATGATATATCCTGAATTCCTGGATTCTGTTTCCAATGTCTATACATTCTAATAATCTTAAAAACTTGTAGATCCAACTAAGCGCGCTTTGCTCGATTGGGAGATTCGTTACAGAATTATCGGTGGCATTGCACGTGGACTTCTTTACCTTCATGAGGATTCTCGTCTAAGAATTATTCATCGTGATCTAAAAGCTTCCAATATTTTGTTGGATGAAGAAATGAATCCAAAAATTTCGGACTTTGGAATGGCAAGATTGTTTGCAATGGATCAAATTCAAGACAAGACAAGGAGAGTCGTGGGGACCTTGTAAGTAAAAATCATCCACATCACACCGCTCCGAATGATCATTCCAATATATAATACAAACAATTATGTCTAGGAATGCCTTAGATGTGATTATATCTAATAACTGATATTTTCGTTCAGTGGATATATGGCTCCTGAATATGTATTGCATGGGCACTTCTCTGCTAAATCGGATGTTTACAGCTTCGGAGTATTGGTCTTAGAAATCGTCAGCGGTCGAAAGATCAGTCATACGCAATTCAAGGAAGGGGCCGAGGATCTCCTTACCTATGTAAGTAATACACATTGGACAAAAAATGAAAATGGATTTTCAGCTGTAAAATGATGTATTGATGTGAGGATTGGTTAAATTCTTTTCTCCAGGCCTGGAAAAACTGGATTGGAGGGACGGCGTTAAATTTGGCAGATTCGACATTGAGTGTGGGTTCGAGAAGTGATGAAATGATGAGGTGCATCAACATTGGTCTACTCTGTGTTCAAGAAAGTGCTGGCACAAGACCAACAATGACTTCAGTTGTTCAAATGCTTAACGGTTCTACGGTTTCCCTCTCAACACCCTTGAGACCTGCATTCTTCAGAGACAGTAATGTAGAGTCTGAGGCATCCACATCCGCAACAAATTCAGATCAGCCAGGAGGTGAAGCTTTTAAATTCTCTGTGAACGACGCTTCTATTACTGCGTTACACCCTCGATAATGCGTGCACTAAAAGATGGAGGGACAAAATCTCATAACCGGAACAGAAGCTTTCCTCACATTTGTTATCCTTTCTTCATGGAAAGACACCATGACTGTTCTCAAATCATGTGAAAGTCTCTCTCAATGTGCTGAAAATGTCCAAATTCCAAGTCTAAGATCAAGGGACAAAATCTCTACATCACCAAGCTCAGAGTCTGGGTAGAGGCTCTTCCAGAAAATGCTCAAGCAAGTGATGACGGCATTTATAGAGACATTGACAAAGGTTTGCCATCCAATATTCCTTAGAGACTCATCCCTTACTCACTGAGCACGACAAGCAAAGGCTATGTAAACTAATGAATTGCAAAAAACTATCTACCACTGGATGCATCATGCTGCACAAATGATCGACTGACACAAGAACATTGATCCAGGTAATTTTATTTTGAATAGACTGGGTTGAATACTTGAATGAAAGATCCAGACTGATTGGCCAAGAGTCCAGCTTAACAAACTCGGCAACAACAACCACCCAAAACTGCCAGAGACAAAATCAAAATATCACAATAAAAGCGCCAATTCTACGGACAGAATGAAGGATTAACCCAAAACCAAGGCAAGAAAATTAACTAAATTATATTGAACAAAATGAAAAAGAAATTAGGAGAAAATAAGTCCAAGACCAACATTCGAGCCTGGATTTCTCAATCCTTCTTGTGCTTCGTCTTCTTCGCATGTCTTACTTGCGATTTTATTTTCCTTGCGCTTTCGTTTGAAATTGGTCACTGAAACTGTGAAATTAATGCACAACCAAGTTCATGCATCTACCATAATGATGCCAAAAGGAAAAAATATTTACCTGTTGGTGCTAAGGTTTACATGGACCACATTATATGCAGATGTGCTGTGAGAATAAATGTTACTTGTAATTTGCTGGTCATGAGTCAAAGGGTGTTTTTGTCTTTATCTTGTGTTGGTTATGCTGTACCGTTTTGTCTTAGGTTAAGTGTGTTTCCTTGTTCTGTTTGTTTTATCTGTGTGATTGTATTGGTCAGCCGCCATCAATGAAAACCTTTGTCTGAAACTCAGTTCATGTTACGTAGTGAGTCTGATGATATCATGCATAATATCTAATATGGTATCGGAGGTGGCGTTCGATCTGGTAACGGCGTTGCATTTGTGAGTTATTTGTTTTCAATTCTGGAAGACATGGCTGAAACCACTATGTCAAAACTCTATCCCGTGCCAATCTTTAATGGTCAGGACTATGATTCCTGGAGTGTGAAATTAAAGACTTATCTAGAGTCTATTGAGCTCTGGGAAGTCGTAGAAAAAGGAGAGTTCAATGAAGCTTCATTCACCTCGTCTTCTGAGGATGAAAGTGGTGATCCAGTGGAAGTTACTGGAGCATGGAAGAAAAAAAAAGGAAGCTGCAGCTAAACTGAAATATGAGGCAAAAGTTAAGAAGAGGAGGAAGATGTGGTTGAAGAAGGATCGTACAGCTCTTCACATCATTCAGACCTCTGTTACAGAAGGTATTTTTTCTCGATTCATTGGAGCCATTTCTTCTAAGCAGGCATGGGAAACTCTTCGTGATGAGTTTCAAGGTAACCCTAAGGTTCGAAATGTCAGACTTCAAAAGCTTAGACGAGATCTAGAAAATCTAAAAATGAAGGATACAGAAAATGTTCTTCAATATTATTCAAAACTTTCAGAGATAGTGAACAAGATGAGAACATATGGTGAGAAGTTGACAGAGAGAAGAGTTGTTGAGAAGCTTTTGATCAGTCTTCCACCCAAATTTAATTCCATCGTTGCTATAGAAGAGAGTAAAGATATTGGTGAGCTGACTGTTAGTGATCTGTTGGGGTCTCTTGAAGCTCATGAATCACGATGTGAAGGTGAAGAAGAAGTCACTGAAAATGCCTTCAGAACTCGACTAAATTTGGGAAATAACAGTGGGTCTGGGAAAGATGTCAAAGGGAAGGCAAAACTAGAGTGCAAAATATGTAGTAAATTGGGTCATGTTGAAGAGGATTGTTGGTACAAGGGGAAGCCCAAGTGTAACAAATGTGGGAGACTTGGCCATATTCAGAGGAATTGTAGAGAAAATCAGAAGGCAAATTTTGCTATACAAGATGCTGAGGATGCTATGGAGGATGATGTTCTCTTGTTTTATGCTGGGTTGTCTGTCTCAGAAGAAAAGGATAAAGTTTGGTATATTGATAGTGGATGTAGCAATCATATGACAAGTAGAGAAGATTTCTTTGTGAAGATAGACCGGAAGAAGGTATCTCATGTAAGGATGGGAAATGGAGATCGTGTGAAGGTGGAAGGAGTTGGCACAGTGTCTGTTAGAGGAAAAGGTGGATCCTTTATGATTCAGGATGTGATGTTAGTGCCAAGGTTGGATGCAAACCTGTTAAGTGTTGGTCAAATGATGGAGAAGGGGTATTCTCTCTTTTTCAAAGATGATGAGTGTAAAATTGCTAAAGCAAATAAATTGATTGGAAGGGTGCAAATGAGGGAGAAAAGGAGTTTCCCTATAACCTTAGAGGCTGAAGAGAAAAGCTACTTGGCTAAAGAAGACAATACAGTGTTATGGCACAAGAGACTGGGACACCTTAGCAGCTCTTCTATGGGCCTACTAAATACAAAAGAGCTGGTTAAGGACTTACCTCCAGTGAGTTCAATGAGTGGTCTCTGTCAAGGATGTATGGAAGGCAAGTTTTCAAGAATTCCTTTTCCAAAAGATAGTCTCTCCAGAGCAGAGAATCCTCCTTATATGATACACACAGACCTTTGTGGTCCCATGCATACTCCAACAGTTCAGGAGAAAAGGTACTTTATAACCTTTACAGATGACTTTAGTAGATTCACGTGGGTGTATTTTCTAAGTAACAAATCTGAAACTTTTACTGTCTTTAGGAAATTCAAAGCTCTTGTTGAAAATCAAAAAGGCAGGAAAATTAAAGCAGTGAGAAGTGACAGAGGAACAGAATTTGTATCAAAAGATTTCTCAAAGTTCTGTGAGGAAGAAGGTATAATTCATCAACTGTCTGCAGCCTATACTCCAGAGCAGAATGGCCTGGCAGAGAGGAAGAATAGAACTATTTTAGAAAAAGCAAGAGCAATGATGTGCGATAAGGGTGTTCCAAAGAAGTTTTGGGGAGAAGCTGTTTTTACAGCAGTTCACTTGATGAATCTAAGTCCTACCAAGGTGCTGGTTGATTCCACTCCGTTTCAAGAATGGTATGGAAGAAAACCATCAGTTCGTTATTTAAAAGTTTTTGGATGTGTGTGCTACTTCCACATTCCAAAAGCTAAGAGACTGAAATTGCATGAGAAAGCTGAAAAAGGAGTGTTTATGGGATATAGTATTGACTGCAAGGGTTATAGAATTTTCAATGTGAAGTCTAGAAGCCTTGTGGTGTCTCGTGATGTTAAGTTTGATGAAGACAGTGCTTGAGATTGGGATCAAGACCAGGAGAGAGTAAATGCTACTTATAGAAATCACAATTCTCAGTTGGGAACTGATTGTGTTGATGATGAGACTGAAAGTGATATGTCTGAAGAAGAAGTTAGAAAAGATGCTTCTGAAGAAAGTCAGTGTATAAATTCTTCTCCAGGTCCTCAGGGTTTGGTTGAAGACCCAGAGCTACATAGTGAATGGGCCACAGATCTATCTAGTCCTCCTGAGTCTCCTATCCTAAAAACTAGATGTATTGCTGACATTTATGAGAGGTGTCAGTTGTCCTCAGTTGAACCTGCAAGTTTTGATGAGGCCAAAAATGCAGATGTGTGGGTGAAGGCAATGGATGAAGAAATGCATATGATTCAAAAAAATGATACATGGGAGCTTGTAGATCTTCCAGAGAATAGAACTGTTATTGGTGTTAAATGGATATTCAAGACAAAGTACAAAGCAGATGGGTCAGTTATGAAGCATAAAGCCAGATTAGTTGCTCGAGGGTTCTCTCAGAAAAAGGGGACAGATTATCAAGAAACTTTTGCTCCAGTAGCAAGATTGGAAACAATTAGATCAGTTTTTGCCATAGCTGCTCAGAACAAATGGAAAATTCACCAGCTGGATGTCAAGTCAGCCTTCTTGAATGGTAAACTTGAGGAGGAGGTGTTTGTAGAACAACCTCTAGGTTATGTACAGGAGGGTGAAAATCATAAAGTCTTGAAGCTGAAGAAAGCCTTGTATGGGCTCAAGCAGGCTCCAAGGGCCTGGTATGGCAGGTTGGACTCTTATCTCATTCTGAAGGGTTTTAAGAGAAATGAAAATGAACATACTCTGTATGTGAGGGATGACTCAAGTAAAGGGAGGATTATTGTATCAGTTTATGTTGATGATCTGATTTTCACATGTGAATCAGATTTGGTAATTGAGCAGTTTAGAACTGAAATGCATGAGGAGTTTGAAATGAATGATCTGGGGCTTCTTCATCAATTCCTTGGCATGGAAGTTGGTCAGGAAGAGGGGAAAATCAGTGTTAAACAAGAAAAATATATTGAAGCTGTTTTGAAGAGGTTTGGCATGAAAGGGTGCAAACCAGTATCCACTCCCCTAGCAGCCAAAGAAAACTTTGGTAAAGCTATTGATTCTTCAGATGCAAATGTAAGTGAGTTTAGATCTCTAATTGGGAGTTTACTATATATTTCAGCCACAAGACCAGATATCATGTTCTCTGTTAGTCTTTTATCCAGATTCATGCAAAGTCCTAAAGAAGTTCACATGGGTGGAGCAAAACGTGTGCTGAGATATCTTCATGGTACCAAGCATTTTGGCTTAGTATATGGATCAATTGAGAATGCAGATTTGGTTGGTTACAGTGATAGTGATTGGGGAGGATCTATAGTTGATTCAAAAAGTACATCCGGGTATGTGTTTACTCTGGGAACAGGAGCAGTATCATGGTTGTCCAAGAAACAATTATCAGTGGCTCAATCTTCTGCTGAAGCAGAGTACATCTCTGCCGCTCTTGCTGCAAGTCATTCTATTTGGCTAAAGTCTATTTTTAAAGAGATTGGTTTCTCAAAGAAGGAACCAGTGTTGATTAATTGTGACAACTTATCTGCTATTGCCATGAGTAAGAATCCTGTCTTTCATAGCAGAAGTAGACATATAGTTTTGAAATATCACTTTCTCAAATCAGCCACCAGTGAAGGGGAGATCAAAATGCAGTATTGTCCTACAGATAACCAGTTAGCAGATATCTTTACTAAGGCTCTTCCTAAGGAGAAGTTTATCAAGTTCAGAGATGCTCTTGGCCTTCAAGCTGTTTCAAAACCAGCACATTAAGGAGGAGTGTTACTTGTAATTTGCTGGTCATGAGTCAAAGGGTGTTTTTGTCTTTATCTTGTGTTGGTTATGCTGTACCGTTTTGTCTTAGGTTAAGTGTGTTTCCTTGTTCTGTTTGTTTTATCTGTGTGATTGTATTGGTCAGCCGCCATCAATGAAAACCTTTGTCTGAAACTCAGTTCATGTTACGTAGTGAGTCTGATGATATCATGCATAATATCTAATAATAAACAAAAATGTGTCGATTAATTTGCTTAAAACTTCACCACTTTCTATATAGAGTTTTGGATTTTAGCTTATAAGGATATATAATTTGCAGGAGATAAGAAACAGATTGCATATTTTCATTAATCTACAATGAAGTCGAAAGTTGAATCTATATTTCTAGAAAATAAGAGTTAGAATGGGGAAGTAGAATCGATAAACCAAAAATTAATGAAGAGGAGATAACTTGAATTGCATTGCATGTGAGGTATATACGTACGTACCTTGCATGATCATGAAAAGCAAAAATTTTGAACTGCAAAATCCACATTAATCACCAAAATACCCAAAATCATCAAACAATTAAGATCCTCAAACATGCAAAACAGCAAAGCCCAACGAAACCCGTGATGAAGGCTTTGAAGAAAACAGAAACCACATGAAAAAAAAAATGTATACACTCCAATAGCAAATGAATTCGTGGTTGAGTTCATGTATGTGAGAATTTTTCTTCTTGTGCGTTTGCAGCGACGGGGTTATCAAAAACTGACAGATGTTTTGTTTTTCAGGCCTGGAAAAACTCAGACCAGTTTAAATTATTGATGCATTTTTTATCTTAAATTATTCGACTCTTATATGGAAATTTGATGTCTAATAAAAATAGCAACAAGAATGGGGTTGTGGTAGTCGAACGGTGTGAGGGCATCGCCGCTTCTCGGAAGGAATTTTATTCGAATGAGAGAGAAGAAATCGCTCAAATCAACCCAAAAGAAATTATCACAAAAAGATTAAATAACAACTCAATCCGATACCTAGACTTTGAGAGAGAGACAAATGGAGGCCACGTGATAGGAACCTCAATTATTAATACGTTGCCTTAGCAGTTACCAGTTACTTACATTAGTAATTAGTTTGTTGGACTCTGTACACATCAGCTTAGTTAGGTAAATCTGGTATTTATTAATACTTCGTAAACTGCAGGAGAATGATAGTTTTGGAATTACATGAATACAACTATTCCCCTTTCCCCTTCCCTTTCCATTCTTCTTCGCTGCTTCTTCTAATTCTCTCTTTTTTAATCTTCTTTTCTTCTCTTCAAGAAGCTAAGGTCTATCACCACGGCCATGACGCGAAGCGGTGGAGGTTTCGTGGAATTCGCACCTGCAGTCAGATCCGTAGGTTTTGAGATAAAGAGGGAAATTAGGGATTTTTTTGACTGATTTCACGAATAAAAGTGAACGGACTTTACGCACGATTTAGATTTATGTTTGATTTTTTATTTTTGAAATTAACGGGAGTTGACGTGAGAAGGCTTAACATGAGCTGTTCTTGACAGTCTGTGTCTCATTTTTATTGGGCCAGGCGCACCAAGTGTCACCGGTCCGATCAGCTTGAACTTTCCATGGTGGGCCTGATTCTGTGGGCTCTGATTATTTGGGCCTATTTTTAGCGGGATTGTAGTTTCTTCATGGCCTCTTAGGCTAAGTTGTCAACTTCTTACTTCGTCTATCTTTTGACTTGGTCCGCCAATTATGATGTGTTGAGTCTGATGAACTTGTCCAATTGGACTTAAGATTTGATGATATTCATTGTATTGGGCTTATTGATAGCCTCTTGTGGACTCGCATTTTGATCTCGGGCCATTTATATTTGGATTGGGCTTGAATATTTTAGCTCATACAAAATTCAATCTGAAAAATGCTTGTAATAAGAGTTACATTATCTATTATCTATTAAAATCAATGCCGGTCTTATCTCAATTATACAAAAAATTAAGTCACATATTCAGTCACATCAACCAAACACATATATCAATATAGGAAAATACAAATCTTTATATATTATCTCTTTCCCATTTTGTTGTAATCAATAATATTGTTGACCTCCATGTTGTCCCTAATAAAATGGGTCCACTTGATACACAACTATACTAAAATAATAAAATCAATACTGAATCTCACATCTGTTATTCAAAAGTCAAGCCACATATTCAATCACATCAGCAAAACACGTATTTTAATACAACCAAATCAACAAAATATACATTCTTATACATTATCCACTCTTCCACAAAAGATCATCATTATCGATGCTCTTAGACTAATATTATTATTAGTAGAAGGACTACTAGCTTAAATTTCCACTATAAGCCTAAATTTATCATATTAATTTAACTATAAAGACCTTAGAGCATCTCCAACAGGGTATCTATATGAGGTCGCAAATCCATTAACGGACGATATGCATCCGAAATTCTTGTTTTGTGTCGAAGCCAATAGAGCTCGCAAATTTGCGACCTCACTTTCGGTTCCCAAAATTGCGACCTCTACGAGATATGAGAGAAGAGTCGCAAATCGACACGCGAAGATCTTTCCGTTGCCCAACGGCTATGAACAGTACCTGGCAAAGTTGATTCCTTTTAAATTGTTCGTCGTCTCCAACAGATCGACCAACGGTTCTATTGAAATTTCGAAACCCTTCTCAATCCATCGTCGCTGCACAAGATCTAACTCATTTAAGGTATGATCCTTCAATTGAAGGCTTAACCCTATTTTCTGCTAATTAATCTATTGATTTTACCCTATTTTTTGCCGATTCATGTTGATCTATGTGTGTTCTCTGAATTTTCTGCAAATCTCTTCACAAGCTTTTGATGTTTTATAGCTTCCCGTATGGTTGTTCGATTCCTTTAGTGTACTTGAAGGTAAGCGATTATGCTTTTCTTCTTTCAATTGTTGCTTAAGCACCTTCATGAGATTGTGGGCTGGCTTTTTTTTCTCTGTTTAATGGTTATACTGATGGAAAATCTAATCTACTAATGAAGAGCTAGATTTTTATGCTTTTTGCCCTTAGTTGCTTCCTATGTATACTGGAAATTTCTAATACCTGAGTTGAAATTTTACTTATCATTTTTGTGGTCTTAGTTTGTTTTCTGAGAAAATTGAGTAATGTTGGGAGGTGTTTATGTCCTTTGTGTGAAGTCTCTGCAATTTTTTGAATTGTTCAACTTGAGGGGCTCATTGGCAGCATTTTGGATTGATGTTCTAGAGAAGTGTATACATATATGTCCTTAGTTGGAAACATGGTAATTATATATGTAACATATCTTTGTTAAGTTTGTTGATACAAGTCTGAACAAAGAAATATCTTTAGGAGTAGAAGTTTTGGGCTAATATCTTCAGAAGTGGATTTTTAGGCTAAGTTTGTTAATCATAAAATAACATACATTTGGATGCTATTTTCTGTGAAAAATGTTGTTAGGAAAAACTTTGATTTTGTGTTATTTTGCATATCCTTGTACCTATGAAGAACGACATCTCCTTCTATGATAATAAGGTAGTTAACAGTGGCAGTAGTTAGGCTAAAATGGTCGTCGTCTGTGATTGGAGAATTTTTATTACTGGTGGCTGCTGATGGTTAGAAAGAAAAATGGTTGTTGCTGTTGACTCGTGGACTAAATATAGTGAGATAAAAGAGTTGGATTTACGCCATAATTCTTGTCACTATCAAATGTGTGTTTTCTTGATTTGAAGTTTGTTTCTTGTTGAACAAAAAAAAATCATTTGTGTTCTTTTTTTTTTTTTCTGTTTCCCACCAAACTTCAGAAAAATGAAAAAATGGTCTTATCTAAGTTAACTCTCTCATATACACGGGGAGCCTTAGTTTGTAATTCCTTACCTATCGGTCCTATCCTATGCTTATTCTTAAAATTATTGTCGAACATTTCTTCTTAAACATAAGCAAGTTGAATCCTCTGAATGAATGTTGGCAATATTTTTTGCACTTGCTGCTTTGTAGGTATTGTAAAAGAACTCATTTATGTTTCTTTTGGGCCTTAATATAAACACATAGCCATGCCTCAACATACTTGGAATTTATTGCTCACAAAGAGGAAGGAGAGGGAAATAGAGTGGAATTGCCTCTGTAAAATAGAATTGAACAGAGTGGAATGGAAGAAAAGAATATGTGATTGCTGCCACAATATTATAGAGGCTGTTCGAATTTCCCATAGTTTATGTTTGCCTTATCATTCTATGACAATGATGTGCGTGTGTATTTGATGATAAATTCACTACCTTATCCTTTAATTTTACAGCTTTGAAATTTTATTTAGTTCATTAACAATCTTAGAATTATGCATGCCATGCTTGTTCCAAATTCTGAATTTAACAACTTTGTATATGTAGATATGGATCCCATGTACGAGTCATATGCATCGTTGCTCATGAGTGATGACCTAGAGATTGAGCACGAGGTTGACCTTACGGAGTCACAAATGCCATCCGATGTTGCTTCAAATACTAGAAATAGTCAAAGGTCCAAGAATTTTTCAATTGAAGATGACAAACTACTGGTGTCTGCTTGGCTCAACACTAGCAAGGATTCAACTCAAGGGAATGCTCAAAATTCCAATAGATATTGGCAAAGAATTCATGAATACTTCAACACCCATGGAGGTCCTCGTACTCAACCATGTCTCAAACAACGATGGAATGACATTAACAAAAAGTGTCAAAAATTTTCTGGTTATTTAAGTCAAATAGAAGGAAGACATCCTAGCGGGCAAACCGAGCAAGGAATGGTAAATAATTTTTTCATTGATACATTTTTGGATTAAAGACATTAATTACATTTTTGTGTTAAAGACATTAATTACTTTGTATCTTTATTTGTAATATTTGGTGGCCTTTACAGTTGGATGAGGCCAAAGGTATGTATGCTGACTTGGAACAATAACCATTTTTACTTGAGCATTGTTGGGTCTTGCTAAAGGATGAAGCGAAATGGCAAGATACTCTGTTGAACAAGAGTCATAGAACAACTAGTTTCTCTCATGAATCTCCCAATGTCAGAGATGAACAACTTGTTTGTACTTCTTCTTTTTTTGAACTATGTTTGCATTATGTTATTCGTATTTTGATTTTCTTGAACAATGTTT
The DNA here is from genome assembly GCA_963580455.1 of Euonymus europaeus. Taxonomy (NCBI): domain Eukaryota; kingdom Viridiplantae; phylum Streptophyta; class Magnoliopsida; order Celastrales; family Celastraceae; genus Euonymus; species Euonymus europaeus. Next base: position 26,585,103 of record OY756961.1, read on the forward strand.
TTTATTATATTGCTCCCATCTTCTTCTTCTGATGGTTATACAACATCTCTGACAAACAATAAAGAGAAGCACATGTAACAATAAAGAGAAGCATTACAAACAAAAAAGAGAATCGTTACATACAATAAAGAGAAGCATCTCTGACAAACAATAAAGTAACGCTCTACAAACAATAAAGTAAACTAGACTCACTGACGCAGAAATCGCGGTTACATTTAGCACATGTAACAAGCCTTTAAACCCCTAAGGTCCTCCTTAGTGGACGAGTTATAGTCTCGTGAGGGTTTTAATAGATCAACCCATAAACTATATGAAGATGGAAACAATCTGATGACCCTAAACGAGCCCACAGATGCTCTACAAGATCATCTTGCAGTTGTGAATGACTTGAAACATCTTTGATTTGGGGATGTGTTTGGATGAAACTCACATACTCATTAGTACGAGTATGTGACATTGTCGGTGGAGATGTGAGTCCATCAAACTCTATGTCGGCGAAACCACTGGTTTCCTCAACGATCATATTATGTAATATTATGCAAGCTGTCATAATATCATTAAGTGTATCAACATCCCAATATCTTGCCGGTCCACGGGTAATGGCAAAAAGCGCTTGCAACACTTCAAAAGCACGCTCCACATCCTTTCGAATAGCTTCCTGCATTTTAGCAAAGTGTTTTCGTTTCGGGCCTTGTGGACATGGAATAGTTTTGACAAATGTAGACCAGCGAGGGTATATTCCATCTGCAAGATAATATCTCATATTGTAATGATGACCATTAATAATGTAGTGTGCTTCAGGAGCATTTCCATTGGCTAGAGCCCCAAAAATAGGAGATTTCTGTAGCACATTTATGTCATTAAGAGAGCCAGGCATTCCAAAGAAGGCATGCCAGATCCAATGATCTTTAGAAGCCACAACTTCTAAAATAATTGTTGGTGCACGAGAATCACCGATATACATCCCTTGCCAAGCAGTAGGGCAATTCTTCCATTTCCAGTGCATACAATCAATACTTCCAAGCATATCAGGAAATTCACGTTCCTCATTTTGAGCTAATAGACGATGTACATCATTCTGATCGGGCGCCCTCAGATAACATTCTCTGAAAACTTCTACAACTCCTCGGACAAAATGTCTTAGACTATCAATTGTGGTACTCTCGCCAATCTGAATGTACTCGTCGAAGGAATCAACTAGAGTCCCGTACGTGAGGATCCTAATTGCCGCTGTAATCTTTTGAAGGGGAGAGAGGCCTAGAACTCCAGCTGCATTTCTTTTTTGAGCAAAATAAGTATCATTTGTTGCTATAGCATTAGAAATGTGGAGAAAAAGATTTCGACTCATTCGAAATCTTCTTCTGAATAGACCTTCATGGTAAACCGGATCTTGACTGAAGTAATCATTCCATAATCTGGAGTGACCATCAGCATGATTGCGATGAACTATTCTGTGTCCGGGAATAGAACCTCGATAGCCAGTTCGTCTCCTCCCACTACTTTGTTGATCATCTGCCTCTCGTGCTGAAAAAAGTTGCTCCAACTCATCTTCGGAGTCAGAGTTGAAGCTAAGAAATTTCCTCAAAATTTCAGAACTAGAACTTGGATGATCCATGGATTTGTTTGAGAATAAGATTTTTTTTGTTGAGAATTGGTTGATGAAATGAAGAAGAAACTAAGTTATTTATAGAAAAAAAATGTAGGAAAAAAAATGCATCCCAATTTTACATACCCATTGTTGGAGCGAAAACATTTAAAGTGGTATGCAAAATTATTTTTGCATCCCCATTTTACATACTCCTTGTTGGAGATGCTCTTAGAAGAAGAAAAAAACAACTTTCCTAGGAAAAATTACATTATAAAACTGATGGTTCTCCCCAAAGAGAGAGAGTAGGATTGGAAGTGCTCTCAGGGATAATACTGGCAACTTCATTTGCACATTTTCATGACCAATAGAGAAGATTGACGCTGCCATCACTGAAGAAAAGGCTAACAAAACTGCCCTTCAGATCGCCTCAGATTATGGTTTTAAAAGCAAAGGCACCTTAATGATCGAGTCTGACTCTCTCAATGTTATTAGTTGGCTCTCCCATTCTGTGGAAACTGGATCCAAATTTCAATGTGACTAACAACAACTTGCTGCTCCTATATCTCCCGTCTCTTTCAATCATGTTTGGATAGACGCAAATGGGGTTGCGATTCTCATGGAAATATCTCATGGTTGCTTGGCTAGCTATCTGATTCCTAGCTTTTTGCTTGATTTGGGTGGAGTTGTCTTGGGGCTGGTTATCTATTTTATATTCCGTCACTTGGCTACTTTTTCGTCCCTTTTGTTTGCCCTTTTAGTTTGGCACTGTTCTCATATAAAAAAAAATTGATTTATCAAAAAAAAAAAAATACTAGGTCCATTCCAATTTCACAATAACTCCATTTCATTTTGTCCTCGATATTTTGATCGAACAAGAGATATTGATATGTCACCCTCGTATAACTCAATCAATATTTCTTGATTCCCAAATAAGCTAACCGAAACAAATGACATTGATATCATTATATCAACTCATTGGAGCATGATCATGTATTTATTAGCTATATTCAATCAAGAGGCCTTAGATATTAATCCCGTGTTATGAGAACGACAAATTTCATCTTGATCACTTACATCTCTCTACATGATTTACTGTACACCCGATCACCACTTTTTATAGCCACCTTGTCAATGACGACGTTTGATGGTGTCAAAATGAACAATCTTTCATGTCAGAAACAATGGTGATCTTCAGGTCAAAAGACTACAAAAAAACATCATCATTATGAAATCATTTATAACACAATCCATGTAATGATTTCACGATCAAATACATAAATTCTTCAATATATGTACCTATGTAAATTGAAGAATTTACATAGGTACAACTTCAAATTTTCCATTATCAACTTGAGATAGAAAATCTTTCGATCGATGATCAAATTAAATTAAGAAATCCAAAATCTTTCGATAACGTAAAAGAATATTTTACCCGTCTTTTAAGTTTGAGTAGACTTGGACTTTGAGACTTGGTTTGAGTAGACCTTTACTTTTCAAGTCTCAAACTAAGGCTCTGAGAAATTCTTAAGATTGTAACAATTTCAGCAAAAGATATTAAAAGCAAATTGCGATATCCTCAACAAAATTGCAGATGAAGTTGATCTCCATCACCATACGCACAATCATGCAAAACCATATACCATTCTTGTTTCGTTGTTACATTCTTTTTATGATCATCAATTTTGGCTCTGCCTGTAGGTGTTATAAAACGGGAAACTTCACAAGAAATGGTACTTACGACAATAATCGCAACCAAATCCTGCATTCTCTGGCTTCAAATGTCTCTACAAATGGTGGTTTCTTCACCAACAGCATCGGGGAAGAACCCAACAAAATATACGCCCTTGGGCTTTGCAGAGGAGACTCCATCACAGAGTCTTGTTTCTTTTGTGTCAGCTCCACCATTCAAGCACTAATGGCAGAGTGTCCCAACCAGAAGGAAGGAATTTCATGGGGAGATACATGTCTTGTACGCTACGCGAACCGCTACTTTTTTGGAAAACTGGAGGTAGATCCTACTGATAACGGCTTTTATGACACTGGGACCATTAGTTCAAATTCTTCGGAGTATTTTGAGATATGTGAAGGTTTGATAAATAGGATGATTCCAAGAACTTCAAGTAGCATTTCTAAGCTTATGTACACAACAGAGGAAGTGGAGGTGAATTTATATCAGAAAATATATGCAATGATGCAGTGTACTCCAGATCTGTCTCCGACAGACTGCAGGTATTGCCTGAGAGGTAACGTGGGTTACTATGAATGGTTTGGCTCCTTAAAGCCAGCAGGTTATGTTAACAGACCTAACTGTGTTTTCCGGTGGGATTTGAAGCCCTTTTACCATGTCACGGCTTCTCCTCCAGTGACAAAAGGTATGTAAATCATCTACTGCATAGTATTATTATTATTCCACCAATCTTAACGGGGCATTTGCTTGACTTGTTCACCAGGGAATGAGGTGAGATGAGGATAATAATACTCATTTCTTCATTAGCTCTTTTGGTTAAGTTTTTAGGAGTCAAACTATTTCACCCTCATTTTTCGCTATAAAGATTAGTAAAGCTTACCAAAAAGATAGGATTAACTAATATTCACAATAGAATAGAGAATGAATTTTGATGTTTAAAAGATTATTTTAACGCTTATTATTGAATAATCACAATCATTTAATTAATCTATACTATTTTTTATGTTTTTTTTTTTGGTTTCTAGTAATGTCAAAAAAATAAAGAAAAAGGGGTACTATGAAAATTTTACAATTAAAATCATAACACTCATGCTCACTCTTCATTTCAACCAAATATGGTGATGCTTATTTCAGTTCGCCTCACACTTGCACTTAACGGACAGTCAATAAAATGCCCCGTAAATGCTAGTCAAATTTTAGTCTACTGTATGTTGATTAAACACTCATTCACATATGTGGGTTTGGCAGCTGGAAGAATTGAACCTGGAACGGTTGTGGCTATTGTTGTTCCGACAATTGCCCTTTTTGCACTTCTTGTTGCTATTACTTGCATCTTTCTGAAGCGAAGGCGAAAGAAGCGCTATCAGGAGGTCCAGAGTAAGTCAAAAAAATTGACGCTTCTGCTAAAAAAATGTTTTAAAAAACAAAATAAAATCTGTAGTTGCATTTAACCTTTTTTTTTCAATTTGTGAAGTGGATGAGGTTGATAATGCGAAATCCTTGCAATTTGACTTTGCAACTATAAGAAATGCTACTGATAATTTTTCTGCTGCAAATAAGCTTGGACAAGGTGGATTTGGTGCTGTTTACAAGGTCATTCTTATATAAATTTTCTGTATTGTAACTGTGATTCAAAATGTCTGGCTTGCTCTTTATTGTTGATTTAGTTTGTATGTTTCATGTTTGCAGGGAACACTTCCTGATGGAGAACTTGTAGCAGTGAAGAGGCTGTCGATACATTCAAGTCAAGGAGAGGTAGAATTCAAGAATGAGGTGTTAATGACTAAGCTTCAACACAGGAACCTGGTCAGGCTTTTTGGTTTCTGCTTTGCAGGAAATGAAAGGCTTCTCATATATGAGTTCGTACCCAACTCAAGCCTCGATCACTTCATATTCGGTATGCATATATATCCTGAGTTCCTGGGTTCTGTTTCCAATATCTTGTAAATTCTAATGATCTTAAGAACTCGTAGATCCAACAAAGCGCGCTATGCTTGATTGGGAGATTCGTTACAAAATTATCGGGGGCATTGCTCGAGGACTTCTTTACCTTCATGAGGATTCTCGTCTACGAATTATTCATCGTGATCTAAAAGCTTCCAATATTTTGTTGGATGAAGAAATGAATCCAAAAATTTCAGATTTTGGGATGGCGAGATTGTTTGCAATGGATCAAATTCAAGACAATACAAACAGAGTTGTGGGGACGTTGTAAGTAAAAATCATCCACATCACACCGCTCCGACTGATCATTCCAATATATAATACAAACAATTATGTCTAGGAATGCCTCAGAATAACTGTTCTTTCTGATATTTTCTCAGTGGATATATGGCTCCTGAGTACGTGATGCATGGGCACTTCTCTGTCAAATCTGACGTTTACAGCTTCGGTGTATTGGTTTTAGAAATCATCAGCGGTCAAAAGATCAGGCATTCCCGACACGAGGAAGAGGCCGAGAATCTCCTGACCTATGTAAGTAATACATACACATTGGACCAAAAATGAAAATGGATATTCAGCTGTAAAATGATGTGAGGAATGGTTAAATTCTTTTTCAGGCATGGAAAAACTGGAATGGAGGGACGGGGCTAAATTTGGCAGATTCGACACTGAGTATGGGGTCGAAGAGTGATGAAATGATGAGGTGTATAAACATTGGACTACTCTGTGTTCAAGAAAATGTAGCCAAGAGACCAACAATGACTTCAGTCGTTCAAATGCTTAGTGGTTCTGCAGTCTCCCTCTCAACACCCTTAAGACCTGGATTTTTCAGAGCCACTACTGTAGAGTCTAAGGCATCAACATCGTTAACAAATTCAGATCAAGGAAGAGCTGAAGCTTTTAAATGGTCGGTGAACGACGCTTCTATTACTGCGTTAGAACCTCGCTAATGCGTGCGCTAAAAGATGGAGGCAGTGTCATGAGGCAAGTTTCTACATCTTCATTCTTCGATTATGAAGTTGATGAGTTGTTGATAAGTGTTGGGATGGGCCGAGTCTCATGAGCCGTTGGCTTTTGTTCTGCTCATTAGTTTGGGATGAACGTGTTCAATTCGCTTTATTACAAGAACAATTCTGCTTCCATATATGAAAACTGGCACGGCATGCATGTTATTAATTACACTTCTTGACATTTGGAAAGCTGGACTTCACCAACTTGTATATCAATTATCAAGCACCCATTTCAGCACTGACGTCTTTCTTTTTCTTGGGAATACAGTTCCTTTCTTTGGGTTGAACAGAGCCTAGGGCTCGCTGCTGGCTCAGTCTTGGTGCTATATATGTCTCCAACTCATAGACTAACCCTGCTTAAACTTCACCTCCATCACCTTAATTTGTCATCATCTCTCTTCGACTCTCTTGAAATTGATTGCAATTTTCAAATAGAATGAAAATCCAATGCTTTATATAAAAGAGGGAGGAAAAACTCAGTTTCTCTTTTGTCCAACAAGCATATATATGCATGGGGTTGCCACTGTAGATACCAAAATCCACGATCACGAGAGAGAGACCACCGGTACACTGCAGAGCCGAGAAAAAAGGATTTAGTTACAGTGATGTGATTCCGGCCATTGAACCTCCGACGATGGAGATCAAGTCAGGCGTCTTTTCAAGGAATCAAGAGAGAACAAATGCTTAGAGAGAGAGAGAGAGAGAGAGAGAGAGATCATTCACAACTTGTGCTCAACATAAAAACATAATTTATAAGAAAACAGAAGGCCATCGTCCTCCGTTGATAGTCTTATCTACGTACTTTTCCACCCATAGAGGTATAGTAGTTCTGATAGAGGAGATGGAGGTTCAAAGTATTATTGATTTTTCTCCCTAAGCAACATAATTTAAATTTCTGAGATTTTCCTGGCCTAGATTTCACAATTGTTTCTTCGTACCATAGAAAAACAAGGCAAAAACCTACAATTATACAAGGACGCAAAAGATAATTAATAACAATGTCCATCATGCATTGCTTTGTAATTAGGATTTGAGAATACCCAAATGCATTGCGATAAGGAGTACTACGTATACATACATATATATATATAATTATATATAACATGTTTATATATCCTCAGTAGTCTTCTAGTTTAATTTAGGGTTTTGAGAGGCTAATGCATTTGAAGAAGGAATCAAAGATCATTCTCTTCACTGACTTCCTCTTTGCAGGGAATACACTCAATTTCTTTGGTTTGAACCTTGGCTCAGTCGTCATGGCCCTGACCACGTCCTCTTTTGGCTCGGTCTTGGCCCCATGTCCCCCAGCCAAGGCTTGGCCATGGTCTAGCTTCGCCTCCATTTCTTGAGTCCTCTCTCTGATCTTCTGAGCTGCTTAGATATATATAATACAAACATATTATAAGACCATCCAGATGGCACAATTTGATGGACCTAGATGTTGCCCAATCCTCCAACATAGAAAAACAAATAAAGAATGTCATGATGAGGAATTCCTGTTTCAATCACAAACTTTTTATAGTGCAAACTTATCCTTTTCTTTTCTTTTTTAATCTGAGTGCAAACTTATCTTAATAGTTCCTAAAATAGACTGAGAGACAAAGTCTAATGGAAACATTCAATCTCAAAATTAATAATTATATTTCTAAAAGTAAATTATTGGTAATGTATAATCGGATTACATGCCAAAATTCATTCATTCGTTTACTTTCTCGGTTCATTAGTAAATTGATCCATCCGTTTACTTTACCGATTAATAAGTAAGTTGATTTAAAATTTATGAATTAAAGTTCAAAATTTAAAATTCGAGTCTTCGGATAAATGTATTTGTTGAAATTAAGAATGTCAACGAAATGCAAGCAATGTCCATCTCTGTTTTATCTACTTCAAATCTTCAATTCACCTCTTAGAGTTTGAGCACTGCCCTGTCCTAGATATGCAAACAGTGTTGGGTTTCAAGTACATTGAAATCAACACTCTTGTAAATAACAATTAATCTTACCTTATTTATTCTCTTTTTTTTTTCCCTTTCTTTCTCCCATCTAAGCTCGTACCTGTGTTGTCCCCCTCAGCCTTGCTTTTTTTTGTCCACCATCATGGAAACAGCTGTGGCCTCTTGTAGTACAAAGAATGTGGCACGTCTGCGCCAACACACATTTAGACCAATCTCATGTATGATATTACAAATGAGAAATTCGATTATGGGGAGGGGAGGATAGTGCAGTGTATTTATCAATATATTTTATTATCATAGATTAAAAATAAATAGAGAAAAAACACTTATTAAAGGACACATAAAGTGTGTTTAATAGTGTGTTTAATGGTGAAATCTGCACTGCTAAAAAATCAATGCAAAAGTGCACTGGCTCTCCCTTAAACCCTTCGATTATTAATTCATTATAGAAAAGATTAGTGATTTGAGCGTCAAAGTATCCTAAACTACGAAGGATGACGTTTCATTATTCCAGCATAATCCAAGAGGTTCACCATCAATATCACAGCCTTATCACTACTAACATATAGTCATGCGGATTTTTGCATTGAATATTATATATATATATATATATATTCAAGATCATACTAAGGGAATAGACCATTCGAAAAGCAACTCATGATCAAACTCGATGAGAGTTGGTTCTTGTTCATTGCTTATCAAAAAAAAAAGTTGGTTCTTGTTCATTCGTGAATCAAGATTAACAAAAGAATTTGAACAAATTTTATTAAACGGGTAAAAAAAAAAGGTAAATAAACTATAGTTTACAGTTTATGAGCAAACTTAATTCTGTACTTATTCACACAATTCAAGTGTTTGAATATATTAATCTAAAAAATCACGCAGTCATTATTTACCATGAAATACATGAAGTTAGTCAATAATATAATAAACAACGGAGAATAATTTAACAAAGTCCAGAACAACATTGTAATTAATGTCACCCTGTAAGGGGGGCATTGAGGATTTATTGGTTGGACAGACCAAATCAATGTCTCCTGAGACTACCAAACTCGGACACAAAAAACGACAATAACCTTTTTTCTTCATTCAATGTATTTGTTCAGTTTCAGTTCTTTACAATACCCAAAAATATCTGTGTCAACAGAATTTATGTGGAAACTTGTATATAGAAGCTTTATAATAATTTGGTGAAATTAATTTCATAATTAGAAAACAACAATATTAATCTGCTTTTGTGGCAAAAACTAACCGTTAACGAGTCTTAATATTTGGTTAACAATTATTTGGATTTACTAATTAACAAGCATTTGGCTATATGAACCGCTTGATCAATACCCTAAAAGAAATGAGAAATTCGGAGAATAATCTGAAAACAAAGTCTTATTTTAATCAAAGTTGTTTGACCATTTTACGGAAATTGGAATGGCGTCCCTAGACAACAGACAGATTTGAGACTCTAAGAACAAGTTAGGAACTACTTATCCCTTGACCCGTAAAGGTTTAGTGAGTCATATTAATGTTTCTGTGAAGGTGAAGTAGGGCTTTGATACCATATATGTAAATTTGAGAGACTGTTTTGGCTTAGTTACCAGAGCAAGTTCGTGCATTGAACATTTTTTTAAATTTGGTTTATATTGAATCTCAAATAAAAAAATTGCTGCAAAATATCGCACTATCAAATATGGTCTAGGGCTTTCTCAGAAGAAGAAAAAAAATGTCACTTGTTTGTGATCAACGGCTATAAGCCACCGTCCACCGATATGATTTATAAATAAAGCTCTCAATCAAAATATATTTTAAAGACAAAATTGTGCAGGCTTTGGACTTGGAGAGGATAATTTACATTGAAACCAAGATTGACAAAATAAGAGATATCACTCCACCATAGAAGAAAATCACTTCCTTGGGGTCCACGAGAATATGACTCCAAGTTCTAACAAGTTCATCTTCTAAAATATCGGAATCTCCTTCCTCCTAAACTACTGAAAAAAAAAAAAAATAGAAGCTAACATCTCTCTAGAGCCCTATTTTATAGTTGTTCTTTGTGCTTTAGCAATGGTCTTCAGATCTAGCCAAGTTACATTTTTTCCATGCATGATTTTTCGCGGTCAAGTACAAAAAAAAAAATTTGTTTTTTTTGCATGAGGAATTCTTAATCTGAATGAAGACTATGATTGATTGCTTACCGGTGAAAAATTAACAATAAGAAACCGTTAAATGTACCTCAATGAGGCATTATCAAAGAGAACCCAAGCAATAGGTGCCCGCAATGCGCCATCCTTAGACTCTCGTCAAGAAATTCCCGTTCCTCAAGTACCAAAATTAGGCAAGGAAGCTGCGACTAAAGCAATCAAAGAATGGGGGGAATCCCATCTCCAAATTCTCGCCTTATTTTCTGCACTTCATCTGGAATAATCATGCCTAGCTTGTCCAGACTTTAGACATACTCAACTTCTTGGACTTAAGCCATCCGTTAACTGGTTCATGTTGTATCAATCAGGCTGTTTCGCTGGTGCTGCCTCGCTTCGGCTAGCGAAGGATATTGCAGAAAACAATGCTGGTTCACGCATCCTTATCGTGTGCTCCGAAAACATGGTTGCATCTTTCCATGCTCCATCCGAGACCCATTTGGACATGCTAGTGGGCGTCGCGATATTTTCTGACAGGGCGGCCGCAGTAATTGTAGGCACTGATCCTGCTCTTGACCGTGAGCATCCATTATTTGGACGATTACCCAGACGGTCAGACTCGGAGGATGGGATTATAGGAGAAGTACGTAAAATAGGGATGGAATATTATTTGTCTAAGGGGTTATCCGAAACCATTGGTCGTAAGATCCTGCAATGTGCGGTTGGAAGCTTTACTCCATTAGGCATCAACGATTGGAATTCATTGATCTACATTGTACATCCTGGAGTGCCAGCCGTTCTTACAGTTATAGAAGCGAATCTCGGCTTGAGCAAAGAAAAAATGGAGGCGAGTTGGCATGTGTTACAGGAGTATGGAAACATATGGAAAATGCTCGAAATTTGAATTTGATTGCGGGGGTTTCGGTAAAACGTGGTGGTTCTTCCTTCACCCATCTTCAATATGCTGATGATACTGTTTTGTTCAGTCCTCCCAAAAAGGAGTATTTATTAAACATGAAAAGAATTCTAAGATGTTTTGAGCTACTTTCAGGTCTGAAAGTAAATTTTCATAAATCTTCTCTCGTGGGGATTGGCATTGCTGAAGGCAGGGTTCATCGTATGGCAAACCAGCTGAAATGCAAGCCTGTTTTTCTCCCCATGAACTATCTTGGAATGCCGTTGGGTGGCAATATGAAGAAACCTGGCATGTGGAATCCGGTGGTTAAAAAAATCGAGCAGCGGCTTTCTCAGTGGAAAGCTAAGAGCCTCTCCATTGGTGGTAGGTTAACTTTGATAAAGTCTGTTTTGTCGAGTCTTCCTATATACTTTTTATCCTTATTCCGAATTCCCAAGAGTGTGGCTGCCAAGATTCAAAGACTTCAGCGAAATTTCCTATGGGGTGATTCTATTGATAAGAAGAAAATCCACAACATTGGCTGGGAGCAAGTGATTAAGCCAAAGAACAAAGGGGGCACAGGCATTGGGTCTATTCTGGAGAAGAACAAGGCTCTTCTATTTAAATGGGTTTGGCGTTTCAATAAATCCCAAGTGAGTTCAAATCTGGTGTGGAAAAACATCTTGCAAGAGAAATATAATTTGCCAGATGTTATCTTTCATCCTCAAAACTCCTCTTCAATGTCAGGTATTTGGCGAAATATTCAGAGTTTGCTTGATCAGTCTGGGGATGGTGTTGAAAAGGCCATTAAAGATGGCATGTATTTCAGCATTGGTAATGGTCGCAACATTAAATTTTGGGAGGATCTTTGGCTTGGAAATACTACTCTCAAAGACAAGTATCCGAGGCTTTTCAGCTTGTCAAACTTACAGAATCAGTCGATTGAAAGCTTTGGTTTCTGGGATGGAATCAAATGGTCTTGGATTTTTTCTTGGAGGAGATCTCTTTTTCAATGGGAAGATGATCTTGAATCTGACCTGTTGAATTTGATTGGTAGCTTGGTGATCTGCCCGCAGAAAAGGGACAAAATTATTTGGAGGCACTCGCTTGATGGAGAATTCTCAGTAAAATCTCTAATCTCTGCTGCTAATTCTTATGAAATTCCAGTGATGGATGTGACCTCAACAAGGGTTTGGAATGGATGGTCTCCACCCAAGGTTGAATTCTTCACATGGTTAGTGCTCAATGGCAGGATCAACACTAGAGATAGATTATTCAGATTGGGGATTCTTGACTCTGATAATACCACTTGCCCATTTTGTCATCTTCATTCTGAAACAGTCGATCATCTCCTTCTCCTATGTCGCTATTCTCAGCAAATCTGGTATCGGATCATGGCTTGGTGGGGGGCTGATTGGTGCATCAATAATTCTATAGTTGGATTGTTTGAAGAATGGCCTTCATTTGCTTTCGGTAAAATCCAACAGAAAGTCTGGAGTATGGTTTTTACAGCAGTAATTTGGACCTTGTGGACAGAACGCAATAAACTTGTCTTTGAGGATATTCAAATTGAGTGGGACAATGTACTTTATTTAATCTTCATCAGATATGGTTTATGGTTGAAAACAATGAAGATTGAGCTTCCTTTCAGTGGTCCTCAACTTCTAGACTCCGCCGATGGCCTCAAGTTCAAATCCCTTTTGTCTAAAAATCCGAGACCCCTCTCCATCTGGAATCCCCCCTCTTCTGGTAATCTCAAATGGAACACTGATGGTTCTGTGCAAGATGGAAAGGCTGCAATTGGAGGTGTTTTGAGAAATAGTGAGGGTCATATTCTTTGTATTTTTTCAGGACCAATTGGTGAATTCAGCTCTAATCACGCTGAGGTCAAGGCTGTTAGAAAGGCTTTGGAGATCACCTTGGAGAATCAATATCGAATTGGGCATTCTACTTTGATGGTGGAATCTGATTCACTCAATACGGTGAACTGGATTGTCAAGGATTCCTCAAATCCTTGGATAATGCAACAAGACTTCAATGCTATCTCCAATTTATCTCAAGTTCTTCATCCGATTTTATTTAATCATATATGGAGGGAGGCAAACATTGTGGCGGACATGCTGGCTAAAAAAGGGTTAGTGCGTCCTAATATGCTAGTCGCTTGGCTTATTGATGAAGTTTGAGCTGTTGTCTGCTTTTTTCTTGTTGGTTGAGGAATTTGATTTCATGATTTGGAGGTTCTTAAGGGGATTTGTTCGGTGGTGGGACTTTTTTGTTTCGCAGATTTTTCTGCTTGAGGCTTCTTCTTGCTTGATGTTGTGTTTGTGCTCGTGCTCCTTATTTTGCTGGTCTCGCTCTTATTTCTCTGCTGGTTTTGGTTTCTTTTATCTGCTGTCTCTTGCGTTGCTTCTTCTTCCTAGCTGGATCTTTGTCCTTTTGGGCTCTGTGTGCTGCTTTTTCTTTTGCCCTTTTCCTGAGGTTGCTATGGCTCTTGAGGTTGCTGTTGCTGTAATTGCTGTTGGTGTAGCGAGGTGTTTCTGGTGGTTTTGGGCTCTTTTTTCTTGCAGGGTCAGATTTCTTCAGATTTCTTCTTCCAGTTCTGCAGATTTCTTCTTCCAGTTCTGCAGCCGAGGGGATTTTCTTGGTTGGTCTTGTTTGCGATATGTTTTGTTTGCTTTTTTAGATTTCTTTGTCAAGTCTTTTTTTGTTGGTGGTTTGTGGTTTTTTTGGTTTTTCTCTCAAAATCTGTAACCACGGTATTCCTCCGCCATAAGCGAGGCTTTTAATAAATCTATCGAGGTACCGTCCTCTTTCATCAAAAAAAAAAATGGAATGCAAGTGTGCTGTTTGTTCTTGATGAAAGAAGGGAAGCCCACCACTGGAGAAGGGTACTACCTGCTTTGTTTGGGTTCAGACCATGTGTTACCATTGAGACCGTTGTGCTGCGCAGCGTTGCCATTGATTCCCCTTCCTTTGAGGCTTACATAGTATGGAATCCTTAGTGTGTTGTTCTTTGACCTAATAAAATGCAGCAACTGAAATAAGAAAATTACAGAATCTCTGTAGAAGAAGTTTCATCTAAACTATTAGAGATCTGCATTGTTCCAGATCAAACAAAATTAGTAAACACGGCATATGGCTTCTTTACTGAAAGATTTAGTCAGAACATGCTACAATTCTAATATTATCAGAAGGCATGGAAAAGATGACCTGAGACATTGAGTTCCTTTTCTTCTTCGTTCTCCTGCATCTTGGCATCATCAATGCCGTGTTCTGTGTTTCTGCAAAGCAAGTTGTTATTCTACAGAAGAAGTTGTGCAACATAAAGCTCATAACATAACATGTTCCAGTGCAACAAAATCTCCAAGTGGATAACATAACATCTCTAATACAGGCAAACTTAATGTAAAAGACAAAGTAATCACATATTTCTCCTCAAGTATAACTACTGTTCAAAAGCATATTCTTCTAATGTCTAACAATTTCACCAAGCATTCCTAGCCACTGACAACAAAGTATGGTGTATCGAATATCGATAGCCCAATACGCTAGCTTACCAAAAAAAGGCCAGACCCTAGTGACAGAAATATTCTATACTGAGGAAGAACAAAGAAAATACATTAACCCTTAAAAATATATACAGACAAGTGTATAATCTTAAGTACTTGGAAGAAAAAAAAAGGAAAATGGGAAAGAAAAAATATCCTTGAATTTCATTCATTGTTAGTAAGTAGTAAGAGAAACATGTTTGTTAAAGTTTCTTCATTCTACAACAAAATGGAGAACTGTCAGCTTCCGACACCCCTTTGAATATTAGTATACAAATTGAACAAAAAATTAAAAGCGAACATCAAAGAGAGTTTCTGCCAAGGAAATATTTTCCTAATCCCCCTTGTCAAGGACAAAACTACACATTAATTTTTATGTAGCATCAGCATTGTCAATATAGCACCTTTAGATTTGCGCCTCCACTGAAGTCAATACAAAGTCAGTAAAATCTACCAGAGTTCACAAACTACCAAAGTATCAATTCCTCCAATCAATGTAACCAAAAGAAATCTTTGATATTGGGAGGTGAATGTCAATTATCAAAATCGATTAAAATACCAAAGAATTTGAATCTTCATGGCTCTCAACTCTCTACATACGAACAGCAGCAATCTTTTCCTCACAATTCAGAGTACTGGCTGCATTTAGAAGCATGTCCATTCCAACTCCACAATTATCCGATTCTGCTTGACCATTCTCACACAGTTCATTTTCAGAATTCTCAAGTGCCCTTTTACCATCTTCGTCCTTCTGTGTATTTTGAAGTTTATCATATACCCTTCTTACCCCGCTTTTTTGCTGGATTTGAGAATGACATTTTACACAGAACCATTTCCCTTTCGGTATTGATGAGTGTGGAGGACTCATGCAATAAGTATGGTATGCTTCATCACAGGCATCACATAAAACAATCTGATCATCGTTCTTATCAATGAGGCAAATCCTACACAGACAAGAAGGGCAATACCAATGGGGACAGTATGATTTCAACTGCTTGATTGTCAAACACCTGGTATGGTAATACTTGTAGTCGCACAAGGCATGATCACATATTCTGAACTCATCACCATTTTCTAACTTACTTTGACAAATTTTACATTCCTCATTTCCTTTTAACAGTTGATGCCCATCTTCTGACGTAACATTTGAATTTTCATCAAATTCCTTAAATCTATGACTTCTTGGACTAATGTCATCAGCAACTTGATTAACTAAAGGAGTGCTTAGCCTCTCACACAGTGCACAGTTCTCATGGGAGGATCCAATACCCTTTCCTGTGCAGACGGAGCAATACCAACTTTTTGGAGGAACCTCCTTAACAGCAGGCTCAATGCAGGAAACATGGTACATTTCCTCACATGAATCACATACTAAACAATCTCTCCCGTCTGCAGTATTCACACAGAGTCTACAAATGCAGACTTTGTATATAGCTTCTGTTTGCTCTAGTTTGGCACCAGACTTGCAAATCTGTTTGACAATGAAGAAACTTAAAATATTTACGACCAGCTTAAACAATAACCAAGTAATATGCTCTCTCTTAGAATGCATACGATAAAGAATAGAAGTTAAGCTCCTTACATGTTCATTGCAGTAAGCTGCTGACAAATCTGAAAGGCTCTTTGCAAGAGAACTCATTTCGGTCCCAATCACCTCAAGCTTCCTCCATACCTGGAAAAGATATTCCAAGTTTAAGATGTCTGATACTACAAATATAAATTAGAGCTCATCATACGTCGTGCTAAAATGAACACTCGCCATTGTGCATAATAAGAACATGATTGTATTTATTTGATTGATATCTGAGCTTGACATGAAAACTGAAATACTTCAACAGAGCAAACAACAGTCAATATAGTATATTACATATGTAAATAACTTAACAGCATATCAGCACTCACAAGACATCATGGCATATCTGCACAAGTCTTTCACTAAATCTAACATAAACAATAAATCCTACAATGATATATAATTTTAATTTTACTCACCAATTCAAGTTATCATGTTCAATTTGCAGATTGAACATATGATGTGTCTCATACTTCTAGGTTGAACAATAGTCAGGCAGATTGCCTTGCTCACTTAGGATTGACCTCTAATGAGCCAGTTACTTTAATTGGTTAAGTCCCTAGTGTTTGTTCTCATTTGGTTGTTTCTTAATGAAATGTTTGGTTTCAAAAAAAAAAAAATTTGAAGGAGTGGATGATAGGAGTCTAGAGGCACCAAATTAGTTGCAATAAGGCTTGATGGAAATTGAATGATTCAATAATAGGAACTAAAATGAAAGATTTTCAGCTATTCAGGAGAGAGAGTAAATAAAAACCAATTTATAGCACTATTCAGACCTTAATTGTATCATAATATATTAATATTCTTCATTAACACTTCCAATTTTCTTGCAAGTCACATTAGTAATATCAGATTGGAGTGATGCTTTCATTAACTTTATTTCAGCACCAATGAGTAGGCAAATATAGACCTTGCAAACCTTAGTTTCAAAATATATCACTGTAGTTTAATTTCTTCACTAGGTCCACTAATGGACATAACACCTGAGAACAGGAAGAAACTCGGGTCAAAACAGAGGATAACAAACTGTAATATCATCTTCCAATGAAGCTCCAAGAGAGATCACCCCAAGAAGTCTTTTATCACTGCCAACCATCAGAAGTTCTAAAATCAAGTAACTCACAGTAAGACACTGATAATTGCAGAACTTCAAGTAGTTTCCCGAATATTGTTAGTCCTGTTATGTTCTGAAGCATTTAGACTACTTATGTCTTTGTTCGCAATCAAGGTTTTAAAAATAGTTTTTAGGAATCGAGGCGCTTACCTTCTATGAGGCGAGGCATAGCATATCGAGGCATAAGCCTCAGAAAGAATCGATTGAAAACTTCAAAACCAAATAATATCTAATAGCTACTCATGTAATCAATTTTACAACACAGTTGTCACATATATACACATGTAATCAATTAAGCATAGATCTATATCTTATATTACACATGCAAGCCAAGCATCACATATAAACACACGTGTTTCCAACTTTCCATATTGTTTCCATAAGCACACCAAGCGCACGAATCAGTGAATTTTGTCAGGGCTTGGCTTATTGTTGGACTTCGCCTTCTGAAATTGAAAACCCAACTCTAATTCTGTTTATCTTTGGTGTATCAAGCCTTCAGGTGACCTTCACATGTCACGTATCGATGAAAACAGCAAGCCCTAATGCAGTTCAGCAGCCTTCAAAGCTCAGTTTCTCTCTCTCTCTCTCATTTCCAGGTTTTTTTTCTCTCCTGTTCTTCTCCCTCTCCCTCTCCTGCTATTTCTGCTCAGATCCTCTCTCTCAATTCGTCTATCTCTACCCTGCTATTTCTTCTCGGGCTATCGTGTCTGAGGTGGATGCCTCACCCATGAGAGGCGGACGCCTCTCATGACACCCTCCCATGCATATGCATGGGGTCGGGATGGCTCCGCCTCGAGGCATGTGCCTTGAACGATTTTAAAAACTATGTTCGCAACACAATCCTCACTCTTCAATCCACTATGAAACTTTTTAACCAACTGCCAATTTGACTTTGTTTATGCACTATCCCCCAATTCTACAACTACAAGGAGCCATCATCCACATAATATGAAATTATCAGCCAAAATCTGATAGTTATCAGAACAAGTGCACCCCGTAAGAAAGAAACAAAGATGCACGCACACACGTATGCATATAATCAGACAGTTCAAAGAGACAAGGTACAGGTTGCCCAATTATAACACACATCAGTCTGCTACCAAAAATACTACAAAAATCTTAAAAATCAGTAACTAACCATTCATACTTCCGGATGCCTGGATGAATGACAATGAATTGGAGTATAATTTTGCGAAAAAGACTTGCTAAAATATAAACGAGAAAATAGCTTACTGAAATAAGAAATCCATTGCATAAATATTGTACATTAGAGCTATCCTTCAAGCAAATAAGTCACCAATGAAATGAAAGAATCGATGCAAATTACCTGTTGAACATCAACTGAGAAAAGTTCAGGTGTTTGCTCATAAGCTCCCTCCTTCATCCTTGAATTTATGAGGCTTAGGTTAAAAAGACTATCCCCCTTCAACCCTTGAAAATTTTCAACCAGTAGTTTACAAAGTGAATTGAACTTTTCCGATCTGAGGATATCAGAAAATGCATTCACACACATCTCAGTGCAAGAACGATGATCTATTGCATTTGCAGATCCATTTGATAAAACACCAGTGTCCTCTTTAGCCACATATTGAGTTCCATTAGAAGTTGATCCTATTTGTGAAGTGCTTTTAAACCTACCTCCAGTACAAGTATCATATTCCTGTGTAATATATGAAAAGATAATTAAAGAAAATAAATTTACAGGAATGATCGCTAAAATGACTCACAGGGGCACTTGCAATTTGGTTAAAGCATAACCTTAGCCATGGTTGCAGAATCTATTCCTTGGTGAAATGAAAGTGTATCTCTAATGCAGTCCTTTATAGCACCAGTATCACGGAATGACTTATACATCTTCTGTAGTACAACATTCCTCCAATGACTCTGAGAATAACAATATGAATTATTCGAAGGTAAAAGAATACATCCAGGAGGATGGGATTGTTTGTGTGTTATGTTGTATGTTTATGGCTAATATTTTTGAATTAAACAGCAAGAAAATGGATAATTAATTGACATCAGATTAAGATTTAGCTCAGAGTTGGATTAAGATTGCAAACTTAAAAAAAGGCCATAACTTAGCAATATATATGGTAAAAACGAAGGAAGAAGGCATAAAAGAACCTCAAGCACCAATAGCCATTTTTTGTTCTCCAAGTTTATAAACAATGGATTATAAAACTAAAATTTATAGATTTTCATAATGGAGCATAAGTAAAGCCTCTCAAATTAAAGCAACAAACTAAAATATATAAGTGCAAGATTGCTAAACAAGTTTCATACGACAAACCAGAGCAAAAATTAAGTCCCATTGTAGGGAAAAAAAATATACAGAACAATCTCAACATAATAATACATAATGAATAAAGTAAACCAACCATGCATCAAGACCCAAATAACAACAAATGGCATTCATTTCAGCCACAACTCCACACCATATTTAATTGAATTTTACACCTTGAAAATTAAAACAAAAAATGCAAATAAAATTCCTGGACTGACTGGAAGTATAAGTAAATATAGTCTACTTCTGAATGAATACCTGGTCAACAAATTGACTAGCAGCCTCAGCCTCCGGGACTTTGCTCTCTGAATTTGACTTTCTATGTTTCCGCCTCTTATAAGTTAGAAATACATCACTTGCACCTGAACTGCCACCACCGGCATCATGCCCAAACCCATTGTTTGTGGCTTCACGCTTTAACTGTACCCCATCAATGCATTGCTTACAATCCCCACTACTTGTCCCCCCATCAACATCCATCTTTCCACACATTCAATAAATCCCTAGCTTCCAAGCTAGGGTTTTATCTATACGCCTACCTAGAGTTTCAAAACATACAGTGATTCTGTAATACACACTTAATCGAATCAACATAAACAGAAGAGAAATAAAAGATTAATTCGAGCCACCAGAGTCCATGAAAACCAAAGACGCATGTCCAGAAGAAAAGGGGTAAAAGGGAGCGGGGTGTTTGGAGAAACGAAAAGGAAAAGCACATTTAACAAAGAATTTTACAGTCCCCATTATTTCCAGTTTTTCGTCGTAAATAATGGCAAAGTAATCAAATGAGACTCCACAGAGCTTAAAATATTGACTTCATGGTCCAAGAAAACGAAACGGAAAATAACCAGATTCAAGTTTTGTTTTACTTTCCTTTCTAAATTTTTCTCCCAAATCTTCACATTAGTCATACAAAGAAGCATAATTTAAACAGTCTATAGAGAGATAAAAATACCAGGCAGAGATTTTCAAGCCCTGGAAATCGAACCCTAAAAGCTCTGAGAGGGAAAAAAGTCTCGGTCCGTCTATCACAGAGAGAAGTGACCTGCTTCCGCAGTGGTCATATCCTCCTCGTTTAAATTTATAACTACAATCCCCGTTTTACCCCTAGTCCTTTTTGTCCTCTTTTTTTTTACCCTTTTCCCCTCTTTCTATTTGACGGTTTTTTTGGTAGTTTTTTTATACGATTGGATCCCCGGATCCAGTGGTTAAGCGACTAACCCTCGAGTGCCCTACTTTGAGGCATCAAATATTAATAAACGTGTACTGTATATTGTAACGATTTTTTTATTAGAAATAAAAAATGAAAATTTTTATAAAAAATGTATGGCAATTTTAAATCTTCGAATTTAAAATATAAACATTCAATTTTAAATTACTATAATTTTTTATTTTTGTTTTGAAATCTTTACGATGTATACTACGAATTTATCATTTTTTCAAACTTTTTAAAAATTATTTAGTGTCCCAAATTCGAGGACCTTAAAACCACTGGACCTACCCCCAATCCTATACGATTAAGATGCGTTTGATTCAGAGTAGTCTGACAGCATATAAATTAGCAGATAAGCTGTCAAAAAAGTTGTATATTGTTTGGTAGAGAGTAAGCTTAAATAGCGTATAAGCTGTCAATTTACTATTTAGGATCCCTAAACTAGTTTAATAATGAAATAAAAGTTATCAAACATAGACTTTGTTGGAAAGAGTTTTATACTTTAAGTTTGAATATGTAATTTTTTTGAAATCTAATACATATTTTGAGAGATAAAATGACAAATGTGTAAGATAACAGAGACAATATAAAAAATTGAGAAGATTTTTTTGATATGTGACTGATGTGATTATTGACCGATAAAACTTATCTTATAAACTCACCCACGCCCAACCAAATGCATCCTCAATTTATAAATTCAATTTATCTATGTAATTAACTTATACGTTAAGAAAACTTATACTTATCTTGATAGCTAAAAAAGTACAGCATTTCCTTACTTTCTATGTCTGTCATTAAAGGGTTAATTGTACTTTTCCATTCCAAAAAGACTGACGTTTTTACGATTAGTCACTAAGATCCATTTATTCCAAAATAAGACAATATGTTCACTTGGACAAAATTTCTACAATTTTGATTAGGGGTCGTTAATATGACATCTATACTATATATAATTTCTCGAGCAAGATTTTGGTTAAACATCATTTTGACACGTAAGATGAATCGGAGTTGTCACCTAGATTTCGTAATTTATTTAGATTGGATTTTAATGTGGGTAAAGTGTAAGTTTTTTCTTACCTTTTTTTTCAACTAATAAATTTTAAAACATTTAAAACATTTTTATTGAGATTGATTTATCTTAAAATCCTACAATGACCTAGAGCCCCTCTTTCATCAAACCCACCCTTAAAAACTCCTAGCATGCTATTGTTGCCGCCATGGCAAGTAGCGGTTTCTTGCTAACAAACGAGTGCGCTTCATTCGTTCTATCTGTACCTCCTTGATTTTTATACGGATTGTTGATTCAAGAGGTTTTTGAATTGTAGCCAGTGAGTGATTTAGAGATTTCAAAGTTAGGGTCTAAGGCTAGAGAATCAATCAATCTTTCGTCAATCAAAGATGCACTTGATAAAGAAGGAAGCTACCTTTGGGCCTGAATCGAATTCATCTTCTAGTTTGAGATCCAATATGTAAACTTCCTGAAAAGATATAAATTGCAATTTAGCGGCCAAGATGACGGGTAAAGCAATGACAATGGTACAAACGGGGAAGAGGCAACCACCTCAAGAGTCCCTTTAGAGGTGGAGAAAATGAGTTATAATGGAGATGTTAACCCAATTCAAATGGTGTCATTTTGCAAGACGGGAATAAGGCAAGGCCTGATCAACGGAATAGGATTTGGACTTTCTTTCTTCTTACTCTTTATGTTTATGCAACCAATTTCTATGTTGGAGCTCGATCCGTTAAGTTGGCAGAATCACATTTGCTAATATTTTTCAAGGGAGTATAAGCATTTTGCCTTTTCGTTTTCATTTCATCAACTTACCACACCATTACATGTATTTGCTGTTAACATGATGCATATCTATGATCAACATGTATTCTTTACTTTGACTATGGCAGCTGTTGGAGTTACTTTGACTATAACATTATAGTGATTCTTATCATTAATTAAACTTATAAAAGCGGTATATATATTCTTTAAATTTAAGACATCGAATGATGAATCTGTTCATATTATTAATATCATTATTTCCTATAAATAATTTTATATATTTATACATGTCATTTAAAACCTCTTTATTTGTAACCAGAAAAATATTATTAAAACAATATTAAATCATAAATTTCAAAAGTTAATCAACCTTTCGTTTCATATGCGACTAAATTTGACAATTCTTGGTTAGATTAACAGAATAACATATGCAAATTAAAAACAAAATACTCTCATTGGATATTGAATTCTAAAAAAAATCTATCAACATCTTCAAATATTTATATGTATATATATACATACAATCAAATTACGCCACGGGTTCAGCACTAGTTTAGTCAATAAATAATGGTCAACATATGCTTATGTGGAAGAACAAAAAATTGATTTGCCATTCAGTTGCATTTTGCATCAAAATATTGTGTAGAACCAAATTGCAACGATTGCTACTTTCGATGATGCCGTTAGAACAAATGCATCGATGGTGACTAAATCGTAACAATCCCTTTCTTTCATGTTGAAAAGTATAATAGACTTTAGAATGAAAAGAAAGAAGAAAAAAAAACCTAGACATTTCTGCTATGAGGCGGCAAGATACTCCGACCCGACTATTGTAGAAGTGATGGGCTGACGCAGTCGGAATATAAACAAAACAATCAAACGAACCAACGTTCGAAAGATCAACTGGAATCCATCGAAAGAGAGGAGAAACTCTCAATACCAATTTTCAATAAAACAGTAATGGCTGCTGGAGAGTCCCCACAAACCCTAAAAGCATAACAATGACGTACGAAAAGACCAAAAGGCTCCAAACAAATAAAACAGAAAATTCAGTTTAGTCCCTAAAAGACTATATCATTGATTTGGGGCCTTAAACGGCAAAATTAGGCCAAAATAGGATTGGAACGAGTCTCTCATCCAAATTTCAGGCCATTCCGATAACCTTTGCCAAAAACTCAGATTGACATTTACACCCAAAATTTGATTTCTATTACTGCTACAGTAAAAAACAGTTTCTGCAACTTCAACAGCATGTTGTTCTACATCATGGGCAGGGCCAACTAGCCGCTGGCCCCTAAGCAAGGCCCTCCATCCCTGAACACAATGAGCCACAAATGAAAATTTCAGTTTGGAAAGAGGCCATGCTCACTTGTACATACTTTGCTGAATGGAAGAAGCCCAAGAAGCTGAATGGTGGCCAAACATTAATACCTTGACACCAAACACATGCCCAGATCAGAAATAAATATAAATGAGAGAGATAATGATAATTAAAAAAAGCCAAAAATAATAATAAAAAAATAGATAAGAAATCAGTGAAAGGGAAAGAGAGAAGTGTTTAGACATTTAATTTTTTTTTTTTAATATTCTCTCTTAAGTTGTTGAGGTTTCCTCTTGAATTCTTGACTCCGTCCCTAACACAAGCTAACAAACTGGTATTTAGAGTAGCAATTAAAATCGGTGCCTTTGGTTGCTTGCTTGAATGTTTGGACGGTACATACGAAGAAAGCTAGTTGGCGCATGTGATGCTTTCCAGCAGCCACACACATGATATGCATTCTGATTTTGGCTCTTTAACAAACCGACGAACCGTCCATGTAGAGTGGAATGACTACATTTAACTACCAAGTGCCAACCCTTGCCGAGTCTTCTTTCACAATTCAATTTTTTTATAATTTTCTTTAACCTTTTGAAACGTTGTTATATGATTCAATCAAGAAAAAGAAAGAGGAGAATAGACAATTTGACTCTCTTTTGACTTATATAAAAATGAAAAATCTCACAATGTTTCAATTTAAGACTCCGTGTTTGGAGTATAGATATTTTTAATGATGTTATCGGTTGTTTGGATGATTGTTCAGAAACTCGGGATGATATAACTTTATTTAAATTCAATATTATTACATATTCGATAAAAAACAAATCAAAACATCATATGGTATAATAATTATATTGTACAAACCTAATACTAACAATTTTCAAATGCTGAACAAGATTAAATTATACAACAATCAACTTTAACGTTGGATGATAATATTAGTCTTAGGATGTTAATATAAATGAATCTCATTTAAACTTATTAATTGAAAAGATTAACAACACTCAACTAACTTCTTGATAGAATAATTCATTTATTATGGTCTCTATATATTCAATCATGTATATGCAAGTGTCTCTAGCACAAGCCAAGGCCAATGTTTGAAAAAGTATCAAATTATTTAAGAGGGCCTAGGTTAGAATATATATATATATATATGTATATGATTATAAACATGGAAAGGTCACAAAGTAACAAATTTGGCTTTAATTAGTGCGAGTGTATATAATTACTTATTATCAAAGATGAAGACAAAAACAGGCCAAAGTTTTATAATCTTATCAATCTATACATTTTTTATTCATAGTGGTTTCTAGAATATTTCAGAGAGCTCTCCAGATATAAAGAACAATAATTATTGCCAGGTCCTGCTGATATGTTTGGAGCAATTGTAATATTTTTTTCATTCTCCATTGAATCAATACGATCCCTCCTTCATTGTACAAAAAATCAATCTACATATTTATAATAACAAAACACATTTTTCAGTACAGCGATATCAACATAACATAAATTTCAATATATTTTATCTTTTTTATTTCGGTCAAACCGATCATTTTCCATTATTTCATCTTTTTTTTAACAAAAAAATGAGCTCATTAAACTACACAATTACACCAATATCATTATTGTGCTACATCTATCACAAAACATAAAATCATATCGACAAAATACATATTTCAATACAAATAAATTAACAAAGCATATCTCTCATTATAAAATTTTTTGTCCAACAAAAATGCACCATTACAATTGCTAAATACTGTAAGGAGCAAATTTTTTAAAGAAAAAGAAGCAGAGAATTTAAGAAGAGGAAAACCCTGCAGTGGCACAAAAGCAGAGCTATAAACAAAACTCCAAAGCAACACAAAAGGCACAAAAGAATGCCTTTCTGCTTATAATTTTGCAACAGAAACAGGAGAGTTTCAACCAAAACTGATGATAATAAGAACATCAATACATTTGGTATTAAGCACAAGCTGTAATTAAGCAGACCGTGTGTGTGTGTCTATATCTATATATATCATCGAGAAATGGGGTGCAACATCATGTTCTTGAACTCCTCAAAATCAATAACACCATCAGAATTGGTATCATACTCACAAATCATCCTTCTACAATCCTTCCCACTCTTTTCATCCCAAAATCCCAGTTTTGCTAACACTTTCTGCAGTTCGTCGCAGGAGATGAATCCGTCGCCGTTCAAATCGAAAACATTGAATGCCTTCACAAGATCCTTCTCCTTCTCCTCTTCCTTCTCTGCCTCAACCATTTCAGTACTCTTACACAGAGAGTCGTGAAAGAACAAAAATTCATCCAAGTTGAGGCTTGTTTTTCCAACAATTGACTCCAGCTCTTGAACCCTGAATCGCACTCCAATTCTATCCAAAACCCAGTTCAGATCCTCAAGACTCACGAGCCCATCACTGTTTTGGTCAAGCTTTGTGAAGATCCTCTGCAAGTCCTTTGGGTTCAGTAAGGAATACATATTGGAATTTGGAAAAAGAAGTCACAGAGAAATCGGACGCAATGATGATTCACAAAAAGACCACTCTGGATTGTGGTACCTGTGTGTACGGTTTTGGGCTACCATTTACGCTGACCAAAGAAATCGCGTTGTGCGGTGAATTTAAGGATCAAGGAAAGTACTGTGAAACTTCGTCGGCTAGCTAGGGAGACCTGGACATAAAATGATGGTCTTCTTATGGAATTTTTGAATATGAATTTTCAAATTCAAATAATTTTTATGTACGAGTAATTAATTATTCACTTATGCTAATACAATGCCTCGTGTGTTTGATATGGTGTACTCTAACTAACAAAACGGTGTCAATTCACAAGCACTTACTGTGATTAAATTTTCTCAACTATTTTCCTATTGTCATCAACAATTTGTGAATTAACATTATACCGTTGATTCTGAAAAATCTCATCAGCATCTGACATGATGTGCCAATGTCGTTGAATAATTTGTTGAATAATTTATATGTGCTACACATGGGACTTCCATGTCACTTTCTTTTCTTTCTAAATCACAGTAAATTATTATCAAAGTAATGTTACATCCATCCAAAAGATGACCTCAATTTTACCCCAAATTTATGTACCATATGTTATAACCATTGATTACTAATACAGGAATTTTATATCCATAAAAAATACAACCTCATTTTATTCTCAAATTTATGTGAATGTGTTTTAACCATTGATTACAAATATCAATATATGACCCACTTATTATCTAACGCTTCACATTAATTGAGGGTTAAATGAGGATTTCATTCTTGAGTTCTCAAAACATTATTCTTATAAATACATATGTAGAGAAAACTTGACAAAACAGTAAAAATGACTGCAATAATTTCTTATGAAATTTGTACTCGATTGAAATCACAGTCATTGATCCACGTGATTTCAATTAAGTACAAATTCATGATTGACAGCCCAATTGAATGGTTAGATAAAAAACAATGATAAATTTCATGCAATTTATATCATACTATTATCCCATTGACATCTAATACTTAACATTAATTGACGGTCACATTTTGATATACAAAACATTATCCATTATTGTTTAGTAGGCACAATCTAACCGTTTGGGGAGGAAAATGAGGTGGGTGGCAACCGGCAATTACCAAAAATCATTGGTCTTATGATGCAATGAAATTTATTGCGCAACGTGTTTCTCGTTGCACATGGTTTTTAACAAGAAAGATTGCTGTTAAAAGTGAGACACACGTCTGGCACACGGATTTCTGCTAATTCTTTGCAAGAATATATGGATATATCCTCAATTTGGCATTTTATGGAGGAACAGGTGCAAAGTACACCAGACAAAGGAAGGAAAAAAAACGTGCACGAGACGGTAAACAACCATATGCAAAGCTTTCACAGTCGACGAGATCAAAACAAAACATGCAAGATGTATACAGACCTCTATTAATAAATAACAATATGGCTGAAGATTAAAAATTTAAAACTGCAGCTCCTTCTAATGACAACAATCAACAGAACACCAAACCCCAGTCATTAACCATTTAATCTGATAGCGGCAGCTAATCTGGTTACTGCTTAGTTATCACCGGATACATGTATTTTGAACCCATCAAGGAAAAGACACCATAGACGCCTCTACAATCACCGGAAAAAAGTTTTTCATGTAATGCAACTGATATTATAATATATACTGTTCTTTATCTGGGAAGATCAAAGAATGCGAAATCACAAAGTTTTAACCTAAACAAAGAGATATTTCATAGTTTCCAACTGCTCACATCACCTCACCTTATCTCATAAGGACAAATCCGATCCCAACTTAGGGTACAAAGTGACAGAAAGTAAAAAGGTGATTTATTTCTAGATTATAAATCGATAGATAAATGTGATTTGGAAAGAAAATGCTGAATCCTCGTATAAATTAATCCTCAAGGCTTCAAAGAGAACTTGCCAGGCTCATTAAATTTCTTTTCGAGTTGTTCAACTTTGTTGATTCTGAAACCTCTAATCCTTATTTCCTCGGATACTGAGGTATCTCTGTAGTCGACATTTTCTAGGACCCAGCCCTTGTTTTGCACTGAACCTCCAACTTTAACCTGTTTCAAAATAACAAGCAAAGGAGCATAAGCAATTACAATCCTCAAACCATCAATGCTTTTTCCTAATATGTTTGCAACAGCATACCTCTGCATCATCAGCAGAGTCAACAATAAGCGCTCCATCCAAGGAAAGATCCTCAAGAAAGATATGGCGGCCCTTAATGACCATTGTAGACTGTTGAGAAATGGAGCAACTTCCACTCACTTTGCCTTTGATCTCCGAAAAAATACATCCCCATTTCGGCTTCCATGTGATACGAGACCATACTTCCACTTCTTGGCCATTGAAGACCTGGAGTACAGGATCCTCAACTTGGACACCAGCCTGGCAAACAGATCTTATTTAGAAGTCACTACACAGATAAAAGAGGAATGCTGGTGGATTCTAATGTTCAATATTGGTTACCTTCCTTAGAATTAGATTGTTTGCACGATAGATTGCCATTTCCCCCGAAGTTGCACTGTGGTATGGATTTCCCTTAGGCACCTATTAAATTCGAGGAGATGACTTAAAAATGTCAAGCTTGAGACCATAGCCAACACTAGAACAACAAATAGTCAAAGGAATACAGAAAAAATTCCAATATACAATATTAAGGCACAAATAAATAGGTTGATAAATAAATTTTTAACATCATTTTATATTTTATTGCCGCTTATATAATTGTTTTCAGATGGATCTGAAGGGTAAAAGTAAGAGAACGTCTATAACTGTCAAAAGTTGCATGCAGATGAAGCAGCAACATTCATGGACCATCATAATTCATTATTCATTAAGAGTGAAAAGGAAGTATTTTGACAAACTCCCACTCAATGTGCTTTGGAAATTGAGCACGTAAATGCAAGACCATCAAAATTTAAGGACCAATGAACCTTACAAAGAGAACTAGCAATGTGGAGTCAAAAACTGCTCTCTAAAAAGCATTGCTACCTTCAACACCCAGCCACTACCTCAAAAACATTGCTACCTTCAACACCCAACCACTACCTTCTACTACTGACATAGAAATTTGTAATTATTGTTGTCTGGAGATTTAGAACATGTCGCAGAATAAAAGGCTATTATTCAATTTCCAATGTCAAACTCAATTGGGGTAAGCACAGTGGAAGTAATTTTCTTCTTCACTCTGCGTTGCAGTCAGCCTCTAACACATAGGTCCACAACGCTTAGCATCCCTCTCACTTGCCTTTTCAAAGAGAATTCAAAAACCAATTCAAGGTGCAGCAAAAAGTTGAATCCAAGATGAATTACAGCTTTTGGCTCCCAAGGGTAGGATATATACAAATCGAAAGGCCTTTTCTAGACGATTCCTAGTGAAATAATTTGATTAAAACCAAAAGTGAAGCGGTCCAGCACCACATCAAACTAGGTCTGCCGAGTGAGAGACCATGCACAGGTACAAATATCAGTTACACATCAAATAATATTTTAGGTCATTGAAATGGACTGTATTCTTGGCTTGTAAATTACATGATATATAAGTCGCCATTAAAGAAGAAAGAGACAAAGGAACCAACTTGCAAGAGGCTTAGACGAGGTTTCCAATTATTAAATTTTCTTCCCTGATTTTGGAGGAGAGCTGTAATTTTCCCTTGAATATTTTATATGAAACTATATTCAGACATGACTATGGGAAGTTAACATGAATTTCAATCAGGTGAAACATCATAATCCTCTCATACTATCTAACAGGGATGGGAGAAAGATTCTGAAGCCAAACTACATACCAGATTTCTGAATATGGGAATTTAACCTTTTTTAAGCTTTTGAGGGTTTAATACTTTTCTAAAATATTTACATCCTATATAACAGATTCTGAACCCAAACTGTACCAGAACCTCCTCATTTCCTTGAGTTTCCAAACTTCACAGCATCAAAATATGAAAAAGTTCATTGCAGAAGAACTTATGGCTAACATAGGTGATAGGGTTAGTACCTTAGCAGCATCCTCAGGGTTATTCTTCACAGGTGCGTAAGCAAGCCATATATCCATAACCTAAGCAATCAAACAATAGTAAATTTCACTGTGTAATCACAAATAGATGCTATTACATGTCAAGGACCTGAAGGCTCAAGCCCAAGGATAAAAAAAATAGTTAGTAGTAAGAAGTCTGATGGAACTCAGAGCGATCTATCAAAGTCTGTTTCCGATTTCTTCAGAAAGGATAACACTACCGTGAATCCAACCCTTGCTGATGGAGGCAATGTTTTTGGATAGTCCTGCATCATACACTCAAGCCTAGTAGAGGACTTGAAGGAAGTTTTTGTGGCATCCTTATATCTGCAAAAGGTTGAATAAAAAAGATTTAATGACAAAATAAAAAAGCGGGATTAAAGTATTTCTTTATTATTCTGAAGAGTGCCATCAAACCATTGAGCAGTTTTTTCCAAAAGTGATATAATTTGTGTGACAAAGGCTTTTTTTATTAGTATTAGTGGGTTTTAGAAAGCTGCAGAAACTTAGTTTTGTCTGGTCCATTTTTCTTAATAACCCTGAAAAACTGTTTGTCAATTTGTACATTCAGCAGAACATTGAATTCCCATGATGTTCTATTGTAGTGTTATTTTAACTATTTGGGTAGCAAAAGATCAATAATGGTCAGAAACTGAAATATTCTGAGAAATTAGACTGTCACAAGCAACTTGGACTATGACAACCGATACTACATTAGAAAATTTATTATTTTTTAGACTTCAAACGGATGCATAAAGTTGTAGATAGAATACTAACTTTGGGTTAATGAACTCCATGATAGCACCTCCTGTTTTCTTGAGTTCCACAAGGTAAGGACCGAGTTCCAAAATCAACTACAAGAAAAATTAAAATTTTACAAGCCATGCTAAGCATGAAACAGTTCCATATCCTCACAATATGTACATCACCACAGCGGTGAAAGAATGCGACAGCTTTCAGGAGTATCACCATATTAATTTTGCTTATTCGGTTTCTCTGGAGTACCACAGTATAACCTTGTGTACTCTCTCTCTCTCTCTCTCACACACACACACAAACACACACACCCCAAAGTATATCAGATGTTAGCTGTGAAGGTTATTAAACCAAACCCTAATTTACAATGCCAATTATTTCCAATTATCAACCCATTTCCAACAAATATTTCTTACTAATCCTATTTTCTGCACTGCCAGAAGAGTTCAGCAGATACTTTGCTGTCAGTTTTGGTGCTTTAACATTTCAAATCAAAACTAAATCCCACCCTCACCTACGTACAAAGCCAACTTTTCTTCCTAATAATTTAGAACTAAACTCCAAATTTCTATATCCTAGCTCACCATAAACCCCTTCTGCAACAGCAATTCATGTCTGTCCTACATCAAACACATGGGCAGGAGAAAAATGTCTAACCTTAAGGATAGTGAGCAAAAATCATTATAAGCCCCGACATATTCATAAAATTTAATTGAAAAAACATGAGAACTTAATGGGAAAATTTTCATCTTATCACACATCTGTTTAGATACAAAATAAGGAAATGAAAAGCTCAATTAGAGAATTACTTGGTTTATATTCCCCGGGAAAGGCGAAAAGCCTGTTTCACAATTGACGTCTCCATCAGGATATCCAGTAGCTCTGAGGAGAGGATCAAGCTGATTGTACTCCACGTTGATCACCATTGACCTTCCTGAAGTTAATATTATTTGCATGTCTAAATGAAAGCATAGAAAATATTGCCCCAATGGCACAACATAGAAATAATGATGCCACAATCATAGTTACGAGCATATAAAAACAAGTACATCAACATAAATGGGAAAGTGTTTTTTATTGTTTGAATGAAAAATTAGTGGACTCATCAGCATCATCATCATCCAAGCCTTTATCCCAAAAGTTTGGGTGGCTACATGAATCAGAGAAAATCTTCATTTCGTTCATTCTTTTATTTTTTGTGTGTGTGGATAAGCTCATTTCCTTAATTCATATTCTTAGTGTACAATATAATGGACCCTTACATATACAGTACAATATTCTTATTGTTTTTCAAATTGTTTGTCCTCATAAGGTAAACAACTCCCAAACACAAGAACTCTACCAATGGACCAAATGTACACTAGTCCATTTTCTATTAATAAAATTCATTTCCCAAGAATGACACAACAAAATAAGCACTTTGAACACTAAGTGCGATGTAAAAAGATTGAAACTAGTTAAACTAAAGGAAATGTATAGTCTGTGCTTGCCATCGGTATGAGTAAGTTTGGCTATCCCCCCAATAGCTTCTTTTGCTTTGCGTGGAACAGCAAGTGAATTGACATGGTATTGCTTGATCGCACTAACACCCAATGAAGCAGGAATTGCCTACAAGCACACGGAAGGTCAATGATAATCAAAGGAAATTCTATTTACATGAGAAAAATGAAGGCAAGACCAGAAAGCTCATAAACCTTGAATAGAAGACCATTTGTGTCCTGGAAAAATAGAACCCATCTCAAACCAGCATCTTGCCTGAAATAAGGATCGAACACATTCAACATCAGAACATGCAGATGGCCAAACACAAATTGTATAATAGCTAGCAATCTAATAAAATATGATGATCCATCATTTAGTAGAAAATTTTAAGGGTACTTTTTCACCACTAAATTTTTGAATATATTATGTATTAGAAGAAATTTGTGAAGGCCAAAGCCACTCAAGGTTCTTTATAACTCAAACATTCATACTCAAGGTGTTAGAGAGAGATATATGATGTGCATCATAGAAGTATCATCCATCGCAGTGACCCTGTTATCAGTTTTAACATATTCGCATAGATGAGTAAAGAGCTTATCCCAAAAAAACATAGATGAGAGAAGGGGAAAAACTCTTTTACAATAGTTAGAGGGACAAGGAAATAGAGATCTGATGGCTATACACCGCTATACATAACCATAAAAGAATCAGATAATATGAGTTCCAAATATGAAGATTAACAGTTACAAACATGAACAAAACCGAACTTATTCCTATACAAACAAACTTCAAATATTAGCTAGCATTTGTGACATACCATACGTCAAGAAGTCCACTAGAATAAAGAAGTGAATGCACATCTCCATGCCCATGAGGTTTCGTCTACCACAACCAGAAAGGGGTCAAACAAACACATTAAAATTGAAAATCTTAGGTTAGAGAACACAAAGAAAGACGTCAGGAGCTAATCATATCATAGATCATGACAATATTTTGAACTTAAGTTACACCATAAGCATGGTGGTACCTGGATTGTGAATTTGTTATTTGGATCAACAGCAAGCCTAGCATCATTATCTTCTAAGCATGCAACTTTTTCCTGGAGGAGGAAATGCAGAGCTAAACATAAACAAGCAATTTTAAACAATCAACCATTCTCTAGAAAGACATGAATCACATACCTGCTTAAGAAGTTTTACTTGCTTTGGTTTCATCCCAAAGTAAGAATTTGATTCTAAAAGCTCGATTGTACGTGCATGTGTGTCATCAGATGTCATGATTACGAACGGAATATCCTTTTGACATTCACCTGCAATTATTAAAATATAATTAAATGAACAATGATAATAAAAATCAAAGAGACCATTCAAAATACAAATTTCAGCAAGGAGATGCAAGAAGGTCATAGTCTTCATTTGATTGGACTCTTTTGAATGGCAAGTTATAAACATTTTGAACTTGCAGAAAAGCCAAAGTTATCACTTGAGCAGGCCTACCACCAGGACTCATCCGTGACCCTTTTACTGAAATATCTGAAATGAGTATAGGTAATGTTGTTTCTAAAAGGGTCAATGTATTAACAAAAGAAACCATGGGAAGTCGGAGAGCCAGGTGCAGTTGATCTGTGGTTCCTGTTGTTTTGACAGGAGCAGTCATTCTGTTGCAAAGACTTGTAAGTACTGATTTCATTTCCATTACAACGATGATCTCATTGACTTGTTTCCAGTACTAAATCTTGTAAAATATTGACCCAAAACGAGAAATTGGCGCATTGGATAGAAAGACTCCCAAGTCAATCATTCTATCAATGTTTCCCCTAGAAAAAACCGCCAACAGTTTCATTTGCAGTTGTTTTTCTTTATTACTTAGATGTTTTTAAGCAAATATCATAAAGCAGAACATTCTTAAACAGCAAATGACTGAACAGTTGCTAAAACACAATGCCACCATTATTTGACAAATGTCAGTGATTTTCTGCTGTCATTTAAGAATCGCTACTTAGAGAAAATTGTCTCCTCCTACAAGCCAAAAAGTCCTTAATACCTACTGCGGGTTTGGATAAGAACACGAGATCTAGTCAATGATGACAATCAATGGTGTCACCTGGAGAGAGAGATATAGGGAAATTGTTGGCCAGAATTTAGGTGGTACCATGTCTTGTCCTATGCGGCAATGAAATACTGGCATATCACCTGATTGCCATTAATCTGATCTGGACATGCACATAGAACTAAGTAATCATTCTTTTCATATTTGTGTAAAATCTAGATCTATTCCTGTGACCAAATCGTTGGGTAGCTCTGCTGAGGCTTTATAGTATGATTTTCCTTCTTTTTTTGATATGAAAATCTTGTAAGAGGCCTTTATCACATACCATCCTTGCTCGATCTGCATATAGCAACTATCATACCCACATGTCACATAGATATAAGCTTTGAATGACAAACCTTGGTCTAGTCTACAGCTAGCCTCCTGAAGAGCCAGGATAGATTCAATGTAATGTTGTAAGAAACATGTTCCCGAAGCAGTCTCAATCGGAAGAGCCACCTGCAAGATGTATAAGTAATTGGGTAAAGCTTTTCACTTTTTTGGGCAAGCCAATTTTGGAACGAACTTAATTCATATAGAGGCAACAAGCTACTGGCAGGACCTCCTAGCTTGAAAACATATGTTTACCACAGCCAGCGACAAGCTATACGATGGGTCTAAAGTTGTAAATAAAGCAATGGTCATGGCCAAATGAACTAAGGGCCACAGTTGAAGTAAAATAAGCAGCACAAATAGCAATAGGAGGCACCACAGGGTAAGGAAAAAAATGATTGAGAGGAAGACAATATAGGTTAGAATAAGACGAAGACAATTTTCTGCACTTCAAGTGACAAGATGAACAGAGCAATAGATAATGGCAAGAGAATTTAGTGTCGCTGGCCCCTGTGATCGGCATATTATATGTCAATAAGACAGAAACTCACTTAAAACTAAAGTGATCCACATACAAGTAAACGTTATCTGTTGATGTATATGTTTTGCATTTCCTTTTTGCATTTGATGGAGAGAAAAATCTACCTTAATTCCATTATATCCAAGACGTTCCCCTAGTCCACCAGCAACGAGAACGAACGCAGCATATTGGGCTTCTTTGACACCTCTCTCCTCAAACTTGATGAAGTTATCATCGCCAAAAGTTAAGGATTCTCCAGTTGGAACCTGCAAAATGATATCCCATGTGTGAAGCACGGTTTCCTTATTTGTTTATAGACTTATAGCTCTTGTACGAAAGGTAAGAATGGAGATATACAGGATTCCTTCACATTCCGACATGCACATCATTCCAGCATAAGAAAGACAGGAAATTTGGGCCAATGCACTGAAAATACTTCTTCCAGATGAAAACCTTTGAGGTTTACTTTTTGGTTCAAATATACTTATGAAGACTTCTTTAGGTTAAAGTACGTATGCATTTATGTATCCAAACTTCAATAAAATTAACTTACAGAAGGTGTAAATCCATCAAAAGGATTTTTTCCTGCTTTTGAATCTGCTAAGAGTTCTCTAGCAGTTTTGATGTATGATGCCATACCCCCAGGATAGCTTGAATTAAGCCGAGCCACCTAGAAAAGACAGACAATAACATATATTTCTTCAGTTACAGAATCACTGCTATAAGAAATGTGAATTGTGAACACATCTGTTTACAGTAACATTATTCACCCATACATGGGGCCACTAAAGAAAAATGTGCAAGTGGGAAAAAAAGCTCCCACAGTGCTGGCATGACTTGGAAACGACAAATGCCACCATTTGACATAAATCAATATTTCTTCCTCAAAGAAAAAATCAAGTATGATGATGACCCGGAAAATATCATAACTGTCTCTTTCATTATTTGCTTCTATCTTAAGTCATGATTGCCAGTTTCCATATAAATCTAATAAAACAAGTACCTCGAACTTTATAGCAATATTATAGACTCCCAACAGTAAATTATACGTCCATATGTTTGAAAAAACGTTATTCACTTTTCAACAGCTATCCCGTTGGCTGTTACAAACACTTTTTATTGAGATTGTAACGGCCAATCAACTAGAAAGGATGTGAAATCCTTTTTCAGGCTATTAGAGGTAACCTAGGCCCCTTTCAAACTTAAATTTGGGGAAATAATAGTTTGATGCCTCAAATAAAATGAACAGGAAATTACAATAATCTTAGAGATTCAACCCAAAATTGAGGACATAATTAGCAGAAGAAAATCACTAATAAACTAATTGAGTTCCAGTAAAAACTTGCCAACTTAACTTCTCATCTCTAGCTTCTTTTTAAGCAATTAATATCTCCCATCAAATTACCTCCAGCCCAAACTCTTAACCAATTATGCATAGTCCCATCGGTCAACGGAGCCATAACATTTCAGTATGATACTTTCACAAGAATTATCAATCTGATTGACTCTTCCTTCTCTTCGTTGCAATTCCTCAACTTTTTATCTGATGGAATTAGTCAGCAAAATTCTATTGCTGAACTGGATTTTCCACAATCCATCCACAGTCCACACCAAATTCAAAATCTTTCCACGTGCTTTAAAGATATAGAAACGAATTCCAAATGAAAATCCATTGTAACACAAATCATGCAAATTTAAATCCAGGTAAAGATTCTCGAATACCAGTTCCAAATCAACGGCTCCAACAAGCCCGATCAAAATTCCAAAGCAAAATACAGTAGTTCAATAGATCGACACAGAGAACGATCAACAATAAAACAGAACTTCGAAAATGTTGAATATAAGACATTAAGTAGAAAAAGGACACTCATACCTGTTCAAAGAATGACTTCTTCTCTTCATCATCAACTCCAGGCTCTGGCCAGTGTTCAAACAAATGACTCTGCCCCATGTCCAACAGAACCTTCGCCAGCTCAATCTGCCCGCCTCAGTCACAACCACCATTTTTTTAAAAAAAAAATCAATTTTATTTTTCTTCATAAAAACAGCAAAATTAAGTTTGTTTGCGGGTACAGACCTGGTCGGGAGACAAAAGGTGGAGATTCTTTCCAAGATTAGGGGAGGTGGAGGCGAAATCGGCATTGAGATTGAGTTTGGAGAGAGTGTCTCCGAGCGTCGAAGCCATTGTTGTTCAGATTCAAGGAAGAATAGTGTGGGAGGGAGATCTGACAGCGAGTTGCGTATGAGGATTGAGGATTTGAGGGAGGAGTTATGGAGTTACGTAAATAGCGCCGATACAGAAGGTGATGATGACGTGGATCTTATACATCTAGAAAGGGAGATGTACTTTTGTTTTCTATGGGCGTGACGTGTCACCGGATGGCTAAATGGCAGCGGTTGCCAAGTGTCAATGGTGCATTTTTGTTGGGACCAATACTGTATGAAAATACGTGTTTTTATTGATGTTCTATTCTTATATTAAGAGATATATTTGCTAATGTGGTTGAGTAATTATCTTAATTTTTTGTAAAAGATATGGAATCTCGTATTAATTATGGTGTAATTTTGTTGTGGATAACATGAAGGGCAATAATATTGTTGGCCTTGTTACTATGGAAAGGAAAAATTATATAGAAATTCGTGTTTTAATAATACGTTTATATTGGGAGACGTGTTTTGGTGATGCGGATGAGTATATTGTTTGACTTTTGTATAATATAAGTGAAATCGGTTCTAATTTTAATGGGGAGGAGATATGTTCTACCATTGGATATGTATGCAGTGTTTAGATTCGCTACTTTATTAACAAAATTACTAATGATTAATAATAAATTAATAACAACAATAAAAACCGTAATAGTAACAGTATTAATAATTGCATTTTATTTTTTGTATGATTAAATAATTCCTTTTTTCGTTCCTTTTAGAAGTTTATGATTAAATCTTCCTAGCGATGCATTTCATATGACAATTTCATAGTGATGCATTATCATGTAATAATTTTGGATAAATGTTTTATTCAATCTAGTCTGTTTAAATCATAATAAAATTAACAAAATTCGTATTGTGAATTTCAACTTTGTTCATGATTGTTCCAATATATTGATGGCATCCTATCATATTCCCTCGTATTTATGCTATACACATTAGCATGATTCGTTACTTTTTGATTTTTGATGTCTTAAGTTGGATTCTCATTAGAAGTAATATCTTGTGATCACACTCAAATTTTGATTGACTTTATCGTGTTATCATGTAAAAAAATTTAAACCGACATAAAACAGTTATAAATTGTAATAAGGTGGTGGGTTCCTTATTCGATTTGTTGCAATTTTCACTTCCAAACATATTAAGGTACTTAAGCCACAAATAAACATATTCAAATGTTTTTCTTTTCCATGTCTTCACCCGATACTCTCCGAACGATGCGGGACATTTTCATTCTAACAGGACATGCAAATTCGCATCATTATGGAGTATATAGTTGCATCAAATCATATACTTCATCGTGTGGAAGACATAGCATATTGGCCTTTGTGGCTAACCTTTCTAGTTTTCATCCGCAGCTACACATTTTGAGACTGGATATCGTTGTTATTGAACTGGATGCGTGGCTTGCCCATGCTGAAGTTCAGCACCCTTGCATTCATGTTGTATTTAATTACTCCATCATATAACAGCTTCCTTATGTAATGTTCTATGTCTGAACCGATCAGACGAAGCGTGTATTCCGTCAGCGGCGCACCCTGTTGTCAAATACAATAATGTCAGTACGTATTTCAACAAAAACAGTGCCAACATAATAAGACAGTTATAAGGAAACAGTTAAGTACAGGTACTGGATTAATTAGCAGTTGTGATTATGGCAGTTGTTTCTGCAGGTTTTGGCAGATGCATACATGATTGCCTCCCCTTTGTATCTCTCCTTACTGTAAACTCCTAGATGTGTTAGATTTCCTATTCAACAGACAACAATGGAAGGGGATTCTTAGAGAACATAAATTAATAATGGAAGGGAGAGAGTCTGGAAATCTGCTGTCCTAAGGTTGATGGAGGTGATAATAGTTATAATGGATTGACTATGGCACAATTAATGGATTTGGAGCTCCTGTGTAATATATCCAAGCTGATCTCATTGTCTTGTGTATATATATGTCCAGAAAAATGAAAAATCAAGAGCTTCAGTAAGCTTACCGCGTAATGATCCACAAGCTCCTGGAAATAAGAATAGACCATATTGCAAGTTTCACCAGTCCAGACAAACTCATTGGAAGGATCAAGTATAATAGTGAGCTTATCCATCTGGGTTTGATCAAACTCGCATGTAACAGGATCGATATATGCAGCGTAGATCCTCACATGGCGCGTGACACTGCTCAGCCACTGACCTCCATATTCCCTGCTCAAGTTCTTGCTCTTTACATTCAGTTGTGGTTCCACTGGCCTTGGTTTTGTTGGTTGTTTTGTTTCTTTTACAATCTCTGGCTGTGATTCATGGACTTCTGCTTGCCGTTGAGCTGAAATTGAAAAGGCACCTCTCTTCCTCACTTCCCTTCTCCCTCCAGTCCATCCTGGCATGGAAAACTTCATTGAAGCCATGTAAGAGGAAGTAGCTGCCATGGCTGAATATACTTGATTTAAGGTTCAGTCTCGCTATTTTTTGACTTCTAGTTATACTTTATTTTGGTCCATTTATTTAGAGGATAAGATAGCATTTTTTAAGGCACATATGGTTTATTGGTGCAGAAGCACTGAAAATGTGCTGACATCAATTTGCTTCCACTCAACCGTGTACTAACCGTACAAAGTCAATTAAGAGCTAGTAGAAACTTAAACTCAAACCATTAAATTATTATTTGGCCGAACAATATGAACTTAAACTCAAACCATCAAACTATTATTTGGCTGAACAAGTGAGGTCATTTTTGTGTGGTTTATCGAGAAGTCTCAACTGTGTACTAACCATACAAATTATTTGGCTGAACAAGTGAGGTCATTTTTGTGTGGTTTATCGAGAAGTCTCAACTGTGTACTAACCGTACAAAGTCAATTAAGAGCTAATATGAATATGAACTTGAACCGAAACCGGAACCGTGAAACTATTATTTGACTGAACAGGTGAGATCCTTCTTTTTGTGTAGTTTATCTACAAAAAGTAAGCAGCATACAAATTTGAGGCTCAACTCCAATAATTCATTTATGCATTTGGTAGTACATTTTCATTAACAGATTGCGGTATATTCAATAAAAGTTACACCTACAAAAAAAAAAAAAAAAAGAACAAAAGAAAAACCCTATAATGTACAAAAACTTACAGACAAATCACTCTACAATCACAGGAAGTAGGAATTACTTCAACAGCTTTACCTCGGACCCAACAGAATCAATTATTACATGGAGATGATCACGTCGTAAAATATGTTGCAACTTGCAACCTTCACTTTGAACTTTGCTGCCACAGATCGGTGGAGACGATTGTCGTCAAATATGTTACAACCTTCACACTTTCAGCTTGGCTGCCACAGACCGGTCTGGTGGAGATGATCATGTCGTCAAATTCTTGTTCATAATACGTATTGGTTTGATTAGCTCATCCAAGTCATCTATTCGTAGATCTGATGAACCACTTCCACAAGAACCGATTTGCTCTGTTGTTGCATCATTACATTCTCCATCTTCATCACTATCATCAATGCTGATAAAATCAGCAAACTTTCCTTCGACCGGAACATCATCACCATCTTCCACAGTGTGCATCTGAAACGCTGCTTTTCCGCTATCAGAAATGCCAAACCTCATCAAACCAAAGTAACGGCCTCTAGCATTCTTCTGTTCTATCGATCTTTTACCTTTCTTCCCCTTATTTCGATTTTTTGGATGGTGAAGCTTGCATTTGGATCCTAGAGGACAGGATCCTGTTGCTTCAAACGTGGGGCAGAGATAGCTGTGCTTCTTCCGACACTGTGGGAGAATAGTTATATACCATTTCGCTTAATTGAAGTTAGTATGGGATTGGTTACATAGAAAGGTAATCAAGGATCATGTCATATTTAAAATTAAACATATAAAAAAAAAGTCGGGACTCAAAAGTCAGAGCAGGATGAGAGTATTAGGCACCAAATAAGTAATCCTGATAACTCGTTAGGCATCCCAATTATAACGTTTCAAACAAGAGCAGTAATCAAAAACACAGGGCGAAGCTGCCACTGATTGGGGAGGCTGACAACTGGGGATATAGAGTTCACCAAAATTATCAGGCATGAACCAGAAAAATCAACGAGATTCCCATTATTTATGAGGATCACCAACAGATGAATGTAAAGTTATTTCCTATTATATTTTTTATACTTTTGGAGAAGATAAGAAAATGTAGTTTTTTTCCCTCCACAGAGAACACATACCTGATTTTCTTTTCATTTATTTTTACCTGCCCTTAATCTCTAATTCTCTATAAAGCGAGCTTTTGGCGACTCAAAACCCGATTGAGCAGACACACAAGCACACTCAACAATACCAACGGTGAGATCAGACAAAATATACCGGATAAGATGAAAAACGAACAATCCTGTGGAATCTAAACGATAAACCAATACCTCATTGTCATCAGCACAATAGCCCCTGAGAAATCCTTCACAAGTAGGGGCATTTGGATTCACATGAACATGCCGATATGGACAACTTTTGTTCGTGCAAAGACCTAAGAGTAAAATATGTTGGGATTTATCACTTTCATCCGATGGTCAAACTCAAACAGAAGCACAAAGACTAAGAAAGGGAAAAATCAGGGGGGAAACAGATGGATATACCTTCTAAAAAGTAAGAACAATCCGGCATCCTTTCCGGAATGACCTGCATGAAAATTATAATGAAAGTAAGATATGAAAATAAAAAAGATCTTGCAATGGGCCGTAAAAAAGTTTCATCCGACAGATCTGCAATACACCTTATGAGTCAATTTGCAATTTGAGTTGTGGCATAAACCATTCAAGAACTTAGTGCAGACTGCAATTTTGGAGGAGTCGTGAATATATGGACATTTGCCATCATCTTTGTTGCACCTCCCAAATCTAGTGAAGAACTGACAATACTTCCGTTTTTTAGCCAGTCTTGACCTGACAGTATGTAAACTCCATCGAACTTTCTCACTCGCCAAGACACGAGTTCGTCTTTTGGGATCTCTAATGAGCTGGTTACCACTGCCAATCCTTACATATCTGCCAACATTTAAAATGACCAATTTGGAATAATTAATAGACAAATCCAAGCATTATAGACAAGTGAAACTCTGAAAATAATGTAGAACAGAAGAATTCCATATGAATGGAACAAAAAAAACATACTCATTATTGTCAAT
This sequence comes from Euonymus europaeus, assembly GCA_963580455.1. Lineage (NCBI taxonomy): Eukaryota > Viridiplantae > Streptophyta > Magnoliopsida > Celastrales > Celastraceae > Euonymus > Euonymus europaeus. Next base: position 26,628,226 of record OY756961.1, read on the forward strand.
CACTAATCTCCTAGGAACATAAGGACTCTTCATAATCTTCTCTGTTTGGAGAGCTGCTGAGCATGAAGATTCGTTATCTACACAGAACATAAGTTCATTAGGAGACAACATTCACATACGAACATGTAGAACATATAAATAAAGAGATACATGAGGAAAGATGCAAAACAGTTGGTACAGAGTATTTAAACTAGTCATCAAACATTAACAACTTCATGCTAATAAAATTTGATAGGAGTGAAATCATTACAACTATCAACATAGAACATCTAAACCATATGTCCGAAATTAAAGAGAAGTAGCAAAGAAAAAGGGAACCTTCAAGTTCAACTTCACTAGTCCAACTCCATGACCTCATTTTAAAAGAACCATGTCATTGCCAAGTATTTGTTCAAGTCAACTGCAAGAAGTTGAACCACGAAACATGGCAGTAACAACCCGCACTGGTAGAAAGGATACATGGGCTTAATATAGCTATGCTAAAACTGTCCTTGTTAAAAATGTTCTTGTAGAATATGATCAGTAATCATATTTGTCCTTCCAGATGTTAAAATGATATCTAATCGATAGCCCCAATAAACCAAGAAATGTTCAGCTCATAGTTTAATTTTATGACACCAATCATCTACAGTATATGGCACCACACTAGTCCAGGAATGGTTGACCAATATATAGTCCTAATTTTTTTGTTAAGTATCAGGATTTAGGGAGACTATCCAACTTTCAACAGAATTGTATGAAGCATATTTATTGCTCAAAGATCATATCCAGCTCCATTAATGCCCCTTCATTCACATGGCTTGAAAGGTAATAGAATGTAAAGACATAAATGTTGAGCAGAGCAGGAATTACCTGATATCCTTTGGAGGGTCCGCCTGGAAGAATCCATTTTGTAGCGGAGAGAACCGATGCGAAATATTCTTTCTCCTGCAAAATATTAGGAGACACTGAGACACTTCTTACCACGCAGTACAAATGGACCAAAAATACAATTTGATGAGTCAATAAAAATTTTAGAAGCGTGACAATAAACAGAAACTCTGATTGAGCAAAACAAAAATATAGATTGACCTCCATTGTTATATGACTTATGAGAAGAATGACTTCTGCTCTTTGTTCCAGAAACAGTACATGCAGCACTGTTCTGCTCCCTCTTCTCTCTCTCCACTGCAGCAACTGCCAGTGTAGCTTCCTAAAGAAAAGAAGAAGAAAAAACAAGATGAGAATATTATCTTAACTTCAAACTAAGAAATCCTCGTTTAAAAAAAGGCTCTCTCTATTCCAGCTGACCTCATTAGCTTTCTTTGAGTGCCTGTCAATAGATTTTGACCATTTTAAGTTGCACCCACCAACGCTTAATACCTTGAACTTTCGAAGAGAGTATCCATTTCTCGACCTTGTGTAAACAGTGTTCCTCTTTCTCAACGTCAGCAATTTCCTACTGAAAGACCAACATTATTATGCATGGAGTACGCAAGCATATGATTAAACTAATAGTAGCTACAGCAAATGGCAAAAAACAAACCAAAATAATAATTTGAAATACCTGATTGTAGACAAGGAACTATTATTTGAAATGGAAACTGGACCTTGTATGAAACTTCTCGAGTATGTTGCTCTCTTCCAGGGAAGATGAGGCAGGACCTGATGTTTCAATGAACTACCATTCTTGCTTGATAGTTGTGAACCTCCCAGTCTCCACACTGAAGAGAAGTTTGAAGATTTACCAGCCTTTGTTAGAACTGCAAAAGGCAACCAACTTATGCTTTTGTCTGACAATTCATCATAAAAGAAAAGATAATGATTTGAATGCAACAATATAATCCACTTTAGGTAAGGCATGACTTCACTACACTAAGAGCTGGTGGCCTTAACTCATCCACTGAAAGTGCTAAAAGACGCCGTCATACTGCATAGAAACTAGAGTGATCTGGCAAAATTATTGCAATTGAAAGACATTGTATTCAGATATTCGACTCCTGATAATCAATCTGGCACGGTTCTGTTAATTACTTGTATGACAACACAATATATAAGAACTTGAATAGCATAACTGAGCCAAATCAAGACATTAGAAGGAAGACATCAAATTGGCACAAGCATCTCGGTACAACGGATGCCCAGTATAAACCACCCCTAATCATATCCATTATCAAAGTGAAATTACAACATTGAGAATTAACCAGATGTCACAGCATTCCCCCACCACCACAGAATGCGGATCCTAAAAAATGTATCAGTTAAGGTAGGTTTAGGTCAAATGATCTTAACATCTAACACAATTTTCCTCCAATAATCCGGCTTTTTGTGGTCTTCCGTTATATGCTTGTAGAAAGTTGAATACCCCTCACATATGCTTCTTAATCTTCTTCCTCTTCGCTTTCATTTTTGTGCTAATCTTTCTATTTTGATAGTTACGTCTTCATTTATGATAACAAAATCTTTTTTTATTTTGATAGGAAAAGAAATTTCTTAGGGCACAAGGAGCGCAACCCGACAGACTACAACCCAAGGAATAAAGAATTTTATTCATTTTGTTTCAAAGCAAACCTGCCATTTAAAGCATCAATTGCAAAAAGATTGCCACTACTGCACTACCTCTATCGGCAGATTCCTCCAGGAAAAATTAAATTGGACAACGTATGAGAATCTTTATGCTGCAAATATAACAGGCAGAATAAAGCTAACAAGGGAAGAGAAAAGGAAAAAAACACAGAAAGTGAAGGAACACGTACTTTATCCCAAACATGGTACTATTACCTGTTATTAGTCAGATGGAGTAATTGGTAAAAGCTACTACACGCAAAGTTGAAATGAATATCCTTCACTTTCTTGACAATAAGAATGAACCCCTGACGTATCATATCCAAGACACATACTTTGAAGAAATTATTTTGAAAAAAAACACAAGTATGCATACATAGTTTCATCCATATAGGCATATACTCAGCTATATACTAGACCACTTCAAAAGAATAGAAAATATAGAACATCATTTATGCACATGAAATAATAAGCAAGTATAATGAGTTGAATGAGTAGGTTCATTAGTTTCCTGCTTCAAGGAAAAAAGTACATTCTGCTGAAATTAAAAATGTTCAAACACACCTTTCTGATTTCGCCTTCGACCAAAACTTCTTCCAGGAAGAACTACAGAAGTTGTTAGCCCCTTCGAAATTAAATCAGCATCAGGCATTGCAACTGTTTGCTTGGCATGACCTTCGAGGGGAGTTCTTATTAGCTGATTTCTGCTTCTTTTGTAGTACCCATCAGATGAAGCAGCAACAGTGTTCTCGGTATTGTGAGCACAGAGATCAGTAGGACTTGAAGTTGCAATCAACTGATTTGATTTTCTCTTGACATATGTTATGCTCTTCACATTTAAGGATGTCAAATTTCCATCACTAAGCTCATTCTGGTTATTCGAGTTGTTTATTGAGCCAGTAATACAAACTGAAGTCTCAGAAATTTTTGATAAATCCCTATCAACTGAGGGTGCAACATTAGTCTCTGCAAATTTCACTGATGTAGTCTCATTGGAAACATTAGAAGTCTCTGCTGGAGCGGAAGATAGATGAACACCTAAAGAGGTTGTAGATCCATTTGGAATCTTGGCGATACCGGATAATGGTGGTATTTTGAACCTCTCAAATGAAGCACTCAACACACCTGTTCCCAAGGAAATCGATGTGTCAGTACCATTAACCCTACTTTCAGATCCAGAACTCTTCTTCACTTCATCTGTGCCCAGAGAGTTCAGCTGATAAACAGATGAACTCAAACCACGCAATCCTGGAGATTGAACTGTAACCGGAGGAGATTTTCTAACAAGACTGTTCCCCTTCCAAATGTAGGAATTATTCAGAACCTTTGAGGATCTTATAGGAAATTGTCTTTGTGGAGGGACAGTATTGGAGATGGGTTTAATTTTCGACAGTGGATAGGCAGAAGTAGTAGTACGATGCCATGTTCGGGGTTGAGCCACATGGGTGGAGGAGGATTTGCTTCTTGAAGCATTATAGACAGCAGTAGAATAACCAGGAATTCTGGGAGGAGCATGACTAGAATGGATCTTCTTCCCATGTAATTCTGCACTCAAAGGATACCGGATGTGAGTAGTAATGATAGATTGTGATGACAATGCCTTCCCATTGGTAGACTGATTCTTTTCCATTACAGGATTTCTCTTTGAATAAATATTGGCTTCTATTGAATGTAAACTTTGGGTAGATAAGTTAGAAACACCTGTAGTTACATGCTTCTTATCTGGAGTTGTGTCATCCTGACCAATGTTATCTTTACCAATCTGTCTGAGTGACGAGTCTGGCTCTTTGGTCAACACTGGCGAACAATCATCATAGACCTCGGGAACAATATCCATCGGCTCTTCATTGCAGTAGGGAGTAGAAACTCCCTCATCATGTGCCAATAAGGATGGATGGTTTGAAACAGAAGACAAGTAACTTTCATGATGCAGATAATTCTCATCCCTCCATTCAGTGTGGGGGTTTCTTTGATTGACAGCCAGACAATGAGGCTCTGAAGGTACATGGATCTGAGCAGGTTTGCTGCAAATCATAATCTGCGCATCATCAGCATCTAAATTTGTTTTTTGTACCTCATTATTTTCAACAGACATAATGTTAATGAGATGGGTACTTTCCACTGAAGCAACATTTGCAACCCTTTCACATCCCAACCCCGATGGACAAACATATTCCATATTTGCAATCCCGAACTTTTCACTTTTGCAATAAGAATAAAAATCTGAGCCATCAAATTTCCATCCATCATTAGTGAAGGTGTCTCGAGCAGAATTGAAACCCTCAGAAGATCCTCCTACAGTGATTCCCTCTTGACGAGGAGAAAAATCAGTAGTGCATATAGTATCCATGCTACCCACTGCGACAACCTCTTCTGGCTGTATTGAACTTCCAAAAATCTCAGATGGCTCTTCCACAAGGGATGTAGAAGAATCAACTAAGGGTTCTTCATTGATAGCTGATGTAATTGGACTAGATGGTACCATATAACCGGCAGACAATCTTTTATCATCTTCATTCTTCTTCGAAACCTCATCCAGTCCCACATTAACTTCATTGCTAGATGAAATCTTAGCCTCTAACAACCCTTCTATAGAACTTCTCCGTTGCATGACACCAAATCCATCAGCACAACGTTGTAAGCCAAGACCCGTAGCAAGAACATGAGAAAGTGTAACTTCAGGTTCTCGAAAATATAAACTTAAGTTAGTGTCCACATCAGGCGCAGATCTCACTACATTTATTGGTGCAAAATGCAAGTTATTCATCCCTGACCTCAACATGTCTAGGTGAGTACTGCTCACTTCTCTCTGATTGTTAGGACTACGTGCTTCACTAACTTCTGCCAAATTAGGATCATCCAGGGAATGTACCGTGACACCACCATCGGGCAATACGGTAATCCCACCTTGAAATGGATGGTTACCTATATCATCACCTGTGTCAAGATTGGCTTCTTCTGAACTAAAACAACTATTTCTGGAGCTATATGTAGTACTTGCAATCTGGTCAAAACACTCAGTAGCTATTCTATTATCGCCAATCCTGGTTTCCTCTAAGCTCTTCAATGCGAGTATATCCACAGTACCATCATCATCAGTTTTATCGATCTGACATGTACCAGTCTGACAGCTGACATTTTTCACAGTTTCAAAGTCAGTGTTTACACTCCTCTCTAGAGAGTTTATTGAACTCCTGTCAATAACCACTGCAGAATTCAATTCATGGTTAGTGCTACTTGTATTCATAAGGTGTTCTTGAGACATGTTTTTCTCTGAACTTAACAAAATAGAATCAATACTGCTTCCTACAGAAAGCATCACCTCTGAAGATACCGCTGCCGAACTACTATCAAGTAAGATAGAGCTTTCATTATGACAACCCTGCTTGCCGAAACCTTCAACGCTAAAGAACATCATTTTTTCACTTTGAAGTCCAGTACAATCCTTGTCAGGGTTATACAGAGTATGCAAGCCATGCGCCAAATTATCTGCATTGGCAGAATTCTCATCAAACTTGATATGTTTATCTTTTGAAGATTCCAAAAGAGGAGTTAAATCATACCACTTCCCCTTAGACTTTTGACGATCCAATCCCCCACAATTAACATCTCCAGTAACTTCCTCTGGAACAACAGTCTTTGGAGATCCATCCACTCTTTCATATGCACCACGCACAGATGCACCATTTGGACAAGGCTGGCACTCAGTATGACTCACTGAAACTAAACCAACAGCAGCTATATTCTCTCCCAAAGGTATTGGAAAATTGTCAGTTACAGACGTCGTAGGTTGAAAAAGGGCGGAAGTATCTGCCTCCACTGGCTCATCAAGCTTCTCTTTTGGCTGTGAACTTGATAAACGCGACCGAGGGATTAAGACTTTTTTCACTACTTTTTTGACAATTTTTTTCTTCTTGGCCACCATGGTGGAATTTGTTTTGCCACTGCTACCTGACACCATAACTTTAGAAGACCTCTCCACTTTACTTTTTCCACGAGAAACATCAAGTTCGAGAGAAGAAGATTCCGAATTACTTTTGTGCTCATTATGAATGACAGAGTTTGCAACCGAGTTAGATGTGGATGTATTCTTACTGGCACAGAGAGCCCTGTCCAATTTTACTGTACTCTCATTAGAACACTCCTTTTCAGATGCCTCAACTTTCCTAATTTTATTATTTCTAGGAGCAAAATTAGGCCCAGTAGCAACTGCATAACTCGATGGTGGAACAACAGCCTTGGCTACTAGTGAGTTTGATTTAAACGAAACATCAAGCTCTACAGGGCTCCCCTCTCTTGTATTTTCTTCTACTCCACGATCTGTATATTCAAGCTGCTCCATACCCCTAAAGGAACTAGATTTGGTGTCGTTGAAATAACCAGAATAATGTGACACCTCTTCCTCTCTATTCCTATAGCTAGGTTTTGGTTTCTGAATCCTCAACAAAACACTCTTCTTCTGCAATTGCTTCTTCCGAGTGTGATCAAACTCGTAGTTAACCTCCCTGCTACCCTGATTATCATATCTTTCCAACTCTGAATTGTAATATTCATGTTTTCCCAAACCCCTTCGAACACCATCGCCTTCTCTCACAACCTCTCTAGTATGCGTCCATCTATGATTTTCAGTCTTAGATGAATCACGATGATGACTCCTGTTATCATAATTACCTTCATAAGTTCTCGAGGATGCTGCACCATGTTCAGCCCATCCCCCAGAAGAACTATCAAAAAGACTATTTCTATTACCACGATCCCACTTGAAATCTTCTCTCCGTGTATTCCGTTCAAATCCGTCTCTGAATCGAACATCACCGACAAATTTATGCCTAATCTTCTCAATTGGCCGATATGGTGATACAGCTCGCTGGTCTAACTGACCACGATCGGACTGGAGTTGATGAGGCTCGCGATCCAAGATGCCAACAGGGTATGCCCGACCATCCCAAGATGGATCCGACTCAGCGTATATATGTTGATAACGATGAAGATGATGAGATCGGTCATCATCGACAGGGACTCCGTAAGTGATTCGAGGGGAGCGGGCAACATCAGGAAAGGGATGGTTCATCGTTGATCTAGGATGGTGAGTATCTTCCATTGCGTAATTAGGGTTAGGATTACGGTTAGGCCTGACGCTGAATTGGTAGGAAATGTTAGGTGGTGGTAGCGGCGGAGACTGGGCAGGGAGAGGGTGGCGTGAAGGTGGTACTGGCGGTGGTGGCGGAGGAAGGTGGTGGGGCCCATAGATATTAGGGCTATTGGGAACCATTGGAGGAGGTGGGGGAGGAGGTACATACCTGTGATTGTGTTGAAGGTAAGGAGGATTGGGTTCCATGGACGGTGATGCTTGGTAATGTCTCTCTCTTGTTCTTCTTCTTGCCTAATTCGTTGATCTGTTAATCGCTGCCGCTCCAAATTCTTGGTCAGCAACCCTTCTGGATTCCACGGTTCTTTCCTTTGTGGTATTTTTTGGCATATCGTTTACTCAAGTCTTCAAAAATTCCCAAATTTGTCATGACTTTGACAAATTTACCCTCGTGGAGACAAAGTAAAGCTTATAAAAAAATGTTCATAGTGTGATCATGTCTTCATGGTTGTCAAAATCACTATTTAAACCGATTTTAAGCCAATAAAATTATTTGGATTGATTCGCCAAAAAATGTTACTAATGTTATCCATGTTTATCAAAATTGTGATTTAAAATCGATCTTAAATCAATACAACTATCTGAATCAATTCAAAATCGTAAAATTGATAAGATTTTATGATCCGAGTTTATGATTAATCGATGTTATCGATTTTACGAAATGCTTCTCTATATATACTTTTTAATTAAGTTGGTAATGATTTTTAGCTATTATGTGATGTGTTGTTTATTGTTGTTTTGGGAATTGTATTTTTTGGCTATTTTTATGCATTTCATTTTCTTTGCATAATTTATATATAATGGAAAATAAATCTAAATTGCAACTTGGAACATAAAATATTGTGCTTTGGGTTTTGCCTTTTGTTTTTCATAGTTATTTGGAAGTCTTAGAAGATAAATTTTTTGTGCCATATTATGTTAACTATTTGTATAGAAAATTAGAAATGTTATTTTATAATAAACAATAAGGCATCGTTGTATCATATCAATTTAGGCATCAAAATGACTAAGGTCGACACTGATTGGATGATTTTGGTTGAGGGCTGGTTTTTCTATTAAATGGGCCCAAAGGCCTCATGCACAATAATTGTTCCCTATAGTTATTTATTATATACTCTATTTATTTGTGTCCATTAATTTGATATCTAAATCCATCAACAATATCCTGATCAATCATTTTCTATTAAATTCTGTGAAATCTCGAGTCCTGAAGCAGTGGCTCAGTGTTAAAGAGGGGGTGTCGGTGGCATGTTCATTGCATGTGTGACAGTGACTTCTTTCAAAAGTATGGAAAGATAGTGCTTCTGTGTGGAAGAAATTTATCCACTTGGTACAAGTATATGCCAATTGGCAAGGTGTGGAAAACAAGAAAAACCCATGTCCTTAAGAGAGAACAAGGAATAGACTCTCCATACTGGCTTGTGCAAAAAGCAATGATAGGAAAGTCCATTTGGCATTTGCAACAATAATTGGTACTAGCTTGAGGCTTGAGTGCACGACAACAGACTCCTATGGCCATAGAATATGTGATTTTTGTGATGTAGTTTCAAGTTTGACGGCTTGAACGAACTATCGAGTGACGAAGGAGTTCGGAATTCTAAATCTAAAGTGAAATGCACAATAACAATATACTCCGTGCGATATAGTATGAATTAATCCAAAACAGACAACATCTACTCGGTCAAGAGGGCGGGCTATTACAGTTTATTTAAGAGGTGAGGCTTAATCAATAAACTCGGATGTATAGTTACTTGTGCTCACTTTTATTGGAGGATTTTCCAGAATCACAATACAATCAAATATTCTGGGATTACAATTGCGCTTCTGATCGATTTTGATCAGAATATGCAGACCACAGAAAAACAAGAACAAACCAACCCAAACAAATATGAACAACACTCGAGGGAAGGAGGAGGGAACAACCAGCAAACAACCTCACATCCAATACCCTTCTATAAGAAACCGACTAAATAGGCAAAAAACCATTCTGGGACAAAGGGAGAAACTAAATTACTAGCAAGAGGATGTACAAAAGAATCACACTCACACCCCAAGTGATGCAGATAACATAGACTTGCACTTCGCTGGTAAAGAAAAATATCAGTCGAAGCTTGATGAGCGGCTCCACCTGCCTTGCAAGTAGTCCTCAAGTGAGATACTATGCTCAATGCTGCTCATGGAGAGTGAATCATCCTCCATGTCAAGCAATGCAACATTGAGATGGGACTGGAGATTAGAGCGCGGACAAGCCTCGCCATCGATCATTTCAGATTCTTCTATGGCACTGACTTGTATTCTTGCCCACTTAGTCACCTCGTCATCACCTTGGAGTAGCTTCCATACCTTTGTTCGACAAGAAGATAGCCAATACTTACGCAAGGAAATAATGGAGGAATAGATTCAATAATTTTTATTTAAACTAAAGTGTGTTGCTTACATGCCAAAGCTGACATGCTTGCATATTCAAAATTCAAACAGCCAAGATTCGATTATCATGCTATAATATCAAAATCACAATGTAAATATGGCACATCATTGCATGCATAATGGTCTTTTTTTGTATGCAATTGCCAGCTTTTCCAATCAGTCTGGCTGAAATAATTATGCAGATGGCAATGTCATAAAGATAGTCGACTTACAAGGCTCACTTGAGGCCTAGATCTAGGAGAATGCCTGATACAAAGAGCGGCAGCTAAAATCATCCTTTCCATCTGGTCATGATCATAGTTGTTGCCCAAGCTTGCATCCAACAATTGGGAAACCTTTCCGCCATTTAGAATTGGCTTCGCCTGGACAAGTTGCCTGTTAGAGGCACGAAAAAGCTTTGAGCATGGAATAAATATATTTGTGCAAAGGACTTACCCACATGACTAGGCTCTCTTGGCCTTTTGGATGATCATTGCTTATAGGCTTCCTTCCTGATAGAAGCTCAAGAAGCACAACACCAAATGCATAAACATCGATTTTGTCATTTACTTGTCCATACATGAAGTATTCAGGAGCCAAGTAGCTGCAGCAATAAAGTATTCACGAATAGTTAAATGATGATGATGATGATACTCAGCAATGCATTTTTTACAGTAATTGACAATGTTTTTCAGGTGATCTCAGGAAATTACTTAAAATTATGGCTCGCATTTCCTTTCCAATTATGAAAAATTGCAGCTAAGCAAACTACATACCCAAATGTTCCTGCAACATCGCTGCAGGTTATATGTGATGATGATGTAGATGCCCATTTAGCAAGTCCAAAATCAGAGAGCTGAGGAAAATACAATTGCGTCAGCATTTCTGGTAACAAGAGCAAGACTCTATGAGTGAGTATCAAGGGTCAAGAATGCACCACCTGTGGCTCAAAATCGTCAGATAATAATATATTTGATGATTTAACATCCCTGTGAATTACAGGCTGTGCACTACAATTGTGCAGATAATCCAGCGCCTCAGCTATTCCCAAAGCCACTTTATACCTCTCACTCCAACCAAAAGCAAGTGAATCCTTCTTATTACCTGTATAACATCACAGAGAGAATGCAAATCAATTCAGAGACCCCTGAAAAATAAACTAGAATCAAACCAGGAATGCTATGTATTTTCTCTACCATGAAGATTTTCTTCAAGGCTTCCTCTGGACAAAAAATCATACACCAGGAGGAGATTCTCGTCCTCGAAACAGAATCCTAAAAGAGAAATAATGTTCTTGTGATGTAGGGTAGTAATAATCTCAATTTCCAGAACAAATTCCTTCAGCACGTCTTCTGATTGTTTTAAAATTTTCACAGCAAGTTCCTTTCCATCAGGAAGGCACCCTCTATAAACCCGACTGCTGCCTCCTCTCCCAATCAAATTTTCTGGAATTACAGGGCAAAAAATGCAATTTAGCAACATACATAAGCAAACCTGGAATTGTAAAAAAAGAAACTTGTAGAGTAGAACAAATACAAACCTGCCAAGAAATTAGATGTAGCTGAGAGGAGTTCTTCGTACTTGAACAATCTGCAACTTGCCGAGTACTTCTCATGAAGACCGTCCAATTCTTTTGGAAGGCATTTAGAGGATTGGTCAGGAGAAAGTGGAGCAGTCATCGTCTCAGTGCTCACAGGAACTATTGCACCACTCTCCCCATCCAGTTTGGAAGATAGAAATGTGCCCTGATCACCACAAATTTGCTTGAGATCCAAATTGAATTGGGATGAAATCTGGCGACTGGGCAACCTCAACGCCCATTGAACCACAGAGATCTGCCTCACTAAAGATCTATCACTAGGTTGTTGGTCTGATACAACTGATCGGCGAAGTAGGGGCCAACCAGGTCTCACTTCTGGCAATTGCCTGATTAACATAGATATGGTACCTGAGCTTGCTTCCACCTTCTTTGCTGGTACAATAGCCAAAGACTTATCTCCACCACCATCATCAGCTGAAGCCTCTTCTAAAGATTGGTTACAGGAACCATCTGGCGATGCAGGAATTGATCCACAAATGGAGCAATTATGGTCCTTAGCACTACCATTTAACCTGGCTTTTATTAGAGCCTCCTGCAAATTCTGAGTATTACCCTGATCATCATTTGACTTTTGTGTTGTGATTGTGCCAGCATCATTTAGTACTTTGGAATGTTTATTCAATGGCATAGACCTGTGAATTGCTTCAAACAAACTGTTCTGTCGGTGATCTTCTGTTCCTGCACAGAGAACAAATCCAATAAATGTGCAGTCTTAAGTCTTTAACCATGAAAACAAAATACTGAAATTTCATAATTGAACATTTTTACTGCCATTTATACCTGGGGAGCCCTCTCGTTGGAACACGACCTTCCCATTATTAACAGCAAGAACCCAACATGCCTTTGACAGTTTTTTGGCACAATACTTAGCCACAGATGTGGAAGACCAGATTGTGCGGTGAGTCCGGCTAGTCCCAACTATAACCCTTGAAGCAGAATAAGCTTTTGCCTCACGAACTAGAATTTTTCGAATTGAAGAACCTCTACATATCTTAAGCTTGAGATCCACCTGCAATGTTAATTGCAAAAAACACACCAACTCTTCAATTTGCTGTTCACTGAGTAACAAAGACTTTAAATGTGTAATTTTTATGCAGTTAAAAGGCTCAAGGATTCATCCTTAACTGAGCTAGTCAGTATTTGAAACAAATTTACACCAAATACAAGATTTTCTTTCTTAATTTTTGTTTTTTGTTAATTTCCCCAGTAAGTAAACAAGACTGAAATTAAACAACTGAAAAGCAATCAAAAGTCAAAAAGACTTAGAGGGTATAGATAACCGTAGAAGAAATGCAAGAAATAAAACCTGTTTCAGGTTGCAGAAGCCATCATAGACAGCTAGAATAGAATCGAATGCCTTGACAAGAGAAAGCAGCGAAGACTTGCCATCTCGATCCACAATATCTACACGGACCCAATTACATAAAACCATCAAAACCACCCTAAGAATCAAAATTAAATAAATAGTACAGAAGGACCCAAAAAGAACCCAGAACCAACATTCAAGCAACGCAAAGTTTCCACTAACCATTGCTGCCAAGTACATGAAGAGCAACCACTGTATCACCAGGCTGAGCTAATTTGACCAAAGCCCAAGTCAACAACTCTCTACTTCGAGAGTCCATATTCACACCCACCACCACCGTCTGTCCACCGGAGTTCCCAATATCTTCCTCTCCGGCGAACCCCTGCTGCAGCATTTTCATTTTCGCGAGCTATCACTTTCAGGCGAGAAAATTGTTGTCGTTTTGTTGCTTGAATAACAAAATCATCTTGGGGTTCATATACTGAAGTGCTCAGTTAGAATTAGAGGAAGAGAGAAAAAGAGAGAGGAGGCAGAGGGCGAGTCGCTTTTGGCTTAACGTCAGTTTGTTTGCTTTTCAAGCTTGCCAACCAGACCAGAAAGAAACATAACAAGATAAAAAAGAAAAGAGAAATGTTAGCATACACCCGAGACCACCGTAGTAATTTTGATTATGATTTGATTAATGTTTGTTTAACGAGTATTTGTTTGATGTTGATCCTGAAGGTACTGGACCCCACACACAAAAGACACTGAGATATTAATGGGAATAAATTAAGCGATAAGATTCCCACGCTGTATAAATGCTGATCTGCATGGTTTGTTTAATTAGTAGGTTTAGCTTTCATTAAATTTATTTTGTTGGTTTCTTAATATCTTTTAGCCGCTTTACAACTACCAAAGTCTGTTTTTTTTTTTGGTTACTCAAAGCCAATCTCTCTTACTTTTATCTCTCTTATTATGGCTTAAAATAGACAAATAATTTATTAAATAATATCTAATTAATTAATAGTTGATAATCATTTTTGAGCAATTTTTTTGCCATCAGTTCATTATCAAAACCAAAACGCATAGTTGGGAAAATGATATGTATCTCATGTTTATACATCACATGGATACATGATATTTTATTGTTTATTTTATTGTGTTTTGATGTGAAATAAGTTTATTATATTATGCGAACATAATTAAATAATTATATCACAAATCCGATTATGATTTGGATAAAAATCCGATTTTAAGCCGGACAAGTGTTATGGACTAAATTTTGAGTACATAACTCATGTTAAAACTTACTTTAATTTGAATCGGACAAATTAGATAGTCGGGTCGAGTTTGTCATTCATCCCTATCTCCAGCTGACTTTTCTACTCGAAGCAAAAAAAAAATGTTAATTTATTATTATTTGTGTTATTCGTGAAACGCTCGTTCACGGAGGCCGGTGTGCGTTAATTATCTCTCTGGTGCGTCTTCTTGGTCGGTGATGCGTGACGAGAGATGATAGTACACGTGGCAAATAGACTCGTGAATCAGTTTTGTTCGGAGTTACTCTACTGTAACGGACCACGCTCTTCCATCATAATCACCAATCAGAAGCCACACACGTTGAGTATTAATATGTGAGCCCCATGTCAACGGCCGCCGCTTGCTTTCACCGCTTAGTGACGGCCACGTGTATCCTACTTCAACGATTCGTGAGGTACAAGAGAGAGAGAGATAATTAGTCCATTCATTTTATTTTATTATAATAATTCATATATTCATACCCGACCCCAAATCCAAAAATACAGTTAACAAACACAGGTCTTAAGGCAAGGTAATTACTGACGTGGAAAATAAAATAATTCATTTAACTATTAACATGTCACGTAAACGGTTTGACTGTTCAAAATTTGAAAAATTGTCAGAATAATTAAACTAAAACAATTTTAAGATTTGGATTACTGGAATAGAACGTCTGAATTTTTGTGATAATTTAAAGAATATATGTGAGAATTAGACGAATGGGTGAAAGAAATGTTGATCCGATAACATTTGAGGTATTGTCCTATACCTCCGTTTGTTTCAGAGTATAATTCTCATACTCTCAGACACTCTCAACTTTTACGTTTTACGAGAGTTTATACTCTATCAACATACTCTGATCCAAACGGATCCTATATTTTCTAAAAGCTCACGTTGATTTTGTCTCGTGTTTTGAGGTTGGACATCTTATATTATTTTAATGTGAATCTCACATCTAATCGATTTGATATCTCTAACACTCTTTTTTTATACTTGTGGGCTCGTAGAGAGCCAACAATTGAACTAGATGGTTTAGGATCCATCATGTGCTAACCTCACCTTGTGAATGGTCTATATTCGAAAAGCACGTAGATTGCCCAAATGCTATAGTGTGATTGAACAAATACTATCATATTGTGTGATAATTTGAAAAAATATGTGAGAGAAACATTGGCCCAACAATACCTCAGTTATTAATTTATTTTGAGATTAGGCATTTCATATTAATTAAACGAGAATTTCACATCTAATCGATGTGAAATTTTTGACCAAAGTGGAATAATATGACTTGTTCTATCAATTACCCTGTACTTTTTTTTCCTTGGGTTGTTTGATTAATACGTGTGGTTGCGAGTACTGTCCATCAGATCAAACCACCATTGAGTATTGTCGGTGGGCATTATTAAATGCTATATACTGTTGTTTCACGTGCCACAACCTCCTCCTTTTTCTTTTTTCTTTTTTTAGAAAAAATACCTATTCGGCACTAACACACATGCATGTGGCCCGTATAAAATAAATGGGAGTTTATGGGTCGTGTATATATATATATTCCCTTGTACCCTCAATAATGGGTGCATATTTTCCCGTACGGATGATGTTTATAGACCTTTATTATCCGAGCTATGAGACAAACAAATCCTACTGAAATATTCTTGGACTTGGACAGACACTACCCCAAATGCTGGGTCTCTTGAGTTGCTCCTTGCAATAGTAAATTCATGTTGTAATTTAGTATGAAGTATATTTTATTTGAGGTCATCACTTTTGATGGCTCGATTTGAGAAGATGTTGCGAATTCTGTGAATTAAATTTTGAGCTTGGGGTTTTATTGTTATGTTTTTCGGCCCAGTTATTATTAGGATATTTATGATATTGTAACTCTAAGTTGTCACTTTTTACTTCTTTCTCTCAAATAGTAGAATTCTATGCAACTCCGATGACATAGGCATAATTAGCCAAACCTCGTAAATCTGCATGTGTCTTGTTTTTTCGTTTAGTTACATTGATTTTTGTTTCCGTATGTTATAATCTCCTAACAACTCGTGCATGAATAATTAACTATAAAATATTACTAATTACGGTTTAAGAATCGCTAATTAATTTGGAGAGCAAAAATTTCAAAAATGACGGTTAGATTTTGTTGAGTTAGATAGGGTCAATGATATTTGCTTAATTAAGAGTTATTTGTTATGAACAAATGGACGTTGAAATGGGGTTGGAAGATCAAAACGACAGGTTAGCAAATATGAAACAAATTCAGAAAATGAAACACAACCTACTGTCGTCAGTTGGTGTGCTTTTACTTTGGTTAATTACATGACAAATACACCCAATCTAACTACACTGTTCACAATTTAATTAGATGATAATCAATCATTATAACAGAAACTATAATAAGGTATTTTTTGAGTGGTAATTTATTATATTTGATGGAACAAAATTAATTAAGAGAAAACAAAACTGACGCACAGAAAAATATTGATGGTGAAAATATCATTTTTTATTTGATTTGTAATTAATAAAACAAACCAACCTTCTCGGCCATGAAATTAAAGAAAATTGGTGAACTAACAATTCAATTAAAGAGTAGACAATTGATTAATTAAGAAGAGGAAAACAAACTTAGAAATGCATGAGGGGCCAGGAGCAGGTGATTGTGACTATTAATTATTAGCAATTGAAACAATACATTTTTACACCTTAATTGGGTCTCGTTTATATTATATAAAAAATCAAGTCATATACTCATATATAACATCAAAACACGTCTCTCAATACAACCAAGCAAAACACAAGTCTCTATACATTTTTTCCTTTCCCTATTAATTAACAAAGCATCCAATCTTTCATTTCTCCATTCATTCTCCAACCAACATCAAAAGCAAAATTAGGTCCCACATATTTTACAAAAAATAAGTCACATATTTATACACATCACCAAAATACATATCTCGATACAGTTATATCAGCAACATATATCTATCAATATAGTCACATCAGCAAAAATACACATTTTCATATATTATTCATTTCCCTTAAAAATACATTATTGCAAGGCGATGAGGGGCTGCAATAATTGCAGAATGAAATGTGATATTTAATTAAATCACAACCATCCATATATGATTCATTTATGTCAATTTATCTCTCATTTTTTTCACATTTTGATGATCGTGATTTAAAATAAATCACATTTCAACCTCCAATTATTGCAGGAACACCCATGACCGTTGCAAATGCTGTTAAGGAATGGTTAGTTAAGGGTGGCAGTTAGTTATGATAATAAATTATAAAATTGTTGAGTCACCTCAGGTTGGTAAATCTCCTTATCCATCACACACGTGATTTTCTATCTGTTCCTTTTCGTAATAAGAGAAACAACCATATTTCTTTTGTTAACATCAAGTGTTTTCCCTAGTTAGGCAACATGTGACGTATGGTTTTTATTGATTGATTAATCCTCCATTGGAATATTAGGTAGATGCATGCATGCACTCCAAGCTACTGCGCGGGTACACATACAACTACACCAATTCTTTTTTTTTTTCCTTTTGTTTTTTTTGTACAATAGAAAAGGAAAATACGCAACATTAGAAAATATTCAGTGATCCTAATCTTTCATGTTGTTATGACTTAAAATGTCACATTGAAAATGACAAAGTAATCGGAGTGGTTTATAGGTAAAAGTTCATCTCCCACAAAACTAATTGAGCCATTCTGTTGTGTATAAATACCATTGAATGAAATGATTTTTAGAAATAAAATCATACGGATTTGATGTGTTCACAGAAATCGAATAAGAAAAAACGGGACAATATCAATTAGTGGAGCGAACTTGGAATTTCTGACATGATCTCAGACCAATCAATAACCTCTACTCCATTGGGTCTTCTTCCAAAAGATTTTGACCTACGCATTAGCTTAGTTAAGCTTGTCTAATCCCAAGCCACATTGTGGGCTCTCAATAACAAAGCCATCCACTCATCCATCGCTACCGGACCTGCTGGGGAGTGGGGAGCCTTTCTCAGTGAAGTTTTGCAATTTTTATTAGATTACTGACCAATTGACCTTTTTTGCCAAAATTTAAAAAGTTTGTAACTGTTTTTATTTGCTTTAAAAGTATTAGGGCCCATGTTACTAGTAGGCTAGTAGCCTAGTGGTAATTGTTTGCCAATCAACCCATCTAAAATGGGCCTAGGCCCATACTTCACAATGTTGCCTTCGTAATTTTGTGTGAGTAGCCGAGGTCATCTTTGGAAATAAAAGATAACAATGGAGCCCTAAAACCAATCTGGAATCTGCATGGAGCCTTGGAACTTAAGAACAGCCTCGAAGAAATTCTGTCTCCGTCGGTTTGGGGGTAAACTCCTACGAAATTTTCAATTTTTCATCGACTAGTCACTCGACTTCCATTTGCTCATGAATGATTACTTCTTTTATGTTCAAAATTATTTTGTCAATGATGATAAATGTTTTCATACCCAGCTCATTATGAGACCTCTAAGAGGTCTGGGAATTGAATCTAGTCCAACATTTGTCTGAGCCTTTTGCTTGTTTAGTCATGGAAGTTCGGATTTACTGTTATTTTTTATTTTGTGAGAATTAATTTTTGTATTTTTCTGTGATGATCAATGTTCTAATCCCAGCTCTATGAGACCCTTTGGAGGTCAGGGAATTGACTTTATACAACATTTAACTGAACTTGTTTCGATATTTATTTATTTTTTATATTTTTTCACTAGTTGTTTATGCTGTGTTTGGAAGGAGGTTTGAGGAGGTGAGGTTTTAAGAGGTTTCATAATTGACTTTATACAACATTTATCCGAACTTGTTTTAATATTTATTTATTTTTTTTATATTTTTTCACTAGTTGTTTAATGTCGCATTTCTCATTGTGGAGAGTTTTTGTTGAAGGAGAGGGGATTCTTGGTTTATAAGGATAACTGTTGTACTTGCTTCAATCTAGTTTGCGAGCTCAATTTTCAGATGTTTTAAGTTTCTTTATAGGATTTGTATTTTTACATGGAAATACCATGAATGTATGCATGCTCAATTGGCTAAACAATATGAAAGGTAGCATATATGCTAGTTCAAATGTTAATATATATGTTGGATCAAATGTGTTATAATTATTCGGTTCATTTTTTTTACAAGTAGCATATATGTTGGTGACAATTTATGTGCAATAATAATAAATATTTAACCTAATTAATTTAATTATAACTCTTTATTAATGCATAAAGTAAGGGTGAATTTGTCCGGAAAAGTAAAATTGTCCAAAAATGCTCATTTTTTAGACAATTTCGAAATGATCTCCAAAATGGTTCGACCAGCTTTAAAATTGTACCTGAAATGATTCTTTTGAAATTGTCATTTGGTGTATACTAAAAAAATGTATGCCAAAAGGTGCCATTTGTATGGATTTTCCTAGGTTATTGGAGTTCTGTATTTGTCATGGCTTTTCCATGTGATTGAATTCAGAGTTTGACAGTTGACATTTTACTGCTTTAGATGGCTCAAAATTATTAATAATGATTCAGGCTTCTTAGTTATATTTGCCTTTCGCAATTCGTGACAATCAATTCATATGCTGGCCAATGTAATCAATACATGAAATGGAAGTTATCGTTGAAATGCATGAAATCTCTAAGGGAGATGTTGATATTCCAGATTTCTGGAAGCAAATATATGGAATACCAACATCTATCTCGTATCGATTTCAGCTTCACTCCTAAGGTTGTGGATGACACTTTTCCTTCAAATAGGGTTTTAGTTTCTGCTGATTATGCAAGGCATTGAAGAAGATAGTATTGCTCGGTTTGAAGAAAAGTGTTTTCGTCATGGGCTTGTTTTGGTAGGGGAAGCAAGGGGAACTGAGTTTGCGAAGAAATGTAAGGACATGTCATCAGAAAAAGTTGGGAATTCTTCAAGAGATGATTGGACTGATGATGGAGCCATTCAAAAATTAAGGTACTGTTATTGGGTCTTGAGAGCTAAAATGAAGAAGATTGCTTAAGCCATGAACGGATATAAGTCTTTTCCTGCCCCTTCAGCTTCTTGTGGTTCCTGCTCAAGCCTATGTCAATGCCTCAAAGTGTGCTTTGATGTCCACTCAATGCTCCAAATGTTTGGGAAGATGAGATGTGGGTGTAGATAATTGCAGGTTTAATGGCGCAAACCTCCGACAACTCTTGGCCTTCAGATTTCACTACCAGTCTACCACAACAACTCCTGAGGTGTGCACAACAACGCCTTCTGCTCCTGAGGTGTGCACAACAACTAGGCTTAGACTCTTGAATCCAATTGCAGAATGGCACCGAAATTGTAGTTGCATCTCGAGTTGGAAATTTGCGAGTTTCGTAATTATATTGTCATTTGCATTTCAAGCAAGGAAATAAGACCCCTCAGGTTTCTACATGATGTTGATGTAGACTACCGCCTTGTCTGATTAAGATTCATCTTTCCTTATCTTGGTATTGTTGCTTCAGGCTTGATAAGTAGAAATATACTTTCAATCCTCTTTCACCACCTGCATCCTTTTTTTTCTCATGCATTTGTGTAATCAAAGCATATCCAGGGACTTCTAAAAGATTGGCAGATAGTAATTAATAACGCAACGCCACTTCAAACGAAGACATCAACTGCAGATCACATAGACCCAAGCTAGTTCTCTCAACATAAATGATCTCTCCAACAGTTAAAATTGCATAATTTAATCACATTGTATAATTTCATTCAAAAATTGAATTTTTTTAATTCTTTAGATTTCCAAATTTTAATTGAACAAATTAGATTAATCTAATAATTATTTTTCATATCATTGGTACAATGATTCAGTATGGGCTTTAATGTGATTGGGTGCGTGGGCTCGTATGGGGCGGTTACCACCAACCTACAACAGTGCAAGAATTTTCCCACTTCCCTGAATCATACAGAGGAAAGTGCCCCTTTTGGGTTTTGGTTATTATTCCATATTTTTTGTCCCAAATTTCCAGTCCCAACTAAGTAAAGCACCCTCACCCGAATTTTACAGCAACGAAAGTGGCCCTTTCTTTTTGTCGAGCTTTCAAGTATTCTCCTTGCTCTCTTCTAACTGGTAAGTGAGTGTTTAATTTCTTTCTTTTGGGTCCTATGCTTTCTGGGTTTCTGGTTACGTAGAAGCTGATTTATATTTTCTATCAAGAAATTGACTTTTGTTTTTAAACTTGCTATTTTTCTGTCGACTTTGTGGGGGCGTTTAAATGTTTCTGCCTCATTTGTGCTTTTTGGGTTTTCTGCAATTGTGATTGCTGTAGATTCTGCTCGTTTCTCTTTTGGCCAGTCTTAGGAGCTCAAGTTCACTGAACTTCTAGTATGTTTTCATTTTTGTTGATGATTGGCTTTACTTGTTCAAAATGGTTTTTGGATATGATGACTGCTTTGCAAGGATTCAAGCGGAGCGACATGTAATTCTACTGCTGCCTCCGCAAGGAAATCTTTGAAATTATGGGGAATAGATGATCCCCCTTTTATTTATTTTTTTCAGAGTTCTTTGTTTCGCGTATTAGTTGCTTGAAAATCATGTACTTTCCTGTCCATGGAGATTGGCATTGGTAGTTTGAATGAATGTGGAATTAAAGTATCCTAAGTGCAGGGACATATGCTTCTGATTTGGTTTAGGAGGTTCACTGTTTTCTTGTTGTCTAGTTATTTCAACTACTCTAGTGAGGAGATATGGCGTTTAAAGATTGCTTCCTCCTTGTACAACCCATGTACACTGTTTCTTAGAAAAATACACATGAACAGATCAATTTTGTCATGTCAAACAATGGCGGTTTTTTCCCTCCAAAATTTTAATATTAGTTGGACGGTTTTGTGTCTTTGACGATTGATGTTACTTGACTTGTGAGTTTTTATGAATCTCAATCTATATTGCAATTCATGATACCTTTATAATTTATGATGGGATGATTCTACCACAACGAAGGCAAATCCAAGCTTTTATTGCAACATAGGTGTCACAAATTCAGACCACATAAACTTTGCTTTCCACTGTGAGGTTAGGACTTCAAACATCTTCCTTCCGTAGAACCACCCTCACCCTCCCCCTCCCCCCTAATCACACTGGTATTGACTTTTTATGCATGATTATACTTGATTATCCGATAGTGTTGAGCTTAGATATGAAGGGATTTTATAAACAATTCAATGTAGACACTGAAATAGTGTTGTAAGTGATTATTTGGGTATGATTCTTTGCATATTGCAGGAGGACCCATTTATATTCATAGATTAACGTGGCTTCATGCCATTGGTAAACTTCTCATGTGATGATCAATTCAGTTATACTTCTTTTATCGACTGTATTTGGTGGAAGTTACAACAAAAAATGATACTCAAACATTTATCTTACAATTTGGTTGCAGCCCTACTCATTGTTCAACTCACAAGACATTCAGAAGTTAATACAGAACTTCTAGAACTGCCAGTAACTACCAAGAGCCTATGGTATAATGCAGTTGTATCACCATCCATACTCTCTTGATAGTCAAAAGGTCAGACTTGCTTTGGAAGAGAAGGGTATTGATTATACTTCATACCATGTAAATCCCATAACAGGAAAAAACATGGATTTGTCCTTCTTCAGGATGAATCCGAGCGCAAAACTCCCTGTTTTCCAGAATGGCGCCCACATCATTTTTGACACTATTGAGATGATCGAGTATGTCTCTCTTCTTAATTTCACCCCTCCTTGTCTCTGTTAATTTATGCATCTAGTAAGTGATATGTTTGGGAACTTTTTAATAATTAGATGACTTGCAAGTCCATAACTATCTGGATCTGAAGATGCTCTCATAACAGAAAGATAATATGAACTTGACATTGGCTTCTGCTAGTAATTTCTTTACTGAATCTTAGCCTTTAAACGTTTGGTTTTCGAGACCTCTCCTTACATAACTAGGATAAGGTGCTTTGATGAAGTTAGAACATTTAAATTGAGTTGATTTATCCACCAATTGCTAGTTCCTGACGTATAAGGTGAATTAAGCCTTCACTAAAGCTGTTTTTTATTATTCCTGTATTAGAGTGAAGAAAAAATGTAGGGAGTTTTTAACCTAATGGCAGTATTTTGCAGGTATATTGAAAGAATCTCAGTTGTATCTTCAGGGACTAAGGATATCAGTATTAGCAGTGGAGAAGTTGTTGAATGGATGAAGAAAATTCAAGGCTGGAATCCTAAGTTTTTCACACTGAACCACATTCCAGATAAATACCGCCAAACTGTATCCAAATTCATCAGGCAGGTTCTGATTGCTCGCATGGCTGAATCTCCCGATCTAGCTAGTGCTTACCATCGTAAGCTAAAAGAAGCATATGCAACTGAGGATAAGTTGAAAAACGGTGAAGTTCTGAAATGGAGCAAAGAGCATCTAATCAGACTTCTTGATGAAGTTGAAATAAAACTGAATGAAACAACATATTTGGCTGGGGAAGAATTTACTATGGCAGATGTGATGCTCATTCCGGTACTGGCTCGTTTGGTGCTCTTGAATTTGGAAGTCGAGTACATAAGTTGCCGGCCAAATATCGCTGAATACTGGGTTTTGGTACAGCAGAGACCTAGTTATAAAAAGGTGATTGGGAAGTACTTCAGTGGCTGGAGAAAGTACAAAACACTGGTAAAAACCTGGTGCATTGTTCGTCTCAGAAGTATGATGAGGAGATATTAATGAATAAATATACATGGCTTAGAGTGCTACAGCTTGTGAACTGCGAATATTTTGACTTAGCTTTAAATTTCAGGTTATGAATGAGAAAAGTGTGTGTAATTTCATTTCTTTTTCTTCCGAACATTCCATTGTCTGTGCAAGTTACTCACATGTTTATATAGTTGAAGCGATTAGGCGTTTCTTACTCCACGGATTCCGAAACGGCTTTTTTAGAATTTGAGCATAACAACTTGCAGCAGGTGATGTTCTGTGCTTATAAAAAAGACGGCTTTTGATGTCTTGAACAGCACAAGAGATGTCAACTTTGCTACAGTTCATCCATTCTGTCCCAAAGAAACTCCCCCATAAACAAAGAGGGATTCGTCTATTGACTTCAATATGTTCATCATGCTCAAGACCGCCATTCAGTATACCCTGTGCGATGCCACTTATAAGTGGTTTTAGGGGCTTCAAACTAAAGCTCCACCTACAACAAAGATGTCATGCAAAGTCATAGAACATCGCCACAAACCCAAGTTTCAGGAGGAAGCCGTATTATAATTCACAAGAATATCAAGAAAACAAGTGAAGGAAAGTACAAATAAGTAACTGACTTGACCAAAAACACACTTTTGGATTCTGAATATAGTAAAATCAAACTGGGGGAACAGAAGCCATAAAATTATTTCAAGAATCCAGTTTACAAATCATATACAGTAACTCAAAAGTTAAGCCATCCCTCTACTCGTACATCATCAAATATTGTTCCCAGCCCGCCAAACAAAATTCTAACATAGAGCCATAGCGGCCGAAGAATTGGTAACCCCTTCTATTCTTGATCCCAAGTTAATGAAGTTTTCTAGATTTCTCCATGAGGAAATGGTACATGGAGATGAATGCCTACGTCTTTTAAAGTATGAATGGAAATAACCGAGAGAATACAGTGCAAACTGGATCATGTTTTTCCACTCAGCTATAACAATCACATCGACTCTGCAACTCAAAGAATTTTCTATGGAAATAAATAAAATAAAAAAACGGAAGAATAAGCCTATAAATAAGAAGAAAACAAAGTGTGGAAGAAAATTTGGTGCCTCGAGACATTCCCAGCGAATCAATGCTGATTTTGGTGATGTACATCCAGATTATAGTAGCAACCAGCTTTCTCCACTCCATGGTTTGTATCCTGTGTATAATATGGAGTTCTGGACTCATTTGTCTTGTTTCCTACATCTATGCTGCATGTTCCACCTCATAAATTGTTACCCGCATAGCCCCAATCCATACTTCTTCGAACCCATGGGGGCACTTTATTCCATTTTTTCTGCCCGTCATACTTCTTGCCCAAATCATATGAGGATCCCCTAGCTCGCTTACTTGTTTGCTGGATTTTTGATAATTGAATGTTTGACTTGGATTGGTGGGAAAAACTTTTGCTATGGTTGCTTTCATGTGGATAACAACCGGTATTATCAAGGCCGTCCTTCAGCACTTTTTGTGCATGTTCATTAGTTGCCATAGACTTAACTGTGCAGTGTGGAGTACTTTTTGTATCACGGGGATATGGAGGTAAAGGAGGAAAAGGATGGAAAGGCATACCGGGAGCAATAACCCAATTTTCCCGAGTCGCATTGTCTGACGAGCCAATCTGCTGCACAATAGGCAATGGAATTCCATATGACACGGGCAAATGGGAAATGAATTTACCTTGCGAATTCCCAACCACCACCTCTAAGGGGCAGCTCAAGCAGCCAACAATTCGTGGAGTTATTGAAGTAGATAATGAAACCGGGGTGGGATTAAGGGGAGATGAGAAGCCAGGAGGGACATCCTCGGGGGAGTTTATCCCTCCATTGGTAGCACAGATAGTTTCATTTTCCTGACACTGGTTGTGAATATATTCGAGGCAGCTGCCATCTTCTCTGCTTACAACCTCTAGATGATCCACTCTTCCTTTGTTTGGCGAGATGCTAGATCCCAAATTAGTCTTTGGCTCTGCTGGCTGATCCCATCGACTTTTACGCTTCCGAGTCTTTGCACCATTTGTTTTGTAACCACCAGCAGAAGGCACAGAAGAACCCTCTTGAACAGTGACATCCACTAAAGTTGTGACTGGCACGGATTGCATGACGTAGTCAATTGCTTTTGCAGATCTAACAGCGCCGTCACGCCGGTTATTATGTGATACGACTGAAACCTTCCCACAGCTTGAACCTCTATGAAATTCCATCCCTCCATCATCCCTATCCAAGCAGTTAGCTTTTCTGACAAATTTTGGGATCCATCTGTCACGAAAGTGCCGTGCACTTTGATGAACCTGAATGTGCATAATAAAGTAATGAAAGGTATATATATCCATGTTGTGGCATTCAGCCAGAGATATTCATTGAAATACTTGTGGATATAAAATAAAAATTTAGCGAAAGAAGAATTTATTAAGAGGCAGAAAGAAAGTGCATCAGACATACGGAATAGCAGGAGACACTAAATCCTAACAATTCTTCATCAATAAAACTAAAATAATATGATGTGAAAATGCAGTCCTATACATGAAAGAAAAAAGTTTCAAATATACCTGTTTGTCGTCGTGTTCTGTCAATGACAGCATAGATTCCATGAAGCTGCAATTAAATCACTTTTCAGTCGGACACAATGAAGTGTAAAATTATTTATGACAAGAAAGCTACGAAACAATGTCTCCAACTTCAAATAGAAAACAGGAATTATAATTTGCATGATTCAATGGCCATGAACATTTGACTGACGAGAGTGGTGAGACAAGAACAATAAACTTGAATGTGTCCATAATGATGTTAATTCAGCCAGTCCCAACAGGCATGCCTATTCAAATACTTGACATGCCCCATCCAAAATCAAAATGCACCACCAAATATCAATATAAGAAATGGAGGACACGATAAAAAAGGTAGACATAAATTTTACATTTCTTGATAAGTCTAACATGGAAGATATTTCATGATAATGAATTTGTAGATGCCCTCTATAAAAGTTCTGAATCAGGTTAATCATCATATCCAAATGCGCTATTGTCTCTAGATGCCCTCTCTAGTAGGATTTTTTGGGCATCGGCATTCAGTAGTGAATGAATTAAATGTTTGGAGCTTCAAAGTCTAAAAGAAAAGGACAATGAATGTTGATGTTCTATATTTAATAATTTGATGGATCCTTTAGGTTGAGAAATACAAAAGAGCTTTTGTGCCATTACGGGTTTGTTAGGATAGATTGGTTTGTGCTCTTTTGCTTTTGGCATAATGCTTAGTTTCTAGTATATGTGAGTTGTCATATATTATCTTGTGAAAAGGGTAGCACTCGTTTGGTACCTTCCCCCAACAATACTTCCTTCATCTTTCATATGATGGAAAAAGTCAAGTCATTTAAAAAAAACTTAAAAGGCTACTAAAAATTTCAATAAATGACAATAACAGAGTATTAAAGGGAAGAAAAAATATTAATGCTGGTCTACAATCTTTTTGGACTACAAAACTTGTTATTGGGTTAAGATAGGAAAGTGCACATATAATCTTTCTCTCTCTTGTCTGGTTTAGGCTACTGAATGCCATTTAAGTTTTGGCATGACCATCATCGTCTCCATGAGCATTATAACTATTATTATTATACTTATTATGCCAACAAAGAAGTTACTAATGTGAAACTTTACACCAGAAGGTCAAATTTATCTAATCTGGAAAAGGATATAATATTGGAAACAAGCACACTAAAAAGAAATAAATCTAACCTCTCCATTCCAGGACAAGGAGGGCCTCCATTTATATGATCAAATGCAAGTATTTCCCTCGTTGCCAGATACTCCAAAACCTGCACAATTTTATATTAGTTAGTACAGTCCTTTCATAAACCTCCCCCGATTAAATTCATTTACATATTACCAGGTTAAGCTATACAATGCCTGCATAAATATATCACTGAAAAACAGTTCAAGCTACCAATGTGAAGCTTATGACCATGTGCCAACTCAATGTCCACATAGGCCACACATGATTCACCTAGAATTGCCTTTTGAGTAATACAGAAGACTTGGTGTTTCTACTATTGAAAACCAAACCAAATATAACTAAACTACAGAGAATATATCTGGCAATTAATACTTGATAAGATAGTTCATGTCTTAAAAAAACAACTAAAGAGCACAAATCAATCCAACTAAGCCTCAATCTGAATTGTATTATAGCAGTTAGCGCCTTAGCGGGTACCTTCAAAAGTTTCCGGAGAATTGGGATCTTCTTGAAGTCCCTTCGGTACTGCTTCATTATGTTGTGGAGCATCCGCAAACCTAAGAGGCAAGCAATGCTCAGTAATGTTTAAAGACATGCTACAGTAGCATATCTACTATTTGTGATCAAATGGGGTAAACAAAGAGTGAATATTGTTAAGAAGAGATGAGGAAAAACGCTACCATTCTTGTTAATTATATCAAGCAGGACAACTCGTGATTTTGTCTTTAGAAGTGCATCAAGGATCATTGAAAGATCTCGATTGCTGCATATCAAATAATGAGACAAAGTAATAATTGTTAGAGAAAGAACTCACAGTAAAATATATTCCCATTTCATAAAGTTACATATCTGATGCAACTTGTAAACCCTTCTTCCAAGTTGTCTGAGAAAATTAAGTTCTTCAAAGTCTAACTCCTAATTAAAACTTCAACGTTCATTTAAACGCTGCTGCACCTCTCTGCCCTTTCTCTTCGTCTAATACTATCAATCTCTCTCTTCTCCACCCTACTGCCTTTTTTCTCAAGCATGATTGCAGGAATGTTGTAAATATATATATATATTTTTTATTTTGTGCCCATATTTACCATCTATCATTAAATTTACATCCACAATTCACATACAACGAAGAATTCACAATCTGCATTTGCTGTGAAATTTTATATATCTTGTAAGGAAACACAACTACGTAACTTTACAGTGGATTTTTAGCCAATCAAATAGAAATAGGGACTTATTAATCTTCTCAATCAATTGTAATATTAACTTAAAACTTAGCAACAGCATATAATTTTTTTTTAAGGAGCAAGAGCTGGCCTAGTGGTGGATTGCTCCTTATAACTTGCACAAGGTGCATGGTTCAATTCCCTCCTCCCTCGAACAATTAATAACTTGGCCCTGCATCAATAATATCTGTGTTACTTTAAAACTTTGGAGCTCCCATCCTTGTAACAATCTCCTTGAGGCCATTTGTTTGACCTCTTTGTAACTTTCGGAGCACCTACTTGGTGCCTGTTCAATAGAATTATTTCCATTCAAAAGAAAAAAGATTATGATAATGTAGTCATTTCCTCATATCTGTATAAACACAACAATCTTGAGTAATATCATCTCAGACGGTTCCTTAACTATGCGAAACTTCTAAAGTTATCTACACTAAAGCAGAAGCCAGACTCGATTTCCCTGATAGTTTGTTCAGGTCATGAAAAGATTATGCATTCTATGAAAGATTATGCATTCTATGTAAGCCAATTTACATCGTAAAAACAGGGAAGGTATAAACCTCCCCAAATAAGAAAAAAGCAGAAATCTGTGAATAAACACATGAGAAATTAAATAATAAGATGAGAACAGGAAAACATCATAAATACCTCTGAATAGCTTCCCCGTTGCCACTACCACCAGAAGCTGCCGTGAGGAGCAAGAGCTTCAAATAGACTTTAGGTGCCTCCTGATTTATTTTTATTTTTGATTATTTTGATGAATAGACATGATATAACATGAATAAGTGCACTACAGAAGATATGTGAAACAAGGAAATAGTGTAGAGCAATGAAGCATGCTGAAACAAGACATTCAAATAAAATTACAGTTAATGCTATCAGAAGAAAGACAATGAGATTTCATCATTAACTTTGAGAATGTAAAGGTTAAAAACTATCTGCTGTGCACCAAAGCGATGATGAAATTGCAACAAGAAATCACAGGTGTATGACTGTAAATGGTAATGGACAAACAGAATTACATTTCAACTCCACTTCAATGCAATTAAACCGTTACTGAATTGCCAAAAACAGAACATCAACAAATTTAAAAATAAAGTTCCATGGTTTCAAAACCACTAACCTTCCGCTTGCTTATCCCACCATTGGCATCCAACAACTCATTAAGTTTCTCCTCAACTGCAGATATTGAAGGATATTAATCATCAAATATTTGCATAAAATGCAATATTTATCGAGGACAAAACAGATTCCCAACCTGCTTCAAAACGGCCATCGGAAGAACCTTCCACCACCCTTTTGGGTCTTACAGACACCAGAGGTTTGTTGGAAATCATCTGAACCTTGTTCTCATTTGGTAGATTACCATTAATTTTTCCTTTCTTAAGAGAACCATGTGAAGTTTTGATTAAGAACCGTGATTTTGAGAAAACCCGCTTTCCTTTAACAGTTTCAGATTTTGACTTCCTACTGGCATCAACATCAACATCAACAGAAAATGATTTCTCCAGCACTTGGACAGAACACAAGGTGTTCTCCGGAGGGATAGCTACTTTGACACAAGATGTGGATTTACTAGCTGAAACTGTCTGTGGGGAAACTTCCGGTTGACTATAACACAAAGATTTTCTTTTAGAGGCCTCCAGTTCTGGTGAACTATGAGGTTGAGAAGTGGCAGATGCAGAAAGATTGATTGCATCTCCAATTTCTGTTGTCATCCTCATCTCCGATTTTAAAACAGGTACCTCAACAGATTTCATGTCTTCATTGTCAGAGGAATTGGTTCTACGTCTCATGTCTTTCAAGTGTACTCCAGTTTTTCCACCTTCAAGCATCACAGGTTCAGGGAATTCTTCATCTGAATCGCCTTGAACAATTATTTCAGCATTATGTGTTTCACCGCCTATATAACCCCGGCACTGAGGTGAACCACAATGACATTTTTTGACAGCAGCCCCAAACACCCTCACATAATTGTAGTCGAATGTCACCTCTTCTCCCTAACATTGATTAAAAACATCCTCAAGCTTTCAATGAAAGAAGATAATTAAGCATCCACATAGCAAAGTAAAAGGAATATATGGGATTAGCTGCAACAAAAAATATCTTTAAGGCAAGTGAAGTCAGCATGAAGTACGACAATGGGATAATCTAACGTAATTGTGCATAAATGTCAGGTAATCAATTTAAAACATAATCATTTTGTTTGCAAACCCACTTTTTATAGCTTCAATGACAACTAGTCCCTTGGAATGAATACCATCTGCCAACCATTTTCTTCTCTTTAGATTTCCACCAGCAACGCAATGTAATAAAAATATACCATGAAGAGACTCAAACAACTTGACAGGTTTAACCAACAGTAGACGGATCAGCCAAGTAACTGACATGGATATGAATGTTACAACATTGCATAATAAATTTGGAAATGTGCATAGAGCTTCAAATTCTCTTCCTTACACAACCCTAAAATGGTGCATAATTGACAAACAGTAATTTCAAAACAGGTGTGAAGTTGTGAACTTCAACAAGGAACATCAAACACTCCCTTTCTTTCTCGGCCTTTCAACATGCCGGGGATGCTGATTAAATAAATGTTACATATATACAACAATGGTCAATCCTTGATCTATTTCAGCCTTTCAGTAACTAACTTTTTTTCAATAACAATTTCATCCCAATAGGCCAACGTCTAGGGTTACTATGTTTCAATAATTTATGGATGCTACAACACTTTCCCCTCATGTGTGGGCCACAGAGTCCCTTGACAATGGGAGACCTAACTTGGGGATATTTAATTAGAAAGACCACGTATGGGAAAATGGATACTCCACAAGGGAATATTACATTAATAGCCCCACACGCACTGAACATCCATTAACATGTGAGAAAGCTCAACACGTAGGGTAATTAATTGATTGGATTTGAGGGATGTGAAAGCCTAGATTCACATTAATAGCCCCACACGCACTGAACATCCATTAACATGTGAGAAAGCTCAACACGTAGGGTAATTAATTGATTGGATTTGAGGGATGTGAAAGCCTAGATTCACACTCTCAACCCAGTGCACCCATAACATAATAATCACCATTTCACTAGCAGATTAACCTGTTGTATTACAGAATCCAACATTTTAAACATTGGCGGGCACGTGGTGGGAGTTCAGTTTTTGTTGAAATCGTATACTAATTGCGGATGGCTAATATAGAAAAAAATTCAGAACCTCAGATTTTACTTGTTTTAAAAGAATCTTTGCTGGAGCCAGTAATTAAGAAGCAAGTTTGAAGCAATGAAGCCAACTAACATCACAAATATTGAGAACATAAATGGATTGCCCAAAATCCAGCATAGAAAGCTATAGACATACCTTCTTAATATCCTTTAACGCAAAAAGTCCAATACAAATTTCTCCATTCACCATCCACTGTTCGAAAATAGCAAGTATATTATAAGTGGAGCTTAACAGTAAACATAAAATAAAACATGGAAACTGAATCTCAAATACTAGCACATATAATGAATTTGAAAGCAGGCGTTAATTTTAAAAAAAAATTCAATTTACTAGAATTAGGTAGTGCATAAACCTTATTTGTGCTGTTTCACAATTAACAACAAACCAAGCCACACTGAAATCGGAGGTTGGAACTGATGTAGCCAATGCCTCCTTATGTAAGGACTAAGAAATTAAGAATGCATAGAAGGCAAATATTTAAGGTCAGAACATGAACAGTATACCCTCAGAAAATTTGGCAGTAGAAATTCCAGACCAAAGCATGTCACAACAGTCCTGACCATAAACTCAACGCACTAATCTTAATTTTACTTACGCATTCCCGAGTCCTAAGGCTATAATTCTGCTGCTCTAGGAAGTCGATGCTCATTCGATCTAGGAGAGGGAACTTGCACCACCTTTTCGAAAAGGTAGGTTGGTCCCCTAGGATGGACAAGGTGTGACTATATATCTGCCCCAATTCACCATGTAGTTTGAAAGCTTCAGACTCGTACATCATAACCACCATTCTCAGACAGACGACAACAAATATTTGTTCATGAGAAAAAAAGGCTTAATCACAAGATCTTGTCGAGATTACCTATTTTGAGAGCCTTGTGTTAGTTCTATCCAAAGTACGACATAGGCAAGTACTATTACTCAAGTCAAAAGTTCTTCCTTGTGCCAGGGGTGTACATGAGGAAAGTCTACTGTTTCTTTCTTTAGTACATAAAATAGAATGCATTTGTTGAAAAGTCACGTTTTTTTGGCTTGTATATGGCAGCAGTAATGGGACAACAGACACAATCTCAAGTACAAGTTTCTGGCCCTGTGCTATCCAAGAAGCCTTGGGTGCAGGGAGGAATAAGTTACTTTTCCTGTTTGATGTGATATCTATGATGTAAAAGAAACCGAAAAGCTATCACAAAAAGAATCAAGTATTCAAGAATACAGGGGTAGAAATGAATCAAGAACAAGGTCTAGAGTATTTTATGTAAATAAAAAATTAAGCTATGAAACTCTAAACTACCTCATTTGAAATTTTGAACAACCATACCAAAGTATATAACAACTAACAACACGCACTTTTATTGTACAAGTTACATGATATAAAGATCACATATCAAATTTACCTTCTCAGTTCGGCAATTAGGATCACAACTATGGTTTATGAAACGTCCCAAATTTCCTTTCCCACATGCATCAATTACCTGAAATAATGAAAAATTACAACAAGAAACAAAATGAATCAATAATGGGAAGAGCAAGTAAACAATAACTCTCATAAACTGAAAACAAACATTTTGGATAATTGAATTTGGAACAATAGCAAGACAAATAAGTTGAGAGTATTAAGAATCATCTTCCTCCATAAAGAAACTGCCTCATACGTGCATCATCATCACCATCACCAAAGTCCAACAAATACAAGCCTAGTTCAAGCAGTGTAATAACTCCACATCCAAATAATATGAAATTGATCATATAAAATAATGTATGGTTGGTATAAGAACACAATGACACTATTCAACATTATCACATATATTTAGTTGAAAATTAAATTTGCTATTTTGAATTGGTAAGGTACAATAAATTCAGAGGCCAGTGCCTATGACAACTGATGATCTGATACCACATGCTTCAGATAGTGTAACAAAAATAACTAATGCAAATGATGCTATCCTGAAATTATTTAGATTCCAAAGGTCATGGTGCAAAAACTGTCTAAATCACAAGTTTGCACGTTATGGTGTTGTGATAGTGAATGCCCCTATCCAAATGCTACTCAACGCTCATAAACATCTTCATTATAAGACAATTGAGCAATAGTGAATACAGAAGGAAAGAAGATATATGTACGGAATCCATACCTCACCGCCATTCAATGTCATGAAGTAGAAATGCTTATGCCCCTTAGCAGCATACTCCCTTTGCCGTGCTTCATAAGCATGCATATCAAGCACCTGATTGAACCATATAAAAAATCATGGCAATAAGATGTAACACTGATGTGTCTGTCTAAGTGTACGAATAATCCTATAACTATTTACAACCCTTTACCACTTTTCATGCAACCCAAATCATACATGCCCCACCGTAAGACCATCTCCACCTCATGCTCAAAACACATTAAATACAGGAAGGGAAGATCAAATAGTTTGAAAAGGTTCACAGGAAGAGCCTTCATGGTGAATAAATATTAAGCAAATCTTTCAAAAATGACTAAATAGGCATAAGGCTTAATTTCTTGATGCTATTTGAAATCCAAAAGTACCAACCAAACTCACATTCTTTGTGCGAAGTAATTTGGAAGAGAGGTCAAATTATTTCCAATACACACTTTTGTTACACTTACACGAGGAAACTGTTAGGAGTTGAGAGAACACAAATTTCTAGTATATACAATCCCTTGAATAATTGCACAGCAGCTCACTAATATATATAGTCACACATACATAGTTCTAGATTTTTCTAGATAATTCTAAAAGCATATGGATATATGTTTACCTACATAATTCTAGAATCATCTATACAAGTCTACACACTTGTGGATATATGTTTACCTACATAATTCTAGAATCTTCTATACAAGTCCACACACTTGTCCTTCAACACTCCCCCTCAAGTTGGAGCATAGATGTTACTCATGCCCAACTTGTCACACAACTCTAAGAATTGAGTCCTCCACAGTGCTTTAGTAAAGATATCTCCAATTTGATCTTTAGAGCGAACAAACATTGGAAGAATTCGCTTGGTCTTCACTACCAAGTCTCGAATAAAATGGCAATCCACCTCAATATGTTTAGTACGCTCATGAAAAACAGGATTAGAAGCAATATACATAGCTGCTTGATTATCACAGAACATTTTCATAGGAGTAAGAGATGGAAAACCTATTTCTTGCAGCAAGGACTGAACCCACATCATCTCACAAGCAGTGTGTGCCATAGCACGATACTCGGCTTCTGCACTAGATCTAGCAACCACATTCTGCTTCTTACTCTTCCATGTAACCAAGTTATCTCCCAGAAAAACACAATAACCAGAGATTGATCTCCTATCAAGAGAATCTCCTGCCCAGTCTGCATCACTAAATCCCTTGATTTCAAAGGATTTAGAACGTTTAAACAATAAACCCAATCCAGGTGCACCCTTAAGATATTTAAGTATTCTACAGGCTGCATTCCAATGCTCTACCTGCGGATTCTGCATAAATTGACTCACAACTCCAACAGCAAATGAAATATCAGGACGAGTAACAGTAAGATAAATCAATTTTCCTACTAATCTCCGATATCTACTTGGATTCTCAAAAGGCTCTCCACCATCTTTGCTAAACTTAACATTAGGATCCATAGGAGTCGAAACCGGTTTAGCTCCCAAGAGACCAGTCTCCTGTAATAAATCTGTCACATACTTTCTTTGGCACAGAGATAAACCAAGATTGGATCGAGCTACCTCAATTCCTAAGAAATAACGCAATTTACCAAGATCCTTTACACTAAAAAGACCATTGAGAAACAGTTTGAGTGCCTGGATGCCTGCTAAATCACTACCAGTGACTACAATATCATCCACGTATACAACAAGAATAATGCACCCACTAGCACTATGTTTCACAAAGACAGAATGATCCACAACTACCTGCTTCATGCCAAAGGTTAACACAGCATTACTAAACTTCTCAAACCATGCCCGAGGAGATTGTTTAAGACCATATATGGCTTTGTGCAATCTACATACCTTCTTACACTCCCCCTGAGCAACATATCCAGGAGGTTGCTCCATATACACCTCTTCTTGTAAATCACCATGTAAGAAGGCGTTTTTAATATCAAGTTGATATAAGGGCCAATCTTTGGTGACTGCAACTGCCAAAATGACTCGAACAGAAGACAACCGAGCAACTGGAGAGAAAGTTTCAAAGTAATCAACGTCATATGTTTGAGTGTACCCTTTTGCAACTAAGCGAGCCTTATATCTCTCAATACTACCATCAGGGAGATATTTAATGGCATAAACCCATCGACAACCAACAACATGCCTTCCAGGAGGTAAATCAACAAGAGTCCAAGTCTGATTGCGCTTGAGAGCAGCAATTTCATCATCCATAGCTTGTTTCCAAGCAGGAATAGTAACAGCTTGATTAAAAGAAGAGGGAAGACGAGTGGCAGAAAGAGAAGTAATAAAGGAAGAAAAGGAAGGACTCAAATGAGAGAAGGACACAACATTGGAAATAGGATGTTGAGTACAAGACCGTTTACCTTTACGGAGAGCAACAGGAAGATCAGTAGGAGGAACAACATGATCTTGGAGCGAAGAAGACAGTGGGGGAGTCGAAGCAGGTTGGTCTTTAGGATGTGGATCTGTTGGACCAGCAGATTTAAGCTTGGACCAAGTGCCTCTACTATAAACTTGTAATGGTTTGGGTAAATCATTAGAAGAGGGAGGTAGAGGTAAAGGAACAGAAGAGGACTCAGGAACCATAGGAGAGTTAGAAAAATATGGAACATCATCAAAGAAAGTAACATCAGAGCTTACATAATACCGACAAGAAACAGGATCCCAACACCGATAACCTTTTTGTGTACGAGAGTAACCAACAAAGATACATGAAGTAGCCCGAGCAGTCAACTTATCATTACCACCACGCAAGATTTGAACAAAACATTTACTACCAAAGACATGAGGGGGAAGAGGAAATGCAGGAAGAGAAGGAAAAAGAATAGAAAAAGGAGATTTACCATGTAAAAGAGAAGACGGCATTCTATTAATTAAATAACAAGCAGTTAAAACAGCATCACCCCAATAGCATTTAGGAACATGCATATGAAGAAGTAGTGTACGAGCAGTTTCAATAATATGCCGATTTTTACGCTCAGCAACACCATTTTGTTGAGGTGTATGTGGACATGAAGTTTCATGAATAATACCTTTGGTTGCCAAAAAAGAAGATAAGGGTCCTTTAACATATTCAAGAGCATTATCAGAACGTAACACACGAATAGAAGTACCAAATTGATTGTAAATTTCATTATAAAAGAGTTCAAAAATAGGGGCTATATCAGAACGACGTTTTAATAAAAACAACCAAGTCATCCTAGAATGATCATCAATAAAGGTTACAAAATAGAAATGACCACTGAGACTAGCAACACGAGTAGGCCCCCAAATATCAGAGTGCACTAATTCAAAAGGAACAGAACGACGACTCGTAACACGTGGAGGAAAGGAAACACGGTGATGTTTACCTAACTCGCAAGCATCGCATTCTAACTTAGACAGAGAAGAAGGAACAAACATAAATTGTCGAAGAAGTTTCAAGGATGGATGCCCCAAACGATAGTGCCACTGAAGAGGAGACAAGGAAGATGCATCAAAAGTAGAAAGCAAAGCAGTAGGTGGATCCAAATAATAAAGACCAGCGTGTTCACGACCCCCACCAATCATCTTCTTCGTTTCTAAGTCCTGAAAAACACAATGAGATGGAAAGAAAGTGACACTACAGTTAAAGGCTTTTGTAAGCTTACTGACAGACATAAGATTAAAAGGAAAGTTAGGAACATATTGAACATGCTGCAGGGAAAGAGAAGGAGTAGGGGATAAAGTACCACTGCCTAACACAAAACAAGGACGTCCATCAGCAACAGTTATAGTACGAGGGGATGAATTGGAATCAAAGGTAATAAAATTATCAAACTTTCCAGTAATATGTGTGGAGGCACCTGAGTCAATAACCCAAGGAGACATACCAGAAACATTAAGACATGGAAAAGTACCTGATTGAGTAAGAGCAGCAACATCTGAAGACGAAGATTGTTGAGAATGATGGAGAAGAGAGTCATACTCAGCCTGAGAGATAGTGATAGAAGGAACAGGTACGGAAGATGAAGTAGCAGCATTAGCAGCACCAGAACTTGGAAACCCTGAACTACCGCCAAAAGAGGGCCGAGAGAGATTATTACGTTCCCAAGGTTTACCATATTTATCATAACATCGATCAACAGTATGGTTGTCCTTTCCACAAAAGGTACATTTACGTACGACTCCACGTCCACGACCACGGCCACCTCGAGAACCACCACGACCAGTAAATGAAGGATTGCCAGCACGATTATCACTAATCAGTGCAGAGGAAGAACTATCAATTACAACACTGTCAGTGGAATCAACAGAAATAGTGGCACGAGAAACCCGAGAGTAAGTGGCAGACAACGAAGGAAGAGAACCCTCTCCAGCTAAAATCTGACTCCGAATAGCGTTGTATTGAGGATCAAGAGAATGAAGATACATAGAAACACACAATTCTTCTCTCTGTTTTTTTCAAGGTAGCCAAATCAGTAGAGACAGGATGATAAACTGATAACTCATCCCACAGACCCTTAAACTTGGCATAATGCTCAGAAGATGAGCGGCCATTTTGCTTGAGCTGAAACAATTGTTCATACAATTCAAAAATGCGAGAAGCATTACCAGCTAAAGAGTAAGTTTCTTTAACACTATCCCAAACCTCTTTTGCTGTATCAAGGCACATAACATTTGCAGCAATATCAGCATCCATACTAGCCCACAACCAGGTGAGCACAGTAGAATTGTCAATAGACCACTCCTGAAAACCTTTGTCATCCACAGAAGGAGGATCCTGCTCAACAAGATGGAATTTTTTTCGGGCACTCAAGGCCACTTTAATAGCCTTAGCCCACAGTAAATAATTCTTACCATTCAATTTCACAGAAGAAATTTGAAGAGTGCCATGATCACGGGACAAGTCTGAAGTAGAGATTTGTGAAGATGCAGAGGCAGACATTGGCAGATAATCAGACACAAACACCAGAATCCAAATAGAAGGACTAAGAGAGTACCAGCAAGTTCACAGACAGAACTTGAGAATACCAGGAAGACAGAACCTGGAACAACTGGGGGAACAAAGCAAATTCACGCCTGAATCACAGAATACCAGACGAAAGAGAAGACCAACACAGGACGAAACTTGCGTCAGAGACGGAAGGCAGCAAGCGCAACACCACAGACAGAAGCGCGACGACCGCAGCAGAGGCGCGACCACACAGGAAGGAGACACCCTAGATGCGTCCCTCTGATACCATGTTAGGAGTTGAGAGAACACAAATTTCTAGTATATACAATCCCTTGAATAATTGCACAGCAGCTCACTAATATATATAGTCACACATACATAGTTCTAGATTTTTCTAGATAATTCTAAAAGCATATGGATATATGTTTACCTACATAATTCTAGAATCATCTATACAAGTCTACACACTTGTGGATATATGTTTACCTACATAATTCTAGAATCTTCTATACAAGTCCACACACTTGTCCTTCAACAGAAACAAAAGGAGATGTTTAACTCCTTACTTTCAAATTGCATATGGACGAGGAAGTTTTCGTAACCAGTGTTAAAATCATGGGTTAAAAACACTCCACCCAGCAAGCATCATGATGATAGAAATTTTTGAGAAAGTCTAGAAAAAAATGTTGTCATAAATTGCCTCTTAACTCAGAAGCAACATATGAAACTTTCACCTGAATTCTTATAGCTAGATGGATGAAAACTCTTAGTATACGGCTTAATGAAGAATTGAAAGTAAGCAAGGAATTGATAATTACCATATTAGACACAATTTCTTCTAAATTTGTTTTACTTTTGAATGCATTTGGCTGGCACCCCCTTGATTCCATTTTCAATAAAAATGTTCTTTACCATAATAGAAAGAAAGAAAGAAAAACCTCCAGAACAATCTTTTCAGCAAGAATCGCTTAGCACTGTAAAATAGGAAACTAGACCAAAGAAAAGAAATTTAAAAAAAAAAACAAAGGTTTCAAAAATCCACCAGCTAACTTCGTTTGGTCTGGTTAGTTACAATACTGATGGTAATCACAGACAATCACTGCTTCAAACTTGGTTGAATCCTGTTAGAATGTGTTAAATGAAGTGAAATTCCCCAACTCAACAAGTTAACTTATTGGATTGAATACTTGAATGGCAAAGTAATAATGATAACATTGTATATCAGAGGAGGAGGTCTTGGATTAAAATATTAGCTTCCTCAATTTAAACTATCATTACTTGCCCCCAACTGCCCCCAAGTGTCGGCCTTTGTGTGTGTTTGTTATTGGCCCAAGTGAGGGCCTTCTGTAAGAGTAAGCCCTAGTGTTGGGCCTCGTTCAGTCGTTTGTCGTGCACTTGTTGGGCGGTCGGATTGTCCAGCCCACACATGAGGGGAGTGTCAAAATGTGTATAAAATATAAATGACATGGAATTCCCCAACCCAACAAGACTCTATCCTTGAATTTATTTATTTTAAATGAAAAGGTTTTGAAAATTCACCAACCGAGCTTCAACGATAATGGAAATCTAGCACTACCATGGTTTCAAACTTGGTTAAACCCCAAGACTTCATCCTTCACTTTTTACTCGTAACAAAATTCACCTTTTAAGTAGAAATTCAAAGATTTAAGTTCCCAGGTTACCTCTCCAACATATTCTATAAGAAACTGCCCTTTGGATATATCCTCTTGCAATTGCAGCCCAAAACCCTTCTTCCCGCATCGAACCCACTTCATACCGGCATATTGACGCTTTTGGAAC
The DNA here is from genome assembly GCA_963580455.1 of Euonymus europaeus. NCBI lineage: Eukaryota > Viridiplantae > Streptophyta > Magnoliopsida > Celastrales > Celastraceae > Euonymus > Euonymus europaeus. The sequence goes on from OY756961.1 coordinate 26,669,289, forward strand.
TGCAAACAGAGAATCAGAAAGAGATGCTACAACATTTGGATAAAAAAATTTATAATATGAGGATCTACAGAAAAAACAAATAATACCTGTTGATTTGAGCAAATGTCCCCACATGGACAGGTGCCTTGAACACATTCAATGTTAAGCATCCTGTTCAAGCATTGATCTCCACAACCCAACCAGCCATCTTGAGTAGGTTTGCAATGGCAAACCATTATCTGTTAAACATTAAAAGAAATCAGAAACAGCAAGACAGAGACATTGTAAATTTGCAACTACCAAAATTTCAGTAACCCGATTTTTTTCTATTTTCGTTTTTTCAAAATTATTGCATAGCTTCATCCGCCTTTTACAAGAAATAGAAGTCTAATAAAAAGCTATCATATGACAAAAAGTGAATAGTAAATGATCAACGGAAGAAATGAAATGCCTAAAGAGAGGGTCCAAATTCCAGAAAAGTTATTCTAGGTTCTGACTGAGACAATTATGTTACTAATTGTATGAGAACTATGTCACTAGGGAAAACCATGACTAGTGTACCACTGAGTCACTGAAGTTAAAGTGCGAAGAAAAGACAAACAAAACTCTATGCATTAAAATGAACATGTGAATACAAAAACATAATCACAAAAATAAAGGAAAAAAAGGTTACAAGCCCTGCACTCCGGCTTCCTAAAGCTATTACCCAGAAGAGAAACATATTTCATAACCCATTAAACTAAGATATTCAACAAGTAATTCTGAAACTAAACTGGGGAGAATTAAAATCAGAAAAAATGAAATTCTTAATCAATAGGATGTATTGACTACAGAATTGAAGACAGTCAGAGCCATGATTCATCATCCTCCATAATTCAGTCAATGAAAATATGTAATATCATCACAATGAATGCAGAATATGGTGTATCAGTATGATTGATGAGTGATCTTGAAACATCTTGGCCATAAAAAAAATTCAAAGTAAGAAAGCTGTGTCAAATGATTTCATTAGCATACATCACATTCTAATTTCTTAATGAAGATACAAACTTACTAAGTGCTTGAATGATCTGATTTAAGAGCCTAAGTCCATCCAATATAAACATCAATAAGTAGAGCAATGAACCTTGACATCTTTCTTTTTCTTTCTTTGTTTTTTCTTTTTTTTACATGATGCAATGCCCCTTTACGTGCAAGAATAGTTCATCATCAGTATCAAAGAAATGGAAATGCGTCTTTAGAACATACAGTCATACATTATAAAATAACATTAAGTTTGTACAAACCTCATCAATAGTTTGATTTTTACGGCTGCGGTGCGGAAACTCATTAGCATCAATACGTTTGAAAGATGATTCTTGTGAAACTGCAATGCATTTGGAGAAGGGGAGAAAAGATAAGTCAAAGGTTCAGGGAATTGGTGGGGGGGAAAAATGCTGAAACCAAGCCATTTTTTAACTTCAGTTCTAACCTTCCTGGTAAGCTGGCTATACTGGATGCACGTACCTGTTATGCATTTGTATTCTGACCACTTCTGATTCAAGTTGCTGTCATAAATATCTTCATCAGCATCTGATATGCCCAACTCAGCATTAATATCTGCATTTGACTTCTCTTGAGGGATGGAGCAATCAGCAAATGCTTTATCCATGTTGTCCTTGCAGGACCTTCATCACGGAAAACAATACTCAATTCAAGTATTAGATCAGTGTCTAAAAAAGGCAATGAAAGAAAGACCGCCAGAATATTAGCAAAAAATATCACCATAAGCCTAAAACTAAAGTGTAATAAACAAAGGATTAAAAGGACAACAATTTCCACACTGAACAAAGCAGTGCAGACGAATAGTGATCGAAGCATATCATACAAGAGAACACAATAGAAAGATATAATTAGTATCAATTGCTCAAAATCAACAAGAACATAAAAACTTTGGGAGACTAATACAATAAACCTCAGATATAAGGGGAACTTGAAAATTTCCATTAAAAGAAATCTAACAAGATGGATGTTCCTGAGCTTTTGCTTTTCCAATGTGATTTTTGCTTACTGGAAGGTTTGGCAGAAAGAAAGAAGAAAAAAAAAACACTATCTAGCATGGACAGAGTGCAACAGGAAGATGTTCCCAATGCCTACTCAAATTTTAAGTGAATAAGAATGAGAAACCAGTACACCATGTTGCTTACAACTATTTTGAAGGGTGATATTCACCAAAGCAAAGTGGTACAAGAAAGTCATTCAGTTGCATGATTATTTTTCTAGCCCAGTTGATTGTTGACGATTTAAATTAGTGTTTGAAGGATATAAGACATTAAGGGTCCAGGATTCCAATTGGATTGGGGAATCTTGGGAATTCAAAAGTGTTAGAACTTAGAATATGTATATATGATGTGAACAAGACCATAATAGTAACTTTAGAGAAAGGAACGATACTGTACCATGGACTACTTTCATCAATGGAATTTAGAAGGGCATCTGAAATGCGCCGCCATTTATGACAATCATCACAGTGTACCCAAGCACTTTCCACAGGTAAACTCTGCTCGATTACACCACCTGATGTCATGTCCAAATTATTCATGGATACAACATTGTCGCCGCCAATTACAACTTCCATATGCTTTCCTAGAGCATCAATCATGTAAAAAATCAGAAACAACGCTAAAATGTCTCCATCACAAAATTTTAATTTACAGGATCCGAGAAACAAAATATCAGAGAGTATTAATTTATTATTAGGAAAGATGACATGGTCCTGCACAGGAAATACAATAAACAAAGTTCATAGTACTATTTTAAAATCCCGTACCTGATTCAGGGTAACCTGCAACTCTGTTGGCAGCGTGATCATGTGTTGTCTTCTCCTTGACCTTGCCCTTATTAATCAACTTCTGTTTGCTTCCCCTCTTACGAGAAGCACTTCCTTCCCTGCTTTTAGCCAGATCAGAGACCTTGGATCTTTCCATGCTCAATCCTTCTGGTTTTGAACTTTTAGCTGCTTGAACTCTTTCTGAAATAGCTGAATAAAGCATACTTATAGAATTTTCTGATTCTGACAACCCGAGGTATCCTTCTATGTCGCGACATTTTTCATCTTCCACACAAATTTTGACTTCCAAATTCTCTTCAGGAACTTCGAATTCGGTCTCTCTAGGTAAAGATAATAGCTCCATGTCTCTACTGCTTGATGAAATACTTGAAGCAGTCCCTAAGGTGGATGAAGTCAGACTTTCACTAGGGGACATGCGATCTCCCAATTTATGCTTGCCTCCCCCATTTTTCAATGGTTTAGCTGACTTTATGATATCTGCACAAACATAAGGGAGGTCACCTTTCTGCTCTCCTTTCTTATTGCGGGCAAAAGCTCCACAGTAAGAAGAACCATTCAACTCTTCTTCTGGTTTTGTGACGACTTCAGCATCAGGAACTACATTGGTAACTTCTGAATTGGGAGAAGTTCCAGGATCAGCAAATGTACGGACAATTGTTCCTCCCAATGCTTCAACCACCACATGGGAGGCAAACCCAAGATTTGCACCTTCTCTACCTAACTTGTCAGGGACCAAAGAACACTCGCAATTTGGTCCATGGGAATCCACATCTAATTCTGTTTTTGCATTTTCTGGATACTTGTCAACAGAGAAGAGCAGCTTTTCAGACACTTCTTCTCCCCATTCATCTTTGATACCATTGGCTGATTTTGAAGGTTCAATGCTGCCTCCCAGACAGGAATCACTTCCAGAATTATTAATTTCAGTCCCAACAGAGGCTGAGGTATCCAGTACCTCTGGAATCACATTTGTTAGATAATTTTGATGACAATTCTCACTTCCCACCTCGACCTTCAAACGTAAAACACTGGTTGAAGCACTAGACTTTCTGCTTGATCTTCTAGAGCTTCCGCCTTTCCCACTCTTGTTCCGCATCCCACTTTCTCGCCCACCTAATGATTTTAATGACTCTTGATTCAGAACAAAAGGGAGGTTGCCTTTCTTCTTTCCTTTCTTATTGTGGGTGACAGCTCCACAGTAAGAAGAACCATTCAACTCTTCTTCCGGTTTTGTGACAACTTCAGCATCAGGAACTATATTGATAACTTCTGAATCGGGAGAAGTTCCAGGATCGGCAAAGGTACGGTCAATTGTTCCTCCCAATGCTTCATTCACCATATGAGAGGCAAACCCAAGATTTGCACCATCTCTACCTAACTCTTCAGGGACCACGGTACAGTCGCAATTTGCTCCATGGAAATCCACATCTAATTCTGTTTTTGCATTCTCTACATACTTGTCAACAGAGAAGAGCTGCTTTTCAGACGCCTCTTCTGCACATTCATCTTTGATACCGTTGGCTGATTTTGAAGGTTCATTGCTGCCTCCCGGACAGCAATCACTTCCAGAATTATTAATGTTTGCCTCAGCAGAAGCTGAGGTATCTAGTATCTCCGAAATCACATTTTCCACATTACTTTGATGACAATTCTCACTTCCCACCTTGACCTTCAAACGTAAAACACGGGTTGAAGCACTAGACTTTTTGCTTGATCGTCTAGAGCTTCTACCTTTCCCACTCTTGTTCCGCATTCCACTTTCTTGCCCGCCTAAAGATTTTAATGACTCTTGATTCAGAACATAATCAAGCCCAAGCCCATTGCTTTGTTTAAAATGTTGTGCAATGTTCCCCATTGACCCCCAGAGAGCACAACGAGCCACTCTGGAAAAATGGCTTCTCTTTCTTTTGGGAGATTTGAGGATATATTCAAGAATTTCATGTTGATGTGGCACTTTAGCTGCGTCTCTACATTTCCTTGCAGCTTTTTTCCCCTTAGATTTCTGGCTTGATCTCCTTGTTCGATTTGTCCTTGGAGAAGACAGAGAAACATTTTTAGAAATTTTGACTTCGGAAACGTGATCAACTTTGAAAATACTTATTTGTTTATTATCTTCCTGTCCAGAACTGCCAACAGCGGAAACAGAATCAATGGCACCAAACACGCTCCTCCTTAAACAATCCTTCACATCCAAACTCATAAAAGAACTATGCTCAACAACACCAGGGCAGCCAGTTAACTGCAGATAAGTTGGTCTCTCCACTAAACAGTTGGCAGCCATTCCAAAGAAACCTTTCTCTGAATTGAAGGCATTTTGGCCAATAAATGATAACTGGGAGCAAAGTTCAAGCTTTACATCAGCTTTAGATTCATTTTTCTCTTCCAAAAGCTTCGAATTGCTTTCTGCAGAGGGACCAGAAACATCCTTACCATCGCTTTGCTCATACTGTGGACTCAAAACGGTAACACATGTTTTGGCACAGCTTTTGATTTCCACAGCTTTTTCAGACCTCTCGGTATAAGGGCCACTATCACCTGTCTCACTTTTCTGATTATCATGCCAGCCACTACTTTGTAAATCACCTTCTAATGACTTTATAGGCAATTCATCACCCCCGGGTAGAAATATCTGTTTGCAACTATGAGCTTCGATTTGATACGACATATCAGTGTTACTGTCAAGACCACGGAAAGTCCGGGTGTCCAGCACATTTTCGCCGTCACAATTCTTCAACGAAATAGTCACAGGCATTGATTCTGATAGTATTTCGCAGCAATATGAAGGCAATATTTGTTCATTAAAGATCATTACTTCCTTAAACTCCATAGTCCCTTCCACAGAGGGACAATCAATACTCTTATCATCCTTTTGCTCACCCTGTTGAATGCTTTTTGCATCTAAACAAGTTGTTGAGACTTCAGCACCCTCTGAAGGCAATATCGGCTTGCAAGAAAGAGAATCCGCACCGACCAGAACACCACTTCTCTCTTCACTTACCCTCATAAACCCTTCTACATATGGAGAACCCATGCTCTTACAACACTTGTGCACATCTAACTGAATATGTTTTTTTGGAGAATAACCTGCAAACATTGATTCTGAGGGCATTTCAAAACCCTCTGGAGACCCTGATTCGTTACAACTAAGGGTCTCTGTTCCTACTAAAGCGTCATGTTCTTCTTCTATCAACTTCAGAATCCTTTTAGTAAAAGTACAATTGACGAGCTTATCATCCTCCAGACAATCTTGTTCAGGGCAGTGGCTAGGGCCAGCCGATTGATGCTCTACAGGCATTTCACAGTAGGCTGAGAGATGATCTCTAGTATTAGACTCTATCACAGCTAAACTATCACCTTTCTCTTCCACAAGCCCTTTTAAGGATGGGCCATTGACACCATTATCATCCTTCTGCTCCTTTGCCTCAACACAGTTTCTCTTTAAGTGAGTCGCAGACGTTTCACGAGTCTCTATTGATATTACCAGCCTATCCTCACCCTGTATCCCAGACTTTTCCATACATAAACCTTCGTTTTTCAAACGACAATTACCGATTTCAATCCGACTCTCATTCAGACAACCCCTACTAGCCTCAAACTCATCATGCAACACCTTCCCAAGAATCGGAAGAGCCACATTGGCACATTCACCGACCAGGCAATCTCTATCGTTAGCAGCAGCCCTCTCCATGTAGTCATAGCTCAGACAACCAGCCGTCTCATCACACAACAGCTCTCCAAACCCATTCTGCATTTCATGAGGGGCTGCAGTAACCCAAGTCAATTCAAGACCCGCTTTCAAGCAGGACGGAGGCTCAGAATCGTGTCTCTGCACGAAGGCCGTCAATGAATCCTGCCCGAGAGCAGCCTCGTGCAAGACCTCACTGGGATCCTCGCACGGACCCATTTTCATCCAAATATCAATCTAATGGATACCCATTACCCACAATACTAAAAAAATTACGATAATATATAGCTAACGATCAATCATAGAATGAAACAACTACCATGCCTTCCCAAATTACCTCCCAACCAAACAATCCTGATATATCGTCTCCGTCACCGCCAAGCAAACCACGGAAACAAGACTTCAGTAGCCAAGTAAGAGAGAACCCTAGAATCGAGTTCCCTGCACAACCAACAAAAAAGAAAAACTAATTCAGCACTTGCAGAAGAATGCAGATACACAAAGGCACGCAGACACGAATGCCGTACAGAAATCTAATCAAAGTCGCATATAAGAAGAAGATATTAACGAAACGGAGATCATAAGACAAGCATAAATTCTTAAGCAAACCTGAGAGAAAGCCCTATCAGCTCGTCAACGGGAAAGAAAAAAATAGCACTCACGCTGTCACGCAAGGAGAGCTTTTGCCGGAAAGAGAGAGAGAGAAGGTTTGGGGAAATAATCTGAAATCGATTGTGATTAGCCAATTTAGGCAGGTATAAACCGTCATGTTTAGCCCCAGTGCCCCACTCAACATAGTTAAAACGGTCGACTCGTGACACGTGTGGCTGAGGACGCGACTCTCACCAATAACTCGTATTAAGGCAAGGGTTAAGTAATTTAATGTGATATAAATCCAAATGGTTCCAAGTATTTTCAATAAAATAATAAAATGTCAACTAAGAAAATATAAATGAGGGGGTGATATGTTGGAAATTAATATTTAAAAAAAATAAAAAATACTATAAATTCCTTTTGAGCAATAGACAATTGTACTTGTTGAAGTTGAAGGTTCAGCGACAATTAGTTTTGTCACCGGAGATAGAGATTTATACTTCTTGTTGTCGTCGGGGATGGTAATTCTCCTTTTCTTAGTTCAAATTTTTTTCATAAGTGAAATAATGACATATTTTATAAGTCAATGTCACGTGTCTACCACGTCAACATTCATTAAAAATTTAACAGTCACATCAGCATCGTTATAAAAGGATAGTATACAAGGGACAATGGCTTAATAAATAAATAATGATTAAGTTATATTAATGATGGAAAATTTGAAAAAAGCTTCATTATGGGGTTCGGTGATCTCTAGAGTTGAGTCTAGATTATCCCAATGGAAATCAAAACTTTTATCAGTAGGTGGCCGATTGACTTTGATCAAGGCAGTGTTAAATAGTCTACCAGTTTACTATCTCTCTTTATTCAAAATCCCGAGTGGAGTTGCAAAGAAATTAGAAAGGCTGCAAAAAAAATTATATGGGGACGTGTTGAAGGGAGGAAAAAAATCCATTGTATTAAATGGGAGCAGGTGGTAAAATCAAAGCGATTGGGGGCATTGGGATTGGTTCGATTCTTGATAAAAATAAAGCTTTGCTCTTTAAGTGGATATAGAGATACAACAAGACCCAAGCTTCTTCTAACGTGATGTGGAAAAATGTTATTCAAGAAAAATATAGTCTACCGAATACCATTCTTCAGCATAATAATTCTCCATCTTTATCTCCTCTTTGGAGAAATACTGAGAGTCTCATGGATCCGGACAAGGGGAATGTTGAAAGAGCAATCAAGGAAGGGCTAGCTTTCAGTGTGGGGGAATGGGGAATCTATTAAATTTTGGGAGGATACTTGGATTGGAGAATTGCCTCTTAATGTTAGTTTCTAGCGTCTGGCCTCGCTCTCCAATATGCAAAACCAACCAATTCAAAACTTTGGATTTTGGGATGGCATCAATTGGAATTGGGTTTTTTTCCTGGAGAAGAGATTTGTTTGTGTGGGAGGAAGAGATGGAAGATCAGCTCATAAGTTTGCTTGCTGGAGTAGTGATTTGCCCTCAAAAAAGAGACAAGCTAATTTGGAAACATACTGTGGATGAGAATTATTCAGCAGTTCCAACTTCCAACTTGAGCCATTCTCCACAGGCCTAATCCAAATATCCAATAAGTTTGAACCAATTCCCACATTAATCAACCCAAAAAACCAAGTGCATGTGCACTATAATGAGTTAGATGGCCAAGGAACTTTCTTAGTGGTACAGGATATAGGCCTTTTTTCATGTTTGATTTGGCTTTCTTAGTTTTGATTTCACCTTTATAACCATTGGTCTCTTTTATGTCATGATTTGAGTGATATTAATTGCTCCATCAGTTTTAGGTTTTAGAGATTTTGTAGACAAGACTTGCTTTTGAGGTTTTCTGTGACCTAGTAGACTGCTATAGGGTGTGTTTTTTACGTAAATATAAAATTATATGTATTTAGGACACGTGTCTAGTTTTTTGCTTATTGAGTTTTGGGATGGTGAGCAAGAATTGCACTAATTATAGTAATCAGTAATATTAATAAAAAAATTAAACCATAAATCAATATATATAAATATTATAATGGAAATGGTCAAAAGATGTGATTACAACTTGCATGCAATCAAATATATAGATATATCGATATTTTATACTCTGTTAGACATATTTAGACATTACTATTTACATCGGGTTATATTCTGATAGATATACTATAAACCAAACAGATGCATAGATCGATCATGAGTCACAAATGAAGTTTTCAATAAATTTAATAAGATATCGTCATCTTTTTATATATATATATATATCCTATTTTCTTCTCTATATTTCTTCTAATTATCTTTATTAATCTGAGAGGGGATTCAAATGCAAGACTTTGCCCTAAGACTATAACTAAATTAAGAGTTCGTTTTTCTTACTCTCTATATAAACAACATAAAAAAATTTATAAAATTATAAAATTATATTAATATTTGGGAAACAAATTCATTCCAGAACTCTCTCGAAGTTATGCCTGGTGATCATTACTCCATGCTACGTACGTATATATAATAATTAGCATATTAATCACACGAACTTAATTACTTAGAAAACATAATCAATATTGTTCAAAAGCTTAAAAAGCTCACACACAAAAGTTAATTATTACAAATTAAGTTCAAGCATAAACTCTTGTACTAGTTAAGTACTTGGGTTCTCACGGAGCTTAATATATATTTAAGTTATATAATAACTTCATTACAGACCCAACAAATCCATATATATATATATATATATATATATAATATCACTAAATCCTGTATTGCAAATTAGGCTGAATGGGCTGCACGCGGAAGGAGAAAGGCATCTGAGGGTTGTAGTCCTGCTGCCTCATTCTCTGCTGCTGATACCCATTTTCCATGGCCATCTCAGCTCGTTGTTGCTGCATTTGCAAACGTTCAAATTATTGTCAGAAAAATAAGGAAAAAAAACTATTAAAAGAGCAACAAACCTTGTGATCATGAGGAATTAAATGTATGTTAGCCCTAAATTAGTTTTCTGAGTTTTAATTGGTAAGAATACAACTGAGTTTTAAAACAATTTTATGTGAAATGATAATGCTAGACATTTAACATAGTGAATATATTGATAAGAGTAGAGAGTACCAGATTGAAATTGAGGCTCTTATTCTCCTCCTCCAACATCTTGTCCTGACAGGTTAATTTTTTACACAAAAATATATTTTAGGTTAGACCATTAAACACCAAAACTTATGTAGTTGCATCCAAAGTCCATATACTATCCATTAATTAAACATTTCACAAGATAAATTATGCAAGCTAGCTAGGGTTTATAAGAAGATACATTTTTCCTGTGCATCCTGACAAGCTCATCCTGCAAATCAAAAAAAAAAGACAAATAATTTGATGAAGATTGAAAAATTAAATTATCTTCAAGCACCTAAGATTCTTTCTACAGTCAAGATATACTATATACTAATGGATGAACACATACATTCACACATATATATACATATCTTTATAACTTTATATATATATATATATGCAAATATTTATTATATACACACACACGTATATAAATTAATATATACTAGCCTGTCTGTCTCGAATGTTGGCCAGCCCTTTCTCAAGAACATCCTCAATGGCCTGGAGTTCTTGGTGGTGCAAAGATGTGATATCTTCTCCCTTTAAATGCCTACAAAACAAACTCAAAACATATTAGCTATTATATGTGAGAAATTAATCTAGAGAGAGAGAGACACACAGGAAGTAGAGAGTAGAGTAGGCATGAAAACTAACAAATTAACAGCTGATTAAAAGATTTAGAGATCTACCTGAGCTCAATCTGCATGCTATCATTCTCTTTCTTGATCCCATCAATTTCACTGTTGAGGTTCTTTTGAGTTTTTTTTTCAAAAGGAAAAAAAACCCCTAGATGTTAGTTTTGTCTTCGAAATATATAAAAGACTGAAATTTTTTATAAAAGAGAATCAAGAGATGCGATTTACAAATACCAGATCTGTTTATACTCAACTGACATGATTTTAAGAACCCTAGAGAATATAAGAAAAATACATATTCATAGAACCATATGATAGATCTGTTGGTTTCAAGTGTCAAACTAAAAACCATGTCCAGTTTTAGCAAGAAAAAGGAAATGCAATAAAACATTTTTATTACCAGATCCGGTCATGGGATGTTACATCCCATTTTCTTTTTATTATTAAAACAAAAAAACATTAAAACAACACAGCATGCAAGAGATGATGAGGGTGTGAAAGACATATATAAAGACACACCCACTTGTAGATCTGTTCATAGAATTCATGGTTCATGGTTCTTAACATATTTTTAGCAAAAAACTATACAATTTTCCATTGGGACAAGCAAGAAACACCAGATTCTTCATAGTATAAAACATTGGACAAAAGGGGTGGAGGCAGAGATAAAGAGAGAGAGAGATATATAGAGAGAGAGACAGGATTAGACCTATACCTCATGCTTAGCATCCCACAACCTAGTCGCAGACTTCTTGTGATAACTCTCCAAGATATCAACCAACCTTCACCATACAAACAAACAAAAAAAATCAATCAAAAGAATAGACTCCAAGAATCCCACCAAGAAAAATCAATTAAATCAACAGAGAAATCTATCATAAATTAGTCACCAAAAAGAAATTCAAGAGATCCACCAGGAAAAATCAATGTAAAGATAAAAAACAATTAAAGAAAAAGGTACCAAAACCCTAATCAAAAGACATATATATAAACAATCAATTTAAAGTAAGAGAGGGGGAAGTATGAAACTTCATTTACGTACGGTGTGGAAGGGCTACAATACTCATGCATCTTGCCAGAGCTACCAAAAATAACAAGAGAGACTTTAGCATCACAAAGAACAGCGATCTCCTTAGCCTTCTTTATGATTCCATTTCTTCTCTTTGAGTAGGTGACCTGTCTGTTGCTTGAGTTCTCAATTCTCTTGATCTCAATCTTTCCTCTCCCCATCTTTCACTTACAAACACCACACTTAGCTTGATTTATTCTCTTCTTCTCTCTTGTTATCTTCTGCCCCTCTTTATGAAGAAGATGGAAGATGTAAGAGAGAAAGAGAGGGTAGGGTTAAAGTAATAGAAGTGCATACTATAAGGAGTTGGAAGATAAGAGCCTTTCTTAGTGGTACAGAAAATGAGGGCTTGTTTATGGGTTGTTGACAAAGCCAACCCAACTGCCTTTTTTTCTTCTTCTATGTGATGTTTGATTTAGCTTTCTTAGTCATGTTTCACCTTGTTAACCTTTGGTCTCTTTTGCGTCATAACTTGACTGATATTAATTGGTCAGTTTTAGGTTTTGGAAAACTAGACAAGACTTTTGAGTTTGAGGTTGTGTGAACTAGGAACCAATTAGACTAGGTTAAAATATAGATAGTAATCACAAAATAATAAAATCTTAAACCATCAAATCAATATATATATATATATACACAAAACAATGGTGGTCAAAACTCAAAAGGAGGTGTAGGCAACAGAAGATTTCTTGTGTGTTCTATTGTCTAAGGAATATGATTCAGTGTCAAACTATCAAGATCGATCATCAAACCAAAAAGGATTGGAAACCTTTTAGACATATATAAGCCTGGCTATATAGGCTCAGTGTGATTCACAAAGAGCATGCTTTTGTTTCATTTCAGGCTACTCATGTATACACTGTACAAGACTTGGTCCCATCTTGAAAACTTATGTCTTTTTTCTTTGTTTTTTGGCTCAACGAGACATAGAGTTTTCAAGTCAAAGTTTAATGAGCCTTTTTTTAAGCAAATTGACCTAAATCTATAGGTGAGGTCACTGTTTTATTATTTTCGAGCACCCACAGCCCATGAGCCAAGGGCCCACCAATCCGCAAAAGGCACGGGCCTTGGTATAGATCCAATGCCCATGGGCCAAGCTTGGGCCTCATCTGATTTCACTTATTTCAGCGTGGGCCTGGACTTATACTACGTAAGGTTCTATACTTCTATTAGAAACTCCGTTCTCTCAGTTTAATCAGCTATTACGAGCGTCAAGCAATATATAGATTCGGTTATTCTTTCAAGTACATGTAATTTCTCTCTATCAATATGGATGGCAGAACAACCAGTAATGACAGCCTATAATACTCGATGTCTGAAAAGTAGTGACAGTATTGTGACATTATCAGAACTCAGAATCTACATGGACCTTCCACATTTCCTAAGAGCAAGCAATCTTTACGACGTAGAAACGTCGGTCCATGCCGTGGATTTCACGTTCAACCAAGCCTTAGAGATATCTTAATTCAGAGAAGAAATTATTATCGTGCCTTCCATGTCTTCTAGAATTCCCATGATAAACCAGGGTGGAATTCGACCGCAGAAACATGAGAAATGTGGTGAAAGAAAGGAAAACTTTCTTGGCTCCTTCAGAGATGATCTGCCAAAACAGAAAATGGGCAATAATGACTATTAATGATTGTCTCAAGTCATCTGTTTCAGAGAGATTCAGAAGAGCACTCACGACGAGTCCAAGACTCAACGACTCAACATCACCCACCTCATCAGAAAATATGAAAGATACCCAAAAAAACATGTTATTCTTGCTCACCATCAGATATTCTATTCAACAAGAACAATTTGGATAACAAGAATTTACATTCCAGCATATAACAAGGGGAAAAAAACTACAAAATCCCACAAAATGAAAAGGAAGTACCTACAACTTCTCTATCCAAGACCCATCCCTACCTAAGCATTAGCAGTGTGCATAATTCCAATTTTAAATTGTAAGGTCTGGAATCTTGATTGTATGCTGAAGTAAATAGAAGTGCAAACGCTCATCTCCATGAGATTGGCATTTTCTAAGCATGATAATTTTAATTCTTAGATGAATAGATTATCATTTCTACGTTACTTGATCTTGATTGGACGCCGAAGTTCAAATTTCGAAGTCTATGGCTCGCCTCTGACCAATTTGCATTTTCTAGCATCTTCAAAATACGATCAAACAATCTATATGCCTCCGCCGACTATTTAGAACCAATTTGAAATGCTGAAATCCCGTAGCTTGCTGAGATGTCTTTCCATGTCTTTTCTAGACTTGGCCCATTCCTCTCTCTCTATCACAGTGTTGTGATCATCTCTCTCACTCTAAAAAACATCAAAATGAATATTAATTAGGCAATGCATAGAGGATAAAATCACGAAAACAAATTTGGAGCGGAGATTATCACCATATCAATTATTTTGAAAGAGGTTCCATTATCCCGTATAACAAGCAAATCCCTCTTTCTGTCCCTGTTTCTTCCTCCTGGAGCTGTGACCTAAACATGCCATATCAAACATAAGATGGCTAAGCCTCTCTCATTACTACTTGAAGACATTTTACAAGAAGTAACAACACTAATAACTCAAATGTTAGTGTCAGCCCATGTATAAATCAGACTACCCAATAATTGCATGCGAAATCTGACAAACCTTAAACCAAGTCTGAAGGGAAAACAGGACTTGGAAAGATGAGTGCATGTCTATTCACATGTTCGCAAGATTACAAGAGCATCCAATGCTGGTTTTAGAAACTAAAATGCTTACCAAAACTTTTGCTCTAGTAATTGACTTTGTTTTGGAATCGATAACATAAATCTCCTCAAAATCAAGCACAAACTCTGGATCATTCAGCCTCCGATTCCTGTAATGCTTCGTCAACAAAATCTACACCAAATAATCAAACACGTGACATTGTTGATGTAACGGCATAAAATAGATAATAACTAACTGATAAAAAACCAGAAAAGGAACAAGAAAAATAAGAAAAACATATTAATTCCCCGGCTAACAGTACTATGTTTCCATACTTCAAAATTCGAGAAAGTAAATCCCTCACAGAAAAAATTCCAAAACACTACGGAAGACTTTTGAACTGGAGTTGTTTACCCTTTGGAATAAAACTGACTCAAAACTTTCAAATTTGCGTAAACATAAAATGAGGGCCAAATCCGCATATCCTTCACAGCCTTCTCTCCTGGCAGCAATTCTTCTTTGCACATCGCAACATCTCTCAATATATTTTTTTCCCATATGCCATTATCCACCTTGCAATCTTCATTCAGAATTCCATTGACATCAGAATAAAAGTTGATTACTATCTTCCTTGAGGCATGGAAATATAGAATTTGTTCACAGGACTTGTTTCCATTTGTTTCTTTAAGATAAGAACCAAAGTGAGAGGTCTTATAATTTTATTTACAGTCAAGCATCTCTACCGAACATAATAACTTCCGGTTTTTATGCACTTCGTTTATCTGGGAGGAGTGCTTTTTCTTCATTCTTCTAACGCTTGAGATTAAAATGTTCTTATACATCTAAGAATATATCTGTGGAGGGGAAATTTTGAAAGAAGTAATCAATACAAATTAAAACTAGTAGGATGCAATTGCTTTGTCATTCCTAAACATGTGCAGGTTGAGCTGAGTCCGCTGACATATAAGGATTAGTTTTCTACCTACGAATATTCTGGACTAATTCAATATCTACTGAATAAAAAAAATTATTATCTTTCTGATTGACAAATTGAAAAGGTTAGCACATAAGAAAGTAGTAAAGGTATTTCACTCTAGGCTGAGTCAATTGGAATAGATACCAACCTGCCATGGCCATTAGTGATGAAATAAAGATTGCAAAAATAAGCAGCAAATGTAAAGATCCAAGAAGTGCAATTTAAATTGGAAGGGAAGGCAGAGTCAATGCCTTTTAAATTGTAGGCAAGGCCTCCTACTAACCAGGTAGTGGGCGGAACTTCAACAGTTCAACCTATGACCCAGAAGAAGGCAAGGTGTCTTCTCAAGTCTCACCACTAGACCATAGTGAGAGACTAAGTCTAATACGACTTTCACACACTATAAAATGTCATTAAGCTGTGTCTACTGGCAACTTCTTGGATGAAACCACTATCAATCGTAAGAATAGAGAGTTCTATTACTAAGTTAACCAAAATAGATACCTAACAAGACTCATTTTGATTAGAGACTCCAACCAACTAGGATGCCCGATAAGAAGAGAGTCTTGTTACAGGCTACAACATTATGCCCGCTAATTGCTAAAAGCAGATTAACAATCTGGAATAGCAATCCAAAGCTACAAAAAGCAAAACACGTTTTTGCAGAATAGATCAGCATACCTATCAATTTAGATTATTAACAATGTAAGGAACCAGACAAGCAGTTCATGGCGCCTCACTTATTAAAATTTAGATCAGTATGTTCCCACGCACTAGGGCATGTAAACGATGGATCAGATCTGATCCTAGACAAGACCATATAGCGCTTCCCAATACATAACCTCAAAATATCAAAAAGCCTAATCTCACTGCAATTTATCAAAACTAGAAACAGATACTTATGCAGAAGAGAAACATCGAGTAAGACCACATCATTGCCATGCGTCAAATATCATAAATACACAATCCCCGCCAACTTCATAAAGAAAAATATAATTTCATGAATTTGGTTACTGAATGCAATTATTGACAAGAGGTACTCAGTGACAATTGGAATTTTATCTTATCCCACAGTAGAAAGCTCCATACTCTACTTACTCTAATTTTCAAAGTTTATAAGCCAGTGCTTAAACTGTTGGCAACAAAATGTCCAAATTATTTGCTATATGCTTTCTAATTGTGTTGACCTGATTATAAGTCAAAATATGTCTTGTAAGGAGAAATCCCCTGTTGCCATGCTGCTTTGAAGTAAAGTGAGACAACAATTTCTAAACAAAAATCAACATCCACATCCAGAGTATCTTGCAAATAAATTGTATATTCCAGTCAAAACGAAAAAGTAGAATAGACAGGTAGAAATGTAAACTCAATACATTTACTGAACTTTATACGATTATATGGCATCTGTCTAACCAATAGGTTGCTCATACCTTGTGTATCTCCTTTTCAGACTTATACAAAGGATCCCGAGGAGCATCAATTGGTGGCTCTGTAACATTATAACATCCATAATCACTTTTTGCGCAACGTATGTACTGCAATTCGCACAAAGGACACAATTTTCGACGGTTAGAGACAAAATGTAGAATTAGAAAGCAGAATGCAAACTTAAAAAAATAAAATAAAAATAAACTATTGTTTCTGCGATTTCCTAAATTTACAAAGTATATTCTTCATAAATATAAGACAAATACCCCACATGCATAATCTCAGTGACCTCCTGGTACCACTTAGCTGTGCCTACTCCTAGAGTGTCATAAAGGATTTGGCCTTCGCTCTTTCAGTATCATTAACTAAATGACGACTCACAGGTGGGTGAGTAATATTTTTCCTCTCTGCAACTGTTTAATAGCAGTTGTAACATAGCAGAGTCATTCACTCATAGCTGAGAACCATTGTAATTTCTTGATTAACTTCATCCTCGACAACAAATTTCCACGAAGTGATGCTACCACAGTGACATTACATAATATCTTTTTTCATATCGTTGGATTTCAAACGAAGATTTCATCTGCACTAATATAAGCACAGCTAACAGTTCAAGAGATGACCGAGTATAATTTCTTAGCACATTCCAATATACAAATTAGCATTACCTTCTGAGGCAATGGGGCAAGAACCTTTGGTATTGAGTAAATATCCGTGTCTGGCGGTGTCACATACATCTACATGCCAAAAAAATATTGATTATGAAAAGAAAACACAAAGCTAGACACGTTTGCACAATTTCATAGACACAAACATTCTATACCAACCTCCCTGAAATCATAGACGTCATTATCAGGGTCCGGAGGTTTTCTTATAAAGAAATCGCAGTCCTGCAAACTAATCTTGTGGAACTCCTCCTCGTTGATTCTATAGTCGACGACCATCTCGGGATCCCATCCTTGGATGGACACGAAGCTCTTGCTGTCAACCATGGCGATGTCGTCACCCGCAGCTGTAATGGTCGCAGCAGCCAAGGGTTCATACTCGACGTCGTAGTCCTTCTTGTTGTCAACCTCCTCCACCTCGTCCTCATCCATGTCGTAGTCATCGGGGCCCCCGCCATCAGTGTCGCCGTCATCGGCCCTTACAATGAAAGGACATTTTCGGGATAGGGGCAGGATACGCGATATGAGCTTGAATCTGAGGGCGGGAAAAAGAGTGGTGGGCGTAGTCCCACCGGCTGTGGTGGTGATGAGGGATGAATTTCTGATGTTGAATGAGGGTAGGGAAGAAAGGAGGAGAGGAGTGGTAGACATGTGGCGTGTTGGAAGGGCAGAGAGTGAGGAAGATCGAGAGATGGGGAAATGCGAAATGATATATAATTATTTTTTTTACAATCATATATTAGTATATATATATTTTTGTTGTAGCACTTAATTTTTAATTTTTTAGTCTAATAAATGTGAGATTTTGTGTCATGCGTGATTAGAGTGGGTTCATTTTATTAGAATAAATATGTTGGCTAACAATATTATTGAGTACAGTAAAATAGAGCCAATAAAAAAAATTAGTATATATATATTTTTGTTGTAGCACTTAATTTTTAATTTTTTAGTCTAATAAATGTGAGATTTTGTGTCATGCGTGATTAGAGTGGGTTCATTTTATTAGAATAAATATGTTGGCTAACAATATTATTGAGTACAGTAAAATAGAGCCAATAAAAAAAATTGGAATGTGTATTTTATTGACGTGATTGAGACTCTTGATTGAGTTTTGGGATCGACTTGGAGTCTGCTATAATTTTTTTACGAAGAATTTCACTGTAAATGTAACGAGGACAGTAAAAAAATTATTTATTTTTATAAATTATGAATATGATTTTATCGTAATTACGAGTCCAATGATATATTGTTTGTACTGAACAAAAATCAAATGTATAATGAATAATAAGATGAAATGTTTCGAGTTTATATTTAACGATTTATAATTTACATGTCATTTTCATGATACATTTAATTTTTGTTTCTCACAAACAATATATCGCTGGACTCGTAATTCTGATAAAAATAAAATAAATTTTTTTTTGCCCTAAATTGCATTTACTGTAATAACCCAATTGGAGGAGGGGATAAGACTTTATATAGCATAAAATTATCTTTTAACAATGTTATTAGGTGTTTGGATTATTTTTAAAAAACTCGAGATAGTATAACTTTATGCATAATGAACTCTTATACGTCATATGTCTTATAAAACACCTCCAACTCATTTTTATTTTGTATGAAGCACTTATGATAAGTGTTAGCAAGTTAAATGACAAAAAAAAACACAAACCTAATACTATCGTTTGTCTAACAATAAAGCAAACATGGTATTGTATACAAGCCTAACATCATTGGATGATTGAAACTTGTTCCAACATTTTAGATAGTCTTTACTTGTAACTTTGTTTATTCTCGGGTTGCACCCCGTTGGTGCTCGTAATAATATTTTATATTAAAAAAATACTATATAAGTCCAATATCATTTTTTTTTCTCAAACAATGAATATAATTAAATTAAACGTCAATTTATACAATGATGATTTTTACATTGAATAAATCATATTATATTATAATTTTTAAAGTACCAAACGAAGCCTTTATTTTTTAAAAAATTTTAAAAATGGCCCCCATCAGACCTGGGCCCAAGGCAGCTGCTTATTCTACCTTGGCCCAGGTCCGGCTCTGGCCACGATTATACTACAATGAAATAACTTATTCTATTATTATAACACAATGAGATACATGAGATATATAAGTCTGAAATACTTTTCATTTTTGTTTATATACTTATATAACCTAATACTGAACGGGCTAACACGGTTTAATTTGGTCAGTGAAACCGTTTAATTGGACAAAGTCAAAAAATGTTTCGGGTTATGGGTTCATTTGTCGAACCATCGATAAATCGCTCACAATGTGAGGGGTACCACATGAACCTTAATATATATAGTTCATTTGTTGGGTCTCGCATAAATGAGTTCACTCAAGTAAGAGAGTTTAAGAGATAAAATATATAATATTGTTTAGGAAATAGTCACCCTTGTAGTTTATAAGTTTGAACCAAACTATTCTCAATTGTAGAACGCTATTTCTAATACAAAACTAACAATATAAGACAAACACAAACAAATATCTCTATAAGTGAATTGTGTCAAGCATATCTATGACTCGCGTCTTCTTACTCAATTCTTCACATCTCTCTCAAATTCTTCAAATTATAAGAAAACATTCGTAAAATCTTTGAAGTTGCTTCGAGTTCTCGACTCGGGTCTTACAATAGGAATGTCTCAATCAAGTATCAACCTATCATAATGTGAGATGTCCTTGTATTATATAACATAATAAATATAAAGATTTGTTATTATTTTATTAATACTTTAAAAATGAATTTCATTACAAAATTACATAAGCTATAATAATGGATCACACTAAATCCAATCTTGATAATTTGGGTGTGTAGCTTTATTAGCATCTTCAAGCTTCCATTAATAAAACTTATATTGTTTCTTGCCTTCAATGCAGTTTCTAACTACTTACTCCACAAATGAAAATTATTAACGTCAAGCATCAATGAAATAAGGTTAGAAGTGAAATCCGAATGAGTTAAATAATAAAGATTTTGAAAGGAAATTTAGTTATGACTTATTGACGGAAGGTTGAAGGGTTGTGGGTTTTGGACATTTTCCATTGGCGAAGACAAAACTATATTAAGGCTCGAGCTTGAGGGAGAAGATTGAGAAATTTTTGAAGAATGAAACTTAGTATGACTTGTATGCAACCTTGGTCTGATACCAAGAGAGTAAACAGAAGCGAAATAATGAAAATCTCGTAAGATTAATAAAAAGAATTGTTACAAATAAGGGAAGAAGAAGCTCTGCCTTATACAGAGACCATCAACGGTCTCAAGATATGACCAGTAACAAGAAGAAAGACAGTATTACAAAACAACATTGAAACAATGTCGTGTTAGAAGAAAAACCTAACAAAACTAAAAAGCAAAAATGATGTCGATTGACTATTCTTATCAAAACTAACAACTTAAGACAAAACAAACAATATATTTACAAATGACTTGTGCAAAACATGTCCATGACTCACGTCTTCTAATTATAATTGAATATTTGTACAATCTTTAAAGTTATTTCAAGATCTCAACTCATATTTTTCAGTAGGAATATTTCAATCAAGTACAACCTATCCTAATGTGAGATGTCTTTGTATCTTACATAATAAAGATTCGTTATTGTTTTATTAATACTTTAAAAATGAATTTCATTACAAAATTACGTAAGTAAATGGTGTGTTTTGACATTGGCACTCAATTTGATAAATTCCCTTAAAAACTATCCCCGGTTAAAAAGAATCCGCACCCGCCCAGTCTTCGAACCCGCGCCATTCGCTTCCTCCTTAATTTTATCGGAAAGGAAATTGCGAGAAAATTCAAACGAAAGGGGAAAAAGGGATGGAGATTTCGAGTTGATTCTTCCCAACCATGTAAACATTTTCCCATCCCGCCGATTTTTCTCTCAAAACCCTTTTCTCTCTTTACGTAACTGCTTTCTACCTCCAATCAATTCATTCCTTTAGGGTTTGTTTCGTTATCAGCTACTCTCAGTTCTCTCTGTCTCTCAAATATTGTTTTGATTCCCTAATTTCTTAAAGTTGAAGTCCGTAGGAAATTCGCGGCCTCGATGGGTGATGAGAGGAGTGATGGCGGTGAATCGTCGAGGGTTCAGCCGACTTGTTTGAGGAAGGGTGACCGACAGCTGTTCTCGGTGGAGCTCCGACCCGGAGAGACTACATTCGTGTCTTGGAGGAAGCTCGTGAAAGATGCCAGTAAGGGCTCCGGATCCGCCCGCTCGACTGATACGCCGGCCAATGCCCATCCCAACCTCGAGTCTCGTATTGCTCCAGTAAGTCCTCGCTGTTGGTATTCTATACGTATAACATACGCAAATATATGCTTTACTTATTTTTATATCAATGTATTTTGTGGTGAACTGTTCCCTGTAAGCTGTAATTCGTATGGTTGGTAATTAACGAATTGTGATGGGACTTCACATGTTTGGACCAGGATGTATGTTTTTGGTGAGAAATTCAGGTGAGGGGAACTGGAATTTGTAGGTAGATGAAAACCCTGGAAAATAAATATTGTTTCAAGAACTTATTAATTAATGTCTAATTTTTTGCACTCTGAGAAAAAGAAGATTGGTCAAGAATTTTAAGAATAAGGGGAATTTTGAATGTCAGAATTGGATTTGTTTTCGTTCCAATGAATTTGTAAGTCTTGCCTAGAAAAATTTTGGTTGGTTTGTTTCATAAATTGGATATATAATTTTCTTAATACAAGTTACTTTGTTTTTTATGATTTTGAGTGTGGGCTTAGCGATTTCGTGTTTTTTTTCTTTCTTTTCTCTTTTGAAAATCACATCGTGAGGTTTTTTTCTTTCTTCTCATTTGGTGTGATTTGTTCTACATGGTGTAGTTCATCCTATGTGTTTTAAATTTGCCATTCTTGCTTTGCCTTATTCAGGCACAATTAGCTGAAAGCACAGATAAAGACACATCTCATCCACATCGTTTCAGTGCGGTTATTGAGAAGATTGAACGCCTTTACACAGTATGTTATGTTTCAGGCAATTTGTTGATTTCCCGTATGGCCTATTTGCGAATATATCTTTTGTAAAATCATAGAAATCCAGATATTAATAGTAAAAGTAGCTTTGCATTTTCTAAACTTGATATATGTGTGCATACAACCATCAATCATTTCTAGGGCAAGGATAGTAGCGACGAGGAAGATCTAATGGATATTCCTGACGATGATCAGTATGATACCGAAGACTCTTTTATTGATGACGCTGAATTGGTAAGTGCTTTTCTTCCCACCTTTTAATGTCAATCTGTTGATATCTACATGAATGCTGATGGTATTTCTTTTTTCCTTTTGAGTGTGGAGATTATAAAAGTGAAGTTTATGTCCATCCCTTATGATGCAGGATGAATATTTTGAAGTTGATAATTCTGCAATAAAGCACGATGGATTTTTTGTGAATCGGGGGAAGTTGGAACGCATGTGAGTTTTCTGTATAGCAACATAACAAACTTCCTTCGTATGAATTTCCACCATTAAACATCTCATATAAGTTTCTTTTATAAAATGAGATTTTTTCCCTCATATAAACGTACATATACATAGATATCAGAGTTTCTTGGATTAGATGGAAATGAACCTTGCAACCGGCACAGAGGAGCATGCACATATGTAATTGTTCTGTTTTTCTGTTTTCTAGATGGATCAAAGAGGCAACCGTTTGTCTGTAAGAGATCTTAGTTTGAGCATTAAAACAAATGCTAATTCTCTCCATCTGGCATGTAAATTTTTTAAACATAGCCTGCTGTTTTTTTGGGGCAATAGATGTAGAATTTACAATATTCTGTTTATGGTGACTGAAGAAAATCCTTGCCTGTCACATGCAAGGTGACTATAGATCATCATTCATTTTGTTGTTGTAGTAATGAATTTACATTGTTGCTGTTAAAAAAAAAGTGTTGAATTCACAATTCACTTTATCATCTTGGCTTTACTCTCTGGTACTATGTGCATAGCCTTTTAGGATTTAATTTTATTAATTTGGGGTTTGTTACATATCATGCTAGACCTCTTACTTCAAGAGAATTGTTTACTGTTTATTTTATACTAAAAGAAGTTGATAATTGTATTCTGTCAGTATATTTTAGTAATTTATTTACATTTTCCTTACTGATTCTTATGTTTCATGTTACAAGAAATGAACCTGCTTTAATACCTCCCCAGCAACCAAAGAAAAGGCGAAGAAAAGATCCAATAAAGGCTCTTGGTGAGGATGGTGAGGGTCGTGTATCTAATAAACCTGCAAAAGTCAGTAAGGCAGCAGCTGGAAAGTCAATTCCATTGCTCAATAATTCTTATGCTACATCTCAAAATTTAGTTGTGAATAGTGGTCACCATGATGAAATGAAGTCTCAAAATCAATTGTATGCATCTGGGAATTTTTCCAAGAAGAAAGCTGCTGATACCAAAATGATATCCGATAATTCCCCATATTTAAAAGTTCAAAATGGCGATGCTTCTACTTCTCAAGCAGATGCAAAAGATATTGAAAAGCCAAAGGCTGGAGATGTACAGGCAAAGAATCCCAGCCCCAAGTTGAAAGATGCCAGTGGATCCTCTGATGCTTCACATCAGAAATACTATGATAAAAGTGCTTATTCACTGTCTAAAGTGCCATCTGGAAAACCATTGAACAATAATGAGGTGGAGCTATCTTTCCGAATGGGGGAAAAGAATGGAATCCGTGAATCATCCTGCGTTAACGTCGTAGAGAGTAAACCTTCCTTGCAAATAATGGTAAGAAACTCTCTGTTCTAGATTGTTTCTGGCACTATTACTTAGTGTTAACAGTTATAAAATTTATTAGATGTACTTTGTGGATGGTGTCAGCAATTGTGTTGTGCCATGGATATAGGGGTAGAATGTGGAAACTGTAGAAACTAGACTTTGGTGCTCTGCTATTTCGAGTTTCGTGTGCATTATAATTATTTGGGGTAACTGGTAAGATATGCATACATCTTTCCCGTCCTCGACCCCTCCCACTGCAGGAGCTTTGTGCACAAGTGTTGTTTACATATGTATCCTGAAGCTCTGTCATCATAAGAGGTACAATTACTTGATATTGAGATGGAAACCTTAAACCTATCTAGCACAATCACGCATTGTTTGTTCTATAGTCAACTAGTTGAGTTGAATAAAATTTTATGTATTAACTAGATGTGCTCACGATTCTCATCATGTCCATTAATTCCGATTATGTAACTTCTAAAATCACTTCTTTTCCTTCCCCATTCCCAAAACTCCCAAGATTTGGTGGGCTAAGTAAAATAATATTTTCATTGGCATATACAGTAAATAGGATTTGGTAACTGAAGTCTTTTTTACAATTTTCACTGTAGATGCAGATAAACAAAAGGGTGAATATTAGTTAAATCATGGAAACCTTGCCAGTTCCTTTATCTTTAGTTTTTTCTTCTAACTATGACTATTACGTTTTTTCCTTATCTCTGGTGGTCATGTTCTGTCTTGCAGAAAACATCTCATGTGCACAAGAAGGATGGTTCCAATTTTAGATCTAAAAGTTCAATGCTTGAAAGGGCCATAGGGGAGCTACAGAAGATTGTTGCAGAATGTGAGTCTACAAATTCTTTAATCGTTTCCATTATTCCAATGTTGACAATTTGGAGAAGCCCTCTCAAATTAGTATGTTCTTTGCCTAAAATGTACAGCAAGACCACCTGCTATCGAGAATCAAGAGGCGGATGCTTCAATGAAAAGGACTCGGCTTTCTCGAGAAATAAAGCTAAAGCTTGCTAAAGTTGCTAGACTAGCGGTACAAGAGAATTTTGAATGTCATTACCGCTTTTGTTTCTTGTTTATGTGTTCCATTTAGTTTTCATTAATTTGCTCTTTTTTACCATTTGCTATAATCTGTTAAGAACTTGTTTTGTAATTGGTTGCAGCAGGCAAGCCAAGGGAAAATATCAAAGGAGTTAATCAATCGCCTCATGAGCATTCTTGGTCACATAGTACAGCTCAGAACGTTAAAGGTAGCTTCATTTGCTAAGAAATAAGATAGGATTTGTTATTGATTCTTGTTTGATTTCTAGATGACTTCATTTGACTGGGGTCTTAGTTGCTAGATTTTCTGCAAAATTTTTGGCATGTGATTGATAAATATGCCCTTAGTACAGCTGCTCAGAAGGTTGTATAAAGTAAAAATGGTACGTTTATATAATGTTCATTTTGCTCTAAGATTGTGCAGATGTAGATATCTTCCTTGCTTTAAAAAAAATTCGAAAGACAGATATTATCATATTTTGATTATTAATGTTAAATGTTCCTTGGTGATTATAATTGCACCATGTTTATTCTTATAGATGTCTGTAGCTATTGGCATGTATCCTCATATAATTCATGGGATTCCAACCTTCTTGAATCATAATTTTAGGGTTAAGTTTTTGGAACATATATGGGCTTATTTATAGCCTCGATGATTATTGTATTGTGATTAGTTCATTGGCTGTAGCTTTTGTCTTGCTGTCCTTCTTAAAAAAAAAAAAAAAAAAAGAAGAAGAAAGAAAGAAAAGAGGAATAGTGTAGTGATTTTGATACCTGGTTGAACTTTCTTGTAATTTGTTTAATAATTCACTACTAGAACAAGCTTGTGATAACATATAAATTATAATGGTAAAATGATATATGATTTTATGTGAATAAAGTTTCTATTACAAGTGCTATTTGAACTTAGATGTTACCAGTGACTGATTATGAATTAGCCTTTGATATTAATTTGGGTTTTTTTGGTTTTGTATCCAAGTCATGATTTCTCTGATTTTTAGTTTCATTTTTCTTGTTACTGATCTGTGTCTTTTTCCCTTTTACGAGTGACGATAATGATACATTCTTTTTATTACTCCAGAGAAACTTAAAACTCATGATCAGCATGGGTTTGTCAGCAAAGCAGGAGAAAGATCATAAATTTCAGCATCTAAAGAAGGAAGTGGTTGAGATGATAAAAATGCACATCCCGTCTATAGAGTCCAAGGTGATATTGGTTCTCTCTCTATAGATTTATCTTATTAGTTTAGCATCAAGTTTTTGGGGACTAATTTTTTGGTAGCCATAATTCAAATAATTTGCCCATGTGAATTCTTTCATCTATATACAATACTTGAAAGCTGAAACGTTTAAAGCTTATACATTGGGCCACATGGCTGTAGCCAATAATAAAATTTATATTTAAAAATAAAAAATGTTATATGTATGGTAATTGTATTTGGACTCTATAAACATATGTAGAAAACGATAAATAACTCCTATCCGCAAAGCCCCCGCAGTGACCTTCCCTCCTCCTTGTTATCGTATGTTTGGGTATTTAATTGAGATCAATTTTCAGTCTTATGAAACAGATATGAAGGGTTGCAAAAGAAATATGACCAAACCATTTTATACGACTTTCTAATATCTCCTTTGTGTTGATCTCTAGTCTCTGAGCTAATATGCCTTTTGTATTAGTTGAGATGCTTGTACAGCATACGACATTCTAATATCTCCTTTATGCTGATCTCTAATCTCTGGGCTAATATGCCTTTTGTATTAGTTGAGATGCTTGTACAGCATACGACATTCTAATATCTCCTTTATGCTGATCTCTAATCTAATAAGCCTTTTGTATTAGTTGAGATGCTTGTACAGCATCCCAGTAACTGAAGTTTTATTTCGTGGTGTTAATGTCAAATAAATCATTTGATGACTCAGGCATTTGAACAACAAACTGGCTTCTCAGATGATTTTCAAGAAGTTGGTTCAGTGGAAAAGGGAGTCAATAAAAGGAAATTTCGCATGGATGCTGTGTTGGAGGAAAAGATTTGTGATATTTATGACCTTTTCGTTGATGTACTGATTTATTTGGATTTGTGCTCTTGCAGGAATTTCCGGGTTAGAGAGAGCTCTCATTGTCTTAATTTTCTGTTGTTTGATTTTTTTATTCTAGGGGTTGGATGAAGATTCTGGTCCACAAATCAGGAAGCTGTATTCAGAGGTTTTTTACTTATAATTATTACTAATTTACTATTACGTTCTGTTTTGCACTGCATGACAATTGGCTGCTTCCATTCTCTCCTGTGCATGAATTGTGACTGAATCCCCCTGCATCATATCAGCTCTAGAAGGAATTCTATTTCAATTTGTTAATTTAAGTACGTTAATGCTTTTCTGACCGCACTTGCCATTTTTCTTCATATTTAAATATTTACTTAAGTTGATTTGCTTGTGTTTGATGGTAGTATCTCTCTCTCTCTATCTCTGTTTTTTTTTTTTGACATTTTGAGGCCTATATGTGATTCAGCTTGCAGAATTGTGGCCAATTGGTTTTATGGATAACCATGGTATCAAAAGAGCAATTTGTCGGGCAAAAGGGAGACGCAGGGCATTGTACACCCAACGTAAGGTATTTTAGGGTTTCCTTCCTCCTGATCTTTCTTCTCCATGTGCACTTGTGCATTGTCATAGCTCAAAGTATTCTTTCTAGTTTGGAAGCTTTTGCTTCTTTTTTCACTCTTTCAATGGGAGGTAATACCTTTTTCAGAGTAAACGTGACACTTTATTCTGGTTCAATTCATGGAAGTTTAGTAGTAATATTTACAGAGCAATCATCTGTGATCTGTTTCAAAACTCATGGCATTTGAGAATTGAGAATGAGGGGACAATTAAAAAAAACTAGCATGTAATCTATTAGTCATCATTTTTTTCGTTCTTTCCTCGGTCTGTTAAATGTCATTGACATCTGCTTAAATTATATGGACACCACATACAAGATTGTTAACTTGAACCCCACCAGGGACCAGTCATACGGATTGAAATTGTAGAGTTGTTAGATGAGAAAGACAATACCATAAGGCATTGGAGTAGTTTGACCAATTTTTTTAAAGGATTGGGGTTTATTGTAGTTGTTCTGTTGTTAGAATATCCAAACATTTCCCCCCTGAAAAACAATTATATCAAAATTAAAATTATTAGAACGATTGCAATGCTACATCACCTGATGTTCAAATGCCCAAGAGATCTTTGCCGTAATTGAAGCTTGTAGTACCATCACTTACTATTTTTCATGTATTTTGCTTCACTCTTTGTATCGTTTGCATCTTGCTGAAGCTGTTGTTTTTATTTTATTGACATGTACTTCCTTTCAAGGATCAGGAGACAATAACGAAGAAAAAGATGATGGCCCAGAGATCAGAGGAGGCGGCTAAAGTCGACACTGGTTCAATTGCTCAGTCTCAAAGTGTACGGGACAGGCTGGCTGCTGCTGATCACGATGGTCATGTTTTGGTCCTCCCTCACAAACCTGGTTCCAATACAACAACAGCGGCAGTCCGACTACCTAGTCCTTCCCCAAGTGCTCCTAATTTGAACAGGCCAAAGCCAGAGAAGTCGAAGGGTAGTTTACTTCATTCAATGGGTGATGCAAAGATGGCAGATGGGGCACCATTAGCAAAGAAAAAGGTGAAGAAAGCCAGGGCCAGGGTTGGATGGAACACATCCGCATCTGGAGAAGTTACATATCCAGTCGGACGAAAGACGCAAGTTCTTCCCCATAGATCAGCTCTTCCGTTGGCTGCACCTTTGGGCTTGAACAGTCAAACTGATCATGTTGCCTGAAAGGAAAGTTCACATCACAAAAGTGACTGCATAACTTTCAAAACTTAGGACAGTTGGAAGCACTTAGATTTTAGATCAGTTGTTTTCCCTTACATTTTTGTAATTACTATTGTTGGACGTTGTCTTCTGGATTAAAGTTCTAATATAAATATTAGATGCCCATATATTCTGTGGTATTTTTGCCCGTTGCTTGATGTTGTCTCTGGCTTTTTTCTGT
Organism: Euonymus europaeus; assembly: GCA_963580455.1. Taxonomy (NCBI): domain Eukaryota; kingdom Viridiplantae; phylum Streptophyta; class Magnoliopsida; order Celastrales; family Celastraceae; genus Euonymus; species Euonymus europaeus. The sequence goes on from OY756961.1 coordinate 26,698,793, forward strand.
CATATTTTTTGTTTGGACGAAGGTGGTGTAGTTGTGGGTAGGCGGAGATGCGCACATTAAACCCTAGGTAACACTAAATACACCCAATCCTATTACCTATAGAATAGGTTGTCCTGCCGTCCTGCTCAATTAATGAGATAGTGGATGTAAAACTTCTTGTGGGCCAGTCCTGCTGTACTCGTATACATCCTTATCTTTGTACACATTTAGATTTGATGTACAAAAGTTAACCAGCACATTAGCATGGTTGTCTGGTTGGGTTTACTCTTACCCAAGATTGCTAAGAAACACACTCCTATTTTAGCAGATGTAACAACAATCAACTATGACTGTGTTTGGTACAGAGGGAGTGAGAGTATACCGTTGGCGTGATAAGTTGGTACCCGTTGATATCACCAACCACATTTGATACGCTGTCGTAAAAGCTAGCTTGTCCCGCTCACTCACCTAGATTATTTTCTCACGCCCTGAGAAAATACCCAAGCTTGCCCTCCTCTCTCTCTCACCTCTGCGCTCTCTCTCATGAATGATCGAGCTTGCTGCTTCCATCGGTCGTCTCTGTCAGCCTTCCCTTCACATATTTTTGAAGGCCCCCTGCTGCTATTTCCTCCATCAATCAGTTGTCGAGCAAGGTGAGATCGTTTGCAACATCTCAGATCCAAGTTAGTCCAACTGTGTTCCCTTCGATTTCGAACCGTTGCTGCCATTTTCGAAGCTTTGTTGTTCTTGACCATCGATTTTTCAATTCTCAACCGATCGATTGGTTTGTGTTCATAAACCTGATAGGTCACAATTGTTCCTGTTTTTGTGATACTGTCTCAGCCTATTCGCTTGTAATTCATAAGTAATTCATGGAAGTCAAAAACTTGTTGCCATTGACAAATGAAGAGATGACCTTTATTGGGTTAATTAAATGCTTTGTTTGGTCGTGTGCTTGACAATAATTTAGAAGCTGGTGATGCTTGTGTCTTTGAGTTGATTGAGACTATTTTTATCAAATTGAAAGTTATTGGGTTAATTTAGAAGCTGGTGATGATGATATATGTGAATGTTTGATGTAATGCCCCATGTATTGAACAAAGTTTAGTTCTCATTACAGTTTCTTGGCATCCTCAACTTGAAGAACGTTGTATTGAACAAAGTTTAGTTCTCATTGCGATTTATATTAATGCCCTTATTGGTAATTTGATAGCTTTTACTCTATGAACAATTTTCATTACAGTTTATTTTAATGTCTTTACTGATAATTTGATAGCTTTTACTCTATGAACAAATTAACACAACCAAACACTTACACAGCTTAAAGTAGTTTATTTTAGCAGCTTATACACTAGTTTATTTTAATAGCTTATACATCAGCTTATAATCTCTGGGCTAATCTCTGTACCAAACTGAGGCAGGGGCGCGAGACCCTTCCTCCTCAATTACTTCCCAAGCATACAAAAGGTAGGAAGGACAACGACCTCTACCTCCTCTAGAAAATCGACCACCTGATCTACCCCTGCCCTATGAGAATCATAGAAGGGATCTTTAGGCCATAAGAGAGATAAATGAGGAGAGTTGGTTTTGCAGAGAAGAGATCAATGAAGAGAGAGAATTGATTAAGGTTTATTTGCCCCAAATTTGGGTCAAATAATGTGAGTCGTTGGATTTAATTCTTAAAATCCAACGACCCATATTTTTGCTAGTGCGGCTTTGTTTTTATCACGTGTTGATATTTTTATCTGAATTTTGTGATTTGAGTGAGATTTGACAACCTATAAAATATAGGTATAAGTTTAGGTTTATTTTAACTTTGAGTTTATTTAACCTTCTCCTAAACCCTAAAAATGTGTCCTTTTTCTAGTTTGGAAAGCAAGCTTGATGGTTGAAAATCTATAAACCCCGTTGTTTGTGGCTTCTTATAATTATTTCATTATGCTATATTTGAATAGCAGTCATTTATCCCAATGACTGATTCAGGTAGGTCCATCTTGGACCTAACAGATGCACCATTTAGTATGACGAATCAATGGTTTATTTTTTGTTTTAAACAAAAAATTTGTATAATAATTTTAAAAATCGGATATGAATTCAAAACATTTGATTTTAAATCATGGAGGATTTAATTTTTGTTTTAAATAAAAAAATGTGTTGAATTGGTCCTACTAAATATTACACATTTGAATAAAAAAATAATTACACATTTATAAAAAAATCAGATTTTTTTTTTTAAAATTGTTGTTTCATCGGTTGCGTCCAGTGTAATGACTTTGGACTGCAAAAGAGGAGGGTAAAACTGGAAAATGGCCAACTAGAGACGGGTATGAAATGAAATTACTGTATGTGAAGGGTATAAACTATGAAGTCCATAAGACTATTGTGCACCTCAGTTACACCGAATAAGCAACCCTAAATACACTTCCCGCGTTTTGTTTTCTTTTTCCATTATTTTTTTTTCGCTCCGAATCTCCTCGAATTCAATTGTTGACACCAAAACCTAACCGGTCTCTTTGCTCTCTCCTACTCACCAATCTCTCCGTTCGGTGCATTTCCATAGGTATATGCATGCATAAGATCGGTGAACTGAACTGAGGAAGCAAGCAGCGATGTTGAAGACGAAGACGTTCAAGGGAGCGAATGTGTTCATGTCGCGGAACCTGGTGCCTCCGGAAATCTTCGACGCGCTTCTCGATGCGCTCAAGCATAACGGAGCCGAGGTATTCCTATGCTGCGACCCTTCCCGGAATGGCCCCGAAGATTACCACGTCATCGCCTCTCCCGACCACGTGAGCAAATACTTCGCAATTCCAATAGCCTAAATTGTTTTCCTATTTTTTTTTTTTGTATTTTTTGAGGTTGATTTTGTCTTTCTAAAATTGGTTTTGCAGGAGAAATTTGAGGATCTTAGAGCTAAGGGCTGCAACTTGCTCGGTATGGTATCATTTTGAAGCTATTGCTGATTGTTATTTTAGTGCTGTATTGATTATAAATTTACTGGCTTGCCTTGGAAATTGCAGATAATATAAGTACAAAATGAACCTTCATATGTGACTGTGTGTGTGTGACATCCAAAAAAAGAAGAAGATGCCTTCATACGTGGCTATGTGTGCTCATTGTCGAATGGCTTTCCATATTTGCTTCCTTGTTCTGTGCTAAAAACCAGTTAGGTTGTCGTGTTCGCAATAATGAGTGCCATCCATGAATGTATAAGTCTGAACATAGGCAATGCGGAATCAAGGATATTGTTAGTGTTCTTGTGGAGGGCTGAAATACTGAAATAGTACCCAACTCATATGAGCGGGGCAAAAGCCTATGTAGTGTGAAGCTTGGTGGTATTGGCTGAGCTACCATGTGGCGAGGGGTTCAATGCTCTAAATCTCACATTGCCCAAAGGAGGAATTCAAGCATGGGATATAATAGGTCAAGCTTCCTAACCTAGTAGACACGTTTTCTGGGGCAAAGAGTCCTGTAGATCAAAGTAATGCCGCCTAATATGGGCTGCCCAAAAGCGGACTGTATCTACTAAGTCTAGAGAGGGGCGGGCTGTTGTAGTTGGTATCAGAGGCAGGTTTCAGGGTTGAATGTGTGATAGTCACGGGACGTAAGCCCTTAGGGGGAGACGATAGTACCCTATTTGTGTGGGCGGGGCCACAAGCCTCTGCAGTGTTAAGCTTAGTGGTGTTTGGCGAGCTATCGAGTGGCGATAAGGCTTAGTGCTCTAAATCCTACATTGTCCAGGGGAGTAATTGTAGCAAAAAAATATAATAGGGTAAGTCTCCTAACCTAGTAGTCGCATTTTCTGTGCCAAAAGGCCCAAGAGTACGGGACAATGTAGGCTAACCAAAAACGGACAATATCTACTAGGCCTAGGGAGGGTTCCCTCCCTATTATAGAAGCACCCACCAACATCATGCCTGCATAATGGTGGGGTTCCAAATGTTGTTGCTAAGTAACATGTACATGGAGTCGGGTTATGGTTTGTTAAGATGATAGGAAGATATGCTTCTAGGCATAGCTTCAGTAATGGAGCATTTAGCATGCTGTACCTTTTATGTTAGTAATTCACATTTTTGACATTTGAGTTGCATATATTTTATAATTCAGGTCCTCAGTGTGTTCTTTCATGTGCAAAAGAGCATAGAGCTTTGCCTAAACAAGGGTTCAGATGTTGCCTTGCTATGGATGGTCTAAAAGTACTTGCATCTGGTTTTGAGACGGATGAAAAGGTATTGGTTTTCCAGTTTTCCTTTGTTTTGTTGATATATTCATATGTATTGTAGAACTTGCTCTGCCATATTGAGCATTTTCAGCGTTGCATGGCATTTTAATTCTCTTTAATACTATACTTTTTGCATAAAAAAGAATTTTAATTCTTTGTATCTAATACTATTTCACCTTGGTTAATCATTTGAATGTATAAGTATAATCTTTAATTGAAGTGTGTCTAATGTATAGGAACACCATTTTTTTATTTTTATGACCATATATTGATTTTAATTTTGTTAATTTCAGCGTGTGAGAGGATTCAAACCTTCAGCCTGTTTGAAATATTAAGGAGTGGCTATCACTAGGCCATTGGGCCAGGAACACTAAGATTACCATCTCTATAGCTAGAGCCTTCACTGTATATTACTTCAGCTGACTTTTTTGATACTTGAAGCTGACACCAGCCTGTAATCTGTATCGCATTTAACTACTATAGTACATTTGAAGACATGCATTAGCTTATATAACCAAGGAGACTTGGTATTCCCCAATATATATATCACCAAGAGGAATTCACTAGAACATTGTATTCTACTTGGCTTGTTTAATGATCTATAAGTTCTAAATTTCTCACTATTTGGCTGTATTTTGAGGGAGCTAGCTACAGTTGAGATTTTTTTCCCCTCAAGTTTCCAGTTTAAGAAAATTTAGTCCATTTTTTCAACAGGTGTTTCTATTGTTACTCATACTATTAAAGGCGCACTTCTAATTTTAAAGGGTACATGAGAAATATAATTTCTATGTTTGGGAGTTGACCACTTATTTGCTCGATCCATTTACGACTTCCTTGTTTGCTTTAGCTTTCGTTCTTTACCACTTTCTTCAATTAGTTCAATGTGCTTTTAGGTTTTTGAGGGTTATTATATGTTGTTTTTGCTTCAGTTTCTTGCTGTTGCTCCTCTGATTTTGTTCATACTCTCCTGCTTTCTCATCTTGGGAATCAATGGTTCAGACATAATAATCAAATGTCATCTATATTACCCACAGCTATCATATTTGTTTGTTTTACTTTCCATGATTTTTGTGTGTATTCTGGTGCTGGCAACAGTATTCTTCCTGAAATAAGTTGCTTAATTTCATTCCTTATGTAGCTTCTCTTGAATTTGTTGTTCTCTGGTTATGCTTCCAATGCTTATGATTATGTTCGCGGTTTTGAAAATCTAGTATACTGTTGTTGCAGGTTAAGATTGAAAAAATGGTAACAGCAATGGGAGGAGTGTTGCATACAAAGGCATCTTCGGATGCTAGCTTTGTAATTGTAAAGAATGTTTTGGCTGCAAATTACAAGGTTTAGTGCTTCCAAATTTCTGTCCATTTGATAATTTCAAATGGTTTCATTTCTATTATAAGCTTTCTCATTGTTCTTATTATTCGTAGTATTTGAAGCCCTCTTCTAAAAAGAAAATTGATACTGGGTTTGAGATTCAGGGGGTTTATGGTGTGGATGTCTTGATTTCTGAAATAGTGATAGGTGATGCTATTTAGCTTTCTTCTCTCTTCATGCTTGGTGGTCCATTCCCATATTGACTTAAATGGTGACTTTAAAATGGTTTGGCTCTTGGTGGAATGATTCGATAAACCTCTAGATTCATGTTGAGTTTCTTAGTGTAGGTTTAGTTTGGTTATCTAGATTTCTGAATACATCGTTTACTATGCCTGAGAGTGAGAGGTGAAGCTTTACAGTACCAATTACATCTTTCTGTCTTCTTGCAGTGGGCTTTAAATATTTTGCGGAAACCAGTTGTTACTCTTGATTGGTTATATCAGTGCTGGAATGAACACCATGTTGTCCCCCAGGAGTCATACAGAGTTCTTCCATTTTCTGGATTAGTTATATGTGTTACCAGAATTCCAGCAGGTTATAATATACTCGCTTTGTGTTCTGCACATAATAGACTGTTTCTATGCGTTTAGTCAATTTGTATATTACTACATGCCATGCTAAATATCATTGCCCTCAGATGAACGGAAGGAGATTGAAAAGCTTATAGTACAAAATGGTGGGAAGTATTCTGCTGAATTGACCAAGAAGTGTACACATTTGATTTCTGATATATCCTTTCTAGTTCGTTGAGATTAAGGTGTTAGTTGATCTTGGATCACACAAAGGCATTCACATTACACAAGCACACTTCTCAAATTGATTTATCGAATTCGTACTAGAGCTAGGCTAGCAAAGTGCTCAAATCCGTCTCATTCTGTGGAGGCCATGTTTCCACTGGGGCCATTGAAACCTGCTTTTTGTTGACCACATTGTTTCTGTTTCTTAAATTTATAGTATATGCATTCTGGCTGCATTTCTTTTGTAACATTTATGAGCTTCTCTTCGTGTATTCTGCATTAAATTTTGGGATTTCAAGGATGCTTTAGAATTTTATATTATGATCTTTTAGGTGTGTTAGCAACTCATGTAAATATTCTTTAGACAAGGAAAATACAAGTACTTTGTTGTTAAATGTCCTTTGCATTCTTATATGCCTTGGAACTGCTTCTAGAGTAACTTTCTTTGTGGACTCCTGGAAGATTTAGATTTTAGGATTCTGAAATTTAATTCAGTGCAGAAATAAATTTTCCTTGACTTGTTATTAAGCTACTGAAGGTGACAAATATGTGGTTGCAAGAAGATGGGGCCACATTCATATTATAACTAGGAAATGGTTGGATCAATCAATCATTAGAAGAGGTAATTATTTATGGTGCTAGTTTTCAAATGGTTCGGGTGCTATTCGAGTTTCTAGAATACAGTTTTTTGTCTTCGACTCTCACCTGCCAAGGCTTTTGCCAGTATACCTAACCTTGAATTCATCTTCTTTCGATGATTAGCATGCCTTAATGAGGAGTCCTATCCTGTTCCGGGTGGTTCCATATATTCGAAGAAAACTGTGAGAGGTTGCTTCATGGCGCAGCAGAGCCAAGGAAAGGATTTCAGAAATCATTCTGCACATTCCTCCGTGCCTTCAGAATCAAACATGTCAGCTGTGTCTATTGGTGGGTCTACTGATCCAGATCTTGAAACGACTCTTTCACAGAACATGTCATCTATGTTCGCAGATGATCCCATCTCTATCAGAAATGGAGATAGTGAAGTACCTACGGTGGAGACCACAAATGAAGTAAATTTTGATGGCTGTGTTGCTAATGATTCCCAATCTGAAGATAATGATCTCTACTTGTCAGATTGTCGAATAGTACTTACTGGCTTTGAAGCTTCTGAAATGAGGAAATTAGTTAATTTAGTACGTAAAGGGGGAGGCTCACGGTATATGTCCTTTGACCAAAGGCTGACACACATTGTTGTTGGAACTCCATCAGAAGCGTGAGTTTGAACTTATACAATGCATACTCTTGAATATGTTGGCTTTTCAATTCTTGTTTCTATGATGTTTTTCTGGAAATATTGAGATTTGTTAGCAACCATTATGACTTGATTTGATCATCATGACACTCTATGCATGGATGCTTTATTCTATTTTTATTTTGCATATTTTTCTTTATTTTGTCCTCCTTGTTGAGTGAAATTTTGGGAAATTATCCTTCCCACTTGCATTTTGCTTGATTTCTCACATACTCCTAGGATGTGACAGTGAAAAAAAGGAAGCTAGAGGCCTTGCAGCTTTGGGTGTGATTAATGTAGTCAGGGCCAACTGGCTTGAAGATTGTCATCGTGAGAAAAAAGAAGTTCCTGTTTTGCGGAGGCATGTTGCCTATCATTTACTGCTTCCAAAAGGTTTGCTGCTCTACATAACTAGTTTGAATCACCTGGCTTATTACTGTTTGTCATCGTTCAATATCGGTGTACATTGTAATTTGTTTTTAATCCTTATTTACTGTCTTGATTGATAGTTTTGTCAGGAAAGCTTTAAATATCTAATGAACTTTCAATATTGTTTTAAATAATGCTCATTCTTGTTGCTAGACTCTATGAACTCTACCCGAGGAGCAGTGATGAGTATGAGTGGTACTAATCAAAGTAAAAGCACCACTGTTAATTCAAGTATTGTATCTGATCAGCTATTGGCCAGTACTCATTATGGAAGTGTAGTGTCATCAACATTGGAAAAAAGTACGGATCAGAAACTTGACGTTGAGATTAACAGGGGTGGTTCTCTGGCAGCAACAGAGAGATTTTCCAAGAAAAGCTCTCTTCCTTCTGTGAATGATCAAATTAAAGGTCACAATGGGATGCAGCATGATTTTACTGCTCCAGATGTTCAAAACAGGAAGTCATCAAATGTATTTAGGCACAAATTCTTTCGGTTTTCAAATTCGTTTCCTGAAGACAGGGTAAGCTGTTAATTTTGGAAGGAGGTTCATTGCTTTAATATGTAGATATACATTTTAATAGAAGGGCATCACTTGAATTTCAACCTACATTCTTTGAAACTGGATCATTTGAAACCTCCATTATCTGGTGGCTTAACCTGTTATGCCTTGAACTGCTTGCTGTATACAGTCCTGTTATTACTTATCGCTTCTTGACAGTCTTTCTTTGCGTACTTCCAGTTTTAGTATGGATTTGATAATATTTTGTTTCTTTAACAGTTTAACTATTAGTTTTTGGTTTCTTTCGTTAATCGTTAATTGTTTCTGTGCTAGAGAGGTGAAATTGTTCAATGGGTTAATCAAGGGGGAGGAAAGTTGGCGGATGACCATATAATACATACTGTGCATTATACTATTGAACAGCATGGTGTGATACCGAGGTCTGCAGATGCTTACCAAACTACATATGTATCCAGTCACTGGATCCGTTCTTGTTTAGAGGTAAGCATTAATATTTAATATATGTGACTATTCTCTTTTTAGATATGTGATTTTTTTTTGGGTATGATTACATAATGCTGGAGGTAGAAGTGAGACTTGTATCTTTAGAAGGCCAAAATTCACAGGATCACAATTTTGATCCATAACATTCTCTGGCGATTATGCAACCTAAGAAATTTGACAACATTGAACTGTTGTCATAACTATATGAAAATAATGTTGATTTCGAGCCAGTTCAGATATCACTTAATAGATCTAATGCAAAATTGAAATTTTCCTTTGCTCAAGTTTTGTTGCGCTGGAGTTAGAAAGTTTTCTATCGCCACTAGTTGGAGTATAAATAGATAGAAGGTTAAAAATAAACCAGTGTTTATGATCCCTCCTCCTTTCTGTGGCTTTATTACCAAGGCAATAATGACTGGGCATTAATTTATAATTATTAATATCACAGTTTGATGCCTAATCTGTTTATGCTTCATTTGACTTGCACCATCTTTTACCTGATATTAAAATTCTTGTACGTTGGTCTGTAATTGAAGATAAAAATGATTGAGATGACCTGAGAAACTAACTATTTTGCTTCACTGGGCAAAAAGCTTAACGCAGAAGTTTGGGTAGAGGCAAAACTGACATGCTAGTACTTTATATAAGTGCTTGTTGTAAGAGAGTATTGAATTTTTCCCCAGCTACACACAAAAAAGTTGGGAGTCAGTGTCTTCTTGTTTCCCACCGAGAAATGTAGGTTGGAACCAAGCCGCATGTTTTGTGCATATGCATGTGTTGGATAATGATTCTACTCAGATATTGTATACAAGTATATGACCTTCTTTATGGTAGCATAAGTTGTCTTTCCAAATGGCATTATTGACATTAGTTTTGTTATTACCTTGAGATTTCTTTTAAGTGCCTTTTGAAATTACTGGATAAAGAAGAGTGGCCAATACTAATGGTGATATTTTTGATGAAGGATGGATCATTGTTGGCTACTGTTAGTCACATTCTCTATTCTCCACTCCCTTGTCGGATTCCATTGCCTGGGTTTCAAAACTTTCGGTTTTGTGTTTCACAATATGAGGAGAAAGATCGAGTACTATTGAGAAATTTGTGCTTTGTTCTTGGAGCTAAATTTGTTGAGAAGCTGACTAAAAAGGTCACTCATCTGCTGTGCAAATTTGCCAATGGGCCCAAGTATGATGCAGCTTGTAAGTGGGGGATAAACTTAGTTACCTCTGAGTGGCTTTATGAGTGTGTCAGGCAGGTAAACTTCTACCATTCACTCTTCCTCTTTTGATATATTTTAAGATGCTACTTCCCTTGCATAAACGTGCATGTGTGGGTGATCATGTCGTAATGCATGTACATGGCCTGTGCTCTTTGTCAGAATGAAGTTATTGCCCTCGATTCATTTTATCCAAAAGAAGTTACTGCAGAGGATCGAGAAGCAGGATTTTTTACTGTGAGCCAGTTTCCTACCCAAGCTGCTCGAACAATATCTGGGGAGAGTCTGTCTCAATTTGTTAGTCAATTGCACGAGCCGATAATGACTCCTGGTAATATTATTGGTATTGGAGTTAACAGCTCTAGGGAAGTGACAAAACAATTAAGTGTCAAGTGTAAAAGGGCAAGGATTTCAGAAAATGAGAGCAAGAAGGGTTTGTTTTTGGCTGAAGAACATGCAACTGATTCTACCTGCAACTTGAATTCCAATGGAGATGACATATCAAAAGATATTGGAGAACCTTGTAATCTTGTTCCTGATGTGGCTGCGGCCATTGAGGACCTGTTGGAACAGACGAGTAAGGTAGGCGCACATGATTTCTTCAATTGGTTTATCGTTCTTATGATTTCCTGGGTCGTTTATTCCATGTCTGGTTTTCTCATAAGATTCAAGACCAGAAGTCTCCTGAGAGGACTGGGGGTAGACGTGTATCCTAATGTATAATATATTTAATATTCTTATCATTCTTCCATCCCTTATGCTGTTGACTTCTGCATCAGTTTCCATCCTTAATTCCAAAGAAGCTTTTTTCATCTGATTGTTCAATCCATTGTGAAGACAATAGAGATTCTCACCCTGTCATTGGGTTGTCCAAGCACTGGTTAAACAGGTGACCATTTGTTAACTTATTGAAGTTATAGATTTGATCCAAATGATTGATTTTCTGAGCATGTATTATTGTGGGTTTTTAGTCGATTTTAGGTATCAACTTGGGCATTTGTATGTTTCTTCATGCATGCACGTTGGTATAATTGTGCATGTCTTAGGTATACCCGACCTTGATTCAAATTATTAAGTAATTATTATGACATACCATTGCAATGTTCGATTTGTTCTCTTTCTACTTCTGAGTTTTCCTTCTGGGTTGATATCTTTCATTTGCCATCATACTTCCGTTAATGTCTTTTTACTGTTGGACTAGCTTGCCAAAAGCATATTTATCTTCCCATTACTGAGTTTCTTGTTTGTGGTAGGAAATGAGATCGAACTTCTATGATTGCAGTTATAAATGTCATCATATTCACGACCGTGGGATGGACTTCAAGTTTTTCGCTGATCTATCTTGTCTATGGAAACTGTTGCGTGTAATAAACATTTGTCTGAAGTAGCTTTGTGGAAAAGAACTTGGGTTTTAGATTCCTAGAGTTCATTCCACTATGCAAAAGCATAAAATCGAATACTTATGTCTAAGCTGCTTTGCAGAACATGTCAAGAACAGACGCAGTGTTATTTCCCTCTCTAAGCCATAGATTACCCAACTGAGATTTTGAAATGTATAATCGAGTGAAGGATATGCCTGAAGGAGTAGGACCCGCTAGACCAACAAATTGCATCTTCTTCAATTCTTCAGAACATTTTCTTTCCAATTTTATATAGTTTTTGTTCCCTCCGAACATCTGCATGACTTTACTTTCTCATGCTCTTTAAGATGGGCAGATTTTTCCTTTTCTGCTTGTCATGGGATTCGCAACTTCAATAAATTAGCAGGATTGTTAGCTTAAATTTGTGGGAAAGTATGACCTCAGATACTGATGCTGGATTGTAAATTTGTCCTGCAAATCCTGGCTTGTTGTCATACTTTTTTATACTTATTCCTGCTACCAAAAGAATCAGTCTAAGAAGGTTTCTGAAGCCAAACTTGTTTTCCAGCACCATCAACCTTTTCAAACCTTAAAAGAAGTCAATTCGTTTGAATAGTAATCGTTTTCTATAAGAGGGCATGCAATATGCATTTTCAGCAAAGTCCCCATTGAAAGAGGATAAATCTTTTAGAACTGTGATTGCTGCTTATTAGTTCTCTCTGGTTCTTTTGACTTGATTGTTGATATTGAAATTACTTTTTCAGGACGGAGAAAAAAGATGGTAGCTGCAATCCTTCTGAAGATCCGAAAGAGAGAATATATGATGGTTTTAGTGAGACACAAACAGAATCTCAGGTTTCAGTTCTCATCCATCAGGAATTTTCTTTGCTTGTTTGCGTATGTTAAAAATGCCATTTTAATGCGGGAAAGTGCCGACTCTGGAATGGTACGGGGCACTTTGACTCAGGAAACCATTTAAATTTATTTTTTTGGTTTTGAAACTTTTCTTTGTCCTTGCCATACCATAGCAGTTTTTTTCGCATGATAATAATTTCAATGCTTCAAATGCAGGTTGTTAGTTATGAAGAAGATTTGTCTGGCAGACAAATGCTTATAGACAGAGTTCGAACTCGTAGTAGCATGTGTTGAAGCAGGTCAAAAATTGTGCAAAAGAAAATGTTGTTTGTCAGCTAACATCTGGGGAGATGAAGCTTCCATTTAAGCCTAATGCTGCTTTTGGCATATGCAAGGTAACCATTTCTCGCCTTGAGCATCTTTCGAGTCCTAGCCAAGGTGTTTGTGAAGCAAGGGAAAATACAACATGCTTATAAAAATGTTTGTGACGTGATTGTATATTGAAGTATTTGATTCCATCCCTAAGTTAATCTTCATGTTATTAATCCAGAGAATACCAAACCCTTTGAGGCCCTTTTTGGAGTGGCTGCAGATGAAATGAAAGTGTTGATGTCAAGCGACAACCTACATCTTCTTCTGTAATTCTGTTCAAGAAAGGTTCAGGCTTGAAGGAATCAATCATGCTTGAAAAAAATTTATGATCGGGTGATACTGGTGAAGGAAAAATGACTTCAGTGGATAGTTTTAGTTTTGGGTCAATAAATTAATCTTAATCATCTACTAATTAAGGATGACACATGATTTCATTTGTGAATTGAGAAAGTTGGTGTGTTATTAAAGTTATTGATTCGGTAAGAACTAAAAAGTGTATTTTAATCCATTTTATCCTTTTAATGCATATAATTGGGACATCAGGAGCCGATTGTTGGGAGATGGATACGATTCATGAACAGAAGTTAAGTGAACTAGCAGAGAGAGAGAGGACAAGGTTAAGTGGCCTTTGGCGTTGTGAACTTCGTAAATGAGGGAGAGTTTAATGGATTTTGAATAAATTAAATCTAATGGGGATAGATTTGAATAAATATAATTTAATGGAAGGCAAAAAGATTGAAAGAATGGGTAGGATATATATGGTAATTTTAAAAAACATACATATCAATACCACAACGAATAGCCCACTTGCATTGTAGCCCGAGTCCAAAATCTCAAATCACACTCAGTAAGTTCCCCTTGGTTAGGGGCAATCCAGTTTCATACAGATGAGCCACCAAAGGACTGGCTGATCTGCCCGGAAACTGGATAATGCCACTAACCAAGGATGGCTTGCTGATTGTTACTCTCTTCTTTTTGATTAAGAGTAACTATCACACTCAAATACCCATAAACCGACTCATTAGAAAGCAAACATCTAAAAATTGTGTATCTCAAGAATTAAATCCTAAATCACACCCAGTAAGTCCTCCTTGGTTACGGGCAATCCAGTTTCATATAAATTAGCCACTAAAAGATGGTGGCTAATCTGTTCGGAAACTGGATCATGCCTGTAACCAAGGATGGCTTGTTGAGTGTTGCTCTCTCTTCTGTCTGATTAAAAGCAACTCTCCCAACCAAATATGATGAAATAACACAAATCAGGCCAATTTATAACCGAACATCAAAGCTAAAAGACATAACAAATGAAGCGTTACACTTTTATTTTTGTTGTCTTCTTTGATATTCAGTTGATTTTGTTTTTTTCCAAATACTTATTTTCAACTTTTTTGTCAGTTTCAGTTCAATCCCTCAACTTCTTAACTGACACGTTCAGGACAATATTATAACATATGAAGATCAGTTACACTACTTTTGTACTTTTGTAGCATCTTTTGTTATGTAATTTCTGATTTCTATTTCGTGTCCAGTGGCTCTAGAACACTGTAACATAACAATTAAAGCCCAATGAAAAGTTGAAAACCCACATTTGTTTAGCCCAGCCAACATGCATGGGCCATGATTAGCTTTTAGCCAATAGTCCAATACAGAGTGAGAGTGCTACACATCACCATTATAATGATTCACTACAAATCCAATCCATAGCAAGCCCAAGCCCATAAACGAACCAATAAACCTACTTAAGAAAGTAAACAAGTCAGGCCAGCCTAGCACTGAATCCAAATCTCAATTGACTTGCGGGGATCATCTCTACATTAATCCTCACCCCAATAATGCCACTGAGAATTTAGGCTGTGAGGGTTTCGGAAGAGTTAAGTTAAGAGGGGTTGGGTTGGGTTGGGTTGGATTGAGAGGGATTTATAAAAGTGAACATTTGTTTGATATTTACAAGTGTTGAGAGGGGTTAGAGACTTTCATGTGAGTGAATATCTCTCAACCCTGTATTTTCAGGAATTGAAAAAAGAGTTATTGAAAAAAGAGTTGTTGGGAGGGGTTCGTGAACCTCTCTGAACACTTCAAAGTGTTCGCGCCAACCAGAAGTTCGCGAATAACCGAACCCCTCCCAACCCCTCACAAGCACATCCTTAGTCTAACCTTCTCAGTAGATACTCCACCTGCACTTCCTTGGATACAGGCATGATCCATTTGTCATAAATTTCAGATACCATCTTCGGACTAATTTTGTAGACTGGTTCAGCCCCAGGTTCCTTAGAGTGCAGTGTCACCTCCTGCCCGAAAGTCTTTGCTTTTATCTCCACCCTCCTTTTAACAGCTTCTTCAACTGTCGGGTAGGTTAGCATTTCCATCAATTGATCCTTGTCCTGCAATGTATATATGACAACGAACAGGAATGAGTTTCATGGTACAAATGCAAGATCCAGATACAGGAAGCAGCAAGAATGCAGGCGATAATGACCTGCGCAATGATGGCTTCCTTGTACGCATCAGGGGAGGCACAAAATTTTGCTTCTGCCACAAATTTTCCATAATGAACTCGTCTAGAAAGTGCCTGCAATTGCTAAAATAATTAAGTATCCAGTAATTATTGAAAGAAAAATATATGGATTGCATAACTCTATCGCACGCACACATCAAAGACTACATTGCCTTAACACCATATGTATGGTTATGTTTTGGATTATAATACCAGTCCATGTTTTACTTTCGATTCTATTATGAGTATAAAGATACTCGTATTAGGAACTGCAGTTATCACCCAGCACTTTGGCAGCTTAAAAAGCCAAAGGCACTTTCCACTTGCAGTCTTCTTTGGTCAACAAATTGAGGACAGTTTCATCTCTTTCTTTCTAAGGAAGATTATATTGAAGTTTTTTACTTCAAAAGTGCTGTCCTGATGGTTGTCCAGAAGATTATGCTCAAAGACTAAAATTAAAATTACATAAGTATGTTTGTGTGAGGATGGTAAAAACAGAAGACGTTGTATCTAGTTCAGCATTATCACAACACATACCTATTTTAAATGCAAATTAATAAGAAATTTCCCATAACTGGACAAATCAGGCAATACACATACCTGCAGGCATATAGTGTCACAAACAGCCGTGGAGCCACAATTGCCATCATCTCCTTCCTTTACTAATAGAGGGATCAGATCTTTAAAATAAACATCCCACACCTTCTTATTTAGATTAATTGAAGCTGCAATGTGATGTAGAACCTGTTTGCAGTTTGAGATTCAAGAAACACGTCCAGTTTAGAGGAGGTTAAAAAGTTACAACTAAAAATATGAAATTGAAATCCGAGCATGCAGATAGAGATGGAGAGGAGCATGTCTTTCCATGAAGAAGAAGAACAGAGGGAAAAATAAAGAGAGAAGGACAAAGCAAGTCCACTATATGCCGGCCTAAAAATGAATTGCCGTTCTTCACGGTTAAGCTTTGAAGTGAATTTTCATTCACAGCAATTGTTGCATGAAATACTCAGATTCTACCTTCAACGCAATATTACAAGGATTTTTACAACCCACGATCAAATTAAATGGTGACTACAAATAGTTTGTTGGGTTTCATTACCACAAGCAGATAAAGGTTATAGGTTTTTCTACGTTACTTTCAGAAAAGAAAACCAGCAAAAGTTATTATCAATCTTACAACTTACCTGTGAATATTGCAGAGGTGGCAAAACTGGCTCAGGTAAGTCCTCAGGGAAAAAAGGATTCTCATCAGGGCTTTTGTATCTGCCGGCCTATTATGCAACAATAATTCAATGAAAGTAGCAATTCAACCAAACTATTTCAATTCCTTTATTGCTTGCAAGCGGTTGTTTTGAAGAAAAGCGAAATTAAGAGGCTTTAGTAAATATACCTGAGCATGGAGCTTCTCCGTTTCTCTGACAATGAACTCGACCAAAGAGCCACTAAATCCCTCCATGGAGAAAGCATTTGGATCATATGTATCTGCATTATAGCAGTATTGGGATCTCTCTAAAAGGCTAAAGATTATGATGTCCTCCTGTTCAATCAAAGAATGCCTAATGCTCTCCAGGTTCAAATTCCCCCTCTCATCAACCTGTTTCTTCCTTTCCAGTCTACATAGAAACCGAGCCTCACTTCAGAAACATCAAGTCAACAAGAAGTGAGAACTCAACAGCCTCTAAACGGAAATAGTTGGAAGTCAGTATGCTTAAAAACCTCAAAGGTAAAATAATAATGCTTTCATGAGTTATCTACAGAACCCAGGTTGAAATCAAAAGCACTAATTCAAATGCAAGAATTGACATGTGCAAGAAAAGGGTTGCAGTATCTATACTCATTCATGCTTTCAGAAACATGTAGACATTGATCATGCTTCTTTGGCTTGTTTAAACAAGGGAATGCAAACATTGAATGTGGTCTGCAAGGGAAAGAAAAAACCCCACTCGATCTTGACATATTCACTGCATTGAATGTAGAAATTGAAGGAAAGGAAGCTCCTACTATCTTTGCCTCCATTAATTGGTTTGTGAGTGTGTGATAGAAAGAGAAAAGAGAGTGTTCTGAATGAATGAACAAACAAGTGAGACCAACGCCAAGAGAATGATGAATACGATAGCAACCAGGGAAATTTATAGCAAATATCAGAGCAAAAAAGACAAGCACCATACTGTTTTTTGCGAAGCGTTACAACTTAAATTTGAGTGTAAATCTGGATTGTGAATCTCGATGTTCAACCACCAACGTTCGACTTTGATAGTATAATGAAAAACTAAGCGAAGCAAGCGTTAAGTAGGCGGGAATATCAAAGCAAAAAAGTTAAGAAGCATCCCCTTTTTGGCTAAGTGTTAGTCATTTGATTATTTCCACTAATTATTCTAACCAAAATCTATTTTTTAAAGGAAAGGAAGCTCCTACCATCTTTGCCTCCATTAATTGGTTTGTGAGTGTCTGATAGAAAGAGAAAAGATAGTGTTCTGAATGAATGAACAAATATGTGAGATCAACACCTACAGAATGATGAGTATGATAGCAATCAGGGAAATTTACAGCAAATATCAGAGAAAAAAAAAATACAAGAATCATATTGTTTTTCGCTAAGCGTTACAACTTAAATTTGAGTGTAAATCTGGATTGTGAATTCCAATGTTCAACGACCAACGTTCGACTTTGATAGAATAATGAAATACTAAGCGAAAGAAGCATCCTCTTTTTGGCCAAGTGTTAGTCATTTGATTATTTCTACTAATTATTCTACCCCAAATATATTTTTTAAATACAACAAGAATTTATATTATCAAATGATATCAGAGGGTTTCTCAGTCATTGTGGAAATTCCATTTTCCCTACGACTCGCATCATCGCCATTGGTGTTCTATTCGATCTCTACGCATTTCAACACTCCACCGGAAATTCCTTCTGCTGTATGCCAGCTTGGTAGTTTCCACCACCTGTATAGGGGTCACGGCGTCGCGCCATGGGATTTGACGGCAAATCTGGATTGTGAATCTCGATGTTCAACCACCACCCCTAGAATAATGAAAAAACAAGCGAAGCTAGTGTTACTACATGTGGGAATATCGAGGAGCATCCCTAACAACCTCGATCTCAGTAAACCCGACGAACAACCAAGCACAGGCAACCAATGCCTGAAGACTAGTAAATAAGATAGAGACAAAGGAAGTAAAAAACAGGAAATAACAATGATTAAAATAAATGGTTTTCACATTGGCAGCTGGTAATAGATTCGGGAGACCAAGTAGAGCTTAGAAATTATTAGAGAAGAGACTAGGGGAAATATAAGAGCGAGAATGGGGAACTTAGAAACCAAATATCAGATATAAATGACAGAAAATTAATGGCTCTCACATTGACCAGTAGTAATAAAGCAAGTATTTCAAGGGGGGCATCTCAAGTTGAACCCTCCACAACTTCGACTTTGAGCTGCATATGTCCCTGGACGTGTTGATCAGTTCGCTCATTATCTCTTGTTCTTGCCTCTTGTTATTTGCCATACACGAAGTATGAACAATCAGATGTTTATATGTTTTTCTTTATTTGATATTCACACTGGCTTTCTGGCAATAATGGAGTGGATTATTGTTTTTAATGAGTTTTGTCCAAACTGAAATGCAACAAAGGAAGCTAGCAGCCATTTTTTTTGTTTTACTAGCTATCCCTAGTTTCAATTTAATAATAGAAACTGAAGGGAGAGGAATATGTATTACCTAGGAAGTAAATCAATACAGAGAAGGATTCAGAGAAATCTGGAAAAAAGGTCAGGGCCATGTATTATATATATAGCAATATAGTAAACATAGAAAATCAGTCGATGGATAACTTCTGTAATGAAGCTTGAATTCAAAGAAATGGCATTTTCAGATTGATTATGATGATTACAACCAAAAATTAGGAAATGAAAACATCAAAATTCTAAACTATAAAGGTAAGAAATATAGCAATTTGCAACGATTATGCTTCTGTTTTAAGTAAGCTATGTAGATGGTTATGTGTTCCCCATAAAATTATGGGTCTCCATTTAAATGCAAAATTCTATATCACAGTTTGAATTCAAATCTAAAAGGAGCAAACAAAATATTTAAGAATAAATTACCAACCTTTAATACAAGAATATTTAAGAATAAGAAGAATTACCAACCTGTAATAGCTGATATTTGCTCTAATTGATATGCATAGTGCAGCTTTTTGATTTATATTGCTAGTTTTTTACTTAAATTTCAACAACCTTTCTCTTGCCAGAATGGATGCTCCTCAATTACATAAAGGTTCCTTAATTAGAAGATTCATTTTCTTCTGTAGGAATTCCAGAACATCTTCTCTCTCTTCTTTTATGAGCAACTGTCTTAACCTCCCAAATGTCACCCCTGAAGGCCGAATTCCCTTTTCTATCATCTCTTCCAGCAAAACACAAGCCTTAGTAACATTGCCTTTCTCACACAGCCCATTAATAAAAACATTAAAAGTGTGCATGCTAGGGCTAAATCGCTTTGCCTTCATGAATTTCCACAGTTTAAAAGCCTTGTCTAGCTCATTTCTCTCGCAGAACATTTTAATCATCATTGTATACGTGTCTGCATCGGGCTCACACACCATAGCCATCCTGCGGAACACAGTAAAAGCCTCATCAGTTTCCCCACGATTTATTAAGCTCTTAAGGATGATATTGTAGGTCCTGGAATTAGGAGCCACATCCTTGCTATTCATTTCTTTCAACACTCTATAAGCATTTTTCAACTTGTCCACAACACAGAAAGCACCGATCAAGGCATTGTAAACAACAACATCAGCCTTAACACCGTTCCTTTCCATCTCTAGAAAAGCAGCTACGGCATCTTCAATTCGGTTTTCTACCCCATAAGTATTAACCAAAACACTATAAATGAAAGAAGTTTGCTTACAACCCCTAGAAACCATTTCCTTGACAATTCCAAGGGCTTCATCAACTCTCCCTGCCTTACAAAGAATGTCAACCAGAATGCCATAAGTCACAACATCAGGGTCACAACCAATGTCAACCATTTCCCTAAAAATTTCCCTTGCCTTTGGTAAATTTGGAGCCTTTCCCCATCCTTCAAGCAATATACTGTAGGTTTTTGAATCCGGAACAAATCGTTCCTTCAAGCTGTCAAAGATCTCTTGAGCCTTCCTAACATTCCTGGATTTGCACAAAGCACTTAACAAACCATTAAATGCTGCAAGATTTGGAGGAACATTATGCTTCTCCATAACATTGAACGTGTAAACCGCCTCTTCCACCTTCTGTGCCCTGGCATATTTCCTCATAATGATACAAAATGTCTCAATATTTAAGATCCCCTTATTCCGCATGGCATTCACAAGGTCCCACATGATCTCGTACTGCCTTATCTTGGCCAGAGACTCAATCATGGTGTGATAAGCCCTCACAGTGTGCACATGACTCTTCTGTTTCTCCGCCCATGCAAAGAACCCATATGCCAGCATACCAGCATTCTCAAATCTCTTGAGAACATCCTCAACAATCTCTTGTGAAATCCTGATCCCACTTTGGTCAAGTTCAGTATCAAGCACTACTGGTTTGGAAGACATCATGATTTTACAGATTCTCTTCATTGTGCTTTGAATGTCTATCACTGGTTTACTTGAACTGTTCCTCTTAAGCAGTAAATTCGAACCCGAAGACAACATTCTGTGATGAAGGTAGTGCTTAATCATGTTTGAATAAATCAAAAACAAATCTCAATTAACCTGCACCATGGCCAACACTAAAGAAATTAGCAAGCTCAAAACTTCTAACCACACCGTCACACCGGAATGAAAAGATCAAGTTCAAAAACTAAATTTTCACTCAGATTCAAAATCAAAAAACAAAGAGTACTCAAAATATATCAAAACAACCATAACAGTAATTACAGAAAACAAAAACAAAAACAAAAAAAAACAGCATCAAACTATCAAGAATTCGCAGTGGATTGCAGCAGAGAAAACAAAAAAGAGGGATTGATTACATACAGACGACAAGACGATATTACGAGCGCTCAGGGGTTCATTTTGCGAAAAATACGACGCGAGAAAGAAAAATTAAACGAAAAAAGAGACCTCGCGAGCGCTCAGGGATTCATTTGTGGGCTCATTTGGGCTGGATGAAATAATCTGGGCTCTCAGGGATTTGGCCCTTGACAGTTGGCATCCCCAGTTAGGCCCACTTGGTATGTACGAAGCTGTTTGGGTATTGGGCCTTTGCCGAGAAGGTTCTCATGTATTTTGATCATAAGTTTGTTCTGGTAAACATCCTCTTAACCCATTCATCTTATATCAAACTCAAATATTTTTAACTATTTCAAAAAGCTTCAATGCAATACATCAATACTCACTTGTTAACATTAAGATATATCACTTAATATATATACACGGACTTACTTACATATATATGTGTGTGTCGATGCAATTTTCTGCACCAAAAGTTAAATTGGTAAAAATAAGGACACAAGTATTTACGTGGTTCGACAAATTGTCTACGCCCACGAATTTCTAAACTTTACTTCAAAAAGTTGATGAATTTCTACAAGATGTTCTGTGAGGGAATTAGAATGTGTCTAATGATCAGCCTATTGTATTCTTTATATAAAGATTGAATGTAACTTCTCTAAACGTTTAGAATTATCATTTAATCTCAGGGTTAATTCATGGGATAAGTTACATCTCTCAATCTTCTACCGTTGAGACAGACATTTCGATCCCTTACCCCTGGGTTAAGACCCTTCCCTTCCCTTACCATGTATTGGATTGATCCTTTGCCTGCTCCCTAACGAACTACGTAGACATTCTCGCTTATAATTATGCGCTTTGTTAGTGTGTCGGATGAAGTTGAACAATACCCTAAACATCCTTACTCAAGTAGGGGGGGAAGCATCAACAACCGTTGGCCTTGAGGGGGCGCAACGGAAGTATGTATCCCTTGAACTCTAGAAACTTGTCAAGAACAAGCAATACCTTCATTTACACATTAAATTAACAAAAAGAGATAAATCAAATTTGGGTTTGAACTATAAGTTACAAAATCACTATAACTTCATCGTCATAAAGTGCACACACTCAGATTTTGCCAGTGAATCGCGCTTTTCTCCTTATTTCTTGGAAGATCTACTCTAATATTTTATCATTTCCAAAGTAGTGATGGTTGAAATTCATGCTATTTTTAGAAAGAAAAAGTGAAGGACATGCTAGAAAAATAGAAAATATAGTCCTAATATCCCACTAAGCATAGTGACCTTTTGACTACAGGCGAGTCATGGACCAACCGGTGGCCGCCAATTCCCACTGCCGGCGCCACCACTATTTTGGACATTTTAAATGCATGCATGTAAATTTCATATGGAGGTCCATTTACAAAGTGACCCTCTCTCCCTTTATTTATGAAAGTCTTGTGGACTTAGGAATTTTATTGGCAAGCCAATGCTGATATGAATGGAATAACTTTTTGATAACTCTGAAAATAAATTCACTCTACACGACATAATTACACAAAAATCTCCAAACATGGGCATCTTTTTGCTGGACATTTTCAAACTTTAGCACATTGAATTATTGGATCTCCAAGATGTGTGGTCTCCTTCAACCTATGCCAATGGGTCTCAAACATAAGTCTTTTTATACCGACATCGAACATGAGTACATGACCACCTTTAACCGATCATATATCTGGGTCTCTTCCGGGGTCTAAAACATCTCAACGACTCAGCTTTGATATCATGTCAGATTTGTGGATTTTGGGTTACCGTAAACTCAGATTTATCAGGATAATTGGAGGCAACTTCTACTGGGAAACTATAGCTCCAATTCTTGGTAATAAATATTTTTGATTCTTTTTTTGTTTCATTTTATGGATTAACATGCGAATTGTCTAACTTCCAATGTCATTGGATGGAAAATTTATGCGGGCTCGAGTGCGACAATCCAAATTTTGACCCACAATCATTTTCGGTTAAGAAAAATAACATGTGAATTCACTACGCAGTCTTTATAAATATATTTGTAAGATTAAATTATTATTTTTCCAACAAAATTAACAATATTTCCACACAATTTTGTAAAGGAAAAACCAAACCCATACTTTGGGCAATATAGTTCCCATACGTACGCCAAAAACAAAATCTGATACCACACTGTTTTAATGTCCATACATTACTACTTTCTTAAAGACCGGGATGGGATTGATAATGAATACATCACAGCAGTACAGCACCACATGAACTGGATGGTCATAAGCTTCCATCTTAAACCTTTTTTGTCTTTTTGTCAGCACTGGTACACCGAGTGGGCTGCCCGGCTCTCCTCTACGGACCGGCTGTCAGGGGCTTTTGAGTCAGTAATTTTATTACAGCAAACACCGCGCAGTCGCACTGAGTGGGGCAACAAACTAGCTAGACCTCATGTCAATTATGTAGCATAGCCTAATAAATCATTGAAGCGTCAACGACTCTTGAGTTTCCCTTCAGTCACTCAACACTCGTGAGCAATTATTGTCAAAAACCCAACAAAAACTACAAAGAAAAATCTTTCACTTGGAATTCTTGAAATTGGACAACAAAGAAACTTACATACATGGACGAGACCATTCTTCTCTCTTGAAGTTGCAAAACAACTTGGCAAATTACATAACAACATGAACAAGAACTGAAATCTTAGCTCATTATGTTGTTTTTTACAACCTGTATCAATTGTGATACTTATGGAATTTGTGTATAAGCTTAGTAAGCGGTCTTGAAGGGCTTATAAGACTTGAGATCTTGAACAACTCCTGCAATAGACCCAGCAGTGGCGGCAATGGTGATCATAAGACAAGCCATGCTTAGTGTCTGTAGACAAAGCCATCTTGTGCTCCATTTGGGTATCTTCTTTTGTGCGATGTACATCTCCACAGGGAAGTAAACTGTGAGAGGCCAAAATGCCAATGCACCAAGTAGTCCAACGACGTCGTTGAAGAATGGCAACATCATTGAAATAACTGTGGTTATGATCACAAAAATTGTCCTCCAAATCAATCTGAAGAGGTTGAGATTATAAGGTCGAAATCCCGGAATTGAGACCTTGATGTCTTTGTTGATGAATTGGCTATCTGGATATGTCGAAGCTGCTTGTTTCTCAATGAAGGCGAATAAGGGTTGACAATAGACTTGGTATGCACCAACTAAGTGAATCACAATAGCAGCATTGGCTATGTCGAGTAACCAATATGGGTTGTAGAAGCCAAACCCAGTTAAGAGATTTCCTGGTGACATATCTCCAAAAGCAGCATAACCCATGCACCCACATAGCATGTAAAAGACTGTTGTGACAACAACACTGACTAATGATGCCCTCTTCATTGTCTTTGATTCCGATGGTGGTGCCCTAATTGTGTCCTGCAACAAATCCATATTATATTATTAGTTTTTGACATAAAAATTGAAAAATTGAATTGGATATTTGTTAGTTTGATTTTGTACCTGAATTTCAATCAGGATCATCGAGTAAGAGTAGGCAAAAGCAATATTTCCAAGCGCTTGGAAGCTCCTCCATATCTTTTGTGTTTCGGTGACTCTGTCAATGCTAATTCCCGTTAAACTTCCCGTTATGGTTCCATTTTCTGCAACTTTAGCAATTCCAAGACCAAGACCAATTGATGAGTAAGTGAAGGACATGATTGCGGCAAGAATGGAGAGCCACCATAGTTGATCAAAATTTGGAATTTGTGAGAAGATGATTTCAACAATCCCAAAAGCAATCATGTATGGATTGCTATTCATTCTACATGAGTTCTTCCCTTGACTGCTGTGGAAACAATTAGACCTCTTGATAGCCCTGTTTTTTGTTCACCAAATCAATCCAAATAGTCCCAAAAAACCCCAATTTGTATTTGAATATGAAAAAAGAAAAAGAAAAAGAAAAAGAAAAAGAGAACTCACATCATGCTTATCGATGCCGCAATCGTGTACCCAATAGACACCCCAAAAAGGTTCAAGTATTGAGCTACCCCACAAATCTTCACCTTCACACCACCTGAAAAACCCACACAAAAAAGTGAGACCCAAATAAAAAATAGTCAAATTATGAAGTTCTAAAGAAAACTTAGAATTGGACTTACCAAGATTGGACCTAACAGTATCTGTATAAGTGTAGTTTCTCTTGCTACCAGAGCGATAACATGCAGCAAGAAGAGTAGAAGTGTAGTAAGTCACAAAGGAGAACAAGAACATCACAGCAGGGCCTGCAATCCAACCAAGCTGTGCTATTGCCCAAGCTAGAGACAGAACACCAGACCCAATCACAGCTGTTATTATGTGTGCACTTGCTGTCCAAACAGTCCCTACAAATTGTACACAAAAAGAAACATTAATCATCAACAAGAATTTCATTAAAAAAAACCAGCACTGGCCTTTTTTTATGCTCAAGCTCAAAGCATTGAAAATCAAAAATTCAATTTACCAGTTCTTTTGGGACGACCATCGTCATCGAAGAACTTGGAGTTCCCTTGTTGAAGAACATCAATGGAGATATCAAAAACCTGGTTCTTGGCAGCAGCAATATTGTCATCCATCTTTGAAGACAACCCACCAAAAACAGAGCAAACCCAGCGACGGCACAAGTCAAGTTTTAATTGTTAATTTATCAAAGTTTGTGCAAGTAATTAAAAACTCGGACTGAAAATCGACACTATTCCCAATCCTGACAGAAACTCAAAACAGATTACTGAGAAAAAAAGGAAAAAAAAACTGGATTTTGCTTCAATAGAAGGACTAGCTAGTTGAGCTTGCAATGAAAGAATGAGAGAGGTGGGGTTATTTATAGTAGCAGTTTGATGGAGATCAAGGAGGCTGGGAGAACACGTGGTATAAGAGAGTCAACGAACAACACTCATCGCTTTTTGAACAGGAAAAAAAATATTTATTTATTTATTGGGAGAGTAATGAAATCTAATCTCTCACCTTCCTAGTCCTTTCTTTGTCAAGTGTTTTCAACAAAGAGAGAAGAAAAGCTCACTTTATTTTTTCCCTCTCCACTTCCGGTATGTATGGGTGGCAATTGGGATTAAAATATTGCAGTGGTTTTTTTTTTTTGGATTGGGTTAAAAGTTAAAAGTGAGCGATTTATACTAACTTGTTAAAAAAATCTTTATCTTCATCGTGATTTTTGTGGGATAAGGTCTAAGCAGACCGTACTACTGTACTAGTGTTGAAATTATATTAATATTTTTCTTATGCAGAAACCTAGCTGCTGACCTAAATTGCTCCTATAAATTCGAGAAATTATTCACTGATCTGGTTGCATCATCAACATATATTATCTCTTACTGTTTTATTGACATCATTCACATATAAATGTCATACATACTTTTAGGTGTGTCACGTGAAAGTACACCCGGACCATGAAATAGAGTGATATTCTCTTAATTACCATCCCAACTTGTTCACGGACACATATATATAAAATGTAACTTTGTTTCTCCTACTCCTATTTGTAAACCCAATACTTTTTAAACCGTGTATAATATCAAACAAGCTTGCTCATGAATTTTGATGGATCAATCCTCTTTCACACCTTTGAATCCAAATCTCACGTTTAAGGACTCCCATCCATCCATCCATCCTTGTTGTGAGGGAATAAGGTTCTCATCATGATTCATTCCTACGATGGACATGACATGGTTTTTAATTAGAACCCACTAAAAGGCAAACATATATAACATTTTTTTCGATTATCAACAAAATTTTAGACCAAAAATCTGCACTTTTTTATTTTATTTTTCAGTATATGTAATCATTTACAAGTTACATATACCTAAACATTTCGAATTAGTGTGTGTCAATATCAACCAATAACATTTTGTCAACTAAATTAAACCATTATGTATCCCAAAACAAAGGGTTCATATAATCATATTAACATAGAACAAAACTAACTAGTTGTATTAATGAAAGCCAATAAAAGAGAGAGCATATGCTAAATTAAGCTATGGCCAACCCACTAAAATGGTGGGTACTCCAATAAAAAGTGTGATTTGAAAATGAAATATCTATTACCTAATAATATATAATATATGAATAATAAAGTTGAGTCCGGAAGATTTTTTTTCTTTGAATTAGGACAAGTATAGTTTCTATTATAATTTGGCGAATTCAAATCCAATCCACTCATTCGAAATATTATGCGTTCTGAATCAAAGGCCTGCGCGATTTTATCATTTAATAAAAGATGTCCTATTTATAAATAAAAAATAAAAGACGTCTTCAATGTTAAGGAGATATGTTATGTTAATAAATTTAATTAAACCAACCCACGTACGAACCAAGAAATTCCAGTCAGGACATTAGGTTTAAGAAAATATCTTTGAGCATCAAAACGACCTAAATATGAGTCAAAAGGTGTTGTTTAGGCACAGCAGAAATGTTTGAATTATGAGGGATATATGTAGGATTCTACTAGAGAGAAAATCTCTTGAAAAAGCACACCTACCATAATATATATATATATATATATATATTTTTTTTTCTTTCTTTCCTCTCTAGACTCTAATGCAATGCATGGACTAAAAAATTATATTTAGGATTACAAAGAAATATAGCTACAAAGAGTTTTGGGTGGGACAGCAATAGCGAGCATTTTTTTTATTGCTAATTGTTAAGATTTTATCTATCCAACTAAGGGGTCTATAAATAAAAATATTGACATAACTCAACCTAGTGGCATATAAAAAAATATAAGCGTTTTTAGGCTTAATAATTAATAACGATAGTCTAAAAAGAACAAAGTCATCCCGATCTTTAATTCAAATTGGACAAAAAAAATTTAGTATTTTAATCTGATTTTCTAGCAATGATTGGAAGATAAAGATGATTATGTATTGATGTACACACATATATATATCCTACCAAAATAGCATCAATTCTCTTAAAGGTTGCTCCATAACACATGCTTCTCTCTCCCTCTATTATTCTCGTTTATCTAAAGAAAAATAATGTATTTACACGAAAGCCATCGCTGTCTGATGAAGGTTTGGTCGAAGCTATCCAAATATATTCATGATGAAGTGATCCTTTTAAAACAAAATTGCCTGAAACAAAACTCTAAGGGTATCACCATCACTTTTTTGCGAAATTGGAGAGGAATTTTTTTGCCAATTTTAAAAATCTTTGGAGATTCTCTTGAAGCACTTGTCAGTTAAGTTTTATGAAGAATAGTTAGCTACATAAAACAATTTAGCTATAATGTGAACAAATTAAATGCAAATTCTCAAAAACTCTTGAAAGTAAAAAAAATGAGTTTTAATTTAACATGCATCATTTTAAAATTCATTGTTTAAGCTTCTGCGAACTACTTGGGTGATAGGTCTCATGGTGAATCTCTCTTAGTCAAACAGTATAAATTCGAAAAGTTATAAGTTTGATTTCCACAATAAGAAATACTTTTGTCTAAACTTTGACTCGACTTATTATGTCATTAGGTGAGAAATTTTTGTGAGTTTATATTCAAATTGAATATCGAAAAGATAAATTTATATGATGTCTTTCACGGTTAAAAAAAACTTCTGAGTAGACTTTTGAGTCTTGAATCGGAATTTTGTTGAAGTTTGTTGTTAATAAAAGGCCTTTATATCATATGACAAAGGGTTTATCCCCAAATTTTAAATTAATATAAAAATGTATCTTTAATTTGTATATTAATTACTCTATCAGGTATTATTCCATTATCCTGGGTTACAAAATAGAGACAGACTGTAATTGACAAAAATATGTGCATGTACAAGTTGTTTTGGTGACATCCACAAGATCCATCAAAATTTAATGCAGTGTGAAAGGAACAAACAGCCAGCCAATTCTTTTCAATCAATTGTTGAAAGTCAACATAAATTATCAAACAAATTAAATAAGCAGAAGACAAACGATAAATAGGTAATAATTAAATTAATGTTTCTGCCTGCAATATTGTTTCAGGCAATAATTATTCATAATTAAATAATGCATATATAGCTGTTTAATAAATTATTGTCATGCAATTACGTCAGAGGAGAAGCAAATTGAGGAAAATAACAACGGTTCCTTATTTCCTGTCGGTACGGTTGGTTATATATATATATATAATCCAATAGACTTTTAATGAGATCGCAAATAAGAGTCTCTGATCATATTATTTAAAAAGATCATATCTTTGATATCTATTATTCGTTTTGGGTCCATAATATATTAAATTGAATATTGTTTCGATCCCAACGACAAGGTGTTTGAATTGTTAGTTATAATAAAGGGAACTTTTTGATCTGGAAAAATGGATGTTTTGGATGGTTTTCGGTCACTTTCAATATTTTTACGGGTTTTAAAGATATTTTTTCTTTTAATGTTTCTATTATGTTTAAGAGTTTCATATTTTGATGTTTACTTCCTTCTCGGTATTTATTTTCTATTGGGAGTTGTTTAGAATTTCTCTATTTAATTAAGGTTTGTAACCTCTGACAAAAGATTTTGACAATTATAATACGATTAGATAATCTCCATTTTTCCTTACTTTGTTGAATTGTTAGTGGATTACAACTAATTATAGAAAATGTCATGTTACTTCGAATTTTCCATTTGTTTAATCACTCATCTTGCATAAATTCATTGGACTTGGTAGGTTTTGTTTGTGTCAAATTGGCGACCTGCGGCTCTTCTGGGATCCGGTCTCAATTTTAATTGGTGTAGTGGTTGTAGCCCTCTCTCATGACTTTGATGTCATGGGTTCGAGCGGCCGCGGAGACGTATTAAGATTAATTGGGCCTAATCCAAGGAAGGACAATACTTCCTCAAGTTGAGCCTAGTCCACTCGACACATGTGCAGATGTTAGTTTCAAATTGACAACCTTCGACTTCTCAATGACCGTGTCCCAATTTATCTCTAACCGTTTTCAATAATGTGTATAGAGTATAAACGTATATGCATTGTTGTTGGCATTTTAGACATGATTTAGATAATTCTTTTTTATATAAAAAGAGAACGGTATATGACGAGTTTATTTAAAATTTTATTTATGACAGAACCATACCGTGATTATAAAAGATAATAAAAAAGGAAGAAAAGCGAACTTATAAAAGATGAGCACTAATCAACGAGACTACACAATCGACCTAACGACTAGATAGTCCTTTGTTGCGGTTAGAGATAATGTGCTTTCGGCTAGGACCCACACATCTCTATTATTTCAAACAGAAAAGAAGAAGAAAAGTAAAACCACGTGGAGAATTTTTGTTGACCATGAACTCTCAAAAAAAGTCATGAAGATTATTATGTCACGTTGGCCAATTTAATCGACATGTTTCACAGAAAAAACTGCTAATTAAATTTTGCTTTGTTGACTTGGAGAACGCGATGTTACTTTGTTGACTTAAATAAATTCCCTAATTCAATGTTTTAACTTTTAATTCATATATTGATGAAAATTTCAATTATTAGTCCAAGCAAAATGTTGAGAAAGGTGCTTTATATTGATTGTTAATCGATGTTTAATTAAGATCCTACTCGGAAAGAGGTTCGTGAACAAGCGAACCTTTGTTTGACGCGAATATATCCGAATATCCATTTTCCTTGAGGGATTAGGAGATGTTCAGTCACATAAACCCCCAACACCTCCCAACCACTTCTAATATTTATAAATTCTAAACAATAATTCACTTTTATTAACCCCTCCCAACATCTTCCAAGCATAGCCTAAGTTGAGAACGATTTTTTGCTTTGAATTGGACAGTGGAAAAGTTAATAAGTTGAGCTAGTTAGGGTTTGAATCCCCTGAATAATTTTTCTTTTACATATTTCGAACTTAGGCTTTTGATATATTACGTATTATTGTGCAGATATATGAAAATTATTACAAAAAAAGAGCATTATACATGAAATCTTCAACCGTCAAATTAAAGTGGCCCTCAATGGACGGTCGTGAGACAGTCAACGTTTGTGCAAGTTTTCGTGGGTCCCACGTTCGTAGATTATTATTTATTATTATCATTAGTGTTGAACTCCGGTCAACTATGGTTGTCATTATAAAAGCGAAAATTATTGGTGCTTCCCATACTATTTTCCGCATCTCATCATCTCTTTTTGGTGATAGATTTTTATTAGATATATGGATAACTTAAGTGCAACTTGTTTGATTTTTTATCTTTTATATATATATATAATCAAAGTTCGAGTTATTTCGAGAATCTCGAGTAGTTCATGGGCTAGTATGTGTGATATCTTATATAGGTTTTAAATTTAAGCCTCTCCACTCCATTCCTCGTACTAAAAAAAAATAAATTTAAGTTAAATTTGTGGTAATATCTTTTGTAGGTATTACAAATTTTTTTTTAAAAAAATTATAAATATATTTTGATCGAATTTAATAATATATTATTGTTGTATATGGTTGATGTGGCCGTTCTTACAAAGGATGTTTTGACAATAATTTAGTCGTGAATGTATATACGTACGTGCGTGTGCCATTAATTGAATGTATAATTTGCTGGTGGCGGTGGGCCCGTCAATGCCCAAAGGGAGCTATCAAGAACTCGGTGTTGACTCGCCTGCTCTCGCGAAGACTCGGGCTTCTGTGCGTGACCACTCACCAGGAAATAAACCGCGGTTCGTGACTCGCTAGTAATGACCACCACGTGTGCCTCGTGTGCTATGAACGAACATACTAAAACGAGTAAAGAAAGAAACTTACTAAAACAAGTAAAGAAAGAAATCAATGAAATGTGACTTTAAGTTCGATCACATTCGTCTTAAGCTCGTCTCTCACTCATACTCATTGAATTAAGAACCAAATACCCGTAAGAGTTTACATATTTGGAAGAAGTGGTGCTCCATTAATTGGCTTTTAAGAAGTTCATAATTGGGGTTATAAGAAAAAGCATTGTCGCTGAATAAACCATTTGATGGAAGGGAGGAACACGTTATCAAAGGTGTCAATTGTAGTTGAAACCTCAATCTGGTTATGTAAATTTGTTGCCACAAGTGGATTCTGAATGTTCTGAATTACTCGTAAAATGACACCTCATTGTCAACCGCGATATACCCCTCTAATAATTGTTACTTTTATCTTTTATGCACAATAATTAAAAGATACTGAATACTTTTGATTGATTTTTTCTTATTAAATAAAATTTGTAAAAATAATAATTGAAATACTTAAAATATCCAAGTAACAAATAATAATAATAATAAAAATTATCCATATACATTCACCATCTTTTAATTATTGTACATAAAACGCAAAAATAATAATTATTAGAGGAGTATATATAAATTTTGAAAATGTATCGATTTGTTAGTTCAATGATTAAGCCAATTTAACTTCAAATCAACCAACAAAATTGGGAGAAACCTCACAAATTAATCCAATTAAATTTCACGTCTATGGCCTCCCATCCTTATTGTAAAGGGAATATGGTTCTCATCATGATTCATTCCTATGATGGAAATCAGTGCACCAATTGTGTTTGAGCATATAATTTATTATATTAATTAGAATTGCATATCTAATATTCAAATGGGATTATATATATAATCTTATTGGATATATGTCTTAATATAATCCAGACATGATGATTAATACTACCACATTGATAGGTGGACAAGAATGATCTTATTCCCAACGACTGTGGAATGTGAGATTATTAGATAGAGTCACTTGCACTATTTTTTTATAAAATGCACAAGGTATCTTTAAAATTTCCATTCATTTTTTCTTCTTCTCTCCACCAATTGAGGTACCCAGAATATGGAAACCACCTCGATTAATATTCCATGTACACACACACATATATGTGGTTTCATTCATGATTTAAATTTAATTATAACAATTATCATTTAGGGCGATCGATCTTGTTGACCGGAGATGAACCGTTTCAACTAGAAGTTCAACTCTCCACATTTTTCCATTTTCTATGAACATAAATCGATTTTAATTTTAATCGTGAGAGAATACTCAAACATTTAATTTTCTAAGATACTCTTAAAGAGCGAAACGATCCAATTGCCGAAGATTAATCGCATGAAATGTCAATGAATTTTTTTACTATACCAATAAGAGACGAGTGACAAAAAAAATATTATCCTAAACCCTAATAGTCTAATCCATCTTTTGTGATAGGGATATTTGGCTATTTGCACTTTCTAAGGTACTTAAAACAAATGATTAATGGTTGCCATGCGCTATCGCTTGGTACAATTTTGAAAAACAATCCAATCCCCACTTTCAGGAGTCTGGGACTTGGAAGGTACACTAAGATTTTTGTGATAAAGATTTGCTCAAACATTGTGCATACATACCTTCTAAGAAGTTCAACATACCTAATTAACTGAAATGACACCACCTTATCAATATGGAGTTGAAGCATTTCAATTGGTAACTAAACTCCAACGCGAAAGCATACAAAATACAACAATCATATGGATTCCAGTGATTTTTGTACCAAGCTATCTAGATGCTGAGAGAGATACACACGATTTCATATGAATCATGTCACCATTTTGGACAGTCAGGACAAAAAAAATCCCTTGGCGCGAGTGAGAATCCCTAAGCATTACATAGTTTGCCACAGCAAAACAAACCCTGATGGCATTGAGACTCTGCAATGTGTGAAGGGAAGTAAAACATTGCATCTAGTGCACCACATAGCATATGATGTAATCTGTCAGAACTATTGAATAATTTCTCGAAATTCTAGTCGACAATAATAATTGTTGGGTACAAAGTGTCTTCCATGGTTACTTTCCCAATTCTGGTACAATATTTCATTGTCTTCAAATTCCATGGTATCTGGAAGTTGATTTTCCTTATGCTGCAAAACATTTATAGCTCCATACAAAACAATATATTACACAACGAGGCAACCAGTAGGCATCCAAATACAGATTAGAAATATGCAGCAACAATCAGCAAGCCTGCAAGTACATATGCTGCGATTATAAAATTCTCCTCCAGAAATAAGCATGTGATTATTCTTGATCATCTGGAAGGCCTATGAAGACGTAGGACAAATCTTCCAATAATGTCTTCCACAGGAACCGGTCCCCTAGTCATCATGGTTGATTATTCGTTAAGCAAAATGGAGAGCAGAAAGAAGTAAAAAATCAAGTGAAGCACTTGTGACAGGCAAAAAATACATGGGTAAACAACTCTCGTGCACAAGATTTCCACAGTGGACGGGGTCAAAATCATATAATGTGTGTAGATTTTACCCCACATATTTGCATGTTTGCAAACAATACATAAAGAAGGAAATTTTTTAAAACAATTGAATGGAAAAAATATATAGATTGAGCTATTTTATTGGATTTGGATATCCCCCAAGGAACAAAAACTGGACATCATAGAAAAACTATGGTGTTGTTGAGGTTTGAAAGTCTACCAAAAGCGAGAGTCGTAGCTGTTGTTGCGGTTGTCTCCCAACACATAAACATGACCTTTAGGCACATGCTGCAAATTCAAGAAAAGTAAGCTTAGTGTTAACCCACAATGTCTAAGGAACAAAGAAGCGAGACCAGTAAATGGTGCATCATTCATTCTAGGTTACTGATATTTACTGAAAAATAATTCATTAAAGAGTCAGAAGATATGAGCTACACCATGAGGCTTCATGCCCACATTTACCCTTCTCATTCAGCAACAATGTGCACGGTGTGTACATGGAGCTTCATGGGTAAATTTTGAGGTGTGTTTTGAAAAGACATGCGACCTCACTGATATCTACTGAAATGCGATTCATTAGTAGGAAGATACAAGCCACACCATGAGGCTCCATGCCCACATTTACCCTTTCTCATTCAGCAACAATGTGCACGGTGTGTACATGGAGCTTCATGGGTAATTTTTGAGACGTATTTTGAAAAAACACGTGGCCTTGGCAATTTTTACCCCATGATGTGCTCAAGAAAGGTAGTTTTGGCAAACAAAAAAAACTTTCACTAGTATAGAAACAAAGAAATAACGCGTTGAAGGCTCACAGTTAACGGTAAAGTGTATTTAGGCAGTTCTGCTATGAAATTTTCATTCTGAGCAATTTCATTGACGTAGAGTAATCCGCGATGAACCTGCAAAAGTATCAAATGAATAGCTCAAATACAAATATATTTTTTTTACCTGGCAGCTTTTCTATAAGTGAAAGATGAGCTAATATATGCACTTCCCAACTTATCAGTGACAGAAGCATTCGGAATGTGACTTTAGACGTGTTCGCTTGTCTATAGGCAGAAACAGAATGGGAATGCTACATCATTGCATTTCTTCATTTCTTAAGTAAAAATTTATAGGAGGGAAAACAGTTTTTAAGTGAAAATCAGGATGGGATATTTATAATGCAATCAATTCAAGTTTAGTGTCGGGTAGAAAGGTCAATACTTAATAATATGATTTTCAAATATTTATAAAATTGATCCCCAAAGCATATTTATTAGGGAAGAGGTGAAAATAAAGTTGCCTGAACAGAGTCTCCAGCCTTTGCAACAATTCTCTTGATAAGTACGTCTCCTTCCTTGAATCCAGCCTGTTATCAAAAAATGATGAAGAAAACAGAAGTTTGTAGATTGGCTATTAAACAGAGACACGAAAGTTCTATATCATATCCACAAACCTCTTTTGGAGCATGGAATGTGACAATGTCATTTATAGCAGGACTCTTGAAGTAATATGAGGCCTGCAGAAATTATGAAAAAACTCTCGAAGTTATAGTCAGTAGAGGATGAAAAAACTATTTCCACATCAAGTTATTATCGTTATATATGTGACTGTGCACTAAACCCCACTCGTGAATATGTGGCCCAATGAAGTGGTATACTTTTAGTAGTGCAAACTAGAGGTCACATGTTCAATTCCCGAAAACCCACTGCGGGAGCTGTGCTTGAGAGTTGTTTACCAATTATCATTCACCATTCAAGTAATATAACAGAAGCAACTAGGAGCTTTCAACTTCAAGGACAAGCCCGAAAGTGTTTACTTTTAAATCCAATAATCTTATTAAAATTTGTTTTTCAATCCTTAAGGTATGGAACAGTCAAAAGACAGTAATATATTAAAGATTTTTATTACTTGATATTCTTCCCCATCAAACCTGAGTACAATAGTAAACTTTCATGTTTTTCCGGTGTCCCACCATCTTATAAATTTAATGAAAAATTGCTCTCACAGTACTTTCTTAGCAACTGATTATCCTGGCCATCATGAACTAAATGATTTTCCTGAAAGAAATACCCTAAGGAACATCTAAAAAGTAAAAATGAATTCCAAATCTCAACAATGCTCCTCCAATGACATCTCTTGACTTGGAACAGTGCTTCTCCAATAATTTGAGGACCTAGAAAAACTAGGCAGAAGAAACTCCTCAACCAACCAAAAAGGGGAAGAAACAAAGTCCTGATCATATGTCCGGGTGATCAAAACAGGGAACTTGGTCAGCCATGCAATAATGTTGTAACTTATAATCCAGACTCCAGAGTCACCAAAAAATCCAGAGTCCTATACTACTAAGGGAAAACATGAAACTTAGTGAATTAAAAGACCATTTGTCAGAATCCTATCCAGCCAAAGCAAGGATAGACCTTTTTCCATGGAAGCTTCCGGCCATATCACTTCACCTTCACCTGGGAGTCACATAAAGAACACAATATCTACAGCTTCCTATTTCAGAAAACGCAAATCCAGCAAGCCATTGCTAGAGATATATGGTCTGATGGTCTTAGTTTCACCATTCACCTATGAATCAATCAAATTTTTGTTGACTGAAAACCCTTACTTCTACATATATCTTTTCACATAATTTGGAAAATATTTTAATTGCAGGCGTACACATTCGACTTGACAGTAACCTATGACCTATCATAACAAAACCTACAGTTCATAGATTACTTCTAGTTTCCAGTAGAATGACTCCACACTTAATAACCATCTAAGACCGGTAATAAACTAAAGAAGAATTTGAACAACAAATTTCATACAAGTTGTACGCAAACACGTGACCTCTAGGTTGAACCCATGCAACTCTACTACTACGTTATATGTTCTTCCGCACAAGCCTCCCGCAATACTGTTGGAAAACACAACTGAGCTTCAGAGCATGGCAAGCCTATAACAATAACCAATGTCCACTAAAAACCCATTTTGAAGGGATCTCTACATTAGCAGCACCATAATTGATTTGACAGTATACTTAGATGAAAAGGTCTTAATAGAATTTCTACAATAGTTAATCCAAAATCTCGAAGGACCCATACAAAACACAGAGTCAAATTCAGCAAACATCAATTGCTTTAGCAGGTAACGATCTCAATTGCAAGAATCAATAAAATCGTTACATTCAAATTCAACTTGAAAATTATTGCCCCAGTCAAAATTATTAAAAGTTATGACGTGCACTCACATCCAAAAATATCTCAAAAATAAACGATTTCAAGATTGAACAAAATATATAAAGCAAAGTATAAAGCAAAGTAATATAAAGCAAAGTAATTTCAGATTTTAATAAGAACCACCACAAGAAGGGAGAAGCAATGGGCTTGTACCTTTTCAAGAATGACTCGATCACCCACACAAAGAGTCGGGTACATAGAAGATGATGGAATGAAGCGAATCTCCGACAAGGTAGACCACAAGAGAAACACCACCAAAAGCCTGAAGATCCCAACAAGACCGGGCCATCCGAGGAAACCCGATTTCGGTCTCGATAAACCCATTACCAGAAAAATAAAATGGGGAGTTTTCTCAAGTCCTGAATGCGTTTTAATGTAGAATTTGTTGCAGCTTCAGATGGACTACGAAAAGAGGTGTTGAAAATAATAAATGCGCGTATATATTGACCCTCCAATTCTTGGTCAGTAAGTTTCCACATAGAGAGAGTGTCGAGTGAGAGAGATGAAGAGCCGTCACGGTTACCGTTAATTACTTGCCAGCAACCCCACAAAACAAAATAACGGTCAAATCACAAAATTGAAACAAAGAGAGAAGAACAATATTGGAATTATATAATACAGCATATATTTCATAAAGACTATTTTTACAGTGCCTATTTGCACAAATTCATGATGTTGATGATAGTAAACAAAAAAAAAGGCTCGATGTTTGACTATCTATACGGTAGAAAACGAAAGCTAAAAGGTCCCAAGATTATTCATTCTTCTTAGATTGTCCTTTGTATGATCGTCTGTTTGGATGAGAGTATGTCCTATAGAATATAAGTTATCGTAAGACATAAAAATGAAGAGTATCTGAGAGTATGAGGGACAAAGTATACGTTCTGATCCAAACTGACCCAATGTGTTATCAGGTCATACTCTAGTACCTGTACCACATGTCGGACATATTATGGAGGTTGGTTTTTGGAATTATAAGATGAATAATAATTGTAATAATGGAAAACTTTAATCATGAACATAATAAATTTTTTAGTCAAAGAATTCGTCACAAAATGTCAAAACAAATATTAATCTATTTTATAATTTGTGGCCGTAGCCACTTGTAGAAGTTGCCTAAAATAAAAGTAAGATAAAACTTAAAAAGAATCAAAAAGGTTTTTTTAATGAAAGCTAATACAAATTGACCACCGTTGGATCGCGACATTTCCCGCCAAACATATTTATTGATATGCTCAGTTTCAATAATTTTGTCATAGTAGTGGGATCCACCAATCCCCGCCACGTCATCTCTTGGATAATCCTATAAAATATCCGGGGGAACCTTATTCAGACTTACTCTCAAACTCCTGGAATGATGAAGCTTAAATTCGAATCTCTCAATCTTCTCCTTCTGCTTCGCTTGCTGCTGGTTCTCCTGTGTGCAGCGGCGGACCATGATGAGCCTTCAAGCAGGAGAAGCATCGTCTTCACTACAGTCGGCAGAGGAGACTACGCCTTCGACGTCTTTACACTTCCGACTGATGGCCCGCTAACACCGACCAACGAACTCCGAATGACTGACGGCAAGTCCGTTAGTTTCAACGGTCATTTCCCCAATTCAACTTCTTTTTCCTCCTTCATCTATAGCCAGACCCCAAACCGACTCCCGAGTCAACCACTACTGGAGTTGGTCTACATCACGGAGAGGAACGGGTCGTCGAACATATACTACGACGCCGTTTACCACGGTGCTCCGGGATCGAGGTCTGCCGTTGAGTTTCCATCGCGCGTTCAAGTGCCCTTGTTGGGTGCCGTTGATGTCCAGAAAGGAAAGATTGGAATTTCAATGAAAGACAGGCCAACTGTGGCAGGGGACTCTCTTATTTACGTGTCGAATCACGACGACCCAGGTGTGGCAAGGGCGAGCTGGGCTGCAGTGTACTCGACAGAGTTTAGTACACGGTTAACTCGTCGACTCACCCCTTTTGGGATTGCGGATTTTAGTCCTGCGGTTTCGCCGTCTGGAACTTGGACTGCTGTGGCTTCGTATGGCGAGAAAGGGTGGAGTGGTGAAGTGGAGGAATTGAGTACTGATATTTACGTGTTTTTTACTCGAGACGGAACTCGCAGAGTCAAGGTGGTTGAGCACGGCGGATGGCCTAGTTGGGTTGATGATTCGACTCTGTACTTTCACAGAAGTGCAGAAGATAAGTGGATCAGTGTTTACAGAGCGATTTTACCGACTCAAGGACCAGTTACAGCAAATTCAGTGATTGTTGAGCGAGTCACTCCCCCGGGCGTCCACGCGTTCACTCCAGCTACCGCTCCAGGTAACAAGAACTTCATCGCTGTTGCTACGAGAAGACCCACTTCGAAATTTCGTCATATAGAGCTATATGACCTTTTTAAGAAGGAATTCAAGGAGCTTACCCGACTCGTATCGCCAGCAACTCACCACTACAACCCGTTTATCTCGCCTGACTCAATCCGAGTTGGGTACCATAAGTGCAGAGGTGGCGGCAGTCTCGGAAGAAAAAGCACCCTGTTTCTGGAGAACTTACGAAGCCCAGATCCTGAACTCTCTCTCTTCAGAATCGACGGCTCCTTTCCTTCTTTCTCGCCGAAGGGCGATCGGGTTGCCTATAATGGTCCTGGCTTTATGGGGGTTTACGTTGCGAACCAGGACGGTTCGAATCTGCGCAAGGTCTATCCAGAAAGTGCCTTTTCGACCGCATGGGACCCGATTCGTGAAGAAGTAGTGTACACGAGTACCGGTCCGACTTTAGCCAGTGAGAGTACAGAAGTCGATGTGATCTCAATCAACGTCGATGATGGTAACTGCAAGAAGTTGACCACGAATGGTGAAAATAATGCATTTCCATCACCGTCACCCGATGGTAAACGGGTGGTTTTCAGGTCGGGCCGGTCGGGTCACAAGAACCTGTACATCATGGATGCTGTGAACGGAGAAAGGGTTGGTCTCAGTCGGATAACGGAAGGTCCCTGGACAGACACGATGTGTAGTTGGTCACCGGACGGCGATTTGATTGCTTTCGCGTCTGACAGGGTGATTCCGGGGAGTTACGAATTGTATTTGATCCACCCGAATGGGACCGGGTTAAGAAAGTTGATTCAAAGCGGGTCAGGTGGTCAGGCCAACCACCCGTATTTCAGTCCGGATGGAAAGACTATCGCATTCACTTCGGACTATGCTGGCATATCAGCGGAGCCAATCTCGAACCCAGAACAATTACGACCGTACGGTGAGATTTTTACGATTAAATTGGACGGCTCAGATTTGAAGAGATTGACATACGATTCTTATGAAGATGGGACCCCTGCCTGGAGTCCCTCCTACATAAAACCAGTAGATGTCGAGCCATCAAATGAAGATGAAGATGGTTCAGTTTGTGACTTCGACGACTGTCTCTGGCTAAATACAACGACAAATGCTGCCCCTGGTCCTGCTGCTGCACACTTGGTTTCCCACAACGCTCAATGTGGTGCATGATGATCTCTACGGCTCTACTTTTTTGTGACAGAGATGGTAGAGATAGAAATCTCGGTATAAGTGGGGGTAATTGTAATATTTAGAGATATTTTGTGGGTTTGAAGAATAATAAATTTAGTGAGGGCGAAAGTCCAAATGTTTAATTTTTATAAGGAACAATAGTTGTATAAAATATTAAAGATATTTTGTGGGTTTGAATAATGAAAATAATATTCACAGTCATTATATAAAAATATTAGAGATGCCTTGTGTGTTTTAATAATAAAAATTATATAAATTTGATTCTAAAAATATTTTAGTGGGGCAACTGATTCCAAAAAAAAAGTGTCTCATGCTTGTGTAACACTTACTATATATTGAACCTTTATTATTATTATATATAATTTACTCTTTTTATGACCGAGAAATCATGGTTCGACTAAAACTTGGATACTTAGACCGGCCATCCATCCTAAATTTATAGTAAGTCGCAGGATGTTAATCTCACAATTGAAAGTATTCATTCCCAACAAACTCGATCACTCTTTGTGATTATATTGGTATTGTACTTAGGGATGGCATCGGATCGGATTTGGATCGGATTTCTCAAAATCCATATCCGATCCTAAATAAAAATAATGTATCCATATCCATATCCATATACTACGGATAAAAAAAATCGAAATCTATATCCTATCCATCGGATTTCGGATATTCTCCATGGATATCGGATTTATCCATATAACACGCCGACACATATTTTGCTAACCTATTACACCAATTAGAACTTCATGATTCATGAATTTAGGAATATAAACCAACGCGTAAAATATAAATAATATCAAAAATCATCTAGCAACATAAAAAAGTTTTCTAAAATCAAAGTGTAAAGTTCATAAAACGTCACAATCAAAATGTTTACATCAACTGACAAATTCAAAATGAATAACATTTTCAATGAAGTTTGGTAGACCTCATCTTCATAAAAGTTGATGATAATGCTATCATTTCTCACATGTTAATTTATAATGTTATTATTAGGTTTAGGGTTTACATTATTATGTTTTTAGTATTTAGTACTAACTTTACTAATTAGAGTTTTAAAAATATTAGTCAATTGAATATTTGCATTAGTAATATGAGATAATATCTCATTATATAGTGTTATTATAAATTACAATTAATTCATATTACAAAAAAATATATATCTACATTGACAATTATAATGTGTATATAAATATATTAATGACATTAATTGTCAATTACATAATTGTATTTGAACTATATTATATATGTGTGTCGAGATGAATGCGACTGAGAAATGAAATGAAGAACATAAAGTCATAAACTAGGTTACTTGGGGTTTCACTTTCCCCGTTTGGCTTTGTATACTGTTTGACTTTGTATACTAATATATTATGCAATAAGCTAATAATGTAAATTGTAATAAAATATAAATTATGGATAAATTTTAGACTTTTAGTACATCTATAATTCTTTACATCATAAATTATTATATATTATAAGTTAAGTCTTAATTATAATTTATAACATATAAATTTTAGTACATATGTATACTGTATAGTATAATAATTGACACTTATGTTATAGTTTAATAATTTAAAGTTAGATGTAACTCTAAGGCCTTAAGTCCCTAACTACATATGTTATAGTTTAGTAATAACAAGTTAAATTGTAATTCCGTAATTATCATGAGCTATGTTATATAACATAGTGTATTAGTGTTTAGTGTTAATTATATCACATGGGTTTATGGTTTAAAGATATAACTTATATTATCACGAAAGTTTGGGCTTTTACATGGTTAGGTTTTTATACTTGATAGTGTTAGGGACTTAGGGTTACGATTTATGGTGTTTGATTAGTGGTGTGAGTGTTTTACTTAAAATTTACAGTATTATAGATTAGAATTTGTGGTGTTAGATCAAGGTTTACACTTTACAGTGCCAGGGTTGGGGTTTGTGATGTCTGATTAAGATTTTCACTGTTAGAATTAAAGTTTACAATATTAGGGATTATAATTTGTGGTGTTAGGTTAGAGTTAGGGACTTAGGGTTTGTGGTGTTATAGGTTAGAGTTTACGGTGTTGAGGGGTTAGGGTTTGCAGTGTTAGCATGTTGCGTTAGAGTTTACAAATTACAATTACGACTAGATTTGTAGTTTTTAATGTTATTGTTAGGTTTAGGTTTTTCAAATTACAATGTTGGGGTTTACATTATTGTGTTTTTACTTTTTAGTATTAATTACTAACTTTACTAGTTAGAGTTTTACAAATATTACTAAATTGAATAT
Source organism: Euonymus europaeus (assembly GCA_963580455.1). Classification (NCBI taxonomy): domain Eukaryota; kingdom Viridiplantae; phylum Streptophyta; class Magnoliopsida; order Celastrales; family Celastraceae; genus Euonymus; species Euonymus europaeus. Next base: position 26,742,283 of record OY756961.1, read on the forward strand.
TTGAATTAGTAGTACGATAACATATCAGTATATCACATTGCATAGTGTTATTAAAAATTACAATTAATTCATATTATAAAAAAAAAACATATGTTGACAATTATAATGTATGTAAATATATTAATGCTATTAATTGTTAATTATATAATTGCATATTAACTATATATATGTGTGTTTGTGTATGTCTGGTAGAATCGGATCGGATATAATCGGATCGGATCGGATATCCGCACGTTCGGGTCGGATCGGATACGGATTTCGGATTGGATATGCCTGAATCCATATCCTATCCATATCCATTCAAAAAATTCGGATTTTATCCATATCCATATCCATTATCCAGTCAACGAATTTTTCTACTGTTTGACCGGATCGGATCGGAAATCCACGGATACGGACACATTTGCCATCTCTAATTGTACTTAAGTACTTGATAGTTGATATTGAGATATTCAGTCCGTTATATATCAACACATATTTGGGCTGTTTTAGTCTAAATGGGACAATTTTTTGAATGATTTAGCAAAGCACTAATCTATCTTCATAGTTTCATGGGCTGTGAAGGACTAACATGAAGACGTGTTTGCTTCATGACACTGAAGTAATGTAGAACTTGCTAAGGGTTACAGCATAAATGGAGTTTTCAGTCGCTGGAAATCATCCAACGAGAGCGTTGGAATGGTGACTCGACTCTCTAATGGCACAAGTCATGGAAGAACTCTGGAGGTATCAAAGGTGGGCACTCCTTCTTCGCCACACACTTGTACTGAGGAGCAAAACCATATTTGACTAGGATTAGAAACTCATCATAGACTATGAACCACAATGGAAACTCACAATGACCAGAATTTTGCTTACTTTGTGCTGACTGTATTTCTCCCTAATTGCAGGTAAAGTAGAATCATTGTAGTTACAGCACAGGCGATGGAGATCCTTAATGCAGTCGCGTAAATCTGAAGGCTGGTAGAGAGTGTAATGCCGCAAAGTGGTATTCTGCATCAAAGCAAACGAAGGATCAAGCTTTTAGCATTGGAAATGTATATGCTTTTTAGGATTTTATATAGCATACCCATGGTCTCCGCAAAGGGTTAAGCACAAAGTTGGCCAAAAAGATGGCCGAAGCAGCTATGAGTGATGGTGGATAACAAAGCATACTGTATTCTAGGAGAGATAACTCAGTGATGTAGTTAGCCAGGCATTCTAATAGCATTGATGAAGCCTACAAAAACAAAAGTTAAAAGCTTTGAGTACAATTCTGTATGTACATGTAAAACCTAGAAACCTGTAGATATAACATGTTATTACTAAATATATTGTTATAGTTCAGCCTTGCCTATAACAGAAAGCATATGACACAGATGACAATACCTCACTGACGCCTTGTGCTCCCCGAACAAATCGCCTAACGACACAGATAATTAGGTTAACAATAGCAGAGTAGTAGAGTGCTACACAAGAAATGAACAGAAGATTTATTGTACCTCAAAAAACATTTAGCAGTAGCGGCCGTCAATTCAAACTTCAAGTAATTTAGGACGGAAGATTCCATTCCCAAAACCTGCAGCAGAATAAAATGTTGACAGATATGACAAAAATAATACCAATCGTGTTAAGAAGCGAAGAGGATTCCCAATCCAAACCTCATCCTTGAAGTAGGTATTGTCGGTTATGTAGCAAAACTCTTCTACTTGAGGAGAACAAATTTCCTCATACTTTCTGAAAATATCATCACGGTCATATGTTAATATCATGTCTTTTCAAAATTGTGGAGTAAAATAGATGATATGAGCAAGAAAGAAGGTAACTTAGAGAGGCTGCAGTTTTCTTACGCGGCAATCATCATGCAAGCAACACCAAGCAATTGTAGCCGTTGCCTATTCACCACATTCGCTGAAAGATACCTGTCTATGTAATTCACAGTCAAATATAATGTATCAGGCACCAGCCGGTACTCTTCAGCCACCTGCAGTTGGTGAAAAAATTTAACCATCAGATAGGAAAGGCATTTACACAGTTACAGTTTCAGTTAATAGAAATTGTGTTATAATTAACATACAGTTGTAATGTTTGCAAAGATACCTTATGACTGTGTCAATCTCAACTATAATAATTGAGTGAAAATTATAAGACTAGTCTTCCACTGACAGTATGTCAGAGAAACCTACATAAATAGCATAAAGTTTGAGGTAAGTTACCTCCACAAGCCAATCAACCAATATTGAGCGCATATTGGCATTTATATCTGTTTGAATTCTCTCCATGAAGTCTGTGGAAGGCCTTTTGTTTGCCTAAAATTTCAAAAAATCATGTTAATTGATCACATGACAAAAAAAAATCAACAATAAGAACCAGAGAAAGTCCAGAAAATAAGGTCACAGTTCAGGTTAATCGAACCTCGGTTGCACGCAAATGCTTGTAAATGTCACAAGCAATGGTTGCACATGGCTGCGGATCCGTGTAATTGTTGTCAACATTGACAATTTTATCCTCCATTTCCATATCCACCAGAGCATCTCTTCCACAGATTTCATCTACAAGCAAAGGATCACAACGGTATCAGGAAAGTATAAAGAGCACAATTCTATGGCCTCAATGATGAAGAATCGAATACAAAGAATATACGGATGAATGATTAACCGATTGATTCAACTGTAAAGGGTGACATTGGGCAGCTATTAAAATGTAAAACCTGCTGTTTTTGTATGGTCTGAAAGGTTGAGATTGCCAAATGTCTTCCTATCAACAGAATCAATTGCTGAAGCGTCATTATTATCTACGTACTCAATTTCAGAGCTCTTGAAAGAATCACAAGTAGACATTGTTTCGTCCATTGATACTGAATTTCCATCTGATTTACTTGGAGAAACATCTATGCTGCATGATGCAGACACAGCAGGAAAAATTGGGACAATTTCACGACTTCTTAGCAAAGCTGTAGCATTAAAAGGACCAACTGAGCTGGTTTTCGCGTTCGAGGATGAAGGTATGACATTCCCATAGAAGCTTGGACCACCATTGTGAATTGGAGATGCTTTCTTCGACCCGGAAATTTTGGTTGAACATGGAACCTTCATTGGGAAAAAAAGAAAAAGAAATCAGTTCATCAAACGCTCCAGAAAACATGTATACCTCTGACATGGAAGCATACACGTAGGCATGACCAAGTATAAATGAATCATCAAACCTCTAGCACATTGAGTCCAAGAAATTTAAACAAGCAGATACAGCATTTTAGAAACATAAAGGAAGTTATTCACCATTTGTAGGCCCACACATTGCAACTAACAATGGAATTCATCAAAAAAAAAGAAATTAAGAACAAATAACACTACTCAGGAAGTATTTCTTATAATGCAATAAGAAGGATTATTCCCTTGATGAGCATTGTCTGAAGGCCCCCCTTAATATTTGAATCAGACCTCTCTTCTCAATTTTGAATTACAGAAATTTAGTACATCAGGCATTTGTCATCAAAGTCCATAATCCATATCCTGTCAAAAAATCTGGCAATCTTTAAATTATAGAGCGAACTTGCTCATAGAAAGGAATAGTTTTTCATGACTTAAAAATATATTTGAGAGCAAAGCAAGTATTCAGATTGGGTTCGGGCTTGTCCTCCACTCTGTCTTGCTAGTTGATACCAATTGACTGCCTAAATGTGTGGCCTAATGAATGGTGAGATATACTAGAAAGCTTAATATTTTCTAATGATTATTCTTAAGCATACATTTCAAGCTTTGAATTAACAATTCAAGTTCCTTAATATCCTTTATCCAAAATCTCAAAACTGATAAGCAGAGAGGAAGTATTCAAAATCTGACACAGTGGCAAGTCTTCTTGTCTTGTTTCTTATTTTTAGAGTTTAGTCTCCATGCGTCCCTATTGTATTTTGTCTTCTTGTAGATGTTTTTTTTCCATATAAGAACACAACTTTTGAATTTTATATTTTGACATCTACAAGCACTATAAAACTTTTGAACTTTCAATAAGATCTACTCATCTACCCCACATTTTTCTTTTTGGTTCCACAGAAGAATTAAAGCACTAAATCCTGAAATACCAAGAGGGAAGACATCAAAATGATCAACACGGTCGAATTGCATATGAGTAATGACAAAGAAGACAGATAATCAGCTCAAACAGATGAATTGCTAATGACCAAGAAGGCAGACATCAACAAACAAATCTTGAAAAAACGCATGAACACACTAAGAAAATGATGCAAGCCAATAAAATCACATAAAGAGAGGAAAGAATTGAAGAAATGAGTATAACTAAAGTAAACGATCAAATATAAAAGGAACGGAAAATGAACTTTCCAGGAAACAAAACTTTTATGGCTTTATAACAGATAAAAAGAAACAGAATGGACAAATACCCACCAGGGTAGACGACGGACCCAAGCTTCTTGAGCCATGAGAAGGAAAATTCTTCAAATTAGTAAGGTTAGTGAGAGGCGCTCGCTTCTTACCGACCGCCGTAACCTTCCCAAGATTCTCCGACGACGATGCATGCCGCTTCGCCAGAGATGATGAGGTCGATGATGAAAATGAAGACCTCCGGTTCTGTGTCGACATCTTCGTCAGATCAAAGAATCCTCCGCTCAAAACAAAAGATAGTTACAGAAGCGCTCTCTCTCTCTTTCTTCTTCAGTTCACAGAGGACAAGAGATTGTTTTCCTCTGCATTTCAAAAGGGATTTAAGGGTTTTACGTATAGAAAGTCACAGAGAGTGTGTGATAGTCCTTTTTTTATTAACGGTGCTTCGGAGGCGCGGAAGCCAGTGATTTGAATTATGGGACGATCCTGACCGTTAGATTAAAACTTGGTTATCGTCACTCGTCAGGAGCGTCCGGTGGTGGGGCCCACTGTATTTCGTATTTTGTTTTTAAACTAAGGTCGTTGGTGCAACACTGACAAATAATTATATGCCATGTGGACTACAATCGCGCGATCAGGTCTTCGTCGCATTGGTTTAGACGGATTAAAGTGGTCAGTTATGGTTTGTAAAGTCACAGGCTGTTGTCAGCTTTGTTTTTTGTGAGTATTTTGAATTCGAAAATTCGAACGGTCACAGGATTTTGTGTACTCGAATTACCATGCACGGGTTCATCAAATTCCGGGGATTTGAATATTAAGCTGATTCTCATGGCCCTCATAACTTGATTAATAATTTGGGAGAATGAGTCCACCTGATAATAAATAGTGGAGAGAACTTAAAAGATTTTCTTTTTTAAAGAAAATTAGGAGATTAGAAGAAAATTTTATTAATGAATCCTTCCAAAAGAATTGTGTGTTTTAGGATTTTAATTGTCTTTTTGAGGGGAAGGGAGAGGCAAACTATTGAGAAGAGAGGTTTAGTGAGGGCAACTCCAATAAAGACACTGTTAGAGTTGCTCTAAAAGGATTAGAAGTAAAGACACCCGGATACCTTTGTTAATCTATGCAAGGTATGAATTATTGAGAGACACACAAAACTATTATTATTAACTTGGAAGACTCGTTGAAAATTTCTCAAGTTTGAATATGATGTAAGAGAATTCAACCCAAACAATTTATAGAGTGGGAAAGCATGTATCGTTGATCTGTGCAATGAATTATCTACCAAGTAAGAACCAGTGGATTCATAGGGAATTAATTTGGTTCAGAGAAATAGGCATGATCGATTGTATACATGCACATTGTTGGTAATATAAATTTTCAAGATCGATTTTAATGCTCCGATGAAATATAATAGTCAGCACAATTCTCTATCTCAACACAATTCACCTTACCTCAGTACAATTATCTAGCTCGCCTCATCTCACTAGGCCAAAACCCAAAGCACTCTCAAATGGACTTGATCGGCTTGGTTGGGGACTGTTAAACACTGACAAAACAGTCACGATGAGTCATAACCTCTGTTTTGTCTCTTCTCCTCAACTAAAGCAAATAGGTGATGTTTGGTTGTGAGAATGGAGGTGGAATATGGAATGGGGTATTCCATTCCATCATTTGGTGTTAAAAAAAATTGAGGGAATGGAATACTCCATTCCATTCCCTCATCTCTCTCTCATCAATTTTCATTCCCACATTTTTATGTGGGAATGAATCATTCCATGTGGAATAGAGGACAAAATGACTATTTTGTCCTCAAATAAATATTAATTAATATATTTTGATAAATTAATATAAATTAATATATTTTATTTTATTTTAATTTGTTAGAAATATAATTTATTAACTTTAATTTTGTTAACTTTAATTTGTAAATATTAATTATATATTTTGATAAATTAATATTAATTAATATATTTTATTTTATTTTAATTTTTTAGTTATTATAATTTGTTAATTATATAATTTTGACTCCATTTTATTTTAATTTGTTAATTATATATAATTATAAATGCACAATAAAATATATTGATTATACATAATTGTAAAGAAGGGACATAATGGACAAAACACAACTTCATTCCCATTCTCATTCCCAGTTTTTATACATACCAAACGTGAGAATCAAAATATCATTCCCACTCCCATTCTCATTCTCATTCCATTCTCATTCCCATTCCCATTCTCATTCCCATTCCCTCTCAAACCATTCTAAAAACCAAACGACCCCATAGAGATTGTTCGCCGTTCTAGTCTAAGTGTCGTTGCTCAGAGGAATTGAAACAAATTAAATGTTATCGTGAATTCTCGTCCTACTCACATCCGCTTTGAGTTATCCAATTTTAACGAACACATCAGGCTCTCACAACTTTATTCTTCACTAACCAATCTAGTATGTTTTTTTTTATAATGAAGAATCCAGTATGTGATAACACTTTACTACTCTCTCGCATGGGGAAAATTTATTGTAGTGTTTTGGAAATTCTTCGTGTGTTTAAGGATGTGTTAATTTGTCCAAGTGCTCTGCAAAGTATTGAACTAAACGTCGTGCATTTATTGGTTTTCTTTTTGAAATGGGGTTTTGTCTAAAAAAGGGTTTCTTCTTTGGATTTTGATACTCGCCTAATTTTGGTCTTTGCTTCTCGTCTCAGCTTTACCCTCATCCCCACTCAAGATTATTTTAGAAGTTTGGATGGATTTCATATATAGATTTCTCTAATTTTGTTGCTTGGTTGGGTTGAGTCACTACAACAGACATTTCAGTGTCCACGTTTTTAAAACACCGCAAAAAAAAATGTCATTATTTGTTTTTCATGATGGTTAAGAAAATACTCTCTCCGTTCCATTTTAATTGTCTCCTTCACTTTTTCACACAGTTTAAGAAAATATTTAATTCATTTTCAATTTGACGTTTATACCACTATTTATAATGACAAATATTTTGACACCATAATTAATGTGCATGGTTATTGAGCTTTTCAAGTTAAAGATAAATAAAGAAAAAATGAGAAAAATAACTTTCATTAATTGAAATGAACATGTATTTTAAGACATTCCAAATAGGGATGAAGGACAATTAAAATGGGACGGAGGGAGTACTACATAAGCGTCGTTAATACATAATGTAGTAAATTATGAGCGATAATATATCATCAATTCGTGTTATTCCAAAGTTGGTATGGCAACTGACACTTAATAGTAGACTCATCAATATGTGCGCTCATTATGTGATCAGGATTGATTAGTAAGCGGAGCTTGCAGCAGAAACATTGGAAAAGAGGAGACAAGACAAACCTAATTGATGTGCTTGCTTGAAAAGGCCTCTGAATGTTTACATCATGACCCCCAAGCATGCCGGACCATGATTCATGCTGAGATTTTGAATTATGAAAATAAAATGACCATAAGAAGGTGGTCAAAAAGTTCACTTATTACCGTTATTACTGTTTACATTCAATCAACATCAACAGCGATGTGAGCTACTGAGCTGCTATGGTTCGTGGACTTTATGAATTGAAGGAGACCAACCCAATTCAAATATATCATTTTGACAGCTGAGTAGAGCTAAATTTAGATCATCAAATCAGCGTACACCGATCCACCACTTTGGTGACATGTAAGATTGGATCAAAACTCACACGTATACGTCTCATAGGCGGGAAAAGCCTACGATGTAGCTATTAATTGGAAATATCTTAGGGGTCGTTTGGTTTTTAGAATGGATTGAGTGGGAATGAGAATGAGAATGGAAATGAGAATGGGAATGGGAATGAGAGTGGGAATGAGATTTCGATTCTCACGTTTGGTATGTATAAAAACTGGGAATGAGAATGAGAATGAAATTGTGTTTTGTCCATTATGTCCTTTTATAATTATGTATAATTAACATATTTCATTTGTGCATTTCTAATTATATATAATTAACAAATTAAAACAAAATGTAGTCAAAATTAACAAATTATATAATTAACAAATTAAAATAAAATAACAATATATTAATTAATATGCATTTCTAATGATATATAATTAACAAATTAAAAAAAATGTAGTCAAAATTAACAAATTAAAATAAAATAACAATATATTAATTAATATGCATTAATAACAATATATTAATTAATGTATCAATTAATATTAATTAATAGCAATATATTAATTAATATTTAATTGGGGTCAAAATTGTCATTTTGTATCCCATTCCATGTGGAATGGGTTATTCCCACATAAAAATGTGGGAATGAAAAAGTATGAGAGAGGGATGAAGGAATGGAATGGAGCATTCCATTCCCTCAAAATTTAATCCAACCAAATGAGAGAATAGAATGCTTCATTCCACATTCCATGTCTATTACCTCTCAATTCCACAAACCAAACGACCCCTTAGAGTATTTCGAACGCCGTACGTTTACATATGCACAACGCCTAAGAACGAGATAATCTATTGAACTATTGCAACGTGGTTGAACTTTCGAGATGTTGCTCTCACTGAGATAGATGCATTTAACATGCACATGGACATGTTATCTACAATTCGTGAAGCCAATTTTTCTCCAAATTATGGATGGCTTGTCTACTTGTATGTTTGAATCTTCGATTTTCTCTGTTGAATTATTGAATTTTCTTTGGATTTTACACATACAACAACATTGTATATGGTCCCACCTAACCCACTTCATGCCTTTAATCTCGGCAACTAATCTCTCTCTCTCTTCCATATAAAGAAGAGCTGACAAAGTGCACTGAGAGAGCTACCTCGATCTCTAAATCTGAAGGTGTTAGTTGTTAGTTATTTTTCAGTTAATATGGCAGTGGATGATGAAGATTACTCCTTCAAGAAACCCGGATCAGTTCCGTTTAAATGGGAGATCCGACCCGGTGTCCCCAAGATCCAACACCACCAGCACAAACCGCCACCGCCACCGCTATCACCGCCCGTCTCACCATTTCTTGATGAGAACCAACATTCATTGCCAGTTACACCGAGAAAGCTGAAGCCTCCACCAGCTGTATTTTCATTTCTCCCTCAGCCGGAGCTCCGGACCCGTTCCTTCCGCTCCTCCTCGCGTACCCGGTCTGACCGCTGGCGTTTTGAACAGCCCAAGCCCCTCCGGCCCGATGTCGTCTCGCCCGGTTGTTTTCCTTCGCCTTCATTAAGGCGAAAAGAGAGCAAGAGGAGGCTCCGGAAACCCGACCTCGTTTATGAACCTGACCACACTGTGGAGCTTGAGACGCTGTCCCGGTGGTCCGTGTCGAGTCGCAAAACATTTTCGCCATTCCGTGACTCGACTTCCTCGTACTCGTCTTACCCGTCTTCGCCCCGACCCGTGAGTGATACGGAGTGGGCCGGGTTCGGACTCTTTTGAAGAAACCAAACCATATTGTATCATACTACCATAGAATTAATCTGTATCCACGTTTTTATCGGATTTTATATGAGGACCTCTACTTTTAAGTCATTAGAATATCTATTAGATTGATTAATCTAAAATTATAAATTTTTTAAATCTAAATTTCAATTCATAAACCCTAAAATTAAAACATAAAGTTCCAATACTAAATCTCAAACACTGAAAACCCAAATAATAAAATCTAAATCTAAACTTCTAAATCATAAATCGACTTTAATTTCAGTCATTTTGTCAAATATAAAAGCTTAAAAGTAAATATTTATGCTTGGATAATAAATAGAGAAGCTAAAAGATCAAGAATTGCTTGGTTCTCCGGTTTATAGATATTATTTACTTGGTTTCTCTTTCTACAAACTAATACATGCTCAATTCAAATTGCACATCAATTAAGCTAATGGCCGTTGTCAACTATCAACAACATGTTAGTCACACTCGGATTTTTTTCATCAACTAAGACAAAAATCGTTCTATATAATTCTACACAACTAGCTTCACAAGTATCTTATCAACGAGGTATAAAAGACTCATTCTATAGATAGGCTCATGAGACCCTTAACAAGGCTTAAGAGGCCTGATTGACATAAAGGCCCACGAGAGTCCTATCAACACCTAGGCCTCGTAGAGCCATCATTTGGTCATAGCCCAAGGAATGGCAGCTGATAGCTCATTAAAAGATTGTTAATAACGGGGTATGTGCTCTCTCTCTAGCCTTATATTTCTTTTGCTATAAATTTTAACTTATCGTCATCTGACTTGATCATGAGAATATAAACGATCAATACTATGTCGATGACTCGTGACGATCGATTCTAGTATATTCTTGTAAGTTGTGGAAACCTCTACCACCTTACAAATTGATTGTAGATCTTACCGACCAGGAGCGTTGAAAAATATGATACGCACAACATTCCAACATTTTCATAATCAATCCCCGACAAGGTATGCCATTGATTAGTGGATGTTGAGTAAAACACAAAAGTCAACACAACTCCTTTTCAAATTCTCAATTTAAGCCTTTGAATTTATAACGTATGAGTTCCCTCCTTTTCCAAAACAGGTGCGAGTAGAGACAGACAAACTTGGCATGAAGTCCAAGACTAGACAGAGAGCTCTTCATGGCGGTCCACGTGGCATGTCAAAAATTCGAAATTTGTGTTAAACAAACAGTCCAGAACATCTAATAGGACAGGGTAGTATGCGGCCCATATAATACATTCAGTTCCCAAAAGGCCAAACCCATGAAAAAGGCAAATCATGGGCTTAGAAGCCCAAATTACTCGGCCCAAACTTACCTTTTCACACAATCACACCGACGGTCCTAGCGGGGGGCCTTTATCCTTATCGACAGTCCGAGTCTCTGTCCGTGTCCCACATTTCATCGTACTGTTATAGAGTTGATACTCGATACTTCGAGCTGCAGCCTGGAACCTCGCAAATGAATTTGATCGAATCAAAATAATATTTTCATTAATCTTTATTGCTATTGGTGAGAGAGATTATGCTGCAAGTTCGCCATGCCGAGATAAAATGAAAACTACGGTTTTTGTTATTCGAAGAAGTAAAAGATGACATCAAGAAGACATACTCACCTTGTGAACCAAGTAATGGCAGTCATGATCCAGAACCGCCCATTTGATGCCAAACTAGCTGCCTCAACCAATCAACCGTGGACCCTCGACTTAGTCTCCGATATATTAAGATCCATACCCAAATTCTTCTTCCAATCCCCGCGTTCGATTGGCCGCCAAATGGGTTTTCGCCATCGTGCGCCTTTGAAGCAGAGACACCTCAATGTGGAATCCCATAAGTTTCGCCAAAATGTGCTTGTTCTTGGCCCTGCTGCTTACAGGGATCCACAAAGGGTCAATTTGGGATTAGCCAAGGCAATGGAGTTTTTCAAGTGGGTGGAGACCTATTTCGGGTTTTCCCATGACGAGATAACTTGTAGAGAGATGGCTTGTGTGTTGGCTAGAGGGAGTAGATTGAAAGGTTTGTGGGAGTTTCTCAAAGAAATGTCGAGAAGAGAAGGGGAAAACCTTGTTACTACTGCCTCCGTTACCTGTTTGATAAAAGTCCTAGGAGAGGAGGGCTTGGTCAATGAAGCGTTGGAAGTGTTTTATGGGATGAAGCGGTTTCGCTGTAAACAGGATGTCTATGCTTATAACACTGTTATTTATGCGCTTTGTAGAGTTGGGAATTTCAAGAAGGCCAGGTTTTTGTTGGAACAAATGGAATTGCCTGGGTTTAGGTACCCTCCGGATACATACACTTATACCATTTTGATTTCTTCTTACTGTAAGTATGGAATGCAGACTGGATGCAGAAAGGCCACTAGGAGGAGGTTGTGGGAAGCAAACCATTTGTTTAGGATAATGCTGTTTAAGGGTCTGGTTCCTGATGTGGTAGCTTATAATTGCTTGATTGATGGTTGTTGCAAAACTTATCGAATCGAGAGGGCACTTGAACTCTTTGAAGATATGAATAAGAGGGGTTGCCTACCTAATCGGGTTACATATAATTCTTTTATTCGGTATTACAGTGCTGTTAATGAGATTGATAAGGCTGTTGAGATGATGCGAAGCATGCAAAAAATGAATCACGGAATGCCCACTTCAAGTTCTTACACCCCCATTATACATGCTCTATGCGAAGCAGGAAGAGTGCTGGAGGCTCGAGATTTTCTTGTCGAGTTGGTTGATGGGGGCTCAGTTCCTAGAGAGTATACATACAAGTTAGTTTGCGATGCTCTCAACTCAGCAGGGGAGGCCAATTTACTGAATAATGAATGGAATAAAAGAGTTAGAGATGGCATAGATAAGAGGTATAGACAAGTGATGAAGCTCAAGCCTTTTATTTCCCGCAAGAAAGTTTTGTAGAATAAGCTTATGTAATTTTTTTAATTATCAGTTTTATATATTCTGTTGCCTTTCCTCACCATTTATCCTCTATATCATGCTTTTTGATCGGTGTTTTATCTATTATGTTACCTTTCATCACCATTTATTCATATTATGCTCTTATACATATGATGCCCTTTTTTTCTGGTCGATTTTGATTTTGATTGATTTTTGACATATTTTGATCAACCGTTTAATAAATTTTCCATCAGTATGATTTTAGTTCGATTTTTAGTGAAAAATATGTTAAAAGAGAGACCAAATAGTTCGATTTTAATTTTGTCTATTTTTATGACAGCCCAAGGAAAAATACATGTTTTTATCTTTGAAAAGAACATGAGCATGAACTTTCAGGAAAACTCACAAATTTTCAATATTTGTGACAACGAGTTTTTGACATGTTTGAATAAAATATTTTTCACTTTAGAAAAATCATGTGTTTTCTAGAAGTCAGATTTCCCTAAAAGTAAACGGACCATAAGTTCCGACATAGATTCATAAAAGAAAAAAAACATATTTCATCCTAGATACTACCATGCCATGTAAGATTTCACAACTCATTTTGAAAATGATTTTCTAATTCATTGCGCTATTACTTAACATAATTCAACAATTAACTAAAATTCTCAATTGTGTATATTCTATAATATTCAAGCTAACAAGATTATAAACCGCCCCATGGCGGAGTGAAAAAAAAAATTGAAACCAATAATACTTCGCTGCTAATCCATCACATCAATTCTACCTTCCATTCCAAATTCAGAGCAAGATGCTTCATTGCTCATCCATCATATTCTCTCTTCATTTTCTTTGTGTTGCATAGAATGCTTACAAGCAAGAAGGATTCCAAACTTATGGTGGTTACCTTTTTATTTTGACGCCAGTTACCTATGTCAGCCAAGAGCAGAACTCGTCCCTGATACAGACCTCAGAGATGGATGATTGATGGCAGGCTGAGGATTTCCTTGGGAACTGAACATAACATTTGAAGAAGTTGATAAGGATGTCTGTGCAGATGTTATAGGAACCCGCGGCCCTAGCGGAAACATCGACGGGTGTGGCATAAATGGCATTTGTGGACGCACCGACTGGTTGTTCCCATAGCCTGAAATGCTTGGCTGCGACAAAGATGTCGACGCAACTTGTGGCCTATGGCTGCCAATATTATTGTTAACAATGGAAGGACCGACCCCTGGCAGATTTATTTGTGAAGTGGCTGAAGCTCCTCCAAAACGAGTGGCTAAAATGTGGGCCCGTTCACCAGCAAACCTTAGTCTCGCCTTCTCCACAAGTTCCAATTCTCTCATTAACAGGGTTTCCACTTCAGCAAATTGCTTCAACTTCAGCTCCAATCTCTTCAACTGCATCCATAGGGAAATTTTGATGGCAAATTTTTCAAACACATGGCAGTTTTGTTGACAGAAAGTAAACAATTTATTTTCAAGTAGGAGACAACTAAAGACAATAAGCACAGCTTGTTTCAAATTGTTTTGTTAAGAATTCAAGTAAATAGGCTGACAATTGAACATATTCCCTTATTCACGAGTAAAATTGTTTTTGCCTCTACATCTACCCATTTGTCTTTCTCCACTAAGTCTAAACATTTTTCAACAATCACAAATTCCCCAGTCTCACAAAAATAACAACCATTCTATTGAAGTAATCTCAATCTCAAATTTTGCCATTGAATAAACAAGAATATTAAATCACCAAAGAAAAATCTCCATAGCAGTATAGCACCCAATAGCTTGAGATTAGAGTCATGTATCTCATTATGGAGTTTCCACGGGGAACTTTCACACATGAGCTTGCTGAATGCAAGCTGGAATGAACTAACAAAACCTCCACATGCAACAGAAAATTGCAGCACCCAAAAAGAGATTTATTTCAAACAATTGCAATTTCATGTGGGTTTGATGTTCAATGAAATCACGCAAATAGAATGAAACAAATTGACCAGTCATATGGGACCCCAAACCCAACCGGGTGCAGATGGGAATGGATATGAAAGATGTGTGGCGCGTATCCCCAAACAATGTGGACACACCACGAGCAAAACAAAAACCTTATGTCGATGGATTTTTCTTCTTCTAATGTATGATGTTGCTAGAGTTCATTGAAGAATATTCAGATCCAAGGATAATAGATAAATTTATTTGTTTTAGACAGAAAACCAAGGACCAAACTAAGTGAAAATACAAACCCTTTTCAAGAAATTAAACTCTTACCTTCAACCACCAACCAAAACAACTAATATCTGTCAGGATATATGCAAATCAACAAACTGAACAAAGAAATATTGGACAGCATGGAGAAAAAAGGAACTTCCATAAATTAAAAGAAAGGATAACATAATAAATGAAACAATAATACCTGCTGATTAACAACATTGGCATACAGCCTCTGGATTTCTCGTTCTTCGTGATCTGCAAAGAGTTTTGCCTTGACTGCTGCAGCTGCAAGACCAGCTTTGGCAGCAACTTCAACTTTCTCTGCAGATATAGGAATGAACTGTGCCTCATTTTGGCCCAGAGAACCATGTACTGCAGAGCTCTCTTCTGAAGTTTAGGCCAAGTAATTTTCTTTTAATTACATAAGAGACACTAAGGAAGAAAAACATCATTAGAACAGAAAAAGTCTTGCTCCAACCTTTTTGCCGAATTGAATTTGCTGAATCTCCGTGGAACCTGCCTTCTCTGCCATGCATACCTTCCAAATTCATCCTTAACAAGGATAAAAGAAAGTTAATTATGTGATCACATGTCATAAACAAAAAATTGAAATTCTATTAGAAGGATTCAAAAAAAAATCTAGTGCAAATAGTAAAGTTTAGCTCAGCACATGATAATATTACATCACTTATGGAAAAAACCATATTGTGCTCATAAAACGAATTAAAACTCTTCCATATGGGTGAGTGGAAGTTTTAGAAAACCACAAATAATGTAACTAAGTCACTAAATCAACAAGAAGGGGGGGAGAACAAAGGCAACTTTTCACTATAACGAATACTACATGAAAAACCCTGCAACAAATTATTTTGACATGATTTCAGACACTGACAACTATGTTTGCAAGAACAAAGGCAAGAGCAGACTCACCTACTATCATGCCCTGATCCTCCCATCTGCACAATGTTCCCAGAAGCAGAAGTGCGATTATCCTCTGACAATGCAGCCAAGGATGCATGGGCACAGGCTGCAGCAACTCTAGGTCCAATGGCAGAGGCCAAAAAGGCAACCTAGAAAAGAAAAAAAAATCAGTTCGTTAGATCCATAAAATCCAAGAGAGCAAAAGTTCGAAAGTGCATCTCGAGTCAAATTCCATTATTTCTCTAAGTAAATTATCCCATATCCCTCCTTGGATTGATTAATTCTTTCTCATACTTTTTTCATACTGTTATTCCCTCGTTTATTTTTTTCAGGTTTCAGCCGGGTCTACTTCCCTGCAAATAATATTCCAATTTCATAATGAAGAAAGAATATCTCCACAAGGATGAGGGAGTTAAAAGATAAAGACTTTTACAAGAAAGCAGACATTGGCCGACAGGGTAAAAACACAGTTGACTAGAAGATTTGAGATTTGGGAAGTTCAGTGAGAAGTGAGGATAATATCAAGGCAATGCCAATTAGCATTTGTTACTTGAACAAATCAATCATACAGGACTATTTACTTAGGATCATTTTATCAGTTCTCTAAGGCACAGGATCCTTGCCCCAGCTGTATCACTAAAAATTTGAAACTAGGGAGATCCAATGTTAGTGAGGATGAGGTAAGGGCGCCATCAATTACCAATCAATGAGTAACTGAATGGAATTTGGAATACCAACCACAAACGATTGAATGTTATGAGCAGCCCTTTGATTACGAGTAAGTTAATATTTCTTTGAGGGAAAGGCACCACCCCCAGCATAAACAACCGTATCTTCCACAATTGTAGGTACAGAGTTCAGCTGTCTTATAAAAGTCTAGTGTCAACTGTAAAGCACAAAACTTCCACATTTTTATGTAGAAGCAAACTGTTCTGGCACTCGTAATCATCCCTAACCTCTTTCCTTTTACCCTTTGAACAGCAAGCAGCCGGAAATAGGCATACAAGCAGGTCAGCTGGTCACTTCTTTGGTCTGCCCTGGTCAGGAACACAATCAAAGGAAGGGGTAAACGGCAAGACATTGTTTGATGGAATAGGGAGGAAGGATCAATTGCAAGCTGTGAGGGAGCTGCAGATGGATTGAACAAATGCACAGATGTTCGCAAGAGATGGGGTTGAAACAGTGCCACTAGAATGCCCTCTTGAAAAAGAGTAAACTGCAAATGGAATAAATAAGGCCTCGGAGATGAACCCGAAAGCTTTCTTGCTAGCTTGTTTAGCTCGCCTCTTCCTGCTGTCCCTTTTCTCAAAGAGACGCTGCTTCTCCTCTTGTATGAACGAGACTAGCAAAAAGTAACATCTCCTCTCTAATTAAAGTACTCATTAGCGAAGTAATGTATTTAGTCTTTCTTTCAACTCACATGAATGCTCTTATGCATTAGTTCAGTCAAGCTTTCCAATTAATTTTCTTAAAATAAGAAACGGAAAGGAGTTCAATCCTTCTTTCTCTTTCCGTTCTTCTCCGGCAAATTTTTTTTTAACTGATACACCTTAGAGATTATAAACCTAACAATATGGTATGCAGTGAGACAAGATTTTCGGGAAAAAAAACTGTTTTATCCAAAACTGAAGGAGAGTTCTCTGTGCTCTCAAAACCATACTGTTCCCAGTCAATATCAGTGCACCTGACATCAAATACTACTCTAGTGGAAAGATGCAAGCAGCATTTGAGGAAAAAGCAGTCAGAAAAACACGCTCAAGATGGAGCAGATGGTCATGATATGGTTCTGCAACAGTTGGGAATGAGAGAAAATTCAACAAGTCTGGCTCATTTGTCAGGGAAAAATATGACTGCAGTGCATGTTTGTCGAGCCGTAGGGCACAAAATAAGTAGATCACTTACTGAAATTGATACACACAAGTACAAAACTAACAAGGGCATCTTTGAAGCCTAATAAAGCTGAATAAGGAAAGTAATGCATGGGAAATAAGCTTTAACCACTCGAATCCCATAGAATTGAGGCTAAAGAGACTAGGAAAATTACCAAAATTTTCACTGTGCAATTTACTAAGTAATTTATCAAATTAAGCTTCAACATGAAATGTTTACACAACTCTATTACAAGACAATAGAACTATCATAAGATAAGAATAGCCACCTACCAGGGACATTACTGGATTCCCAGAATTTGCAAAAGGTAGCCTGCTGTCAGAGTCATCATCATTAAGGCATGATCCTAAAACAAAGAAAAAACTTTGAAAAGTTACAAATACAACACCATTACTTTACAGGTGCAAATCTTCAATAAATAAGAAGGCTCGTTGATAACCATTTGAAATTGAGTGCATGCTTCCACGATTATCTCTAATTGATGCATTGGAAGACTTAGACATGCTTGGAACTTCAATGTTTTCCAACTTTCCATCCTCCATAGGTAGGCGGAGGAAATGAAGGATGCATTGTGATTTTGACTTGGTGCCAACATGCTCAGCAATCTCATTCCAATTCTCACTATACATTTCGACGGCCTCGAGTAGCAGCAGCGTCTCCTGATCACTCCAACTTTCAACATCTATATCACCATAATCTTTTGTTGAATCCGTCCTTACAAAATCTATGCTTGAGTGACCAATAACGAATTTCCCGCCATGAAAACAATCAGAACACAGAAGTACATCAGCCTGTTAAGATGCGAAATCAGTCATGTAATCAACCGAGCAACAAAGACGTCTTCATTAAACACACCAAATAGTCAGTAATTATGTGGAAAGATAAAAATGAAATATGAATGTCTCATTGATTTTTCAGGCTTTATTTTAATTTAATTGATACAATGATCTGCAGAAGAATCAGAACTGAATTATAATAGGCTCATTAGCATCAAGGATGGAAACATGCACAGTAACCTAAATCCAGCAATTGCACAACTATAATCGTCTGCAATCAAGGATATGTCAAGATAGAAACTTTGGTTTATCTAATTTCATGTGTGATAATAAAAAATTGGGTAGCAGGCATTGTATCAAGTACTTTTGTGCACATCCACCCAATGTATAAATTGCATCCGCAAAATATGAACAAAAGAAACATTATAGCAATGAGGTTAAAGAGAGCAGAAATGAATTCATGACCGAGAAAGTATGTCATCTACCTCCTTATGTGATTGATAGTATATGCTGGGAAGAGGTTCTGAACAACAATTACAATAATTATCTGATAAGCGCTCTCGAATTCTGTCATCCAAGTCTGAGAAATCATCAACATGACAAGACGCAGATGTATAAACACCAGTTGCCCTGAGCCTACATTTTGGGAGGTCAAATTTGATCAAACTCTCAATTGACTTTAAAGCGTCTGATGGCACGTGAATCTCACCCCCTGGATCCTCCCGCAAATAGGAACCACCATTCAAAGGCTCACGATTCGGTGCAGCTGCGCAGTAATTGATAATTCCCCAGTGATCAAGAAATCGAAAAATTCTACTTAAATCTGAATTTTCAACACCAACTACATAACCCTGGCAATCAGATATTGTAAGCATCTTCTCTGGATTTTCCATATATTTAGCAACAATGAAGTTCCTACACTCCATGTACTTTACTGGTGTATGGTTCGGCGACTTCCCGGAAAAAAAAAGTGGCACCACTTGTCTCTCAAGTCGATGGACTGAGGCTGGCGAAAACCAATCTTCTCAAAGGTACAACAACACAACAGAGCATAATCAATGACTAAATACAGGAATTTACAAATTATGTTTCTACATATATGCTTTGAAACACATAGCATACATAGAAAAGAGAGTGAACGAGGGAAAGGGGAACAGACAAAACTTTCATCATTTGAAGGTATGTTGTATTCTCTCAGATCATTTGATGTATAAGGCTATAGTCCATGACAAATTGACAATTATACCAACACCCAAAACTCAAATAATTTTCAGTGGAAGCAGAAAAATATTGAAAATGAAATGTGTGCAGTAGGACAACTATCTTCATGACATCAACTTTAAACTTTAGAGAACGACATTTTGGGGCTGGAAATCATAGAAGGGAAATTAGAGTTCAAAGTACAATACCAATTTAAGAAAATGCTAAAACATTGCTTAAATAAGTTTAGTGTAATCCTCTGATAAATCATAAAGACTCATTAATGAGACCTCTTTTCCCTAAAGTGAGTTTCATAAATTGATCATATTGTGGGGTGGGTATGCACGAAGAAATTGACCAAACAAGCACATTCGCGCCTACTGTCTACTGATAGCATATTTGGAGGAAAAAAATTAACATATATCTGCACTTCAAGTAGAGAGTGCACTCATTACCTGAATGCATAGGAACTACATGAACCCTACTCTCAAACCGCTTAGCTACCCCGCTGCCCTCAAAAATAGGAGGCGGCGTGATCACATACGGTGCTGTTAAATTCCCACCATCACTCCTCTCCTGATCGTTCCCACCCGTCGTGGCAGCTGCACCGCTTTCAGCAGGCACGCGAGATACCGCCTGGAGCTGCCCGTAAGACACATTCTCTAGCTCCATCGTCACCTGCCCCCTGATAACACTATCCCCTACCAAATTCGCCCTCTCTGCAGCAACAACAGCCATTACAGACGAGTGAGGCCGGTTCACAGTGTGCCGCACCACCACAGGGAACTCACAAATGCGAACCCCACCAGAGGCCAGCACCTCGGTCTCCTGTGGCCCCGGATCGGCCGCGACAGCAGCGGATAACAGATTCTGGTTCGGCTCCTCGGAGTCCTCCCGGTCGAGGGACTCGTCGTGGTCTTCGTCCTCATCGTCGACCTCTTCGTGCTTGGGTTTCCGGGCGATTTGGGGCTCCCGCTTCCGTCTCTTCCATTTGCCGCGACCATCTGTGAGACGAGAGATTATAAAAAGACAAATGAAATGTAGAAATGGAACTGTAAAGGGGTTTTAGAAATTGAGGAACCTGAAGGTGAACCTGGCATTGTTGGTGATAGTGTGGAGAGTGAGATTTGTGTGTGTGGGGTCTTCGATTGGTTGGACAGAATCAAAGCAAAGGTAGGAGGAGAGAGAAGAAGATGCTTTGCTCTCTCTCTCTCTCTCTCTCTCTCTCTCTCTCTCTCTCTCTCAGGTTTGGCTCTTGAAGTTTGATTTGGGTGGTTGTTGCCTTGTTGGTGCTAGAATTGTCTACTTCACCACATTTTTTGCACTATGATTGATGAAAACTAGGGCTACAAAGGGATTCCACAATTAAATCACTTTGGATGATAATATGATGGTAAACTTTTTTTTGGGCCAAATCTAGAGTTCGAAATCGATTGAGGGCAATATTTTTATGGTCATGTATTGGATTTTGGCCCAACTTATATTATTGTCGAATGAAAAAAATTTGTGTATATACTTGATACTTCAAAATTAGACTTGTATCAAATTTCTAAATAAAAAAACTTATACGACGTCGTTCTTCGAGTATTATTAATACTCGGCAAGAGTTGATCATATCAATATTGTAATGGTCCCGACGCATATTAATACTCAATTGTTCGAGACTCATTTGTAATATGTGAAAGTTTATAGATTGTTTTTATGTGTATAATAGTCTATCGAAATTATTTAGTACACCAATAAATTTTGAAATTGTACAATGTGATTGAGTATTTGAAAAGAATGACGAACAAGAAAGTAAGGGATTCATTCTTAACTTATGGGATTTGAGTTCAATTCGTTTGAGGTTAGAGATATTAAATATTCAAATTGGCTTGATCTTCATCTTGCATTTTCTTTCCACAAACCTAAATCATAAAATTTATTGAACCTGCTAACCAATCCCATGGTAAAGGATTTATGAGAATATGCCATGTGTGGAAAATTCTTTCACTAAATTATTTTTTAAGTTGAAATACAAATACAAAGCTGACTTATTTAGAGTTTCCAAAGAACTTTTGCATCACTTAATCATTTATAAGAGCAACTCCTAATAGATAGAGGTACTACAATGGGGTACTAAAATCTTATTTTAGCATCTCAAATAGTGTAACAAAATGAGTATTAAAATGCATTGGTTTCAATGGAAGTTACTAAAATGGAGTTCTTAAAAGTTTAGATATTGTGATATTCGTTTTGTTAAATGAAATGCCAATCAGGTTGCTTATGTGTTAGCTAGGATGACAAATTCTGTGTTTGACTGTATGGAGTGATGTCTAACCACTTATTTATTTCTTGCTGATGTTTTACTTATGAATTCATTTTATTAATAAAAAAATTCCTTCCTGGAAAAAAAAACCTATATTTTTCCATTTATATATTCTTTCATCCTTGCTAAATTTAGCACTACCATCACTTAAAGTACTATTTTAGCTCCTTATTTATTACTCTATTTAACCATAATTTTCCATTTTAAACTACACTTGAAGTTGCTGTAACTTTTAGCCTTGCACCACGTGAATATCAAATTCCTTTAGATTGTGATCCTCCACGTTTTCTATAGGCTACGGTCAGGTCTGTTTAAAAAAAATAGTTAAAATTGAATCATTTGATCGGTTTTTTGAAAAATTAAATTAAATTTTTTCTATTGAAATCGACTGAAAATTGAACGAAAAATTCATTGAAAATCGCCCGAACGATTTAATAAAAAATATGTAAAAAATTTGACCAAAACAGACCGCAAAAACCCGTAGCTACGGTATTGCATAGTCCAATGCTGAAGGTGTTACTAATCCGAATCGCGTCACCCTCCTGAAGACCTGATCAAGTGACATCATGTTGATAATTCGAATTTGAGTTTCTCAACTGGCAGGATTCATTTCCAATCACTTAATTAGCACATGTTTTTGTCAGTGTCTCGGCATATCTGACAATATATAGGTGCGATGAACTGACACATTTTCTTAGCTGTTGTTTTTTTTTTTAATTTTCCTTATTGTAAAATCTCGAATCTTCGTCTTTGGTGTCTCCTTCGTCAATTGAATGTGAAAAGGGAGAGAATTAGAGAAAGATGGGTTTCCTTTGATGCTCGATTATATCTTGAGTTTGAGTTTCAATTCTTCAATTGAACTCTTCTCATGGTTTTTTCTTCGTAAGAGGTCCTACCTACATCGTTTGGTTAGGGATGTATCTTGCCTTCTATCAGCCATGAATTCTGTCCACATTCGAGAAGAACCACCTTAAAATTTCTTGGGATTTAGTTTTTTGAAATCGCAGGATGTCATAGGCTGGGAGTCCCACCCAAAATGAATCATTTTGACTAAGAATGGACCTAATGGGGTAGTAGTTTCTGAGCTTGGGATGTCTTGATCAAAAGATCTAACAAGCAGTGAAGTACACCGTTCCGAAATTGTTTTCTGTTTTGCAGAGTTCTAATAAAATTCAACTAGGCAGTATTAAGAGTCATCTCATTATCCTATATTTGTCTCTGTTTTTAATGGTTATCGTATTTACAAATGTAGGAGAACAACATCTTCTGATACACTTATGCAGTATGCTAGTATTCTTTATTGATTGCTAAACCGGTGATTTTTTGTACACACAATTTGTGCACGAACATATGCATTTGATAGAATATTACTGTATAGAATTGGTGGCCTTATTGGTTTTTTTAATAATGAGATGGAAGAAACCTTCATATGTAAATTTTGTCTCAAACATGTAAGCATTCAGGAGGTAATGTAAATAAGATATTGGAAATGTTCATCTCTGGATGACAATGAAGTTGAACTGTTGGGGTTCTGCCAAGGTTCATCTTAGACCATGTACTTGTGTACTTGAAACAGTGTCAATGGTAATCCCCAAGGGCTCCCCATTCTCTTCTTCCAGTAGAATCAATACGTTGTGTGCTGGTTTGAGGAACGATCGAGGTATGTGATACCTAATATGATGGTTCACTATTAGTACTGTTAATAGAGTTAGCAGCAGTCACCTTCCAGGGAACTTCATGCACACGTATACCATTGAAAAGGTAACACTAAGAACTAACAGTGTAAAGTGTAAACTACATACCATTGTTGTGCAGGATTTCCTGTGGAAGTCCGAAATGAGACCCAATATCGTCCAATGCTATGGCCATTAACCCATGCTTCACCCTTTCCCATGGAACCAAGGTTCAATACGACAGGAGTCTTTCCATCAGGTGTGTCAAATAGAGTCTGCCAGGTACAATGTTTCAAAAGTTTACTTCGCCGTGAGTTGACATACTATCTACTTGCCATTAAAAAAAAGATATCATATCCACTTATCCTGATGTAGGTTCTGTGTGGGTTTGGATGGAAATGAATATGTATTGTCTATTTTGAATGCAAAAGAGCTTTATCAACGTGTTTCAGTCTTGTCCAAATTTTTTTGAATTGCATCCTGCATTATTTATGTTTTCATTTTGGCTTTTATCTTGTTCTTTCCAAAGTACACACTAAGCATGCCAAAGTTTGACAAAGCATTAGAAACAAGTTTCCATACCTTATACCACGTGAGCCGTTGATGACTAGAGCTTTGGTACACACTCCATTTGACCTTGTTTGATCCTTGATCTGTATAAATTTGTAACTTTTCTCCCAACAACCCAACCTTGGTCACATTTCTCAAATGAATTAGTATAAGATTGAAAATACTCGTTGTTACGATAAAAGTCAGGATTTATATATATTCAAGAACTTGTACTAGTGTTGAAAGTAAGAGCAAAAGCCTATTTACATTTGTTTTTTTCTGAGAAATTAGAAGCAACAGAAGGAAGAAATTTTATTTATTCATGCATTTCTAGAAAAAATTTATTCGAAAGTTGTGTCGACCTTCAAATATAAAGACAACGAATATATTACAAAATGTGTCAGCGCAACGTTATATGTTGTTGTGGTTAGAAATTAGCATTTGATAGATAGGTGGTATGTACCTGGTATCCCCATGGATAGTTGGTGAAATCATGGTTTTGAACCTCCACTTTCTTTAATCCAGCAACTCTGCGCTCAAGGTATGCTCCTGAATCCTATGTATTGTAAATAACACCGAATTATTTATATTATATGAACGGGAAAGTTTTAGTGATCCTTTTATGTAACATGGATCTTAGCTTAGCCTCTCTGAAGTTTGTGTTTGCACCACCCCAGTGCTAGAATGAGAAATTTTCCATTACAAATAAAAGAGTCAGGTACCTTAAAAGAAAAAGAAATTGCTTTTTAACTGTTAAATTGCACTCATGGGTACAGTAATGCAGGATAGGTTTATAATCCTTTGTGATTTTCTTTCTTTAAAAGAAAATAGATTCAGAAGTCAATTATGCACTATGCAGCAACATTGAGTTAAAAATGTTTTTTTTTCGTTAACAGTGCATCAAAATTACTCGAATTAGAAAGAAATGAGATGAGAAATACCGGTAATCCAACCGTTACGCTGAGTAAGGCCACATTGTTTGTCCCATTATTTAAATGCACATTTTTCTGCAGGGTGAAACTTGACTTGTCGTGACTTCCATGAGCAGATCCTGCAGAGGACAAAGTATCTGAGTATGTGAAACTTTCCAGTAAAGAGTGAAATAATTAATAATTGTTAGTAGTAGATTTTGGTAGACAGAATAAAAGCAAATATGTAACATTGTTTAGAACTCTCTTAGGAAAAGCTTCATTACATGATTCATGAAGTTCAATTTTCAATTTGGCTTATGTCAGATTTGTATAGTATAAGTGTCTTGACCTAGGCAAAACATTAACAGAGTAATAGAAAATACACTCTAATTGGTGTCTATGTTGATGGCTGAGTAGGTTTTTGATGTGGCGGAATATGTACATTCCTGCTTAGGGTGTCTAATTTTGACTTTGTTTAGAGTTTCTAGATGGAGCATTTGAAATATGATCACCATAGATCTCACAAAGTGATCCTTTTAGTTCTATCAAAAAAGTGCTCATGGGATGTAGAACATTACCAACGAGTGCTCCATTGATGAATGCATGCAAAACATGTCCTCGAGAGTACACATTAAGCACAGGCCTATCATCATCAGCTGAATCCTGTTGAAACCTGCATTTTTTGTACATTGCTAGGATATAGTTAGTATCTGATTGTGTTCTGCAAACATAAGCATTTTGTTAGCTACTGCTGATGTTGTTTACCTGAATGTGTACCAAAGGTAGTCGGATGCATCTTTCGTTGTATTCATGTGCTCTAACAGTGAGTTTGCTCTAAACGATGTGCTTTCAAAGTCAGGGATAGTTTCTTTGTACACTTCCCATTTTCCGCTTGAGTTAAACGCTTGACTGGTCATCATTGATCTCTCGCTGTGTTCTGTGCTCACCTGCTCCGCAAACAGTTGGAAAATATAGTTAACTTTTCTGCCTTATTTCGTCTTATGCTGAATTGGTCTATGAAGAGCACCTATAAATTTTTTGATTTATACTCTTACTGTCACTCAATGAAGTGAAGAGACAATTGAAAATACTATGATGTTATGTGTTGCATATAATGCAAAACCAGCTG
Organism: Euonymus europaeus; assembly: GCA_963580455.1. NCBI lineage: Eukaryota > Viridiplantae > Streptophyta > Magnoliopsida > Celastrales > Celastraceae > Euonymus > Euonymus europaeus. The sequence goes on from OY756961.1 coordinate 26,768,492, forward strand.
ATAGAACACTGCTTTTAGAGGAGAAATTAAGCATGTGTTATAGTCTTACCTTTGCAGTGTTGAAAGCTATAGTTTTGCAGTCTGGTAGGATGCTTATTGACTTTCTAGGCAATTTGAATGTCGAATTCTGAAAAGATACAGTGCTATCTTGTTTCTCATCCTTGTTTACTAGAAAAACAGTGCATTCTCTTGAATTAACTTTATAGACATGCGCCTGAACAATCCAAGATATGATGTCAGTAACATTTCCTCGCATCACTTGGCATGTTTACTGTTGCAATAGAAATGCTAAAAGTATCACTTATTATGGTTCTTACCTCTTGGTTTTGACCCAAGAATTGATTATTATATTCCCCAGTAAGTAAAGGCTTGGAGCATGACTTTATTGCAGCATGTAGTTCCTTAAGGTGACCCCATTTTGGTTGTCTAATTAAACCTGACACATAGTAAACAACTTTAGTCCCCAAAGTTAAAAAAATTATTCTGATAAGAAAGAAAAATAACTTACCATACTCATCGAGAGGGGCTTGATCATAGTAACTTGTTGTTACAAATGCTGAGGCCGTTCTTCCGAAATTGGTTCCTCCATGATACTGCAAGGAGAACGGTCTCATTCAGAAGGATAAGTGTTTCGTACATAGGTTTGTAATGTTAAAAGAAACTGCCAAGATGACTTTGTGGTGCATAACAGTGAGTGTTGTTGCTATTCTTGTTGTAAATTCTGCATAAGGTCTTTTGTGAATTGAATTCTTTTGGGTGCACAGTGTGTGAAGCCAGTGAAAGTAGCCACAAATATATTATCATACCATATAGTAATTGACAAAGCTTCCTTTTTTCGCGATGAACAACGCAACATGAAATGCAATGTCTTCAGCTGATCTCAGGTATGGTTCTCCACCATATACTTGATATCTTCAGTGAAAAATGAAGGCACTGATTAGGGCATAACATTTTTTTCAATTGTACTATTGACCGCTGTCTGTAAAATATAACACAGTAACTATATAATTATGCTTATTAAATGTGATGTGTTTCATTGGAACATACTGGCTCGTCCAGTTTTCTGTCCAAATTGCTGGCTTATTTGGTGAGTTGGGTCCTGCAAATGTTTCTCCACATCGAAGTCCATTGCATGCATTGATCTGTCAGTCACAATGGTTAGTTAATGCCTTAATGGTCTTAGCTTGAGCATATGAAGCTAGAAACTGAAGCGAAAAATGCATGTGAAGGAGAGCAGTGTATTTCTTTAAGTGATTTGATTTGAGATAACAGTTAATCTATATGCTGGAGTTGTGAAATCTACTTTTTTCTTGAGAAAAGAAACTAACCACAGGGTCAGGAGCATCGTCTTGCTTGCACATCACCCAGGGTGCGCCAGTTTCAAGTCCTACGGCCATGGCTGCAGCCCAGCGAACGTAAGGTGGTCCCTTCTCGTGAAAAGCGGCTTCTACATTTTTGTACTCATTCTCAATCTGTAAGTGTGAAATTTAATATTAGATCATGAATATCATTATATTTAATTAGGCAGAGCTGCATAATAGACTTAAACCTGCGATAATATGATCGGCCCTCCCTGTGAAGCATATAATTTCTGAGATTTCATCAAGTTGACTACGTGTGTTACATACCTCTGCATGTGATCCTGCCATTAACAAGATATAAACACGTTGAGGTTCTTGTTGGCAAGCAAACTGATAGAATTCTGATATATATTCATTGAAATTTTATTTACTTTGAAGGGTTCGTTATCAGATCGAAAGACGATTCCAGGGACGTCGTGCAACCAATAAGGCAAACCACTGCAGCAGAGCAACAAATTCATCAAGCTCCATAGCTATGCATATGAAAGAAAGTAATTTTACATGGAATGCAAGTCAGATAATGTGTCTGCTTACCCGTAGGTCCATTCGCTCTCAATGAAGGGTCCGATTCTAAGGCACACGTAAAGGCCTTGTGCTTGAATTTCCTTTATAAATCCTACCAAATCCTTCCCTCCATTGAAGTTAAACTGTAAGATGCAGCAGAGAACAAGCATTACTGTATATTTTCAAGCACACTTTGTCTTTGTGTATGTGTGAAAAGAGAGGTCTGAGTATCACCTGTCCTTGTTTGGGCTCATGAAGGTTCCAAAATACATATGTCTGTATCACATCTAGTCCTCCTTCCTTGGCTTTAGCTATTAAAGATGGCCACATCTGCAGAAGTGATGTATATATTATTCTTATGCATATATAAAAGTGGTTTTTTGTGTGTGTGTGTGTGGGGTGGGGGTTTTGCCTTGTAATTCATGAATTGGATAACTTCATGGGAAGACAATGACGCCATTAGAGTTAGGTGTTCAAATTTGTTTAGAAAATTATCGAGTTTGAGTAGATCCTAAATGTATTTTGATCTCTAAAAATCTTGTTTGAACGTGCTTACACTTTGACATTAGTCTAGTTGGTTATCTCGTTGAGCTTAAGGCATGTGGATGGTTTGAAAAATTATTCTCGAGCTAATTAAAATGTTTTTATGTAAATCATCGGTAATATTTCCGATATTGGCAACATGATGACAACGTATAACGTACATACATAAGGTTTGTTAGAAAATATTTTTCTTTAGTTAAAAGGATGACAAAAATGGCCACATTGTTGATAAGAAGACAAAAACTGTTGAAACAAGACATGAACAGAACCCAACCGAACCAAACCTGATTTTGATCACCAAAATTTCCCAAAAAATAAATTAGGAATATAGAACTTAAAATTTAATGTTTTAATTTTTTTAATAATATTACTGAATAAAATACCATTATTGAATTAAAGTAACACCTTATATTAGCTATTGCTTGCTTGGAGTACAACCTTAATTAATTATTGAAAAGGAAATAAACCAATTTCTAGAATTCAGTTATTAGTAGGAAATCAAAAATAAACTAATATATTATTACTAATTATCTAGGATATTCTTAAATAGATGATAAATCTATAGCTGTAACACATTACATGTGCACATAAACCCTAAATATCTCTCCTTCATTTGTCCTTGGTGACAAGATCTTCTCTTCTCTTCTCTTTTCTTTTCTGACTTGTTTACAATATTTAACAAACCATTAATTCAGAGGTCTAAAATTAAACAAACAAAAATAAGAATCAAATAAATACATTAAAAATGAACAAAAGACAGGGAACAAACAAAAAGGCTCATATTTAATTTCAAAAAAGAAATAGTATATATATTTGGTGTGATCTAAATATTTAGAATTTCAATCATGCAATGAATATACAGTTCTATTAATTGGATCATTTAGATGTGGTTTGTGTGTGATGTTCTTGTATATCATTGATAGATAAAGAAGAAGAAGTCATATATATATATATATAGAGAGAGAGAGAGAGATGAAGTACGGACGTAGTGATGAATACCTGAGGAGTACTACGAGGATAGTGAATGGAACCAGAGAAGAGAATTCTGTGTTGTCCATCAATGATTAAGGATCTTCCATCATATGTTACGTTACCTCCATACACAACATTACTAATCGTTTTTGACAGAAATATTGCTATGCAAAACCACCCCCACCACCACAACATCTTCCAATACCTCTCTCTCTCTCTCTCTGTGTCTGTCTGTCTGTGTGTGTGCGCAATGAAAAAAATATCCAAGACCCTCAATTTATAACTCTCATTTTACTTCTAATCCTTGACTTAATTCATATATGTGTTTATAATCAACAATTATTTTACATGTTGGGGATAAAATTAAGGTTATAAATTGAGGGACCGTATTAGTCAATGCCAATATACACAAAGATATATAGGAAATTGTATTATATATATATATATATATATATATATAATATAAATTGAACATCCTTTTCTTTTCTTTTAAGTTTTATCTTGTTCAAGAGAAGAAAAAAACAATCGAGATTTTTTTTTTTTTTTGAAAGGGTACATTTTCTAGACTTGGTGCATGATCTAATGAGCACCCAAACAACTAAAGCCAAAGGGGTTTTTTTTTCGTAAAAAAAAAATGGTTAGAAGAATCAAAACTTTTGCCTGCCAAAAATTAGAAGCTGTAATTTTGGCAAAATTTTCTCAACCATGAATAAAGATAAAGTTGAGAAAATGGCAGTAAATACATCCTAATTTATGTCAAACATCTCTCAACTTTTCAAATTGATTTTTTTTATTGATTGTTTAGATTTGAAGGGAAAAACATAAAATTAAATACTTTTGGTACAATATCGTCATCCAAAATACACACGGGTATATATGATGATATTATTATTGCTATTACTATATATGTATTGTCATTTTCCATTCATGTGTGTATTGTTCTTTTCCATTCATGAGTGCATTGTACGAGTCCAAATACTAGTTGGAAAAGAATTGGAAGAACATTGAAATGGTTGATGTTGATAATAATTTTGAGAATATGCATAGCATTACTCAATGCCAATATACAAAAAAATATATATAGGAAATCATTTTTTATACATATCGATATATAATGTAAATTGAACATCTTTTTCTTTCCTTTTAAGTTTTACCCTGTTCAAGAGAGAAGAAAAAACAATTAAGGATTTTTTTTTTTAAAGGGTACATTTTCTAGCCTTGGTGCAAGATCATGTAGTGCTTTTATGAGCATCCAAACAACTAAACCCAATTTTTTTTTTCCGGAAAGAAAATGGTTAGAAGAAACAAAACTTTTGCCAGCCAAAAATTAGAAGCTGTAATTTTGGCAAGTTAATTTTCCGCAAACATGAACAAAGATATAAAGTTAAGAAAATAGCAGTAAATGCATCCTAATTTCAGGTCAAACTTCTCTCAACTTTTGCAAATTGATTTTTTTTATTGATGGTTTATATTTGAAGGGAAAAAAATTGAATTAAATATTTTTGGTAAAATGTCATCATACAAAATACACACAGGTTTATATGGTGATATTATTATTGTTATTACTATATATGTATTATCTCTTTCTATTTGTGCGTGCATCGTACAAGTCCAAACGCTACTTAAAAAAGAAACACTTTTTAAAAAATTGAAAGGGCTTTTAGGCCCGGAATTTTATTAATTAAATAAAAGAAAAAGCTTTTTTTCAGGGACTAACAAAACACGAGGAGAACATGCATCTGACCTCGACAGGACAGAACGAGACAGAAAAAGAAAGACAAGAAACACAACACTAAGATATATATGGTGATATTATTATTGTTATTACTATACATGTATTGTCCTTTTCCATTCATGCGTGCATTGTACGAGTCCAAACACTAGTTAGAAAAGAATTGGAAGAACATTGAAATGGTTGATGTTGATAATAGTTTTGGGAATATACATAGCATTACTCAATGCCAATATACAAAAAGAGATATATATATATATATATATATATATATATAGGAAATCATTTTTTATACATATCGATATATAATGTAAATTGAACATCTTTTTCTTTCCTTTTAAGTTTTTAAAGGGTACACGTCTAAGAGCTTGTCCACCCTAATCCCTCATGCATGATAAAATTCTATGACCCAACGCATACTCAAAGTCCGTCACAAAATTTATTCTTATGTGAGATTTATCAATTGAGCTCTTTCTGGAATCAAACTATTTGTATTGAAAAAGTCCCGAGCCATTGAAAACAATATCCTTGTGACCACTTGCCAAACTTTGGCTCAACTCACCCAGTTGTCAAGTGAAAATTTTTTGTTTACATAAAGCTAACCATCCGATTTTAGACTCATGGAATGTTTAAAGTGTAAGCTAGATTTGAACTTTAGACCATACATTTAACCATACGTTCCAACATTTGTTTCTTGCCACTGAGCAACTCCGCCAGGTCAAACAACCAATTGAAGTTGATATTAAAAATTTAGATTGAAATTTCATTTTCATAACAAGATATTGAATGCTTTTGGCAAGTTTTCATAGCCAAATTCAGTTGAATAACTAGAAGAATTCATCTCTAACCATCTCAACACCTAGTAGATTAAACTTGAGTATTAAGTAGTCCTTCGTTTTCTGCCCAGAGAGAATTATTGCTCTCTTTTGATTGCTGAAATACTAGGTAGTGAAATGTCAGTCTGGTATATGATTCTCCAAGATGACTAAATTGATTCCCATCTTAAGCCACCAGAGCATGGAAATTGTGATCCATTATAAAAAAACAGAAGAAATCTCCCACCAAAAATTGCAAACTGAAGTTGAGCGGCAGATCAATTCTTCAGTTGATCTCCAGCTGACTGGAAGAAGCAATAAGACAGCAAAATTGGCAATATAGATTCCAACAACGGAGATAACAACAGCTGAAGTTGTAGACTCTCCAACCCCTTTAGCACCTTCCATGGTAGTAACTCTCCAAGCACAACTCACAATCGATATGATCCCATCAAAAACCTGGACTAGATCATTGAATTAATTATATATCCCATGATTTAAGTGCCCTCATTGCAGAATCCTTAATAATATTAATACTAACCCCGTAAAGGCCATCAGCCAGTAGGGCACTCGACGCCATCCCAACCGTGAAACACATGAGATTCACTAGGTAATCAATAGGGTCTGCCCCCAAGAACTCTCAAACTGTCTGTTTGCTCAGAAACCTGCATTGTTACCAACTCCATAGCAAATGCACTCCCAATTCGCCCTGCAACCCCCATCGGTGTAATCACAAGACTCAACTCTCTTTAGAAAGCTAGGCCAATACCCCACCAACAGCTCTATTCAGCCCCAGTCGGGTAAATTCTCGAACGAATTGGATAGTGAAGGCCAATCCAACAAATACCGAGTTTAAAAGACAAACCCCAACTGTTTTAGGCACAACTTTCTCAAGCTGCTGAAGAGTGTTCCTCAAATGAATCTTTCCCTTTAGAGACCTGAGGATTAGCTGCCCTGCCATGACCAGGGTCGATAGTCCTCTCCATAAATACCGAGGAGGTGACCATCTACTCAAAAATTCCAAAATAGGTGTGTGATTTACATCACACAATCTATGTTCTTTTTTTTGCGGCAATACGAGTTTGCAATCCTCAGTACTAGTAGTGAAGCCAATCTGGCTCAAATTCAAAGGTTTAAGCTTTCTCCATCCATCAGGTTAAACAGAAATTCTTCTACAATTGCTTCAACTAAAGCTCATCTTTTCAAAATGTTCAGAAATTCAACACCAATAACTGTAAATCAAAGTCAAAGAGTTGATACCTATTAGAGAAGGAAGAGATTAGATGAAGATAACAAATTTCTTGTCATCTTCAGTTCTGGAATGAAAGATTTTTCTCATATTTCTGTATCAGAATATATTACAGATGCAAAGGGGACAAAAACCTCACCTCCGGGAAGATGAATCGATTGTAAATCAATAAAACAGTGTTCGGATCTGTTGCTCGCCAACCGCTCGATAGATTAGATGAGGGAGGGAGAATCGAAGAAACGATTTCGAGCTGTTTAGGTTTTCTTCGAACTGAAGAATGAAGATGAAGAACTTCGAACACCCATCACCCAGGGCGCAGGGGTGGGCCATGGGCTTTGTGATTGCATTGGGCTTTAATTATCCTAATTGGAAAGGGCTTCTCTTTCTAGGGTCTAAGGCCATAAATGGACAGCGAGGTCCATTGCGGAGAAGACGACGGAATCCTTTCGTATTATATTAGGGAATTCAGACGCTATCGTCTCTCTCTGGTCTCTACCTTTGCGGATGAACTTAAATCGGGGTGACGATAGAAGAGGACTTCGAAAGGAGAATCCCAGCCCCCGCTTGAATCGGGCTGCTCCTACGCCTGTGCGGGTGAGCTCCTTCGTCGCTTGAAAAGTGATGGCTTCTCTTCGTTGTTCAACAGCATGGAGACACCATGGTCTAATTGATAGAGTACGCGCCTTGAGCTGTGTCCAAGCTGAAAAACTTCTCTATCAGTCTATAAACTATTTAATCGCGCCCAAAATTGAATTACCCGAGAGAGATTACAGCGCCAATCAAGCCGTAGCATTCTCCAATAATGTGATTACGAAGCTAAGCAGAGAAGGAAGAATCAATGAGGCGCGGAAAGTGTTTGATGAAATGCGTGAAAGAGATGTGGTTACGTGGACGACAGTCATATCTGGGTATGTCAAATGTGGGTTGATGGAAGAAGCGTGGAAACTTTTTGATAGAGTTGATGCGAAGAAGAATGTGATAACATGGACATCCATGGTTTCAGGGTACGTGAGATTGAAGCGGATTTCTGAAGCGGAAAGGTTGTTTGAGGATATGCCAGAGAGAAATGTGGTTTCTTGGAACACAATGATAGATGGGTATGCACAAAATGAGATGATTGATAAGGCGCTTGTGTTGTTTGAGAAAATGCCTGCGAGAAATGTGGTTTCGTGGAATATGATTATAACAGCATTGGAGCAATGTGGGAGGATTGATAAGGCGAGGCAGTTGTTTGATATGATGCCTATAAGGAATGTGATTTCTTGGACTGCTATGGTTTCGGGATTAGCAAGGAACGAAAGGATTCAGGAGGCGAGAGAGATTTTTGAGAGGATGCCTGAGAGAAGTGTGATTTCTTGGAATGCTATGATTAATGGATATGTGCAGAATTCGAGGCTAGATGAGGCTGTTGAGTTGTTTGGTAGGATGCCGGAGAGGGATGTATCCTCATGGAATATTATGATCACAGGGTTTATTCAGAATAAGGATTTGAGAAGAGGTAGGAATTTTTTTGATCAAATGCGACGAAAGAATGTGGTTTCATGGACTACAATGATCATGGGGTATGTCCAAGATGGACAAAGTGAGGAAGCATTAAAGATTTATTCATATATGTTGGCAGATGGTGAGGTGAGGCCTAATCAAGGGACTTTTGTGTGCGTCTTGGGTGCTTGTTGTGACTTAGCTGGTTTGAATGAGGGACAACAAGTTCATCAGATGATAAATAAAACTGTCTATCAGGATAATGAAAATATTGTGTCAGCACTAATAAGTATGTACTCCAAATGTGGAGACTTGGGTAATGCTAGGAAAATGTTTGATGAAGTAACAAGCCAGAGAGACTTGGTATCCTGGAATTGTATGATAGCAGCCTATGCGCATCATGGATGTGGAAATGAAGCAATCCTTTTGTTAAATAAAATGCAGGATTTAGGGTTCAAGCCCAATGATGTCACTTATGTTGGTTTGCTCACCGCATGCAGCCATGCTGGATTAGTAGAGGAGGGCCTGAATTTCTTTGAAGAGCTTTTATACAACACATGTATACAATTGAGAGAAGATCACCTCTCTTGCTTGGTGGATCTCTGTGGTCGTGCAGGGAGGTTAATAGATGCTATTGATTTCATCAAAAAGATTGGGACTAAGCTGTCATCGTCTGTGTGGGGGGCACTTCTTTCGGCTTGTCATGTCCATGGGGATGTGAACTTAGGGAAGCTGGTTGCAAAAGAGCTTTTAGAAGTGGAGCCAGAGAATTCAGGTGCGCACTTGTTGTTGTCAAATATATATGCTTCAGCTGGGAAATGGAGCGAAGCAAAAAGAGTTAGGTTAAAAATGATGGACAAGGGTTTGAAAAAGCAGCCCGGTTGTAGCTGGATTGAAGTTGGGAACAGATTTCATGTATTTATAGTTGGTGACAAGTCCCATTCTCATGGAAAGATAATTTATTCCTTACTCTGTGATCTCCATGCAAAAATGAGACTTCAGGATAAATACCAAATAATGGTTCAATAGTGGACGATAATTTTGCAGTAACATGATTATTCTCTTTTTTTTTTCAAATTTGATACTGCAAAGGCTTAAATCATACTGAGTTGATTATAAAGCGGAGAATCATTCTTCTCTAAGAAATCATCCTCTGAATCACAATTTTAAGTTCATAGCAGCTTATGCATGGTTAAAGTGTGAGAGGGAAGAAGATAAAACTGTTATGGAGTCATTGAGAGAGAGGAATATCATAGGGCAAGAAGTTAAAGCTGTAAAGGTGATCTCAACATATGTCTCAACCTCATCAGAAGCCGAGATGATTTTGATGTAATGCTGCACCATCTGGAGTTCTTGACAAACTAGTCTTGGAGGAAGTGTTTATTACAAAACTATGTGGAGACTAATGGGATCCAGAGTTTTTGCAAAATTAACCAGTGCTACCCATCTTGGTCAATACAATGGGATACAGAACTATCCAAATGTAACTTCTCTCTCTTTGTCCCCCTGACCATTCCCAAATATTTTATGTCAACAACTTGTTTGTCTGTTTGTTCAATTTTATTGTCTACAGATGATTTTATTTAATGGTCTTCTTGTTTAACATGAGAAGAAGAAAAAAATACTTGAACCATTTAATTTTATGTTTGCATTAATGTAAGAATGAAACCCTAGGGCACACATGGGAATTTTGCAGACTATTTAATTAAGAATGAGAATTGGTTGTTTTAAATAAAGTACGTAAGTAATTGGAATAAGGATTTTCATCGATATGGATGTTGCATCATATTGATGTGTTTTCAGATGAGAGGATTTAAATTTGCATGTTCTAAAACCCTTGCTAATTGTGGATTTGGTTTCAGATTCTTTGTTCTGTTGAAATGCCAAGGCTTGTTTCGTGGAAGTACTTGGATATATAGTCTATAATCAGGTTTGAACTTATGAAGTTTTTATTCTTGCAAATTTTGTTAGTTGTTCTAAATTTCTAATCTACAAAACTTCCTGGATTTTCAATTGCAGGGTAGGGAAATAGAACAAAGTCTCTGCCTCTTCACAATGACAGAGACCTTATCCAACATTGGTTCAAGTGGTAAATAGAGTAGATGGGTAATATCATTGCCTCATTCTTTTCTGATTCGGCGAAAGTCATTGGCAATCTTTTTAGTTCTCCCAATTTTTTCAAAGGAAAATCTTGCAGGTGAGCATGGCACCAATCTTGTTACATACATTTTCATTCCGAAGTGGCATTAACTACTTTTGAAAAATCTCTTACCTTTTTTCCATGAATGCTCTCGTCTTGCTTATGTTTAGCAGTAAAGTCATACTCCTGTTTGGTCAAGTTATGATGTTTTTGTTTTCTTGTACTCAATTATTGGTCCTATTGAAGTATTGTTCAATATCTAGAATTTCTGTTTGTTCTGCTATATATTGAAGATTTTTTTTCACTTACCAATTACTTTTATCAATCTTATGGTTCCTGACTCCTCCTTTGGTTGTCATATATTAAGCATTAGTTCTGGATGATATGAGAAAAACTGGCTTCGGACAAACAAGAAGTTTACAAGGATGAGTTTGGTATATAATATATGTGAAGAAATGGTTTTCAATTGATTTGCATGAAAGGTGCCTTTCCTCAAAGCAAGCTCTCAAACCGTCTCTTTGCAGGGGTAAGGACAGCTTCAACTCTGAAACAGGAATCTACATAGTGCATATATATCAGGAAAGGTTGTCCTTAACTTTGAAACGGGAATCTACATAATGCATATATATCAGGGAAGGTTTCTATTATTGCTTTGCTTGAAAGTTGCCTTCAGTGCAAAGAAATCTCCTACTCTTAATATATTTCAATCACTGCATACCCTTGTAGTTATATCCTGATTTGCCATAACACATTGTCTTCAAATGGACAATGAAGAGGAAAAGCAAATGCCGAGGAGGGATTCTTTTGCCGATCTCGATCAAGTTGAATCGGATCACGTTATGGCAATGGCATTGCAAGAACAAGAGAGGACGGCTTTTACAACGCTTGCAGATATCGAAAGTAACAGCAGCGATGAAGAGGAAAGCGAAGAAGAAGAAGATTACGATAGCAACGATTATGAATTTTTCCGGAGTAGTCGTGAACTTGAAGCTGCAGAGCTAGAGTTCCTTGAGGGAGAAGGCAGCAACGATGACGATGATGAAGAAATGGAGGAAGACGATGTTGATGTCGATGAGTTATCCTACGAAGAATTGATTGCATTAGGAGAATTCATTGGAGAAGAGAAGAGAGGAATGTCTGTAAAGGAAATCTCGCCGTGCTTGCGCCAATTCGAGTGTCGATTATCTGCTGATCAGAACAACAGAGTGGATGTTGATAGATGTGTTGTATGTCAGCTTGAATTTGAAGAAGGTGAAGCACTGGTGGCTCTTCCTTGTGAACATCCTTTTCATTCAGAATGTGTTAGTAAATGGCTTCAAATCAAGAAGCTCTGCCCAATATGCAGCACTGAAGTTTCATCACCCAAAACTAATAGTTCTAGGAATTAACATTTCTTTGTTTTTCCTTTTTTTAACTATTGATTCTCTGTAAATATGCAATGCTTGAATTGAAGATAAATTGTACCATTGGATTTTATTCTAATTAATTGTAGATGAATAAATGAACACCCATCTAATGAAATGAAAGTTCATGCTATTGAAACCATAAGCATACATATAATAATCAACTGTAATATTGAACTTTTAAAAAAAATGTTACACAATTAGGCTCTGTTTCACAAATATGAGAGTAGCGATTTTGCGATACTTTTAAAATAGCGGTTCTAACCGGTTATGAGAGTAGTGATTTTGAATGATTTTAGTTGCGGTTTTTAAAACAATCAAGTCCATTACTTGGAAGAGTATTAAAAGGTTTTATGGTGTTTTTAAAGTAGCAGTTATGACCGGTTATGAGAATAACGGTTTAGGATGATTTTAGTTGCGGTTTTTAAAATAATTCAGTTAAGTACTTGGGAGAGTATTAAAGCATCCATTCTGAAGATTTTTAAAAATACTAAATTGCCACGACGAGAGTAAAAAAGATAATGAATTTCAAAAAAAATCTTCAAAAAAATTCAATTTGGGGTGTTTTAAAATATAGTCAAATTAACACTACATTGATTTTGGGTGGTTTTTAAACTCTTCAAAATTAGTATCTCTAAAATATAAACAAGTAAGAATTTTTAAAACACATTAATTTCCGGTCACTTAAAAAATTCTCAATTTCCAATAATTTTCAGTCTCTCAAGCAGGCAAACATATCCTTATTATCATCTAGCTATTTAGAACGATTCAGATTTTCCATGTATTTTCTAACGAATTTGTTTTTTTATTTAACACAAAATGCAAAATTAAATTCAAAACCATTGATATTCATCAATCATTATTTTTGGAATTTCTAAAAAAATATTGATATAAAAAATTAAGGACAAGGAAAGGCTGCTCTTCTAATCTTCTTTACATGGAATCAAACGCAGCCAAATATTTGTGTCCTAAAAAATGAAAAATAAAGTAAAAAATCCTTAATGATTCGAGTGGCCAATAGTAGGTTACATGTAAGACTGTCGACCATGAACTGAATCTCAACTATACCCATAATTCACAGGATCAAAAGAAGAGAAACATTGGACAAATTGGCGGCTGAGAAATCTCATAGATACAATTAAGGTTTAGTTAAAAAACAAAAAACACAATTTTTTGTCGTTTTTGGTTTTGACAAAGGAAAGTTATTAGTTCATTTCACCTAGACCAAATCATATGATTTCCAAAGAGAACAGACAAATGAAGTCGGGCCAACCCACTTGCCCATCAAGCAACTAGAGTGAGGATGTGATTGTGATATTTGTATTTTCTAAGACCTTCATATATTATTCGTGGTTTTATTTCAAACATCCCATCATAATCTAGCATTTATTCTTCAACCACCACTTTTTTTAGTTTTTAAATTATGAAACATAAAGGTGTGAAAAAGTATAAGCCACTAAGATGATAATTTATCGGTAAATGTCAAATCGTATAAATTCAAAAGACATTGAGTTTAATTTTCACTGTAAGCTATATTTTTATGATCGCACGCAGACATTTGATCCGATTTACCGTTTGTCATATATTAAGATTGAATGTACAAATTAATGACAAATTTGTACATATATTTTTAGTTATAAAAAAATGAAATAATATACTCCCTCTGTCTTTATTCGATAGGCTCACTTATTTTTTTCACACATATCAAGAAAACATAATTAAAATCATTGAAACAATAAATTTAGTTGATTTTTTTCCCTAATATACCCTGCAATTACTACGCTCACACTTTATTATTGTTAGAGGTTAATGTCATTTGTTAATAAAGATGCACAATAAATGAGGGTAAACTTGTTATTTTTTATTTATTCTCAATAATTAAGTGAGCTATTATTTGGGACAAATCAAAATAAAAAGTGAGTCTATCAAATATGGACGGAATAAGTAATTAATTAGCGACGCATGACTAATTACAAAGCCAACAAAAGTAATACTCTCTCCGTCCCATTTTAATTGTCACCTTCACTTTTTCACACAGTTTAAGAAAATATTTAATTCTCTTTCAATTTGACGTTTATACCCTATTTATAATGACAAATAGTTTGACACTATAATTAATGCGCAGGTTATTGAGTTTTTCAAGTTAAGGGTAAACAAAGGAAAAGTAGGAAAAAATAACTTTCATTAATTGAAATGGACATGTATTTTAGGACATCCCAAAAAAGAATAAGTGACAATTAAAATGGGACGGAGGGAGTAGTATCTACTCCTTTTAGTACATGATGACATTTAAAAGTCTTTGTCCTAAATAAGGAGTTTGTGCTCGTGAATTGTGTTGTTCTTGTGTTTTTAAAGTGAGCATCTTCAATGGATTTTGGCCGCCCTAAACTGTAATTAGTCAATGGATTCGGCGATATTAAGGAATTGGTCTCTTAATTATAATTAGTCTTATAAATACTGAAGTTTAAGCGAGAATCAAAGAATTAATATCATATATATCGGAAAGAGAGTCAATTTCTTTTGTATTTAATCAACTTGTATTTAAATTTTGACTAAAGAAAGGATGCATAAGATTCCAACAAAAATGGGCAACCATTCTCAGCCGAGCCTGGTATCTACTCGTCCCATTGACGTGAGTATATGTTATAAATCAGATACTCGTTAGAGCATCGAATGAAACCAACTCAAATAATTCGAAAATCGATGCTCGCCAAATGGACACGGAGAGAGTTTTTTTATGGTTGAGTTTTCAGTATAACATCATGTTATGAATTGAATATTCATAAAAGATATTGTATCTTTTCTTATAAACTATATTGGTTACTTACACCTAACTAATGTGATATACAAGTCTTACCGGCCAGTTAACACAAAACCTGAATTATGTATAAAAAGATTCAAATAAGATGGACAAAAAGATCCATGATGTGTTCATAAACATTCAATTATCTTAATCTCGATAACTTCAAGGACTCCTAATTTAATGGATACCCAATTCTAATGCCCGTGTATCAAATAAAATACAAAGGGGTATCTCAACATATATAATTGTTTCAGATTTCAGTTAGGCAAATAAATCAATTTTGCTGGACCAATTAATTATAGGGAGTACTGAAAAAAGTGCACCCACATTAGTTGTCTCTTTGGATTTACTTAAAATAGAAGGAGAAATTGATACTCAAAACGATTGGTCGATTATTTTTCTATTTTCGATCCTACCAACCATTTAATTAAGCACGTGCATTTGACCTTACATCACTACCCAAAAAAATTAGGGAAGTATACCCTACAAAACATGGCTATTTAAAAACTATGGAATTAAGTATATACCCCACAAAGCAAGGGTGAAATAGGTTTGGTCATGATCGATGACCAGTTTTCATTAATTTCGACCATACCTAAAATTGTGGACCAATGTTAATTATATATAATTGATCAGGACTAGTCAACATCTTACTTGGCATTATGTTCATCTAATCTCCTTATTTTAGATTTTAAAACTTTGCAGGAAATGTGGAGCAGTCGACCTCCCTATGATATTATGCTATGTTAGAAACATTCCCCTAAACACACCCACAAATAATGAAATTTGCATGTTCTCATCATATTTATAGCAGCCCGCATTTCCATCTATATCATAATTTGTCTGTTTTAGACGTTTCTAATTATCCGCGCGATTTTATATTCTCAAGAGATCACTCATCCCAATATTATTATCGCAGAAATACGTTTAACTGTGAAGTTATAATGAGATATGATGTCATTACTCTAAGAAAAATCTAACTAGTTGTGCCATGTTAGGAAATGTGACATATTATATTATGCATATTAGCTAGATCTTCCTCTGAGCGATGTGAGATTTATTGCACTGAACCCTTTCGACACTCGATAGTTCGTCTAACGCCACCAAACTTACATTGCAAACACTTGTAACACCCACTTGCTCAAATCGGGTATTACAATCTCAAGGGTCGTTTCCATAGAACTAGACTTTAGAAAAAATGTTTATCGTGTGAGATGGCTAGATCTTTACGTATATATTTATCGATTGAATTATTTCAATTCGATATGTCATTACAACTTGCAAGTCCTAACAAGTTCGAAACTCCATTTGCACAAATTAATATTTTCTTATGACAAGCCCAGAGATTTTATATGACCTGGTACTTATCCAGTACACGTACGTATAAGACTACATAAAAATTACTGGTTCTCACTTTTATCCTCAATTTATAATTTCTATTGGATGCCCATTGACCTAACATGCACCAAAGATTAAAGTTTATCCGTGGATGAACCGTGTCCACGTATACAATTATTTAATTTAATCTGGCAACTATGTTTCCTAATGTAGATCGATCAAGTGGATTACATTAGCATTAATCATGCTGTCTTTGCATGACTTAATTACAAAATCCACAAATGATTAAGTCATGCCTTGCGACTTGTGTAGGTCACTCCCCTCTTTCTCCTATGTCATGTCATTGCTGACGTGGCTCTGTAGATGATCACGAAGTGTTAGCTCTGGGACCCCACAAAATGACAAAACAGTACCTCTAGTAGAATCGTGGCTTGATATTATTGGATTACTCTGGGCATTACCGAATTATTGACTGTAGCTGACACATAACTGTCACCGAAAGCAAAAAGGTGGCACGGTCCACGTGGAATTTATTAGTATATCTCCACGCCTCTTTTTTTTTTTTTTTTTGTGATTTTGTGGCGCTGGCAGCCTGGCATCTTTATCTGTAATTCTGTATAGGAAGGTGGGAGTGGAAGTACTTGTCCTTTTTAGGGCGGTTCTTGCATAGTAACTTCTTCTTTCTATCCTCATCCACGTAAATGATTGCCACGTCAAGATTCGAATTTCGGACCACAATATTTTCCCATGCATGCACAAATGTAATTATTATGTACGTTATAGCAGGCGTGGCTTTGTAGGGATTATTTACTGCCGCGATGACCTGTACACCTCATCCACCGTTAAACTGTCGGCTCGAAGACCTAGAAAACAATATTCGCACCGCTCTTAACAAATATGCTTGAGAACAAAAGCCGCCGACCCCACCCGGATCCCAAGGACACAATCAATAACCGACTCGACCCGAGCCCCACAATCGACACGACTCCATTCCAAAACAAGTGGCGTAAGCAGTGACAAAATCCCTCTATTGTGTGTTGTCGACGCGCACGCATCCTCACTTGTGCGATCGACACGTGTCGCGTCTGTGGTCAGCATTGAAAGAGCAGGGAAATGTTACCGCCCACGTGTTTTCTAGAAACTCCTTGCTACCATGCTCCGTGTCTTCCAGATCCTCCCCTATATAACTCACCTCCCTCCGTTGCGTTTTAAGTTTCAAGAGTCGCAATTGCTTCATAGACAGAGAATAGTTAGAGAGAGAAAAAGGAGGAGGAAGAAGAAGAAGAAGGAAGAGGGTTAAAATTGGAATTGAAAGATGGCTGCTGATTTACGGTTACCACCTGGGTTCAGGTTCCATCCGACCGATGATGAGCTCGTGAGGCACTATCTTTGCCGGAAATGTGCGTCACAGTCTATCGCCGTCCCAATCGTCGCCGAAATTGATCTCTACAAGTACGATCCCTGGGATCTTCCAGGTAATTCTGATTTGCTTTTAAAGTGTTTATTTTAATACTTCCAATATATTCTAATTTATTAAGACAATCCTGAATCTAAATCTTGGTGAATTTTACAGGTCTGGCTTTATACGGTGAAAAGGAGTGGTACTTTTTCTCACCAAGGGACAGGAAGTATCCGAACGGGTCAAGACCTAATAGGGCTGCAGGGTCCGGCTACTGGAAGGCTACTGGGGCTGACAAGCCGATTGGACTGCCGAAACCTGTCGGAATCAAGAAGGCTTTGGTGTTCTACACCGGAAAAGCTCCCAAAGGAGAGAAAACCAATTGGATTATGCATGAGTATCGCTTAGCAGATGTGGATCGCTCGATTCGAAAGAAGAACAACAGCTTAAGGGTAATAAAAACTCTCTCTACCTATCCACGCTATTCTTGTTTGGATTTGCTCTAAGGGCATTCTGGTCATCTCATTGCATGAGAAGATAGATTGGAATGACCATCGTGGCCTTTCTTGAATTTCCGACGTGGAAATATCTATCACTCTCGAAAGCTTGATTGACATAGATGTGTTAAATCCGGCGGTGGAGACCTTTCCTTAGTTTAGGATTTGAGTGGTCCCGTTGCCAGCTTTGAGATGTCCTACATGTGGTATTGGATTATCGAACAATGCGGACCGTTGATTAATACAACCATATAGAGCTGATAAATAATTTCTTTCTGATAAACGGTCGTGATTGTTTTTCAGTTGGACGACTGGGTACTGTGTCGCATATACAACAAGAAAGGCACCTTGGAGAAGCAAGGACAGGTCACAAACCGGAAGACAAATATGATGGTGGAAATTGAGGAGAAGAAACCGGAGATCGTGACAAGTGGAATGGAGAATCCACAGCTGCCACCTGCTCCGGCAGTCACTGCGACGGTAAATGATTACATGTACTACGACACCTCCGACTCGATACCGAGGCTGCACCCGGACTCTAGCTGCTCGGAGCACGTGGTGTCGCCGGAATTCACGGCGGAGGTACAGAGCGAGCCCAAGTTGAAGGACTGGGGAAATTTAAATGCCTTCGATTACCCTTATAATTACAGCGAGCCCACCATGAGTTACAATAACAACAACGGGTTTGGTTCACAGTTTCAGGGGAATAATCAGATGTGGCAGCTCCAGGACATGTTCGCGTACCTGCAGAAGCCGTTTTGAATCTTGTAATAGAATTTGTTTGTTGAGTATTCGCATCGAACGGGTGACAGGAGACGGAAAAGTCAATGACTGTTCCCACGCGAGCGCGTAAGGGAAAAAAAATGTAAGCCCCATATAGTGGTAATATGATAATATCAGGCATGAAGTTGGAGGTACTTGCATTTGACAACACTGGACGTGTGTTGTGTAAATACGTAGTATACATGTATTAGGCCATTAGGAGATGGCTGTCGTGCACCGTCTTGGGTGGGTCGAGGTTAGAGTCGATCCAATTATCAGAATGCGGAATGCACGGGTGGGTCACTGGGTCGAGGTTTAGAGTCAATCCAATTATCACAATGCAGAATGTGGAATGCACATGTTGAGCTGAGAATTTCCTCGTATCAAAAAATGTCTGTTATTGAATAGGTTTTATCAAATATATTGTAGCCAATTTTTTCTTCCCTTCCTGAGGATCTTGTTAAATAAAAACGTTGGCATATGGTTACGGAGCATCTTGTTGAAAACTTTGTTCAATTTGTATTTTGGTATGAATAACCATTCCTATCAATGGGCTTTGTTACTATTTCTGGGCCTAAATAATGTTTAAATGGGCCTTTGAAATTTGAAGCCTCAGAAGTATCCTTGGACGTATGTTTTTGTGTTGAGTCCAAATTCCTTTAGGCCCAAAAGTTTTTTTGTTAGTTTCTTGAGCCCATGTTCGGCACATTTTGTTTTTGGCTCATATAAGGTATATATATATGTGTGTGTGTGTGCAAGGTGGTCAATTTAATTGTAGTGTATGATTTGTTAGTCTGTCCCAGGGTTCATAAACAGGTAGGTGAAGTAGGGCCTTACAGAAACTGTCATTTCAGTATCAAATAATCTCATTTTGGTCCCTACTTGATTTGAACCGTTGTTTCCCAAAAACAGGTGAGAAATATTAAAGAAAATTCATTAACGATACTTACGGTCTAAAATCACGAATACAAGTAGCTCAATTTGCAAGTTGAATTGTAGCTAATTTAGAATCTCGAGTTTGAGCTCCGATCCCTTCTCTTATTCATTCAAAAAAAATGTGATTAGTCTATGATCTCTCGCAGTCTCACTGTAATTCTAAATGTAAGAAAATCAGTCAAATTGAGTCAATGATCTTTCTTCTATCTAATTATGAAATGGGGCAGCTGCAAATGATGCATATGCTCTTTGACCCTACAATATTGTGAACTTCAGTCTGCAGATTAATATCACTTTCCTTCGAACTGTTTTTTCCCTTTATTTTGTGTAGTCGACAACCGTCGAAGGTTTTTATATTATTTCAAATATTACAGCTGCCAAACACGTGGCATATCGAACAAAAGATGCTCGTTAAACACAAACCCTTGTCGGCTTGTACTATTACCAGAGGCCGAGAGTGAAACGAGCCACGAGTTCTGAAATTAAAAATCGAAACGTTAAGATTGTAGAGCTCAAAAAGTAATGAAGTCAAGCTAAAAATCACGGAATTCAGAACTCGGAATCAACGGATATTTAGAAAACCGTTTAAATAAAGAAACCACATTTCGCGACTAACTAGGTGAAACGAGACCTACTAGCCACAAGTTCTGAAATCAAAAACCGAAACGTCAGGATTGTAGAGCTCGAAAAGTAGTGTGAAATCAAGCTAAAAATCACGAAATTCAGAACTCAGAGTCAACGGATATTCAGAAAACCGTTTACGTAAGGAAACCACATTTTGCGGCTAACTATGTGAAACGCGACCTACCAGCCACGAGTTCTGAAATCAAAAACTGAAACGCCAGGATTGTAGAGCTCGAAAAGTAGTGTGAAATCAAGCTAAAAATCACGAAATTCAAAACTTGGAGTCAACGGATATTCAAAAAATCGTTTACGTAAGGAAACCAAATTTCGCGGCTAACTAGGTGAAACGATAACTTTCAATTTATTTTCTTTCGTCCCCGACTCAAGTTCTAATAAATACATCCCGTCTCTAATGACACTTGGGTTTTCGAATTAGCAGTCCACACGTCATAATTTTATCTTTTCCATGGATTGGTCAACCCACAAACATAATTTGAATTGATGGGCTTTTGGTTTGTTCAAACTCACAAGTGAAGGAAAATGTTGAAATAAAAATGTTTTATAAATTAAAAAAATTATGGAAAAATAAAGTGTTTTATAAATTACGATTAAACTCTTTTTTTTTTAATCATAGAGGGCCATATTAAAGGATAAAATTCCGAGAGTCAAAAGAACAAGAAATGAGAAATACCTTGAATGAATTGAAATGTTACAATTCCATCATCGAGGGCTCATAAAATAGACAAAACTTTAAGGTATTGTTTGGTTTGGGAATATGGAGGGAATAGAGGGAATAAAGAATGAGTCATTTTATTCTATTGTTTAGTGTATTAATTATTTGGCGAATGAAATTGGTAAATTCCCTCTCCTCCTCTATTCTCATTCCACCTAAATTTGATGGGAATGAATCATTAAATGACTAAAATGCCCTCTTGTTTTGGATTTTTTTCAATTTTTTTCCAGATTTTAAGCATATGAAATAACAATATAATAAATTTTTTTTTTTTTGTGAAAATGACAAAATGACACCGCGCATATTACTAATAAAGGTAAAATGAACAAAGCACACATTTCATTTTTATTCCAAAAATAGTTTTTATGCATGCTAAATGTGAAAATCAAAATCTCATTCTTATTTTCATTCCCATTATAATTGTCATTGCTCAAATAAAATTAAATAATATAGGACCTTTTAAAAAAAAATCGTGTCAGACTTGAGCCTTCAATTTTATTACAGAATCGATTGACTCTTTCCCATTCTCGCAATTTAGGGTTTCTTTCATCCACGTATTTTACCAGCCTTCGATGGCTTCTTTTAATATGCATGAGCTATTTTGACATAAAATTCAAAGTATACACTAAAATCATACTTATCCCTATTTAATTTAGGCTGTGTTTGGTTGTCACATAAACCAGGTGCTTCGCATTTAAACCATATTTTGGTCGTCTTTGTGGACTAAATCAAGCCAGACTCATATCTATATATATTATTTTTTAGAAAATTAAACAGGTTAGGTCTGGTAACTAATTTTATAATAGATGCACCTCACAATACCAAATCGGGATGTCGATTACAATTGATTTACATAAATTGAATACAAATCAGTAACAAATAGTTGAAGTACATATGCCGCAGAGATGAACTCTTATTTAATTCATTTATTTATTTGCTGAATCTTCTCTAGTCTCTACAATGAAAAATAAAATAAAAAATTGACGAACCCGAATAATTTATTTGACAAATTGGATCGCATGTGATATCAAATCCTGCATTCGAATCTCATCCTCCTTCTTTAATAATAATAATAAAATAAAAAACTAACTCCAACCCAGATTTATATACAATCAAAGTACGTGACAGACAACAGCACCATCATTTTGTCTGAAAATGGTGCTTCTCTGTGTGGAACCCGCTGTTAATAATCAAAAGTACGATTAGCTAGGCTTATTTGTTAACTCACTGCTAGCAAATATCTTATGATCTCATTGCTTTAAAAGGTTCTTTAATTCGAGAATTAAACCACTCATCGTATCGGGGGGGGATGTGAATCGTAGTAGCTGAGAGAATTACATGTTTTTTCTTTTAATAAAGTAGCTCATATTAATTAGAATAATTACTTTAGACTAAAAGCTATAGGAAAAGGTATGACTATTGAGTGTTTAGTGTTTTAATAACTTACACCCAAAAAAAAAAAAAGTTTAATGTTTTAGGATGAGAGTATAATTATATTTTTAGATGCTCATATACAATGGCGGATCTAAGAATTTGATTTACTCCGAGCTGACCTCAAAAGTGACGGGGTTCAGGCAACCCTTGAAAAAAATTAAGGGTCTGAAACAATGGCACGGAATTTTTTTTCAGGACGGTGCGAGTGATTTGTCTTTAATAGCAGTCTACTTTTTAACCATCTAAAATTGAACACAAGTATGCCAAGAGGGCAATAGTACAAATGTCTTTGTGACACCAACACTACATCCATGGTCGCCACATTTTTCTGTTGCTTGTTTTAATAACAAAAATAGTTGGGAACTTTTATTGAAAACCTGAGGTGCGTAGAATGAAATAGGCCAAGTAAATTCCAATGAAAGAGAATGAGCAAAAAATTAATGGCACCAAGGGACAAAGAGATCGACTGACCGACAAGTAATTAAGTAAATGAGCAAAAACCAACCATGTTGCAGGCAGAGATCAATTCGGGTGCAAGTTAGTGATGGGTTCATACCCATAAATGTCCAAGAAGGCTGCATGCATGCATGTAGTCACCAAATCAAACTTTTGCTTCAACAATGGTGTGCCACCAACCACCATTGTAGTCAAAGTTTGGCACCACCCAAATTTTGTCAAAAATTCACCTAACACTTGCCTAATTTCTCTGTTTTATTAGGCTGTGAGTTTTCTATAAATAGAGGGATATGTGTATGCCATAAATATGTGTGGTAGAGAGAAATAAGAGGTGTAGTGAGTTACAAAGAAGGAAAAATAAACTCTTTGCATTTTTCTCTCAGTTTTTGATTTCGTTGCTTGTCATATTGATTTGGTATCCTCAACAGTTAGCGACAAAGAATCTTGCGAGTGCGAGCAGCCTCGATCCAAGTTCAAAATCAATGAGGAGTGAGGGGCTGAGGTGAGGCTATAGAGATAGAGTTGAAGATCGGAATTATGTGACTCGTGAGACGACTGACCTATAAAGCAGTGAGAGTGGAACTGTCGAAGACTTGAAGGCTAAGGGTGAAGCAGTATATTTGCTTCTTCTTTTTTGTTTTTTTCACCCGGGATCAAGCCCACCAAAGCTCATTGGTATATCCTCCCTTGCTTATATAGTAAGTTGCTTTAAAGGAGAAACTCTAACTCAATTGCACACACTTGATTTCACACAACAAAAGAATCCACGTAAATATTGTGTTATTGTCTTTCTTTATTTGACTCTGTTTGATTGTTACGTGTGTTTTATTCTATTATTTATTGTTTATGTGAAATTCCATTTTTACGGTTCGTTCTGAGATATATCTAAAATTTTCTACCTACTCTTATAATTTTATTTTAAAAAAATATATCGACTTCTTCACTCAAATTCATAACTTCTCCGAGATGGGAGAGTGACTACCCAGACTAAATGGTCACTTGGGTACTCATTCTCCCACCTTAAAGAGTTATGACTTGTCCAAATATTTTTCTTAAAAAAAATTAGCGAGAGAGCAGACAATTTATTGGATGAAAAAAGCACACATAATTATTGTGAATGGAAGTATCAAATTGAATTACTTCCATCAAATTTTCTTAGGTTTCTGATGGGAAAAAAAATGGGGAAAAAGTGTTACTATATAATTTGGTAATTATGCAGACACATGTATCATAAGAGAATATCCACAGCAAGTCATGATTTTGTCAACCAACGAAAAGACCAAAAAGAAATACAATCACAGTTTAATGCACTCTTGACTCATCCATCCTCATTTTCCTTCTAATAATACAAATGACAGTTTTTTTTTTTCAAAAAAATGGAACGCAAATGACAGTTGAACATCTCTAATGTCTGCATATACAGGGAAAAAATAATAAAGAATTTATTTTTTTTTAATTATTTTCTCTTTTGGGACCAAATGCCTTCAATTGCATGGGGCAGGACCTGATTTTTAATTTTTCGCAATAAATAAAAAATAAAGTAAAATAAAGAACAAGCACATGCACATGAAAAGGAAACGAAAGGACTAGACTGGGACTCTCTCTCTCTCTCTTCCATCACTTCTTCACTTTCTCTCTCCTCCGTACGTTTTCGTCTCTCACATTCTCTTTCTACTGAGCCTTTCACTGCTATAGCTTTCATCTTCGGAGATATCCGGCACTGAATTAC
Organism: Euonymus europaeus; assembly: GCA_963580455.1. NCBI lineage: Eukaryota > Viridiplantae > Streptophyta > Magnoliopsida > Celastrales > Celastraceae > Euonymus > Euonymus europaeus. The sequence goes on from OY756961.1 coordinate 26,793,404, forward strand.
TAGGTATTTGTTTTATTTTTCTTGTTGTTTGTGAATTTCCAATTTTTGATGTTCCATTTTCGTGTTTTTGAGTTCAGTGAAATGGCGTCTCTCTTGATTTGCTCTGATCCTTGTAGTTTTTGTGATCTGATCTCCGACCAGTTAAATTTTTTTTTTCTTGAATTTCGTTTTCATTCATTTTGGTCGTTTATCGTCAGTCATAATGTGAATTGAATTTAGTAAATTCGTTATCAACGCTTAATTATTGTAGATTGCGTCGGAGGAAGATCCGATTATTTGTGTGTGGGGTTTGATACTTATTTTTTGATGCCTCAGTTCAATTTCTTGCTGGTTTTTTTGTATGAAAAGAACCGTGCAAAGGAAGCTTACGCTGCGTGAATTTTCTCTCCAGAAGTCTGTACTGTATCACTAATTGCATGGTGATGGATTACTTGGCGTTGAGTATTGAGTATTGAGGCAGTGATGCTTTTCATTCCGAGAAGGCTGGTTTTGGGGTAGCAGAAAGGAGGGATTTCTCTGGCATTTGCATTTCTTGTGAGGTATTTGATCTCGCACGATTTGATCTCTATAAGTGATATGATTTTGATAGAAACGGTTTTTTCCATTTGATTCATTCACGGAAGATATTTCTCTGAATTTCGTTTTCATTTTTCTTAATTGATGCCAATATGTTGGCTCTGCATTATGGGCAATGATTAGATTGTGTTTTTGAAGTTATGGTGCTGGGAATGTGAAACTGTTTCATCTGGGGTTTTAATTTTTCAATGTAAACCAGGAAACAGAGTTAGCTTAGTGCTTGGGATTGCGTCTGATGTGTCATATTTCGGTTCAAAGTAATTATTATTATAGTCTATCATTTTCTTTCGCGTCTAGTGTACTGTCATTGCGCTAACAATATGGGAAATTGGTTATTAGTGATATGATGATGAAAAAGTTAATTAAAAGTTGCACTGCAAAAGTTTGGTTATAAGGCTTTTAATTCCTGTATTTCCTGCAGAGCTTGGGCCTTGTTTCGAACCTTTTGCAGGTTTTTTTTTTCTTTCTTCAATTTGGAGTTTATCTGGCTCAACTGCTTGGTTGCGTTGATTTGCAGGTTCCCAAAGTGAAGCCTAAAGTGGCGTGTCTGAGCAAATGTCGAAAACTTCCTCCCATGAACCACGGTAATTTAAGTTCTCATCTACTTCTCAGCATAGGTTTAGTCGTTTTCACATCTTAAAAGTTTGCTTAGAAAATTTTCTGTGTTGCTAAGAAATAGGTTTTCATCTGTCAGTTGTTTTTTCACTTTAAAAGTGAATCTATCATATGACCAAGCCGAAATTGAACGCAACTAAAAGAGTGCATAGACAGGAAGTGATAGTAAAGTAAACAACTCCCATGCCCAAGGAAAAAATGAATTTGTCATTTCTTGCATCCAGCCCTAATTGAGAAAAATGAATTTATGATCACATCCAGGGATTCAAATGGAGCAAAAGGAATGGATGATCCAGAAAAAACAATGGCTACAGTTGCTCAGTTTATTGAGCAACTTCACAACAACAAGTCTGCACCACAGGAGAAGGAACTTATCACAGCAAGATTGCTAGGTATTGCGAAGGTGAGAAGGGAGGCAAGGGCACTTATTGGAGCTAATGGGCAGGCAATGCCACTGTTCATCTCCATTCTCCGGAGTGGCACTCCTGTGGCGAGGGTTAATGTTGCTGGAATGCTTAGTGTTCTATGCAAAGATGATGAGTTAAGATTGAAGGTACTTCTAGGAGGTTGCATCCCACCGTTACTCTCTCTTTTGAAATCTGAATCTGCGGAGGCAAGGAAGGCAGCAGCAGAAGCAATATGTGAAGTTTCCTCTGGGGGGCTTTTGGATGATCATGTTGGTATGAAGATATTTGTCACTGAAGGTGTTGTACCTACTTTGTGGGATCAACTCAATCTGAAAAACAGGCAGGACAAAGTTGTTGAAGGATTTGTCACTGGAGCTTTGAGAAATCTGTGTGGTGAAAAGGATGGTTACTGGAGAGCGATGCTTGAGGCCGGAGGAGTAGATATCATTGTTGGCCTTCTCTCTTCTGACAATGTTGCTGCTCAATCAAATGCAGCTTCTCTTCTGGCCCGTTTGATGTCATCTTTCAGTGATAGCATCCCAAAAGTAATTGATTCTGGAGCTGTCAAATCGTTGCTTCGCCTAGTTGTTCAAAATAATGATATTTCTGTCCGTGCAAGTTCTGCTGATGCTCTTGAGGCTCTTTCTTCTAAGTCAGCCATGGCTAAGAAAGCTATTGTAGATGCAGATGGTGTTCCAGTTCTCATTGGGGCAGTGGTCGCTCCCTCTAAAGAGTGTATGACAGGAGGGTGTGGCCAGGCCCTGCAAAAGCATGCAATCCGTGCCTTAGCAAATATCTGCAGCGGGAAGTCTTCTTTGATACGGTATCTTGGAGAGCTGTCTCACTCACCTCGCCTTTCAGCACCTATTGCTGATATAATTGGAGCACTTGCGTACGCTTTGATGGTTTTTGAGCAAATTTCTGGCAGTGATGGGGAGCCTTTGGATGCAAAATGGATTGAAGATGTATTGGTGAAACTACTGAAGCCACGTGATAACAAACTGGTTCAAGAGCGTATCCTTGAGGCCATGTCAAGTCTGTACGGAAACACCCATCTCTCAGGATCTCTCAGTCATGCTGAAGCAAAGAAGGTGCTTATTGGGCTTATAACAATGGCTGCTACTGATGTGCAGGAGTATCTTATACCATCTTTGACCAGCTTATGCTGTGATGAGGTTGGCATTTGGGAGGCTATAGGGAAAAGAGAAGGAATTCAACTGTTGATATCATTGCTAGGCTTATCGAGTGAGCAACATCAAGAGCACGCTGTTCAGTTACTGGCTATATTGACTGACCAGGTTGATGACAGCAAGTGGGCAACCACTGCTGCTGGTGGAATTCCTCCTTTGGTAAATTTACTGGAGACTGGTTCACAGAGGGCAAGAGAGGACGCGTCCCATGTTCTGTGGAATTTGTGTCGTCACAGTGAAGACATCCGTGCTTGTGTTGAAAGTGCAGGAGCTGTACCCGCATTCTTATGGCTTTTAAGATGTGGCACACCAAAAGGCCAAGAAGCCTCAGCTATAGCGCTCAGAAAGCTTGTACAGACAGCTGACTCTGCCACTATTAATCAGCTTTTAGCCATGCTTCTTGGAGACTCCCCAAACTCGAAGGCCCATATAATCATAGTCTTAGGTCATGTACTTACAATGGCATCATATGGGGATCTTGTAAACAAGGGATCTGCTGCCAATAAAGGGCTAACATCTCTTGTTCAGGTTCTCAACTCATCAAATGAAGAAACCCAGGAGTATGCAGCTTCTGTCTTAGCCGATCTATTTAGTACACGACAAGATATCTGTGATAGTTTTGCAACAGATGAGATCGTGCATCCTTGCATGAAGCTTTTGACCAGTAATACTAATACTCAAGTTGTCGCAACGCAGTTGGCTCGAGCATTGGGTGCTTTATCCCGTCCAACCAATACCAAGAGTCCAACCAAAATGCCTTATATTACTGAAGGTGATGTCAAGCCGTTAATTAAATTGGCGAAAAATCCGTCCATCGATGCTGCTGAGACTGCGGTTGCTGCACTTGCCAATCTTCTCTCAGACTGCCAGATTGCTGCTGAAGCACTAGCTGAAGATATCAGTTCAACATTGACACGATTGTTAGGAGAAGGAAGTCCTGAAGGCAAGACAAATGCATCACGGGCCCTACATCAATTGTTGAATCATTTTCCAGTCAGTGATCTACTCAAAGGAAATGCTCAGTGTCGCTTTGTTGTTCTTGCAATTGTGGATTCATTGAAGGCTATGGATATGGATGGGATTGGGGCGGCAGAGGCTCTAGAAGTTGTTGCATTTTTTGTTAAGACAAAACATGGTGTGAACATCACTTACTCTCCATGGTCTGTGCTTGCTGAAGCTCCATCTAGCCTGGAGCCTTTATTGTGCTGCCTGGCTGAGGGCCCTCCTCATCTACAAGATAAGGCCATAGAGATTTTATCTAGGTTCTGTGGGGATCAACCTATGGTACTTGGTGATCTGCTAGTTGCAAGTTTGAGATCCATTGGCTCACTAGCTAATAGGATAATTTACTCTTCAAGTTTGGAAGTGAGAGTTGGAGGGGCTGTGTTACTTATATGTGCTTATAAGAGCCATAAACTGCTCTTTATGGAAGCACTTGATGTATTAGGAGATTTAAAACCTCTTATTTATGCTTTAGTGGAAATGATGAAGTGGAAGTCTAGCTATTTGTCTTTAGAAATTGAAGTCAGAACACCAAGATGTTTTATGGAAATAACTCCATTTCATGATGCTGGTGAGTTTGACATTCCTGATCCTGCCACTGCCTTGGGGGGTACTGTTGCTTTGTGGTTGCTATCAGTAATATGTTCCTGTCATGTGAAGAACAGATCAACTGTTATGGAAGCTGGCGGCCTTGAGGCTCTCTTGGACAAGCTTGCAAGTTATACTTCCAATCCTCAGGTATCTTGTGCTTTGGCCTTCATTGTACTTCTACTCCTTGTTGTGGCAATCAGTGTGTCCGATGTATGATTACTGGTAGACCTTGAACACAATGCGTGTCAGGCCTCTGAATACGATTGATGCAAGCATTTCTCATTACGTTTAACTGTCCAGTGGCCATGCTAAGTACTAGAATTGTCATAATTTAATCCTATCTATGTCGAGGGATTGTTCTATTTATTTTAGTTTCTTTTACTTTATTAATAAACTTCTTAGGAGTTGAAACTAGAAATTTTACCTGGAGATTATTATCAGTGACTAGGTTGGAAGGAAGTTATTTTCCCAGATCTACACAAAAAGTTTATGGCCAAAGCAATGTCGCTCTTTTTTTTCTTCTCTTTTCTTCCATGCAATGATTTTAGTTTATGTGACAACAATCAGATGGAGCAGAGGTGGAATGTTAGTGAACAAATGGACACGGGAAAAGCTGTCTGGCAGGATTGTTATTTCTCTTTCCTTTTAGTTTTCAGCTGGCAAAAATTATCTGTCTATCACATATTTATGTGACTAAATTTGGGATGGACATTATATTAACTGTAGAAAGGCTATAGATTAAAAGATTTATGTACATAATTGGAAATAAAAAAATGCAGGCCACGTGCTATTACATTGTTCAAACTTCAAATGCAACTGGGGATGGAAAAGACTCACCTCCAACAACCCCCCGAAAAGCGTGTTTGGATTAATGGAAAATTTAGCAGATGACTTAACATGAGAAAACATAGTAAAGCAACTTAAGTTTGGCGAGGGTTGGGGTGGGGGGAATATGGAGTTTAGTAACATGTTAAACTTTGTGTAATTACAGCTTGAAAAGACATTCTGATTCACAGAGGTATGCTGCCACTATGACTATCAAAGGCTCCAATTAATGAACTTTTGTTTCATATGTTGAGATAATGACTCCTGACTTTTGGCAACAGCTGTTATTCTCTAGAACATTGCACATATTGTGTAGTGAACTAGTGATAAATACGTTTGAGTGTTTAAAATTTGCATATTTAATATCTATTGCTGAGTCAAAATTTCTTTTCATTTTCAGGCAGAATTTGAGGACACAGAGGGTATATGGATTAGTGCCTTGCTCCTGTCTATCTTGCTCCAGGATGATAGTGCTGTCCTGTATTCTGCAACAATGCGCACCCTGCCTTCACTTGCTCTTTTGTTGAGACCTGATGACTTGGTCACTAGTTTTTTTGCTTCCCAGGCAATGGCCAGTCTTGTTTGTCATAAAAGTAAGGCCATCAATCTTGCTATCGCAAATTCAGGTGCTGTTGCTGGCTTAGTCACCCTAATTGGTTACATAGAATTAGATATGCCAAATCTTATCTCTTTGTCCAAAGAATTTTCCCTTGAACAAAATCCTGATCAAATTGTTCTGGAATACCTTTTTGAAATTGAAGATATAAGGCTCGGCTCAACTGCACGAAAATCTATTCCTCTATTGGTGGATCTCTTGAGACCAATTCCAGATCGGCCCGGTGCACCGCCAATTGCTATTCGACTCTTGACCCTTATTGCTGATGGTAGTGATACAAATAAGTTAATAATGGCGGAAGCAGGAGCTTTGGATGCGTTGACAAAGTACCTCTCATTAAGTCCCCAGGACTCAACAGAGGCCTCCATAACTGAATTGCTAAGAATATTATTTGGCAACTCAGATCTTATTCGATATGAAGCAGCACTTAGTTCGTTGAATCAACTAATAGCTGTACTACGTCTGGGGTCAAGAAGTGCTAGATTCAGTGCTGCTAGGGCTCTTCATGAGCTTTTTGACGCTGAAAATATCAGAGATTCTGAATTAGCAAGGCATGCAGTTCAGCCCTTAGTTGACATGCTTAACACTGCAGCTGATGGTGAGCAAGATGCTGCACTTGGTGCCTTGATCAAGCTGACTTCAGGAAACACTTCAAATGCAGCTTTATTGATTGATGTTGAAGGAAGCCCACTTGAGAGTCTGTACAAAATTTTATCTTCTGCTTCTTCCTCGGAACTGAAGAGAAATGCTGCACAACTTTGTTTTATTCTGTTTGGTAACACAAAAGTCAGAGCAGATCCAATGGCCTCTGAATGCATGGAACCGCTTATATCACTTATGCGATCAGATGCAAATATAGCAGTAGAATCTAGCATTTGTGCTTTTGAGAGATTGTTGGATGATGAACAACTAATGGAGCTTGCAGCAGCTCACGATGTTGGGGATCTTCTTGTCAGCTTAGTTTCTGGCACAAATCATCAAGTTATCGAGGCAAGTATTTCTGCTCTAATAAAGCTGGGGAAAGACCGCAACCCTCGCAAAATGGATATGGTCAAAGCAGGTGTTATTGATAACTGTCTTGAGCTGCTCCCTGATGCTTCCAGTTCATTATGCTCCTCAATTGCTGAGTTATTTCGCATTTTAACAAATAGTGGTGCGATTGCTAGAAGTTCAGATGCTGCAAAAATTGTAGAACCGCTCTTTATGGTTTTGCTTCGTCCTGATTTCAGTATATGGGGACAGCATAGTGCTTTGCAGGCACTTGTCAATATTCTGGAGAAGCCACAGAGCCTTGCAACATTGAAACTTACTCCCAGTCAGGTCATTGAACCTCTAATTTCATTTCTTGAATCCCCATCTCAGGCCATCCAGCAGCTTGGTACAGAACTATTGTCTCATCTTCTCGCACAGGAACATTTTCAGCAAGATATTACGACTAAAAATGCAGTTGTGCCCCTGGTGCAGCTTGCCGGAATTGGAATTCTGAATCTGCAGCAAACTGCGATAAAAGCGTTGGAAAATATCTCCACTAGCTGGCCAAAGGCAGTTGCTGATGCTGGAGGCATCTTTGAGCTGGCAAAGGTTATTATCCAGGAAGACCCTCAACCGCCTCATGCACTGTGGGAATCGGCTGCTCTGGTTCTCTCCAATGTTCTGCGTTTCAAGGCAGAGTATTATTTTAACGTTCCTGTTATAGTGCTTGTGAAAATGTTGCATTCAACAATAGAGAGCACTATTACTGTAGCTCTAAATGCCTTAATTGTTCATGAAAGAAGTGATCCTTCCGGTGATGCGCTGATGACAGAAGCTGGTGCCATAGAGGCATTGTTGGACCTACTAAGATCTCATCAGTGTGAAGAAGCATCTGGAAGATTACTTGAAGCTCTATTTAACAATGTACGGATACGGGAGATGAAGGTTTCTAAATATGCAATTGCACCATTAGCTCAGTATTTGTTAGATCCACAAACCAGGTCTCAGTCTGGGAGGCTTCTTGCTGCTCTAGCTCTTGGAGACCTCTCCCAGCATGAAGGTCTTGCTAGATCCAGTAATTCTGTTTCTGCATGCCGTGCTTTGATAAGCTTGCTTGAAGATCAGCCAACTGAAGAAATGAAAATGGTGGCAATTTGTGCATTGCAGAACTTCGTCATGCACAGTAGAACTAATAGGCGAGCTGTTGCAGAAGCAGGTGGCATATTAGTAGTTCAGGAACTACTGCTGTCCCCCAATCCAGAAGTTGCTGGGCAGGCAGCATTATTGATCAGATTTTTATTCTGTAATCACACGCTCCAAGAATATGTTTCTAATGAACTCATCAGATCATTGACAGGTAAGTTATATAGTTACAACAGTTTAGTACTGTGAACTTTTTTGGTATCATCGATGAAGTAATTTAACCAGATATACAGTCTAAAATTAGATCTTCCACATTTTATCAATAGCATAAATGCTGAATATGAGGCCAGTTGGGTAGCTCTATTGTCAAAGTAAAATGTTGTGTGCTTTTGTCTTTGTTTTGTGTAGTTATGTGGTATATTTTTAATGGGAATGAATAGTTTTGCTGTTTCATCTGTCTATTTGAAGGATTTGTTTAAGAATAAGCAGCATGTTTAAATCAATTTTGTCATGGCTGCATTTTTCATGCTGGAGAAAATCTCTTAAGAACTTTTTCTGCAAAATAATGTAACATGACGGGCTGTCAACAAATATAGAGTATGGTTTCTTAACAACCCTTTTTATCGTGTAACACTTTTCACTTCAGATTTTATTTAAATCATGATACTATTTCTTATGCTCTTTCTATCTGATATATGAGAACTTCTATTACTTTGCACAGCGGCACTAGAGAGAGAGTTGTGGTCCATGGAAACTATCAATGAAGAGGTCTTGAGAACCTTGCATGTGATATTCACCAACTTTCCTAAGCTTCATATTTCTGAAGCAGCTACCTTGTGCATCCCCAATTTGGTAAATGCACTAAAATCTGGTGGTGAGGGTGCTCAGGAGTCTGTATTGGATACCCTATGTTTGTTAAGGCATTCTTGGTCAACCATGCCAATAGATACAGCAAAGTCTCAGGCTATGGTTGCTGCGGAAGCCATTCCCATTCTTCAAATGCTTATGAAAAATTGCCCATCTAGTTTCCGTGAGAGAGCAGACAGCTTGTTGCACTGCCTACCTGGGTGTTTGACAGTTACGATTAAGCGTGGAAACAACTTAAAGCAAGCCATGGGATCGACAAATGCTTTTTGTCAATTGACAATAGGAAATGGCCCTCCACGGCAAACCAAGGTAATAACTCTGTTACTGTTAGGAAATTATCTGCAAAAGTAAACATTAGTTTCCTAGTCTATGTGGCTTGAAGAATACTTATTTGAGTATGGATAAATAGTTCAATGGTAAGCTGTAAGTGAATTGTCATTTTTTGTGTAGAAGACTAGAAGGTGACAAATTTCAGTGCATCATCTCATCAAGGCATCATATGCAAAATTTCCTGTCTTATTAATTTTTTTTTTTGTATGTAAATCTTAAAAAGTTCTGTCAATGAATTTTTCGAGCTTCTGACTCTAATACTCTAAACGATGGTCAAATAAATTTTTGTTGTTGATATCGTGGATCTAGCAACAGAGATGAAAATTACATACTACTTGCAATATCAGCTTGCAGCTGCATGCATTTAATACTAAATGAGCTTGTATTTTTTTTTATAGGTTGTAAACCACAGCATTTCCCCGGAATGGAAAGAAGGGTTTACGTGGGCTTTTGACGTTCCTCCGAAGGGACAAAAGCTTCACATCATATGCAAAAGCAAAAATACATTTGGGAAGGTAATTAGATGATGTACTTTTCATATAGTTCTCACTGCAAAGTGATTGAGCTGTTCATTTTAAGTTCTCCAATTACCTGTATGTCGTGTAAAGTCGGGACTGCTGGCATTTTCTCAGATTTAGCTGGTTACGGAGTAATTATTTCTTTTGTTCTTATGTGATGCCTTTCGTTTTAGTTTTTGGGTGATGCTTGTGTTTGGGTTGTACTCTGTAGAATAAGATCCGATGTTGCTCTACATTAGAGAGGTTCCACGTTCTCAATTTATTTTCTACACAATCACTTTCCTTTGTGTTGCATTGTGCTGCTCTATTTGGACTTTTAATTTGGCATAGTTCACCCTCATTATCAGTATATACATCCTTGAATTTATACTTTTGTACTATTTGACCTCATCATCTGCATTCTCATTGAATTTCAGACTACTCTTGGAAGAGTAACCATTCAAATCGACAAAGTTGTGTCTGAAGGAGTGTACAGTGGATTATTCAGCCTCAACCACAATAGCAACAAAGAAGGTTCTTCCAGAACGCTTGAAATTGAGATTATCTGGTCCAATCGGATATCAGATGATATGTGAAAGTGCAGAATGTTATCCACACTCCGTCGTCGATCTTCTGTTAAAGCCAATCGAAGAAGCTTTGATATTCATTATTGCCAATAGAGTGCAACGTGGTTCACTTGTAAGTGGTTTATATCGTTTGTCAATCCAATTTTGTAGTATAAAAGATCACAGTGCCGAAGATGCAAAAGTGTAAATTGTTTTGTTGATTTGTGGCGCTGAAACAAGAGGTAATGGAGGTTCCCATTTTGGGAAAATATGACTGCTTGGTTAGAAACTTAATTGTACAGGTTAGTGTGTAGTTAAAAATGGCAAATTTTATGTTTTTCCATGGAGGTACTGCCATTTTATTGGCTGAGATAAGCTGTAATTTTAGTGTTTGTGTATAATTATAAATTCAAAGGTACCACGTATTGGAGTTGATTTGGATGAATATTGAAGTATGATGCTACTGCTCATTTAAGATGCTCTTGGCATGATTTAACAGAGTATCATTTGATTGCAACAATGATTTCCCTGCAAATATACCGGAATCCGGAATAGATGCAGATGAACTAAGGTCCCGTTTGGTTCAGTGTATTGCTATAGTAATTGGAATCCTATTACTAGTAATCAAATTAAGGTAATGCAATTACATAGTAATCAAATTCAAGTGTTTGGTTAAGATATCTAAATTGTAATGCATTTTAAATTGATTTTCAGATTTGCCCTTCAATGTTTGGTTTTAAAAGTAATAATTATTATGATTAAAAACTAATATAAAATCATTTTTAATTATATAAACACACGCATATATAATAATTTTTCTGCAATATTTTTTCTGCATCTATAATCAATTTTCCGCAATAGTTTTCTGCATATATGTATCATTTTTCTGCAACATTTAACCTAAAGAGATCCAAAATTCATTTTTAGCAACATTTAACCTCAAAAGATCCAAAATATTAAGACAAAAGGTAAGACATGATAACAATTTCTAAATGCAAACATAAGATAAAAAATGTTCATTGTTAGAAACTCGCAGGTTTCGTGTCACTTGAAATTAGAAAGAAACCAATTAACCCATTCCGCTTTCTCATTTTCTGGAATGTCATTAAGAAAATAGTCCAACATATCTTGATCATGAATTAGTCTCCTTGCCACTTCTTGTCTTTGTCCAAATGTTAATCCTGCGATTTTTCTCAATTCATCATTCAACTTGTGTCTACTTTCTTGTTTTTTCAAATTTGGATCAGCAATTGCATCAGCAATCTTAGCAAATTCTTGCCTTCCTTCCCTAAGTTCAGCTCCAACCACGTCAGTTAATCGATCCAATGATGCTACCAAACTATCAGTTGCTCGACTTTTTTTTCGCTTTCTCGAAGACTCATCCCGAAATGACTCATCACCCAAAGTGTGCGATGTAGAATCACCTAATCCATCCCCTGCCTCTGGATCATTACCACCATCATTTTGCTCTTTATTCACATCTTTAAGTATGTCTCCTGGTGCTTCAGCCATCGTACCAATAGCTCTTTCTTTTCCAAAAATCAACATCAACACATCATAGTGTTTGAATGATTTTCCCCTAATACCATTTGCATCAGGATGACTCTATAAAAAGTAAGACAAAAAAAAGATAAGAGAATCACAATACAAGTTAGTCATATTATTAGATAATGAAGGAGATTAAGAAAATAAAGCAGAACCAAAAAAGCAACATATTACCTTCACCAATTCATCCCATACATCAACAGAAGCTACAAGTGATTTCTTCTCGTCATCCCAACCAAATCCACTTCCTCTATTTGTCCGCAAATCATAGATAATCCCACAATGTTTTTTTAATGTTCTAATGCGCGAATCAACATGCTTCTCTAAGATGTTATGACCGGACAACATCACACTCAACATGTTTGTCAGTTCTTTTTGATGTCCTCTTGAAAATCCACCTTTCTCATTGTTATTGTGAGTTCCCTTTTCTTTCAACATAAGCATTGCTTCCACAAGTTTTTCATCTTCTTCTGGTGACCAAAGATGCTTTTTACTACCTCTTGCATCCATACTTAGTCAAATCTGCATTTTTATTATGTTACAAGAATATCTAATATTCTAATGTAATGATGATGCAAGATATGACACATATTTTAATAATTAAAAGCATAACTCAATTTAAAGATAACACATGTTCCATTTCCTATGATAGTTTAACAAGAATAATGCTAAAATATTTAACTGGCAAGTCTACTTGCATTCCACTCATTGAACATTTGCACTGCTAAATCCCTTCTCCAATCATTCCATTGTGTTGATGTTTCAATTCTTGCAATCAACTCTCCATCCATCTCAGTATTATCTCCTTCATTGTCTTCTAAATCATCTTCTAACGGATCAACCGGCATTTCTTGTCTTATCAAGTTATGAAGAAGACAACAAGCTACAATTATCCTTCCTTGTGTCTTAATCGGATACCAAGAAGGGCTCCTAAGAATAGCCCAACGCAATTTCAATAATCCAATGCATCTCTCTATAATATTCCTAGCGGAAGAATGTTTCATATTAAAAAATTCTTCAGGGGTAGTAGGTTGATAACCAGGCCTCCAATCATTAAGATGATATCTTTGACCTCTAAATGGAGCTAGAAAGCCATTTCCATTTGTGTATCCAGCATCTACGAGGTAGTAATATCCTTAAAACAAAAGAAAAGTATAAATTAAGTGACCATAAAAATATGAAAAAAAATCTAGAATACTATGATATACTTGATTGAATTTTCACCTTGTGAAACTTTTAATCCATTTCTCCTATTTATAGCATTTCGAAGTATTCGCCCATCAGCAGCTGAACCTTCCCAACCAGCAAGTACATAGATAATTTCCATGTCTGGTGAACAAGCTACTAAGACATTTGTTGCAATTTCGCCTTTCCTAGTCCGATATCTAGGTTTGTAAGCTTCAGGCACAGTGACTCTTATGTATGTCCCATCTAACGCACCTAAGCAATTCTAAAACAATAGATAAAGGAAAAAACTTTAGTGTTTAACCATCGACTAAAAACTAAAACTTAAAATTATTGAACGCTAATAAAATAAATACCTTAAACCATTTCCACCTTCGATCTTTAGAATTTTCAGGTACAGGTTGAGGCTTTTTGAGCAATTTTTCTTGTAGTCGAAGCACTGCATTTAGTACTAGCTGAAAATGCCTACTGATCGTTTCTCCGGATCGAAAAAATTTCTCTTTTATAGAACGATTTTTCTCATGATGAGCAAGTATATTTAAGAATGTAGCTACTTGCTCATCGATTTTCATGTTTCGAGTGTCATTTAACCTTCCTAATGTATGCAACATTACACATAATTTATTGAATGTAAACCTATCCATTCTAAGTAGATTAAAACAAGTGACATCACTTGAATATACCAATCGTTCTAAAGCTTGAGATCTTTGATAGTCTCTATTAAAATATCTAGACCTCAAGCTATATTTTTTGTGATGTTGAACTACGATAGCATAAGCAATATGGACGAGAGTGACTAATATGTTCATTCGATCCATGTACCTCTTCAACATTAGGCATATGAGTAGCTTTCTAGCATCCATGCTTAAATGATCAATTGAAAGGCACACACCTAAACATTACATAAAAAAGAAAAACATCACAACTATATATATTAATAATTATTCAAAATAGTGACTGAGCATCTAACTAATTAGGTTGCTTAATACAGACTTGCAAATTCCAAGTTCCAACTAGTAGAGAAGTTATACAAAGCCAAGTCTAAACAGCATAGCCATGGTCATTGTGGACAAGAAGACAAAGCACGGCCTAACTAATATTGAAGTTGCTTAGTCAGAGAAGGTACAATAATATAAAAATAAGCAAACCAATGATTACCTCAAGACCAGACTTCATCGAAGATGCGTAGCTGATTTGGGAAAAAATCACACTAGGCGAAGCTTAAATCAAAGTCAAAAAAATCCATCCGCTAAAACTACATAGAGAGACAGAGATCATACCTATTTTGCGATCTCGCTAGGTAGAACAAGAGTTCACCGCAAATCAAAGAGGGAGAAGATCTTCATGGATGGAGCGAGAGAGAGAGAGGCAACAAGAGAGAGATTGCGAGAGAGAGAGAGACGTTCTTCAAACGCCATGGATGAACCGAAGCATAGATCGGGAGAGAGGCGAGAGAGAAATCGCGAGGTTAGGGATTTTTTTTACAAGGGTAGAGTTGTCTATTCAATATTATAAAATAAAGTAATTGAAATACCTGAATACAAAATATATTCTGATTACTTTATTTTTTAGCATAGCTGAATACATGTGTAATTGAATTACAATTGTGGGATATCAAAAAGTCAAACAAACACTGTAATGGAATGGGATTTCAATTACCATTGCAATCCATGACCAACCAAACGGGACCTAAATGTATTTGAGCATGCTATTTCTTTAGTTCTTTCAACAGACTTTAAAGGCAAGTTCATCAAATTAAAACATTAGTTTCAATGGTGATAAATTTGATTTTTATTTCCAATCATAAAATGAATCATTGTTGAATACATTAGAATTTATTGAAGTATTCTTGGAATTCAGGTTTTATCGTGATAAAAAATATATCGTTAAATTTATTAAGATTTAGTGATGTATTCTCGAAAATCGGGTAATTATATAAAAAGAGGGTACTAAACATTTTTGTGTGCATTAATCAGTAGTTGAAGAACAGTCGTGACGTTGATTCATTGAAGACGCGGGCTCGAAATAAAAACGCATGGACAATTAGGGTCAATGTTTGTCATTCTGTCTACTGAAGACTCAGCAACAGCACATGCAGACAAATTTGAAAGAACCATTCAAAGCCTAATTTTCAAGGGCGCCAAAAGGCGGCACAATACAGAGACTGACAGACAGCAATGGGCTATGGCCGGCATGTGACTTCCATCTGATCCCCTCTCTCTCTCTCACACACAAACATTTTGTCTCTCCTCCATGTCATCAAGTAGGTCCCACCGGTTCACCTCCGGCATTTCGCCGTTCCGTTCCCGAAAGTCACCGTCGCAACCAACTGTCAAGCCCGCCGGTCGGCCGGCAACTCCATCAACTTCGTCGTCGAAGCCTCCTTCCAGGCTATCGGCCTCTCCTGCGAGCACGAGCGCAAGCCCTCCGGCCCAGGTCCTTGAGCGGCCCGAGACCAGTAAGTCGAAGGAGAATGTGACTGTCACGGTCAGGTTCCGTCCTCTCAGGTAGCGCATCGTTCGTTACTCTTGAATTTCTTGTTGGTTGACTTAGAGGGTTACTAGGCTGTTGTTCAGCTGTTAGTGACGATGGGGAAGGTATGTTTCTCTTTTCCTGATTGTGCAGTGCTAGAGAGATTAACAAGGGGGACGAGATTGCATGGTATGCAGACGGGGAGTATACAGTGAGGAACGAGTACAATCCTTCAATTGCTTATGGTTTCGGTTAGTATTATTGTCAATACTTTCTGTATTATGTATTTGAATACGAATTTATTGTTATATACAAATTCGGATATTAAAAGCAGGCATTGTATACTTTAGAGAAGCAGAATCAAAGTCCTATAAATTTATGATTATTGTGCAACTCCACTTTGCTATAATTGGTAATGAGGAACTTTTACGTGCTGAGAATCTGAGATGTGGGAAGAGGTTTGTGTAGGGGATAATTTTGTTTAAAAGTTCGAAGTTCTAAGAGTTGTATCTTGAGCTTTCAGCCTATATCAACATGAAAACATTCTCTGTTTAGTTTTGATGTAGGGACAAATTTATTGATTAATTTCGTGATGCTCAAAGATATTGCCTCGTAATTTAGGCCATGTTTTCTTTCAACATCTTTTGCATCTCCACATATTAAATAGGTATAATATTTGCGTATATTTTGCCGGTCCCCAACCCCGCCCACTGTAGAGTCTTATTGCACGGGTGCGGTTACTTTCCTTTCTATCTCTTTTGCATCATTTATAATGGTGCCATCAAAGTTTGATTTCTCAAAGGTGAATATTTCAGTTGTGAGATTGAGGTAAACAAAGTGAAGAGGCTATAGAGGGAAAATTGTCTTATATTTTTATTTTAAATAAGAATGTCTTAAAAATTAATGTTACAAAATTGAGTAAATTGACAATTATTTTAGAGTAATGCTTCATCCACACCCAAAAAAAGATGAACCACATTTTACCCCAAATCTATGTGGCATGAGAAATAACCATTGATTATAAACACACATGTAGGGCCCACTTAACATACCACATTCCACATTAAATGGGGGTCATATTTTGGGGTGTCAAGCATACCATTGAACGTTTGCTGAATAATGAATATATTAGTAGCTATGCAATAGAGGCTCTCTCTGCTCTTAGGATCCTTTCTGCTGTTGGATTGATGAACACACTTTCAATGAAAAGTAAATGATTTTTTTTGCCTTGGGTTGAGACCTGGTCCCTTTAAGTTGGCTGATTTGGTACATTAGCGTCTCTCAGTGATGTACTTCTTATGAAAAATCTTTCATAAGGAAATTTGTGCTTTATTGTTATATTTTTGTAGAGCTCCTTTTTTGCCTTGACCTTTTCTTTAAGTGGCATTTTTGAAGTAGAATTTCAATATCATTTTACTGATGAATGATGAAATAGTTAGAGAGGTAAAGAGATGCTCTATTCTTTGAAAATATGAGGATATTTGTTTTTAAAATTTCATTAATTGTTACATTTTTTCCTTCTTGTGTGAAGTGGGTATAGTCTAACCTTTAGGATAAGAGCGTACAGATTCTTATATCTTATAATTACAGCGCTCTTTAAAAATAGTATATGTTACTGGCAAAAGAAGTATACTATAGGCCTAATATCATATAAGATAATGGATAATTTGTTTAAATCCTGTAAATAAATTTACATATTTAAAGTATCAATTTATCAGAAATTGATGAATAACAAATGAATTAATTAGAAACTACGCAATTGGAAATAATTTGTTTCTGTATTTGTTTTATTCGAGGAGTCTATTGTGTTATATTATGTGAAGTATTTGAAATCCAGCCCCATAAATTTGCTTCTTAATCATTATTTGGGTGTTTATAAATGTAGGTTGTATTTTTTTAATTTTTTTCACCTTTTCCTTTGTCAACTAAATCTAAAAAAAACTGTGTTTCCTGCTGGGCTATTGAATGCTTTGGGGATTAATGCAGATAGAGTGTTTGGCCCAGCTACAACGACTCGGCATGTTTATGATGTTGCTGCCCAGCATGTTGTTAGTGGTGTTATGCAAGGAATAAATGGTAATTATGTTACTTCACTTGCTCAAGAATTCTTTTGTTTAATGGACAATTTTTTTTAACTATTTTTTGGTGCATGTGTTCTAATTTTAAGCATGACACTTTCACTTATCCATTGCGTGTTGGGAACATTTTTTATGGACTGGCTGGCTCTGGCGCCTTTCCTTTTCATTGTATGCTTATCTGATTATGCTGCATCTTGTTGTTTGAAGTCTTGTTTCTGTGTTTTACCTACTGTTGACGTCAGAAGCTTCTAGACTTTCCACTCATCAGACGTTTTTAACTTTTCTGACATTGATTTTCTATCATTGGAAGTAGTTTTGTACTTTCCCGAGACCGATTCTTGTCTGCAACTCTGATTTTTTTACAGTTGATTGTTGATGGGCCAACCTTGTTTCCTTGTTGGGCTCTTAGCCTCTTACGTCTAATACCTGATAATGAATTACAATTTTGGATTCCTTCCTAAAAACAAGTTCTATGTTATATTCAAAAAAGACACTTTCATATTGTAAAACTCTAGTTTTAGCTAGCTTCACTCAATCGGCCTAGATAGTGAAATAGTGCCAGCTGTTACATCAATGCCACTGGCATCTCATCTCATTCTAAAAATGAAAGGCCCTTGAAGTGTTCTATTTGTGAAAGATAGAGGTTGCTTCCCTGAGTTTCTGTAAGCTTTTGCTTAATCCCTGGCTTGCCTCCGCTGCCTTATTGTGTTTGCAGTCCATATCAACGAAAGAGCACATCCTGCTGTGACTTCAGATTATGGTCGACGGATTGCTTCCTTCACTACTTGTTTTTGCCACCTTTAATCATTCTTGTATTTTATGCAGGCACAGTATTTGCATATGGCGTTACCAGTAGTGGGAAGACTCACACAATGCATGTAAGTCACTTGGTAGAACAATTTGGATAATTGCGTTTATAGTGGGTATCACACAGTGCTCAGATTTGTTTGTATCATTGGCCTCTAGCTTGTCATTTGTTGACTGTGCATCATACTGATATTCATTATATGCTTTGAGTTAGAGCAAGTAGATTCCTAGTTTCATGCTAAGCATAGCTCGAGTTTCCAAAAGAAGGATACCATTATTTGATGGAAAAAAAAATTTGAGCAGCTGGAGCCGAAAAAACTACTTTCGAAGTAACAGAGAAAAAATAATAACTGGAGCAAAAATAATAACTGGAGCGAGGGAGTAGCGCATGCTAATTTCTGATATGGAGGATTCATGTAGCCGACGCCGTCATTCGTTAGGGTATAAAGGCTGATGATGATGATGATTTTTCTGTTGTGACAAAAAAAGTATACCTTTTGGCTTCTCATAATAAGAAAAGGATGGGATGTAAAGGTTCCTTTTGCTTTTTAAAAGATATTTTGTGTTTTGAAAAGCTGTAAACTTCCCTAGGGTATGCATCTTGAATAGACACAGACCAGGAACTCTGGATCCATGTCATTAGAGACTCGTTAGCTCAACTTACCTTTTCTTTTGCTTCTCGGAAAGAGCATACGACTCACAATCCAGAATCTTATGCACACTGGTTCCTTCCAATGTTACTTTGCTGCGGAGAGGACAGAGGAGGGTTTCATGAAATGAAAATTACCATGAGTACAAAAAGGCACTAGTACGACTTACCTGTCATTTTCATAAGTTCATTGAACTTGGTGAAGTCTAGTTATTCTTGTTTTTCAAGTGCTCATAATTCATAAACTACCAGGACGGAACTTACTCTCATATTTGTGTTGTAGGGGGAGCAAAAGTCGCCTGGAATTATTCCATTGGCTGTGAAGGATGTGTTTGGAATTATTCAAGAGGTCATAATATACTTTGCAAGTTAATGATGTTACTTAAAGTAGTCCTCTTGCATTTACGGACATTCTTAATTATATTTCAGATGCATGGGCGGGAATTTCTTCTTCGTGTTTCTTACCTCGAAATTTACAATGAGGTCAGCCTTATCTTATTTTGCTTATTAAACTTAATCTTTTATTTCTCTCCTATGATAATAGTATATAATACATTTCATACATTCCCAAAAGTATCAAAATTTTTACTTGTTTGATGCTTCTCAACAAAGATTAAATGAATACTTGTTGTTTTCTTTATGATTGATAACTGATTTCCTTTTCTTCTGTCCAGGTCATCAATGACTTACTTGATCCAACTGGGCAAAACCTAAGAATAAGAGAAGATGCTCAGGTACTTTTATTTTCTGGAAGAGCTATGAGATGATGAGCTATTTCATATTCATTTCTGCTTTGTAGGTTGGTCCTTATAGGATATGAAATGTTTAAACGTGGCATTATAATAATATCAGTCATTTAAATATGCTGTTACGCTCCGCATGCCAAAAGAGTCACTTGCTGGAGCTTAAGGTTTACAAGCCTTTTTTATCCGAATTAGAATGGCTGGAGATTGCTTTCTTATATTTTTCTCTGATAAAGGAGTGAAAATGGGATTAGAAATTGCATGGTTGTTTATGTTTTGTGCTTCTTCTTCTATTTCCATGACTTGATACTACTTCAACTTTTAATTGTTACGTTGGACTTTGTTCTTTCTGGGTGATTTCGTGTATAAATTTTGTGTTGTTACGACTTTTTTTTTTAATTTTTTCATGTGAGGTTAAAGCTATAACTTGCTATGTTCTTTAACATGAGTGCTCTTCAAATGGGAAAGTGTTACCTAGGCTGCTGCTAGGCTTCACCATTTTTCCAAATAGAAAACAGCTACACTCTTGAAAATAATAATAATAAATCGAAGTATGACAGAGTAGGCAATTTTAGAAAGATATTTTGGAGTACATGAGACTCATCCACTTTGGCTTCTGTAGTAAATATTAGGTGGCGGTATAAACTCATAAATATATGTATGAAAATTGAACTATTATGACTGGATGTTTTATTTCCCTTATGCCCTTCTCAAAGAAAGTAAAATATCCTCAACATAGCAGCTTCGTCATTTGTCCTAATGTGAGTGTGGCCCTGCATGACCTGCAACTCTGCAAGACTTTTTTGCTCTTTCCCAGTAGTCTCTCAATACTTATTTTCAATTTATTTTGTTCTACTGAAAGTTAAAGTTAGCTCTTTCTCTGCCTTGTGGTGCTGCCCTATTGTGCTTTCAATCGTCATATGTAGTCTGATTTATTTCTATTGTTCTTGATAATAAAAGCCTGATCTATGAGATCATGTTAATAAGAGATGGGACCTATTATTGTTGACAGGGAACTTACGTTGAGGGAATCAAAGAGGAAGTCGTTCTGTCGCCTGCACATGCTCTCTCATTGATAGCATCTGGAGAAGGTGTCATGACAATTTATTGCCTTAAAAAATGTGCTCTTGGAGAAAGTTACATAATTTCTTTTTGTACTGTGGGTAGAATCTAATGCATGTTGAGATGCAACTATGCAAGCAACATATGCATTTTCAATGTTCTCTCTTTGTATTAGTTATTGAATTTTGATCATAATCTTCTACAGGTTTTTCCATATATACTAATAAAATTATGTTACATCTCTTAAAACTTCAAATTTTACAATCCTGATATTCTTCTTTTTCAATTTTATCATTCACGAGTATTTTTTACTGCTGTCTCTATTTTTGATTTTTCAGCTAAATACCATACTTAACACGCCATTTTTTTTACTGCAGAGCACAGGCATGTGGGTTCTAATAATTTTAATCTGCTCAGTAGTCGGAGCCACACTATATTTACCTTGGTATATATATATTTTTTTCAACTGATGAAGTGTGGAACATTTGTTCTTCTATGTTTGAATAATGCCTTAATGTAAGACAACATCTTAATGTAAGACACATTTAAATGGGAAATCTGATTTAATTTCATTTTTTTGGAAAGCAGAACGGAAAATAATTGTGCTTTCATGTCAAATTATTTTACTTTGTACAAACTTCAATCGAAAGAGTTGTGCCTTCTTGGCTTATTTGAAAGTTACATTAAGTGTTCTATTTGTACACTTGGTGTAAGGTTTTGGCAGGAATGCTGGCATTGAACAATATCGTTCAAGGGTGTAGAAGAGAATCGGAAAAGATTGAGAGTTGTAGCATACAAAAATGAAATGTCTCCCATTCAAGAATTTGTTACTGTTATTTACAGAATACTTAAGTTGCATTTACTTCAATAAAGGATTTTTTTTTTTTAAAAAAAATTGCTTTTGGGTGGTGTTTCTGTAAGATTGCTCGTGGTTTCTTATTATTGTTAGATTTTATTTTGCTTATTTTTTTAGACTATTGAAAGCAGTCCACGTGGAGAAAATCAAGGAGAAGAGGATGTGACTTTGTCACAATTGGTAATTTTCTCCATGTCTCGCCACACTCTCTGATATTTAACTATGAGTAATTTTTTGTCTGTCGTGATTTTGTTTTGAGCCTCAAAATCTATTCTTTGCAGCATTTGATTGATCTCGCAGGATCTGAAAGTTCTAAAACCGAAACAATTGGATTGCGGAGAAAAGAGGGCTCTTACATTAATAAAAGTCTACTAACTCTTGGCACAGTATGAAATTGCTCTTTATTTTTATTTTTTCAGTCTTATCTCTCAATTTTTCATTTATTTTTGTAAATGACCTATCTGGACTTTAGTAACTTGGATATGCAAATGTGATTATCCCCTTTGTTTTTGTAGAACAAAAACTTTTCTGATAATTATTTGGGTACTGATTGAACTTTATTGCATATAGTTACTTCCATTATTTTTTAAATTGAAAGTGCATAATCACAAATTAAATTCAAATTATGGCAACTAAAATGCATATTTGAATTGGTTTTGCGAATCTGCGGTGATGCTGGTCTAATGTTAGTGAACATTAAAAACACATAATTTAGAAGCATACGATTAGACATGAAAAATTTTATGGCATGATGTTGGGATTTTTTGGTCTATGAATGCGCACAAAATGTTTAGCTTTTAATCTATTGATCTTTGATATGGGTATGATTGCCAACTTGGCAATCTTGTGATGGTTGCTTTAAGAAATAAGAATCATACACTTTTTAGTTGTTTACTTACTAACTGCTTGCCATTGCAGGTAATTTCTAAACTGACTGATGGAAAAGCCACTCACATTCCCTACAGAGATTCAAAACTCACTCGCTTGCTACAGTCATCCCTCAGTGGCCATGGGCGGATTTCTGTAAGTTGGCTGAAAAGTTTCTGCATGTGAAATTTGTATGATCAGCAACTTTACCTCACAATAATTACATTTATTCTTGTGAAACAATAATTCAGATGTTGTATGCTTGTTTATGTATACTTACTGTTATTATTTTCATTGTGGGTTGGGGTGAACACTGTCGCACTGATATTCCTTTTTTCAATCCCATATTCTGGGAGCTGTTCGTGTCATGGATGCTGTGGTGGTTGTTATATTTGTGTTGCTGTCATATTTCTTAGAATTGTGTATTACCAGTGCATTAATTGTGTATTATAGGCAGCCATGGGTTCAATTCTTGAAAACAGCCTCTTCACATATTATGTGGGGGTAAGGTATGTGTACATCTTGCCTTCTCTGACCGTGTCCGCGCTCACACCAACTGCTGGAGCCTTGTGCATGAGTGTTCTTACCTTTTACTGGTGCATGAGTACTAAAGCACATGCACTTCCTTGGTACTCTGTAGCTTATATGCACTGTGACACCTGCTTCCAGCAATAGTGAAGAGACACACAACACATTGAAGTTTGCCCATCGGAGCAAGCATGTAGAACTGAAGGCCGCCCAAAATAAGGCAAGTCTGGAAGTCACTGCTAAATTTTTAACTTTGAAAGGTTCACTTATTTTTTGTTTTCTAAAATATTTCCCTCTCAGATCATAGATGAGAAGTCTCTAATCAAAAAGTATCAGAAGGAAATTTCTTTTCTAAAGCAAGAACTCCAGCAATTGAAGAGTGGAATGATAGAGAATCCTTTTGTGGGTGCATCTACCCAAGAAGACCTGGTTAATTTGAAGCTTCAGGTTTGTCCTTACGCATACAATTCATTTCCTTTTCTTTTCCAAAGCAGCAAAAGAAACATAAAAATTACTAAATTAGAATGGCTCCAAATGGATGCCACCTGAATTGGTAGAAAGTTATGTACAGGACATAAACTTTATGCTGTTTCAAACAAGAGATTTTCATTCAAATTACGAGCACCAGTAAGTATATCAGCATCATATGGAGTGGATCCATCCACCTGAAAGAAGTTGAATTGGATTTCCAATGCCTTTGAAGGCCATAGAGTTCATCTCCTTAGGTACTGATAAGATCCAAGAACCTGTGCTTGTATTTTCTAGGAGATCCAAGGGGTAACCTTGTAATTGTTATATTGATAAATATTATTATTATTATTGTACTAGGGTTAAGTGGGGAGGGGGGTATTGTGAGTGGGGCATTCTGTATCTGAGAGTATTTTGTGGCTGCTGCGGCAGAAGGAGAGCTAGCTCCTGGCAACTAGTGGTGTTCCTTTGGTTAATTGATCAATATATTAGTCGGATCTTATCAATTGGTATCGGAGCGGTTCGATCTTCTGGAGCATGGTTAAGACGAGAATGGAGGAGCGTAATGATTCTCTGGAGAAGGAAATGGGGGAGTTGAAAACCCAGTTCAGTTCCATGTCTGACCTGATGCTAGAGATGCGTGAGTGGATGCGACGCAAGGAGGACGACGACCGGGATCTAACCAAGTCCATGGTCGATGATGGAGGAAGTTCCCAAACTCGAGTTCACAAGGAGGTTGTCGGAGAGGACCGAACAGAAGTCACTCATAGGAAATTGGAACTCCCTGTGTTTAGTGGGGATGACCCACATGGCTGGATCTTTCGAGTAGACCGGTACTTTAGTGTCAACAAAATTTCTGATGATGAGAAGGTGAGTGCAGTGGCGGTGTGTTTGGAAGGCAGGGCCTTGCATTGGTTTCAGTGGGCAGAAACGAGGTTACAGATGGTTTCCTGGCCAGCTTTCAAGGTTGCTCTATTGCAGCGTTTCCGTCATTCCCAGCAAGGAGTGGGGTATGAGGCGATTATGGCTTTACGTCAAGACACCACCGTGGCTGAGTTCCGAGACCGATTTGAACTGCTATCCGGGCCCTTGAAGGATGCCCCAGATGAGGTGTTAAAGAGCGCCTTTGTCAATGGTCTTTCTCGAGTGGTTCAAGCAGAGGTACGCATGGCACAGCTGGAGACCCTCCATGAAGTGATGGAATTGGCGCAAAAGGTAGAGGAGAGGAACGTTGTGCTAGAAGAAGCCAGAGGTGAGGGAAGCGGTTGGTCCAAGTCTTATGGGCCGCCTAGAGTTGTGGTGGACAAAACTTTTGGGCCTCATACGGGTGTGACAAGGTTTTCCTTCTCAGCGAATGGGCCTGGTAACAGTGTTGGGCGGGTTAATGGAAATTCAGCTAGTTTGGGCCGTTCCATTCTTGGTCAACCTGAGACCAAGACAGTTTCTAGTGGTCAGTTTACAGAGACGAATCAGGCGGCTGTAGATTCACGCAAAGGTCGCGGGGGAAGGACCAATAATTCCGGCCACCGCAAGGAACCTTATCGGAGGTTGACGGAGGAAGAAGAGAAGTATAAACGTGCTAACAATCTATGCTTCCGTTGCGATGAGAAGTTTCAGCCTGGACATCGCTGCAAAAATAGACAGCTCCAAGTATTATTGGCAGTAGATGATACTGATGCGGAGTTGGTGGAGGAAGAGGTCGAACAATTCTCTGAGTTGACTTTACATGATGACACTCCAGTGGAAGTTTCTATGAACTCTCTGATGGGCCTCACTGGTAATAGTACTATGATGATGAAAGGGGTAGTGAAGGGACGCGAGTTAGTGGTTTTAATTGATAGCGGCGCCTCCCACAATTTCATTGATCTGAGGTGGGTGCAAGAGTTGAACCTTCCAGTCGATTCAAGCCGTGGGTTTAGTGTAAAGATTGGGGATGGAACTTGTGTGAGGGGGTCAGGATACTGCAAGGGGGTGGAGATGAGCATTCAAGGACATCGATTCATCCAGAATTACCATCCTTTCTCTTTGGGATGTGCTGATGTTGTGTTGGGCGTGACTTGGTTGAAAACTCTGGGCGATATTTCTTCTAATTACAAGCACATGCTCATGCGGTTTATGGTGGAGGGCGAGACCGTGGTTCTTCAAGGGGACCCTTCTCTGACACGCGCCATCGTTTCCCTAAAAAATATAATACGCACCTTGAGAGGGTCGGAACAAGGATATCTAGTGGAGATTAATGAATTGAATTTGATTGAGGAAGGCCCCGTTGATAAGCTGCCAGCAACGATTCAGCAGCTTATTGATTCTTTTCCATCGGTGTTTCAGAAAGAATTGAGTCTTCCACCTGAAAGGTCCCACGATCACGCCATACGTCTGAAGGAGGGTGCGGACCCTCCCAACCTGCGGCCTTACAGATACCCTCACCACCAAAAAAATGAGATTGAGAAGTTAGTCACAGAGATGTTAAAAGCGGGAATTATCCAGCACAGCAGCAGTCCGTTCTCCAGTCCAGTGTTACTGGTGCAAAAGAAGGATGGTGGGTGGCGTTTTTGTGTGGACTACAGGGTGCTTAACAAAATGACAATTCCTGACAAGTATCCTATTCCAGTTATTGATGAACTCTTGGATGAGTTAGGCGGGGCAGCTGTGTTCTCAAAATTGGACCTAAAGTCCGGCTATCATCAAATCCGGGTGAATAAGGAAGACATTCCGAAAACTGCTTTCCGTACTCATGAGGGCCACTACGAGTTTGTGGTAATGCCGTTCGGATTGACTAACGCACCAGCAACTTTCCAATCCTTGATGAATGAAATTTTTCGGCCACACTTGCGGAAATTTGTATTAGTGTTCTTCGATGACATTTTGGTGTATAGTCGAGATTTAACCTCTCATATTGATCATCTCCATACGGTGTTGTCCTTATTGAAGACCCATCAGTTAGTGGCTAATATAAAAAAATGTGCTTTCGCACAACAGCAGATCGAATACCTGGGCCACTTAGTGTCTCAAAAGGGGGTGGCCGCTGACCCAAAGAAATTGGAAGGGATGACTAGTTGGCCGATACCGAAAGATGTTCGGCAGCTGCGTGGGTTTCTAGGATTAACTGGGTACTACCGGCGTTTCATTCAAAATTATGGGGTTATTGCCAGGCCTTTGACTCGGTTGTTAAAAAAAAATGGCTTCACCTGGGATGTTCTAGCTCAACAGTCCTTTGAGCAACTGAAACATTGCATGGCCACTGCCCCCGTGCTTGCTATACCGGATTTTTCGAAGGAGTTTGTGGTCGAGACTGATGCATCGGGTAAGGGATTTGGAGCTGTTCTTATGCAAGACGAAAGGCCAATCTCTTTTTTGAGTCAAGCTTTCTCTGAACGCGCTCAGTTGAAATATGTTTATGAACGCGAACTCATGGCCATCGTCTTTGCCACGCAAAAGTGGCGGCACTATTTATTGGGGCGCCAGTTCACTATACGCACTGATCAGAGAAGCATTAAATATTTAATGGAGCAAAGAGTCTTGACGGCAGAACAACAGAAATGGCTTACAAAACTTATGGGGTTCAATTTTCAGATTCAATACAAGCCTGGTCCGGAGAATAGGGTGGCAGATGCTTTATCAAGGCGAGAACATTATCTGGCAGCGCATTTTTTGGATCGGGAAGAGTCGCACCAGCAGGTATCTCACTGCCTCACCAGTTTATTTGTGCAATTAAACTCCTTGTCTCAGGTACATTGTGCCGATATGTCGGAAATTGTTGAGGAGGTTCAACAAGATGTGGGGTTGCGTGTTATTGTCCAAGACTTGTTGGTAACAGCTGACAGCCATCCACATTATTATCTTAAAAATGGGGTTCTGTTCTTTGATGGCAGATTAGTGTTGCCACGCACATCTCCTCGAATTCCCTTGTTATTGGCTGAGTTCCACCAGACTCCTAGTGGTGGTCATTCTGGAATTCTCAGGACATACAAGCGTGTTTCTGGTATCTTGTACTGGGCAGGGATGAAAAAGGATGTCCACCATTTTGTCTCTAATTGTAACATTTGCATACAAAATAAACATTCCACTCTGAAGCCCGCAGGCTTGCTGCAGCCTTTGCCGATTCCCCGCCAAGCGTGGGAGGATATTTCAATGGATTTTATTAGCGGGTTGCCTCGTGTCCAAGGGGTAGATACTATACTGGTGGTAGTGGATCGCTTAACGAAGTATGGCCATTTCTTACCTCTCGGGCACCCATACAATGCTAAAGAGGTGGCAGCGCTGTTTGCTAGGGAAATTGTGAAGTTACATGGTATCCCACGTTCTATAGTGTCGGATCGGGACAGAATATTTGTGAGTCGATTCTGGACTGAACTTTTCAAACTGGCTGGTACTCAATTGAATATGAGTTCGGGTTATCATCCTCAAACGGATGGTCAGACGGAAGTCGTGAATCGTTGCTTAGAGACCTACTTACGGTGTTTTGTTGGGGGGAGTCCGAAACAATGGGTGAAGTGTTTATCATGGGCCGAGTATTGGTACAATACCTCTTATCATGGCTCTACCAACATGACTCCCTTTAAAGCTTTGTATGGAAGGGACCCTCCTGTCTTATTAAAATTTTCAGAGGAATCACCAGTGGAGGAGGTGAATCACCAGTTGAAAGATAGGGATGCCTTATTGGAGGAATTGAAGCAGCATCTGTTGACAGCCCAGGCGAATATGAAACAAGTTGCGGATGGGAAGCGACGGGATCTTGCTTTTGACGTTGGAGATTGGGTCTATCTGAAATTACAGCCTTATCGCTTGAAATCATTAGCTGTACGGGTGAATGAGAAGTTGAGTCCTCGCTTTTATGGACCCTTTGAGGTGCTAGAAAAGGTGGGCAGTGTTGCGTATCGCTTGAGGTTACCGGATACAGCCCAAATCCATCCGGTTTTTCACATTTCTCAGCTACGGCGTGCACCGGATGCTTCCAGCCAAAGTCAGCCCCTTCCTTCTCAACTTACTGCGGAAGCTGTGCTGAATGTGTATCCGACAGAGGTGCTGCAGGTGCGGCGGCTGTTGAATGGTAAACGAGAAGTCTTGATCCAATGGGACAACCTTCCAGCTTGTGAAAATACATGGGAGGATTATGATTTAATGTGTCAGCAATTTCCAGAGTTTCACCTTGAGGACAAGGTGGCGTTTCAAGAGGGGAGAAATGATAAGATCCAAGAACCTGTGCTTGTATTTTCTAGGAGATCCAAGGGGTAACCTTGTAATTGTTATATTGATAAATATTATTATTATTATTGTACTAGGGTTAAGTGGGGAGGGGGGTATTGTGAGTGGGGCATTCTGTATCTGAGAGTATTTTGTGGCTGCTGCGGCAGAAGGAGAGCTAGCTCCTGGCAACTAGTGGTGTTCCTTTGGTTAATTGATCAATATATTAGTCGGATCTTATCAGGTACCCAGAGTATAGGAAATGGAATGGTAGAAATGAGACGCTTCCTGCCCAAGGTCATGCTGCAGAAGGTCCAAGCCTTCAATTTTTCAGTTTGAAACATGTTATAGTGAACCAATCAAACCAACCATCAAGATGTTCTTCCAAAGTCCAGTGCCATAAGAAACTCTTGGCATATTAGTGGTCCATGTGTATCATTCAAGAAATTATTTTATCATTCAAAATAAATGTTATTCCTTTAATGTTGGTTAGGTTATACGGGCCTTACTAATATGAGTTTTGTTTCATTTTATGAAGATCAGAATAGCTAATTCCAGTTCTGGTTTCTTCTGTCGTATCATGCTTGCTTTCTCTAATGTGCATTTTTCTTTCTTTCATGGCTCCTCAGCTGGAAGCTGGGCAGGTTAAATTACAATCAAGATTGGAAGAGGAGGAACAGGACAAGGCAGCTTTGATGGGAAGAATTCAGCGACTGAGCAAACTCATATTGGTTTCAACCAAGAATTCGATGTCATCAAGTATTCCTGATAGGCCCGGCCACAGACGACGTCATTCTTTTGGGGAAGATGAGGTGTGTTATTATTATCTAGAAATCTGTCAGTGTGTGTGTGTGACAAGTGATCACCTCCTGAACTTATTGATCATGCCCTTTGGATGCAGCTGGCATATTTGCCAGAGAGAAAACGAGAATATATGATTGAAGATGATACTGGAAGCTACGCTTCTGAACTTTCCGCAGAAGGAAAGGATGATGCCACCAATCTAGATGAGTTGGTCAAAGATTATAAAAGGAACAAGAGGCGGGGAATGCTTGGCTGGTTTAAAATGAGAGTACGCGCTTATTACTATTCCAATACTTTTGATTTATTTTAAAAGGGAGTTGACTTCATTAAGGTGCGTCAAGTTGATGAAAAGTAGGTGGTAGATGATCTCTTAATTGAGACTTGCTTCTTTTTGCTGGCCAACACCTCTCAAGCTTAATGATCTTGTACTTTTAGTTCTCATATAGACGACACCAAGTCACAACTTGTTGATCAGTATTTTATTTTTTTCCCGTGAATTTTATCAGTCATTTTTTTTTTCAATTTTATATTCTTCCAGATCAATGACTCTTTAATAAAATATCATTGATTCCTATGTTTAGATCCATATGTATTTTTATTTATTAGACGAGCGTAGTAGAGTTACAAGGGTGTCTAGAGGTCACGGGTTTAATTCATGAAAATTGTCTCTACATTATGTGGGGCAAGGCTGCGTACATTCTGCCTGTGCCCGACCCCGCCCATTGTGCGAGCCTTGTGCACTAGAGTTGTTTAACCTTAATTTTCTTTTCTTTTTTTTATTGTGGAAATATCATCAATGATAATTTTAAGTTATATCTGGAGTTTATAACATGAATAATAAGTTATATGCAGAGAGAAATTTATGAAGAGCGTTTTGTTTCTGGTATTCTGTGGAATATATGTATGACCGCTTGGAACTGAAGGTTTGGACAATGATAATGATGTTTGAGCATTGTGAAATCCTTTTAGTATGCCAATAAAAATAATCTTATCGTTTGAGTGGATGTGGAACTTTTTACCTTGAAGTCTAATAGTTACTGTGGAAATATTGCTTGATTTGACAATTTTTACCAAATAAACATAATTTCTTATCGTTATGCCAGTGCATAAGGGTCTAAACTAAGCATTTTCAATCAGTTCTTATTTATTAGCTTTCAAAAGTTCAGAAAGTTTGAATTTTGAACTGAAAGCAATTGGCATTACGAATTCCTATGTTGGGAATTTTTTAATGCAGTATACTTAAAGTATAATGTTCTTTGCAATGCAGAAACCTGACGGTCTGGTTGGATCATTGCCAAGTGCTAATGGTGAGAGCTCCGAGAGTGAGTCAGCAACTCCTTATTCAAAATCATCCGGGGATAAAATAATGCTTAATGATATGAAGGATGGACGGAGAAAATCAGTAAGTGGATGGGGAGATAATCCTCTGCCCATTAGTTCGTTTTCAGAAAAAACCCAAGCAGGTGACTTGTTCAGTGCGGCTGTTGCAGGTCGCCACCTACCTCCGGTGAGAGAAATTCTTACCACCACGTATCTGCCTCAATTGATGCTAAATATGCTTGAGGATGCATTATTCATGTTATATAACTTAGCTTCTGTGGCGTTATTGATGCAGCCCTGGAAATTCTTTTCTTGAGTACTCTATTCACAATTTTGTAATCAAACATCTGCTAGCACCAACTTATGTCATCAATTTAGACAATTTTCCTTCATCCTTTTTCTGCCCTTTGGAATTTCCACCCTTTCTATAGGAACAAAATCTTTTTGGCTATTATTATGGCCACTTCTAACATAATCAAGCATGGTTTATCTTCTTAAACCGATTGTTAAGTAGACTAAAGTCCTAAAGCATAGAACGTTCTAATATCTTTTCTGCTTCATTTCTATCCTCCATCCCCTGCCCACCAAGACACTGTGAAAACATCCCCCGCCTTTTCTTAAATGTCCTTTCGGGCCTCAACCTATAAATAATTTTTTTCTACTGGGTAATCCTAACGCCTCATCATCTTGGTTCCCACTTCCCATAAAGTTTCCTCTTTGTAGTTTTGTCTATTGCTACTAGGATCTTACCATGTCTCTTTCAACAGTTGGAATTTAACTTCTTGGATCCCATCACTGTATCTTTCTACCTCTAAAACATCGTCTTTAAATATTTCCCTACAATTATCATTCCCGGTCTTTTTCTATTTTTTATCGATAACAAAGCTTTGTTTTGTATTTTATACATGTCTCTATTTTTTGGCTCCCCATTTAGTCTCTCATGAACAAATTATGTTAAATTTATGTCTAGGCATAATATCACTTATGTTCCAGTGACCTATTATATTCCTATGTTTTGCCTGCTGATGCTACATGTCACACATGAGCAATGCCATAGCTAGCCCCTTCTTATTTCTTACTTTACTTAGATTCCAATGCAACTTGTTGTGGGGTTGCATTCTTCATGTGTTTTTCTCTGTTCTTTCTCTTGTAATTACACTTGTCGTGCTAGCTAGGTATTCTTCAACCCTATTACTTTCAATATTTATCCATTTTGAATCCTTTGGATTATAGGGTTGTTTGGCTAACTTCTAAAGTTTTATAACGAAGTTATTTGTAACTGCATAAAAATTATGGACATAAAGCGTGAGAAATTTCACGAATGAAATGTTGAGGTTGTGTAATTACCCAAGATATGCATTTTCAGAAATTATGAATGTGACATTTTGTTTTATCATATTTCCGGTTGTCTCAGCATTTATCTCTTGATTGTTAAAAGCCACCATCAAAGCTAGCTTACTCAATTTAATCAGTTTACATTGGTGCATCATAGCTTATGGCTTTGAACTTTTAGGATTACTTGAATGGTGAAATGTCTTTTTCTGCAGACTGGGGCCACAATAACGGATCAAATGGATCTGCTTCGTGAGCAAATGAAAATGTTAGTTGGGGAGGTGGCACTGTCTACAAGTTCTCTAAAACGGTTGTCAGAGCAAGCAGCTAGCAACTCTGAGGATTCACAACTCAAAGTGAGCTGCCTCTTGGTTTTTGCTTTTAGAATGGATCAGGAGTTATTAAAATTAATGAGGAACTCTTTCATATTTGTAAATATAGGAACAGATGCGGAGATTGAAATCTGAAATAAGTGAAAAGAAGCGTCAAATACGTGTTTTGGAGCAGCGGATGATTGGCTCAGTTGAGTTGACTCCACATACTGCAAACAGCAACAGAATGTCTCAGGTAACTATGAGTGAGTAATAGTTTCTCCAGATATTGCAGAAACCAGTCTTACCGCTTATGGAATTAAGTGTAGCCTAGTGTAAGAAACTCCCAAGTCACACCACTATTAAACATAGGGAGGATCAAAAGTAAGCAGCCTTGCCCAATTGCTACGAAATGGGGAGTAGTCGTATAGATGGTGTAGTTACGTGAAATTGTAGGACTTGCAAACATAAAATTACCAAAGGATTTTGTTCTAATCTTCAAATCAATTGCACTATAGGGTAAATTAAAGATGAAAGTTACTAGTTACTATACGTTCATTTTATAGTCAGTTAACTAGGTGTTATTGATTGTATATAATACTTGCTGCATTTCACCCATATAAAATCATTGATATGTATGGAGAATTAAGTATGCGCTAAAGCTTTAAAATGCTTGTTCTTCCCTCCCACAGAACTTGTGCTTCCACTATTTATATTTTACATTCCCATATATATAATGCATCATTCTTAACAAGTAATATAGACTGTAACAAGGAGTAGAATGAAATGTATTTCTGATGCCCCTATCTTTGATGATGGACAAATGAGGGGACGAAGATAAGCTCCCCCACTCTCCCACCTCGCGGACGAAAGATCGAGGAAACGGCTCCTCCTACCTTTTCCTTATTTTTTGTGGTTGCTAATTCCTAGACTAACCTTTGTCTTTATTATTTGTTTTGATACTCTCATATAGGCACTGTCCAAGTTAACTTCCCAACTAAATGAAAAAACTTTTGAACTTGAGGTTTGTTATCCTGCATTCTTACTTATAAGGTGATTTGTTATTTTAAAAGTTTTTTATTTATTTATTAAGATATTCCTTTGTTGTGGAATGACTGAACAGATTAAGTCAGCAGACAATAGAATACTTCAGGAGCAACTACAGATGAAGGTACAACTCGAGCTGTCAGATTCAATTGTGGACTTCCATTGTAACAACTTCATCTCAATTTTTTTGCAGACATTGGAGAATGCTGACATGCAAGAAACTATTCTTCTGCTACGGAAACAGCTTAGTTCATTATCAGATAGGAGCTCCAGTGATTCACTACATCTTGCAGAAAGGAATGCTAATGTTCATCAGACTAAAGAGCTATTAGTCAAGAATATCGAAGGGTCATGTGAAGAAGCTTATGCCGATGAAAATACTCCAACGAGTGTCATGAGCTTATATCGAATACTTTCGCAAGAGGACTCCATTGAATGCAGCAGCAATGCATTTTTTAATTCCCAAGTTCTTGTGCAGGTTTTCCTCTATATTTTTATTTCCTAATTCTTCAACAACTGGTATCTGGTATACATTGTGTGTGATTTTTTTCAAAAGGCAACTGGAATGTTTGATTTATGTTTGTCTGTTCTATTTGCTATTCCAAACACACATACACATAGCCTGCTGAGGCTGAGAATTTAAAGCTAGAGAAGGTGAAGCTGATTGAGGAAAAGGAGGGGCTTGAAATTCACTGCAAAAAATTGGCAGAGGAGACTTCTTATGCAAAAGAATTGGCTGCTGCTGCGGCAGTTGAGCTTCGAAACCTGGCTGAAAAAGTAACCAGGCTTTCATATGAAAATGCAAAGCTAAGTGGTGATCTGGCTGATGTGAAGAAGGCCTCGTGCAAGCCTAAATACTTTCGAAAATCTACATTATATGATCACAGTGGAGATAGCATCAATAGTGGTCAACCCGATGGATGCCTGAGAACACAAGAGAATGGGTTTCTGGTTGAAGAATTGCAGAAAGAACTCAATTTAAAATGCCAAACAGAAGTTGCATTGCAGACTGCTCTGACTGAGAGAGAGGACAGAGAAATTGAGCTTCAAATAAGGCTCGAGGAAGTAACACTTTCCAAAGAAGATTTGGAGAATGAGCTTGCAAATATGTGGATTCTGGTTGCAAAGATGAGAAAGTCTGGCATTAGTGTTGATGACTTGTCATCTGAAGGAGCCCATATGTCGAGCATTTCCCAGCCAGCCATTAGAAGTAGATTCTTGCTATCTAAATTATCCAAAGAGGAAAGCTGTAAAAGTGTCGATGAGTTTAAAACATTAGAGGAATTGATTGATTGCTATCAGAAGGAAAGGAAAAGATGCAAAGAACTAGAAGATCTAGTTTCCCAATTGAAGGTAAAGTGCTTTCTTGATCAAACTTCTTGAGAAACTGACAATTGCCTTGTTTGCTGTACATATCACGAAACATGGCATTTTTGTGCAATCTCTATGCTATCACTCTCATAACAAGGTTGACTATCCTCTTCTTTTTCAATTCCCTGTTCAAACTCAAGGATCCTTGATTTTTCTCTTCCTACTGATTTTTCCTCATTGATTGTAGCTGCACTTCGTAATTAGATTCACAAATATTGCTTCATATTATGATTATTGGTTGTCTTGTCAAAATCATTTGCGAGCAAAAGTCCTATGAGGACTCATAGAATTAATAATTAGTTTTATCATCCCTTAGGGTGAAAACATTGAAGGTATTGATGTCACTGCACTTGAAGAATTGCAGAATTTTCATCTCGAGGCGATAACAAAAATTTGTCATGCAAAGGTAATTTGTTGTTATTGCTATTGTTCTAAAAAAGAAGCAATTTGTTTTTATTATTTTTTATTTTGGTCTGGTAATTTTATATATTTGTTTTTCTAATATCTTTTCCTTTAACAAGCAGTGTGCCTTACGTTGACCAATTTAAAGCTAACATGAATTCCCCAGCTGAAGTTAGTGATCTTTGAGGTTAGTGTTGAATGTTGATTATTCTTATGACTGGCTCTGGCTGTGCTGCTCATAGTGCCTGATATATATACTGTCACTTGCATGAAATTTTGAAAATTTGAAATTTGTCGATTCTCTTACTTTTCACGTTTCAAAAGGCGTGGAATTAGTGATTGAAACAAATGTATATAAATCTCTGTAAACGGTGTCTCTATTTGAAGCATTTATTCCCTCTTACGAGCATCCAGTTCAAGACCACCTGATAACCTGTTTTTGTTCACGGAGTAGAAGTAATTCTCGCAACATAGAGTAGGAAATCTGCCCACTTCTGGTTCTATACGCTAATCGTTGGTGTTTGGCTGCTTTATATCTTGTAAACAATTGTAAACAATTCTCGTGCACAACGCATCGAAATCAGTCAGGGCTCGGGGAAAGGCAGATGTTGGCAGCCTCAACACAAAACCTCTCTCTTACTTCATTGTCATCTCTTTCTTTAATTTATAACTCGGTCATTGGGTTCGGTTAATAACTATATGACGGAGGGCAGCGTGTAACTATGTGGTCTGCTGGTGACCAGTTTCTTTGGATTTGTACAAAATACAATGTTTGATTAGGCATCTGCTAAAAAAACCTTATGAAAAATGAGTCATTAAAATGGATCATCTAATAGAAGCTTCACTACGTCTTAGGCTTTGATCCGACTTACTCTATCGTCACTCATTAAGGAAATTTTTCTGTGCGGGTCTAGTTTAGATTTATGTAAATGTTTAAAGAATAAAGAACAAGCTTATATGGTGTCTCAACTGTCAAAAAAAGAAACTTCACTTTAATAATATTAATTTAATTTAATTAATAAGAAAATAAATACTTAAGGAGGTGAGGGTGAAGATAGCTATCCTCAGCTCTCCACTCAACGGAATAAGCTAATAAAAGACCACAAAACGCCTCATATTTGGTTAACCTGTCCAATTCTCATGGTCAATATTCATTTCCTCCCATCTCTCTCTTTCTCTCGCATTCATGGTAGACCATCGCCACATCCTTGACATACCAACAGGTGGTACCTTCAACATTTCACAGCAAGAAAACAAGAAAAATATTCCCACCATTGGAGACCTCTTCAAGCTTTATGTTTCGCTATTCACCGGATGGTGTTGCGACAAGAAGAGACCATCCCCAACCAAAGCTCACGCACAGCACAACATTGAAACCATAGATGTATCTCACGAGGTATGTATGTATACATAGATTCAAGTATGTAATATAAATCGCACAGTCTATCATGATTCATGTATGCATGAATTATATTGTGATTGTATTCAGCACCTTGATACACAAGAGGACAGCATGAATGGAATCCACAGCTTTAGATACATTAATAATCCTGATGGAACCAAGCACAAAAGTATGGATAATTGTTTCCCATCAATATTTTCACCTCTATCGAGATGGGGGAGCCGAAGGAGTCCTATGCCGACACCATCATCGTTTAGAAGTGTAAGCCGGAGAAGCACCGATTCCAATGGCTTCCCTCCCTCACTCGCGAGAAACGACAGCCGGAGAAGCACCACTCCCATCATGTTTTCAAACTCGACTGGCCGGGTACTGAAACCTCCGGCCGTCGAAAGAAAACTTGAGTGCACCCTCGAGGAGTTGTGTTTCGGATGTATGAAGAAGATCAAGATTACCAGAGATGTTCTAACAAACACTGGGTTCGCTCCTAATTTTCCTCACAACCTTTTATGAAACACATTGCGTACAAAAACAATAAAAAAGATAATGAAACACAGAAATTTTTACTAAGTCAGAAAAACGCTTACATATGTTATTAAATTTGGCAGGGAAGTAATTCAAGAAGAGGAGTTGCTAACAATAAAAGTGAAGCCAGGATGGGGAAAAGGGACGAAGATTACTTTCGAAGGTATGGGAAATGAGAGGCCTGGTTCACTAACGGCGGACGTGACGTTCATAATCGACGAAAAACAACACCATTTGTTCAGAAGAGAAGGGGATGATTTGGAGTTTGGAGTTAAAATCCCTCTGATTAAGGCACTCACTGGCTGCGACATCTCAATTCCTCTCCTTGATGGAGAGAAAATGAGCTTGAAAGTCGACGATATCATCCACTCAGGCTTCATTAAGATCATTGAAGGTGAAGGCATGCCAAGCCCAAAAGAACAGAGAAAGCGCGGAGACCTTAAAGTTGCGTTCTTGGTTGATTTTCCACCAAAATTGACAGACCAACAGCGTTCAGATATTGTTAGTATTCTGCAGGATTCTAGTTGAGTACCTAGTTTGCTTTTTCGTCTTTTTTTATTTTTTTGGATTTTACTTTCTATTGGGTAGGAATCATACAAAAGGTTTTGCTTTGTTTGAAAGTTCGAAAAGAAAAACCTTCATTCCATCCACATCAAATTACATATCAAACTAATATCACATTATGAACATGAACAGACGTAAATCACTTAAAAAGGTATTATCGTATTCGTAGCCACCATAACAACAGATTCAAACCATTCGGAAGACTGATATGGATAGTTTATCTTTATCTTAGGAAACAGAGAAACTCACACCAGATAAAACTGTATACAATCATCGCCATTTTAAACCTTAAGACCTTCCAAGCAGAGCACGAATTATGGCAATTATACTACCACCTAACAGAGCCTTCAGAATTCTCAGTTTTCCAGGTGAGTACGGTGGATACCTGATAGATGCATCACCGGCAAAACTTCGATACAGAACTGCCTTCTTATGGCTGAATGAGTCGAAAGAAAATTTACCATGGTAGGACCCCATCCCACTCTCCCCAACTCCTCCAAATGGTAATGTGTGAACTGCAAGCTGCAATATAAATTACACATTATGTTAATGACTCTCCAAGAATTTCTTAATGTTAATATGGAAGCAAAAATTATAAATGTTTACAATTTCACAAACGCTATCGCAAATATATACACGGCTGATTTCTCTTGTATTATGGAGGTGGGAGATAAATTATGAATGAAAGTGGTTCTTCTAATTTATGCAAGTTCATGGAAGAATAATTACAGGTATGCAAGAATGTTATGCATGCAAGTTCAAAGAAGAATATTTACATGAACAGTAGTGTCATTGATGACCAAACCCCCTGCAGAAACAGTTGCAACAAATTGTTGTTTTAGCTGCTTCTTGTTAGTAAACAAATAAGCTGCAAGGGGCTTTGTTCCAGAGTTTATTATATCAAAGCTATCTTCCACTTTGTCAACCTGTTCCAAACAAAAGAAAGAATGTCGAAATTCAAATCACTTCTCCTTTAGAGAAATGCAATTGAAGGGAATTTGACTAGCTTTTTTCGAATGCAAATAGCAATTCTACACAATCTACACCAACAAAATATACCATGGAGCAGCTTAGAACAATTCCTCCCTCTTTTTTGTCAATACGTTTAAAATAGGGAAACAAGATGTCTATGTTTGTACCGTGAGAATGGGAAGCAGGGGACCAAATATCTCCTCATTCATTATCAAAGAGTCTCTTGGAACATCCAGCAAGATGGTGGGAGAAATCTTCCTGCCAAGAGAGGAAGAGGAATATAGAGCATAAAAGCTTGTAAGACCTCTAAACTTTAGGTAAAAACAATGTATACTTG
Source organism: Euonymus europaeus (assembly GCA_963580455.1). NCBI lineage: Eukaryota > Viridiplantae > Streptophyta > Magnoliopsida > Celastrales > Celastraceae > Euonymus > Euonymus europaeus. The sequence goes on from OY756961.1 coordinate 26,832,426, forward strand.
GAGAGAGCAAGCAAATTCACTATAGAACTCACAAGTTGCCTTTGTCCCTTTCACCTCCATGGACAATCTTACCAGAAACCTTATCATCATCTAGCAACTTAGTCAGACGAGCAAAGTGGTTTGTATTAACCACGCGGGACAAGTCATTTGACTCTAAAGGGTTCTTCCCAAAAAACTTCTCCAGTTCATCTTTTAAAGCATCCACCTGTACCACAGAGGGTATCACTAAAAGCCGGATTACACAAAGAAACAAACAAGGGAAACACAAGTTGGATATATGTTCTTACCACTTTTGGAGCATAATCTTTTGTTGTAATCATATAATCAGAAGAAACGCAAGCCTGTCCATTATTAGTACCCCACTTGCCCACTATTATCCGCCTTACCGCAGTCTTGGAAATACAGACATATAGATGTCAGCTCAAAAGAAACAATATGGCACTCGAGGTGCCATGATTAGCAGCAAAAACTATTTAATATGCCAAAAATGACTTCACACAAGAGGAGATCAACATACCTGCAAATCAATGCCTGAATCAACAACAACAGGACATTTTCCTCCAAGCTCCAGAACCACAGGTGTAAGGTGCTTTGCAGCAGCAGCCATCACGATACGTCCGATTCTTCCATTGCCTACAATTCAGCATTGCATATTTTATACTTTTTGATGTCAATGTTAAACTATAAAGAAAGATTGCGTTGATAGATGAAGAGGTTTCTTCCACAAAATGATTTAACATTCCGATTGCTTATATGCGCTCTTCATTATGAACATCAAGAAGTAACGAATCTATAAAAACCAGGGGTGCAGCCAACTAGATACAAGGAATTTCCCCCTTTTTTCTTCTTCTCATCAGGTTGAGTGGGGTAAGGTTTCGTTTTGTTTTGCATTAGAGGTAATCACCAAAAGCTCTCTGGTCAGTGGATAGTAATTCAATTGGAGCATTTCCAATAAACTGGTGAGCTTAGTCCTCATCACCTTCAAAGATAAAATGTTTCAAAATTACTCTGCTTTGAATTTAATCATATAAAGCTGCAGTAGACTTTTGTCAAGGACAATTCCACCACATAAGGGAGCCAATCCTTGGAGCAAATCTCATGGTCAAATGTTAAAAGGACATTAAAAAAATCTCATTTCGAGGCAGTGTCCCTGCAGTTGCTTTGGACGCCTAAACTGTGCTTGATACAGTTTGTCAAAAACACCCAAACCAATTCATCCTGGCTCATCAAAAGCCCTTCTACAATATCACATTTTTCACTTAAAATAAATAAAAGTGAATTTGATTTCAAAATTTATTCTAACCCAGTTAGCAGCTTCTCAGTAATAAAACTTATATACAATCCTTCATTGGCCTTTTTTTCTTTTATTCTGAAGTCTATCTCAAGCTTCCATCATGACTTGGGTGTTTAGACATCAAAAGATACTGGTTTGTTTTTTCCTTTTAGAAGTATATGATCAGGAACAAAATTCCAGGTGCAAGTTATTCGTTGGACTGTTATCAGAGTAATCATTAAACCAGTTAACTAAAATTTCCAAGGTCGAATGGGCAAATGCATTTCCTACGTAACCTCCAAATTGCTCTTACTTCAACTCACTTTATTCATCCAAAAAAATCAATTCTTCACAATAATTGTTACTCTACACATTTTTTATAACCTTATTAAATCATGATTTGATAATAGGCAATAAATAGTGTGTACCTTAAAAAATATATTTTGCAACAGCAGGTAAAAAAAAATTCCTCCCCTCTTCCTCATGTAACAAAAGTCACATTTTTCCCAACATTATGAAATGATTGGAAGGGGACCAGTATCAAACTTTCATAGAAGGCAACTCAAGACTGCACCGGAAGAAAAGATAAATGAATGATAACCTGTATAAAAGATTTTTTCCCACTTCTGTTCCAGTAGTACAGTTGTTTCTGGAACTGCCCCCTCAACCACCTTTACAGAAGAACTATCCAAATATTCGGATATAAGTTTTGCAAGCAATGAGGAGGAGGCTGGAGAAATTTCTGATGGTTTTAAAACCACAGCATTACCAGCTGCTATTGCTCCAATAACTGGATCAAGGGACAACACTGCAATAAAGGATTGGAAACGGCAACTGCTGTTGTTACACAATTCAGAAAGATATCGGTAATGAAAATGTAACATAAAAATACATATAAAGGATCCATATATGTCAACATACAAAAAGGATAATTCCATGCTGAAATGATCAATACAACACCCAAGGGTTCTGACACTATCTCAGCTGATGAAGGATATGTGGTTATGGAAGTTTTAGCCTGCAACCAAAGGCAAGATAGTTGACAAGCTGTCAAAAAATAAAACTTGTTCAGTGAGCATTTAAGAATTAATTACCTTTTCTGGAAGCATCCAACGTTTCAGCTCCTTAAGTATTACTTTACATGAGCCTTTCAACAGTTCTATCTGTATCAAAATCCATGTTAACCAATTCTAAAGGAAAACAGTATTAATTCTTAACATGAAATTGTTATTAAAAAAAACATAAGTTAACTCATCAAAAGTTTTGGAGGCTAGATATACTCATCAAATTTTCAGTTTTACTAATACAAAAACATACTTGAATCAAAGTTACCAGATAAAAAGTAAACAAAAGCACAGCCAGTGTTTGTTGCCAATTCATGAAAGATTAATAAAAGTTGTGTTTCCAACTAAAGGGGGTTACAATCTATAACAGCAATTGCATGTAAATTAGAGTCGAAATGATGATGAGCTCCCCAGACTAAAGTTTTCAAATCCGATAAATGCATTCACCAAATGTCAACAAAGTGGTTCCTCTACAGAAAACGGTTTTATTTTTCAAAAAACCATAACAGAAAGCCAATCAGTCATGTCACACAACGATAGTGGTCAAGTTTGGGCTGTGATGAATACTTGAATAGCCATTTCATGCAAGAAAATGTTCAAACTATTAACTTAGTTCAGCCATTACATAACCCCAAATTACTAAGACTCACAGTTGCCAAAGGGCAAAACTTAGACTCGGGTTGCACAGTTGCAGTTAAATAACACAATTTCTCAAATTTTCTGCAATGAACTCTTACTTAGAAGTGGCATAATTATCAAAGTTCATCTCATGAATTCCTTGTCAATGGTTCAATGAGTTGAAAGCAATTTAAAGATGAGCATCTTGATCCCAATTTCAAACAATAGCTTCCTAAAGTACTCTAATTATTTTCAAAGACCCTGGCATGCCACATCTACATAAAAGATCATTCTATGAAAATATGCAATAATCATAAAGATAGGCATAATTGTTTGCTGTAATGCTTTTGACTAGTGTAGAAAGGCTTCAAAATATTCTTAGCCAACCGAAAGGAACTACCCAAAGAAAGAGTAGGAAGAAAATCGAATTCAAAATTTTGAACTGCACTGCATATTGTGTTTAAAAACTTATAAATTCAACTTCCTAGTCTAAAAGGCTGGCCAATTAGGTGGGTAGTCATTAATGCTCCCACCAATATACTCTCAAAGCAACAATTGGTACTCATAGTGTAACCCATCCTATCACTTGTCCATATCAAATGAAAACCATAATGAAGAAAAAACCTCGAACTGAAGTACCAAAGTTTGAAAGTAAACAACTCTCTCGTGCATAAGAATCCCTTAGTGGGAGGAATCGGAAACAAACAGTATGTACGCAGATCTTAATCCCACATAATATTTGCGGCTATTTTTTCCAGAAATCAAACTGTACATCATGTTTGTTCTCGATCCCGCCTAGCCTAGTGCGTGAGTTGAACAGGACTTATTTCCCTTAACCATTTCTTTTTCCGGGCGAGGATGGAGTTACAGAGCCCACAACCAAAAACAGGTGGTTGCTGTTTATTGTCACACAACTGCCACATACAGCCTGAATTATCAACTTTCTTCATTAATGACAAGAAGGCAATAAAAATTGGCACGCCTGAAAAATTGGACCTAACTCATTAATTACACATCAGATCATGAATATCAAGGATCAAGTTATACTCATATTTGTCTAGGCAAGGTATCTTCACTTTCTTCTATGTTGTACTTTTAGGAACTGTCCGATGACAGTGAAGTCAATTCAATCACATAACTCCCAAGTACAATACATGCACTGCCTCCTTCGGAAAATTAAATTAATCATAAACACAATTTTGAAAAAACAGAGCACGAATAATCGATCTAACACGACTGATGTATTCACGAAAGAAGCAGTCAAACAAAGGGAGGAAGAACGAGATTTGACCTCATAGATGGTGGATTCGAACTCGGGCTTGGATAGATCCTTCCGGAGAGCATCGACGATATCTTGCTCTCGCTCGTCACAAAACCTCAAAATATTCTTCAACTGAGTCACTCTCCACTCATAGCTTCTGGTTCTTCCACTCGAAAAGCTATCTCTCAACTTCTCCATCATAGAAGAAGCAGCTTCCGCATCGAATACCTTCTCCTCCTCCTCCACCTCACTCCCCATCACTGCCGTTTACAACGACACAGTAGAAAACCTTGACTATCGCGAGAACCTTATCCGCGATCAAATCGAGAAACACCGGCACTACTTTGTTCTACCGATTGTTTGCTCGTGTTGTGTGTGTGAGAGCTTTATGGCCTTAGCATTACGTACGTATTTTGTATATATGGGTTTGTAAATTGTACATCCGTATATCTATCTTTCGATGTGTATTTTGTATTTTTATATCGGAATGGAGGATCAGGGAACACAAACAAGGCGCGGGGAGGTTACTTGACGTCTAGTGTCGTCACTAGCCGCTCTTTGATGCACTGTGTGTGGTACTGTGACGCTGACGTCTTTAACCATCTCAAAGCGAGTGTTCTCCACGATAGAGCGGAGCCCGTGGGGGTAGGGATTGTATTGGAATCAGCTTCATTGGCGGATTATGCGTATGGAAAGAGATTGCAACCACGGGACTTTTGACGATTCAGAGCAATTGCAATTTGTAGACCAACGAAATTACGTAAAAATGTGTGTTTTTATTAGATATTTTTTTGTTGATGTGTTTGTATTAAAATATGTATTTTATTAATGTGTTTGTATCAATTAAATTTAAGATTTAGAGTTTATCAATAACAATTCAAATAAAAGAATTTTATAATTTAGATATTTATATCTAAGAGTATTAGGCAGTATCGAGGCGAGTTACAGTACAGATCCGACTCCAATTGGCTCGCATGCGGGTTGAGTATTTTTTATTCATCCCCGTCCCATCCCAATATTAGATCGGAAAAAATCCACACGGATCTGGGTAAAATTGTCATCCCAACTATTAGACTTTTGCTTGGATTAAGATATTGAGAGTTAAATAGAGATAAGGGGAGTTGAATGAGGGAGTAGGTAGGGTGGTAAAATTTGATCCAATCAGGATGATTGATTTGTTTCAATTGGATTCGGATTAAATTAAGTTTGGATAAAAGGTATATATCTAAAATTCTATTCCAAACACAAAAAAAAAAATTGTATGACTGAATTGCCCGAACCTTAATCTGGATTAAATTTTTGTCTGATTTACTTGTCCAAATTTAAACCACTTCGAGTATGCTCGATTAAGTAGTTTGAAAATTCAGATCAATCTAGATCCAAACATGCAAATATTTTGTGTAAACATTTATTTTTCCATCCCAAAATTGATTTGGATCTGACTTTTTGTTAAGTGAGAAACAAATATCCTAATTTGGTAGTCCTAACAAAGCTACCCAATAGAGACTATCGACGAAATACTCTGCAGACATACCCACCAAACAGAACACATTAATTTTCTTTCTAGATTGTTTTAATTATCTCATGTGGTAGGGCCAATAGTCGATGACCATAATTCCTAAGCTTTTGTTTTATTATTCTTTGGTGGGCCAATGGATATTGACAACGGAAGCATTAACTTGTTTGCAAAGTTGGAAGACTTGACATTAATCGTCGACAAACCAGCTAATAAAATCAATAAAGATTGCTTGTCTTGATCGAGCGATCGCTTCATAAAGCTATACAGTCTAGTTTGGTATGTTTGAACTTTGATAATGGACAGTCCACCCTAATCACGGAAAACCCTACCCATAATAAAACCCGATTCACATTTAAAAAATAAGGGGATTTTTTTTATCAGAAAAACATTAGGATTTGATTGTAAGAGAACAGGGTCTAATATTTTGTCTTATAATTCGTTATTTCACATTCAACCCAATTAAAAACCCGTTGAGGGACTTTTCACATCATTTTATACCATACTCAACATTTTGTGGGTAAAATGTCCAATTGTTCAACAATCAATAATAAAAAAAATGACCTGACAAATGGTGGGTTTTTGTTAGGGAGATAATAATATACAAGAATGTATGTTTATATTAATGTGTTTATATTGGAAAATGTGTTTTGTTGATGTGAGTGTATTGAGATATATGTTTTTGTGATGTGGATAAACATGCGACTTAAATTTGTTTGTAAAAGTTGTGAGACTTGATAATGATTTTGATATAATTTTGTTAAAAATGGACGATGGGATGAAATAGTATCTGATTGACTCTTTTTTTAGAGAATAAAATATATAAGGATCTGTGTTTCGCTTATGTAATTATATTGAGAGATATGTTTTATTGATATAGATAAATATGCGGGATCATCTTATGTAAAAATGGTGGTATCCAATGCATAATTTAAAAAGACAATCAAAATGATTGTTGTGATGGCTCTCCATGATAAATAGGTAACCAATCATGTGGCATTTCTTGGTCAAAAAGAAGAGGAATTCCAGCATTTCTTAGCCAAAAAGAAAAGGAATACCAATCATATAAGAGTACTTGACATGGCCTGTCTAATAATAAACACATCCCTTTCAATAATCAAATCAAACTAAATTAAACTTCCCAGCAAAAGTAACATAAATATAATAAGCCAATTGAAATGGCGTGTCGATGTAGGGAGTAGGAGGTCTTGTGTTCGAATCTCCTATTTTATCAATTTGAATGAGATTTATCACAATTATGATGAGAGTTGTAAAAAGAAGAAGGCTGCCTCCCTTTGTATAGCCCACCGGGCCATTGAGCCTCCATATTTGTGTTGGATATTCTCCCTCCTTGATAACAAAATAATAATAATTATCTTTAATAGCTTCTTCGTTCGTGGGAAGAGATTATCATTTGGTAAGATATTAAAATATATTTTTTTATATATTTTAATAGCTTCTTCATATCTCTAGCGGAAAATGATTTATCATATTTTGAACCAAAAAACTATTTTTAAGAGATTCAAATTCTAACGCCAATCAAACATCTATCTTCAATTCAATATCGCGTCTCAATATTTATATTCTCAAAACATTTATTATTATAAATTTAAATAACAAAATATTAGAAGGAGAGAATGGGAGCAGAGGAAAAAATTTTAGTTTTTTATTTGGGAATTTAAAGTATGCAAGCCATCCATCCTCATTTTAGGTTATCTTTTAGAGGTAGATCCGGTGTTTAAAAAATTATAGACCTAATTGGTACTCCAATTTTAAATAAAAAAAAATCATAAATGTAGTATTTAGCATGAAGAATTCAATCACAGTTTTTTATTCGAAATAAAAATCTAACTTATTGCGAAAAAGATATGACAATTCTTGACGGTCAAATATAAACTAAAAACATTTAATTTTAGATCGGAATACATTTGATATTTATTTCGAATAAAAACATAGCTTTGGATTCATCGTGCTAAAATATTAGACATTTATAATTTTTTACAGATTTATTTTTTAAAAAAAATTGGTGCACCTATTGAATACAATTGTTTTTAACACTGGATCGCCCTTTGATGCCCTCAGAGCAATCAAAAAATGAAAAAAGGCACTCTAAAGTAGGTTTTCATCCATTTTGGGTAGCAATTGGATTTGGAGATGCTGTCAAAATGTCTCATCTTGTATTTGATGAGGATGAGTTTGGGCTGAAAAAAATCGATAAATTTGAAATCGAAAGATCGATCGATTTTTTTCACTAAATTCAATTGAAATTTTGATTTAAAATAAAAAATGACTAATAATCGACTAAACAATTTTACAAATATATATATTAAGAAGCAAACTAAAATTGATCGTTGACACTCCAATGAGCTTAAAAAAAACTCAAAACATACGTTAAAAACAACATAAACTAGACACGTTTATTTTTCATGTTTTTAAAATCTCAAAATGTATATAAAAAATTCCCTCAAAATAATATCCTGTCGTATTAAACAACAAGTGGTCATGAATTTGTGGCCAAGGAGTGATAGACATTCCAGAGTATGGAATTGTTCTTCAAGAAACGGGTATGGCATCCTTAAACGCCAAGACTTGATGACACAAGGGTGCGGTACGTTATCTACCGACTCTGGCGGTATAAATAAATAAATGGGTTTACTTTTAATGTTAGGTATTTGCGTCATGTTAGGTATTTGCGTTAAGAGACCGGCCGAACCGGTACAACAAACCCCCGCCTTTGTCTCGCACACACAATTTTTACGCGATAATCAACGGTCCGATTGAGTTTTGACGGCCATGATTGAATTTGAAGATGAATAAGTCTATGAATCTAACGTAATTTGGACACCCGTACTGCACCCATGATCACAAGAGAAGAAAGTAGGTGTCCTACCCTCCACTTTTTCCCCTTTGAAGTTGAGAATCAAATTTACTTTTAAAATTCGTTGTTTTCTTGAATTTTTTCTTTAATTGTATTCAAATCTAGGTGGAGATAGAGGTGAAAGATCACTATTTTTGCGCAAGTAGATATGATCCTGTCGTCCTTCCAACAATTTGTTTCAATTTGAGACGTAACTATGCAACATCTTTTAAATACACCCTCCTACTAGTCATGGGCCGACCCAGGATAGGGTCCGGGTGCAGTGGCAATCGATTTTTTTGGGTAAAAAATAAATCTAAAATGAAATATTGGGTTATAAAAAAAATATATTCATAACTATAGCACGTAATTTTTTTTCCCTAAAACATAAAATTATGTGCTACTCAAGTCTATAGATTTCCCATCCGAGCCCAAACACTAGTATCTCACATTTTGTCCAAGCCCGGTTAAAAAGCCTATAGTATTGTTTAAGGCGGCCAGATTTCCTTACTGGGCCAGGAGGCCCAATAAACTTCCCAAGCAGGTTTAGGCCTTCGAGCAACAAGGTATTGCACAAGCCCATACTTCAGGTGAAAAAAATTCGTAAGATATGCTTTGTAGAAATAGGTAATGATAAAATAAATTTTGCGAACCAAAGCAATCATCTATTTATTTACATCCCATACGAGAGATTGTATATAAATACATATAGTTGTCACAATTCCCATAAAATTCAGTATTTTTTTTTAACATTCTCGTTATAGAAGATAATTTTGTGTTTATGTAGAAACCGGGTGGTATTGGTTAATGATTTCCACTCTCCAACATTGTTCTCTTGTTGACGGGCTTTTTCTCAACTATTTGGGCCTGAATCTTCCGTTAAGCCCACAATAAAAACTACAAATCCAACATGAAAGTGTAAATTTGAGGGCTGAACTATTATAAGATAGACTATTCAAATAACTGTATAAAAACAATCGTGATCTCTATCATAAGATTGAATATTTTAATCTCCGTCATTAAAAAAAAAATGCAACATATGTGTCATTACAAATATAAATGTTCATCTTACCCCAACTAATAATTTGATGCGGTTTTGTCTCCTTCACTCACCTTCCAAAGCTTTCGTTAATATCCATCTCCGACTCCGACATAATCACGGTCTGCTTGGCTACAAAAGATCAAGCTTTACAACTACATCGGTGATGGCTGAGCCATCATCTTCTCCCACCCTGGTTACAACCACATTGTCCCACTTAATTTCCACTTATTCGTTGTTTGTAATTGATCATCCATATAAATGGTTGATGAAAAAGGACAAACATATACGATACTAATTGTAAGGTTCTTGATTTGCATGTATGTATGGGATTTCACCGCAATTTGCACTACCGAGCTTGGTGCGATGGCTTCATACTTATAGAAGTTTACTCGAAGAGGAGTCAAGCTTGTGGGTTTTTCATGTGATGATGTGCAGTCCCACAAGGAATGGATTACCGACATTGATCGAAGCTCACTCTGTGAGCCATCTTTTTCACTCTCATGCCTTTCTTCTTCTTCTTAATTAATTACTATACTGTTTATCGAGGGAAAAATGATTACTATGCTTTTCTAATTAGCCATGAAACTCTGTGATTTTTGTGGCGTAAGCAACAAGGATGCAGGGTGAATTATCCAATCCTGGTCGATCCCAATAGAGATATCATTAAGCAACTCAACATGGTTGATCTAGACGAGAAAGACTCGGCAGGAAAGCCACTCTCATCTCATGCTCTCCATATTGTCGGCTGATAAGAAGGTAATTTAATAATACTAAGCCTCCGTTTGGGACAGAGTATAAGCTAGCTTATACTCTGTCCCCATACTCTCAGACACTCTCAGCTTTTACGTTTTACGAGAGCTTATACTCTATCAACATACTCTGATCCAAACGGACCCTAATTATTTATTTCAAAATCAAGTGTTTTGTCAATATTTATACTGCATGAATTGTTTTAAGTGCAGATTAAACTGAGCTTTTTGTACCCCGCAACTAGGCGTAACATGAATGAGGTAGTGAGGATACTGAAATCATTTCACAAATATTTTAATTTTATTAAAAAAATAAACAAGTTCATGTAATAGGTGACGGGTCAAATTTACACGTGTCATCATATCAATTGGACGGTACATGTATCATTTATTACCCGTACTCTAGTAAATCGCTAAATTTGATAGCTTAATTTTTACATGATAAAAGTAAAATTTATCATTGATTTAATGATAAAAAGAGTGTGTGTGAAGTGAGTTCCATTTAAAAAGCAAGCAAATGTCATGCCCACATTCATGGTTCGTTCAAAGGAAACCAACAAACTTATTGTAGCATGAGTAGTGTTTAATGGCCCAACTAAATTCTACATTTTATCATTAAGAGCATCTCCGATGCAAGTGTGTATATTTGATGATGTAAAGTGATATATACATTTTTAAATACTGATTTTTTGAGATGTAAATTTTTTGTGTTGCAATGGTAGAATGTATAAATGAGGATGTATATTACACATTCTTCATCATCTTCGATATCTTTGCTTTGAGATGGAAATTTTTTGTGTTGCAATGGTAGGATGTATAAATGAGGATGTATATTACATATTCTTCATCATCTTCAATATTTTTGCTTCTTTGAGGTGAAAATGATAGTTAAATTTCCCACTTTTTTATTCATCATTACTATAATTAAAAGTTTATGTTGTATATTTACATCTCCAACTCATGAAGATGTATTTTATAACCTATGATACATATTGAGTTTGAATGATCCATTTAGATATATGTGTGTATAATGGTAGTTGGGCGATATAAACACTCATATACATCCCCATTGGAGATGCTCTAATGCCTCCCCAAAAATGACTCATTATTGAGTGTATTAAGGAAAGGTTCCGTTCTTCTCTCACTTGGGATACATTTTGTGAGTCTAAATATTTAGGAGACAATCCATGATAATATATCACGTATTTTTGGCTCAAAACCAATAATTTAACTTTCCATTTGTAGATTAGAAGTATCACCATTGATGTGAACACGATCATAAAACTAGATTCCTTGTTTGAGCACACGAATAATTATTTTGACTTTACTTGAATAGTTGAATTTGGGAGCTCACTTTTCTCAATTTGACCTCACCTAATTGAAACTAATATTAAAATAAATTATCAATTAATCACATTCTCCTTAATACGATTTCCTTTGTAGCCAAATAAAACAGGATAGAGATAGGGATGATAAAAAAACGGCCTGACGTAACTCGTAGGGTACTCGATTTATTTAAAATTCGAAAATCTCTCTTATAAAATTTGGAAACAGTTTTGGTTTTTTTTATAAAACCTGTCACGATTTATGATCGGTTTTGGTATTTTATGCCGGGTTTAGGGTACCTGAACCGATTAATAAATGATTAGGGTATCCGGAACAAAAAACAAACCAAAATATTACCCAAAATCGTACCCGACCTACCCTTAATTACAAGTCAATTCTTAAAAATATTAGTAAATATGTTAGAGAAAAGATTTGAAACTTACACATGTATAAATCACTTAACCTCTAGTCTAATTGTTTTTTTATAAACTTTCATAATTTTTAATATTTTTTTAATGCACGATTCGAGTTTCAGGTTAGAGTTTGTATGTTTGAAAACGGTTATCCAATCAATTATGAAAGAAATTGAAAAAATTAAACGATAAATAAGTATTCCGTGGTAAATAGTTATGAAACGGTTTCAGTTTTGAAAATCTAAATAATAACGATTTTGGTCATTTTTAATTGGAAGGTACAATTATTCCCATCCCAGAAAGTGACAACAAATCACCATTGATGTGAACACGATCATAAAACCAGATTCCTTGTTTGGAGCACACGAATAATTCTTTGACTTTACTTGAATAGTTGAATTTGAGAGCTCACTTTTCTCAATTTGACCTCACCTAATTGAAACTAATATTAAAATA